>CM028137.1:888015000-889241000 GCA_016271365.2 Neoceratodus forsteri | reverse complement strand
TTGCCTTTTTTGTGAGTAATATGTGATGCTTAAAACTGTTGCTGTCCATGCTCCTGTAGTATTACATCCAAAGAACACATTGGGAAAGGATGTATGAGCAGCAATCAGTTTTCATGGCTACTACTCATAGATTTCTTCCCAGTATGCGCTTTGGGCTTGACTTTATCATGAGAGCATTGTCAGCTATTATTAGTAGGGCCCTAGAATTCTGCGGCCATGAGACTTATAAGAACTTTCAATCTCATCGAGAACTTATGGTGCCTAGAATCCTCTTTTGGTGATTTTTCTATTAATATTTCTGTTTATCCATAGAATCTGGTTCCTTCCCTCTTTTATATCAAACCCCACCATATGTTCAGAATGTGATGTTATCATTGCTATAACATCATACATTAGCTAACAAAATGGCTGCATTCTGCAACAGAAATGAACAGTCACTTATCTACCATAGCTCCCACTGCCAGAGATTGTGGCACAGGACATCATGCATGGTGATATTTGCTCAATCTGCACTACAGCCTAATACAATTTTCAGTACATTATTGCACTAGGGCAAACTTAAACAAAACCTTGTCAATAGCACAGACTTGTTAAGTCCATACCTCATTTTGTACAAACCTATTTGTGCCTTTAAGGTATAGAGATGCCATCTGAAATGAATAACTGGTAAAATGAATTTAACTGTCATTTTAAGAAAAATAATTATGTCCAGAAAATGGAATATAATAATGTAGACCTGTTGAAGGAATAGACCTGTTAAATAAATAATTACGCTGTACACATTTTTGCCAGGGTTAATGATTATATATTGTCATTGGTTGAAAGAATCACCTAAAAGTTATGGAGAAATGTTGTGTGCAGGGACAGCTGTTGGGCCAGAGGGTAGCATGCTGTGTTTCTGTGCCGGCAACTCAGGTTCAGAGATTAACTCTGGGAGCTGGCTGGGCAGCACAAGGATTGGTGGAACACATCATTGCTCAGAGCCTGGGAAGGTATGGTGCAGTGTTCTGTCACATGGTGGATGGACACATTGTGATGGGCTGGAGGCTCTATCTCACAATCGGTTCACATGCATGTCATGGCCTGATGGTGTTCTGTGAGTGTGTCAGGGAAAGCAGGTTGGATTGAAAAATGAGTTTGCAATAACTCTCTATTCCGTTTTCAATGGGACCTGTATGAATGAGGATGCAAGTTTATGGAAATTAAAATATATATATATATATATATATATATACACAAACACACATACACACACACAGAGTATCTCTGTCTCTCTCATCACACACATACACACACATTTGTATGTATGTTACAGATTGCATATAAATATATAAGTGATACACAGTGGGAACCTCATGAGTGGTGTAGAAAATATATAAGTGATAGACAGTGGAAACATCATTAATGGGACAGATAGCATGCATATAGAAATACCTTATTTATCACATAAGACCCCCTCTGCATATGCCATTTATGCAACAGGCTAGGACCTTAAGGGAGAGACATTTGTTTTGCTTTTTTAGGCATAACATTATTTCGATAAGTCTGTTATTTTTTGAACTAGTGTTACTGTGCTTTCCCCCATCCTGATTGCTATAACCACTGCCATGAAAGTGAAGTCAGGATGACAAGCTGACACTGTGATGTGGTAGTTTGTTAGTGCCACAGAACTTCCGCAGAAATTACAAAATCACTGAGAAGTTCTGGCGGCAAATGGTAGTCTTGCTGGCAGAACTTGGTCCCACTGTGCCGCAGAAAAGTAGGGGCCCTGATTATTAGTAAGTGTGCCACTTAATGTACAAGGGAGAATAAATGTTTAATGAAGGAAAATGCAGCAAATGCATAGGTGCTTAATGCAGTCCTCACTTGTAATGTGCCCAGGTGAGGGACTTTTTTGTGTAATATAATTTGAGATTTTACTGAATTTATGTCATTTGCTTACAAAGACTAGCTTACCACTCTGGCTGCTGTAATTGTAGACTCACTGTGACAGGGTTGAATAAGACCCTGTTCCATTTGTTATGCAGAAAGAATTGAAAGCAAGGATCTGTTTTGTCCTCTCCTTTTCTGTCTCTTGTCTGTCTGATTGCACAGTCAAATTTTCTTGTGAGACCTAGGTACTGATCACTTGGACAGTCTCACGATTCTCCCCCTCCCAATATCTCCCTACCTTATCTTGGTTATAAAAGTATATGTGGATCTTTATGTGAAAGTGGGTTCCCTGGTTTGAAAATGTTATGGTTATATTGTTGAAATGATTGTAAAAGCCATTTGGAACTCAGGCTAACCTTGAGATGCAGTTTGACTTCTACAAGCTAATTTGAAGAGCTGTCAACAGATCATCAGTTCTGGAGCATAATGTTCTATCTTGTTGCACCTGCAAGGAAAGAAACTGACAAAGCTTTGGGACATTGTGTGAAAATAGGACATGTATCTTAACAAGCTCAGGATGTGGAAGTTAATTGCCAGGAAACAACATATATAAAGAGAGCAATCTTTTGTTGGGAAGAGACCCTCAGATGAAGGACTTTGTTTTATTTGAACTGCCTGTATAAGAGCTATCGGCCTAGTTGCATTGGATCTGCAAGGGAACCGCCTGTGCTTCAGTCACCATTTTCACACCTTGTTCTGTTTGTTTCTCACCTTAGTTTTTCCGCATCCTTAGATGTTTTTTCTTTACTTTTATGCCATCTTCTCTTTCCTCATTGACGTCGGAGCATTGCAATAAGTGTGTCCGTGGCCGGCAAATTCCTAAGAAGGACGGCCACTTGGCTTGCCTTTTCTGCTTTGGTCCAGATCATGACAGCTTGTCTTCCCAGGCCGAGTCCTTGTGTTCGGCTCTGGTACAGCCCCGGGACAAAACTTCAGGGAAGCACAAGTACTGGGACAAAGAAAAACATAAATCCTGGTCCTCGTCTTCCCGATCACGGTCGCCGCACTCTCGCTTCACTGCATCAGGGTCCTCCTCCAGAGGTTGGCCCCGCATCCCAACCAACGCCCTACCCCCTTCCACAGGGCAAATGGTGGTTGCTCCTCCCGCCACCATCTCTGTCACAGGTGGAGGAACGTCGGGCCAGGGATCCTCCCAGCCACCAGGCCCCTGCTGCTCAGGCCCATTTCTTCATCGGCACACAGCAGAGTGGCCCTGTTGGCAGTCCCACTGATGATGCAGGTGCTGCGGACACGGGAACCTTCCTCACCCCTCCCATCTTCCGCCTCTCTGGCATTTGACACCTCGTGTAGGTCTGCGCCCCCGGTGGAGATAGGCTTTTCACTGGCTCCCAACCCTCGCTGTACCCCTCACAGGGCTCACCGTTCGCCGGCCCCTTTGTCACCTGCTCTACTGTTGGACCCTCACTGCCCTATGCCCAACAAGTACTATCCATACCTGGCACCCTATCCTAACTACCCCAAACTTACACCATGGGGCAACCCTGGGTTATCCCTACCCACCTTCGTTGGGCCCTGTGTCAGTCATGGTGGACATTCAGGGGTTGGTGTCCTCCCTTTGGGGGATCCTACGTTCGCAGGTGTCAATACCGGCCTTCCGCCTTCTCCAAGGGATCTGCCGCTGGAGCCTACATTGCCTGCCCCCAGAGTCCACCCCAGACACCACGGAGGGCTTTCTCTCCTTCTTCGCCAGCTGTTGAAGGGGATGAATACCACCCTGACCTAGTTCTCCCAGATTCCGGGAAAGAAGGTGCTCCAGATGAAGGGGAAGGCAATTTGGACTCCCCCTCTCATTCTTCGGGGTCCTCCGAAGGGGTCTTTGCCCCCAAGGACGTTCCAAAGTCCCCGGATGATCCCTTTCTAGCGGTCATGTGCTGCATCCAGGCAGCCATTGGTTTTGGCTCAGAGGAGCAAGACCCCGAGCGTAGGTGGCTGACCATATACCTGCGCAAACCTGATGCTCCACCGTTGATGGTTCCCCCAGTGATTGATGCTTATGAAGATGTTACAATGGCCACCTGGCATCAGCCTTGTCTCCTCCCTGCCATGTCCCACAAGGCAGACAAACTTTACCGTGCCACAGAGGGCAGACCTTTCTTGGGGGAACAGGCCCAGGTGGATTCGGTGGTCATTAACGCTGCCCATGACCATTCTGAATGGCCCAAACACCTTTGTTCCTTGCTTCCAGACAGGGAATCCCGCCATTTGGACCTCTTTGGTTAAAGGATGTTTGCTTCCTCCACACTTTCCATCTGGGTTCTTAATTATCTTGGCCACATGCTGTAGTATCAGAACTCTCTGTGGGACAAGATCCAGGAGGCCATCCTCTCCCTCCACGAGGGGGTTCCTAAGTCGCATTTGCAGAACCACCTCACGAGAGTCTCTGATGTAGGTGATCACCTGCTCAGGACTACTTATGACACTGTAGATGTGTCGGCCAGGGCTGCAGCCACCAGCGTCTGCCTTTGCCGGTATTACTGGCTTACAGTCTCGGGGTTCATCCAGGATGTGCAAGTCTGTACTAAATGCCCCCTTCAGAGGCTCCCTGCTCTTTGGGAGTGATGTGGAGGACATTGTTAGCAAGCTCCAGGCCTCAGGGAGGGTCATATGCTCGGTCCATTACCTCTGTCATATCCAATGTAGGCCTTCTCAAAAACAGTCCTTTCGTCACCAGCCTCCCTGCCGGGTCCTGCAGCCAGCTAGAGCCAGGGTAAGCGTAAAACCACAGCACCTGCCCTACCCACCCTGGCTGCCTCCGCTAGCAGAATCCTCTGGGGACCAGCGCCCCTTGACTCCTTGCCCAGCCCCTGGTGGAGCAGGATCAGGATGGTCATTTCCTCCACCTGCCCAAGTGGAGGGAGATCACAGCAGACAGCTGGGTACTGAAGATAATAGAGAACGGTCACTCTAGAGTTTCTGGAATGTCCTTCAGAAAACCCTGTCACTGCCCACTAACCCCCATCATGTTCCCGATATGGAGAAATCCACTGCCTTTCTGTGAAAGCAAGCCAGCCATAGAGCAGTGCCAGTGTATCCCAGTAGGGAACAAATACCACTCCCATGTCCTCCTAGTCCCAAGCACACGGGCGATATCAGACCCACCGTGGACCTCAGTGAACTAAATCTCTCCATTCAGTACAAGAAGTTCAGAATGGTCATGCTGCAGGGCCTTCTTCCCCTGTTACATCAGGGGGATTGGATCTGTTCTTACATGTGCTATCTGCGCTTCCATTTCCAGGGAACTCACTACAGTTCCGGGTGCTCTTCTTTGGCTTGTCCTCAGCCCCCAGTGTCTTTACCAAGTGCTTAGCAGTGGTAGCAGCTGCCCTCCAGTGCCAGGAATTTTCTGTCTTTCCCTACCTGGACGATTGGCTCCTAGCAGCCCCATCCAGGGAGTGCATGCTGCTAACCCTCGAGCATACCTACAGCCTTTTCCAGGACCTTGGAGTGACCATCAGTCTGGCCAAGTCCTTCCTTTCTCCCTCCTAGCACCTTCAGTATATTGGGGCAGTTCTGGACACGGCCCAGGGCAAGGCCTTCCTCCTCCAGGACATAGCAGACTGCTTGATGGAGCTGGCTAGCCTTACGTACTCCTCTCGTCATGTCCTGGCCCACTTGTTCCTATGCTTGCAGGGTCTTATGGCAGCTGCCATAGTTACTGTCCCTCTGGCCAGGCTACACATGAGAGTTCCCCAGTGGACACTCAGAGTTCAGTGGGATCAGCGTACAGATGATCTTGACCAGATAGTTGTGGTTTCGAACCCAGTAAAGAAGGTTCTGTTGTGGCTGGAGCCCAGCAACCTCCTCTGAGGGGTCCCCTGCCTTATTCCCCCTCCTCAGCAAATCCTCACTATGGACTCATCCATCTCAAGATGGGGGGCCCATTTGGGGGCTCACCAAACCCAGGGGCTGTGGTCAGCGGCCGAGAGCCTTCTGCATATAAATGTTCTAGAGATGCAAGCCGTGCTGTATGCCCTTGAGGCCTTCCAGACTCATCTTTCCCCAGGTCCGCTGCTGGTCCAGACAGACAACACCAGCATGGTCCATTACATCAGCAAGCAGGGGGGACCCACTTATATCCCCTGTGTCTGGAAGCGATGCGAGTTTGGTATTGGGTTCTGGACCACAGCCTTCCATCTTTCAGCCATGCATGTTCCACACGTGCAGAATGTCTTAGTGGGCAGCTTAAGCTGGTCCCAGTGTCGAGCACATGAGTGGGAGTGTCTGCCCTCCGTCACGGAGGATCTGTTCGAACACTGGACCTTTTTGCATCCCCTCCATCACAGAGGATCTGTTTGAATGTTGGACCTTTATGTGTCCCCACTCAACGCAAAACTGACACTTTTCTGCTCGCTTGCTCCAGGGCCTGGAGTTTTCTGGTGAGACATGTTGTCCCCCTCCTGGAAAGGGAGGTTTCTGTACACCTTTCCTCACTTCCCTGGCCTGCAGCAAGTTCTTATCAAACTGCAGATGGAGGGGGTGACCATGATTCTCATCGCCCTATTTTGGCCTTGCCAGATTTGGTTTCCTCTGCTCCAGCAACTGGCAGTGGAATTTCCAGTTCCTCTCCCACTATGCACAGGCTTGCTGTCCCAGGAACAGGGCACCCTAGTCCATCCGGACCGTAGGTCACTCCACCTGCATGCGTGGCTCCTGAAGACATAGCCATTTCTCACTTTGGGGTCTCTTCCAAGGTGGCAGAGGTCTTGGTGGTGGCTCACAAGCCCTCCACCAGAGCCACTTATTCCATGAAGTGAATGTGCTTTTTGGGCTGTTTCGCATTACCTGGATCCCTTCATATGTCCAGTTAATCAGATCCTAGAGTACCTGCTGTCTCTTTCAGATGCTGGTATTAAATACTCATCCATTAAGGTACATCTCTCTGCCATCTCTGCGTACCATGTTCCTGTGAATGGGCGAGTGGTGGCCCAGCTTGATGTGGCCCGTACCTTTTTAAGAGGCATTCTGCGTCTGAAACCCCCAATCCGTAACCCTGTCCCAGGTTGGGATCTAAGCTTTGTGCTGGAAAAGCTCACCCTCCCTCCTTTCGAACCAGCCACATCTTGTGAGGTACGCTATCTGTCCTGCAAAGTTATGTTTAGTTACTGTTACATCCACTCTGAGGATTTCTGAGCTTCAGGCCCTCGTGTGTAAGGAGCCTTACTTGGTTTTTCACAGAGACAGGGTGTCTTTACATAGTAATCCTCAGTTTCTCCCTAAAGTGGTATCTGCGTTTACTTTGAACCAATCCATTTATCTTCCTGTGTATTTTCCAGAGCATGCCAATCCAAGGGAAGCATTGCTCCATGTGTTGGATGTACATCGAATTTTGCGTTATTATACGCACAGGACTAAAGAGGTCAGGAAGTCCTCTCAGTTGTTTGTTTTGTTCATCCCGGGAAAAGAGGATGCACCTGTTCCTAAGCAGTGTCTGTCCAAATGGTTGGCCAGATGCATTATTTTTTGTTACTGGAAGTATGGTAAGGAGCTTCCGGGTGTTGTTCATGGCCATTCCATCAGGGGGGATGGCTGCCTCAGTAGCCTGTTTCCGTAATGTGTCAGCTGCAGAAATCTGCGCAGCAGCTACTTGGAGTTCAGTTTACACTTTCACTAAGCACTACAGCCTGGATATTGCCTCCACATGTCGCGCCAGCTTTGGCCTGGCTGTGTTACAAGGCCGTCTTTCTTAGGTGTTTTTTCACCTCTGCCCAGTTTTATGGTGCTGTCAGTTTCGGAACTGCTTGCTACTCGTCCTACCTGTGATGACCTGCTGCAAGAGATTCCCCGACATAACATGGTACAGTTAGATAAGAACTTACTGTAACAGTAGATCTTCGAGGGGATCTCTTGCAGCATGCCTTGCTTTTCCCTCCCTCCCTTCTTCCCCTGGGCCTGTTTTTCCTGCATACGCTTCCTCTCCAAGATAAGACTTTCAGCCTTCCCTTTTTTCCTTGGAACCTCGGGTTCCTTCTCCTCAGTTCCCTCAGCCGGACATTCTGTGGTCTCCAGCGGGAGAACTGGGGAGGACATGGGGGACCACACACCTGTATAGAGTAGCTAGTGTCAGTGAGTGACATTGGAAGTGGGTGGCCCCCTTTGGTAGATTGCTAGCCGGAAAAGTTTCCATGTGGTTCAGTGCCTGTGAAGATCTTCTACAAGAGATCCCCTTGAAGATCTACAGTTACATTAAGTTCTTACATAACTACCTTTCACCAAGTTTGCAGATTCGGTTTGGAAAGTTCTGCTCATCTCCAGATGTGAAAGATTTGGTACGGGAGTAACAGGTTTAACTGAAGAAGGGTCAGCGTATGTCTCCTGTGTAACAGATGAGAGACACCATTATTGCTTTCAAGGAATACAGCTACTTGGTCAGTTTTACACACTGCGTTGAAACGGGAACCAGACACTGACACTTTCATTGTACGAATAAAGCTACCCAGTCGTTTTTACACCCATTGTTGAAACTGTCACAAGAATCTCAAACTATCCTCAAGTGAATGCAGCTGCCAGATCAGTTTTACACACTGTGTTGAAACGGGGGCTTGAAACTCATACTGTCCTTGAACGAATACAGCTACCCAGTCATTTTTACACCTGTCATTGAAACTGGGACTGGAAGCTCACACTATCCTTAGGTTACTCATTATGTGCAGTTTTTTTATCCCACATTTCACTTTTTGCCCCGGCCCCTCCCAAGATTAGTTTTACACTCTACGTTAAAACTACTGCTAGAGGAGCGCACTGTCATTGAATGCATCTAGCAAATAGAGAATAATACATGGGATGATGTGCATTACGATCATTTAATACACATCCAAGGTGTGTGATACTGCATCACTCTCTGGGTTTATTCAAGCATCACACACTGAGGGTGTGTATTAAGAAAGCAATAAAACACAATGTGGTGTGCGTTAGACAGTTCTAACACACGACTAGGAGGCGTAGTGAGGCACAAGGCCACAGGCCGAGTGTGTCCAGCCCCTCAACCATGTGTTAGAACTGTGTAACACACACACCCTGGGGTGTCTTATTGCGCTTATAAAATGGGGCAGTATATTTTTCATTCACGTAGAAATTAAAATTTGATATGTACATTGAAAGAGTTAAATCTTTAATGCCTTTTGTTGTAAAATAGTTCCTCTGCCTGCACAAGATTGCTATATATACAGTCCCCCTCTATACACAGTACTGTTTTAATTCACTGAATATATTTTGTTTATTTTACATTTATCTTTTCCATTTGTTGTATGTGTTTCCTTTTTTTTTTTGGTTGAGTAACAGTAGGTGTGACTGGAGCAGGAAGTTAGGAACAAAGGTAAGTGGGTGGGTGAGAAGAAGGAGCAAGCAGTGCTGTGCTGTTATAGCATCTGTTTCAAACAGAAAGTAAAGGAAATGCGAGTATTTGCTTGCTTTCACCCTGTCTGAAGCAGCGAGCAGTGCTGTGCTATGACAGTGTCTGTTTCAAACAGAAAGTAAAGGGGATGCGGATATTTGCCTTTTTTTTTAAATTTTTTTATTTTACCCTGTTTGAATTCCTGTGAGTGAGTGGCAGTCAGTGACAGGTGCTAAGGAGCAAGGGAGTGAGCATGGAATCTGTTACAGTCAGGCAGTAGAGGAGATGCGGGTATCTTCTTTTTTTTTTTTTTTTATTAATGTCTGAATTTGTACAGAGCTCACTTTTCAGTCTGGCGGCGGGAAGGGAGCAAGTGGTGGGTGGCCAAAAGCTGTAGCACCGAAACAGAGATGCCAACTGAAAGCACTAACTCGGGAGTGACTTACTGAGTGTATGGGCCGGGGGGCACTGTAAGCAAATGAAAAAAAATAAAATGGTCGCTAATCTGCAGTATGTGCTCTTTTTGGCAGTAGATTTGTGAGAAGGGAGTACGCAGGAGCAGAGACAGGAGCTGTCTCCTGGTTACCACGCACCTCCCCCCTCCCCAAACACACACACGGACGGTGTTAGAGTAACTTTCCTTCCTTTTATTTTTGTTTAGTTAGTGTTCTAACTATTCATTTAACGGAGTCTGGTTTCTGGGCGATGCAGGTAGGGAGTAAGATGGGTTGAACAGCAGCGGTTTAATCAGACGGCTGTGTGTGTGGGGGGTTATCGAAGAAACGGACTTCCAGCTATTTAAACGGGTGGCCAGGCAGGGGTTAAATGAATCTGAAACATAGGGGAATTATAGTTGACATTTAAAAAAAAGGCACTAGTTGTGTATGAAAAATAAAAAGACCTATATGTAGAAGCTTTTTTGATTTTTGTTTACGAGAAACTGTTGAGATTACTTACTTACTGTCACTGGCTATTGTGGGGGAACAATGGCATCTGTTCCATTTGTGAAAGTTCTAATGGCACAAGGATTTTGAACATGTACTGCGGCCTTGTTGGCAGAACTAGTTTTTAGTCATGTGTTTATTTCAGTTTAGGATTAATACCTTTGAGTCAAGGACTCATTTTCAAAAGTTCCAATTCAGTGGTGGACAAAACATTACAGATAGTACAAAATATACAGAAAATAGGGAACAATTTACACAGGCAAGTACATTGCAGTTATATACATCTTATTTCAGTGGTGCCAGAGAAAGGATTAGGAAAGGACAGGAGGGTGGTACTCTGTCTGAATGATCACTGGATGGTCGGTCCACCAAAAAAGACAAAGATGGTAGGGTAGTCAGCTGCGATTGGGCCTCGTTGAGGGGGGAGGAGGTGATCAGCTGAGAGAGGACATTGTCTGGGTTAGACACTTCTAATGCATGGTTAACAACTAATCAAATTTCTCAAAATCCTTTGCCTATTTTATAAATTTGAGTAATCCCACCATCCCATGTTTTTTTTTGCATAATCACTGGTCGTCAATTTTTTTCTCCCCCATCCCTTAGAAATGTTCACCTCTGGTGTTCTCATAAGGACTGCTGCTTAACTCCCAAATCTCTTTTATCACTGTCCCTGAGTAACATCTTTAGTAAGGTAGAGCTGTGTAGGTAATAACAGATTATTTTTTGTCTTAAGTTAATGAAAACGGGCTGTTTCACATGCTTGACCTGTCACCGTGTCAGCTTTTCATTGAATGACCGTGGTATAGGAAGTGCTGCGCTCGACACGCAGACAGTAAGGCAGTCTTGGGCGTAGCTGTGTTTGGGGGACTATTTGTTTTATTTCAGGTAAGTTACTAGTTTTATTTTTGCAGAGTTAGTTGAATTAGTCCATTTTGCAGTCTAGTTTCACTTTTAAAATGAAACAGTTGCGATCACCGAACAGACTGCTGCACTTAAGACTCAGTGACATAGCGAGTGTCAGGCACAGCTGCTGTGTTGAAAGGTGCGTGTTTGCCATAATAACCGGACAGTTGTTAGGCAAACAATAACTGGTTGTGTCATGAACACTGAAAAAATTGCTGATGAGTTATTATATCCGTTTTATACACTGCATTAAAATTGGCATGGGAAACTCGTACTGTCCTTTCCATATGAAAGCTACTCATTATATACAGTTTGTTTTTGATTTTCTCCCCCATTTCCCTTGTTTGCTATGGCCCCTCCCCAACTAGCAGCTCAGCAGTCATTTGTTTGAAAAGCAGGTCTTTTGCCTATAAAATTGTTTAAATTCTGCTACTCCTCTAAAGCTGTAACTGCATTTAGAGGTGCGCTGTTTCGCACAGCAAAACCCTTACAGTGATGGCAGTGTGAGTGTTGCAGCCTGATCGACAGTCATTCTGTCAGTCGGGATTTTGCAGCGCCTGCCATCTTGCTGCCCCAGGGGTGTTGTGCTCTTTCCCACCTACACCTCAGACCTGGAAGTAATTATCTTATTGTCTGTGGGTATGGGGGGAAAAGGCCCCCGCAAACAGCCAAAATGTGCCCTGGTGCTGCCGGGCGACATGGTCACTGTCGGTATTGTGCTGGCAATGTAGTGTCGGTCAAAATGTCAATGTTGAACCAACATGGTGGGTGGAATCATATATTTTTTTTTTTTTTTTTACCTCCGACACCGGGTTTCCCTCTCCTTCGGGCTTCCTGGTACTGCTACCCCCCGGCCATCCTCTTCCCAAGCTCTCTCCTTACCACAGATCTGCAACCAACCCCCGGTGTCCTGGCGATCCTTCACCAGGCGGGTCCCCCTCCTCCGTGGGGAAGGCACCAGGGGCAAGGGAAACCCCATACACTCTATCTTTACTGACCCAGGGTGCTGCTGTGGAGGAGTAGACTCCTGGAGGTTCTGGTGGCGTAGAGCACGAAAGACATCATCCAGCGGCCACCGAAGTTGTTTTCCATTTTTCTGGTTGTCCCTCCTGCACCGATTGTAGTACTCCGTCTCCACCAGAGGCCACTACAGAGCGAGGCTCCCCACCCAACCCGCCTCCAGGAGAGGAGAGGAGAGCAGTCCTCTGGACACTCAATTCTCCCCTTCCCCTGCCAGCCCCCGAGTCAGTTCCCGAACTCGGGTTGCTGGCGTGGTTCGAGGTGGGGCGTCCAGCGCCTCAACCTTCTGCACCACTGGACCAGCTTGGAACCACATTTAGATACCCTGATAATTCACTAGTTAAAGTCAACATATCCTAAAACATCCCATGATACTACCAGACAAGTTTGGATATGCTAAGTGGCCATAGCCAACTCTTAGTTTGCTGTCAGTTTGTATTTTGGAAGATGCATTGCATCATTTTAGGTTTTTCAGGTTCTTGGATTAACATTAAATTTGCATATCCGCTTCTGCTGTCTCCACATAGCTACGTGAAAGTTCATGGCCACCAGAGAATGCTCTGTTTAGGTAATGGTATCTGTTTGGAAAATCTAGTCTGAAGACAAGCATATTCTGATTGATAACATTTCCCCCTTCATCATGTATCTCTTTTCATAGTAAGCAACGGTTGCTATTTTCTGAGACTAGACAAGCATGGTTTCTAGTAAAGAACTTCAGTTCCACAGTGCAAAAAATGTGAAGACCCACGAAGGGCAAAAACTTGCATTTGACATTAATTCCTTCTGTAACTGGTCTTTCTTTTTTTTTTTTGTTAGTTTTGTTCACTGCACATAGTTATTTAGCCAGAGACTTGAGTTTGAGCCCAGGACTCAAACCTCTGCAGTGGGCTGGTGGATGAGGATGCCTTTGGGGTGAGTTGCTGACCTGTGTGCGTGGGTGGAAGCTGCACAGTTGAATGTTAAGGTGACCAAGACCTCAGTGGGATGCTCCATTCTTGACGACTATGTCCCAGCACTGGCATATATGTATTCTTTGCAAAAAATGTTGTTAATGCACCACTTAGGGTAACTTAATGCCACAAAAGCAGTGAAATGTGACATTAGGGTTTCCAACCCCTAACACCCCACCCCCCAAACTGCAAAATGGAAAAAAAATTAGGGTTTTGAGTCTCTGGAGTCTTGGCGAATCAGTGGTGGGATCTGTGGGGTCTTCCTTGGGGGATGTCAGCCCTGATGCCCACCCCATTCTGTGAGCAAACAACGTCGCACATGATCTCCTTTCTTCAAGCAGGATCCACTTGGCCCTGTGTGAAGAAAGGTACCACTAGTTGTGTTGGCAACCTGTGGCGAGACATACTTCTCTACCCTTGAGGAGTGTATCATTATGAGGCAGTGGCTTGGAGCTGTACATTGTGCTTGGATTGAGACTACAGGCTTTTGGGGTGAGCATTAGGGTTGACAACCCCCAGGAAAGACCCCATCACTGATTCGCCAAGACTCCAGAGACCCAAAACCCTAATGTTTTTTCCTTTTGCTGCTTGGAGGTGGAGGTGGGGAGTGTTGGGGTTGGAAACCCTAATGCCACATTTCCCTACTTTTGTGGCATTGAATTGCCCTAACTGGTGCATTAACAAAGTTTTTTGCAAAGAATTTATTTTCTTTTTGAGATAATGGAATTGTGTCCTCATTCATGCAGATGCCCTGGGTGAAGAGAAGACTCCATCCACCTACAGAAGAGCAGGGCCCGCAATCGGTGCAATGACAAATGTGAAGAATTCATGGGTCTGTCTGGTGGGCTGTGGAAGTGCAGGGCCCTGTGGTCGCAGCACTTTACATGTACCATTTATAGTATACTGGCCGAAATGTCATTTTGCACCAGAAGTGCAAAAACACATCTCATCCAGGATGTCATGTTTATGAGGTGGTGTGGAAAAATGGCTATGTTGATAGTTTTGAGTCAAGACAGTGAAAATTGGTGAAGTTATGAGTGAGCATTGAAATACTGCACCATTCACTCATAATCTGAGCATTTTACACTATGTGTGTACACCAGATTGTCAGCATAGCCTTCTTATTAGCCCACCTCATGAACCCGATAGAAAAATTTTGAAATCCCTGACGAAACGTCACTCGGCACCACAGGTGCAAAAACATAATTTGGTCAGGATCTGAAAAATGACAGTTGCCACATTCATGAGATGGTATGAAAAAATGGCTATGTTGAAAATTTGGGGTCAGAATATTTAAAATTACCAATGTTACGAGCGAGCATAGTGAAATTTCAACATGTATGCATAACTTTGCCATTTTTACATATTTTGGCCCCAAATTTTCAACATAGCCTTCTTACTACCCCACTTCATGAACAAGGGTGGTGAAAACTTTCAAATCCCACTAGAAAGGTGATTTCACCAAGCAACTGCAAAATCGCTTTTCAGGCTTAATTTGCATAATTCCACTGCCATTGGTCATGAGGTGGGATCCCAAAAAGGCAGTGTTGAAACTTTGGGGTCAAAATATGCAAAAATTACAAAGTTATGCATCAGACTTCAAAACCCCATTGAAATGCACTTATTTAGTAGTGTCCTTGTCCGGTATTGCTGTTCCCAATGCCTGCTATACTGTCACATTGTCTGTCTATTCTAACAGTCACCACTCCCTCTCATGATCAACCTCACTTCATAGCTGCCAGTACCCTGAGTGCTTCTGCTCCTCTGATGACTAGATGGCACTATTGAGTGACCTAGGAAGCCAAAAAGTCTGGAATACTGTGTGTGTGTGTGTGTGTGTGTGTGTGTGTGTGTGTGTGATGGAGGTGGCGGAGGGAAGAAAGAGGCAGCTAGTACATGTGAGGTGTGAGCAGAGAGCTAGCGGCATGGTGGGGTCTGAATGGTCTGCCCTGAGCAGGCTTTCCTCCATGCGAACACTCAGAGCCCAGCCAGCAACAGCTCACCTTGTCATATAGTTAGAACAGCACCGGTTATGGCTTGACTGGGAACTGACAGCTTGCCACCAACCGTGCAGTCTCAGTGAGCCAAGAAACGGGGAGGTGTTTGTAGCATTGGTATCATAATCCAACAGACTTTCTCTGGAGAGCTAAGTAATTAAATTCTGACCATGTGTACTACTTGGTAAAGGCCATTAACATTAGCATAGTATACAGATACAAGAGAAACATTCTACCTGAAAAAAAAACAACTCTTGGTTTAGATATTCATCTTAGCATCATTGACAGGGCTAGAAATTAATAGTATTCCACCCTGCTTTGCATACCAGTTTTCAAAGTGCAGTACCATTTTCTTTACCCTGGTATTCAGACTATAGTACCACGTTTCCATGCCGCTGCTCTGCAGTTTAATCCATAACGGGGCTCTTTTTGATAAGTGGAATGCCAGATACTAAGGTGAACGCCAGATTTGGGGTTTTGATATTCTGCGTTCTACACCAGATTATTTTCTTCCATTTCTACCCCGATTGTCAGTGGTGTCATGGTCTATGGTTCAGCAAGTGACACTGCTTTGCCTAGGGTAGAAAGTCTGTTGAACAGGGTCTGTTGTTTTGCATTAGACCACAGACTCGATACTCACACCTGTGTCGTCTGTGATGGCATAGGATGGTTATCATTTAACTTACAAGAGCAATTTCATTCCATGATCATGGACAAAAAAGCTATACTCAGGTTACTTACCCCAGGGCTGCAACTAAAATTTAGATTTATTGAAAATAAATACTGCCAAAGCAGTGGCAGGGAGCAACCAAAAAGTGTGTGTGTGTGGGGTCAGAACTAGCAAGGCCAGGAGTCCAAGCTATGCAGCCTTCAGCCCAAGTCATTGAGAAAACAGTTGCCTTCCTGAATAAGCTTTAGTCAATTTACCTGGCTTTTATAATTCCAAGTAATTAGAAATATTCAAAAATAATCCATTGTTTATTCACATGACGTTACCTATGAAAATCTAAGCAGAACAGGATCAAAGAGCACCTTTTAGAGAGTTTTGAAAAACATAATGAAGTCCTGATAACTATTCAGTACAACCACTTAGTTGTAAAACAAAATTTATTTTTTTTAAATATACTTTCTGTTGTCTGGATTCTCTCTGCATGTAGAGTATGAAAGAATTTAAAAGCAACCTGCTTGCTGCACTTATGCTTTAACCAGCCACATTTCTTCTATAGTAATTCTGCTCCACTGATTGAAATGTGGGGTGTCAAAGCACTTTGGCTGACACCCCCCCACCAAGAAAAAAGTGAGGGTCTGCTGACCCCCTGGATCCTTCACCTATGAACCAAGGGTATGGCAAATAATTCTTTATTGTTGCCGCTTAAAAAGTTAACACTTGGACAGAATTCATTCACCTAGAGATTTCCTAAATCCTGGAATGCCTCATCTGATTTTCTGACAAACTGTGACTCAATCCCCTCTTTCAAAATTCAGTTACTGGATGTACTGTACATATTCATCTATATTTCGATTTCCCTTTACCTTTTATCAATTTTAGCAAAATTACAAATGTTATTTTGCTAAACTAATCAGATGGAAAAATGTGTTTTTTTTTTAACGAACATCAGGCACACAATCTGTCTTTGTGGCTAGAACAGGACACAGAAACAGGGCATGCAGTTGCAAAAATGGTTTACCATTGTACCACAGTAAACCCTGCAGATAGAGCTACCTCACAGATAAGTCCCCCTTCTCGGAGGCCTATTTGTAGCATCAAAAACTAGACTTTTCCAGGAGTATTAAACTCCAGAGTCGCCGTCAGCCATCGGGATCGTTGGCTGCAATTCACAGAAATCAAAATTGATTGAAATCTTTGTGAACTGCCACCATAATTTGTTGTGCTGAGACTTTTTCGACTCTAACTGCAAAGTTGGCTTCTGAAGACAAGGCTCCCCTTCCCACACTTGATGTGCTGGTACCTCGTTTTGGCAGCTGGCTTGCTTCTACTTCCCTGCCCCCACCCCCTCCAGTGACAGTCCGTTGCTAACAGTTTGCCCGTCAGTTTTAAATGCCACCTGCCCCATATGTGGTGGTTTTTGTCCACATCCTTCCCTCTGAGACAACCCTGGCATTCAGTCAGTATGCAGCTGGAGGAGGAACCTGCACTGCAGCAGTAGAGTGTGCCAGAACTGTGTGTGGCACAAACATGTGAAGCGCAACTGGTGAGAGCAGCTAATAGCACTGCATAAAGTAGAAAACCGTTGTAGTGATCGCAGTTGTCAAGGTCATTAGGTATGGAGTGGATGCAAAGTGTGGCCCATAGAGGTCAGGAAGGAGAAAAGCAGAGTGCATTCAGTGGCGGACCAGTGCCACTTATCTCCACAGTCACCTATCCACTCAGGTCACTGCAGCAGCACCAGGGCAGGAGTGGGAAGGAGGCCCAGAAGTGCAGCCAGCCAGGCTAGCAGCGGATGTGAATGTGTGGCAGGCCAGTGCCCAGGTGGCATGACAGCAGTGCCTGCCAGGGTGGGAGGTAGAGAGTCACTGGGGAGGGCTAGGAGCTGATGAGCAGAGGAAGAGATGTGGGAGGAGTGACAGGCCCTCTCAGGTGAATACTGGAATGGTATCAAGTTCGCCAGGTATTGGGGGGTGGGGGTGGGAGAGGAGGAACCAGACAACAACTGATTTCAAGCAGCAGTTAGCAGGCTATACCAGCACAGCCAGGTGGTGCTAAGCCCAGTCGGGGCCTGAGGGCAGTCTGATAGTTTGTGACTGGAGACACTAGTAGACAGGTGGATCAAACCAAAAGGAAAATTATGAGGGTAATAAAATGAAAATTAATGTCTGTAATATTTTTTACTTATACTGTTACAAGATTTAAACTTGAATTGTACAGACTTGAGACACTGGTAGACAGGTGGGTCAAACCAAGAGGAAAATTATGAGTAATAAAATGAAAAGTGATGTCTATAATGTTTTTATTTACACTGTTACAAGGTTTAAACTTGAAATGTACAGTACAGCAAACAAGACAACTTAACTGGCATTCATAAGCATATTAGTTCAGTAGATACATTGTGAATGGATTTTTGAAGAGTTGATTGCTTAGTTGGTTGGCTAGGCTGGCAGCAGAAGTGTGGCAGGCAGGGGCATCTAACATCCTGGCAAAATGGCATATTGTTCTTATAGTACACTTACTGCATGCAGAGCATTTCATGTGGGCAACTTGTGTGGTCACATTTGTGATTTTATTTACATTGACTTCTATACAGTATGCCATGCTTGGTGGTCAGGTTTATTGGAGGTGAAGCAGAAGTTCAAGTAAATAAAAAAAGTAGGCTGTTGTGTGTGCATTTGCAGAACTAATTTGCTGTAAGTAAATTTTTATTAACAAATACATATAGAATAATGCATGGGGTGGTGCGTATAATGAGAATGTCACACACGCCTGATGTGTGGGATGCTAAATAAACCCTGAGTGAAACTCTGATTTATCTAAGCATCCCACACTAAGGGTGTGTGTAAAATTCAAGTTTCACACACCACCCCATGCTTTGTTTTATATAATTGCTTTGTAGCATTTTTTTCACCTCAATAAGTGTCACTAGAATGGGTAAACAGTACAGCATGAGCCATTCATTGCCTCGTGGCTTTACCCTTGTCAAAACTGTGAGTGTTCACCATTATAACCTGCTGGTTGTAACAGCGAATAATAACTGACTTTGTCAATGGTTTAAAAACACTCCTCAGTTATTATATATGTATTAAAGCTGAAAGCTGATATAGTTATAGCCTTCCTGGTTCAGATCACTACCATGGCAGGTGAGGGTCTTCTTCTTCTGGGTAATTACTGTGGGTGTTATTGCAGTATGCTGCAGTAGAGGTATCTTCCCCTGCTTCGCCTCATGCTATCTCGACTCAAAAGGTTGTGACATGGTGTCATGGGTGTTGTGGTTCCTAAACTTCAGGAGACAAGGTTCTTCATATATCCAATGTTTAAATTCATTGAAAGATGCTGTGCCTCCTTGGTAAACATTTAGTGTGGCCCGCCTCAGCCTCTTGTTGGTGTCAGAATGGTGCAACCTTGGACGTGAAGCCCATTGATATTGATCACAGTTTCTGACTTGTGAGCACAACTTGTTTTGCATATTATTAGTAGAGTTCTAATAAATACATTTTTGTTTACACTGTATGCTAGTATATTACTGTAGGATGGTGGCTGGTTGTTTATCCAGATAAGGCATACAGTCAGGCATAGATGATCAAGTCAGACTAACCGTACATATCAAACGCTGCTAACCACGGAGGCAAAACAACAATGGAAACTGTCTTGAAGTACCGGTTTTTGTTGCTCTGCCTGAAAATTGTGTCAACTACCAGCATTCTTTCTGTTGAATTAATTCATGACTAGCTTAAACAGTAGAAATAATCCATGACTAAATTAAACAATGCAGGACAGTCGGTCAATCATAGATACATGCAGACTGCTGACACAACACCTGCAGACCTGAGATTGCTAGCCCTGATATAATGTTGCTTGTTAAAGAAGAACTGCAGTGCACCTGAGAGTCATTTTCCTAGTATAGGTAAGTAAGGGTCATCATTAAAAATACAATTACGTAGGCACATCAGTGAAAACCTTGGAATTTTTCCATGATTGCCCCAGTTTAGAAAGACAAGTCCCAAGGGCCAGCTCTATCTGAAAAACGCTTACACAGATTGGTCATTTCCCTCACTAACTTCTGGACTTTTGTATGGATGCATTGTGCCAACAGTGGAAGAGCTGGGCAAGTATATACACTACATCATACAGTCCTAAAGTGGTACATACTACCTGCATGTAAATTAGAAGCTCTCACTAGGATAGCTAAGAAGTCTATAGAGATGGAACAGCAACAGAACTGTCCACTGCACTACACAATTATCTGTCCGTGAACTGCAATTGCAACTGAGCTACCTGGTTGTTCCATCAGAGCTGTGCATAGGTATCATAGACACACCTCTAATAGGTGCCTTATTATTATCGCACTCACCTCCCAGCTGTAACTGCGCTAATGAAACAATCACAAATGTGTAAGCATTATTCACTGACAGAGGAGGGCTCTACCGGTGATTAATGCCCGCTGGGGGGGCGTTGTTGCACGGGCGAGACGCGGGTTCTTCCAGCGGCATTAATCACCGTACAGCCAGACGCTGGAGGTGATTAATGCCTTGTAATATGGGAGAAGGTCTAGGGCTCCCTACCTCTTCAGTATGTGTGTCCTGCATTCCTGTGGCACACTCTCCGCTGCTCGCCAGCTCCATCCCCTGCTTTCTCCGCTAACCCCGGCCGGCACAGCGCCACTTATGCACCCAGTGGCTGTTGTGGCACTGATCGAGAGCAACACGGCATTATGAGACGATAATGCCGTGTTGGGCTCATGACAACAACAGCAACACGGCATTATGAGAAATAATGCCGTGTTGGGCTTCGTGAAACGCTTCCTAACAGCAACACGGCATTATCGTCTCATAATGCCGCGTGTTCGCACCACGTGATGCCGTTGCGCCTATCATGGGGCACCTAAATACACCTTTCAGTAATGCCGTGTTACAATATGTCTTGATGTCTGCTGCTGTTTGTATATTGCTCTCTACTGTGTATTGTACCCAGTGCATATTGGCACGATCTACTGTGTTCTCTGGATACCATGTCTCAATTATCTCCATCCACCTTTTATAGCCATGTAATCTGTTGTTCAGTTCATGACTATTGTAACCTCCCAATTCTCCTTCCCCCTCCCCCACCGTGAGATGAGCAACTAGTTGTTCAACGTGCCCTTCCTGGTGAAACTCTTATTTATTTATTTTATTTATTTGTACATCAGTTTACAACCTTGGAGCCAGAGGCTCATTTCCAAAGGTACCTCGTCACAAAGAGAATAAATATATTGCAACATTTTGTTACATCATAAAAAATAAATAAGAACTAGAACCAGTATTTAAAAAAAAACTACTTCTATAGGGGAAAATGACTTACAGGTTCAGTGCAGTTCTCCTTTAAGTATTGTGATGGCATGGGTTCTTTCCTCGGCTACAGCAGCACCTGTGAAAATGAAGTAGTGATTTTATGCATGGATCTTGACTAACAATAACCACTTGTACATATATGAATAAAATTCCAAAGTGGCGGAAGTTGAAAAAATTGGTTGAAGTTTCTTTATTCAGTTGAAGTCATAAATTTCAAACATCCTGAATTAGTCAGGATGTTGTATAAGTGAGTCATAATTTGTAATTCAGCTGACTCCAGGGTCTAATGAGTATATACAGTACTTGCTGCCTTGAAAACCTATAGTTGCTTCTAGTGTGTGTCAATTTTAACAGTGCATCACTTACAAAACATTGGATGCCTGCTCTTATGTAACCTGCATAATTTATGTATGTAGTACTCTAGATCCTTGATAGATAGGTTTTTGCATGAAGGATTTTTCACCCAATGAAATGAAATCCACAGCTGACGTGTTCCCAGTTAATGTAAATATATGAGGAAGTCTGAATAAAACCTGGAGGAGCGTTGACCAATCTAACCCTTTGTACTTGTTCCTAAGCACCACCCCCCCCGTAAAATTTTTTTAAACTGGGATTTTAAGTTTTAAAAATGCATTATTATCAAACCTGTACAGAAATGTGGTCCCTGGCCTAGATGCCCTGGGTCAGTGCCACAACAAATGACATAGCATTCCCTTGCATCAACCACAGCATACACTGTTGCTCACTACAGATGCTTCCCTACAGGGCTAAGTGGTGGGTCACATTTCACAGCACACAGTGGAGGGGTTATGAAGGTCAGTGGAAATGTTAGAACACATCAGGCTGCTGAAACTCAGAGCAGTGTATTTCTCCCTGAAGTCCTTCTCAGTGGTCATTAGCCAACTGCTACAGATAAGGGACAAATGAAATATCACAAATATATTACAAAAACAAATGGTGAAGCAAGAAAAAAAAAAACACTATTAGGAGGCGGCACTAAAGATTTTGGATCTCCATTACACATTCATTGGCCAGATTTCTGCAGCATATGTTCAGATTGAGAAAATGTACTAGCAGACTTGTTCAGCAGAATGGATCATGTGACTCACTAGTGGTTCTTCAGGGAAAGCAGTAGTAACTTCAGTATTTAGGATATGTGGCATCTCAGAGGTGGATATTTCTGCATCATGGGAGAACAAAAAAGTTACCACTGTTTTGTTGCAGAGCCCTGTCTCGGAACAGTCGCAGAAGACACTCCCAGCATGTCTTGGGGAAGCAGGTTTCTCTATGCTTTCCCACCATTTCCACTGTTTTAGAAAGTGCCTCTAAAAAGTAAAGAGGGAACATGCAGCCATGATCATAGTAGAACCAGACTGGCCCAGATAGCCCTGTTGCTCTGCTACTCCAAATGTCAAGAAAGCTCCTCAGTCTTCTATTGAGTCAGGATCTTCTGACGTTATCAGTAAAAGTGACACATCTCAATCTGGGGTCACTTTTACCTGAAAGCATGGTACCTGAAGGGTTAGAAAATTCTGACCTAACCCTGCCCTCTCGGGTCTTAGAAACTGTCAAAACCTTAAGGGCCTCACACCTCTGAATCCTAATTCAACTCCTGACCTCAGGGCTGAGAATTCCTAATGTCTGGATAAAAAGGCTCTTCCCCCCAGTATCTGTCAGCAATCTATTTTCCTCTCATTAAGTGTCCACAGAGAACTAATGTGTCATCTCTGTTCACCAGGCACTAGTTGGCCTAATCTCCCTAGGATGATCTTGCACAGTTGCCTAGTGATCATAGCCATCCTGCTAGCATGTTTACCCCTGTAACACCAAGCTCCAAAACAACTGACTGAGGCAAACAATCCACCTTCTGTCTGGGGTACCCCTGTTGTCTCCACAACCATTAGTGCCCTACACTGCACCCTCATCCCCCTGTCTAGCTCTCAAATGTATACTGCCAAAAGCGCCCCCCCCCCTTCTTTTGCTTCCTCACTTCTCTCACCTGCCTACACTCACATTAGCATGTTTACCCAGAAACCACAAACCCCATCCCCTTTCAGGGCACTCAGATTCATCCTAATGCGGAACTCCTTGCTACTCCTACTACTGTCGGGAAATATCCACCCTAACCCTGAACCAACGCAGCCCACCCATGTGCATAGCACCACATTCAGCACAATTAAACTGGCATACTTAAACATCAGAAGACTCCACCAAAAGCTGACCTCCTCCAGGTGTGGGTGTCCTGGCACCGGCCTGATGTTTTAACAGTCATTGAAATGTGGCTGTCCCCCAAGGTTCCTGACAGTGCTGTGCATCTGGATGGCTACATGCCATTCAGAGATGACCGGATTGGTAGAAAGGGAAGGGGCTGTGCAATTTATATTAAAGCCCCCCTCCAAAGCGTTCAAATTGCTTCTGGGACCACACAGAAAATCCCTAACCATCATCACCTACTACATTCCACCCCGTGAACAATCCAGTAGCTTCACAGCGATAATTGACTATCTCGCCAAACTTCCTGCCAGGGCTGAAGTAGTGCTACTTGGGGATCTCAGTGTTAACTGGTTGGCACCTGAGGCTAACATCTATAAAGATTCTACCACTGCCATCAATCTGGTCCAAGTAGTGACCTCCCTGACCAGATGCAACCCTAGGACTGGCAACTGTACCCTGCTGGACCTCATTTTCACCAATAGACCCGACAGAATAACCACTCCTGAGGTTCTCCCGACGCCATCAGCGACCACTCCCCTATCCTCTGCTTTTGGTCCAGTAAGTCCCCCAAACAACCTAAAAAATCCACACACCAACACATACTCAAGAAAGGACAACTCAGTCAGTTCCTAAACCACCTACACAACCTGGACTGATTGGTGCTGGATCTTGCTCCCAATGTCGATCTGGCCCTGGACCATTTCATATCTAGTGTCAATGCTACATGTGACATCTATGCCCCCATAAAAAAAGTAGAAGACAAAAGTCATTTCCAGCCCTTGGATCTCCCCCTCTCTCCTATCACTAATGGTTGACAGGGACTACCTGTGGCACAAAGCCTGGGCATCAAACAATCAGTCCCACTGGCAACAGTATAGAATGGCCAGAAACTCCTGCACCCAGGCCATCAGGCAAGCTAAAAAAGGACCATTACAAGGAGGCACTCACAAACTCCTGGGATGACAGTAGGAAGTTTTGGGACAACCTAAAACAACTAACTGGTAAGACCATCAAAACTCCTCCCACCATGCTCAACCTTGATGGTGGTACCATCCAAGATGCGCAGCAGACTGCCAACACCATCAACATAGCTTTCTCAGACCTTAGTGGAGTACTCCCCCCCCCCAACTTCTTTGAACCCCCCCTCCACTCGCATCTAAGGATGCTGTTCCCCTGACCACAAACCCACATTTCCTCCTCAAAACTGTCTCCACCAGCACTGCCAGAAAATACCTACTCAAGGTTCTAGGCAAATCTCGACATAGCAGTGACTCCCAAGACCTAAAACTGCTACATATGGCACTAGATGCTGTCCTTTCACCCCTCACTAAAATTCTGAACAAGTCCCTGTGTCTCGGGCAGTTCCCCACCCTGTGGAAAGCAGCTGTAGTGACCCCCATTCACAAGAGTGGAGATAGAGCCTTCCACTCCAATTACCGTCCCATCTCAATTGTACCTCCCCTTTCAAAAGCTCTGGGATGTATAGTCGCTGACCAACTCATGGAATATCTAAGTAAGTATAACATCCAACACCCTGAACAGCACAGCTTCAGGAAAAACCACAGCACCACCTCAGCTCTGCTTGAATACACCAATTTCATACACAAAGCCCTGGACCATGGGCACTTAGTGGGGTCAGTGTACATTGACCTCACTAAGGCCTTTGACACGGTTCACCACACCCTACTTATTGACTCCCTTAGCACCATTGGGGTCTCCTCCAAGACAGTGGGCTGGTTCAAAACTATCTGAAGGATAGGGCACAACAGGTAAAAAATTGTGATGCACTATCCTCCAGTCTACCTGTCTGTTCTGGAGCACCCCAAGGCTCCATTTTAGGTAACTTATTATTCAACATCTTCTGAACTCTCTCCCTCAATCCTGCCCTGGTGACCTACTCCTTTATGCGAACGACGCAGTACTCTTCACCAGCCACCCTGATCCTCTCACTCTCGCCTCAGACTTACAACATCACTTTTCAGCAGTTGAAGACTGGTTTGCTGCCCATAAACGTATCTTGAACTATAAAAAGACTAAGTCCATGCTGTTCTCCAGCCCCCATAATAAACTAAAATCCACTCCACTTACCATCCTTAACCACCTCAACCCCCCAATCGAACAAGTTCAGTCCTTTAAATACTTTGGAATTACTCTCGACAGCAGCCTGTCATTCAAAGAGCACATCAGCATTGTCTCAAAAGCAGTAAACTGTAGGTTAGGCATTCTATAAGGACGTAGAACCAATATGACCCAAGAAGCACTCATGACGACAGTAACCAACTCCATACTGTCAATTGTAGACCATGGCCTAGTTATTTATGGCACTGCCACAGAATCATCCCTCATAAGAATTAGCACCGCCCTCAGCAAGGCCTGTCGCCTGGTAATGGGCGCGCATCACCAGACTCATTCGTGCGACCTGTATTCCAGATCAAAATGGCTGAACCTTAGGGACCGAATCCAATACCATACCTGCCTGTTCGCAAAGAAAATCTGTATGGGCCTAGCTCCCCCAAAGTCCAAGCTCCTTCTCCCTCACACCTCTAACACACGCTGTACCAGGAGCTCCTCCAGATTGAATTTCCATGTCCCTTTTTGCTGCACCTCCCTAGCCCAATGTTCCTTCAGCTACCGAGCCCCTACATGGCTTAATGACCTCCCTAGTGACATGGTTGGGGTACCCAAGCTTGGCGCATTCAAGCACCTCCTCAAACAGCACCTGATCGTGCACAGCAGCTGCGACTGCTCTGCTTCGCTAACACCTTCTGTTTCTCCACCTCCCATTTCCTCTCTCCCCCTACTGCTCCTACCTCTCTCCTCTGTATTAGGGAGTTACTCTCCTCCATTCCCCCTGGCAGCTTAAGTCTGCAACTGACTGCCCACTCAACAAAGCTATCCTCTGGCTGCTTCTACAGTTAGACCGAGCCAACCCCTGGCTGCGTTTCACCACCAATAGCCCAGCCATTGTGGCCCTTGACTCCAAATGTGACCCCTACATAACTGTCGATCCTCCATTCTGCAAGTCATCTAGTGTCACTTTAGATATTGTATGCCTCTGCCCTTGTATTGTTTATTGTTCTAAATTATGTTTGTTTATTACCTGGTTAATTCTAGCATCTGACTCCTTGTCCTCCCTGTACTTACTGTAATGCTGTATTTGACATTGAATAGTTGCAGATGAGACTCTGACCCTTTGATCTGCAATTCGTGAATTTAATAACCTTAAATTCAGTAAATTTCAGTATCTGTCTTGTACCATGTTACCAGCTGTAAAGTATGTTGTTCACTAGATGAACCCTGGATCAAACCCTGTTATCTGTGTAATGTATTCTGCTTTCAACGTGGAACCTTTGTAAATGAGCTTTCAGCTCAAAGGTATTAATCTGAGATGTTAATAAATAAATAAATGGTGATAAAGCCATCCCCCAAAAAACATATTCTTCTAAATGGAAAAGATTCCCAAATCTGGTGTAGTGACAACTCCAAATCCGCAGATGAAGCAGACATTACTTAACAGTTTTATAACGTGTTACATTTGAATTCATTAGGTCTAGGGCCTTCTACTTTAAAGGTTCGGTTGTCTGTAGCCTCTGCATTAAAGTCAGAAGCATCAGAAGGGACATTCAGAATTACACATACCCGACTAATGTAAAGTATTATTAGAAGTATGAGCAAATCACTTTGAAATAATTAAGCAATAAGGCATGACTAGGGGTGTAATGTGGTATGAGGCGCAACTTAGTGCCATATTGCCCGTATGGGGTGCCTTATTGCTATTATAAAAAATATTCCAAAAGAAAAGTGCTAAAAATGTACTTTTTGAATATTTTCTTCGTTAAGAAGGTGATTATTAATAAAATAGTTCTTCCACCAACAGTTTAAGAATGCTGGTTCAGAATCCGAATGTAGCATTCCAGTCATTCAGTAGTGCTAGAAGGGTGGAATGCTAGCAGGAAGAATGCACATGTCATGGTGATCAGGTTGTACATGACAGTATAACTTGGATTAATGTAAGGAAGTCAGAATCTTTACAGCCAATCAGATTGCAGCATTTCTGAGACCATTTTTATGCTATAGACTGGTTCTGCTTTAAGCAGGAGCATCTGGTGCCTGATGGCCACTCACACAGTCTGCAAAGGCTGAAAGCACAGAAAACAGAAGACACAGACATTTGTCATGTCCTTCTAAGAACTCATCAGTGAGCCTTATCTGTATCTCAGCCCAGTTGGAGGAGGAACCAGCCCAGTTATGGTCTTACTGGTTTGGGTCGTGGTGAGCCCAAAATAGGAAAGCAGTCTCAAAGACACAGAACCTCCGTACAAAAGCACTGAGGCAAGAGTTACCTGGGAAGGGCACTGGCCTCACAGAGACATTGCCCATCTAGTGTTTAAGAGGTTCTTTTTAGAGCCTCAATTATTTGTGCATCCCCCCACTGAGAAAGAAACCAGTTCCTATATGGGATTTAAATCAGTTGATGAACTACCCTTTTGAACCAACATTTATTTGTTAACTAGAATACCTAACTTGAAAAACTTTGTTTCCTGGTTGGTGTCAATTCAGCTAAGAGGGTCAGTGAACTGCAACCTTCCAGCATAGACCTATATCATACCTGATTTTCCTCAAAGGAAAAAGATGGTATTAAAACAAACATTCAATTTGTATCTTAAGTGGTGTCAGCATTTCATATGAATCAATCCATAACACTGCCAGTGTATTTCCTTAGGCCGCATTCCGGTAGAGGAGAGGGAAAGCTCCATTCATTGGATGTTAGAAGGACCCTCAGTTTCTGTAAGGTTAGGAGTGAGAAGTTCAGAAAAGTTAACACAGTTGTTTGTCAGTTATGTTGAGATGTCAAATGGGCACGCATCATCTAACTAAAACTATATTTGGGTGACTTGCCTATTTCAGGGTGGATAGTACCCACAATAAAAATTATTGTTACAACTACGTAGATGGGGGAACAAGCCCCAGAAGAAACCTGGGCTCATTCCACAGAGTGCAGCAGCATCAGTGAGGGCAAGGAGAGATGTACTACTGGTAAAAATCTGTAAAGCTGCTACAGTACCTCACCCTTTGTCTACACATTCACAACCCCATTATTGCTTGTCTACTCGGGCAATAGGTTTAGGATATCTGTACTTCAGAAACAACAGTATTTCCTCAGTAATCCTAAAACCTTGTAACCAAGGTAATGTGTAGAGTCTACACAAGTGTGACTAGGCAGTTCTGATTCATGCTGTTTGAAGGACACGTTACTTACCATAGCTGCGTCTTTTCTTCAAATGGATTGGGACTACTAGTCAAACTACCCTTCCCTGCCTCCCCTTTATGATGGGATACTTTGCTTCTTTAGAATCATTTGGGTATTTTAAAATGCAAAATGTAGTAGCTGGCCAGTGGCGCAGAGGCTGAGGTGCTGGCGCCTTACCTCGCTACACGGCAACTGGGGTTAGAGAGCGATCTCGGGGGGCTGGAGTGGGATTGAGCCATGGCTCTCCTTTCCAAAGGGGTGGATGACCGCCCATACGTAGTCCAGCTCCCACGGGTGGAGGTCGGTGGCGTGAGAGCGGTAACGGGTGGCGACAAAAGTCACGGACGGGGCCACCGGATCTTGGCGTGTACTTGCGCCTCCACGCTTATGTACGTTGTGGCCGGGGAGTGGGAGTAAATACCAAAAATACCTGAAAAATGTAAATAGAAAAAAAATATGCAAAATGTAAATTTTTTCCCTAATTATTATTACTGGAATATTTTTTGGATTAGGTCTCGAGTCCTCTTAACCTCAAAGATCTGGGATTGGAATGTTGGGCAGTTCAAGACCAGCATAGTGCACACAACATCTTTGAAAAACATTCTACATTCCAGGGCATCTTGACTGACAGTTCTAATCCCCTAGAAAAAATATATTACCATGGTATGTTTTTCTGTTACTAGCTTAACTGGTTCAGTCTGAGAGCAGCGAGGCTCTTTTGTGACGCCATCAGGGATTATGAAAGCTGCATTGTCACTGGTTAAGTGCCGAAACAAATATGCAAATAGTTATGCGACAACTTCTCTGTGTAAGTGTGGAAATAACATGTTTATGATATGTAGGGGATGCAACATGTTCTTTTCTCACTTTACAAAAATAACCAGTTTGACTAATGGTGCCTTGCCAAGAGCTCAATGTGCCTGTGGCCAACAGAACTGTATCAGAGCAGTGACTGATCATATTTACCAGGAAGCAGCAGCCCTGAACTCAGACTCAGGACATGAGTGTGGCCATGGTCTGAAACAGGACCTGGAGCAGCGAAGACAGTACATTTAAAAAAAAATGGAGAGGCCAGTTTCATCAAAACAGTAGTTAGTTTTGTTTTTTCTTTTTTTGGCTTTTTTCATTTTTTTCAGGTAAAAATAAAATGCTGAGTTTAAGAGAGGCAGTTGGTGACTATCTTATGTAAAATACAACACCGTATTAAAACTACACCCTCTATAATTACTAATTGCTGCTTTCAAACTCAGCCATTTAATTGCACCTCAGTAGTTTAACACAGTATATATCCTGTTAGAGGTAAGCGGACTTCAGGATGTCAGGCAACACGGTTTTGCCAAGGGGAGATCTTGTCAGACTTACCTGGTTGAATTTTTTGACTGAGTGACAAGATCTCTGGACGGTGATGGGCCGGGTGATGTTTTATATCTAGACTTCAGTAAGGCATTTGACTCAGTGCCATATGGGAGACTGCTGGGCAAGCTGAGTGACTTGGGGGTTGGGGAGGGTTGGTGAGGTGGATTGGGAACTGGCTAAGCGACAGACAACAAAGGGTGGTGGTGGTGGTGGGGAGCTAGCAACACCCAGAAGGGTCATTAGTGGGGTTCCTCAGGGTTCGGTTTGGGTCCATTGTTATTTAATGTTTTCATTTCAGACATTGCGGTGGGAGTTAGGAGTAATGTGAGCCTGTTTGTTTACAACTCCAAACTAGGTGCAGAGGTGGACAGTGAGGAGGGAAGGAGGACACCCCAGGAAGACCTAGAAAGACTAGAACAGTGGTCAGTCACATGGCAGCTGGGGTTTAATGTTGGGAAGTGCAGTGCACTTCTCTTGGGAACTAGAAATCCAGGGTGCAGCTACAGATTTGGGGAAATTGTTAACAGTCTCGGAGGAAGAAAAAGATCTGGGAGTAGTGATGACTGGTAAAATTAATCACTCAGGACAATGCAGGAAAGCAGCAGCTAAGAAAAACAGAATGCTGGGGTGCATTGCTGGGGGGATCACTTTGAGAAGGGAGGAGGTAATTCTGCCACGTACAAATCCTTGTTGAGGCCGCACTTAGACTACTGTGTGCAGTTCTGGTGCCCTTACTTGAAGAAGGACATTATGCTCCTGGAGAAGGTCCAGAGGAGGGCGTCTAAGATGATCCTCGGAATGGGGGATAAGTCCTAAGCGGAGAGACTTAGGGAGCTAAACATGTACTCCTTGGAAGACAGAAGGGACAGAGGGGACATGATCAAGACCTTTAAATACTTGAAAGGTATTAATAGAGTAAACACAGAAGGGGTGTTCAGACTGAAGGGGGAAGGGCCACAACGGGTCATAGCCTGAAATTGGTTGGTGGGAAGTATAGAAGAGACCTGAGAAAGCATTACTTCTCGGAAGGGGTCGTGATGCCTTGGAATGCGCTACCTGAGGAGTTGGTATCAAGGGAATCAGTGGGAGGTTTTAAGAAGGGATGGGATAGATACATGGGCAGGGTACAGCTAGGGTGGGTAGAGACTAGGGGGATTCTGGTAATCAGGGAGGATGGGAGGGAGAGGGAGGGGCAGCAGCAGTTATTAAACTGTGAGCTGCATCTCGAGAGATGCGATAGACCTTAAAGTGTAAATTGCTGTCATTTTCATATGTTCGTATTAAATCCTGTGTTTTAGAAAGCTAATGACGCATGCACAATATCCAGTTCTACTGAGTTTTGGAGTCGGCTGCACTGTCACTTTAAGAAGTTTTTGTATACATTAGGTTTGAGTTTACACTGACTCCTCCTCTTGACGAAGAGGTAGTGTACCTTGAAGAGCTGGGGTGTCTGTGCCAGTGCTCCTGAGCTGAGCACCAGTCCTTATATTTGTATTTACCACTTTAAAAAAAAAAATGTAAGTTTATTGATAACCAACGGGTACAATTGATGCAGGTTTATCAGACAATTTTTATATCATTACATCTTTACAGAGTCGAGGGGAACCCCTCTCCAGGCAGCAAGCCCACCAACAGCATTGATTTAATTAGTATCCAGGCAAGAGTCGAGGCAAGATGTATTTACCACTTTTGACACCTGAATTAAAAGTTTGCTAAATTTCACCTTGATTGCTGTCGTTGCTGTGCTCAGGAGTGTACACTACCCTTCTATGCTTGACTGTTTTGGCTGGCTTCTCTTTTGGGTTTCACTTGCCCACTGTACAGGGGCTTACCCTCGCTTTGTTTTGTTTAGTTGCTTTTGCCTGAATTCCAGCAGTACATTCGGAAGGCTTTATCCATGGTTAGAGCTGGTGGAATTTGCAGATTTGGGTGTTAGAAATCTTGGCAGATGTGCTATATAGGACATAAAGAAAGTATCGCTACTAATTTGAAGATGGGGGGGGGCGGCTCAGAGGTAATTTAAGGAAGTATTTTTTCACAGAGAGGGTTGTGGATGCATGGAACGGTTTTCCGGAGGAGGTTGTGGCGTCAAAAACAGTGGTGGAATTCAAGCATGCATGGGACAGTCATAAGGCAATTCTAGGGGGTATGGGTAGGAAGAAGTAGGCTGCTGGTTAACTAGGATCTGCAGCTTATCCATTAGGTAGGGAAATGGGCAGACTGGGTGGGCCAAGCGGTCCTTATCTGCCGTCAAATTCTATGTTTCTATGTTTAAGGTATACACGACAAGGACAGAGGTGTGTGACTCTGCAGAAGCACTAGGGTAATATTAGTGGAGAGTAGAAACCAGATGAATTTCACATTTGTGCTTCACTTCATGTCCTTCTCCAGTGCAGGACAGTCAAAGATTTACACAGGCAGCCACTCAGCACACAGACTGTCATGGTGCTGCACCCCTGAGGTATGCTGCCGATGTTCCCTGACACAGTCACTCTGGACTCAAGTCCTGTCATGACATTGTGCCCCAGAGACATGGTACCAAAGCTCCATGACACTATTTCTTTTGTGCTGCCTTGAGTACGTGTGTTGATTTTTAGAGCCCAGTGCAATGAAAGTTACAGTGGGTGCTGCCTTGAGTACAATGTGTTGATTTTTAGAGCCCAGTGCAATAATCACAGTGTGTGCTGCCTTGAGTACAGTGTGTTGATTTTTAGAGCCCAGTGCAATGAAAATTACAGCAGTATGCTGAGATCCAGTGCTTCAGCCCTCATACTCTGTATTTATTTTTGTGATTCCCAGCGTGACCCACCTCGGGAAATCAATCTTGCAGTGAAACTGATGGTGGAAATGAGGTGGATATTTGGGAACTATTCATACTGAGTGGGGACACAAAAACCAGGGGCAACTCCACGAAGCTGGCAGGGGACAAGTTTAAGACAAATACCAGGAAGTACTTTTTCTCTGAGAGGGTAGTGGAGGGGAGGAATAGGCTGCAGAAGGAGGTGGTCTGTGTGAAATAAGAGAGGGACTTAAGCGAGGGTAGAAGAGATACAAGGGCATAGTAAAGACCACACCAGAAAGGAAGAGGAGAGAGAGAGAGAGAGAGACTGAAGAGCTTTTAGGGCTCTCTCATTCAACATTTGCTATGTGTTATGTAAATATGCTTTCCAATTTTTAGCCCAGGTCGTGCCTCAGAAAGGACTTTTGGTCCAGTTCTTCCCATGCGGTAATCAAAATTTCCAAGTAAGACAAAAAACTTCATGTAGGAATGGGCAGACACGATGTGCCACCGGGCCTTTTTCTGTCAACAGAGTCTTTGCTTGTATGTTACCAGCAAATTGTTTTGATCCTCTGGCTTACTTCTTCTGTTTCCCCTAACGGGTACACATTGGCACTGGCCCTCTAGTTAAATGCTGATAGTTTGTATTGGGCTAGTAAGATTTTCCTTTTAACTAGCCCTGCAGGTCTGTGCTGGAGAAGGTAACATTCCAATAAGTGCAGCAGCTGGGTCAGTGGAAAAGTCTTTGTGGCTAGTGGATTTTCCCAGTCACTAGTCTTGCTGGCTAGTATCTGCAAAACTTAATTTCAACCTATGCTTAATGAATAACTGATCTGGATTGCCCAAAAACTTTCCCTGGTTTTTATAAAATGTTTTTGAATTGTGCTTCTGAAATAATCGCGGTCAAAGTGCTTAAATGCTCCAGCCTCTAAATCCTACCCAGCGAGGCAGGGAACATCTCCCATGAGGTAAAATATTCATTCAAACAACATAAAGTCTTAATGTATTCTGACATTATGCAGTTAGCCCCAGCACTTGAACTGCTCCGGAGATGAAAGAGTTAACTCTATGCCAGAGCATAGAACGTTGAGCTTGAGCTTGGTTCAACCCTTAGTCTGCTGCACTTTGAAGTGTAACCATCAGATTCTTTACTCCGCCTAATTGAACAGTTGCTCCAGAGATTTCTCCTTCGCTCACGGTTCAGTCAGTTTAAAAATCGTCAGTTTTACCGATACTTCTATTTGTTTTTCGGTTCAGATCCCTGTCTGTGGTGTACAGTAAGTGCATAGATAGTGGACCTGATTAGAAAATTGTGGTGGAAATTGTAAAAGTAGATTTTTTGACCGGTTCGGCTGAACTGGTCCTTTATAGTGTGTGTGTATTTGTTTTTCTTTCAGGAGATTTAGTGTGAGGTACCGGTCCTTATAGGTTTAAAAAAAAAAAAAAAAAAAGTGTTTTATCATTTTTTTTTTCAAATACCCGTAACACGGTTAGAAACTGATGAGGGGGTCTTCCCTGGCGGTTGCCATGTAAAGGGTAAGTGTTAGTTATGGCTTTGTCTGAGAAACCCAAGAGAAAAACCGGGCCCACTGAGTTTCAGCACTGCAGTGAGTGTGGGGAGGCCTTTGCTAAGGCCGATCCCCACACCACTTGTGTTTACTGTCTGGGTTTTAGTCACCTAGAGTCAGACTGCCAAATTTGTAAGAATTTCCCTAAAGCCACCCTGGACAAAAGATTGGACAGGCTTCGGGAGAAAGAGGTCGAGAAGTCTGCTGACCTGGATGGTCAGCCCGGTTCAGTTCCGACCCGAACTTGAGATGCCCACTGACCTGGTGAGACTCCCTCGAGCCGAGCAGAGCCCGATTCTGAGGGGTCGGTTCCGAGAAAAACAAAAGATAAATTGGCCGGTTCGCATCCAGAACTGCATCATCCGACCACCGAAGAAATTGCCTGGGTGATTAGCATAGTTGAATCTCTCCATCCGGTTCCGACGCCTTTGGACAGGTGTTCGGTTGGATCGGTTCCTCTGGTTCAAGATTACTGCCCTGAAGACGTTTATGAACTGGATTTGGAAGGGGATGAGGATTATGATGGTGATGGTGGTGTGGAAGGTCTAGATGAGCCCATAGAACTGGACATCTCCCCAGACAGGCCTTCTGGTGTTTCCCCTCCTAGGCTTTCTGAGTCCCCCTCCCACTTTATGTTTTACAGGAAAGTGGCAGAAACCCTCCAGCCCCCTTTGTAGGAAGCTGAAGAGGAGCCTCACTATGTGGAGATGATGGACATCCCAGAGTCCAAGAGGTTGTCTATTCCCCTTCACAAATCTTTTGGGAAACAGACACAAAAGTTGCTTAAAACTCCAAATTCCCTACCTCCTGTAGACAGAAGAATGGACAAGAGGTACATGTTGTCAGGCTCAGGTACAGAGTACTTGTACCAACAATGCAGCCATGTTGGGGTTGTGCAGGCTGCAGCAAGTGATAAGGCTAACATACCGTTGGCTTCACACACCACCAGATAAAGACTCCAGGAAGCTGGATGCCATGGCAGAGAAACAATACATGGCATCTTCTTTGGGACTCAGGCAGGCTAATTACATGGACTGTACAGCCAGATACCAGAAGTCCAGATGGGACACTGTACTGGAACTGGCTAAACAGGCCTCCCCCCAGCTTGCCAAGGCTGCTGATGGGACTGAGTCATCAAAAATCCAGTTTCATGCTGCTGTGGACTCCAAAGATGTGTCATCTAGAGTCATGGCTACATCTGTGACTCTTCGGAGATTAGCTTGGCTCAGATGTAGTAGCCTATCGCAAGATACCCAGGCTAAGGCTATGGATTTCCCTGTTTTCAATAATTCTCTGTTTGGGGAGCAGACAGAGAATTATATGAAAAAGATGGATGAGTACAGGACCACCTACAGGAGTGCATAGGCCAAGGAAAGGCAGGCAACTCCTCAGAGGTAGCAAGCTAGGGGCAGGGGCAGGCCTTTTTATAGGCCTTTCTACCAGGCACAGGCCTCCTCTCCTTTTTCCCAGAGGGGTTCTTCAGAGGGAGAGGCAGAAGGGGGATGAGCAGGGCTGCATCCACCTCTCAGCCCAAGGCTCCTGCCAAGCAGACACCCTGATGTGTCAGCCCGGGTCGACTCCCCAATCCCTGTTGGAGGCAGGCTGGCTTACTGCTTCCAGGACTGGAAGTCTGTTACCTCAGACAATTGGGTCATGGAGGTAGTAAGCCAGGGACTGGCCCTCAGCTTCAAAAGATTTTCAAAACTGAGGGTCAGGTTCTTTCCACCTGAAAATATCTCTGAAACCATTGCCCTAGAGGCAGAGGTTTCATCTCTGCTGGCTCTCAGAGCCATAGAGAAAGTTCCTACAATTCACAGGGGCAAAGGTCTGTATTCCAGATACTTTCTTACCCCGAAAAAAAACAGGAGAGTGGCAGCCCATACTTAAACAAACATCTACTAAAGCCAAAGTTAAAAATGGTGACTCTGGGAATAATCCTTCCCTCTCTAAGGTCGGGGGACTGGCTAGCATCCCTGGACCTAAAGGATGCCTACTTTCACATTCCCATCAGGTGCTCCTACAGAAAGTACCTCAGGTTCGAACTGCCTTCAGGTCATTACCAGTGCAGAGCAATGCCCTTCGGTTTAACATCCGCTCCAATGGTATTCACAAAGTGCCTAGCAGTAGTAGTGACCTTTCTAAGGAGAAAGCACATCTCCATATTTCCATACCTGGACAACTGGCTCATAGTGGGTCAGTCTCCAGACCAAGTCAAGTCAGATTTGCAAATGACCCAGCAAGTGCTCACTTCTCTAGGATTCCTCCTCAATCTTCCCAAGTCAGTTCTCGAGCCAGTACAACTTTTGACCTTCATAGGGGTAGAACTGGATGCTGTCAAGGCAAGTACATTTCTCCCCTTGGCAAGGGTAAGGGCTATCATAGAGCTGGCTTCCTCTTTCCACCTTCTGGTGTCTCGACCAGCAAGGCATTTGCTTCAACTTCTGGGCCACATGGCAGCTTCCACTGCAGTGGTACAAGGGGCCAGATTTCAGCTGAGGGACATCCAGTTTCACTTGAGGGCCTTTTGGTCTCAGAAAAAAGATCCTCTAACCAAGCTTATTCCAGTGACTCGGACACTGATCCGGGCATTCCAGTGGTGGCAGGATCAGGACAATCTCAGGCAAGGAGTCCCATTCATCAATCAATCTCATTCCGTGGTTCTTACCACGGATGCTTCTCTCCTGGGGTGGGGAGATCACCTGGGAGCTCTCACAGCTCAGGGAGTGTGGTTCCCCTCAGGAGTCTCTTCTCCACATCAGTCTTCCGGAACTCAGGACAGTGTACCTGGCCCTTCAAGACATCTCGGAATCAGTAGTTCAAGTCAGGACAGAAAACACCACCACCATGTGGTACATCAACAAGCAGGGAGGCACTCAGTCTATGGCCTTGTGCACGGAAGCCATGAAGTTATGGTCTCTGGCTTATTCTCTACAGATGTCTTTGGTAGCGGTCCACTTCCCAGGGAAGGACAGTGTGCTAGCAGATGCATCGAGCAGGATTTCCCAGGGCCATCACGAATAGTCCATGGGTCCCCTAGTGTTAAAAGTTATTTTTTCAAGGTGGGGCACTCCAGAGATAGATCTCTTTGCAGCCCCAGACAATCAACAACTTCCTCTCTTCTGTTGCAGACTCCCAGTCTTGGGTTCAGTCCCTCTGGAAGCTCTGATTCTGGATTGGGAACGAAACTTTCTGTATGCCTTCCCTCCTTTTCCTCTACTGTTCAAGGTCCTGGTCAAGATAAGGTCACAGTCTTGCAAAGTGATCCTGATTGCTCCAGATTGGGCCAGGCAACCTTGGTATCCCCTGTTGCTGTCCCTAGCAGTCCATCTTCCCCTATCTCTTCCCAGGAATCACAGCCTGTTAACCTCCTCTCAGGGGAGGATCTGGTATCCCAACCTTCAGTCTCTCAATCTCAAGGCATGGCTCTTGAAGAGTTTAGAGTATGCAAATTTGCATCTGTCTCTAGGGGTTCTGAACATTCTCAAAGCTTCTCGAAAACCTGCCACCAGAAAAACTTATAACTCCAAATGGAAAAGATTCAGCATTTGATGTTCCAAGAAACATATACCCTCAGACACTGCTGATTTGTCTACAGTTCTGGATTACATGGTCTATCTTAATGGCCTAGGCCTCAGACCAGCTACCCTCAAAGTACACTTGTCAGCTGTGTCTGCTTTACTGTCAGTGAGAAAGCCCTCCTCACTGGCATCGCATTCTGTTTTCTGTAAATTTTTCAAGGGATTGCTTCATTCCAATCCTGCTCCTGCATGGGACCTTAATGTTTGCATTGCTCAGCTTATGCAACCCCCTTTCGAGCCTTTGTCTTCAGCAGAGCTTAAGTGCTTGACTTGGAAAACTGTGTTTCTGGTAGCTATTACCTCTGCCAGGCGTAACAGTGAATTGCACGCTCTGTCAGTGGAGTCTGATTTTATCTCATTCCATAAAGATAAGGTGGTCCTCAGAACCAACAGAAGGTTTCTACCCAAGATGGTTTCAGATTTTCATCTGAACCAATCCATGTCTCTTCCTGTATTCAAACAACATGAAATCTTGCAGTATTCTGACTATATGCACTTAGCCCCAGCACTTGAACTGCCCCAGAGAGTAAAGAGTTAACTCTATGCAGAAGCATAGAACGTTGCGCTCGAGCTCGGTTTTCAGACCTCTGTCTCCAGCACTCTGTCAGATTTTGTACTCCGCCTAACTGTGAAGTCGCTCCGGAGATCCCTCCTGCACTTCAGTTTGGTATAGTTTAAATCTGTCGGTTTTGTCTAAACCGTTTCTTTCTTTATTTTCGGTCTTCTTACCTCTGTCTCGGTAACAGTAAGTGGTAGTAGTAGGTAGTTTGTTGTAATTCTTGTGGAAATTGTTTTGCCTTCGGTTCATCTCCGGTCGGTCCGGTTTAGAACCGAAACCCATTATATCTGAGTTTTGTTCAAAGAAATTTGCTGTGGTTTACGATACTCATCGGTTCCTAAAAAAATCCGATTTTTCTAGTTTTTTTAACCGACTTGTAACCTGATTTGGAACCTTTCAGTTTTAGTTGCCTGGGGTAAAGCTGGTAAGGGTAACTGTTTTAGTTTTCAGCATGTCTGACAAACCCAAAAGGAAAACCGGTCCCACTGGGTTTCAGCACTGTACCGAGTGTAAGGAGGCCTTTGCTAAGGCTGACCCTCACCTCGTCTGTGTTTACTGTCTGGAGTTTGACCACCTCAAAGAAGACTTCCAGATTTGTAAAAACTTCCCCAAAGTCACTCTGGAACAACGTTTGAGTAGACTAAGGGAGGCCGAGAAGTCCGCTGACCCGGATGGCCAGCTCGGTTCAGTTGCGAATGAACCTGAGGAGGTGCCCACTGACCTGGGCGATACTTCCTCGGGCAAAAGGAGAGCCGATTCTGCGGAATTGGTTCCTAGTAAAAGAAAACGTAAATCAGCCGGTTCGGATCCGACTTCCCATGGTCCGACCGCTGAGGAGATTGCAAAAGCGATCACTGTTGTGCAGCTGCTTTGTCTGATTCCAGCCGAACTGGCAATGGTTCACAGAGGTTTGGTTCGGTCAGGCATGGTCTCTTCTGACATTGATCCAGAAGCCTTCTATGAGGGCGATTGGGATGGAGAAGAAGAGTATGATGAAGAGGACCATGAAGGCCTAGATGAGCCAGTAGAGCCTGACATCTCCCCAGACAGGCCTTCCAGTGTTTCTCCTCCCAGACTTTCTGAGCCCCCATCCCATTTCTTGTTTTACAAGAAAGTGGCTGATACTCTGACACTAAAGATACCACCAACAGCTTAATCTGGTTCAAGGTCAGTTGGCATTCATCTGTATCCCCCTTCCCGGGTCGTGCCTGAAAATAGGCAGGATTTGTCTAGTGCACTTACCCGGTCAACAAAAACTAAATAAATAAATAAAATAACCCTTCAACTCCCTGTTGAGGAAGCTGAACAGGATCAGGAGGAAGCTGACTTCATGGAAATGATGGATGTTCCAGAGTCAAAGAGAGTGTCTATCCCTCTGCATAAATCCCTGGGCAAACAGACACAAAAAATCTTGCAGTTTCCAATTTCTATACCTCCTGTGGATAAAAAGATGGTCAGGAGATATACGTTGTCATGTCCTGGGACAGAATTCCTTGCTACTCATTGCAGCCATGTTGGAGTAGTGCAGGCTGCAGCCTGTGACAAGGCTAATATTCCCCTGGCATCACCCGGGAAGGATTCTAGGAAAGTGGATGCCATGGCCAAGAAGTAGTAGTTGGCATCCTCTTTTGGACTCAGACAGGCTAATTATATGGCATATACAGCCAGGTACCAGAAATCGAGGTGGGATACGGTTCTGGAGCTGGCTAAGAGTGCCCCTCCCCAGCTAGCCAAGGAGCTGGAGAAAGTGGCTGCAGATGGTATTAAGGCATCCAAAGTCCAATGTCACACTGCTGTTGACTCGAATAATGTACATTCCATGGTTATAGCTACATCTGTCTCCATGAGGAGATTAGCTTGGCTCAGATGTAACAGTTTGTCGCAGGATACCCAGTCTAAGGCTATGGATTTTCCTGTTGCTGGTAACTCTCTGTTTGGTGAACAGACAGAGGCTTTCATGAAGAAGATGCACGAGTGCAGGACCACCTACAGGAATCCTGCAACAAAAGAGAAGCAGGCCACTCCTCAGAAGCAGCAGCTTAGGGCTGGCAGGGGCAGGCCTTTTTACCAAACCCAGGCTTCCTCTTCATCCAGCAGAGGGAGTTCTTCAGAGGAAGAGGCAGACGAGGGATGACCAGGATCCCAGCATCCACTCAGTCCAAGCCCCCTGCCAAACAGACACCCTGAGGTGCCAGTCAGGGTCGCCTCCCCAATCCCTGTAGGGGCAGGCTGGCTCACTACTCCCAGGCCCAGGAGTCTATTACTTCAGACAAATGGGTCCTGGAAGTGTGAGCCAGGGACTTGTTCTCAGTTTCAAAAGGTTCACAAAAATGAGAGCAAGATCTTTCAGCCCCCTCTCCCCTTTGGAGACAAAGGCCTTAGAGGCGGAAGTCTCCTCTCTTCTGCTCCTGCGAGCAGTAGAGAAGGTACCTCTTTGTCACAGGGAAAAAGGACTTTATTCCAGGTACTTCCTTACCCCAAAAAAGACAGGGGAGTGGCGACCCATCCTAGATTTAAGGTACCTCAACAAACACCTAACAAACCAAAGTTCAAAATGGTGACTCCGGGAGTAATTCTTCCCTCTCTGAGACCAGGAGACTGGCTAGCCTCCCTGGATCTCAAGAATGCCTATTTCCACATACCCATCAGACATACCCACAGACAGTACCTCAGGTTCGAGTTGCCCTTAGGCCACTATCAGTTCAGAGCCGTGCCTTTCAGCCTAACATCTGCTCCAAGGGTGTTCACCAAGTGCCTGGCAGTAGTGGTGGTGGCATTCCTCAGGAGACGGGGTATCCTTCTGTTCCCATATCTGGACGACTGGCTCCTAGTAGGTCAGTCCTCAGACCAAGTCAAGTCAGCCTTAGAGGTCACCCAAAGGCTCGTGGAGTCCTTGGGTTTCATTCTAAAGCTAGAAAAATCAGTTCTGGAACCAACTCAACTGCTCACTTTCATAGGGGTGGACATAGACACTACCCAGGCAAGAGCATTCCTCCCTCTTTCAAGAGTCCAGTCTCTAGTCACTCTGGCTTCCTCTTTTCATCCTCTAGTTTCTCGTCCAGCCAGACATTTTCTACAGTTACTGGGCCACGTGGCAGCCTCCACAGCTGTGGTCCAGGGAGCAAGGTTTCAGATGAGAGATATTCAGTTTCATCTCAGATCTTACTGGTCTCAGAAAAGGACCCTCTCTCCAAATTGGTTCCAGTGTCTCCAACTCTAGTTCAGGCACTCCAGTGGTGGTTGGAGGTGGACAATCTTCGGCAAGGTGTTCCTTTCATCAGTCAGGCTTCTTCAGTGATTCTCACCACAGACGCCTCTCACCTGGATCAGCTCACAGCTCAGAGAACCTGGTCTCACCAGGAGTCTCTCCTTCACATAAATCTTCTAGAATTGAGAGCTGTCTTTCTAGCACTGCAGACATTCTCAACTGTGGTTCGGGGGAAAGTAGTGCAAATCAGGACAGACAATACCACAACCATGTGGTACATCAACAAGCAGGGAGGCACTCGGTCCTCAGCCTTGTGCACAGAGGCCATGAAGATACGGTCTCTGGCTTATTCCCTTCAGGCTTCCTTGGTGGCTGTGCACCTCCCAGGGAAGGACAACATTTTAGCAGATGCTCTCGGCAGAATTCCTCAGGGTTATCACGAATGGACTCTTGAGTCCCCTGGTCCTTCAAGTCATCTTCAAGAGGTGGGGCACTCCAGAGATAGATCTCTTTGCAGCCCCGGACAATCATCAACTCCCTTTCTTTTGCTGCAGACCTCCTCTCCTAGGCTCTGTTCATCAGGATTCTCTACCATTGGATTGGACAAGCAAGTTCCTGTATGCATTTCCTCCTTTCCCATTGATATTCAGGGTCCTGATCAAAATCAGATCTCAGCCTTGCAGGGTGATTCTAGTGGCACCAGACTGGGCCAGACAGCCTTGGTATCCTCTACTTCTGTCACTGTCAGTGACAATGTCTCTGTGTCTTCCCAGACAATTAAATCTTCTGACATCCTCCCAAGGGAGGATCCTCTACCCCAATCTTCAGGCTCAAGGCCTGGCTGTTGAAGAGTTAGAATATGCAAATTTAAACCTTTCTCAGTCAGTCTTGGACATTCTAAAGGTTAGTAGGAAACCTGCTACCAGGAAGATGTACAATTCCAAATGGAAAATATTTGTTCTTTGGTGTTCCCAGAGACCTGTTCAGCCAGAGTTGGCTGACATTGCAACTGTATTGGACTATCTGGTGCATCTTAATGGTGTAGGCCTCCGGCCTACTACTCTCAAGGTACATTTGGCAGCTGTGTCTACCTTTCTTTCCGCTGGTAAGGGCTCTTCCTTAGCCTCTCATCCAGTCTTGAAGAAGTCTTTCAAAGGTTTGCTACATGTTAATCCTCCCTTTCGGGATCCTACCCCTTCTTGGGATTTGAACATCTGTATAGCACAGCTTATGCAGCCCACTTTTGAGCCTCTATCTTCAGCAGAGCTGAAATACTTGACTTGGAAAACTTTATTCCTGGTAGCCATTATCTCTGCCAGGAGAATCAGTGAGTTACAGGCTTTATCAGTGAAACCTGATTTCATTTCATTTCACAGGGATAAGGTGGTCCTTCGAGCGAACAGGAAATTTCTTCCCAAAGTAGTGTCAGACTTTCATCTGAACCAATCTATGTCATTGCCTGTATTTTTCACTGATCATTCTTCCTCTGGGGAGAGAGGATTACACAGTCTTGATGTAAAAAGGGCTCTTAGTTATTATATGGAACATACTAAGGCCTGTAGGAATGGCTGTTCTCAGTTATTTCTCACTTATGGAGAGGTGGGAAAAGGCAAACCAGCCACCAAGAGAACTATTGCCAGGTGGATTGTCTCCTGTATCCAGTTCTGCTATTCAAAGCTTGGGAAGGAACCTCCCTCAGGCCTGATGGCTCATTCTACCAGAGGTACAGCTGCTTCGCTCGCAGCAGCTAGAGATATACCTTTAGTGGAAATCTGTAAAGCAGCCACCTGGAAAACTGTCTGTACATTTACCAAACATTACTCTCTGGACGTGCAGTGTAGAAGTGATGCTAGGTTTGGCACAGCTGTGCTGCAGAGCCTGTTCCCAAAATAGGTTATGTGAATCACTCTTCCTGAGGAGTACTGCTTGATAGTCTGCATATAGTCAGAATACAGCAAGACTGCATGTTGTTTGAAAAAAAAAAATTACTCCCTGTAGTAATGTTGTTTCTTCTAATGGAGTCTTTCTGTATTCTGACCTCCCTCCCTGCCTCCCCTCCTGGAACCTAGTAGTTTTGGGATGTGGGTGGGCAGGCACAGTGCTGCAACCCAGAGGTGTACTTGGCAAGGCCTATTTTAAGGGATTATTAATGTTTTAATTTCACTACCTACTTGGTTTTTGTTTTATCTTTAGCTTTCTTTCTGGGGTTCTCGACTTGAGTCTTTTGACCCTAAAAAAACAATTTGTGGTGGCCATTTGGCTTACAAAAGTTTGAAACAATTTCCACCTGTTAAATTGATAAGTTAGTGCTTGTAATAATCTGATGGTTGCACTTCAGAGTGCTGGAGACAGAGGTTTGAAACCCGAGCTTGAGCTCAACGTTCTATGCTCCTGCATAGAGTTAACTCTTTACTCTCCAGGGCAGTTCAAGTGCTTGGGCTAACTGCATATAGTCAGAATACAGCAAGACTCCATTAGAAGAAACAACATTACTACGGTGAGTAATTTTTTCTTCTTCACTGTTCATTCTTCTTCAGGCGAGAGAAGATTACACAGTTGGAATGTTAAAAGGGCTCTTAACTACTACTTTGAGTGTACTAAGGCACTCAGGTTTGACTCCCTCCAGTTGTTCCTCACTTACGGTGAAGTGGGAAAGGGCAAACCTGCTTCTAAGAGAACTATTGCCAGGTGGATTGTCTCTTGTATACAATTCTGCTATGAAAAGCTAGGCAAAATACCCCCACCCCCACCCCCGGCCTGAGGGCTCATTCAACTAGAGGTACAGCTGCTTCGCTGGCTGCTGCCAGAGATATACCTTTATCAGAGATATGCAAAGCAGCCACCAGGAAAACAGTCCATACATGCACCAAGCATTACTCTGTGAATATCCAGGCTAGGAGTGATGCTCGGTTTGGTACAGCAGTACTGCAGAGCCTATTCCCAAAAATAGGTTTGATTCCCTCCTCCATGGAGGTACTGCTTGGTAGTCTGCATAAGGTCAGAATACAACAATACTTCATGTTGTTTGAAGAAAAAATTACTCACCTTAGTAACTATGTTTCTTCTAACGGAGTCTTGCCGTATTCTTACCTCACTCCCTCCCCTCTCAGAACCTGGTTTTTGGGAAGTGGGATGGTAGGCGCAGTATTGCACCTCAGGGGTGTACTTGGCTCTCTCCCTTTTTACCTAGGGGGAGTGGGTTATTGTTATGGTTTGATAATCAGTTTGTTCACTACCTAATTTTTGTTTTGGATTTCTCGACTTGAGTCTTTTGGGGATCCAAAATACTTGGTTGCGCCTTTTTGGCTAGTAAAAATTTTACAACTTCCACATAGTGGGGTTAGTTAGTATTAGCTCATAAGAATCTGACGGTTACACTTCAAAGTGCAGCAGACAGAGGTTTGAACCGAGCTCAAGCTCAACATTCTATGCTCTGGCATAGAGTTAACTCTTTCATCTCCGGAGCAGTTCAAGTGCTGGGGCTAACTGCATAATGTCAGAATACAGCAAGACTCCTTTAGAAGAAACACAATTACTAAGGTGAGTAATTTTTTCTTTTCCTACACTAGTTGATCACCAGAATGGTTTCTGAACTCTAGTTTCTATTTGGTCAGCTAAAATTTAATAAAGTTTGACGTGGAACCTTTGTAAACGAGCAGTTCCTCCTCAAAGGTATTTGTAATCCTAGATTTCAATAAAATAAAAAAAAAATAAATAAAAAAAGTGTCTATTTTGGGTGGCTACAAAGACACGCTGTGAAATCCTAAAAGGTACAGCAGTGTTATTAAGGAATGTAGATTTTAGCAACCAAAAATCATCCCAATGGTATAGCACTGGATCATAGCACTTACAGTAGATGACAATCAAAACTACAGTATAAGCAGAAACTGATAACTCTCAAGCAGTTGCCATATATCCTGTGATGTCCCATTAACAGGCTTGGTTCAGAACAGTGGATTACTTCATATTTATTAAAAAAAAAAAACAGTTTGACAGCAGAACTAAACCAGTTTGCTATAACCAGAGTTAATTTCAGCCGAGTCAGAGTAAACCAGCTATTCCTGTTGTGGCAGGTCAGAAACTGCTTTCTGCTAAATCTCATCTCTTCCCGGGAACACACAAAGGCTGTAGCACGCCACTTTAAATAGACTTGGGGAAGGGCAGAGAGAATAAACAAGAGGAATAAGAGCCTTGGTGACTGTAGCTATTACTGAGGGCTCCTGCTTTAAGCTTACATGGATTGGCTGCTGAGCCACCAATAGCCTGGGACTGCTGAGAGTGACATCATCACTACTGCTTCAGGAGGAGCAGGAATGGATTTCTGTGGCTATGTGGCAGAACAGCAAATAAATCTCTTTGTCTGCCAAAAGCTTTTGTTGCAGTTCCTCTTCCAAGGCAACTCCCCAAAACAGTGCCGCAGAGTTTCACTGGTGATGCAAGAGATTGTCTCACAATAAGCAGAAGGCTAATAGTGCATCGATTTACAGAACAATAATCTAAATATGCTGGGTTAAACTTTGACATTTGTTTCGACACCCCAGTCAAACTCTGTAGTTCTGTTATATATATTCGTACAAAATCTAAGTTTGTATTTAAAAACTTTGGACTGTTGTGTTTGTGTAATATGGTTAAAGGGAAGCAGGTTAGCCTAGTGATTACAGTGCAGAGCTGTGAGCCAGAAGACCCAGGTTTGATTCCCAACTCCACAGTTTACTTACTGTGTAACTTTGAACAAGTTAGCTGACCACCCTATTCTTAATTTTCTCCCTCTCTCTCTTTCCCTCCATCTATGATCAAGTTGCCGGAGCTGTCCATAACCTTCCTCTAGCTCACATGACCTCTGACTGTTCATTATTATACAGTGAACATAAAAGAGAATCATGTAAACTACTATATATACTTGTGTGTAAGTAGAGTTTTTAATGCTACAAATAGGCACAAAAACTAGGAGATTCGACTTATACACAAGGTCGACTTATCTGCAGAGCTTAAATTGATGTCAGACAGGAATTACTAAACTTATACACGAGTCCAAGCCGGAAAAAAAAAACATTATTTTATCTTTTACGTCCCGGTATGGATTCACTGCTAGAAATTTTTTTTTTCTGTATGTGGCAACCTCAGTCAAAGGGTCAGAATAAAATTTCACAAGGGAACCTGGAGATGTACCGTATATGATTTGACAGTATGGTAAGCACAGTAAAAAGAGGGTCAATCTGTATGTGAGGTATACCTATAGATCTGCTAATGATGCATGGAAAATGGGGGTTGACTTATACTTGAGTGTATATGATTAGTCACCCAAGGTCTTCTTTACCCATGTGTAAATTCTGCAGTAACCAACGGCCAAGGAGGGGCATTTAAAAAAAAATAAATAAATAATCAAACACGTTCCTAAATTTACTTTACACATAGGTCATTTGTATAATTGCAGTAGGTCACTCCAGAACATGTGTACTTTGATAATTACCCACTTCTCGTATGGTTAAATTAGTCGTCTGTGCCTCAAGACACACCACACAAGGCGTGGATAAATCCCTTAATAACCAATGCCCTGTCGTGGCTTATTACTTAAATAGCTGCTGCAAGCGCTCATGACTTATGAAGTTCTTTGGGACACACAGTATGTATGAAGTGTCAAAAAAAAAAAAAACTCCTTTCCTTTCCTTGTTGAAGTTACAACATTAGTGGTGCTTGGTGATTTTCTTTGTTCCTTCAGACTTCAAAGTACCAACAAAAAACCTTTTACTTGGGATATATAGGTTAAAGAGTTGCAGTTTCTGATAACAGATTCTGTCAGTCAAAGGCTGCAAGTGAAACTACTCTTAGAGCTAAGAGCACCCACAACACTTGTATTATCACACTATAAATCCTGAGCTGGCTCTTGACTGAAATAAATAAAAATTGTAATTCACTTGTGTTACGTCCATACAGTTGATTTTCAATCACCAGTTGTTTGAAGCAGATGAATGCTGGGCATGAGAAGTACCCATAGCAACAGTACATTGCGCGAGAGACTCTCTTCACTGTATAAGAGGTGTCTTGCCCAGAGTGCATACAAGCTCTGAATGGCTTAGAAGCATTAGACATGCTGTCAGGATTTATTATTCAGCAAAAAAATGTGTCGCGTGCGGGTGCCCTGGAAGTGGTCACCTTCAGGAGAAATGTTAACATTTTAAATATATTAGTGATTGCCCTCGATCAATAATAAATAGGGCTTTACTTTTATCATGGTACTGCCATTGTCAAAATTGCAAAAATCATGAAAATCACAGTAAACGTCATTTATTTATTTAGTTTTTGTTGACCGGGTTTGGAACTCCCTACCGCTGGATCTCAAACACTCCCAAACTCACTGAATATTCAAAATGGATCTTCGCAAGTTACTGGTTAGTTTAGACCACTGCTCCTATGGGGGGAGTTTACACTCCCTTGCCTGTCCCTCTTAGATCTGCCCTGGCATTTGTTCTTAACACTGAGTTGGCACTCCCCGAGTTCTACTTTATCCAGTTTACCCCTGGCACTTATTACTCCTGTTGACAATTGTATTGTATTGTATTTGTGTTTACATTTGATGCCACTGTTTCTGCCAGTTCCCTATGTCTTTTGCCACAGTGGTGTGTACACTGTGTATAAGTGGTTTGTTTGGTAATGTCCAACTGTCTTATCCTTGTATTCTACTGCTGCGTTTTACCCTTCCGTATGTAACCTCCCTGATCCATATAAGGATTAAGCCATGAGAAAGGATGGGTCTACTGAGGAATTAATCCATGGTTGGGGGGTTCGGCCGAGTGCCTCCAACGACCCAAGCATGGATTAATTCCACAGTAGACCCATCTCTTCAAGTGGCTTAATCCTCCTGTAACATGGCAATGACTGTATGACTAATATTCTCTGGAAAGAGACAGACTAATTTAGTTTTGGAATGCTTTACACTGAGTTGTTAAACATGTTGTACATACAGTACAAAACAATTGGAACACACCTATTGGAAATATCGTGACTGCTATGCATGTTACAGTGTGTGTTAAACAATGTATCTCTGTTTTGAAATCATCTTAAACAGCACATCAGCAAAGTTAAATGCTTAAAAAAAAAATCATTGTGAGCCAGCCCATCAGCGCAGCGGTAGAGCTAATGCCTGTGACACCAACGACCCAGATTTGAAAATGAGCCAGGGTTGGTGGGGGTTGGCTGGTGGGTGGAGAACTGAGTGTCCCACTTGACACTCAACAGAGGTGATAAGTTGCATTCAGGAGTGATGGAGGTCTGGTACATTGGGTTAGCCCGAAGGAAGGCTGCAGGGATAAATTAATATATTAATACGTGTTAACTTACAACATTAGTCACCAGATTGCAGGTGGGTATATAGGACTAAAGACCTCAGACTTGTTCTGTTTTGGGGTGGTTCATGTAGGGGCTACAGAAACTTTAGCTGCCCAGAGACTTCACCTCCCCAGACCCCATCTTACAGTAAATTGTGGATACAGTGTAGTATATTTTATTTTCATGAAGTGGCTTTCCTACAGAGTATCTCCAAGTGCTTCATAGATTACACACAACAAGGAAAAAAGTAACAAGAGGTTATGTAGGTACCAAACAATTATATAAAAATATGAGCCTAAGGTAGAAAGAGAGAGATTTATACTTTCATTTTAACTGACATTGACACATTGTGCTCCATTTCAGCATGGGGCGAGTCAGCATCTAAAACCAATAATTATAAAAAATTCAATATGATCAGCATAAGTTACTCTTTAATTTTTTATTTTTTTTATTTTAGTTTAACCAGGTATAGCACACTAAGCTGGAAGCTTTTTTACAGGAGCGACCTGGGAGCACAAGGAGGTTAAGTGACTTGCTCAGGGTCACACAGTATGCAAGTGGAAGCTGTGGGATTCAAACCCAGGTCTGGTCTGCTGGATGTCACCAGATTTGCAGCTCAGAGCCTTAGACCACTGCGCTATACTGCCTCCTAAGAATTTTGCATGCCCTTAGTGTGTAATGCAAGTATAGACCACTTGAGCGTTACTGTAATAGTTTGCTTGATATTACACACCTCGGGTGTATAAAAAAAACAAAAAAAAAGTAACACCGTGCTTCTCCTGCATTATCCTGCACTGACATCATCTTGTGTCTCTCCTGTTGCAGGTGTACGCAGTTGGTGGGTATGATGGACAAAATCGTGTGGCCAGCGTAGAATGTTATGACTCTTTCTCAAATCGATGGACCGAAGTGGCCCCCCTAAAGGAGGCAGTTAGCTCCCCAGCTGTGGCCAGTTGTGTGGGCAAGCTGTTTGTGATTGGAGGAGGTCCGGATGACAACACCTGCTCCGACAAGGTTAGTACTGTAGGTGCATGGTACAGCCTCCTGTTTTCTCCTTTTCTGCATGTAATCATTTTAAAAAGCCCTGCAGCCTGCAGGAAGTAGGAACAAAGAATCACCACAATCTAGAGATGCACATTTTGGGAAAATTTGGTTAACTATATTTGCATATCAGTTTTTGTAGTACAGCTGTAACTTGGGATAGTAAATACGTGTAGTATTTTGCTCATAACTGTGAGAGATGCACCTGTATGATCACATTTGGGGCATATGTAGCAAGTGATTGCTCTACCTAAAACAGTTTCGTGTAGCATCTAATGAAAACTGGGTTGCTTTTTTATTACACAATATCCGGTATAGTAGAGAGATATGCCAAGAAAGCACATTGGGAGTGGTTAGGACCTTATGAGCTTGAATTGACTTATTTATGGAGAGTAGTAAAGAGGAGACCGTAACAGAGTAAGTACTTGAGCTGTAAGGTGTGACAGGATTTGGTTACCAACCGTTAATCCCTGAGGCACCAAACATAAATTTTCTTGATGACATTCCAGGCGAATGTGAGTGAAAGGGCCAGTATAGGGGGCCCTCTGTGATGGAGCTCTGCATACTCGTTTACTGTCTGTAGCAGTGGTGGGCAACCTGTGGCCCCCTCATCCATCTGCTTTTACAGTTTATTCTGTATTGAAGTGTTCAAGTCCTTTATTACATCCTTAATATTATGATATATATAGGTTGTTTTTAATTCAAATGTATAATTTTGGCTTGTGACTGTGGTAAAGGTGGTCTTGCAGCCCTTGAGGGTGTTTGAGGGCTGCACCTGTGGCCCTCTGATTATCTTAGGTTGCCCAACACTAGTCTATTGGATATGGTTCATTATACAATGGCAAGAAAAAATCCTGGACTCTGATTGGTCAGTCTTGGGCTGGACCTTTGCTGTTATCCCAGTACACCATCACGGCTCTAGTCTCAGCCTCACTGTGAACCTGCAGATGAGCATTTTGTGGAGCTTTTAATTGATTGTTTCATCTTCTGTTATAAAACTAAAATATTTTTCCACACAAAACATATTTAAAATTATTTTTTTTATTCTGTATAACAACGAGCCGTTGTATAATAGCAATAATGCCCTCCAGGGTGTGTGTCGTTTGGGATAACGTCACACCTTAGTTATTGGACGCACTCGGCCTGCGGCCTCGTGCCCAACCACCTGAGGCGTGACGTTATCCCAGCACGACACACACCCTGTCGGGCATTATTGCTTAAATGTTGTGTATGGAAATCCATACACTTTCAGATGATAATGTACCATGGTAGTGATGTCAGAAGGCTGTTGTACTACAGTAGCTATTTCATTACAGCATATTATTATCCTTTGTTCTGTATAAAAATCAGCCTGCTCAAAATCCTTGTTGTGTGCATTCCAGGGTGGTGCTGTGTGCATTCCAAATAACTGTTCTGCACAGTTCAAAGGCCATACAATTTGAAATTCTTCGTTTAGCCCACACCCAGCTGCTTACTAATCACACAGTGCCTAAACGTTGTACCCTTTAACCTGAAAAAGTCTGTAAATCTAATCTCGATTATAGAAAAGAACAAAGAAATGGCAAGTTTTTTTTATAGTATATGGTTAGGGCTTATTGTGTATGGAAATCGGTGGCTTTCAAAAACTCGTAGGACAGTTCAGAGATCATGGAAAGTTGTTGCACTATCGTTCTGAGGTTACAATGATACTGCAATAACTTTTCGCCCTTGACCTGCCACCTGAGTGGAGGAAACAGTGCTCTACACAAAAATTCAAGGAAACATGGCAGCGCCGCTTAGCAAGCAGTTCTCCGAGATGGTTTGAACACAGACTGCCGGAGTTGGCTCCATGTTTCCAAACTGTACACATTTGTCAGTTTTATTTTTTGTTGTTGTTTGTTAAATAACTGCCGCTTAGAATCTTTGGAGGGTCAGGAGTGGAGCGGGACCACATTGAGTCACTTCACACCTGACTGAGCTGCCGGGAGCAAGCAGAACCATGACCACAAAGTATGAAACCTTGTGAAATTAAACTTTTTAAATTTTGGGGAACCATATACTATATAAACAGTGTATTGGTAACCATACGCAAGCAGGCTTTGTTTCCATCTCGAGGATGTGATGCTATCATAGAGACCTCTTGAGCTTCACTCTCAAGGTCTGTATGATGTCATCACATCCCCTCTATGGAGACACAGCCTTGTTGTGTATGGTCACCCATACACTATTCTAAATATTTTCACTTCAGGGGGTATCTGTGCCTCCTGTGTAAAAAGATAAATATATATTGTATAAAATAAAATATGGGCAACCACACACAGTTCGGCATGTGTTTCCATCTCAGGGTTGAGATGACAGCATGAACTTCTCAAGCTTCGCTTTTGAGGTTCATATGCTATCGACTCAACCCCTTGATGGAAATGTAGCCTTACTGTGTTGTGTATGGTGGCCCATACATAATTCTCTAAATTGCGATACAACAATATAGAATCCCTTGTCTGTCAAGATTCTTTATGCCTGCCTGAACTGCAGATTCTTCATTAGCTGAAAAATACCACCAGCAGCTTAATCTGGTTCTGTATGTCAGTTTGCATCTGAATCTTCTCCCTTTCCTCCGGGACAAGGCTGAAAATAGGCAGAATTGCCTAGTCCTCCTTTCCCAGTCAAAAAAACGAAATAAATAAGGAAGATAGTGGCAAGACCAAAAGTACCCCATGTGAAGTGTTTGTTAAAAGATGAAGTACTGTACTAGAAATGTTGCCAGCTCATGTAGCTGTTACTTAAATCACATTAAACAGAAATAGAATTTGTTGGCAGAAAAGGACCGCTTGGCCCACCCAGTCTGCCTAGGTGTTCCCTGCCTATTATGCCTCCACAAGCAGTGTCTGGTCTCCTGTGACTCTCCTGTCCCTGCCTCTTTTCTAATATACCCCAAGGTCTATGCTATACACACTTAAAGCCACATACACACACAATACAGGTGGAACATCTGGGACTAGGGACAGTATAACCCAAGGGGGGGGGGGACACCAAAATCAGCACTCAGTGCAGGTGCTGAAAATCGAGTAGACTCGAGAGACCGTTAGGCCTGTTTTGCTGGTATGTTAGTAAAAGGGCAGGGCTAATCAAGATATGATCTGTCCTGGCATATGATTTGTGTGCATGAGAGTAGAAACTATAATCTCTCCCAGACGGATACAGATGCCGCCATGCATCAACCAACCCCTCCTCCTCCTCCATCACTCCCAGGGCCCTGGCATTTTTAGAGACTGTGGTGGGTCTGGTACTGGATCTATCCAAGATCACGTCCCGACACAATTGTAATCCCCTTCCCCAAAGATCCACAGGCCAGGCCAAGAGACAAGCTCCAGAGTAAGCCGCTGGAAGAACTGAGGGTCCTCAACATTAGGGGCATACACCAAACCCAAGTTTACTGGCCCCTGCCCCGGAAAATGAATCCTAGCAAGGGCATATCTTCTGGCCTGGTCCACCCGCCTCTCCAACACTGTGGCCCATGACCCCCGGGGCAGCCAAATTGCAGTCCCTCAGGCTTTGGCTGAAAAGTTAGCGGAAATCCACGTGCCACCTAAAGAGGCCTCTGTTCTGAGGGTCTCCTCCCTGGACATGTGAGTTTCCAGAACCAGGACAACCTGACACCCAGCCCTCTCGACTTCCGTGACAAATCTCTTACACTTCACCACAGATTTCAGCCCATTGATGTTCCAAGTCACTACTTTTAAGTTACTAGCCATGATATAACTTTATTTATACTCAATCCTACTCACAAATAACCACTCCCTGAGATCCCTCCTGTACGCAACTGTCCCATGAATCCCTGCTCCCAGTCCCTCCACCTCTCTGTGTCTAGTTTCAAGTTTAAATATCACACCCCTTAAAACCCTAAACTTGAACCCCAAGGGTGATACCCAGGGCTGCCCAGTTGGGAGGAGAGCCTACACAGCGAAACGAGCAGTCTTCATAAGGGAAAATACCCCATGCATCACCCCCCGGCACCAATCTACCCCCCCTCCCCAGCCACCCCCCACAGTGTCCATAGGCCCTATATGGTGCCAAGTAACAAAGTAACCCCCATAGTAAAATTAACAGTAACAAAAACAGGAACCTCCCCTCCGAGGACCACCGCTGGCCCAACAACAAATCCCCTGAAAACTAATGGTGCACCTTTAGTTAAGTACTGTTTTGTATAGCACTCCTTAAAAACAACCAACCAAACTAAGGAGTACCCCCTAGAATTAGAACATTAGGCAAAAAAACAGGTAAATAACTATGTGCTACCAACAGGCGGCCAACAGGTAGTCCGAGCTGCAATTCTCGAGGCCCCCCCCCCCAATTCAAGTCTCTGCTCCAGTAGCGGTAGAACATTGTTCCAAGGCTGTTTAGGGAACAGCAGATGACCCTCATTGTGACTATGTTCAGCTCCCTTTGATAATGATAACTGTTAACTATTGCTCCCGCTGGTACCCTGATCCCAAGACCAGGTTGAGGGCAAACCGTCCGAGCGGTAACTGGGAGAAGTACAAGTCCAGAGCTACAGCTCAGGTAAATGGACCGTGCCTCCTGTTAAAAGGCCGATAGTCCACACTAACAGAGCATAACACAGTATCCTCTATATCCAAATTTTAGAATGGGGAAAGATAATGTATCCCCAACACCTGGACTCCACAGCAGGTAGTCTCTGCACAAAACAGTCCACTTGTTACCGACAAGGAGATGATCAAGGAGATTCACTTTGGGGCAATGATTGCGCTTCCCCCGCTGCTACCCTGATCCATGATCCCTAGACCAGGTTGAGGGACAGCTAGGTCCAATCCAAGCTACAACCCCTAGTCTCCCAGAGACTGCACAATCGCATCCTAAGGGAGGAATGGCAAACAACAAGAGAGAGAGGCCCACTACGCGCAGCAGCTCAGTCCCACCACCCACAGCAAGAAATAGCAGATCGTGGGGCAAATTAGTAAGGATGGTCATTACCTGCAAACTCAGTGCTCCTTGAGTTCCCTCTGACGTGGAGACTGTGCACCGGCTACATGTCTATCCTCCCTGTTTCTGACGACTTCTTCCATCCACTTCATGGCTTCTCGGGGGCAAGTGAAGAAACGTGGGGCACTACCGGGCCAATCAATTTTCAGTTTAGCAGGGTAGAATAATGCCAAGGTCCAGCCCGTGCAATGCAGACGGGACTTAATTTCACTGAACTTTTGTCTGTGCTGCTGAAGGTCCTTGCTGTAATCTTGGTATATGTAGGCCCTGCCGTTACCCTCAGAGATTGGGCCGTTCTCTTTCGCCTGTTTCAATATGGCCTCCTTATCCACATAATGGAGGTACTTAATAAGACAATGTCTAGGACGTGAGCCTGCAGGAGGTTTGGGGCCCACCGTGTGTTCCCGCTCAACTTCACAGTGCTGGAGATCCAGAGGCAAATTAAGGTGTTCCACCAGCCAGGTATGTAAGGATTTTTCCGGGTTATTCCCCTCAGTTCCCTCGGGGAGACTGATTATTCGTAAATTAGAACATCGCAATGTATTTTCTTGGTCGTCCACCCTCCCCAAGAGTTCCTCCATTAGTTATTTCAGGGCTATATTTTCCCTCGTGGTTTCCGTGAGGGAGTCCTCCATCAGTCCCACATGGTGCTCTAACTCTGCAATTTGATTCGAATGGGCCGCCGACGTTTCAGAGAGCCCCGTCATGACAGATTGAAGGTGAGAGATTTGCGATGTGATATTATCAAACTCTGCCTTCATGTCGTGTTGGATGAGGGCTAGCGTTGAAGGTACCAAAGCCAAAGACTGTTCAAGCTCTGAGGGGCTTTCCTGTGCCATCACTGAATCGCGCGAGTGAGATGTATCCACCAGGCCACGACATTGATCCTTTGGCTGCTCAGTGGTACTGAAATGCAACTTGGCCTGCTTATTTTTGCTCCCGTCCGATGCCATCAGTTTGTGCCAATGATGCCCCCTCTTTTGTCGTAACAAAAGAAGAGGAGTATTCCAAATACAGGCGAAATGGTCCGAATGCTTACAGGAGCTAGGCTAGGCTGTGCCCGCCATGTTCGGCTGCAAACCACGCCCCCACCTTGGTCCATCTGGACCTCAAGTCACTACACCTCCATGCCTGGCTCCTGAAGACATAGTCATGGCTAGATTTGGGATATCCTAAAAGGTGGCTGATGTCCTGGTGGCTGTGAGGAAGCCCTCCACCAGGGCCATTTGTTCCATGAAGTGAAAGTACTTTGCTCTGCTTAACATCATTTGGATCCTTTCACTTATCCAGTGAATCAAATTCTGGAGTATTTGCTGTCCCTCTCAGATGCTGGCCTGCTATACTCTTCCATTAAGGTGCATGTGGCTGCTAGTTCAGTCTTCCATGTGCCCATTGATGGCCGTATGGTGGCACAGCTGAAGGTGTCCCATACATTTTTGAGAGACGTTCCTCATCTGAAGACTCCCATCTGCAATCCAGTCCTGCCTTGGGACTAAAATTTTGTGTTGGAGAAGCTTATTTTGTCTCCTTTTAAACTAGCCATGACATGCGAGCTACGCTTTCTGTAGTGGAAAGCGTTATTTTTAGTTGCTGTTAGTTCTGCTCAAGGATATCCAAGCTTAAGTTTCTGATGTGCGAATCTCCTTATTTTATTTTCCATAAAGACAGGGAGCTTTTGCATACCAGTCCTAAGTTCCTACCAAAGGTGGTGTCTGAGTTTACTTTGAATCAAGCCATCCACCTGCCTGTTTATTTTCTGGAGCATGCCAGTCCAGGGAAATCATTGCTCCATACTTTAGACATACATAGAATACTTATATATTATGTTCATTGTACGAAGGACTGCAGGAAGTCCTCGCAGCTGTTGGTTTCTTTCACACCTGAGAAAGAGGGTGTACCAGTTTCTAAGCAGTGTTTGTCCAAATGGTCGGCCAACTGCATTATTTTCTGTTATAGCAAGTATGGTAAGAAACTCCCTGTGAGGTGCGTGGCCACTCCACCAAAGGTATGGCCACTTCTGTTGCCTGTTTCGGGAATGTGTCAGCTGGTGAAATCTGTACTGTTGCCACTTGGAGTACTGTCCACGCTTTCACCAAGCAGCACAGTCTGGACATTCATTGCCTCTCGAAGAAGGGCAGGCTTCGACCTGGCTGTGTTTCAGGGCCTCCTGTCTTAGGCTTATAGCCTCCAGCCACCCAGACTGTCTCTCAGTACTGCTCGGGACTTGTTCCATAGGTGTGGCCTGACGCAATAGATATCCTTGAAGATAGTACAGTTACTTAAGAACGTACCATAACAGTAGATCTTCAAGATAATCTCTTGCATCAGGCCATGTCGTCCCACTCTCCATCTCCCTTGGCTCTGGAGCTTCTCTCTCCCTCTCTCTCTCTCTCTCTCCAGGTCGTCTCTCCCTCGGTTTGTCAGGAGGAGATCCCTTGTATATGGTCTCCAGCGGAGGAACTGAGGAGGGCGTGGGGCCGCCAACATTTATATGGGAGGGACATTGTTGGCTGACGTCGTCATTGTGGGTGGCCCCTACTAGACTAGTAGCTAAAAAAGTTTCTGTGTGGTCCTAGTGCCAGGTGGCTATAGTTCCATAGGTGTGGCCTGCTGCAAGAGATTCTCTCAAAGATCTTCTGTTACAGTAAGTTCTTATGTAACTGTACTTTTCCCCTGTTGACTGCTGGTGCTTGTATTCCAGCTGAAATCTGTGCTGAAACTCAGGAAGCAGCTCTTTTTAAAACAGCTGGAGACTTCGTACCTCCTTTTTGGTCCATGCAGTCATGTGACCAGACGCCCCTCTTCCTCAGCAGCCGTCAACTTCTTTTATAAGCCACTAACCTCAGACCTGGAAAAAGACCCTTCTACAGCACAAATCAGCAGTTTAAACAAACACATTCGACCAAAGCAATGTAAAAAGCATTTCTATTTTGAGTGAAATGTCTTTAAAGGAGAATTGTGCTGAATCTACAAATCATGTTCCCAGTAGAAGCTTTTCTTTAATTACTGGTTCAAATTCTGTTATTGTTCTAGCTGTACAGGCTTTTTAGTTATCCCAGTGGGTGATTTTGATTTACAAGCTGCTGGTTAGGACCATTTTAGAACTCCATGATGTAGTTTACATCTTTGCTCTGTCCTTCAGTTGCTGGAAAAATGCATCCATGTTCTCCTACAGAACTCTGTGGGTGAGAGAAATATAAACTACATAGTACAGTTCTAAAATGGTACTTACCACCAAAGCGTAAATCAGAAATGTTCGATGGAATGATAAGAGTCTGAACCAGTGCTTAAAACAGCTTCTACTGGGGAAAATGACTTACACATTCAGCGCAGTTCTCCTTTAATCTCATCTTATTTCTTGCTGTTCTGATTGGTTCAAGTTAAGAGTATGGCAACCATACGTAACAAGGCTCATGGTTACCTGTCAGGCTAAGATGACACCACAGAGACCTCTCAAGCTTCACTGTCAAGCTCTATGATATCATCTCACTCCTCGATGAAAACACAGCCTTGTTGTTATAGTTGCGCTATAAAGAACATGGCTGCGGTGCGCTTGTTCGGGTGCCAGGGGAGGAGAGCCATGGAGCCATCATTAAGATGGTGGCGGCAATGGAACTGCGCATGCACGGCACTCACGCATGCGCAGTTCGCCGAATGGCAATATGCCATTCAGAAGATGGTGGCACCGGCAGAACTGCTCATGCATGATGCTCGTGCATGTGCAGTTCCTTCGCAATGCGGAAGTGGCGGACGGTGCAACAAATAGTGCTACTGCCACTTCCATTGCGATCGCCATCGTGCACTGCTTCCATTGTTTTGGACTGTCTGAAGACTACTCTTCGAGTATCCAAAGCGGAAGGTGCCATGATCGCTGTTTTCCAGGCCACAGATGGCAAAAGCGGCTGTAGGCTGCATACGCGGCCTAATGTATGAGGCAGCCACACAACAGGGTTGTGTTTCCACGGTGAGAGACATCATAGACCTGGAGAGCAAAGTTCAAGAGGTCTATATGGTGCCTTCTCATCCCGAGATGGAAACAGCAGCCTGCTATATATAGTTGCCCATACATTATTTTGTATAGTATGTGTTTATTTCAGTTAATTTACCTTCTTTCTTACTCTGTTTTGAACAGAGGTCAAATAAACAGAAGATAGCAAGCCACAGGATAAGATTTAAAAATGCAGTGCGATTTAAGTCATCACTATAGGGGTTTGCAACGTTTCTAGTAGTACATATTTTACCAAGCAGTTCACTTGGTGCATTTTCAGGTCTCGCTGATCTCTTCATTATGAGGAATCTGTAGTGCAGGTAAGCATGAAGACTCTTACAAGACACAGGATTCTGTGTTGTTGTGCCACAGTAGTGACATAGCTGCTATGGGACAACAGAACTCTGACATTCACTACTGTGAGACAACAGTTTTTGGCAGTGTATGGATTTTCATACACAACACTAAACCATATACTATTATATTATTGTCTATGTTTCATAAAAAAGCGAAAGCAATAATGAAAAGCTTCTTGTACTTTTTGTAAATGGCATCCTATAAACAGGATTCAGTGTTTTTTTTTTTTACTGAGGCCTCACGTGAGAATGACTGTATATCTATGAGTTATTGAAAACAGATAAAATATAAGTGGCCCACTTGACCTACGGTAAGTACTATAGCAAAAACATACAGCAGTATGCTTTTTCAATACAAGTATGGCAACTGAGTTAAGCTGGCTGATGGTTCGTGTTTTAACATTAAACATTAGCTGGAACAACAGAAGCAGTGCACTACAGTAGTTCTTTTAGATGCTCCTTAACATCTACGGGGAAACTTGGAATAACATATCTATTTAACCATTTAGTTTTGATCTCATCATTTTTCTGTGTTTTATCTTTTTCTTTACAACTCTGCACTTCACAATGAAACCAGGATCATTGTCCCCCTAGATTTCATCTACTCTTGCTGCCTGTCTACACCTGACATCAGAATCCTTAGCTAGTGATACCATAATTAAATTCCACAACAACAAGTTATGTCACAAGCAGCTGATTGTGATGTCAAGCATAGGCAAGTAGCCAGAGCAGATGAAGTCAAGGGGACCAGGATTCTGTTTTCATGTTAATGTTTGCACAGTTATAAGGAAAACAGAAGATAAACACAGAAAATATATCAAATATATGCTGATTTGCAGTAAGATATGTTGTTTAATGTTTCCACTATAATGTCAGGGGCTTTTTAAGATGATTCTTTGTTTTTTGTTTGCTACTTTTGACATTCTATCTCGCCCTGTAGACTTGAAAAAAGAAGAAAATAAATTAAATATTATTGTGCTTCAGATTCATGTTGCAAGCAGAAATGCCATTTATAAGTAGTTAATACCACCCTACAGGCATTACAGCAGACCTGCTAGGAGCAAAACAAGTTGAACTTGTCACCGGCATGGGGCTTACATGTAAGCAGTCTATGAAATGGTTAGTGAAGAATTACATGAGCAGCATTTGCCACCGTTTACAAAAAATATTGCACTTTATATATTGCTTTGCAGGAACCTTGTTAAGCATTTTTGTTAGGTATCTGTGAATGTTGATGCTGCATTGGTTGTGTGACCATTTTATTTGTTAAAAAAAAAAAAAACTAAAATTGCCTTTGAAGTCCCTTTTTTGTTTAAATCAAGAATTTTTATCTCCAGGTTCAGTGCTATGATCCAGATACTGATGCTTGGCTCCTCCGAGCTTCAATACCCATTGCAAAGAGGTGCATCACAGCTGTGTCCCTGAACAACGTAATCTATGTGGCTGGGGGTCTCACCAAATCCATCTACTGCTATGATCCAGTTGAGGACTACTGGATGCATGTAGTGAACACTTTCAGCAGACAGGTAATCCCACATGGAGGGGTTCATAAACTATCGTGTGATAAAGGGCAGGATTTCCCAAGCCTGTGTTATGTTAAAAATTACAGCTATAGGACAGTATATTATATCCAGTACCACTTATGTCCATATTTTGGGCTTGTATCTGGAACAGGGCTGGCCTGCATCTAGAGTTCCTTTTTGGATACAAGTATTGCCTAGCGTCCATTGTTTGGATATAGACAGGGTTGTGCATACTGCATTTGGAAGTAGGGAAGTAAAGAAATTTATTTATTTTATTTCCAGCTCAGGAAAGCTTATACTTGAGATAGATACGTTCAGCTAAAAATGCAGATCTCATGCATGCACAAGTTTACTGGCACCTCTCTGCCATTTTGACTTAAGGAATGCACACCGGCATTGGGAGGCAGCAAAAGGTTGGTCGCCACTAGTTGTATGTTTGGCATAATATAGTAAGAAATAATCGTTACATGACAGTCAGGGGATAGAAAGAGCTTCATGTAGTGCAAAGATTGCAATAGGCACTATCTACATTAAAACGTTGAATAGTCCCCCAAAAAACTGGCGTGGCTCAGTTGGTACCACATCCGCCTCTGGACCAGAAGATTGTGGGTTCTCGTCCCACACCGGTATTGGACTTGCACCTAAAATCTCTGGCATCCCAGTGCAGTATTGGGGGTGCTGTACTGCTGGGGTGTGCCGTCCTTTGGATGAGACGTTAAACCGAGGTCCCTTCTGCCCATCCTGGTGTTGTCCTGGCGGGTGTCCAGGTGGAAGTGAAAGAACCCAGGGCACTCTTCGCAAAGAGTAGGGAACATTCTCGGTGTCCTGGCCAACATTCCCCTTCCCATAAGCTGGTTCATGCAGGTTTCCAGGCTGTGTGTGTGTGATGATGTGCGATATGGCAGCCACCACACATTCAGTCACTTCACTACCAGTCTAGCATTGCTTGCGAAGCGCTTTGCTATACACTGGGTATGAAAAGCGCTATATAAATGCTGATTCTTCTTCTACTTTAAATTGGGCTTACCAGTAGCTGACAGCAGTCCAGTGATAACCATGATGGAGTCTGCCCCTAGTGGTACTACACTGCCACTGTTTTTTGGATCCTTTTGGTGTCATGGAGGGGAAAGGTAAATCTAATTCTGGAAACCTGGGTTCAAAAATGACATGGGGTCTTTCACACAGTTGGATAAAAAAGGGGTCAGGCAGCTCACGGGCAGGATGCCAGGGGTCAATTTTAACATTAATTTACTTGTCTGGGGTATAGTACAAATCGCCCAGGGCTAGTGTAGTTGCTTCCATATCTGTCTGTGCTGGCTACTGTGGAGAAGCTTGCCAGAATTACTGCTCTTCGCTTCTAGAACAGGCACAAGCACTTCTGAGAATGGCAGGTAATAAGTTATCAAAATTATATATAATGCAAGCTTCAGTGTGATAGTGTAATTTTTAGTTAAGTTGTCCTGCTGCCTAGTACATAAAAAAGTTAAGGTCAGCCCCTGACGATGTCCTTGCCTTCCAGCTGAGGGAGGGCTGGAGCGTGTCACTCAGCAGTTTCACCTATGGCTATGTTTCATCCTTATTACCCTAGACTGCATTTGCCTGTGACCTCCATACACCTGAAGTCCGCTACCTGTCTCCCTGACTCTTCACAGTGGAAATGTTTTATTATGCCACATGCATTGGATGTGAACCTCAACCAGGGGATACGCAGCCAGAGAGAAGTCCAAGGGGCAGAGATACTGTTTTATGCAATTGTATTTAGCACTAAGGATCAAAGAAAGTAGATACAGAAGCTCAAGTTGCTTAAAAGTACGTGCACTTAGAAACATAGGATTTGACAGCAGATTAGGACCACTTGGCCCACACAGTCTGCCCATTTTTCCCTACCTACAGTATCATTGCAGACCTTACTTGATCTCTGGCTCTTTCTCCCCCCCTTCCTTTTCACTAAGATTCCCTTATGCCTATCCCATGCATTCTTGAACCCCACCACTGTGTTCACCCCCGCCAACTCCACTGGAATGCTGTTCCAGGAATCCACCATTCTTTCTGTGAAGAAGTACTTTGTCACGTTTCTCCTGAATCTTCCCCCCCCCCAGCCACCTAGCAAGACCCCTTGTTCTTGAGCACCTTTTTACTGAAAAACACTTCCCTCCTGTACTTTATTTAGCCCCATAAGGTATTTAAATGCCTCTTACCCCCCCCCCTTTTCAGGGCATCTACTGAAGTCCATTAATCGCTCCTTGTAGGGCTTTTGATGCACACCCTGAACCATTTTAGTTACCTATAGTCCAGAACTGGACACAGTACTCTAGGTGGGGTCTTACCAGCAGTCTATACAGAGGCAACACCAACTCCCTCTTTCTGCTGGTGATACCCCTCCATATGTACCCCAGAATCCCACTAGCCCTTCCAACTGTCTTGTCACACTGCTTGGCCACCTTTAGGTCATCAGATATGATTATCCCCAGGTATCTTTCCTGCGTGATAGTCATCAGTACCACTCTACCACATTGTACTCTGCCTCTGGGTTTCTGTGCCCCAAGTGCATTATTTTGCACTTTTATGCATAGAAACCCAGCTGCCATACCCTTGAACACTCCTCGAGTTTTCTCAGGTCTCTGCTTATCTTTTCCGACCCCTTGAGTGTCCACCCTATTGTACATTTTGGTGTCATCTGCAAAGAGGCAGACCTTCCCTTCTGGCTTCTCTGCAGTGTCACATAAAAAGACATTAAGGAGGACCAGTCTCAGTACTGATCCCTGAGGCATCCCGCTGGTCACCCTCGCTTCCTCGGAGTTAACTCTGTTTACCACTACCCTCTGTTGCCTATCCCCTACCAATTCTTACCCAGTTTACCTAAGCTACCCAGCTTGCTTGCAGGTCTCCTCTGTGGAATGATGTCTGATAGCTTTACTGAAATCTAGGTAGGCCACGTCCACTGCTCCACCCTGATCGGATTCTTTGGTCACCTAGTCAAAGAAATCTATCAGGTTCGTTTGACATGCCGCCCCCCTCCCCCCCCGTGAATCCATGCTGCCTCAAGTCTTGTAACCCATTGGATTCAAGATATTTCACAGTCCTTTTCTTCATCAGTGATTCCATCAACTTTATTTTATTTAGTTATGTATTTAAAAGTTTAACCAGGAAAGACATACTCAGCTGAAAACAGCTAGTTTCCAGATGTGTCCTATAGGAGAGGGGAGAAAGAGATAGCTAAACAATAGAACTATTGAAAATATGAACCAAAATACAGTAATATAATATGTTAGAAGTATAAAGATAAATGTTAGAGGCAAAATAAATGAATGCAAGTAGCAAATAAACACACTCTTATGTATAAAGTGAATATGATATGAAAGGGCCATAGTTGCAGGTAGGATAACAAAAGTCATAAAGAAGAGACTTTAGGGAGGAAGGAGAATAAGCAGAATGAGTTGAAAGGGGAAGGGAGGACCAAAGTGTAGGAAGTGGGTAAGAAGAAGCAGATTGCCCAACAATAGATTCTCTAGAGGAATAGAGAGTGATTGGAAAATATTGTGGAGAGGGTAGGAGGAGGAAGAAGGCGGAGAGGATAGAAGGGATTTAAGATAAGAGGTAAGGGAGCTGAACCGGAATTTGGATATAAAAGAGGCACAATGGAAAAGGCACTTAGCATCAAGAGAGAGGAGAGGAGAGAAAGGACTGAGTAAAGAGAGCAGTGGTGAGTACATGGGGGAGGGCAATCTAAAGCAAAATGACAGAAAGAATGAAAGGAGGGGGGGGTCTAGTCAGACAAGGGAAGATTTAGGAGCACCACTGCAGACTAAGTCACTGTAGTCAAAGATAGGGAGAGTCATTTTTACTACAGTTTCTTGGCAGGCATGAAGCAGAATGCTCACTTTATTCTTGTACGATGCTCCAAGCTTAGGGTGTAGTTTATGGTGGATAGTATCAATATGCACTGAGAAATCAAGATGCCTGTCATAGCAGACTCCAAGGTAGTTAAAAGAGGAAACATCTTCAATCTCAGCACCATCAAGGGTATTAAATAGCGGGAGAGAAGTAAGTCAGGCTAGCCTCTGATGGGTACCAAAAGTCAAGGAGACTGTTTTTTGGCATTGAGGGACAATTGCTTAGACTTGAACCAGTGCTGAATGGTGTCAAAATCCAACTGCAGCTGGGAGGTAAGGTCATGGGAAGAGGAGCCAGAAGCAAAGAGAACTGTGTCAATGGCATATGTGTGAATGGACGCAGAGCAACAGACAGTGGGGGTGTCATTTAAGAAAATGGGAAAGAGAATAGGACCCAGGACAGACCCTTGAGGGATGCCTGAGCTAATGGGAAGTGGAGATGAAATGGGTTTTCCTATCCAGACAGCTTGAGACCTTCCTTCAGTGTAAGAATTAAACAAATTGACTGAAGAGTCAAAGAGGCCTGCTGCTGTAAGTTTGTCCAGAAGGAAGGATGTGCCATAGTGTCAAAAGCTTTAGCAAGATCAACAAAAATGGCAGACTAATCAATCCTTGATCCATACCTGTGAGTATGGTGTCAGCGAGCCGAAGGAAGGAGGTAGAAGTGGAGTGGGATTTCCTAAAACTAGACTGGAAAGGTGTGGAAAAGGAGGAGTTGTCATGAAAGGAAGTGAGCTGAGATACAACAATGTGTTCCTGTAACATGGTCAAGGTTGGAAGGAGAGATATAGGACGGAAGTTACCAGGAAAGGTGGGGTCTCCACCTTTATGGAGAAGAATGACAGTAGCCTGTTTACAAACATCACATCATTTCCCACCGTCAGTGTCAAACTGAGTGGTCTGTTATTGTCAGCCACTTCCCTGCTACCACTTTTATGAAGTGGGGCAACATCTGCCTGCCTCCAGTCCTCCGGAACCACTCCCATTTACAGTGAGCTGTTAAATGGGACTGTCGGAAGGGCAGGCAGTACCTCCTTGAGCTTGCCCAGTGCACTTGGATGCACACTGTCTAGCCCCATTGCTTTGTCCCATTTCAGATTAGTAAGTGCATTCAGGACTCTCCTCCAAAAAAGGATTAGTGTCCACCTCCGTCCTTCAAAGTTCCTGTTTTTATTTTGTTTTTGTTTTTTTGTGTGGCTCCCCTTCTTCCTCTGTGAACACTAATCAAAAGTATTTATTCAGGGTGTCTGTCTTTTCCTGGTTACTCTCTGCACAGTCCCCCTTCCCTTTTTAACTTTACAGTCGTTCTCCAGGCCTCCCTCTTTTCACTTACATACCTAAAAAAATTATTTTCCCCTTTTGTTACTGCCTGGACTGTTCGTTCTCTTCAGTTTGTGCCTTCACGCTCCATACTGCTTTCCCAGCTTCTCTCTGTTCCCGATACGCCTCCCTATCCTCCTCCCTCTGAGCACTGAGTTTATTAAAAGCACAGTTTCAAATGAGCCCCAAAAAAGAGCTCAAAGTTCAATACATTAAATGCACAGTACACATATGTAACTTAATTTTGCCACATCAGAGTGTAACATTACACATCTTGCTTACAAGAAAACACCTTATTTATACAGATAAAGACAAACATACTTTAACACGTCAGCCTAATGTATCTAATATGTTTCTGACACACTCCTTATGTATTTTAATTTGTCAGCAGTAACAGCAGTATCACACAGTTTTTAGTAAACAAAAACACATGCTCAAAATCATTCGTCTAAAAGTGGTACAAATCAAGCAACAGGGCATTGGTTCGTCTTGGTTATTACCGATGTCACAGTCACAGAGGTCACAGTGATGATGTGTAGGGAGGAACTGAACTGACTACGTCAGTCTCCCGGTGGAGTGCTATTCCATATATCACATCTAGTACCATCAGGTAGAAAACTACCTAATTAGCAATACAGAAAACAAATTCAGCTATGAAAAGGTGAAAGCTGACCATTTCTGAAAGTAACTATTAATTCCAAGCAGTGCACTAGTTCTTTAATCGATGAAAAAAGCAATTCATTAATAACCTGACAGATCAGTGTCATAAACATGATATTTGTCAGAGTATCCTAAAAAGGCTACAGTGGTGGGAGCCAGAAGGGAGGTGGCAAAAGCAGATGAAATAATGCAGATCATTCAGCAAGCAGTATAAACTCCGGGTGTACAGAGCTATGCTGCTTATTTGATGCACTGGCAAATGTATTTAACTCCAAGGAACAAGGAATATAAATACAGAAAATATGAGTTGTAAGTTGACCCCTCTCCAAGTACTCACATGCATAATTTCAGCCTATAAGCGACCAGAACCTCAGGCCCTCTTATCCATCATACGAGTGTTGTCTTGTGAAGAGAACAGTAAAGTGGAGGGAGGACCGCTGTTGCGACATGCCCTTTTTTAAACTTTTCAAATAAAAAGCAATGTAAAACGTACTATAATTTCCTCTAGTACACTTGAGTTATTCATAATAAGTTTATATGTGCTGTGAAGATGCCTCTTGTGGAATGAGAGCATCATCTTGCAGTTTGGGCAGACAGAACTGCTCTGCTTGATGGTTCTGTAGGCCAGACTGCACAAGATGACACTGTTAATCTGTTTATATGTACAGTAGCAGTGTCTCTTGTGGTTATGGTTCTTCAGGTGAGAGAACTGTGAAGCGAAGCTGAGCAGGCATGACACACAAAGGACTTGAGAAGAACAGCTTATAACCGTAAGAGACACAGAAACTGTACATATGAACATATTATGAATCACGTTGAAAATTTCTGTTTTAAAAAATGCAACTTGAACTTAAAATAAAACTGACATTTTGTAGAAAATTAGAGAAACCCTTGTGTGATGAAATAGTCAATGCTAACTGAACTTAGAACTCTAAAGTTTTAGGACTGTTTGCGTGAGAAACATAGAATTTGACGGTGAATAAGAACCACTTGGCCACCTAGTCTGCCCGTTTTCCTACCTAACAGATAAGTTGCAGATCCTAGTTAACCAACAGCTTACTTCCTCATACCCCCCACTAGAATTGCCTTATGTCTCTCCCATGCATTCTTGAATTGTCCCACTGTTGTTAACTCCACAACCTCCTCAGGGAGGCTGTTCGATCCATCCACAACCCTCTCCGTGAAAAAATAATTCCTTACATTACCTCTGAACCATCCCCCCTCCATCTTCAAATTGTGCCCACTTGTTCTTGCACATCTCTTTTTCTGAAAGATGCTTCCTTCTTGGACTTTGTTGATTCCCTTGAGGTACTTGAAAGTTTCTGTCATGTCCCCTCTCTCCCTTCTTTCCTCAAGGGTATACATATTAAGCTCTTTTAGTCTTTCTTCGTATGTCTTCTGGTGCAGACCCTGCACCATTTTGGTTGCCCTCCTGGACAGCCTCCACTCTGTCTATATCTTTGCAGAGATGGGGTCTCCAGAACTGCACACAGTACTCCAGATGGGGTCTCACCAACTCTCTTTACAGAGGGATAACAACTTCCTGCTTTCTACTGTTGATGCATCTTCCTGTGCATCCCAGTATCCCCCCAGCCTTCCTTACTGCCTTCTCACATTGCTTGCCCACCTTTAGGTCATCTGATATAATTACCCCCATGTCCCTTTCCATTTTTACTGTTGTCAGTATCTCACCCCCCATTGTGTACTCTTCCCCTGTGTTTTTGTTTCCCAGGTGCATTACCTTGCACTTCTTTGCATTGAATCTGAGATGCCATACATTTGACCATTCCTCAAACCTTGCCAAGTCCCTTCTCATCCTTTCCACTCCATTTTGTGTATCAACCCTGTTGCAGATCTTTGTGTCGTCTGCAAAGAGACATACTTTTCCTTCCAGTTCCTCTGCAATGTCACTTATAAAGACATTAAAAAGGACCGGTCCCAGTAATGAACCCTGTGGTACTCCACTAGTAACCCTCCTTTCTTCACTGTGGACTCCGTTTACTACTGTCCTTTGCGTCCTGTTGTCTAGCCAATTTTTTATCCAGGCTACCACCTTGGGACCTACTCCAAGGCTGGCTAACTTGTGTATTAATCTTTTCTGTGGGATTGTATCAAATGCCTTGCTAAAATCTAGGTAGGTCATGTCCACAGCCCCTCCCTGGTCTACTACTTTGGTCACCCAGTCAAAGAAATCTGTTAGATTCGTCTGACATGACCTTCCCATCGTGAATCCATGCTGCCTTGGGTCCTGTGCCCCATTGACCTCTAGGTACTCAATAATTCTTTACTTCAGAAGTGATTCCATCATTTTCCCTACCACTGAGGTCAAAATAAGTGGTCTGTAGTTTCCTGCCTCTGTCCTGCTCCCACTTTTGTGAAGAGGAATCACATCCGCCCTCCTCCAGTCCTCAGGTACCACCCCATCCTCCCATGATTTGTTAAAGAGAGTAGTCAGCGGTGTCACTAGTTCTACCCTTAGTTCTTTTAGAATTCTTGGGTGAATCCATCAGGCCCCATTGCTTTGTCCACCTTCAATTTTACTAGTTCTTTCAGAACCCTTTATTCTGTAAATGGACTGATATCGACCCCCCATCTTCAGAGTGTTTCTCTTGTTTGGTTTAGGTACCTCCCCCTCCTCTTCATTTTTGAATACTGAGCAGAAATATTCATTCAGTATTCCTGCTTTTTCACTGTCACCCTCTGCCCACATTCCCTCCCCTTTATTAAGCCTCAGTATCCCTTCTTTGCTCTTTCTTCACTCCCTAACATACCTATAAAAGGTCTTATCCCCCTTCCTAACAGAGTTGGCTATCCTTTCCTCGGTTTGGGCCTTTGCTATTCTGACTGTCTTCCCTGCCTCTTTCTGCTTTAACTGATAAAGTTCTCTGTCCTGCTCCTTCTGTGTTACCTCATATTTCCTGAATGCTATCCTTTTCTTCTTAACCTTCCCTGCCACCTCTTTTGAGAACCATAGGGTTTTTTTTTCCTTCGTTGTGTTTTGTTGATTTGCTTTACACAAAAGCTTGTTGCCTCTGTGATGGCTGTTTTGATTACTCCCCATTGTTCCTCCACCCCTCGTTCTTGCCTGTTTGCTAGTGCTTTTCTGAGGCACTCTCTCATTTTCCCAAAGTCAGCCCTCCTAAAGTCCAGTACTCTTGCTTTTGTATGGCTTGATTGTATGGCTGTGTTTATCGTGAACCACACTGTTTGGTGGTCGCTTGTTCCCAGATGGCTACACCCACTTCTGAATCTGAGATTCTTTCTCCGTCCCCATTTGAGAGTACCAGGTCAAAGACTGCTCTCTCCCAAGTGGGTTCCAGTACTAGCTGTCTGCGGCATGCCCCTTGTAGGGCATCAAGAATGACCCTGCTCTTGGATGTGCCTGCAGCAAAGGTGCTTCAGTTAGCATCTAGCATATTCAGGTCCCCCATCAACAATATCTCCCCTTTCAAACAACATGAAGTCTTACTGTATGATGACATATGCAGTGAGTCCCAACCTTCGAACTGCTCCGGAGGTGAAAGAGTTAACTTTCCATGCCAGGCATGGAACGCTGAGCTCGAGCTCGGTTGAAACTCTGTCTGTTGTTCTTCAAACTCAAACCGTCCGATTCTTTACTCCGCCTCACTGAACAGTCGCTCCAGAGATTTCTCCTTCTGCTCGGTTCATTTTGTCGGTTAAAGTATTGTTTTTCTCGGTTTTCAACCGAATTTAAACCGCAACCGGTCGGTTCAGACTCTGTCTGTGGTATTGTGAGTACTAGATAGGTTTTACATTTATTTCTATTCTGTGTGGAACTTGTAAATGGTTTCTCGGTTCGGTTTGAACCGATCAAGTTGCTTAAAATATCTTAATCTATCTTTTAGTGTGTGGTTACCGGTTCTTATCGGTTCTAAAAAAAAAAAAGATTTTATTACGGTTTTTTCCATGACCCATGACACGGTTGGGAACCGATAAGAGAGTCTTACCTGGCGGATTGCCATAAACGGGTAAGTTTGGTTAGGACTGGCACTATGTCTGAGAAAACCCAAAAACCGGCCCACTGGGTTTCAACACTGCAGTGTGTGTGGGGAAGTTTTGCCAAGGCTGATCCCACACCACCTGTGTTTGTTGTCTGGGGTTTGACCACCTCAATGCAGACTGCCAGATTTGTAAAGTTTTCCTGCAGCTACCCTGGAAAGAGAGTTGGTAGGCTCAGGAAAGGAGGCCAAAAAGTCCGCTGAACGGATGGCCAGCCGGTTCGGTTCCAACCGAACGGAGGGTGCCCTCTGACCAGTGCAAGACTTCCTGGGCAAAGGAGATCTGACTCGGAGGAGCCAGGTCCAGCAAAAGGACTAGGAAAATCAGCTGGTGTGGGCGAAACCTTCTCTCCAACCGCTGAAGAAATAACCAAAGCGATAAAAATTGTCCAGTTGCTTTCCCCGGTTCTGACCGAACCAGCACCATCGAGTAAGCGCCCAGTTCGGCTGGTTCCACCGGTTCAAGAGTATGAGTTAGAGGAGTATTATGAACGGAGGAGGGGGAAGAGGAGTATGAGGAGAGTGAATGTGGATTTGAAAGTCTGGATGTGCCCATTGACCTGGACATCTCCCCAGACAGACCTTCAGGAGTGTCTCCTCCTAGGCTTTCTGAGTCCCCTTCTCATTTTATGTTTTATAAAAAAGTGGCTGAAACCCTCCAGCTCCTATGGAGAGCTGTGGATGATCAGAGGAGCCTAACTATGTGGAAATGATGGATATCCAGAGTCTAGGAGGCTGTCTATTCCCTTGCATAAATCTTTTGGAAACAGACTTTTAAAATTTTAAAAGCTCCTCACACTATACCTCCTGTGGATAAGAGAATGGACAAGAGGTACACATTGTCAGGCTCCGATCACGGAGTTTCTCACACAACAATGCAGCCATGTTGGGGTAGTGCAGGCTGCAGCCTGTGACAAGGCTAATATTCCCTTGGCTTCACACCCCCCAGATAAGGACTCCAGGAGGATTGATGCCATGGCAAAGAAACAGTACATGGCAGCATCCTTGGGACTCAGGCAAATTATATGGCTTATGTTGCCAGATACCAGAAATCCAGATGGGATACTGTTATGGCTCTAGCAAAGCAGCTCCCTGGCCAGCTTGCCAAGGAGTTGGAGCAGGTGGCTGCTGATGGCATTGAGGCATCCAAGATGCAATTCCATGCTGCAGTGGACTCTAATGATGTGTCATCAAGAGTCGTGGCTACATCTATGGCACTTCGCAGAATGGCTTGGCTCAGATATACTAGCCTGTCATAGGATACCCAGACTAAGGCCATGGATTTTCCGGTTGTGGGTAATTCTCTGTTTTGGGAGCAGACAGAGAATTACATGAAGAAAATGGATGCGTATAGGACCACCTATAGGAGTGCACAGGCCAAAGAAAGGCAGGCCACTCCTCAAAGGCAGCTTCCCAGGAGCAGGGGCAGGCCTTTTCATAGGCCTTTTTACCAAGCCCAGGCCTCCTCTTCTGCCTGTGCCCAGAGGGGTTCTTAGAGGAGAGGCAGACTGGCACAAGCAGGCCTGTTTCCACCCCTCAGCCCAAAGCCCCTGCCAAACAGGCACCCTGAATGGGTTACCAGGGCCGATTCTCAGCTACCTGTAGGGGGCAGGCTGGCTTACTTTGTCCAGGACTGGAAGTCTCTTACATCAGACAAGTGGGTCCTGGAAGTAGTAAGCCAGGGACTAGTTCTCAGCTTCAGAAAATTTCCAAAGATGAGAACCAGATCCTTTCCACCTGCAAATCCTCCAGAGGCTCTGGCCTTAGAGGCAGAGGTCTCTTCCTCCTAGCTCTCAGAGCTGTGGAAAGGGTTCCACCCCTACACCAGGGCAAAGGTTTGTACTCCAGGTACTTCCTTACCCCAAAAAGACAGGAGAATGGCGGCCCATCCTGGATCTCAGATACTTAAACAAGCACCTTTTAAAACCAAAATTCAAAATGGTGACTCTGGGAATTATTCTACCCTCTCTAAGGCCAGGGGACTGGCTAGCATCCCTGGACCTCAAGGATGCCTATTTCCATATTCTCATCAGAAGCTCCCATCGAAAATACCTCAGGTTCGAGCTGCCTCAGGCCATTACCAATTCAGAGCAATGCCCTTTGGCCTCACCTCTGCTCCAAGGGTATTCACAAAATGCCTGGCAGTAGCAGTTGCCCACCTAAGAAGGCAAAAAATTACCATCTTCCCTTACCTGGACGACTGGCTCATAGTAGGCCAGTCTCCAGACCAAGTCAAGTTACATCTACAGATAACTCAGCAACTGCTCACTTCTCTAGGTTTCCTTCTGAATCTTCCAAAGTCAGTTCTAGAGCCTGTCCAGCTCCTCACCTTCATAGGCGCGGAGCAGAACACAGAGAAGGCCAGAGCCTTCCTTCTCCTGGACAGGGCAAGGACCCTGGTCTCTCTGGCCTCCTCATTCACCCTGCAGGTCTCTCGACCAGCAAGGCACTTTCTACAGCTCTTGGGGCATAGGCTGCTGCTTCTCCGGCAGTAGTGCAGGGAGCACAATTTCAGATGAGGGACATCCAGTTCCATTTGAGAGCCTTTTGGTCTCAAAGGAGAGACCCTCTAACCAAATTGATCCCAGTGACTCGAACTGTGATCCAAGCCCTACAGTGGTGGCGGGACCAGAGCAATCTGAGACAGGGGGTTCCTTTTGGCCCTCAGTCTCACTCCTTAATCCTTACTACAGATGCATCCCTCTTGGGGTGGGGAGCTCACATGGGCGACCTACTACCCAGGGACTGTGGTCCCCTCAGGAATCTCTGCTCCACATCAATCTGTTGGAACTCAGAGCAGTTTTTCTAGCACTTCAAGCTTTTTCCAAATCTATTCAGAACAAAGTTATTCAGGTCAGAACAGACAACACCACCACAATGTGGTACATCAACAAGCAAGGGGGCACTCGGTCTACGGCCTTGTGCACCGAAGCAATGAAGTTGTGGTCTCTGGCTTACTCACTGAACACCTCCCTTATGGCAGTTCACCTCTCAGGCAAGGACAATGTCCTGGCAGATGCTCTCAGCAGGATTTCCCAGGGCCATCACGAATGGTCACTGGACCCTCTGGTCTTGGAGGTGGTATTTGCCAGATGGGGCACCCCGTAGATAGATCTTTTTGCAGCCCCAGACAATCACCAACTTCCCCTTTTTTGCTGCAGGCCCCCAGTGTTGGGCTCAGTCCCTCTGGATGCCTTCCTTCTCAGTTGGGAAGGAAGTTTCTCTGCTTTTCCCCCCTTCCCTCTCCTGTTCAAAGTGCTAGTCAAAATCAGATCTCAATCCTGCAAGATGATCCTGATTGCTCCAGACTGGGCCAGACAGCCTTGGTACCCACTCCTACTGTCCTTAGCAGTCCACCTTCCCCTGTGTCTTCCCAGGAATCACAACCTGTTAACCTGTGCTCAGGGGAGAGTTTGGTACCCGAACCTCAAATCTCTCAATCTCAAGGCCTGGCTCTTGTAGAGTTAGAGTTTGTGACCCACACCTCTCCCAAGGTGTATTGGATATCCTGAAGGCTCTAGGAAGCCTTCCACCAGGCTACGATAATTCCAAATGGAAGAGGTTTTCCATATGGTGCTCTGAAAGCATATTTCCCCAGAATCTGCTGACTTACCCACAGTCCTGGATTATATGGTCCACTTAAATACCTTGGGGCTGAGACCAGCTACCCTAAAAGTGCACCTGGCAGCTGTGTCTGCTTTCTTATCAGCAGGTAAGCCCTTTTCTCATTCAGCTCATCCTGTATTCTCCAAGTTTTTCAAGGGGTTGCTTCACACCAACCCTCCATTCAGGGACCCTGCCCCTGCCTGGGATCTTAATGTTTGCATTGCTCAGATTATGCAACCCCCCTTTGAGCCTTTGTCTTCAGCAGAGCTTAAGTACTTGACTTGGAAAACTGTGTTTTTGGTAGCCATCACTTCTGCCAGACGTATAAGTGAATTACAAGCCTTGTCAGTGGAGCCTGATTTTATCTCCTTTCATAGAGATAAGGTGGTCCTCAGGACTAACAGGAAGTTCTTGCCTAAGGTGGTTTCAGATTTCCACCTTAATCAATCTATGTCTCTCCCTGTGTACTTCACTGACCATTCCTCCTCTGGCGAGAGGAGACTGCACAGTTTAGATGTGAAAAGAGCCCTTAGTTACTACATAGAACGTACCAAGGGTCACAGGTTTGACTCCTCAACTGTTCCTCACTTATGGTGAGGTTAGTAAAGGAAACCTGCCACAAAAGATCCATTGCCAGGTGGATTGTCTCTTGTGTACAATTTTGCTATGGAAAACTGGGTAAGGTTCCTCCCTCAGGCCTGAGGGCTCACTCTACCAGAGGTACAGCGGCTTCTCTGGCTGCTGCCAGGGACATCCCTATCCTAGAGATATGTCAAGCAGCTACCTGGAAAACAGTTCACACTTTTACCAAGCATTACTCCCTGGACATCCAGGCTAGGAGTGATGCTCGGTTTGGCACAGCTGTGCTTCAGAGCCTATTTCCTAAGTAGGTTCTGTCCCTCCTCCATGGAGGTACTGCTGTGTAGTGCATATGTCATAATATAGCAAGACTTCATGTTGTTTGAAGAAAAAATTACTCACCTTAGTAATGTTGTTTCTTCTAATGGAGTCTTGCTATATTATGACCCCCGCCTGCCCCTCTCAGAACCTTTGTTTTTGGGATGTGGGTGGGCAGTGCAGTGTTGGCACTTAGTAGATGCCCACCTTGTTGTTTCACCCATCCTTTTTGGGGTGAATTGGTGTTGTGTTTTTAATTTTTGGGTCTCCTGACTTGAGTCTTTGTTTTTGGGACCAAAAAATGTGTTCTTATGTTTAGTAGCCAGTTGGCTAGTGTAGGTTTACAGCTTCCACACAGGACCTCAGTGAGTTTAGCTCGGAAAGATCTGACGGTTTGAGTTTGAAGAACAACAGACAGAGTTTCAACTGAGCTCGAGCTCAGCATTCCATGCCTGGCATGGAAAGTTAACTCTTTCACCTCGAGACAGTTCGAAGGTTGGGACTCACTGCATATGTCATAATATAGCAAGACTCCATTAGAAGAAACAACATTACTAAGGTGAGTAATTTTTCTTTTCTGCCATTCTAAGGATGCCTTGATCATTTTCTTGTCCATTCCTCCCCGAGATGGGGGTCTGTATACAACCCCATGTGGATTAGTGCAATTTCCTGTCTCCAGGGTGACCCAGAGTGCCTCATTTGCTCCTGTTTACTTTTCAGTTCTGTTGCTTTGATCCTTCCTTTACATAAAGAGCTACTCCTCCTCATCTTTCACCCTCCCTGTCCCTCCTGTAGATTGTGTATCCTGGTATGTTGACATCCTAGTCATGGTTCTCTGTGTGCCATGTTTCTGTAACTGCCACAATATCAGCAGCCCTCTTCCATCAGGCCACTATTTCAGGGAGCTTGTTACACAGACTATGGGCATTGGTACTCATCACCCTCCACTTTTTGATGGCCTTACCCCTTTTAGCCCCATCCCTGTCCTTACTGCCTTTGCCTTTTTTTTTTACATTTACCTCTGTCCTGCTCCCTAATGACTTCTCTACCTTGGTGTTTACCTTACTAATTACCATGTTTTGTGGGGGGAGGCTAGGATTTCCCTGCTCCTTTTCAGTGCATCCTGCCTTAGCTAGTTTAAATAATTGCCAATGAAGCATTTAAGCCTCTCACCTAGGATCCTGGTTCCCCTGGACAGATGCAGACCATCACGCCAGTATAGGTCTGCATCCCTCAAATGGCTCCCAGTCCCCAATGAAGCCAAAACCCTGAGCTTCACATCAGTTTTTTAACCATTCATTGAATTCCCTGGTGAGGAGTACTCTAGAATCACCCTTGCCATAGACAGGCAGCACCTCCGAGAAGGTTACCAAATGCGCTACTTGTCTAAGACCCCTCCCCAGCTCTACAAACTCTTCCTGCTCTGCTCTGATCCCATTCCTAGCCAGGTCATTTGTCCCTAGGTAGATAATGACATCCGGCTCCCTCCCTCGTGCAGCTGCTCCCACGATCCTGAGGATTCGCTTCCTGTCCCTCCAAGTGAGACAGTCTCTTGTGGAAAAAAAATGCCTGGCGTGTTTAGAAATAAACAGTCCTGACTGGCCAAGAATTATATTGTGATTTATAATTAGCATTATTCATGCCTACAAGCTGCACAGGTAAACAGAAAAAAAAGGCTGAGAAGATCCTCTCTTTACAGTGGGATACATTGCTACCACCATGCCTTTGGGCCATACTGTTTCACATTTTTTGTGTAATTCTTTTCCCCGAAACCGGAATCTTTTCACTTCAGTCTGCCTTTGCTGCTGTGGCTTGCCTGCATGTGTCAGTGGCAGGATAATCAGTAGATTGTAGGTTCTTGCCCCACGCCAAGTACTTTGGGTAATACACTTAACTGACACTGTAGTGCAGTATGAGAGGGATTCCTTCTACCAGTCTGTGGTCACTGTTCAGGTGAAAGTTAAAGATCGCATGGTGTTTATCGAAGAAAAGCAGAATTCCCCGATGCTATGGTCAACATTCTCCCAACAGTAAAACCGGTCTATATTACCCACCCCCAGGATGCACCTGGAAACAGTCACAGCTTCTTGTGCATTTCCTAGTCAAAATTACAAATAAATAAATAAATATCCTCTGTAGTCATAATCCCCGTCTTGTGACATAATGCTTTGTTGCTGAGGATTATAACCTCCGGCACTGACATGCAGCAGGAGCAGATGGAGTCCTTGAGACCAAACATTACCCTTTCATGCAAACGTCCTGAACAGTAAAGGGGGGAGGAGCAAGGTAGAGGAGGATGACTTATTAGCTGTATAGTTGCATCTAAATTGGACATTTTTCAGAGTCTTCCCTTGAGGCATCAGGAACTCTGTAAGGAAATATCAAAGCTTAGGGCCTCCTTTGAGGGAAGCCAGCTGCTGGGGTTGTCAGACTGCAACATAAGTGCAACTACATCTGCTTGTCTGTATCCGTAGCTGCATTTTTAATGTTGAATATCCTTTTGGACATGAATCTGTAACCAGGAAAACATTACCCATTAAGTGGGTCTCTCGTTACACCCACAGGCCAGGGCAGCTGGCCACCAGATGCTCCTGTTGGAACAGAAACTGCAAAATATTATTTTGTTCGCAGAGATGTTACCCTTCTTGAGCTAACAAATTGTTTAGGAATACAAGCTTTTGAGGCCTCTACGGGCTCTTCATTAAGTTTTGATAGTCAGGAGAGCTGTGGTATGTTGATATCAGATGGGAAAATCTGTATCTTAGACAGACCCTTTAGGTCTCAAAATCATGTATATCTGAAGTAGTTGCTAGCACAATGAAGGTATCCTCTCTGCCAAACAATAAAAAAATCATTTTGTTGGTTCTGTTTTGCTGGCTAAATGGCTCCTCAGTCTTGTGTACCTGATAAGTGGTTGTAAAACAAGACAGAAGAAAACTTGAAAGCTGATTGGTTGAAGCAGTAGCTAGGCCATGATAATATCTCAGTGTATTATCACAGTCAGCAGTGTTGGAATTGCACTTTATGAGCTTAGAGGGAGCTAGGGGTCCATTAAGGGCCCAACTGTAAACTGGGCCCCTTTCCCATTATAAGTCGATGGCAGTGATCGTGAGCTGGGGGCAGTACCCTGGCAAGCCCACCTGTAATTCCAACATTGATCACAGGCCTGAATTTATTAAAAAGACCTGCCAGATCCCAACATTTGTGAGCCAGTTTGCATAAAGAATAAACAGTTGAAAGGTGTTGTGTACATGGAAATAACAACAATCGAGGAGACTGACTAGTTCATATACAGAGTGGCTTTATGAGCACTTCAGCCCCCAAAATAGTACTATTTCCCTAGTACTCAGCACGTTCTGTTGTTTGTTTTATATAATACCTCGGGTTAGCCAAAAAAATGGCTTGATTTAACAATTTTTTTTTTTTTTATGTAGTACAGATTCAGAAGTATGTGATCGTAGAAATAAGGCATTATTCATTCTATGGTAAAAAAGGCCTTAACCATATATTATAATGGTGATAATGCAATGTGTGGTGTGGAATATCACACTGCAGTTAATTGAAGGTACACAGTGATATCCAGGGACACCAGTTCACATTGTCTAACCAGATAAGTGGTAAAAATCATGAAACTTGACTGTATACTGGTAAACTCCCATATTTTTGCTATAAATTATTTTTGTAGTATTTTCATTTTGCTTTATTTAATGTATCGTATGTATGCCTCTCTTTATTCTGTGTATTATTATTCACATAAATGCAAGCCAGTAGAATCCCAGTAAAATCTGGAAATTAGATTTGCAGGCACCAGTGTAATCCCACAGTTTCAGATCTTTCTCATTACAGTTTGTGTTTCATTTGCTGTGCAGTGGCTAATACTGCACCAGTTCTAATTACAATCATGAAAATGGAATTTGATGACTTTATTAAAGGGACACTCAACCTTTATTGCATCATAATTATTTCTAGTTAAAAACCCACATTTTATGACGCTTACCTTCTCTAAAATTCACTGGTGTTGCTGGCTGTTTTACCTGCCTTCTTTCTTCATAGAACTGAATGCCTGCAAATGGTATGTATGGTTGTACCCAATCATGTTTTGTTTCAGATCCTTGCTCTACTCATTTTGCATACTTCTGTGAACATTAGGAACACCCCAAATAGTGCAGACACTCCTGAGGGATTGTATCCTCTCCTGCATAATGATTAACTAGACTGTGATGGGGGCATTCCCAAGTCTAGGAAAGATGCAGTGGGAGTTGATCAAGGAATGTAAACAAACATGTTTTTCTGTGATAGCACCAGTATGGTGGGCAGTCTGTTTTCTACATTTTAAAACAAAAAATGAATCAGTATCAAACTCCTAGCTATATCAACAGTTTTTACAGAATGTGAACAATCATAACAACATGATTTATAAAGTACGACACTTTGAGGCCTAAGGGGTTTGACAGTGTCCCTTTAACTGTAAACTGCAATGTCCTTAAGAATATCCCCTGTCATCATGTACTATCACCATGAGTGAGACCAGTTGCTAAGATGAGCCACAGTTGTGAGTTTTTTTTATGTTTGCAGAAATGTGCTTCAGGCAGCGGTATATCACTTCTCAAGTGGTTGACGGCACCAGAGGATGCTTGATGATATACAACACCCAGCTGTGCGTTATTACTTTTGTGGCCTGATGAGCATTGCTTTTAGCCAGTCTGCTGGTGCAGTGGTGCTACTGCTCCGTCACCGATAACCTAGGTTCAGGAATGAGCCCATGTCCTTGGAGGGTCGGCGGGAGGTAAGCAATACCTCCAGAGAGCACTTTCCACCTCAGGGAGGGAGGGTTGCCGGACTGTTCTCTGCTAATGCCACCTTGGTGACCACAGGTGGCAGTGCAAACTAGAACCATGAAATAAATGGGGACTGTGATTTGCATACATGGACTGGTGTGTATGCCATCGTGAGAGCTCTCTTGGCATCCCACAAAACTGGGGAAAAGACTGGCTGGTGTGGCAAGAGGATGTCAGACCTGCACCACATTCCCTACACTGCCGACTACAGCACTCCTCCCTAACCACACCGACCAAGTCTGTGCCGGGGGGGGGGACCAGCCCCCCTCACCCCCAAACCAAGGTGTCTGTAGAAGGGGAAGTTAAGTCCTGGAGAAGGCAAATGAGGGTGGCTGAGTGTGGGGGCAGGACAGATGGGGGCTGCCTGACCTGTAGAAGAAAGAGTACAGTAAATTTATATTAAAAATAAAAACAAAGCCTTGCTTTCCTCTAACATATCTATCTTTTGCTTTTGGATACACAGGAGAGCTGCGGCATGTCAGTGTGCAATGGGAAAATCTACATCTTGGGTGGAAGGGGTGAAAATGGGGAAGCCTTGGACACGATACTGTCTTATGACCCTGCAACCGGAATCATCATGGGAACAGCAGCCATGAACCGGCCCGTCTCATACCACGGCTGCGTGACAATCCACAGATTCAACGAGAAATACTTTAGGCCGTGAACTCATGAGGCTCTATACATGGATTCTGTGGCTCGTGGCCAGAAACATGTACCACAGCAGGAAACTGTCATCTCACAAAATAATGTGTGTGTATATATAAGTGTAGAATACATTTACTGTTAATGAGCCTTTTATACTTCCATGTTTTGTAATACTTCCATTGAATCAAAGGTTTCTCCCATATTTTACATTTTGTGTTATTTTTTTTAAGAAATCTAAAATGTATTGTTGCATTTTCTTGGCTATTTACTGAATTGCCATTCAAACACAGGTTGTCTTCCTTTGCCAGTTATGTGATATTGCATTGCCACTCCTACCACCAGCCAGTCAGAATTTAGAGGAAGTGGCAATGTACTCTTCACTTATTCTGCTCCTGCCCATAACATACAGAAAAAAATCTGCATATCAGTAACCATGTAAAACTCTGGGGAAAGTACTAACAACACAAAAAAAACAACGAAAAAAAACTTTATGGCTCCAAATCCTGAAAGGCCACTGGTAACATAGTAATTTAAAGTCAGTAAAGGCTCTAGGTCTGTCAGTCTACCCTCCCCATAAGCAGGGATGAGTAAGTGTGCTGTAATTTATAGGGTTTTTACTACCCTAGGTTCCTTGCAATTCCCCTGGCAAGTAGAATTTGTCAGAGCTTACCTTGAATGCCTGCACTATGTTCATGTTAACTGGCTCCGCTGGTAGGCTGTTCCATAGGTTCACCATTCTCCCCGAGAAATTCCTCTTAATGTTACCTCAGACTTTACTGCTTCTGAACTTCAGGGTGTGTCCCAGCGTCCTGCTGGAGGATACCTGTCAGGGCTTGATCTGCCACTCGCTGTTGGAGTAAAACAAAATTTTTATTTTTAAATGGCAATTTTTAATAGTGTTTGGCACTAGTAAATTGAGTTGAAACTAGGTCTTGCCTACTCTGTAGAGAAAAAACAAATATTTTTGTAAAGATAATTGCCTTAAAAAATAAAATGCCAGATTTAGGCTTGCCTTTCAGCTGCCACAGTTCCTAAAACTAGATTCACAGTATGCTGCAACGTGATTGGCCAGTTCCTACAAACCAGTTACTATGCAAAAATCCTGGGACCTTCATGTAAACTAGCTACACCTCCAATGACTCATATGAATTCAGGCAGCAATCATCCTTTTGTTTTTTTCCTGGAACTGGCTGCGATAAAGTTCAGCTTGTTTAAACAAGCCTATAGCCTGAACAGTTTGTCTACTTTTCCAGTTTTTTTTTCACTGTAAGATGGGAGGGTCAGACCAACACATAACACAGAATTTTAAGGCTGTAAGCAACAGTGCTAGTTGGCCAGCAAAGCAAAATAAATCATACCTTGTTAAGCTACCCCCTGATATCCTTAGATTCCTCATTCAGCAGTTTTTTTTTTGTTACTGGTGTGTATCTACTACAAAGATTCCACCCCCCACCTGAAGATTTAAGTCTCCCTCCCGTGAGGCCACTCTTCAGTTGTGCCCACTGTATTCACTGCTGTATGCACATATGTCGGGATGCTGTTAGTAGATTGAAAACCAACAGCATAACACCATCCTCATCCACATACATCCATGATGTTGGGCCTGGTAAGGGAGCAGCGAGCTTCTATAAAACTTGAAACCTTTTTTACACAGAGAGCAGTTGAGTCGTGGAACAGCCTACCAGTTGATATAGTGGGCACCAAGACCATTAACGTTGTCAACCATGGTTTGGACAGAGTTAAATTGATAACAGTCACGGGAGGATAGCAACGAGGCAGGGAACATGAGGGTGGGTAGCATGGCCATAAACCCCGTATAGACACTAGGGGGATGATTCTGGAACGGGTTGTGATCACCGCAGGGGACATGCTTGGGCAGGTGTGACGCAAGTGCTGACTTGCGCCAAATGGGGAATTTTCCATTCTAGAAAGCCATTGCTGCAAGCCCGGACACAGCAGAGTTGAGATCAGCTTACCCCTGGTCTAACTTTGCATTTAATGAGAGTACCCTTTTATGGGGCTTCGCCCATACCTTTGCAAGCTGCCGTAAAGTGGGAAAAATTGTCGCAACTATGCCAGCTCCTTCTGGAATCGAACTTGCTATGTCCGAGGGATTTGGAGCAGTTGCATCAAACTTCACGGTGGATGCAGGGCTTGCCAAAAGCCCTGCGTCCACCTTCTAGAATCCAGCCCTGGGTCTCCGGAGTAGGATAGGGTATTATGGGCAGACTAGATGGACTGTTGGTCTTTTTCTGCCGTCAATTGTTATATTAAAGTGCCTATTGTGCCTTTGGAATGAAATAAAAAAGGCATGATGAGTAGCTGCAGTAGTTCCTTCCTTCTTGACGTGGAAGCACAGAGTTCCCACTGGGAATTACAGAAGTTTTCAAGGTTTCAGGGCCAGTGAGAGGATTGCTTACGGTTATGCTGCCATGATGTTCTGAAATCAGAAGGCACAAAGAATATTAAGATGTCAAGTCATGGTAGAGGATCTGCTGCTTGCATTCATTTACCAGTAATACTGTATTATGTCAAGGCATGGCATACCCCGAGCTGAGATTATAGCTGCCATCAAAAATCTTCCACTTCCACATCAGTGTTTAAATGTTTTTCTTAACTGACAGCATTGTAATTAATAGTAAAATGTTTGATATGAATAACTGTTGCCCTTTACTTCAAGCATCGGCTGAGCTTCAGGAAGACATTAATATTACGTTTATATCACAACGTTAGACCCTGACCAATTCTCAACTAAAAGTCTGATCTGGAACATGTAGTGGATGTATTCTTCATCACCAGTAGGATATGGACTACTCACCTGTATATAACAGTTGGATCTGTAAATTTATTAAGATGTCTGTTTTTACTTTCTTTTGTAGCCATGCCTAATCAGATGTGTGAGGCTTTCTTTTGTGTAATTGTAGATGGTGTCCCATTTGTCGCAGTACCCTTGCTTTCTAATCTATTTCTCTTTGTTCAGTGGTACCTGTTAGGATCAGTCCCAGCCCCACAATCTGTCACAGTCACATTATTGCAGGTAATATGTTTCCTAGTGCTCAGTTGCACAGTTTGTCCTGTGAGCAGCATATTTTTGTTTTATTTTGTACAAGCACGTGGGCGGTGCTGTAACTGGTGTCAAGGGGCCCTAACGTGCACGTTTCTGTTTTACGCTTCTGTTCCTGTGTTAACTGTTTACAGATATTGTATTGTTTTTAACAGTTTCATTAATTTTAAGAATGTCTTGTAAATTATACATTTTTATTTTTTACTGTATCAGTAAACTGCAATAGCTGCAAATATTTGTTAGGAATAGTATTTGAAGCCTATATGCACTTTCAGTGTACCTCCTTGTGGATGAGGGGTGAAGGGAGGGACCTATCACAACACAAATAGTGTTATAATGGAGGGAAACAGTGGAAACCCAGCTGTTGCTGGAATTATTGTTCAGTTTCTAATAAGATTTCCAGGGCCAAAACCAGCAAAACTTTATGAGCAATATACTATATGTGCCTTGTCTTTCCCCTTAGATGATAATTTAGAGAAGCAGTGTTGGAAGTACATTTTCGGCTTTTTTAGCGGTGGGTCTGTGCCATGCAGGCACTGTGTTTTATTTAACCTCCCTACCTTAAGTAAATGGCAAGGTTTGTAAGCTACTGGGGCTCGCTTCAGAGCCATAGGAGAACCATCTATAAACTGAGCCTCACTCTCCACCCTAAGTAATTTGGCTGTGTAGTATGAGTTACTGGGGCTCACCTGACTGCTATGGGAGCCCACTCTATAAAATGAGTCCCCCAGTTATACAAAAATAGTAGTGGTGCGTGAACTACTGGAACATGTCTGCACTGTAGGTGGTGAGCCCCTGTGCCTCTTTTTCCCCCAGTAATTCCAGCTGGCCTAGTAGTACAGCAGAGGTGCACCATGCTACCACTTTGGAGACTGGGGTTTGGGTGCGAGCTGTGGAATCTCACCCAGGTGCTGATTGGGAGCCACGTGCATTGCTGAGGTGAGGCATTCATTTCCTGGTGAGGGCATCCCTCTGCTGGATAATCAAGAAATGACATTTACAGTAACCATGATGGTAGATACTGCCCCACCTTCCCGGTCCAAGGAAGGGTACAGTCATGGCTGCTGCAGTCCTAAGGGGAAAAAAAAATTCCAGCACTGCAAAAAGGGGCCTGTCTATTGCATGTAACGTTTTCCTGGATCGCCCTGTGGTGGATTTTCAATTGTACCCTTCTGCAATATTCCTTGAATGTTATCATAGTGCAGTTTTGTATCTGATGGAGTTACAACTGTGAAGAAACAAAGGGACAATCAAATGCTCCTTTAGTGAATTCTTAGCAGCATTTTGTGCCTAGCAACAACACAAAGACTGTATTGGTTTCTTTTTTTGATTTTATTGGTCTTGTGCTGTCAGTGATATTGTTTGTAACAAAACAGTTGAGATCGAAAAACAGTTGGAGGGGGGCATCTACTCTGCCCGAAATATGGTGAATTTGATTAGTCTGAACCTGGTCTTCATACTTGTGTCCTGTTTCATTGATGCTTTGGGGGAATAGATTTGTCAGATTCTGTGCAGAAAACCCGAAAATCAGATGCAAGCATACCATTCAGGTTTGTTTACATTCAGATAAAAACAAACTTGAAGACAGTGATGTATAAAGGGGGTACTTAAGGTTTTATAAGAATTTGGGCTCCATACTTTGTCCTTTCCATTGCACGCCATCTTAAATCAAATTTAGCACCTTTAAACACTTTTTTTTTTTTGGAAAGATAGTGTTGATTTTTCTGCACATGAAAGTAGATGGCTTTGCTGTCACCTGCTAGACAGCTGCTTGTCAGGCCGATAACCCTGGTTCACACTCCAAGTCTGGGTTGTAGCTGCGGGCAAGCAGAGCTGAATTCAGCATCCTAGGAGACACTCTGCACCTCCAAGTTAGGGAGGGATTCATGTACCACTCTGATAGCCTCCTGGAGTCACAGAGAAAGCAAGTGGAGCATCATGCACGGTGGATGGCATCAGGGGAGCACCACAGCACTTTCCTGTCATATTGAGGTAATTTCAGATAGATGGTCCAGGAAGATGACATGGCCTGCTACCATGTCGTGGTCTGCTGTGATCACCCGACACACCACCCTCAGCAATTAGTCAGCCCTAGTGATCCATTGTTCCTCTAACAGGGGCTTGGCCATACATAACCTGGAGATTGTGAGGGGAAGTAAGTCTTGATGGGTGCATACCATGAAGCTTACATGGAACATTGTAGAGGAGTTGGGAGGGGGAGTTAGATGTTGCCATCTAGGCTCTACTGGGAGGCCATCTTTCTTTCTGAGACAGTTAGATTTTTAACATTTTCTTTTTTATGTACTGAATGCAGCCAGATTTGATTTAAGACTGAACTCTTCTGAGTCAGCCACTTTGTTTTAAGGTTAAAGGAATGGAATATTTGAACTTACAAAAGCACTATTGGAAGGGATGATTTAAAGTCCCCTGCCTTGGAACTGGACAGAGATAGGAGCCTGATCGATCCCAAAGCAGTAAGGGGTGGTTGACACAGTGTGCTGTAATGTGGGAGACCTGAGTTTGAGCACCCATCCAAATCTGAACAGCAAGGCCTGAGTCCCACCAGCAGCGGCTTGCTTTGGGGTAACAGTAACATCCAACTTAGAGTTGTCAGTTATCAGTGTCCCCATCAGCAACTAGGATGCGGCATAGATGCAGCAACTGTTAGCAAATGTACATGAGATAGTGGGAGGGGGACCAAGGATATTAACAGGGACAAAATCCAGGTGCCCCATATATAGGACCTGGTTAGCCTAATGGGACTTCAGTATAACTCCCTTGATCCGTAGTCACTGCCTGGGGTGCTGCACTTAGGGTGCACATAGGTTCAGTTAATGTTGTGAGGATGGAAGTCAACTTCCATCAGTCCGAGTTTGGAAGTAATTCCAGTTTTTGAAATCTGAATACTTTCCAGGTAGGATGTCAATATTCTGAGAGACCAATTTTTGGATTTTATTTCATTGATAAAATACCCCTCCTTGTAGTCCAGTCTTATTTGACTTCCCTACCTGTGAAACTGAATTTATCACCTAGGTTTGTTTTGTTCTCCCCTCCCCTTTTTCTTTTGGGAGTTCAAAACTTCCACCACCCCCTTATTTTGGAAGGTTGGAAATCAGATACTTCCAAATTAAAACCCTAGGAACATGACCTTGCTGCATGTCGGGATAGGATCATGTAAGGGAGAACCAGTCCTAGATGTTGAGGCTTCCACATTATGGTTTTTTTAAATAAAAAAAGGAAGAGCCCCCTTGCATCACTGAACTGATACTTTACCTTTGCTGAACACAATCAGTCCATACCGGGTTTCCCCACCACCACCAAATATTGTTTCAGAACCTACGAGGCAAGTGCAGGCTTTAAACACGATGCAGGGTTAGAGTTGCCGTCATTTAAATAAGTTTATCTGATTATTATTTGTCAAGTTTAAGGTATGACAGCTTTTTAATTGTTTTTATACATTGTTTTAATCTATTATGTTTGCTAAATTGGGCTTGAGGGTGTGCGTGTTTTTTTTTTTATTTTATATTTTGAGTAAATTGTCAATTGTTAGTCCATGTTTATATCGAGTAATATGGCGTAAACACAACTAGCAACTAAGCCAATGTTAAAAAGCTCCATAAGGCAGAACCACTACATTGTAATCTCCATCTAGAAGTGATGGAATACAGATGATAAAGCTGACTTCTTCGCGCTATGCCAAATCTAAAATTCTGTGTGAGACAACCAGAGTTCAGCCAGCGCCAGTCTTTCTGAACACAGTGAAGTTCTGAACTTACTGAGTGATAAAAGTAACATTTTTATGATTTGTGCCAGTAGGTTGATCTTGATTTATCTGTATTGAACATATAATAATATGACTTACCAGTAGGGTTCTATAACCTTTTTCACTTGAAATCTTGAAGTGAGATGTTATTTCTTGTAATGCTAGCTCTCGTATTTTTTTTTTAATGTATGTGTAATAATCTATTAAATTAAGTTCTTTTCAGGGAAAAAATGTGTTTGTGGTTTTTTTTTTATGGTCACATGCAAGTAACATTAATGTGCCTAAATAAGACAGTAGTGAAGAGGAGATTCTTATGCTGTTTTCTAGACTGGATTTTTCCAGTTCTTTACATGCTAATCTAGACTTTAGTTAAAGAGTTAGTGCATGTTACAGTGAAAATTTTAACCCATACCTTTTTATTCCTTTAGATAGCCCTTGTATCCTGTCTTGTGGGATGCCTTTTTCCCAATTTTGAGTGAGCTTTAAGGAGCGCTCCTTTTTATATGACTATCCCAAGGTTTGGATCACTGTTCTCAAGCTGTTTTTTAGCAGTCATTGTCCCATATGGTTTGCAAGCATTGTCTGTTGCATCCTAGTTTACCTTAGTCATAAGAAAAGTTATTTTTTTTTTTAGTTTCATTTTTGCCCCGATAGCACCAACTGGCAGGGACCTCCTTCAACCAGTTCTAACCTGTCAAGTCTCTTCCTACCTGGGCTTCCCTTGACTCCCAGGGCATGCACAAAACTGTTGTGCCTCCACTCCCCCAGAAGGCAGGGTCTGCCTGCAGTTGCTCAGCAGCGTCACCCCTTTTATGCACCCCCAATGGTGGAGATAAAACCTAGGAGTCATCCAAAGAGCCAGAAGGATGGAGCCTTACTTTGGACATGAGTGGAAGGGGAGGCTTCATCTGCTGTAAATCTCTCCGCTTGGATGTCACCCTCCAGCAGGCCGTGCATGGCTCACACTCCGCATTCCCAACATCGGCCACGTCCCAACCCTGCTTCTGCTGTGTCCCCAACTGCGCTACCACCCAGCCTCCACTGGACAGTCGTCAGATGGCAGAGTACACAAGCCTCCTTCCCTGAAGGAGGAGAGCTGTCCATGGGACAGTCTGTTATCCGGCCAGTGTTCGACATCCTACACTCATTCCAGAATGTGAGTCACCAACTTAGTGAGCAGTAGTGCTGGGTCTGTGCTACTGGGCTCACAAGAAAAGTGAGCACAGTAAATAATTGGTTAAGAAACAGCTGAGAATACTAATGAAAATATGTGGCTAGCCAAATTTATATGAGTGTTCCTTTTATTACTTTAAATGTCAAAACTAAATATTGAAGCAAACTCAAAACCAGGAAAAATTGGCATATAACAAGGCTGGAGAAAGTACAAATAAAACATTTCACTATGACATGCCCTGCTGCTTTAACTCCATTTTTTTTTAAATTGGTATTTTATTGTTTTTTTTATGCCCCAGTTTTCGCTCGTCCCCATCTCAGCATAAACGTGCACGTGTGGAGGCACACGCACATTGCGCTACGAGACGCCTCCCCAGGAGAGGAGAGCTGCCATTAGGTGGCTCGATCCAGCTCCCAGCACCAGTGCCTCAACCCTCAGCTCCACAGGGCCGGGCTTAACTCCATTTTTTTAAAGTACACTAAATAAGCAGCATAAAGAAAAGGCTGCAAGAGGTGGTTCAGATATCGCAGTGTTTGAGCGGGGAACCCCGAATCCAGCAAAAATAAAAGAGCCTCTGAGCAGACACTGGAGGTGATGCTTGCTGAGAAAAAACAAAATGGAAAAACATGTCGCTGTCCCTCCTCATTAAGAAAGAAAGGAGCCGCCAGTAGACAAAAATAGAATGCCCTCAGTGGAGGACATAACAAAGGCATGGCAATTTTTTTCCAGGCTTTCCAAGCTATAGGGAATTTCATGAATATGCCTGCCCCCTCACCCCATCTCCAGTGCCTGTAGAGGAGGAGGCTGAATTCTACTACGAAGTGAAGGAAGGTGAATCCATAGAGCCTGATGGTATTCCTGAACAAGAGTTTGGTTTCCCTCCTCATCCCCCAGTTGATTACACCTCACACTATACTTTTGTGAGGTACATGGTGAACACCCTCAACATCTTCTCACAGGTGACTGCTGAAGATGAGGATGAGGTGGAATTTTTGGATATAATGGGTTTAACTCCCACAGAAATGTTGCTACTGCCCATCCAAAAATCCTCAGAAAGGCCACTTACAAAATTTGTCAGCACCCACTTCAGCTGCTTGGCATAGACAAGAAAATAGTGAAAAATATCAGGTGGACAAAGAGAGCTGAATACCTGTACTCCCACCCTAATCATGAAGTAGTGGTCCAGACTGCCACCTATGATAAGGTCAAAGTGCCCCTTTCCTCCTAGCCTCCTGAGAAAGAGTCCAGGAAACTGGAGAGTATGGGCAAAAAAGTCTATACCTCAGCTTCCCTGCTCTTAAGACAGGTAACATGTTTAGCCTACACAGCTGAGTACCAGAAATCCTCTCTGGCCCTCCAGGGCACCAGTCAGAAGCAAAGACCAGCACGAACAGGAAGAGCTAGGCTTTAAAACCCTGCTGCAGTCTCCTGGTCCCACAAGAAGCCGCCACAGCTCAGAAACCACCTGAGGGAGTCCACGGACAAATCAGCGAGACCCCCCCCCCCCCACAATCCGGGGAAACAACAAGGAATAGTGGAGCTTGAAGGCTCCAGGCGGGAGCCATTCAGATTGAAGACCCCGCCTCTGGCCCACCAGGGCACCAATTGGAGGCAAGGAGCAGCGAGAACAGGAAGGGGGTTTAAAACCCCTGCAATCTCCCAGTCCTCAAGAAGCCTCTGCAGCTCAGAAAGCAGCCAGAGTGGTGTCCAGGGACACATCAGTGGGACCTTTGCCCGGCAGAACAACAAGGAACAGCGGGCTTGAAGCTCAGGCTGAAGCCAATCAGATTGGTGCCCTGGAGGGCCGGGCGCAGTTTTCAATCAGAGGCAAGGACTGGTGGGGACAGGAAACTTCCTGCTACTGTAAGAGGACTGAGCCTCTAAGCAGCCCCCCACATGAAGGACCAGCATGCAAAGGACGTCTGAGTCTGCCCAGTGAGGCAGCCAGTCACTCTGCTCCCCTGCCAACTCAGGTGGAGCCCTTCCCAGGTAAGCCTGTTGGGGTTGCATTGTAGGGTGACTGTACTTGGGAGGCTAGCTAATCATTTAGGGGTAAGTGTGTCAGTGGGCTTAGGGCTTGCCATTTGTTTTTCTTTTTGTTGTTTTTGTGTTGGGAACTGCTGCTAGGTATTAGTGTGTTTCTGGGTTACAGGGATTGACAGTAAAGTTCTAAACTCTTACTAGGTTCTGGAGTGTTCAAGGATCAGGGGTTTACCATTAAATAGTTGTTAGATATATTAGGGTGTAGGGACTTGTCATAAAACACTTGGTAGTAGGGAGTTTCAGGGCTTAATGGGCTTGTGGTTAGTGGTCGCAAGTAAGATAGCCCTACTAGGTTTGGGACAGGAAGGACGGACAAGATGAATAGGAAAAAGAAAATGTGAAGAGTGGTGCAGTGGTTGTGGGGCAGAAGTCTACAGGGAGACCTTCTGGAGACTGGTGCTGTCCTATCTGTGTGCACCTCTCTGGGCAGAGGAAATGGGTCTCAAGGCTCCAGGCATCACTGGCAGAGAGTCAAGAGAATGTTGCTAGACTCAGAGTCGTCTTGGCGAGGAGTTGAGGGGGCCATCTATCCCACCCAGGGACCACCTAGCCAGATACAGCTACCTCAAGGTTGCCAGAAGGAAGGAGCAGTTGGACTACGGTGGGCTCAAGGCGGGCAGGGTGGTAGGATCTGGAAGGCTGGAGGAGCAGATGACAGGCACACTGCCGTCCGGTTCCATTAAGAAACTCCTGTGCCATTCTGGCAGAGCAGGACTGCCGAGAAGGGCACCCAAGGTATTGGACATTGAGAACATAGCAAACTTTCCAATGGAGGCCTGGGGAAAAGCCCCAGAAAAGGAGGAAGCAGCTTCTGGTGAGGGAACTCTATAGTTAGGAGGATAGAGGTAGGGGAAGGAAAGGGGAGAGAGAGGAGGGAGGGAGGGAGTTTAAGTGCCTACCTGCCGCATTGGCTTGAGGATGGAAGGCAGATCCAGTGGATCACAAGGGCTATAGGAAGGAAGGGGAGCCAGATGTCATTGTCCACCTGGGGACAAATAACCTAGCTCTGGAAGGGACGGGGCAGTACAGGAGCAGTTTAGGGAGCTGGGGAAAGGTCTTAGGCAGGTGGCACAAACTGTAGCCCTTACGGAAATGCTGCTTGTCTACAACAGGGGGAAGGAGAGGGAGCTCCACACTAAGTCCTTCAACTCATGGTTGAAGGAATGGTGCAGAAAGGAGAGGTATGGCTACATTGGGGACTGGAGTTTCACCTGGAGGGATCAGAGCTTGTACATAGAAACATAGAATTTGACGGCAGATAAGGACCGCTTGGCCCACCCAGTCTGCCCATTTCCCTACCTACTGGATAAGCTGCACATCCTAGTTAACCAGCAGCCCACTTCTTCCTACCCCCACCCCCTAGAATGGCCTTATGACTGTCCCATGCATGCTTGAATTCCACCACTGATTTTGACTCCACAACCTCCTCCAGAAGGCCGTTCCATGCATCCACAACCCTCTCTGTGAAAAAATACTTCCTTAAATTACCTCTGAGCCCCCCCCATATCTTCAAATTGTGCCCTCTTGTTCTTGCACACCTCTTTTTTTGAAAGATGCTACCCCCTTGGACTTTGTTGATTCCCTTGAGGTACTTGAACGTTTCTATCATGTCCCCCTTCTCCCTCCTTTCCTCGAGGCTATCATATTAGCTCCTTCGTCTCTTTTCATATGTCTTCTGGTGCAGACCCTGCACCATTTAGTTGCCCTCCTCTGACAACTTCCGCCCTGTCTATGTCTTTTGGGAGATTGGGTCTCCAGAACTGCACACAGTACTCCCGATGGGGTCTCACCAGCTGTCTGTACAGAGGGATAATAACCTCCTTGTTTTCTACTGGTGATGCCTCCCTATGCATCCCAGTATCCCCCAGCCCTCCTTGCTGCCCTCCACATTGCTTGCCCACCTTTAGGTCATCTGATATGACTACCCCAGGTCCCTTTCCATTTTTGTTGTTAGTATCTCACCCCCCATTGTGTACCTCTTCCCTGGGTTTTGTTTCCCAGGTGCATTACCTGCACTTCTTAGCATTGAATCTAAGCTGCCATACATTTGACCATTCCTCTAACCTTGCCAAGTCCCTCTCATCCTTTCCACCCCACTGTGCATCAACTCTGTTGCAGATCTTTGTGTCATCTGCAAAGAGACATACTTTTTCTTCCAGTCCCTCTGCAATGTCGCTATAAAGACATTGAAGAGGACCGTCCTAATACTGAACCCTCTGTACCCCACTAGTAACCCTCCTTTTCTTCTGAGTGGACTCCATTTACTATTACTCTCTGTGTCCTATTCTCCAGCCATCTTTACCCAGGCTGTCATCTTGGGACCCACTCCCAGGCTGGCTAACTTGTGTATTAATCTTTGTGTGGGACTGTGTCAAATGCCTTGCTAAAGTCTAGGTAGGCCATGTCCACAGCCCCTCCCTGATCTACTACTTTGGTCACCCAGTCAAAGAAATCTATCAGATTCGTCTGGCATGACCTTCCCGCTGTGAATCCATGCTGCCTAGGGTCCTGTGTCCCCTGGCCTCTAGATACCGACAATTCTTTCTTTCAGAAGTGATTCCATCATTTTCCCTATCACTGAGGTTAAACTAACAGGTCTGTAGTTTCCTGCTTCTGCCTTGCTCCCACTTTGTGAAGGGAATCACATCTGCCCTCCTCCAGTCCTCAGATACCACCCCATCCTCCCATGATTTGTTAAAAAGGGTAGTCAGTGGTGTCACTAGTTCTACCCTTAGTTCTTTTAGAATTCTGGGATGAACTCATCAGGCCCCATTGCTTTGTCCACCTTCAGTTTTAAGAGTTCTTTCAGAACCCTTTCTTCTGTAAATGGGCTGGTATCAACTTCTGTATCCAGAGTGTTTCTGCTGTTTGTTTTATGTACCTCCCCTCTTCATTTGTAAATACTGAGCAAAAATATTTGTTTAGTATCTCTGCCTTTCACAGTCTCCTCTGCCCACCCTCTCACCTTTATTAAGCCTCACTATCCCTCCCTTGGTCTTCCTTCGCTCCCTGATGTACCTATAAAAGGTTTTATCCCTTCTAACTGAGTTGGCTATCTTTCCTTGGTTTGGGCCTTTGCTGTTCTGACTGCCTTCCCAGCCTCCTTTTGCTTTAACTGATACAGTTCTCCGTCCTGCTCCTTCTGCGATTCCTTGTACTTCCTGAATGCTTTCTTTTTCTCTTGAACCTTCACTGTACCGGGGGGGACGGCCTGCATCCATCCATCCAGAGAGGAATGGCAGTCCTCAGTGGACAGTTTGTGTCACTTCGGGCATGTAAACTAGCTGAGGGGGCTAGCAGAAGGCAAAGGGGAGGGCGGAAACTGCCCCTCCCCCACAGGCTGGGATGGAGGATGGAGAAATCCTGAGGGAAAAGATTCCGACTGGAATGAAAAATAACCAGGGTAGCAAGGGATTAGCATGTGAAGAAGGGGGGAAGAGAAGTATTTATTTATTTGAATTTTGATGACCAGTAGGCCCACTGAGATAGACAAAGTCCCTTTTTCAGGGCTGACCCGGAATTAGTTACAATCAGTAACTGTAAAATGACATCATACACGAAGAAAAAAAAAAACATACCAGATGAAATACATATGGATACAAGGTAATTAGTTGCAAACATTGGGTTGAGAATTTTACAAACAGGCAGCAATTCTTGTAATATATACAGCAGGCAGATGCAGCAAATAGAGTGACAAATATACTAGACAAAGGCAAGCAATTTATAGTAAAAATGTAAATAAGTTATAACAGAAAGGTTAGGTAGCACCAGATATACCCAAGAGACAAAAAAAAAGAGGTTCAGTGAGTACAATTACATGGGGATGCAGCCCATGCGAGTGATTTCAGCCTTTTTAAACTGCGCTAGAGTGGGGCAGGTGAGGATCTCAAAAAGCAGAGAATTCCATAAAGATGGGGCTGCAACTGAGAAGGATCTCCTTCCAACTGCATACCGCACCTTAGGGTTGTCCAGTAATGGACTGGCTGCAGACCTCAGGGGTCTAGCATTCTGTTTGAGTTGGATTATGCCAGTGAGACTGGGTGTAGGTAGGGTTTAGTAACATAAAAGATAAGGTAGGGGATAATGCAGTCTGTTCTCAAAGGAGGGCCACCCCATGGTTGCAAGTACTGAACAGTGGTGAGCTCTGGAGTGTACACTGGCTGCAAAGTGACCAGACCTGTGATGCAGAGTCCTTAGTCTAGATAGGATAGATTCACAGGCCAACTGGGGTACCATAGAAGAGAACTGGTAGGAGGGTGCTGCAAGCAGTGGCTAGACAAGCACCTCTTGGGTAAGGAAGAAGTCAACAAAGGAGGCCAGTTTTCAGATTTATGGTTTTAACCAGGGCATCAGCATAGTGCTCAAAGGTCAAGGCTTGGTGAAGTATAATGCCAAGGTATTTAAAGGATTGTACCACCTCCAGGTTGACATCATTGATGGTAGAGAGGTTAAGGAGGTGTTGCCTATCCGGGCCAAAGTTCTTGTGGCCAAAGAGCATTGTTTTGGGTTTTTTTTGGCGTTAAGCACTAGTTTATTTTCCAGGAACCAACTTTCTAGAATGTGAAAGTTGTTTTTCAGATGGGTGTTGATCAGGTTTAAGTCAGGAGGGGTTCTATATAATATGGCATCTACTGCATACAACTGAACTGAGGTGGTACCACCACAGTTAAGGGGTAGATAATTAATGAACAGGGAAAAGAGAAGAGGACTAAGTATTGGGCCTTGGGGTACCCCGTCAGTAATCGGCCTATGAGTAGAGGCACTGCCCTGCCATTTAAAGAGCAGCTGACGCCTTCAGAAGAACTTTAACAAAACATCATATTCAGACACTGTTCAGCTTGTATTTCACATTAGTTCTGTATTCCTCCTCTCCATTATTTATTACTGAGATAATCTGCTTGAAAACAGGAGCTTTGCTCCTTAAGAGTTCCTCTATTCCTGTTGCCTTCTCCCTACCTGAAGTCATAAAGCACTGCTTGTGACATCACAGTTACTCCCATGGCAACAGACTGTGATTTCACAACAGAGGATTATGATTTGAAGTAAGGAGTAAGCTATAAAGGCAGATGAACTCTGAGGTATAAAGATAATGTATTCATATAAATAACCTCAGTAATAATAGTGTGGAGGAGACATCTATAGAATATATAAGGAATGCAAGCTGAATTGTTTTTCTTTGAGACGTCAACAGCTCTTTAATGCTCTGTTTCCGCCAGTCGGGGTAGTTTGAAACCATCGGCAAGAGAGCTCATCCAGTCCTTTGCCTTAGTTTGGAAAGTAGCAGGTTGTAGTTGACTAGATTGAACGCCTTCGTCAGGTCAGCAAAGATCGCTCCTGTGGCCTTGCCCTGATCCATGGAATTAAGAATATCAAAGGTAACATGTACCAGCGCTGTATCAGTGCTACGTTTTTTACGAAAACCATGCTGGGCATTGGTTAGGGCATGGTTGTGCTTGAGGAAGGCTTGAAGTTGATTATAAAGCATCTTCTCTTGAATTTTTGCAACAGTACAAAGAAGGGAGATGGGTCTATAATTCTCAATCCTATTTTTTTTGCCCCCGCCCCCGTGGACGGGAAGCACAACAGCCATTTGCCACTTCTCCGGGACTGTGCCCAACAAGAAAAATTTGCTAACGAGGTGCATGATAGGGGCAGCAATTTGAGGCGCAATGATTTTCAGAAACCTAGATTCAAGGATATCAAAATCAGGGGAGCCTTCACATTTTATACTCTTACTCTCCTTTGAGGACTTCCTTCCTGGTAAACAATCGAAGATGAAATTTGGGTAGAGGCACCAAGTCAGATGGCTGCAAGGTAGGGAGGAATCAGAGCTATCAGGGCTGACACTTTGGGGCCTTAAACTCTCCAGGTTGGTGAAAAGTTGTTAAATCCAGCAGCAATGGACTTCGGTGACATCACCAATAAGTGAGCAGTGCTGCTCTTGGGCTCCGCGATTGCCATCAGGAATCGATCTCAGTCCTTCCCTTAAAAAACAGTAGTAAAAACTTATAACTACCTCATCTGGCTGGGTAGCATGCTGCTAGGGGGGAAAAGGTGAGAAGAGCCATAAAAACGGGCCTCCAGCCACCAAAATGAAGCAACTTCATCTCGAGTCAGGAGCGGAGGGCCTCGCGGCCTGCTCCCTGAGACCACAGTCTCCATTTAATTCATCATCTGACTTGGACGGAGAAAAAAATCTACACCCTAGAAAGATGGGGTACACCCTAAAACAAATTCTTCATTCTGTGCAGAAAATAGAAACCTCTGTAGCTGACATGAGGCAAGATTTGCACTGCTCAACCAAAGAGTAACAGAAAACACCAGGAAAATTACGGAGGTGGTGGAAGCGAGAGAAACCTCTGATGGGCTTCTTCTTTATTTGCTAAAGCAGGAGAGGCAGTCGAGAGCTTGGATGGAAGACATCGAGAACCGAGCCAGAAGGAACAATTTCAGGGTGCACTATGTACCTGAGGGGGCAGAAGATGGGTATCCTTCTGTAGCAGACTTCATGCAACATCTACTGAGAACCACATTAGCTTGCTGCCTGACTTATCATGAGATGGACCGCCACAGGCACTGGGTCCCAAGCCAACCTCACTAGCAGCACGGCCAAGATCTATCATTACCAGGATGGTATACTATCAAGCGAAGGACCTTATATTACAAGAAGCCTGGAGGATTAAGGAAGTAAAATATCAAACTACCAAGATTTACTTCAAGCATGATTTCTCTCCAGCGTTACAGGCGGAAAGACGGGATCAGGGCCATTATTCGAGACATTAAAGAGAAAAAAGGTCTGAAAGCCCAACTTAATTTTCCAGCTAAAGTAAAAGTTTTCACAGCAGAGGGTCCTAAAATCTTCACCTCCATAGTGGAAGCGGCTTCATTATTAAAAGAGTGGAAAATTTCAATTCCTGACCTTGAGATGGAGCAACTGAAACATAAATCACTCAAGGAGATGTGGTCTGTAGCCGGTCGAACCACCAGAAGGGACATACCAGGTACGTTACCGAAGGGGCTTGCTCCTGATCTCAAAATGCTGATAAACCGCTCGAACGGTCGCAAAGGTGTTTCATCTGCTTCTAATCCTAAAAAAAATGCCAATAGAGCAGTCGGAGAACTGTTTGCTCAGCCAGAGTGAGCCAAGATCACTATAACTGTGAGTCAAAATAGTCACAGAAACTGACGAACCATATTGCAGTAAGGCAATTGGCAAAATGGGTGTCAGGGAAGGATACATAAACAGAATGTTGTCAGTTATACTTAACGATAACCTCTCATAAAAGTTTTCTGTTGATGGGTCTTAAAACTGAAAGAAAGGAGGGAAATTTTTGATGAAGAATAAATAGACCACAGTAAGAGCAGAGACTTAACCTTGTGGGAGGCTAAGCAACAATTACAAAGCATAAAAACTGGGATGAAGGTTGGAATTGACTCGCTCAGAAAGCTATAGTTTCCACCCATACTTATTGATGGGATAGCAAAACCAATGTTGGGAGAGGTTTTACAAATCGGTGTTGACTTCCTATAAATAATAGAGGTAACATGAGATTCTAACCCAGTAATGCTCAAGATATTCATAACTTTATGCAGTAAGCCTGGAGGGTTGGACTGCCTGGAGAGATGGAACACATGCAAATGAGTAGAATTCTTCGCACATTGAGCATCTTTCAAATACTGCCTCTACCAACTGTAGTGTTCTAACCTCTTCAGATTTTTCTCTCCGCCTAAAAAGTCTGGTCGCCGGAGTGGTCGCCTTACTCTTTCGCATGAAAGAAGATTCAAAACCTTAAAACATAAGTATTTTCTATTTCTTTTATTGCCTCTACTGATTGTTAGTGTAAATCTTGTTTATTGCTTAAATTATATTTATTTACGTGTTCCTCGCGGTTCGGCATAACCGTGGGGGAACCGGGTTAGTTGTTTAAGTTATCAGGGTTCTCTGATTAAAGAGCCTTGTTTTTTGAGTATTATTAGTTTAGCTTTTTAGTGTATTTTATTGTTTTTGTAACCGTTTTTTATCGGTTACAGAACCTCTGATCCGGTTCACCTGTCATCTCCTGGGTTCGGTTTCTCCGGTTCCTATCGGTTCCGGAACTGACCAAAAAAAAAAAAAAAGTATAACTTTTAAATAACCGCACTTTATTTCTAACTTGGTTGTTAGTGTTTCTTCTCGTTTTTAGACATTACCATGTCAGAGAAACCCAAAAAGAAAACCAGAGAACCCGGTTTCAAAAATTGTTTAAAATGTGGAGATGTATTTGCTAAAGCAGACAAGCACACCTTATGTGTGGCTTGTCTGGGATTCGAACATCTGGATCAGGATTGCGAAGTCTGTAAAACTTTCCCAGAAAAAAAATGTGGAAAACACTCTGCCCAGCTGACACTCCAATCTGTTGTGGCTGAACCCACAAGCTTGCTTACCCCTGCCCCTGATACCGGTGAAAAAGGGGCAAAAAGGGAATGAATCGTCTGACTCCCCGGTTCCCTCAAAGAAGCTCAGAAAAACCAAGCATGCAGAATCCTCCCCTGCTAAACCAGGGACTTCGGCACAGATGCCTGCTATGCCCTCAGCTCAAGAGATAGCCCAGGCTTTTAAAATTATCTAGGCACTGCAAAACATTGTTCCCCAGCAGCCTGCCCCTACCCAGGGTCCCCAGGCCAGCAGTGGTGTGTTGCCCTCTTTACAGGAGGAGCAATATTATGAAGAGGAAGATGATCCTTTTCAGGATGATGAACCAATTCCTCTAGCGGTATCTCCTGAGCAAGATTTTGGTTCTTCTCCCTGGGTGTCAGAGGATTACTCCTCACATTTTACATTCATAAGGAGAATGGCAGATGCTCTGGATATTGCTACCACAGAGCAGATTGAGGATGAGGAGGAAATTGAATACTTAAATATGATGGGTTTGACACCACAACAGCCCTCCTCCTGCCAGTATACACATTTTCAAAAAGACACCCTGAAGCTTCTACAAACCCTAAATTCTGTTCCTCCTATTGATAGGAGAATAGATAAAAAGTATCAGTTGGACAGGATGGGAGCTGATTTTCTTTTCTCCCATCCTGACCTTAAGGGTTATACAGCAGGCAGCCCATGACAAAGCCAAGAGTCTCCCTGTCCTCCCACCCTCCGGAAAAGGACTCCAGAAAAATAGATAGCATGGCCAAAAAAGGCTATTTATCAGCTTCTTTGGCCATGAGACAGGCTACTTTTCAAGCTTATGCTGCCAGTATCAGAAATCCTTTGGCAGTCGGTATTGACATGTCCATGAAAGCCCCTCACCCTTGTCTGAAGACCTGACTGAAACTGCCAGGTGGGCTGGAGGCTGCTAAGTACCAATTCCAGATGGCTGCCAATTTAATGACACTGCAGCCAGATAGATGGCTAACACTGTGGCACAGAGAAGGTTTGCTTGGCTCAGGGCCACTAACCTTACTCAGGATACTCAATCCAAGGCCCTGGATTTTCCTTTAGAGGGAAACTCATTTTGGGGAATCCACGGTTGCATACATGAAAAAAGTGGATGAATATAAAGCAACCTATAGAAGCAACTCTACTAAAGGCGTGCTTCACCATCCACTAGGTCCTATGGAAGGGGGCAGAGGAAGGTCTTTAATGACCAGACCCTTTTTCCAGCTAGTAGCCGTGCCCCAGTACCAGCAGTATCCGCAACAGAGATACTCTAGGGGTAGGGGTAGAAGGGGCTCCAGGAGGGGCTCTCAAACCCAACCTCAGCCCCAACCAAAGCAAAACCCCTGAGGATCAGGCTGCCTCCTCCCTCCCTGTCGGAGGCAGACTCTCCCACTTCCTCCAGGCTTGGCTAAGCATCACCACAGACAAGTGGGTGCTGGAGGTAGTGGGTCAGGGTCTGTCCCTGGACTTCAAATCTTTTCCTCCACAGAAAACCGGGGTTTACTGCTCACCTCCTCTAGCAGAAAGAACATTGCTAGAAGCAGAGGTTCAGAAATTGTTACATCCCAGAGCAGTAGAATTGGTCCCTACCACCCTGAGAGGAAAGGGTTTTTACTCCAGATACTTCCGAACAACAAAGAAAAGTGGGGAGTGGCAGCCAATACTGGATCTCAGAGTTTTGAACAAGCATCTGAAAAAAAGTTCAAAATGGTAAGTTTGGCTCTAATATTGCCAACAATCCAAAAGGGGACTGGCTGGCATCACTGAACTTGAAAGACACCTATTTCCACATCCCCATAAAGGAATCTTCAGAAAATATCTCAGATTCAGACTCCTTCAGGCCACTATCAGATCTTCCCTTGTCAATCTTCACCAATCATTACTGCTTGGCGGTAGTGCGGACGCGCTTTCCCTTCTGAGGATGATTTTTTTGGAGTCGGCTCCACGGCAATGCCACGAGGTGATGCGCTCGTCATGCGGCGGCGTTGCAGGTGCCGCAGGAACTCCTCCCCATCTCAGTTCTGTTTCTCCCGCCGCGAGGCTGCACCTGCCGCCAGGGGTTAGAATTCAGTTCTAGGCCTAGTTGTCGATATCGACCGTTCCAGACTCCTCCTTCTTGCTTTTCTCGACGTCGTCACTGGTAAGACCGTTCTTTTTCTTCTCTTTATTCGATGGCCTTAAGAGCTGTGCTTGTTTTGTCTTAATTTTTAGCATCATGTCGTCAGGTTCGGGGCAAAGCATAGAGTGACGGCGGGCCACGGCCCTATGCGTTGGTGCTCCTGTGGCCGGCATTTTTCCGTCACGGACTGGCATGATGTTTGTCTCCGTTGCCTGGGACCCAACTATAATATGGATGCATGCGACACCTATTTCTCGATGGACCGTCGCGTCCTGAAAGTCTGCACGTTCAAGATCAGCAAGGCTCTGCCGACTTTCGGGGGACGGCGCCGCTCCAGGGATTCCCAGGTAAGGTCTCTAGACCCTTCCTCCGGGTCCCCTCTCAGGCCTATACGGTCTGTAGAGGAGGAAACCTCCTCATCTTCTCTTGCCGAAGAGGAGGCCTCTTCCCTTGATGTCGGGAGGGATGCGGTCCCTCCCGGGGCAGTGGCGGGGACCCACCACCTCAGCAGTCACCTCCTCAGGTGCATGCTCCCAGTGTTGAGGCCCAGGTCTGCTGGGCCCGGCATTGCGATGGTGGACCCTCAGCACCGCCTTCCGGTGCCATTGCGCGTTCCGCGCGGTGAACAGGCTCGTTCGCAGCACCATGTTGGCTCTCGGCGCTGCCTGCGGCACTGTGGGCCCGGTTGGTTCTCTAGCGGTGCGGGTCAGATCCTGGTGCCGGGCGGTGCTGTGGATCTGGCCGGCACCATTGGGGAGTCGGGCGGGTCTCAGCGTTGCAGGGTCAGGGTCATCTGGCCCTGGCACTGGAGACCCCTGGGGTGGCTAATGTTGTGGTCCAGCTGGTCTCTTCCTCCTCGGAGGAGATGATTCAGATGGACCTGCCTCTGGCACCCTGACTCTTTGGAGTCAGGCTCTCCGGTGACGAGGTGCTAGCGCCCAGCACGCCTTATTCCTCTGTCTCAGCTGCTGTCCTCCCCTGAGGCCTCCCAGGCTGGGGGGTGGTCTGGGGTCCCTGGAGGAGGATGGAGTGGAGGTGGAGGAGGGGCTCTCCTCCTGGGGGTTGTGGCAGCTGCCTGATCCCGGTGTGCTGCACCCCTCGAGGTGGAGATCGCTGGGATCGAGAGGCGTTCTTGGAGTCCAGGGTGAGACAGGGTTCAGGCACCTCGGTCTTCACCTGCCACCCCTCGGGGGGTGGGTAGGAGCCATAGCGCCGGGCCCCGTCTTTCCCTCTCGAGCCCCAGGGACCCCTCTGGTGGCGTTGCTGTGGGCTGCCCTTCTGGACCCATGCAGCCCCAGGTTCGTCACAGGGGAGGATCCCCTACTAGGCTCTTCCAGGCTTCGCATCCCCAGGGTTCCGTTCTGTGACATGGTTTGTTGTCCGGATCCGCACAGCTGGGCTCTGTTCCCCGATTTCAGAGCCTCAGCAGAGGACAGTTGCCTCGCCGTAGGTGCTCCTCTCCCATTCCTCTGCAGCCACCCCCCCCAGGCCATGTCGGTCCTACGGGCCCGTTATCCTGGGAGACATTCAGAGGCTCTGCGGCAGCCTTCCCCTCATATGTTAGTTACATGCATGAGCGGGTGTGTCGCCTATCCCCATTGCTGCAGGAGTCCTCTGGACATTCGAGCTCTCCATCATCCTCGTCTTCCTCCTCGGAGGGAGAGGAACCCACTGCTCATCTCTCCTCCGATGCTGATTTCACCTATATAGCAGATTACTTCGAGGATGGTGAGGGATCTTCGTATCTCCTTTGTTAGGCGAGACAATACCGAAAGGCAGATGCGTGAATTCAGTGCCCAACATTTGGTGGTACTATCCTGGCCTATTGCCTTCCAGGAGGCGTCTATCTGTTCCTGGCAGTTGCCAGACGCCCTTTCTCCAGCCCTGGCAGACTGAGAAAGAAGGTATTGTGCCCCATCGGAATCTCTAGGTACTCTCCCCAACCCACCTTCGGGATTGGCATACCTAGAAAATCCCTCCGGGCATCGCCACCTGGCGCACGACCATCCACCGGACTCAGATTCCCTACAGTTTGACCGGTGGGGGCGAAGAGTGTTCTCTTCCTCTCATGCGATGTTATGCATTGCGTCACATCAGGCTCACCATACTGCCTACAGTAGGCATTTGTGGTCGATGCTTTCCCAAATCTTAGCATCAATGCCTGATACGGAGCAAACCAGACAAGCTATTGCCCTCTCTGCTATAGGCCTGGAGCTGGCAAGACACCAAGCAAGGGCATCTTATGACACCAATGAGGTGGCTTGCAGGGACAGCGATCTGTATTAGACAGACGGCATGGCTTCGTCTATCAAGGTTGTCACCCCTGGCCCGGCATAGGGTGATTCGCTCCGCTTTCCAGGGGAACCGTCTCTTTTCCTCCAGAGCTAGGAGACTTCTGCAGGGGCTTCCTCCATCACCCCGTCCTCGGGGGACACCTCCTAGCTCTCCTCCACCATAGGCTTCTCACTTGATTAGCCGGGTCTTCCCCTTCTGTTTCCCACCAACAGGAGGCTGGGGGTCTTGCTCCCTCAGGGTTTCTTTTCCCCCCTTGGGGGGGGGCTTGGTACTCACCCAAGCAGTAATGAATGGTGAAGATTGACAAGGGAAGATATGAAAATTACGTACCTACTGTAATTCTTGATCTTCTCTTGTATCTTCACCATTCATTACTGATACCCACCCACCTTCCCCTCAGTGGCCTCCTACTGTGGCGTCTCCCCCTCCCTTCTCGTTCCTCTCCTTTCCTTTGGCCTTTATGCCAAAAAAAAAACACAAAAAACTATCCTGGTTTCCGTCCTTCTTGGACGGATCTTTTTTCCTCAAGGTAATGAGGAACGAGTAGGACTTTTCTCTTATCCTGAGGGAACTCTTTCTGACTGCCCCTATGGGTGACCTCTGGGCTCCTTAGCCACGATGTTCAGTTCACAGCTGAAGAGACTGTCCCTCTTGGCTCGGCCTCAAAATTCAGGTTCCCCCTAGCGGGCATTATTTAATTGTCAGCTTCTTCTGGTTGGTGCTTCTGCACTTCTTAACCTTGAACTGCTGCCCTTACCTTGCCTTCAGGGAGTCTGATTGAGTTCCCACTCTATCCTTCATGCAAAGCTGCCTTTTGTAGGGCCTAACCCCTACCCATACACTTCGGTGTTAGCATTTAACAAGGTGCTAAGGGGCTTACCCTCCCTCATAGTTGGACGCTCTCTTTCCGGAACAGTTTTCTGTCCGGGCATTCTGTAAGCTCTCAGCTAGAGTATAGGGGGTTGGGATGATGAGATTATAGAGATTCTGCCCGTTGTGTCCAATCTATACAAGTGGTTCAGTTGAACCTTTTCTCACTCCTATTAGGAGGAATTCTTGCTTCCATGGTTTTTGGTTCCGAGCTTATAACCCTCTCAACCAATATATCTATGGGCAGTGTTCTCCCCTCTCAACATCCCTTCTTTCTTCTCTTTCTTCCTCCTTTTCTCTTTATCTGTTCCTCCCTTAGAGCCGCCCCAGACGAGAGGCCCTGCGGTCCCTTAGGGTAGGTATTCTCCCTCTTCCATCTGTCCTCTACCGGCTTATTCTTTCTTCAGTTTATATCCTTTCCTTTTTCTATCCCTTGACTCTCTTGCCTCGCTCTTCCCTTTTTCCTTTACCCTTTTCTTGCCTCTCAGTCTGCACCTAGCATGGCCACCTTGCGCCAAGGCGCGGCGTGTCACTCTTGTGGGCGGCGCCGTTGCAGCTGTCTCGAAAAAAAAAATCTCATGGCGGGTGCGGCCCGCCTGCACTACCAAGCAGTAATAAATGGTGAAGATACAAGAGAAGATCAAGAATTACGGTAAGTACGTAATTTTCATTTTCAATTCTCCTTTCGGTCTCTCCTCAGCACCAAGGGTATTCACAAAGTGCCTAGCTGCTGTAGTGGCATATCTAAGAAGACAGGAGTGACTGTTTCCCTTACCTAGATGATTGGCTGGTGGTGGGAAACTCACCAGACCAAGTAAGGAACTCCCTAACAATCACCCAAATCCTCTTAGAGTCTCTGGGTTTCATAATAAACCAAAATAAATCAGTCCTAACCCCTGCTCAAACTTTGCAGTTTATAGGGGCAGAAATACGAACATACGAAATTTGCCAGCAGATAAAGGCCTAGAGGTCTATCAAGTCTGCTCGAATGTGCAGCTAGCACCCCTTATTCTGCAGCTGCCCCTCCCTTCCACCCTTCCCCTTCATTAACCCTCCCCCTTGTCCTGTCCCATCCTCGTTTGAAGCAGTCCGCTGTTCTACTGCATACCACTTCAGCAGGTAACGCATTCCACCCAGCCACCACCCTCTCTGTAAAAAAGTGTCTCCTCATCTCCCTCCTGAACCTTCCTCGCTCCAGTCTCATATCATGGCCCCTGGTGTCCCTCCCCTCCCTTACTTTGAACAGCCCCTCTGTACCTGTCTTGTTTATTCCTTTCATATGTTTAAAGGTTTCAATCATGTCACCCTGTCTCTCCTCTCCTCCAGTGAGTACATGTTCAACTCCTTCAACCTCCTCTATGATAAGTCCCCCAGCCCCATTGATCATTTTTTGTCGCTCTATGCTGCCCCCTCAGTAACTTAATGTCCCTGTTCGAATCGGACGCCAGTACTGCATGCAGTACTCCAGGTGTGGACTAACTAATGACCTATACAGTGGCAGAATCACCTCCTCCCTCCTCGAGGATATACCCTTTGCAATACAACCCAGCATTTTGTTGGCCTTTGCAGCTGCCTTCATACATTGTGCCGAGTTGTTCATTGACCCTGTAATGAGCACACCCAGATCCTTCTCCTCCTCCTCTGTCTGGGCTAGCTGCACTCCTCCTAGCTGGTAACTCCTCCTTGGGTTCTTCATCCCAAAATGCAGCACCTTGCACTTTTGGCATTAAAGTCCAGTTGCCAGGTGTCTGACCAGGTTTCAAACTTTGCCAGATCATCCTGCAACCCCTGCCATCCCCTAGGTCATCCACCACGCGCCTACCTTGGTATCATCAGCAAACAGACTGATCTTGCTCTTGATGTCCCATGATATGTCTGCAATGAATATCCCAAACAACACTGGTCCCAACACTGAGCCCTGTGGAACACCGCTCGTCACTGCCCTTGGGTGTGAGAGCTCCCCACCCACCACCACCCTCTGTTGCCTTCCCTGCAGCCAGTTTCCTACCCATCTCACCAGTTTTGCACCCGCCCTGTGCCTACTAACTTCCTTCCCAGCCTTCCGTGTGGCACTGAGTTGAATGCCTTACTGAAGTCCAGATACAGGACATCCACTGCATGGCCCCTGTCCAGTTGCCTAGTTACCCAGTCATAGAACTCGACCAGGTTGGTTTGGCAGGATCTGCCACATATGAAGCCATGCTGTCTGCTGTTCTGTAGTCCTTTGGCCTCTAGGAGGGCCACCAGCCTCTCCTTCAGGATAGTCTCCATTAGCTTACCCACGATGTATGAGGGCTCACTGGTCTGTAGTTTCCGGTTCATCCTTGGGGCCACTCTTGTGGAGGGCACCACATGAGCCATCTTCAGTCTGAGGTACACACCAGATGTAGTGAGGCATTAAATAGGTGTGCCAAAGGTCCTGCAAGGACCTCTGCCAGCTCCTTCAGTACCTGGGTGGATGCCATCTGGGCCTGGCACCTTGTCCACCCTCAGTGCCTTCAAACCCTCTCAAACTCTGCTCTCCATGATTTCCCATCTGTCACCCTTCCCCGCTTGTGCCATTTCTCCCACCTTGGGTGTCCCCCTCTTCTCTTTAGTAAATACTGAGCAGAAGTACTCATTTAGTGCTTCCGCCTTATCGCACCCTGCTTCTCCCAACCCCCTCCTTCCTAATCCGTACTATGTGGTCCCTACAGCTCCTTTTCTCCCTGATGTACTTAAAGAAGTCCTTCTCCCCCTTCTTAATGCCTTGTGCCAGCCTGAGTTCCGTAGATGCTTTGGCTCCCCTTACTGCCCTTGTCACCTCCTTCGATTCTGTCAAGTACTCCTCCCTATCCTCCCCCCTCCCTGTTTTCTTGTACTTCCTAAAGAAATCAATACACTTCAGGGCACAGCCTTTTTACCCATAGACAGGGTGCAAAGTCTTCAGTCAATAGCAAGCCATTCGTCCTGAACAGCTCAAAAACTGCAAGACAGTTTCTGCAGCTATTAGGCCATATGGCTACATCCACAGGCACAGTCCAAGGATCCAGATTCCACATGCGAGACATCCAGTTTCACCTCAGGGCTCACTGGAGTCAGAAAAAATACCCTTTTTCAAAGCTTATACCAGTGACAAGGTCACTATTAAAGGCCCTCTTGTGGTGGAAACAGGAATCCAATTTAAGGCAAGGAGTGCCTTTCCAGAGAGAAAACCCCTCTCTGGTACTCACAACAGATGCACCCCCATTGGGCTGGGGAGCCCACTTAGGAAAGCACACAACTCAGGGAATCTGGTCAGCAGCAGAGTCCCTTCAGCACATAAACTTACTGGAGCTAAGAGCAGTGCTACTAGCCTAAAGGCTTTTTTTTCACTGATAATGGGCAAAGTGGTTCAGATCAGAACAGACAATACCACCACGATGTACTACATAAACAAACAGGGAGGCACCAGGTCAGGCCTCCTCTGCACAGAGTCCATGAACCATTTGGACACTGGCGTACTCTCTGAAGGTTTCTTTACAGGCAATTCACTTGCCAGGAAAGGATAATACTTTGGCAGATGCACTGAGTCACAACAACCAGGCCCATCCAAATGGACCCTGAACAAGCAGGTGGTACGAGTTATTTTCAGAAGGTGGGGCACTCCAGAGATAGACTTGCTCACATCCCACCAGAACCACCAGCTAACTCAATATTGCTGCAGACCACCAGCACAGGGAACAGTTCTTCTGGATGGCTTGGTTCTGGATTGGACAAGCAGGCACCTGTATGCTTTTCCCCCTTTCCCTCTGATTTTCAGGGTGTTACTGAAGCTAAAATCCCACTCAGCATCTCTGATCTTGATAGCTCCAGATTGGTCCAGGCAGCCATGGTACTCTCTTCTGCTCTCCATGTCTGTCAGCAAACCAATACAATTACCCCTCAGACACAATCTCCTGACTTCCAATCAGGGAACATTGTTGTACCCGAATCTCAAGTCCCTTCATCTCAAAGCATGGCTCTTGAGGAAGTAGAGTATGCAGATTTAAATCTTTCAGAGGCTGTCCTAAATATTTTTAAGGGTTATAGAAAACCCTTCACACAGAAAACTTATTCTTCCAAATGAAAGAGATTCTCTCTCTCTCTGGTGTTCCAGCATGAACCTTATGCCACAAAAGGCTGGAGTTTCGGTTGTCCTGGACTATCTCACTCATTTGCATTCACAAGGTTTGCAACCCAGTTCCCTTAAGGTTCATTTAGCAGCAGTATCTGCCTACCTTTCTGTGGGGAACAAGGTGTTAGTAGCATCTGATAAACTTTTCAAAATATTTTTTAAAGGACTGATGCATTTACACCCACCTCACAGGGCACCAGTGCCTGCTTGGGATTTGAATGTGTGTATAGCCAAGCTCATCAGCCCTCCTTTTGAGCCCATGGCTACTGCCCACTTGAAATACCTTACTTGGAAAACAGTCTTCCTAGTGGCTATTACTTCTGCAAGGAGAATTAGCGAGCTCCAGGCTCTCTGCATTGACCAAGACTATATCTCATTTCACAGAGATAAGGTAGTCCTCAGAACTAACAGACAGTTTCTCCCTAAAGTGGTTTCAGACTTTCATCTGAACCAATCAATCACTCTGCCTGTCTTTTTCACAGACCATACCAGTTCTGGTGAAAGAAGATTATACAGTCAAGATGTGAAAAGGGCTATCAGCTATTACATGACAGCTACTAAAGACCATAGGAAAAATGGAAAACAACTTTTCCTTACATATGGGGATGTAGGAAAGGGTAAACCAGCCTCAAAAAAGATCAGTTTCTCAGTGCATAGTCCAGTGTATTCAGTTCTGCTACACTAAGGCAGGTAAAGAGCCCCAACTGGATTGAGGTGCATTCTACAAGAGGAACAGCTGCTACCCTTGCAGCTGCCAGGAAGGTTCACTTGGTGGACATTTGCAAAGCAGCTACTTGGAAAACAGTACACACCTTTACAAAACACTATAACCTAGATATTTTTATCCAGGGGTGATGCTAAGTTTGGCACAGCAGTCCTGCAGAGTCTGTTTCCAAAATAAGTTCTGTGCCCACCTCCAGTGGTACTGCTTGGTAGTCTGCATAAAGTTATGAATATCCTGAGCATTACTGGGGTTGGAAGAAAAAATTACTTACCATAGTAATCTTATTTCTTCCCAGTGATGCTCATATATTCATAACTTCCCTCCCTTCCTCCCCTTCCAGAACTTCAGCCTCTGCACTCCACATGCTGGTGCCACCAAGCCATATTATTTGTTGCATTTTCTTTGTTTTAATCATTTTTGAACTGGAGTTTTTCGATGTTCTCCTTTTAGAGTTTTATTGATGTGGTTTTGTCAAAGTTATCCTCCCTTTGGAGTTTTTTCTAAATTCTATGCTTTAATTAGGGAAACCCTTCTTTTATAGAATATTAGTTACATTAGTTTCCTAATGCCTGACTTCCAGGTTTCTCACAAATCTGAAGAGGTTAGAACACTACAGTTGGTAGAGGCAGTATTTGAAAGATTCTCATGTGCAAAGAATTCTACTAATTTGCATGTGTTCCCATCTCCGGGCAGTCCAACCCTCCAGGCTTACTGCATAAAGTTATGAATATCTGAGCATCACTGGGAAGAAATAAGATTACCATGGTAAGTAATATTTTCTTCCTGATGGTGGGGAGGGGGGCCAGAGATGTGTATGGTTACCTAACAAAGTGTGCATATTTGGTGACAATCTATAGCATTTTTGCTGACAGGGGCTAAGGATCCTGCTCAGAATTTCCCCCTTTTTAGAGAGGACACCAATCCTTTAAGGTCCCTGCTCAGGAGGGTAGACGGTCTTGTCTGGTCACCCCGAGAGCAGGATTTAACCTAAGAAGGCACAAGTTACTGTTCGAGTTATTCTTAGTGAGTTTAATGTTGTCATTTCATGTTTTAAAAGGTACAAAACCGCATAAGATGATCCACCCTTTAAATCACAAAGGTTTTAGTTCTAACGTTATGTTTTATCATGTTGTACATTTAGCACTCTCCTTGGTCATACTTCCGGCACTGCTCCACAGGGCATAGGGACCACTCAGATACAGGAACATATGAGACCTGAAATAGACTGTTTAAACTATCCAGGGCAATGGCAGAATTCTGTTTAGTGTCATATAACATTAAGGGAATAAATTCCTCTATAAAACGTTCCAGACTATTATCTGAGCTGAAAAAATTAGACTGTGAAGTGGCCTATTTACAAGAAACCCATCTTAAACAAGAGGAGCTAGAGAAACTGCGTAGGAGATGGTTGGAACACGTGAAAGCTTCCCCCTCAAAAAACAGCAAAAAAGCAGGGGTGGCAATCCTATTCCAATGGGCACTGCATTCCATATCAATTCGGTAGACAAAGATGAAATGGGCGTTACCTGAGGGTGACAACCGAATATCAGGGAAAGACCATTCATTTAGTAACTGACTATGCCCATACTTAATACAACAGCCTTTTTGCAGAGAATCTTTCAAAAAATAGCGACATTGCCCCAGGGACAAATCATCTTTGGGGGGGGACTTTAATGTGGCCCCTGTCCCATCCATAGATAGATCCACAGTAAAACCCGTCTCCTTGAAGAGGGAGAGGAAAATCCTTAGAGGATTAACTAGAGAACTGGGACTGGTAGAGATCTGGAGGGAACAACATAGTAAAGAGAGGGATTTTACTTTTTTCTCCACCTCTTATTCATCTTACTCTAGAATAGACCTATTCTACACTCAGCAGTCCTTTATGTATACAATTAACCAGTCAAAATCCACAATATAACAATCTCAGACCACGCTCCTATCTTGGTGAAGGTACAACTATCCCAAAGCCCCAAACAATCAATATGGAGCCTAAATGTGTCCCTACTAAACGGTAAACATTTTGTTAAAACCCTAACATCAAAATAAAAGAGGTGTGTGACATTAATATTAATCAGGGATGTTCACGAATTTCAACATGGGAGGCTCTTAAATTAGTAATGAGGGAAGAAATAATTGGGTTTGCCTCAGCAAAGAAAAAGTTAGGGATGCTCACTTATGAAAGACTACAACATGAATCGGAGACCCTAGAAAAACAACATAAATTGTTACCAGTGGACAAAAAGATACTTCGACAGCTGAGGGAAATCAGAGCAGCACTAAATCAGCATGAAAACAAGAAAATTGAGGGCAACTTGAGGTTTGTTAAACATAAATATCATGACACAGGTAGCCGTGCTTCAAAAGTGCTAGCTTTCAGACTCAAAAAATTATAGGCTGAGAGAAGGGTAAAATAAATTACAGAACAAAACAGATCCCACTAAGCCATGGATAACCCCCAAGGAAATAGCGACCCAATTTCAGGACTATTATGCCCAATTATATACAAAAGAAGAAGGAGATAGGAATATTGTTGAGGCAATAAAAAGTTTCTTGAGTAAACTAAAACTGCCAGTTCTCAGTAAACAAAGGCAGGATCAGCTCTGTGCCCTGATTTCAGAGAAGAGGTGATTCAAACCATACGTACCCTTCATAAGGAAGGCCCCGGCCCAGATGGGTTCTGCACTGCCTTTACAAAACATTTGCCAAAACTCTGGCTCCTATCCTGTCCGGGTATTTAATTTCTGTTTAACAGAAGGAGGATTCCGGCATCTTGGGAAGAAGCCCTAATATCAGTCCTTCCTAAACCAGGAAACCAGTTGACACCTGCAAAGCTTATCGTCCTATCTCCCTACTCAGTCAGGACCTCAAAATCCTGACAAAAGTCCTGGCTGTGTGTCTCCAAAGGGCATCGAAACACTCATCCACCCCTGATCAGACAGGATTTATTCCAAACAGGCATCTGTCAGACAACATTAGAAAATTACTAAATAAATTAAAATATCCTACTCACTGACACAGCACAGCTAGCTATATTTTAGACACAGAAAAGCATTTGCCAGACTCAGCTGGAATTACTTATTTACCACTGTGGAGTTCATGGGGCTGAGAGTCGATTCAAGCAATGAGTGGAACTGTGCTACAGCAGACCCACAGCCAGGATTAGGGTCAATGGGGCCTTCTCTCAAACAATACAATTGAGAGGGGCACCAGACAGGGTGCCCACTCTTCCCTCCTATTCGCCATTAGCCTGAAACCATTGGCAGCAGCCATTAGACAACATTAGCTAATTTCAGGTATTAAACTAGGGAAACAGTTCATAAAGCATCACTGTATGCAGATGATATGCTAATATATGTAGACAAACCATTTGAATCTCTTCGTCCCCAGTTACAACTGTTGCAACAGTACGGAGAGATCTCTGGCTTCAAGGTCAGCACCAACAAATCAGCAGTTCTGCGAGTGAGGGGCAGGGTGACACAGGAGGTCAGACAGCTGATCCCGTTTAGGTGGGTTAAGCATAAAGCTAGATACCTTGGGTTATGGATTCCCACAAAGCTTTCAAACCTATATACAGTAAATTATGGTACCCTGCTCTCCCAGATAATAGAAGACATCAGCAGATGGAATCTTCTTCCACTGACCCTCAGTAATCGCATAGACACTGTGAAAATGAATGTTCTTCCCCGCCTACTGTTCTTGTTCTCTGCCCTACCAATTCAGGTCCCTCGGTCGGACTGGAAAAAATAAACACAAAATTAAGTTGGTTTGTCTGGGCAGGAAAGAAACCCAGAATTAGAAAAGCATGCCTGTTGGCGGGAAAAGAGAAAGGGGATGAGGCTTGCCTGACCTGCCAGCTTATTATAAAGCTTCGCAAGCAGTTCAGGTAGTGAAACTAATGTCACCCTCCTCTCCAGGGACTTGGGAGGCTATGGAAGGAGATATAAATGGGGAGATTCCTCTTAAGTGTGATGCCCTGGCTATACCTTCTTAAACACATGAAAACAATAAAAAATTGCTGGACTCACCATACCCTATCGGTGTGGCTCCAGACCAGATCTTATTGGGAATTACCCCCCCCAGGTTTGGCACTATATACCCCTGACCTACTTGCCCGAGTTCCCCGCTGAACCGGATGACCCGGTTTTTAAAAGATGGGAGGAGAGAGGACTTGAGCATCTTAAAAGACAAAGAACCTCTGTGCGCAAACACTGAGGCAAGGGTTACCCCAAAGGGCATTTGGCTGGGAAGCCAAGTTTCAAGAAAATACAAAATCACACATGCCCACACAATGCAAAGCATCATGGGCTGCATATGTAAATCACCACAGAATGTTATGCTGGTCCAACTTTAAGCAGAATTGTATGGTGCCGAAGGGCCTCTCACACAGTTTGCAAGGGTGCTAACAGATGACATGAACACGTGTTTACGTCCTACCAGGACTCATCCGTATGCCTCGTCTGTTTGACACCCCAGTGGAATGGACCAGCTACCCTAAGACAGTGTGTCTTGGATATATTGTGGTGAACCCATTAAAATAAAAACTGTTTAAAAGACAAAGAACCTCTAATGTAAAACACTGAGGCAAGGAGTTACCCAAAAGGGCATTTGGCTGGGAAGCCAAGTTTCAAAAGAAAATACAAATCACACATGCCCACACAATGCAAGCATCATAGGCTATATAAAATCACCACAGAATGTTATGCTGGTCCAACTTTAAGCAGAATTGTATGGTGCTGAAAGGCTTCTCACACAGTTTGCAAAGAGTGCTAACAGATGACATAGACGTGTGTTTCATCCTACCAGGACTCATCAGTATGCCTCATCTGTTTGACACCCCAGTGGAATGGACCAGCTACCCTAAGACAGTGTGTCTTGGATATATTGTGGTGAACCCATTAAAATAAAATCATGGGCTGCATATGTAAATCACCACAGAATGTTATGCTGGTCCAACTTTAAGATGCTTTGCATTGTGTGGGCATGTGTGATTTTGTATTTTCTTGAAGCAGCTGACCAAATGCCTAGGTAACCCTTGCCTCAGTCTAATACACAGAGATTCTTCTTTAAATAGTTTTTATTTTAATGGGTTCACACAATATATCCAAGACACACCGTGTAGGGTAGCTGGTCCATTCCACTGGGGTGTCAAACAGGCCGAGGCATACTGATGGTCCTGGTAGGATGGCTAAATAATGTCTCTGTGCTTCCTTACTGTGAAGGCTTTCAACACCAAGTCTGTAAGATGGACCACACACTTTCTGTGGTGATTTATATGCAACCATGATGCTCGTGTATTGCGTAATGATTTAATACTGTGAGCATCTTACCAACTGATAAGCCAAGGTGTGGTAGTTGACTATAAAACCCTACAGGATATTATCACCTCCCTGGGGGATTTTTAATAGTGACCTGCAGGGTAGGCACTATGTGGAGACCACTGTGGGCAGGGACAGACTCCTGGAGGAGATTCAGCCTCCTCTACTACTTCTTCACAGTCGAGCCAGACAAGGAACACCAAAAACTAATAACAATCATTTACAAAACCTTGCAAGAGGATATAGGGGCTTTGGCTACATGAGGCGATACAAAATAGGTGGGTCACAGAATTAGATGGAACATCATATGGAAGGGACACATACCATGACCTCCTCAGGAGTATGGAGAAATTTAAATGGAAACTGGTGGGTAGGTATTTTAGGCCCCCAGTGGTCTCCAAGCACTTCGGTAACAATCCGTCTGATCGCTGCTGGTGGGGGTGTGGGGAACAGGGGTCATATGTGCATATTGTTTGGTCCTGCCCACTTATTAGTGATTTCTGGCACCTTCTTAATATAGCCATAGTTAAAATATTTAACCTGAAACATTCACTGGGCTTTAAAGAACTAGTGCTAGGCCTCCCACGAGGGAACTAAAAGGTGAAGCCTTCAGATATTTATATAAAATCTTAACAGTGGCAGGAGCAAAAAGTATTACCCAGCTATGGCTGAGTACTTTCCCTCCAACGGTGGAAAGATGGTGGGGGATTACCAGAAAAATCAAGGAGATGGAGGCAATAACAGCTCGCCTTCCACTTAATTGTAGAAAAATATAATGCACAGTGGTCCCATTCTATACTTGTAGGGAGAGGAGGGATGGGATTCCTTACCTTGAACAAGTGTTGAAGGATTGAGTAGGGCTTCAGAGCATAAGAAGGGTATCCTATTTGACTAGTCCTATAGTCAATTAAGAATCCAACAAAGGAATAATTGCTTACCACAATTAATTGCAATATAAGAGACATAAGCCAAATGAAGAGTGCTTCAGTTAGTTATTTATTTGAAGATTGGAGTCTGATTTGCTGAATTCTGAAATTCATTTTATGTACCAAAGATAAATGTTACCCCAAAAAAGAAATAGACTTTTTTATTCAGTAATCAGATGCAAGTTTATTACAGTTACTTGTTTTTCAATATTGCTCCTTGCCTAAATAAATGAGCTGAGAGTCTTAGTATCCCCAGTCAAGGTTATAGGATCTCAAAGACATGGATAATAATTCTCAGGAAGCTTGTTCATACTTTGGACGCTTGACACACTTCAACTTCAACAGAAGACTCCAATGACCTAGGGATGAACACAGGACATTTATGACTCTACACCTCAACAGTCCTTATAAGAAACCAGACAGCCTGTGTTCTGCCCTACTTCCTGAAATTGATTCTGCAATGTACTAACTATTACAGTTTATTCCATGTTAACAGTTGTATATGGTGACCAGGGCTCTCAATAAAATTTAAAGTTAAAAAAAAATCCAACAGCAATGGATAGGGGTCTGAGAGAACTTGCCCATTAGAGATAATTTCCCTGGAGGAAGTGTTGGACCTGCACTTGAGCAGTTGGTTAATTTGGGACCAAGTTTTGGGATTTGATAGATTTTTCGCTTGGAGGGACTTAAGGTAGGACTGTTTAGCACTTCTCAAATTATTTTTGCAGGTGTTCTTGAGGCATCTATATGCTTGTCAATCTGGGGATAGGCCAGATTGCTGAAATTGCTACCAGGCCTTAACACTGAGTCTTAATGCTTTTCTGAGGTCACTGTCAATCCATGAGGCACATATACCCTTGGCCTCTAGCATCTTATGGGGCATGATTGTTAACAATGTTGTCAAAGTTACATATGAAGTAGTCTAAGGCTTGCTTCATATCAGGGAGGTTAATTATGGGTCACCAGTCTACTTCACTGCTGTCAAGGAAAGCTGCCTCTTCAAAGTGGGGAAAGTCCCTTGCTTCAATAAATTTAGGAGGAGGATAGGGGAAGCTATTTTTCCATATACAGTACACAGCCGAATGATCACAGGAAATCAGGGAGAGTCCCAGCAGCTCTGCTTCCATCCAACCTAGTCACCAGGACCAAGTCCAGAAGTGTGTGATTTTCTGTTTTGCAGCCGAGTCTTGCGGGCTCTACAATTAATTGCATGAGATGAGCATCATCCAGAGTCAACTGAAAGACTGTGATTTGGGCCAAGCCAGTTAAGGTTAAGAATCCCCACACACCATGACTTCATATGGGACACCTCAGAGGCTGGAGATAGGGAATTTAGTGCCTGGGAAGCACAGTTGGGGGGTGTAGATGCAGCCAATACAGAGAGTCTTGACCAAGCCCAGGGTAATGGACTTGAGTACTTTAGGGTGAGTAAGTCTGTTTCTGTTGCGGAGAGAGTAGAACGGACATAAAGGAGGACACTGCCACCCCATTTCATGAGCCGATCCTGTCTAAAGACTGTATCCTTCCAGCTCAGTCTCTTGGGATTGTATTGTAGGCTTCAGCCAGGTTTCTGAGATCCCAATTATGTCAGGGGCATAGTAAAGGGACCGGGCCTCAAGCTCAGGTAGCTTGGGCTGCAGGCTGTGAATATTCATGTGTACAATTTTTAGTCCTTTCATGCTGGACCAGCCATGGACTACAGGTGAAAACACCCTAGAGTTAGCAACACTGGGGTCAGGGTTTAGTTCAATGTCAGACAGGAGTAACATGTTAAAGAAGGACAAGAACCAGGGTTGATCCCTAGGTTGGGGGCTGAACAGACATACAGCACTGTCCAATGTAACCATGAGATACCTAGACTTAGGAAAGGAATCTAACTTCAGGCAATACGGAAAGGAGAGGAAGGGGGGAACAGCGAGAAAATGTGGGAAGGAACAAGGCAGAAATAACAAATCTGGACAGCCATGTGTGCCGGTGCTGGAAAGTCTAGGAAATAAGATGCAGACCTGGAAGCCACCATGGCGGGGGCAGGACCTGGATATTGTGGCCATCACCAAAACATGGTGCACTACAACCATGACTAGGAAATGGTCATGCCTGGCTACACGATATTTAGAAGAGCCAGGGTAGGAAGGAAAGATGGGGGAGTGGTGGTTTATGTTAAGGAAAACATCAAAGTGATGGAGATACAAGGAATTCAGGGGGGTCGAGGTGTTGTGGGTCAGCCTTGAGTCAGAAAACAGACACACCATTCAGGTAGGAGTGGTATGCAGGCCTCTGACACAGTGAGAGGACACAGACAAAGAAATGTTGGAAGACATATGCAAAATGGCTAAGAATGGGAAGGTGGTGCTGGTGGGGGACTTCAATCTGTTAGATATAAAGCCTACCCTGCTGCAGCATCAGCTAGAAGAAGAAATCTCTTGGACTTCCTGCAGGGGGCATTCCTCAGGTAGCTGGTTAGTGAACCCACTCTAGGTGGAGCAATACTGGACTGGTACTTACAAACAGGAACGTTGTTGAGGGCATCAGAGTGGGAAGTCATCAGGGGACCAGTGACCATCGCACAGTATGGTTTAATATAAGAACAACCGCAGAATCTAGCCACACAATGTCAAGGGTCCTGGATTTCAGAAGGGCTGACTTTGCAAAGATGGAGGAATGTCTCCAAGAGGACCTGGTGTGAGGAAATGTTGAGGGGGTTGGAGGGCAGATGGGACAGATTAAAAGAGAGCATAGTAAAGGCAACAAATCTGTACATCAGGCAAATATGCAAAAGCAGGAAGAGGAGGAGACCATTATGGTTCTCGAGAGATGTGTCAAAAAAGGTAAGGACAAAAAGAGTGGCATTCAGAAGGTATAAGGAGACCCAGAGAGAGGAAGACTGGTAAGTGTACCTGGGGAAACTGAGGGAGACAGGCAAAGCAGTAAGGAACACAAAGGTGCAGGCTGAGGAAAGAATAGCCCAGACAGTATCGAAGTGGGACAAGACATTTTTCAGGTATATAAGCGAGAAAAGGAAGACAAAGGGGAGGGATTGTATGGTTAAAAAAGGAGGGAGAGAGCTGTACAGAAGAGGACCAGGAAAAAGCAAACATCTTAAATATTTCTGCTCAGTATTCACAGTGGCAGGGGGAGGAGAGGGACCACAAATAAGCACCAAGAGCTCGGAGGGAAGGGAAGTGGACAGCAATCCCTTTTCTGAGGATGGAGTCAGGAAAGCACTAACTAATCTAAGGGTGGAAAAAGCCATGGGGCCAGATGGGGTGCATCCAACTTAGTGCTAAAGGAACTCAGGGAGGTGCTAGCTGCACCCCTGACAGACTTGTTTAACAGTTCACTGGAGACAGGCGTGGGCCTGGAGGACTGGAGAAGAGCAGATGTAGTCCCACTTCACAAAAGTGGTAGCAAGGAGAAGGAGGGAAATTACAGGCCTGTAAGCTTGGCATCTGTAGTAGGGAAATTGATGGAAACACTAATGAAAGAATGAATCATGGAACACCTGGAATCCAATAAATTGTGGGACCCGAGGCAGCATGGCTTTACTGAGAGGAGGCCATGCCAAACAAATCTGGTAGATTTTATTGGCTGGGTAACTAAGGTGTTGGATTGGGGAGGGGCAGTGGACGTGGCCTACCTGGACTTAAGCAAGGCCTTTGATACTGGGTAAGAAAATGATTAGGGGATAGGAGGCAGAGGATGATGGTAAATTGAGATCTTCATTCATCTCAGGCCACACTTATGGAGCTATAGCCGCCAGGCGGTAAGACCACATGGAAACTTTTTTACAAGCAGTCCACTAGGGGCTGCCCATGACGACGTCTTATGTCAACACCTATATATAAATGTGGGAGGCCCTCACCCTCCTCAGTTCTTTTCCCGCTGTTGAACGTACTCGCTGGACTCCATGGAAACGCCGCCGCTACAGTCAACTGCTATTTCTGAAATGTCTTTATTTTCTCAACCTAGTTCTTATCACTTTTATTTTAAAGGTGATTGCAGTTGTCGTTTATGCTGTCTAAAGATGACGCTAAACTCTTTGTTACTGTGAATGTGGTGGAAAGATTTATTCAGGTGACCATCACAACATCTGCATGTGCTGTCTCGGAGAAGCCCACAACATTAAGGCCTGCAAGATCTGCCTGAAATTTAACACAGCTACCTGGCGACTCCGTCAACAAGCCTTGCACACTTTTCTCCTGGAACAGCAGGTAGCCAGAAAGGAGAGGGAGTGCCAGGTGAAGATCACCATATTGCCAGCCCACTCCTCAGACTCACAGCCCTCCAGGACCTAAGAGAAGTCCTCTGGAATGCACAAACACCAGGAGGCAGAGAGGAGTAAGGACAAATCTCCCCCGCTGCACTCCAGTCACTGCTTCACTTGGTGCTGACTGTGGCAGCGCCGTTGACCACTTCAGCGGCAACACCTTCTACCGCTCAGACCTCAGAACCCACAAGGTCAGCTCAGGCAGTGAGTTCCATTGGGCCTTCCACAGCTGGTGAAGACCTGTTGATGTCGGGGCTGCAGACACCCCCCGTCGACATTGCATGGCGTTTCTGCAGTGCAGGCCACCATCGACGTACAGACAAAGATCTTGCAGTGCCTTATACCTTCTCCTTCATTAGGCACAATGCTGATGGGGCCTCTCAGACCAGCCCCAGCATTGACACCTGCTAAGTTGACACACCCGACTCACTCTAGGGCATCAACATCCTCTCTCCCTTCCTTGCAGCCCTCAGGGCCCATCAATGAGGATCAGGAATACAATCCTGGCATCCTTTTACAAGAGAAAGAAGAGGAGGAGGAGGAGGAAGATATGGGGAGCCCATCAGAGAGATCTGGCGCCACCATTTCTACCAGAAGTGAGGACTGCACCTTATATACCCGAAGGTCCCCTCCTGAAGACCCTTCTTTCATCTCTATGATGAAGCAGTTCCAAACTGCAATGGGGTTTGGTGCTGAGGAGCAAGGCATCTCTGGAAGGAATTTGGTGGAGTTCCTAGAGTTGCCATATTATCCACCTCTTATCATTCCTTCTCTATTGGCTGCACCAGAGGATGCCACCCTAGCCACCTGGCACAGACCAAGCATGATTCCTGCCATGCCCAGAAAGGCGGACAAGCTGTACCAGGCCCCCTCAGGAAAGCCCTTTTTCACAGGCCAACCTGAGGATAATTCAGTTTTTTGCTTTTTTTTTTTAATTTATATTTTATTCATTTTATAATAAAATTGTAAAAAATATAAGCATTCCTTACAGGAAACATTCATTGTTATGCAGACCATATAAAATGACCCTCTAATGCTATACAGAATAACAGTATCCCTTGCTAGTTCCATGATTGGAGAGGCTACCTGTATAATGGTAAGTTGTTCAAGCAATAAGGCATGACAGGGTGTGTGTCGTTGCTCAATAGCATCACACCTAGGGTGGGTTGAAGCATGAGGCCACAGGCCGAGTGCTTCTGCCACCCTAGGTGTGATGTTATGCAGTGACAATGCACAGCCTGGAGTGCCTTATTGTGATTATAATATGGCTATAAAAATTCCAACAAGACTTTAATGATTAAGCAATAAACACAAGAAACAAATCAGAAGTTATAACTTTATTGTAATTAATTTACACATAAAATCAAGATAAAATTGTTTGTTTTATTTATTTGCTTTTGTTATCCAGGTAAGCACACTAGACAGCAAAGTGCATAGTCCCTTCAAGAGCTTTACTGTATCCCTCCATATTGCTTACACTGACTTTGTTATATCAGACTTTATTACTTTGAGCTTTGCAATATTTTTTATACTTCTGCTTTTATCTCATTTTCACTTTGCAGAATTGAACACATTAATATTAACAGTCCCATTTAGTGTCCCTGTAGAGATCAATCGTGCTGCAGCATCCATATGGTTATTTTCTGTTTCCTTGTTGTTGTTTTTTTTTTAACAGGAGCGAAGACTGTCCTAACAAACAGAAAAAAACAATTAAGCAATTAGACATGACAGGGTATGTATTGTGGTTGGATAGTGGCACACTTTGGGTGTGTCATGAGGCATCATCAAGTGCCTTCACTTCTGCCACCCAAGAAGTGCCGGCACCCCACCACAGTGTACACCCCGGAATGTCACTGTGATTATAAAATGGGTCCAAGGTATTTTTTTTTTTTTTTGGGGTGGGGAGAAATGCACTAAATCAAAAACGAAACAATTTTATGACTTTTTTAAAACAGTCCCAGCACATCCCAGCACTGACATGCCATCTCAGATTTAAATATCATGCACAGCAAAATTCATGTATTTTTAATTAGCTCTTAAACCCTTCGGTTTCCCCAATCCACCCCTTTTTACCCATTCCATCACCTTTCTTTCTTCTTCTTTATAATATTCCCTCCCTTTTCTCTGTCTTGTTTATGTTCTGTCTTGCCAACATTCAAGAGATGGAATATTTACTACAGACAGAATGCAAGAGTTCAAACCTCTGTTCTGTTGTGCTGATGGAATGTTTACTCCCACTAGCGTACAACAGAAGGCCTCAGATGGAACCAGGGCTTTTGTTTTATCTGTAACAGGTTAAACAACACAGATTTCCCTAGTAAGCAGGTGAGGATAGGAGGGGGATTTTTCATGGTCAGCAAAGAAACACCATAAATTACAATTCTAAGTACTGTAGTACTTCATTTTTTAAGTTATGTATGTGTGTGTAACAAGATTATTATGAGGGCAAATAACATTTAATTTTTATGTTTATAAATTTAATACAGTTTTATTTTTAGGGCCTAGTTGAAGGTTTTTAGTGAGTAAAGGTGACAGCCACATTTGTGATGGCAGTCAGGAACGGCTGGTACTATTGATTTTATTGTGAAGAGGCTACTGGACCTTCTTCCAGTGCTGCTTCGTGGGATATCAGCACTGAGTTCTGAGCTCCTCAACCAATCAGATTACTGGATTTTTTATAGCCATATTATAAAATACAATAAAGCCAATGCTGTAGATCTGTAGCCAAAGAGCACATGGCTAGCTCACTAACTTCAAAAGTCCTGAAATGTGTCCAAATAGTCCTGTGCTCTTACAGGCTATGGATGCCATGAATAGACCCACATGTAAAAAAATAAACATTGAATTAGGTGTAAACAGTCGCATTAGCTATCTCCAACTCCTTAGATAAAAAAACAACAGTAAATTACGTAAACAGGTACAGATACACCTGCCATTCACTAGAACATTTGATAGAGGGAATTGGAGAGCTAACAAGCAGGAAAATCTGAACATTGGAGCGTATGAACCCGAGCAACTTAAACAATATGACTAAACATAATTATTCCCGCAAGAAGTAGGTACACTGTACTCCTACTAAAAGATATGTAAGCTGCTGTACTTCGCTCAGTTTCCCAAAAGGAGAAACCAACTCGTAAAGTTAAAAGAGTACTCACCACAGCAGAAGAGATATGATAATAAACTTTAAACATTGCAATATATAGTCGAAAACAGAAAAATAACTTTTTGAACTTTATAGTCCCACTGGGAAGGAGGTCCTAGTGCACATAAGAGAAGTAAAGCCTCAGGGTTTAAAGAGTGCAGTCCTTCAAGTCTCCGTTTCTTCCTCCTTTACTGTAGATCATTTGGCTGTTGTGGTGGCTGCCATCTTTGAAGCCCATTTTCCTGTGTCAGTCAGATCGCTAAAGATACAAACCTTACTGTCATGAACAATTCTTAATCTGGCAGGAAACTGAATGTCATGGGGGACATAGAGTTCTTTAAGAGTGGTATGATGCCCATCAAATTTCTTATGTTGAAGCCTGCTGGCATACAAGATGGCAGGGAAGATATGTACTGTGGCCCCCTCTGCACTCAGTGGTGCAAAACACTTAGCCAGACTAAGCAACTTGTCTCTAGTGTCCACGCTATCTAGTACCTCCATTATAACTATTGGTAGCTCCACTTCTGGCTTAGTTCTGTGTGATGGATGATAGGCTTTAACCAACGAGAATTCCAAATTTGGCACCTGGGTCCAAAATTGTTCTTTTAACCAATCCTTCAAAAAGAGCAGTGCATGGCCCCCTTCAGCAAGCCTACTAACCACACGGTTTGACTACAGATTTGATTTTCTAGGATTTCCAAGCAGTTACTAGTAAACTGTTGTTCCTTGGCTCACTGAGCCATAGCGCTTTTGTAAGTGTCTGCATGGCATCTCATATCATCTATGTCTCCTTGCACTAAATCTATGTCTTTTTCAACCGTAGCAATTCTATCGCTTAAAATTTCCAATTTCTTGTTCATGGAGGAAGATAATAATAATAATAACTTTATTTTTATGGCGCCTTTCAAAGTATCAAGGCGCCTAACAAATTTAAAAGAACCCATCAAACATCCAGATCATTAAAATAATATAAACAGATAATCCAAATACAAAATTATTTATTCACCAAAAGCTTGAACCCACAAGTGTGTTTTTAAAGCTTACTTAAATCCCTTCACGGTCTTGCAGTCCCGTAAAAGATGAGGTCAGCAGCTGTTGCATTTTCAGACCAAGAGATTGAAGAGTCTTCTCTGGGCCGTCTCCATCACTATGCAGAGTTCAGCGGGTGCTCGGGCCTGCAGTCAGTCCATTTCTTCTGTCTTTCTGACTGTCAGCCTGCTGCATATTCTTATTTGACTTCCCCATAATGTGTCTTGAGATGTTGGCTTTTGAATAAGGTAAAATGCACAGAGAAGAAATTCCTAAAGAAAAGGTAAATTTAAAGTTTATTATCAGGGACCCAAGGAGCTGAAGTGCAGTGAGGCTTCACAGCTCAGGCTCCACAGTATCCACCCCCCACCCCCCCAAAACTGATTCAGTTTTGATAAATGCAGTCCATAATAAGTCTAAAGTGCCTAAGCATCTCAGTTCTCTTCCCCTCCAGGTAAGGAGCTGAGAAAACTGGACCTCCAGAGAAAGAGAATCTTTTCCTCTGCCACTTTATTTTTAAAATGTTTTCACGTTTGTATACTTATTAAGACTAATAAAATGTTATTATGGAAAAAAAAGAATAAATTATCAGGCCTGTATGGTCAAATACCAGAATACCCTCTGGAAAAAGGCTAAAGTAGAAGCCCAGTCCCTCTCAGAGGGTACCCAGAAACGGGAGATGCTTAAAGCCCTCCAGACTGGGGCTGACATAGATAAACACCTTTCAAGGTCCACCTACGACATTTCAGATGCCTCAGCCAGAACAGCTGCAGCTGACATCTGCCTAAGAAAGCATTCCTAGTTGAGGGTGTCAGGATTTGCTAGTGATGTCCAGCGATCCTTAATGAATGTCCCTTTCAGAGGATACAAACTCTTTTGGGCAGGTGTGCAGGATATCCTCTCTGACCTGCAAGCCTCGGGACGGACTCTGAGGTCAATCAATTCCCTCTACCACACCACAACTGAGAAATAGACAGAGGGTGCCCTTTTGAAGGGATACCTACAGACCTGGATCTGGGGCAAGACAACAGAGCAAAAGCAGAACTGGGTCAGCTTTGCCAGCACCAGGCTCCTCCTCGGGTGCCTACTCAAAAGTTACTAGATGTGGAGGGCCGGCTGAAACTTCTGGATCTGCTTCACCATGATGCCTTCTTAGACCCCCACCTTCCAGTACTAAATACAGGCGTGGTGGTAGGGGGTCACCTTTCCCTCTTGCTGGACCAGTCAAGGGATGTTGCAACAGGTGCTTGGGTCCTGCAGCTAATAGAACAGGGCCATGCTCTACAATTTCTGGAGTTGCCTCAGACCTTCCACCAATTCCCTTGACTTATCCTCCAGACCACATACCCGTGCTCCTAGAGGAAGTATGTACACTGCTCCAGAAGAGGGCCATAGAACCAGTTCCCTGGGGCCAAAGGAACAGGGGGTTCTATTCTCATTTCTTTCTAGTCCCCAAATCTACAGGGGACTTGAGGCCCATTCTGGATTTGAGAAATGTGAACTTCTATATTCAGTACGAGAAGTTCAGGATGGTAACTCTGCATGGCCTACTGCCCCTCCTGCAAAAAGGGGACTGGTTATGTTTCCTGGATATGCAAGATGCTTACTTGCAGGAGAAGCACTACCAGTTCAGGGTATTGCCCTTTGGCTTGGCATCTGTGCCATGGGTATTTACCAAATGATTGGCAGTTGTGGCAGCAACCTTCAGGACTGTATGTCTTCCCCTATCTACTGTAGATGACTGGTTGCTCAAAGCTCATTCCAAGGAGCAACTGTCTCAGACCCTAGCATGTACCAAACAACTTTTCAATGCCCTAGGGACTGCAGTCAATTTGCCCAAGTCAGTCTTGACCCCTTGTCAGCGTCTGCAGTACATAGTGGCAGTTCTGGACACTGCCCAAGGCTTAGCCTTCCTGCCCCAGGACAAGGTGGCGTGCCTAATGGCACAGGCCCATCTGGTTTACAACAACAGTTGTGTCACAGCCAGGACATTCCTGAGACTGCTGGACCTGATGGCAGCTGCCATTGTCATGGCACTCCTGGCCAGGCTGCACATGAGGATCCCTCAGTGGACATTAAGAGTCCAGTGAGATTAGTGCACCGATGATCTAGGACAGGTTCTAGTAACCTCCTCTGTCTGAAAGGTGCTAGAGTGGTACATGGAACCCAGCAATTTGCTGAAAGGTGTTTCCTGCCTCATACCCTCCCCTCAGCAGAGTCTCACCACAGACTCTTTGGGGATGGGCTGGGGGATACATTTGGGACCTCACCAGACACAAGGAACATGGACCAATGTGGCAACTTCACTCCACACAAACATTCTAGAGATGAGGGCTGCTCTGTATGGTCTGCAAGCCTTCCAGAGACATCTGTCCTTAGGGCATCTGCTGGTGCAAATGGACAACATCAGTGTGGTACACTACATAAACAAGCAAGGGGGCACTCACTCCTACCCCCTGTGCAGAGAAGCATGAGAGTTTGGTACTGGGCTCTAGAACATGATCTAGAACTATCAGCCGTCCATGTTCCAGGCATTCAAAATTTCCTGGCAGGCAGGCTAAGCAGGTCGCAGTTCAGAATGCACGAGTGGGAGTTGCTGACATTGGTAGTGGAAGACCTGTTTGACAGGTGGGGTCGTCCAGAGTCTTTGCATCCCCACTCAATACAAAACTGCCACTTTTCTGCTCGCTCACTCCAGGGTCTGGAGTTTCTGGCAAGACGCATTGTCTTTCTCTTGGCAAAGGAGGTTCCTTTATGCCTTTCCTGTGAAGCAGAGGGTGCTAATCAAGCTTCAGATGGAGGAAGCAACTCTAATTTTTGTGGCTTCCTTGTGGCCTTGTCAGATGTGGTTTCCCTTACTGCAATAGTTAGCAGTGGAACCCCCAGTGCCTCTGCCCCTGTGCAAAGGGCTTGCTATCACAGGAACAGGAAACCCTGGTCCATCCGGACCTCAAGTCACTCCATCTCCATGCCTGACTCCTGAAGACATAGTCATTGCAAGATATGGAGTATCCCCAAAGGTGGCTGATGTCCTGGTGGCTGCCAGAAATCCTTCCACCAGGGCTACTTACTCCATGAAGTGGAAGCGATTTGCTTTGTGGGCTGCTTCCCATCACCTGCATCCCTTCACTTGACCAGTGGATCAGATTCTAGAGTATTTATTGTCCTTGTCAAATGTAGGATTGCAGTGTCGTTCTATCAAAGTGCACTTGGCGGCTGTTTCAGCTTTCCATGTGCCTACTGATGGCTGTATAGTGGCACAGCTAGATGTGGTACATGCATTCTTGAGAGGCATCCTGCACTTGAAGCCCCCCATTCGCAATCCAGTCCTGGTTTGGGACATGAATTTTGTCCTAGAGAAACTCACTCTTGCTCTCTTTGAGTCAGCCGTGACTTGCAGCTAACACTTCCTTTCTTGAAAAGCGTTATTTTTAGTTGCTATTACTTCTGCTTGAAGGATTTCAGAGCTTCAGGCTCTAATGTGTGAGCCTCCTTATTTGATTTTACACAAAGATAGGGTGTCTTTGCATACCAACCCTAAATTTCTACCCAAGGTGGTGTATGAATTTACATTAAATCAAACAATCCACCTGCCACTTTATTTTCCTGAGCATGCCAATCCAGGGGAAGCATTGCTACATACCTTAGATGTACATTGAATACCCAGATCACCGTACGAAGGACTACAGGAAGTCCTCACAACTTTTTGTTTCCTTTGCCCCTTGGAAAGAGGGTGGGTGTACCGGTTTCTAAACCATGTCTGTCCAGATGGTTGGCCAGCTGTATTACTTGTGATAGAAAGTACGGCAAGGAACTTCCTGGGGTTGTCCATGGTCTTTCAGCCAGAGGCATGGTCACTACTGTTGCTTGCTTCAGGAATGTATCAGCTGCAGAAATTTGTGCTGCTGCAACTTGGAGTACTGTCCACACTTTCACCAAGTACTGCAGTATGGACATTGCCTCTTGAAGAAGAGCAGGCTTTGGCCTGGCTGTGTTTCAAGGCCTCCTTTCTTAGGCCTATAGCCTCCAGCCACCCGGACTCTCTCTCTCTGTCAGTACTGCTTGGGACTCGTTCCATAGGTGTGACCTGATGGAAGAGATATCCTCGAAGAAGATAGAACAGTTATGTAAGAACTTACCATAACCGTAGATCTTCGAGAGAATCTCTTTCGTCAGGCCATGTTGTCTCACCCTCCATTCCCTTTAGACCCGGAGCTTCTTCGCTCTGGTCTCTCTGTCTCCAGGATGGACTGCCTGCTGTTTCTGACCTCACTTAGTGGCGGGACACTTCAGCTCTCCCTTGGTTTCCTAGAAGGAGGTCCTTTGAGTATGATCTCCAGCAGGGAACTGATGAGGATGAGGGGCTGCCCACATTTATATACAGGGTGTCAACATAAGACATCATCATGGGTGGCCCCTAGTGGACTGCTTGCAAAAAAATGTTCTGTGTGGTCCTAGCACCTAGCAGCTATAGTTCCATAGATGTAGCCTGATGAAAGAGATTCTTTTGAAGATCTACTGCTATGGTTAAGTTCTCATGTAACTGTTCTTTCACTCTAAGGAGGGGAGAATGACCAGCAGGGTACTGCAGGGGTCAGTACTGGGGCCAGTCCTCTTTAATGTCTTCATTAGTAACATAGCAGAGGAACTGGATGGAAGGTCTACCTCTTTGCAGATGACACCAAGATCTGTAACATAGTGGACACTTCAGGGGGTGCAAAGGATGGAAAGAAATTTCCTTAGAACAGTCTGTCGGTCGAGCTGGTGGATGCAAACACAGGGTATTTAAGCAGGCATGGAGTAGAAGGGGAACAGTGGTCACCTGGGCCAACAAGACCAGGGAGGAGAATGGATATAAGATTGGGAGGATTAATACCCTGGAGGAACAATAGGTTTCAGGGAAGGTTCCATGGATCATAGGAAATATAGGCAGACTGGATGACCTCTGGTCTTTTTCTGCCATCATGGTCTGTGTTTCTATGTTGATACTTAAAACTATTGGAGGAGTGGTCAAAAGTTTGGCAGCTAAGGTTTAATGCAAAAAGATGCAAAATAATGTACTTGGGTCACAGAAACCCGAGGCGCAATACAAAATGAGGAAAGAGATGCTAACAATGACCAAGCAGGAGAAGGATCTGGGGGTAGTCATATCGGATGACCTGAAAGTGGCCGGACAATGTGACAAAGTGATCGGAAGAGCTAGTGGGATGCTGGCGTGTATAGGTAGGGGTATTACCAGCAGGAAGAGAGAAGTGGTGTTGCCACTATATAGATCTTTAGTAAGACCCCCCTAGAGAACTGTGTCCAAGTTTGGGGACCATATCTCAGGAAGGACATGAACAGGGTGGAGACCGCTCAAAGGAGGGCTACCAAGATGGTACAAGGTATACATCAAAAGTCCTATGAGGAGAAGCTAAAGGAACTAAACATGCACACACTAGAGGAGAGGAGGGTTTATGATTGAGACCTTTTAATACCTAACAGGTGAATAAGATATAAGTGAGTGGTATTTTTCAGAGGAAAGGGTGCTATAGGAAAAGGGGTCGCCATATGAAGTTGGAGGGGGGAATAGCTTCAGGAGAGATGTGAGAAAGTACTTCTTCACAGACAGGGTGGTAGATTCCAGGAACAGTCTTTTAGTGTTAGGTAGTGGAGGCAAAAACGGTGGTGGGATTCAAAAAAGCATGGGATAAGCACAAGGGAATCATAAGGGGTAGGTAAGGGTTGGAAGAAAAAATGCCATAGAACTGGAAGGGTCTGCAGTGAAAACAACACAACAGAAAAAGGGCAGACTGGATGAACCAGGCAGCCCTTATCTGCCATCAGTTTCTATGCTTCTTTGAGTTCCGTTCTGGCAGTGAGCGAGAAAGGTACTGGTGACCTGGCAGAGATTTGACTGACACAGCAAAGACTGCTGTGGATGCCACCAAGTGCCACTTCCACATGGCAGTGGACACCAGTGACATACTGCATCCAGGATCATGGCTAGAGACCCGTGTTTTTCTTAAATAAGAAACAAGAAATAAGAATTCAAGTCTAAAAATAAATAAATTCAAGGTATAACAAGAAATTCAAGGTATAACAAGAAATAACAAGAAATTTAACATATAAAAAGAATAAAACAAAAAAAAACATGAATAAAGTGAAAAACATTGCTTTTGGGGGTAAAAAGTAAATAAATGCTTGCAGCAGTTGTTGTTTAGGCTCCTTTGTTACCACAGAGACGGTCCACAAGGCAGCAACAGTGGAATTGTTTCATTCATAAAACCTTTCAAGACCATAGCATAATGCTGTTTAATACAATGTGGTATACTAGAACTGTGATTTCTAGTGTGCACACCGTACATGTTTGGTCATCTTCCTCTATGGGTGTGAATGACACTCCGCACTCCCTGCATTTTCTCATGATGTGGGGATATCTGGAGAAATTAAGAAAATATTGCATTAGGAAGGGGCCTTTTAAAGCAGCAGGCCACATAATTAAATGACAGCTTTGTGTGACTTTGTTTTTCATTTGAGGACAAAGGACAGCTGAATCATGCCTGTAGTGGGTATAATACCCAGGCAAGATGGCGGCCGTGAGATCTCACGATAACTCCTGTAGTTTGGGAGAGCTGGATGTAATAACATGGCCTGTGTAATCCCGTGAGACTTGTAGTGAGATCGCGGGGCTGGGAGAGGTCACAGAGCATCATGGGGCTTGTCTTGCCCAAGTAGCAGCGTGGAGAAGCGCGTCTGAGCTGTCTTAAGGGGGAAGGTAATTGTTTTATGACCCCCGAGAACAGAGAGAACAAAGGAGTTTTAACTGCTCAGGAGAGGTGGACAATGCCCAAGATGAAAGGGGAAGCAGACTGCCAGGACAATGGATGCCTGAGAAGAACGGCCTGGGAGAGAGAGCGAGGGGAAGGTCCTGCACCTCCTGAGGTACATGAAAAAGAATGTAGCCACTGCCTGATCAAAGCTCCGATCTCACTGCACAGAGCTCCGATCTCACTGTACAGATGGTGGAGCAGGAGATGTGAGTCTCCAGAGGTGCCTGAGGAATCTGTGGTGCACCACTCTGAGCAGGAAACGCTACCAGAGGGAATTCCTGCCCAGAGAGAGAGAGGAAGGACTGGAGATTGAGCCTTCAGGGAGCCCGTTGCTAGAGAGGGTCAACGCTTAGGAGGCAACTCCTGGAGCTTCCTAAAAACACGCTGTGTTCCACTACCCTGGGCAGGAATGAATCGCTACTGGAGGGGAATCCTGCCTGGAGAGACTGCTATGGCTGTGCAGCATTGTGGACGACAAATTTGGAGTCCATCGAGACTGCTATTGCTGGTGGGGGGGTAGCAGTCACGCCAGAAAAAACTTTAGCTGCTGATGTGAGGAAGGCTGGGGTCGCTACAGGAGGGATCCTAGCTGTGAGTGATGTGATTTGTGGAGTGCTCAGGGCCCGCTACAGGACTGGGTCCTGATCTCCTGATAATGGAATCAAATAATTTTCTGTCTCCCAATTCTGTAATGGAAAACCCGTCGAGTAAATAGACGTTAAAGGAAGGGCTGCATGCAGTTAGCAGCTGATCTTGCTATCTTCAGGTTGCTAGTTAGAGCTATTGAATTTAAAAGAAGTTAATTTTCTACAGTACCTGTACAGTTGTTGTTGGGAGCGGTGAGGACGTGACCAACCTATCTAGATGCACGAATTGAACTGGAGATATTCTGATGAGGTTAGAGCAGGATTTCTCACACTTTGTCGTAGTGAGCCTCCCCCAATCCTTGGAAAAGATCTTGAGCCTCCCTCTAATATAAAAATAATGTTGGGCCTCCCCATAATTAGAACAACTATCATACTTTGCACATTACAGGAAGAATACAATGAAATGCATTTGAGTAGTTGAGTTTATTCTCATTTTATTGACGCTGTTATTCTTCCTCTCTATAACCCCCTCCCCAGGTCAGCCTACTTGCTCCACACTTCTGAGTTTTGGCCCTATTTACCCCTCGCTGCAATACCTCCATGAGTCAGACTGTTTTCTTTGTCAGTTTTACCCTGCTCTTCAACACCTTCTCGGAGACCATTTTGCTCCCTCCTGGCCTTGCTCCTAGTATCTCTGCTTAGCCTTTGTATTTGTGCTTTTCTGCAGCCAGTATAATGGATCAATTGTTATCATGTTCCTATTCATTTGTATTATTTTGCATTCTGTTTTACACAGTTTCCAAGAATTGTATTTCCTCCATTCAGCTCTTCCCCATGTCATACCAGGAAACAAGTGTTTATTTATTTATTTATTTAGCTTTTGTTAACCAGGTAAGTACACTAGACAAACACATGCCTATTTTCAGGTACGACCCAGGAGAGTACAGGAAATCAAAGAATATACAGAGTACAGTTTGAAGCAAGTGGGGCAGATACACAGATGTCAGGAGAAGCATAACTTACATAGTAAGATATCTCAGGTCACGACAGTAATCATAGTCAATATGCTAAGGTACAGCGTCACTGACACAATGTCACCAGCAATATATATATATACAGATATCTACAAAATTTACACATTTGCAAGATACATGGAATGAATACACTCAAGTACACTATTATTTGCTTTCAGCTTGTTGCATCCTTTCACACAAAGCATCCAGAACTTGACATTTAAATATAGTACATTTTAAGTCATTCTTGAGCCTCCCCTTGGAGGTTGGCCTCACCATTTGAGAAACCCTGGGGTAGAGGGATGTCCTCACCCACCTTTGATTAGATTGGATCATGCATCAACCAATAGGATGGACGAGGAATACCCCACTGGTGTTGACTGCGGAGTACTATAAAGGGTACGAAATAAAATGCTGCTTAACACAATGTAGTATACTAGGAATGTGATTTCTAGTGTGTATAAGGTCATTTTGAGGTAGTTTATGAATGTAAATGTAATAACAAGTAATACAACTAAATTTTCAATGAATAAAAAGAAATAACAAGAAATTCCAGAAAAAAAAAAATTAAAAAAAATAAAAAGAATTTCACTGGTCTCTAATCATGGCACATGTAATGTCCATAAGAAGGCTTGCTGGGTTTAGAACCATAAACCTTTCTCAGACCACTCAAACAAAAGCAATGGATTTCCCTTGTGAGGGAAATTAATTATTTGGTGACAAGACAGAGGCTTACATGAAGAAGATGGATGACTACAAGAGTGATGATAAGGAAAAGGCCTCCGCTTCCATTAGGCCTTCTGGAAGGGGAGGTAGAGGCAGGGTTACTGCTCATGCTTACATTATGTATAAAATTGCTCCTCAGAGGGGTTTCTCCAGATGTACAAGCAGAAAGGGTCCCAGGTGAGTAGATACAATGCCATCTTCCAAAGCCCAGGCGAAGTGAAACCCCTACAAGTCTGCACAGGTCTCCCAACTATTGCCACTTGTGGGGGGGAGCTGATTCACTGTTTCCAGGAATGGGGAAGAATAACCACCACCAAGTGGGTCCTGGAAATAGTGAGTCAGAGTCTACCCTTGCAGTTCAAAAAATTTCTGAAACTGCCAAGTCACAAAGCCTTCAACTCTCATACTCCAGCAGAAAACCTCTTGCTGGAGATAGAGGTAAAAAAAGTTGCTACAAGCTAATGCAGTGGAGAAAGTCCCCTCCTCGCAGTGGGAAAGGGCTTTACTCAAGATACTTCCTGACCCACAAGAAAAATAGGGAGTGGCGGCCCATTTTAGATTTCAGATACCTGAACAAACATGTAAAACAGGAAAAGTTTAAGATGGTAACACTGGGATCAGTGATTTCATCACTAACAGAGATTGGCTAGGGTCACTGGATCTCAAAGAATTTCACATACCAGTCAAGCCCAGTCACAGAAAGTACTTCAGATTTATAGAAGGGAATTGCCACTACCAGTTCGCAGCCCTTCCCTTTAGCCTATCCTCAGCACTCAGTGTTCACAAAGTGCCTAACTGTAGTGGCATCACATCTGAGGAGGCAAGGGGTTGTGGTTTTTTCCCTACCTGGACAACTGGCTAGTCTCGGAAAAGTCACACCAGGAGTCCAAGTCCTTTCTCCTCCTCACACAGCACACCCTGGAGGGCTTGGGTTTCCTGATAAATGCCCAGAGGTCTCAATCAGAACCAGTACAGGTCCTGGACTGTATAGGTGCAGTTAGATGTCCGACAAGGCAAGGAATTCCTTCCTCAGGAAAGGTTAGTAAACCTGGTATTACTTGCAAACTCCTTCAAGGCAGGTCAGCCCACACCAGCAAGGAATTTTCTGCAGTTGCTTGTGCACATGGCTTCATCCAGTGCAGTGATGGCAGGTGCCAGGTTCCAAATGAGAGATATCCGGTACCAGCTGGGGAGCCATTGATCCCAGAGGTGGGATCCACTGTCAAAACTAGTGCCTGTCATAAAGTGTCTGTTAAGGGCACTGCAGTGGTGGAAGGAAGGAAGAAGGTAACCTCAGAGAGGGTGTTCCCTTTCTTCAGCAATCACCCACAGCTGTACCCACTGCAGATGCCTCCCTCCTGAGCTGGGGTGCCCACCTGGAGGACCTCACCAAGTGGTACCAGGAGTGTACAGGAGTCTCAGGAGCACATAACCTCTTGAAGCCCAAGACAGTGCCTGGCACTGCAAGCCTCTTACTCCCACATCAGGGGTCAGGCCATCCAGATCAGGACAGACAACACCACTACCATGTATTATGTAAATAAGCAGGAGGAACAAGTTCTTCAAAACTGTGCGTAGAAGCAATGAAGATCTGGAACCTAGCATACTGCCTGGATGTTCAGCTCTTGGCAGTACATCTGCCAGGAAAAGAGTGTCCTGGCAGATTCCTTAAGCAGAATCAGCCAGGGAAACCATGAATGGACACTGAACAAGCAGGTTCTGGCTACAGTATTCAGAAGGTGGGGTACACCAGAGATGAATCTGTTTGCATCCTGTGAAAACAACCAGCTCCCACTATTGCAGACCCCCTTTGGCGGGTACCATCCCAGAGGATGCCCAGTCCTTGGCTGGGTAGGGAAGTTTCTATATGCCTTCCCACCATTCCCACTTCTACTGAGAGTGCTGCTCAAACTGAGAAGAGAGTGTCAGAAACAATGATCTTCATAGCTCCAAACTGGGCCAGGCAGATTTGGTACTTGCTTCTCCTGTCTCTTTCCATCAAGCATCCCATCAGCCTTCCCCTGATGTACAATCTGCTGACTTTGTCTTAGGAAAGAATAACATTCCCAGATCTGAGAACCCTGTGCCTCGTGGTACTAGAAGAGCTAGCGTTCTCTGGACCAAATCTCCCTGTGAAGGTTTTGGAAGGGCTTATGACTTCCAGGAAACCAGAAACTAGGAAAACCTATGCCTCACAGTGGAAAAGATTTTCCCTTTGGTGCTCCTCTAGGCAGTTCAGCCCACTTCAGGTGAGCCTTCCTTCAGTACTGGACTACCTGGTCCACTTCCAATCCCTGGGCCTTAGGCCCTCAACCTTGAAGGTGTATCTGTTAGCAGTACCAACATACACCTCAGCTAGCAAGGACAGGTTGGTGGCCTCACAGCCCATTTTTAAAAGGTTCTTTAAAGTCTTTGCTCACCTGTACCCTCCAGTAGGGGATCCTGTATCCCCCATGGGTCCTAAACCTGTGTATTGCTTAGCTGACGGAGGCTCTTTTCCAGCATATGGCAACTGCTGCCTGTCATCGAGGCATAGGTCAGGAAGGATAGGCAAACCACGAGAAGTTGTAAAATTTGCAAGTAGCGTTTTATTGTTAACAATAAAACAAAAAAGAAAATTGTGCAGGAGAGCTCTTATACAGACAGTTCCAGGTTTCCAGCATCACTCCAAACAAAACTGCCACAAGAAAGTACTCATAACCTTCAAGAAATCGAAAGGCTTGTACCTTTCTGGTCCTTCTTGATCTCTCGGCAGCATTTGACGCTGTGGACCATGGTGTGCTTTTGGAATCCTTACGGGTCCTTTGTGGGCTGTTGGGTACAGTCCTCAAATGGTTTCGATCTTTCCTCATGGGCAGGTCTCAGAGGGTGGTCACTGGAATTTATTCTTCTGATGCCCTTCCCCTGTCCTGTGGGGTGCTGTAGGGCTCCAAATTGGTGCCAATGTTGTTTGTAGTGTATATGCTGCCATTGGGAGACATCATTAGGTGATACGGCTTGAGTTTTCACTGCTATGCAGATGATACTCAGCTGTATATGTCCTTTATACCCAGACAGGTTGATGCAGTCTCTGTGCTCAGGGATGCTGATAGAAATTTCCAGGCCTGGGACACACCTTTAGGTCTGGGGCCCCCTTCAATCCCCAAGACATATAAATGTGTAAATTTGGGCCCCCCCGAGACACCTGGGCCTAGGACAGTTGTCCTTACTGTCCCCCCTGTCAGCACCCCTGTCTGTGCTTAACAACTGCCTCTCCGAGATCAAAGATTGGATGAGCACTAGCTGGCTGAGACTGAATCCGGGCAAGACTGAAGTGTTGATAGTGGACCTGGGTCATCCAGGGGTGGGTTTGGGGGCTGGGCAGGCATCAAGCCTATGGCTTGATGGTGTTCAGCTCACTATCTCAGACCGGGTGCGTAACCTGGTTGTTATTTTTGATGATGGCCTGACCCTGAAATCTCAGGTGTCAGCCATGGTTAAATCCTCATTTTACCATCTGAGGACTATCGCTTGGGTGAAACACCTGGTTCCTCCGGATGACCTTCCAACGCTGGTCCATGCCTTCATTATCACCCATCTTGACTACTGCAATGCTCTCTACCTAGGGCTTCCTTGGGTTGATATCTGGTGCTTGCAGCTAGTGCAGAACGCTGTGGCTAGGTTATTGACTGGTACCTCAAAGACCAGTCATATTATACCTGTGCTGCACAGACTGCACTGCCTGCCTGTTCAGTGGTGGATCACCTTTAAGGTTGGCTTGCTGGGGGGGCGCTGTTGAGCCTGAGCAAAATGGCTGCTTTTTAATGCTGCTCCTCTAAGCTACGTGAACTAAAACTTTTAAAATCGAGTTATTTGGGTTATAAACTGTGATCCTTGGAAAGATAATTGAATCGGAAGCTCCCTACCTCAGGATGGGAAACCCCAGGAAGGAGCACAATCATCCAGACGGAGCAAAAGCAAAAAATGCTCTGGCCACCTCCTTCATGCGGTCTGGCTCTACTCTGCAGGCCTCAGACTCAGAATGTGCTGGCAAAGAAACCCTACAATCTCTGGGTCAGAAAATAAATCGTCTTATAGCCTCTGTATCGACATTTGCAGAGAAAATGGACAGTATTGCCAATCGAGTGACCAATTTGGAGACTTCTATGGAGCTGGTAACTACTGAATCTCTGGAAGCTAAAAAGCTCTCGGATGCTGCTATGTGGGTCAGCACTACACTGGTGAAAGAAAATGGGCACCTCTGTATGAGATTAGAGACTCTGGAGAACCAAATTAGAGCTCCTAACATTCGGCTCCTAGGTTTTCCGGAGGGATGCAAAGGGGATCACCTGGTTTTATTCTTACAAGACTGGCTGATACAGCAACTGGGTGAAGAAGTTAAAGACCAGGCAAAAAGTATTCGAAAAGCCTTCCGGATAGCCAGGTGGGGGAAGCCAGATAATGCAGAGGCTCCACGTGCTGTGCTGGCAGTGATGGATGGCGTGGCATCAAGGGACTACCTCCTAGCTATGGCAGGGCAGCATAAAACTTTGTTATGTGAGGGGGAATCAATCAGTATTTTTCCTGACATCAGCTATGCCACGAGGCAGAGGTGCAAGCTGTTCAATGGTACCAGGGCGCTCCTTTGAGAAGCAGGGATACAGCACAATGTATTATTCCCGGCTCGGCTGAGGATCATCCACCATGGGAAAATATTTATCTTTTCGGACCTGAAGGAGGCAGGACATTGGATCCAGAAGCAGGTTCCAAGGAGGAGACGCTCGAGAGATCAGACCGATCACTCATCAGAGGAGGATGAACCGTGAAGGGAAGACGAGGTTTCTTGACCAGAGAAGAGAAATTTCCTACATAACTAGAGGGACTTTAGTGTCCCCCCCCCCCCGGGACTTTGCGTGAGTAAATGCATTGGAACACAAGTGGAACTGCAGAAATGCAAATATTTTGTATAAGCTTAGCGCTAATTAAGTTGCCATTTGTTCCTAGAAGTGGCAATTACGTGGTGGGGGGGGGGGGTACTTTATTTTGCTTTGTTTTGTTTAATCAAAAACATTAGCTCCAAAAAGTCGTAATTATGTGGGGGGATATTTTGTTTAATACAAAACAATCTTATTTCAGTCTTTGTTCTAAATAAAAGTTTTGGCAAATGTGCTAATCAATTCAGAATTGAGGCCGTGAAGGAGCAGCGTTAATTAACCGGAAGTTAGCACCATAAGTGTGCCTCTCTTAAAGTTAAGCATGGATGTTATCATTCCCTCTTTTGAGGAGAAAGAATATAAGCTTAAACACTTAGAATTATTAGTTGTGTTATTTCCATGCTGCTCATGGGCTTTACAAAACAGCTTATGAAGGGATAATGGACTTATATGGACTCTTTTTTTCTTTAGTAATCCCCTCAGATGTATCTTTTGCAGTAGACTAAATCTGTATGTTTTGCAACGTGAGGAGTGGCGCCCTCAATGTGTTTGTAACTCTAACATATGACTTGTCTCTGCTGGAAATGTACAGCTCGCTGTTTATAATAAAATAATAAATATAAAGTTTAAAAAAAAAAAGGTTGGCTTGCTAACCTTTAAAGCCCTACATGAACAGGGACCGATTACCAGAAAGATCTCCTGACTCCATACTCCCCCCCCCTTCATCCTCTCCGATCCGCCGACGAGGGATTGCTAGAGATTCTCAGGGTTCGTTTAAAAACTTCCGGTGCTTGTGCTTTTTCTTTTGTAGCAACAACCCTGTGGAATTCTCTACCTCATCAGTTAAGAGAGTGCCTGACCATCAATAGTTTTAAATCTATACTGAAGACATATTTGTTTACCTTAGCCTTCCCAGATTAACTTTAAATTACTGCTGTATTTATTGTTTTACTGTAAGGTTTTCAGGTTTGTTTATGTATTTTAAAATGTGCAGCGCCTTGGTTCAGGAAAGGCGCTATACAAATAAAGTTTTACTTTACTTACTTAATGCAAAAAATAGATCAATTTATTGTTGCAGAAAATAATAACTTGGTTAAGGTACCATTACATCACCCAGTATATGTACTAGCCCCACACTTCGGCAAAAGCCTTCCTCAAAGGCGTACCCTTCTAGGATACTTCTTCAGTTTATATAGGCTGTCATATTATGACATCACTCTTGTAACTGACACATTATAAATTTCACATGATACAGAACTGAATACCCTACATATTCAGGAATGCCCCCCCCAAAAAACCTTGAATAACTTTGCTGTCCATCTGTCTCTTTACCTCGTCTAGAAAGGATTTAGTGAATTTTTGACTAACTGCGGTAGAACCAATAAAACTTTGTTTAATGGAAGGCTGATCCCTAGGAATGCTGCTTTTCTGTCACCTTAGATGTGCTTTGAGGAGAGGTACTTGAAGATGCGTCCTTTCCACCATCTGAGGCACTTCCCTCCATTTTTCTTCTGGGAGAGCTGGTAAGTGGCTTAGCAGCAGACTGTGACTGAGTGTTGCCCTTTTCTTTGTGTTTTAGGGCAAAAATGTTTACACAAATCACAATTTAAATAGTCATGGTAAGGGCCCAAACAAACAAAACACAGATCGTGGCAGTCTACATTCACCAAGATCTTGTGACACAAGTCACAATTTTTAAATCCTGTAGGCTCTGCCCTTTTCTTAGGCTTTTTGGTCACCAATCAACTGAATATGTCCAAAAAATATTGATGGTTCCTTAACAAAATGTGTAAACTACAGAATTAAACTTGCAAAATAAGCAGTTCTTTTTTGATTTGTATCCAGAATAACAGTTACCGCGTTTAAGTAGGAACTGAAAAATTTACTTTGTTGTGGTTCCAGGGAAGCAATTGGGAACAAGAGAATACCTCTAAAATATTAGAAGTAAGGTAAATAATCTCTCCAATGCAAATACTGAGAGCTAAATAGGAAAAAACAATAGAATGTTTTAAAATAAACAAAGGATGTGGCCGATGGACTTGGGAAGGGCTCCAAGACAAATGTTCTCAGCAGAGAAAATTAATCTGACATTAGAAAACTAGAACATCACCACACAGCAACATCTCAATGATGTTCTGATGCCACATCATCATTCTAATCTATGAAGCAACATGTTAAAAGTGGCCAATAGCCAAAGTTTAGTGACCAGTGACCAAACTTTTATCAACAATAATGTAATTGGCTAACCAAAAGGTTGAGGAGATAGAAAGGTGTAAAATGGCTAGTGTAGAGGCTGCAAAGGGCTAGTAAAAGGTGAAGGTGGCTAGTAGATGACTACATGATACCAACATGTAGATTGATGTGCCTTGTAAGTGCAGAGGTGTTTGGAGAGTAATTGTTGAAACCATGCAAATAATGATACCACTGTGCAAATTGATGTCTGTGTAGATGCCCAGGTTCAAAAGGTGTTGGGGCCCTTTAAATAACTGTAGAAAATAAGTGAAGAGCATAAACTGTGTTTAAAAAAATAAATGTTTTAAAGAAAATTAGCTTTACTTTGCCCAGCAGAAATATTTTGTACAAAACCTTCCTTCAACTCAAGGTCATAGCCAAAGATAAGGTCCAGCTACTTCAACCCACTGCAGCTTAGATACAGTTCCTCATTTAAAAAAAAAATGTGTAACAGAGAGTTGATAAGAAACAATTACATCCTTGTTTTGGCCACTGTCTAGTCAACAAGTTATTTAAAGTGAATGTGAAGTCCCCTCATATGTTTTCTGTATCCTAAAGCGAGTTATTTTTGATAAATGTAAAATCCCCTGATCACTTGTTTTTCCATCTAAGAATGACCACACGTCTCAGCAAAGTGTCAAATGTATCTTATGACCGAGGTATCTCATGACCACTCTATTTTTCGAACCCAAACCTCAGGATGTATCAGATGACCTAGGCCCAGATATTCAAAAGGGTTGCGCCATGCACAATAGGGTTGCGCCAGCGCAAGTCCGAAAATGTGCCATTCTGCAATATTCAGCGGGAGGCAGTTGCGCCCCCCAAATCATGCTGAGCAATAGCGCAATGATAATGAATGTATGCGCAACTTAAGGGGGGGAACCATGCATAAATGGCGCAGTGCGATATTCAACAACATGCGCCATGTGCAATAGGGGAGCAAGCGGAAGTTGCGCGATAGTGGAAATGAGCCAAAATAAAAAGGAACAAGGGAGAGGTGCAAGAATGTTACAGGGAAGTCACATAAGGCTGAACCATAGCTGCAGAAAGAGGGAAGGAGGGACACACAGGGCAGGCCAGGGAAAGGGCACCCTGAACAGAGAGGCACAGGGAAGGTGTGGGGAGACACAGCCAGTGCAGAAGGGGGAAGTGCCACACTACACAGAGGCCACCACAGGAAGGTGTTCCCGGTGCAGGGGAAGTAGCAGCCAGGACAGTGGGGGGAACACAGAAACAGCTGCCGAGGGGGGGTGAACACAAGCCAGGGACATGGCCAATGCCACCATCCAGATGGAGGCAGTAATGAGGGGGATGAGAAGGCGGGCAGCAGGGATGCGTGGCCGTGGAAGGATCTGTCGGTAGTATGTCCCCAACAGGCAGTACTGAGCCCACACCAGATTCGAGCTGTACAGCGATACTGAGATCGTGGGCCACTACCACCTGATTTGGGCAATTCTAAGGTGGCTCTGTGAGCTGTGCAGTGATGTGATGCAGGCACCCACACGACGAAGCCATGCTCTGTCAGTGGAGACTAAAGTGACAGCTTGCATGTGCTTGCTTGCCACGGGTACCTTCCAGAGACCAACAGGGGACACCACAGGCATAACCCAGTCAGCCACATCATGCCACCTCACCCAATTCCTCAGCGCACTGCTGCCACATGCTGCGGAGTACATCCATTTCCCCAGCACATCGGTGGAGCGCACAGCAAACATACAGGAGTTCCACAGGGTAGCACGTATGCCTGGCACGCTAGGGGCAATAGACTGCACCCATGTGGCCATCCGCACACCACCTGGCCCCTGAGGGGGCTGCATAAATTAATTGGAAGGGCTATGCTAGCATCAACTGCCAGGTGGTGTGCAATGCCAGGGGGTGCATAATCAATGTCTGTGCCACGCACCCTAGGGGAGCACATGATGCCTTCATCTGGCACCAGTTGGCACTGTGCCACAGATTCGAGAGTGGGGACATCCCCACTGGCCACTTAGTGGGTGAGTATGCAAACCACACGGACAAACTTAGGGCTTGGGAGGGGCATGGTCAGAGGTGACATGAGTAGTGGCCTACATGGCCCGGAGCAGGGCGATGCTGATCACCAAACTAACCTCCACCCTCTACACACAGGTGACAGTGGATACCCACTCCGTCCCTGGCTGCTCACACCATACTGGTGGCCCGCTACCTCATGGCAGCAACGCTACAATGAGGCACATGCCACCACATGTAATGTCATCGAGCGGGTGTTTGGTATTCTGAAGGCATGTTTCTGTTGCCTGGACACCTCCAGCGGTGCCCTACAGTACAGTGCCTCAAAGGCCTGTGGGCTATTCCTGGCCTGTTGCATCCTGCACAACATGGCCAACAAATGTGGGATAGCCGTACAGGTCAAAGAGGGGGACAGCGATGGGGACGATGAGGACGCCGGTGACAATGGTGATGGGCAGCCCCCCTTGGGCGACAGGACCCCTGACTACTCCGGCTGGCACAGCTGCACCGGGACACCATCACGGAGGAGCACTTCAGCCAACCCAGGTAAGTCATAGGGCCATGTGCAACTACCAGTGGCAAAGTCACAACCCACAAACATGCATGGACACACACCAGGGGTGCATGCTGTCAAGGGAAGTGGCCAGGCATGGAACCATACACACCACCAGGGATGGGCGAGGTATAACATGGCACGTGGTCAGACACACACACACACAAACACACACACACACAACTCACCAGACATGCACAAAGGGTAGGAGGCACACCGACCCAGAATGCCACCTCTAACCACACACATGTCCACAGAACACCACGACCACTGCCCGTCATTATGTGCATGTCAGACGCTGGGCACCATTGTACAGTGGTGTACAGCGCAATGCAGGCATCATCATGCACACGCGACTGTGGACAGCAGCCAGGAGGGTGTGCAAATGGACTGTGTGTGTGCGTGCAGGGCCGGGTACCCACCCGTGCATTGCCCGCTGAATGACACAATGCACACAGGGCAGCATCAGACAGTAGCCACTCTGGAAGATAGGTCAGTCACGCGACACAGTGCCACGGCCACCACAGATGCATGGGCGGCCCTGCTGAGACCCACCAGCAGTAACAGGCTGACCACTGGCCTCATGGGGGTGGCATCGATGGTCCCCCAGGGGTTCCACTGCATGAGCACGACCGTGCTCGTGCAGGGGTCTGCAGCACACCGAACATGCCTGTGCCAGGCGTGCTCGGGATGCCCACAGCTGAACCCGGTGTCGACAAGGATGGTGTCGTAAGATGCCAGGAACGGGGGTGGACATTGCACTGCACAGTGTCTGCGACGCATGGGCAAATAACTGTGTGCCCACTGTGACCATGGCAGCTGTGATTGTCTGTGTCAGTCTGTCAATGGCAGTGGTCGCATCCTCCCACATCTGGTCCATCCCTGCCAGGAGCACAGCGGTGTCTCTGCTGTGACGCTCCTCTGCCTGGTGCAGAGCCACACTCAGTGCATCCACTGCCGTCACAAGCTGCTTCTGCTGATTGACTGATGCTTGCAGTATGCGGGTGTGCTCATCCAAGAGGTCATCTGCCTGATCGGCATGCTGTCCCTTGGGATGTTTGCAGCCCTGATGCTCATCACCCCTTGAGGGTGGGTGTTGCACACCAGGACCAGGCCTGGGCATGTCCACAGGCGGTGCACTGACGCTGCCCCCTGACACTGTACCCCATGCCCATTGGCCGACTGCTGATGCTGCCCCTCTGGCTGCCGCTCCCCAGGGCTCAATGGTGCCGCTGCAGTGGCTGCAACAGTCCCACTGTTCTGTACACACACGAGTGCTGCCCCACCAGTGCTGACAGGTACAGGCTGGGACTGTGATGACACGCAGGCATCCACGGCGGCACCACCCACAGCTATGGCCGCGATGTAACCTGCTGTGTGGCCATCCTGTGGCACACACGTGTCACTGCCCATGATGTTAGTGACATCATCATCGGTGACGGATCCTGCACCAGCCCCAGTCTCAGCATGCTGGCATCTGTGGACACTGGCACGCTGGGACATGGGAAGGGCCTCCTCCGCACCTGCTCCACTAACATCAGTCTGGACATCCAGGCAGGCCCACTGTCGCCCTGAGGTGCATATTCCTGTGGAGGTGGATGGGCCCTCCTCCATCTCCATGTGACCGGCCTCAGTGGAGAAGCCTACCACCGCTGACCCATGCAGACGCTCAGGAGCTGTAAGGGAAAACAAAGTCGCGTTATTGCATGTGACCTACCCTGTCCCCCCCAATAGACAGACCATGACCTACCATGCAGTGACGGGCTACCACCTGTCTAGAATACACCACCCGGAACACCCTCAATGGCACAACGCTGCATGCTGCCAGCAACCCGCTCCTCCTGTGGGGTCAGGAGCACCTCCAGCTGTCCCCCACCTGTTGCAGACTGTGCTGCCCTGATGGCAGCCACCTTCTCCTTAATCCTCCGCCTGTCTGTGCCCATCTTCTTCTTGCACTCCTGCACGGAGCACTGATGGCTGCCATGCAGGTTTACAGCACATGCCACCTTCTCCCATGCAGCAGCATGGGCCTGTGGTGTTCCCTGGCATCCGCTGAGAAGCGGCTCCTGGTCTAGGTAGGCCTCGAACAGGGCATCCGTCTTGGCCTTAGTGAAATTTGGCCTTCTCTTCCTCCCACGACTCTGTTCCTCTTCCTCCACAACATGCTCAGTCATGATTCAGCCTGTGAGAATGACAGGTGTTACCTGTGACTGTGCAGTCCCATGCATTTCCCAAAATCCACAGTCCACACTCCCAAACAGCATGCGACTCACCGCAACAGAATGCAGTAACCGACTAGGGCCAGTGCAGCCCAATGTCGCATTTTTATAGCGCAACCCATGCAAATGAGGCGAGGCGCATCTTTAAGTGGATGCAAATGCAGTGACTGTGCCTTTGAATGGCTGATTAGCTGATTTGCATATGCCGGCTGAATATCTCACTGTTGCGCTTTGCGCAATTGTGTTGAACGTGCTGAGCCAAGGGTGCAGTTCTGTGACATGCGCAGTACACACCTAACTGCACATGCCTGGGTTGATGATGCAGGCGCCTGCTGCGCTGCTGACGTGCTGTGCATGGGAGGCAATGCAGGGCATGGCCACCATTATGCCAGTGGCGCTACAGCACTGTTCACCTATATGGCGCTGTGGCACTGGGATGTCATAGGCGCATTGGGGCAACAGCGCGGTAGGCTGCTACAGGAGGTGGCACACAGGCACCCAATCATGCTACATGCATTGGGTTCCAATCGCGCTGTGGCTGTCCATGTGCCAGAGACCCTTGACCCTGTGCCTGACCTTTGCCCCCTAGGCACCATGCGTCAGGCATGGGTGCACCACTATCGCGCTGTTTGGTGACAGCATGATAGGGAATGACAGCGCTGTACCGTGCATCATCTGCACGTGGCAGAACTGTGCTGCAGAGCGCCATTTTGACTGAACTGAGCAGCAGAGATGGCATGGAGGCGTGCTGTGCAGTGGAGCCAGGTGGAGCTGGCAAACCTTGTTGCCATTGTGGAGCCACATGTTGGGCCTTTATTTGGGGAGGCACCCCTGGACAGGACCAGGAGTCAGGTGTGGCAGGAGGTGGCCGACGCCCTGGAGGAGGCCACCGGTATGGGGCGGATGGCAGAGCAGTGCTGCCACTGATATGGGGACCTGAGGTGGAGTGACCCGGACCTGCTTGTCCACCTGCAGGCACATGCCAGGAGGGGAACGGTGCCATGGCCAGGTAGGTGCAACACCCATACACTTTTATCATACATACGGGTATCACGGTTGCATGTGTCCGGCACATGGGGGGAGGCCATCCGGTGTTGGCTGTGGTGGTGTTATTGGGGTGTGGGGTGGGTGATTCTGGCTGTGTGGGATTGCAGACACATGGGGGCCGGGGGACTTTGCTACAGGATTGCACTGATGTTCTTCTCTCCATGTTTGCACGTTAGGCCCAGAAGAGCACAGGATGATGAGAGAGAGGAGGCGCTGCCAGGAGAACCATCAGGCCGGGAGGGGTGAAGGTCCATAGAGGCGCAGGGACCAGCCTGAGGATGGTGAGTGCCTTACATCCATGATCATTATTGCATGCTGTGTAACAGGGCGGGCAGCGGGGCATGGCCACCATTCATTGACACCACTGCCATGCACGCAACTTGTTACATTTAGCACTGTCCAGTGGCACTGCATGTCTGGGAGTGCGTCAATGGTGGTCCATGCGTGCACCGGGCACATGGCTGTGCCACTGCCTTTGCACCGCATAGCCAAATCACTGTACGGCCACAGTGGTGGTGTGCAGGACATGGGCGGTGGGTGTGTGCAGTGGTCCACATGGCTGTGACTGCCTGGGTAGGCAGGTCTTGTGGACACGGTCACTGTGGGTGGTCGCACACCATCACAGGGGCGTGGCACATAGATATATGCCATGCACAACAGGTTTGCTGCAGGGGGCTGGACAATCACATGTATTGACTCTGCTCCCTTGTCCTAGGTGGACAACGCTGGATGGCCCTGGAACGGGGAGTACAAGAGCTTCTGCAGCTGGCATGGGCATCCCTGGCAGTGTTGGAGTGCATGGAGCGGCATGGGGTCTGGAGGAGAAGAACCCAGAGGCACCACAGGAGTGGAGAGCGGGGCACAGAATAGACCCTCCATGACCCCCTGACACCCATAACCCCCTGGACCCACCCTCACACCCCGTCTTCCCTCTCCCATTTGTACACCCCTGCCCCTTGCCCACCCCCACCTGGTTTGTGGCCCTTCCCCACCCTTGTATATATTTGTACATATGTTTCAAGTTATTTATATTTTAATACATACATTTTGTTATAACAACTGTGGTGGTTTCTGATTTGCAGCGGGCTGCAGGTGCTCAGCTGCAGTGGTGTGCATGGCGTCAGGGGTGGTGCACGCATATGTGTGTGTGTGCAGAGGTGAACCACCTATGGTGTGGGCAGGGGGATCAGTTACTGTCTGTGGTTTGTGTGTTGTACTCTGTGCACTGGATGCCTGTGTGCAGTGGTCCATGGGGCCTGCACTGTGTGCATGGCACCCTTGTCAGACCATCCATGGCCTGTGCAGCTGACACCCTTGCATGTCTGTGATATGCACAGTCTGCTGGTGTGTCAGTGGTGGCTGTTGTGGCCAGTGCTGGGATGGGATGTGCCTGAGGAGGGTGTGCAGGGTGCTGTACCGCCTGGAGGTAGGGTCAGGGGCATGCCCTGTCGCCATGTGGGGATTTACCTCGTGTGCTGGCCTTTGGTCGGTCTCTCAGCTGTACCTCGGGGGGGACGTGCAGGGTGGCACTGTGTATGCATCTGCTGCATCACTGTCTGCTGCCACCCACTGCAGGGTGTCCATGGAGGGGCTGCCTTGCATGGCTCCATTGTGCACAGTGTTGTATTGTCACAGTGGGGGTGGTGGCATGCATGGGGTGTCCTGCACTGTTGGGTGCTACTCCTGGGCAGGGTGTATGGGGATAATGGTGCAGGGTGTGCTCTGCATTTGTGGGATGGTGTGGTACAGGGTGGTTGGCCATCCTTGTGTGCTGGTCACAGCTTGCCAGGGGGTGTGATGGGGCACCATGTCCCAGCTGTGGGTTGGTTGCTGGTCTCCATGGGCCAGTGGTTATTCCAGCCCTCCCCCAGTTGTGCAGTGCATGGGGTGTGGGGGGACGATGTCTGTTCTGCTGTGTGTTCCTCTGCCCATCTGTGGCATGGGTGGTGGGCCCCTGCATCCCTGGTTGTGCTGTTGCATTGCTGCCCTGCTGCAGGGGGTGTCCCTGGTTGCATTATGGCACATCTGGACTGCTCAGCTGAACATCCCTTGTTGCGCTATGGTGCATCAGATATGCTCAGCTTCACCTCCCTAGTTGAGCTATGGTGCAGGTGGTGCGATATTCAGTCATCGGCCGTAGGCGCATCTTGGCCTGCGCAGTTTTTGAATATCACACTTCTTGCATATGGGCGCAGCGGACTTGCGCTTGCTCCTGCTGTTGCACACTTTTTGGGCGCAGTTTGAATATCTAGGCCCTAGTGTCTAGGCTAAAATGTGCTGTAGTAGGCTCTGGAAATTTCCACCATGCATTTTTGGGGTATAAATACAGGACCTAAATGTCATGACCAGTGTGTTTTTTAGAGGAATAGCTACGGCTGCTATAGATGCTAAAACACCCAGAAAAGGGAGCGGTTCACTCCACTTTTCTGTAACTGTAGCCCTGGTGGTAAAAGGCCATCAGCTGTTTAGATTTGATCATGTTAGAGATAAAATTGTTAGGGCTTATTTGATATTAATAAATTGCAACTAATTTACAACAACATTTGGTGTCAGGTGGCTTTATTGGATTACCAAGGACCACTAGCCAAGAACCTTGTGTTTTACAAACATCCCAACATGGCGATGATGCAGTTTTTGTATGGCATCACTACTGGACTCATGTTGTTAGAAAAAGCTGCAAAGCATTCTTCCGTAAAAGAGCAGTCATCTTTGGCACCCAAGAAGAAAGAAAAACTGCTACGCCATTTCCAGTACAGAACACAATGCTCCCAGCTGGAACTCTGCTGGCAACCAACTGGTTCTGGAAACCCCATGTCAAAAAAGACATAGGATGGAGACAGTACAGAGGAGGGTGACAAAAGTGGTGTCAGGGATGCAGCATAAGTCATATGAGGAGAGACTCAGAGCTCTCAGTATGTACTCCCTGGAGGATAAGAGAGAGAGAGAGAGAGTGGGGATGTGATAGAGACCTTCAAATATCTAAAGGGGATCAACAGGGTGCCAGATGGGAGCATCTTTCACATGGAATGAAATAGCAGAATAAGGGGGCACAGCATGAGACTAAAAGGGGGAACTTAGAAGGAACTTGAGGAAATTCTACTTCACTGAAAGGGTGGTGGAGAAATAAAACAGTCTCCCCCAGGAAGTGGTGGGGGTGGCCACGGTTCAGGGATTCAAGAATGTGTGGGACGGGCACATGGGAATTATCAGGCTAGAGCAAAAGGGGAGGGGGAACTTGTAGCATCTAGGGTACCTTAAGCATTAGAAAGAGGGATAGGGCAGACTGGGTGGGCCACAAGGCCCTTATCTGCTGACAATGTCTATGTATCTATGTAACCACAGAAAAAATGTTCTGAACACCATCCAAAATACTATAGCTGGCAAACAGAAGCAAAAGGAAAAGCACCTTGCAGTTCCCCTGAAAAGTAAATAGAGGAACCAGTGCCAAAGAAAGTACATGCCATTTTTGGAAGACATTGAACAAAATGTGGCAATTTTTAAAAACAATGCTGTTTTGAAAAGCCTGTCTCCCATGTGCCTCCTACTCTCCCTCTAGAGGAGGTATTTGAAGAGGATAAATCCACCGTCCCAGCGGATACTGCTGAGGAGGACTTCAGCTCCCCACCTAGGAAGAACGAGAACTATTCATGCTATGCTTCATTTTTTGATTTGTAAAATCTGATAGAGCTTAGTAGTGGGCCCCGAGCCCCTCAAAGCCTCTGAGAAGCCAAGCACAAGATTGTGAAATGTGAATGGTATAGAAATATGAAAAATGGCATGCATATAAGCATGTATTTGCTGCCCATATGGAATTAGTTGGGGGCAGCCCCAAAAAATGTGCTGATGGGAACCAGCCTCTAAAGTGCATTACCATACACTGTTTTTTTCTCACAGATCCCCACCCTTTCCCAGTGGAAGCATAAGGTTTCTGAGATAGAATCTGTGGAAAGGATTATGGCTCAACTTCGACTGTGATATACACTGTTCTAGGAGCGTGGATATGTTGTTCATCCACACTCTTTGGCTTGTCCCTTTCCCTTTAAATCTCGCCGGAAAGTCTTCAAGCTGGCTCCTCCCACCCACTCGGGTGGTAAATACCTTGGCTCCACCCCATAATGCCAGATCTTCCTTTCCGCTGGAAGAATCGGGTTCCCTCATGCTAACTTTCGCCATCATAGGCCCTGGATTCACAAACAGGGCGGCACACACTCCCGTCTGCTGTGCAAGAAGGTGTTCCACATCTGGACCCTCATCAGCCAGTTGAAGGTGGCTCTCCTAGCCATCCATGTGGTAGGAGTCTCGAACCAACTGGTGGATGCTCTCAGCTGCCTAGACTAGACATCCCACAAGTGGTCCCTCCATCCATAGAAGTAGCTTGCAGTCTGTTCTCCCATTGGGGCAAACTGTTGGTGGACCTGTTTGCCTCCAGAGAGAATGCCAAGCTGAGTCTGTACCATGCCCGCCCCCCTCAGCAGAGCTCGCTGCAGGGGGATGCCTTTTCAAGGCTGTGGGCCCCAGGCCTCCTCTACGCCTTCCCTCAATTTCCCTTGATCCACAATGTGTTACTGAAGGTGAGGAGGGACAAGGCATAGGTGATTCTGGTAGCCCCAGTTTGGCCGCGCCAATTCTGGTACCCAGATCTCCTCAGCCTCAGCTGCAGGCCCCCAGAATGGCTTTGTGCATGCCCGAACCTGATATCATTAAACCAGGAGAAGGTCTTCCATCCAGACCTTCAATCCCTGCACCTCACAGCCTGGTACCTGAGCGGCTAGAGTTCCAGGCTCTGGGTCTTTCCGAGGATGTCTACACTGTGGTGGAGGCATCTTGCAAGGAATCGACCAGGAAATGTTATGCCTTCAAGTGGAAGAGATTTTCCATTTGGTGTCAGGGTAAGAGTCTGGACCCCTTATCCTGCTCTGTGGCTAACATTCTAGACTACCTTTGGTCTCTCTCCAAAGGGGGTCTGCGGTCATCGACCCTTAGGGTGCACCTGGCAGCCATTTCTGCTTACTGGGCATGGGCAGGTCAGCCGGCATTGGCACAGGCGACAGTGGTCAGGAGCTACTTCAAAGGCCTGGATCACATATCCCCTCCAGTGTGTGAACCTCCACCTCCATGGGATCTCTTGCTGGTTTTGGCAAAGCTTATGGGCAAGCCATTCGAACCCATGCACAAGTGTGAGCTCTCACACTTGTGATGGAAGATGGCCTTCCTGATGGCTATCACGTCAGCCAGATGGACAGGGGAGCTTCAGGTGCTTTCTGTGGACTCCCCTTATCTGGTCTTTCACAGAGACAAAGTTGTCCTGCGCCCCCACCTGAAATTCCTTCCGAAGGTGGTCTCAGAGTTTCACTTTAATCAGGTGTTGACTCTTCTAGTATACTACCCTAACTACACCTCGGATGCTGAGTACAGGCTCCATACTCTGGACCTGAGACGTGCTCTCTCCTATTATAATGAAATAATGGTGGAAACTCATGGAGAGGTTCACCAGCTGTTTGTCACCTACACTGAAGCCGCTTCTGGCAGACCTGCAGCCAAATGGACCATTGCAAGACCATAGGTCTGTGCTACGAGTTAGCGGGCAAGGAGCCTCCCAGAGGATTAAGAGATCATTCTACCTGCCATACTGCTGCATCAGTGGCTGCTTCCAGGGACATCCCTATCTAGGAAATCTGTCTGGCTGCTATCTGGAAGTCAGCAAACACCTTTATTTCCCACTACCACATCGACCTTGAATCACACCGGGATGCTGGTTTTGGGGCCTTGGTTCTCCAATCTCTGTTTCCCAAGTAGGGACTGTGCGCCTTGCCTCCCTCCTCCTGGAGAACTGCTAGGAGCCTGCCAAAGAGTGTGGATGAACAACATATCCACACTCCTAGAAGAACAGGTTACTCACCTGTAACAGTAGTTCTAGGTGTGTATGTTGTTCATCCACACGCACCCACCCAACCTCCCTGGCTTTAGGTGCATCACCTTGCTTCCAGCGTGCTAAGATCTGGCATCATGGGGTGGAGCTGAGGTATTTACCACCCGGGTGAGTGGGAGGAGCCAGCTTGAAAACTTTCCAGTGAGATTTAAAGGAAAAGGGACATGCCAAAGAGTGTGGATGAACAACATATTCCACTCCTAGAACTACTGTTACAGGTGAGTAACCTGTTCTTTTTGGAGACCTGGCAACCCTGGCATCTTATGGAGACCACAGGTAGAGGCATTGAGGGTCCCCAGACATAGATATAATAGCATTTACAGCACTTTCATACACATTTTTGCTCATTTCCCCTGTTTGTTGGCTTCTTAGGGGGATTGGCAGACCCACCCCCTCCCTACTTTATTTTAGAGGGCCCCTCATTAATCACCCAACATTACTACCTATGCCTCAATATCATTACTGGGGTTTTCAGAAGTCAATATGCAATCTTGAGTTTTGGGCACCCTTACATTTTAGTTCAGATGTTACAGGAACTTCTAATAAATGATTCAGGGCCACCCACCCAGCCCAGCAGGTCTGTAAGAAAAATGTTGCACGCAATATTTTGTCAGCTCTTGTTGCATATGTTCCAAACCATTTTTGTAGGCTTAATATGTTTTATATGCAGCTTTATTGGTTGCCATTGTTAACTGATATTAAGACTCTTGGTTCACCGCTATGGACCCTTCTCAGGATATCATGTAGTAATGGTCAACCCAAATAATCGATGTGACACATCTTCTTCAAGATCAAGAGTGGATTACAATTTGTATGTACTATCAAAAATATTTGGTGATATTTACTGTTGAGATATGGTAATGTTGTTTTATTTTTGTTGTTAATATAGTCTTTATTGAAAGATTTTACCATTTACCAGTCACAATATACATTGCTGTATTCAATTATCTTAGACATGGTTACAGATTCTGTCTTAGATCAATTTCATTTTGTATGCAACTTCAGGATCATTTACAATTATGACTTATATGCCCTGGGAAAGCTCATACTTGGGGCTCCATTAATCCAGAATTCAATAATACAGTGACCTTGTTTTCAGGACTCCCTTCACAGACTCCCCATGGTTCCTTGTCTACTGGAGTAACAACCTCCATCCAAAACTTAAAGCCTAAGAGAATAGGACTGGATGTTCAGGGAACAAAAGACAGGTCCTTAGACATAATGTATAAAATCCATCTATTCCATTTAATGGAACAGGCCTCTGCTCTATCATTTAAGGAGTATGTGAGCTTCTCCGATCTATATATGTGGTTGACTATTTCCCTCCACTCCAGGACTGAAGGAGTCACTGCAGTGAGCCAGCGTTTAGTAATTACTTTTTTCGCTGCAAGCAGAAAAATTCCCAGTAAATACTAGTGGTGGGGGCTTCGAAAGTCCCGGGGCAACACATGCAGGACAAAGAACTCCCCGGTGAAGGGAGGTGCCAAACCGAATAGCTCCACAAACTCCTGCCACAGACCAAGAAGGAAGGGTTGTAATCTTGGACAGGACCAAAGTATGTGTGAAAGGTGAGGAACACCCTCTCCGCACTGCCTCCAGCAGACCGCAGCACTCTGATTGTTATAGTGGGCTGTTACTACTGGGGTCCAGAAGAATCGTATTAGTATCTGCCATGCAAACAACTGTCATGAATGGGAACTGGTAGCTCTCGCAAAAAGCTGGCACACTGTGTCCCACTGTTGTGAAGTTATGTGAGAACCAAGTTCCCCATTCCACTTCTCTCTTATTGCATCTATATTTCCTCCTAACGTTTCCATCAGGGATTTATATAGCACCGAGATGAGGTGGGATATGTTCCTGGTTTTAATAACTTACTGGAGGGTTTGAATCAAATGAGGACATTTCTCAGGAGCCCTGACGTCAGGAGGTAAAGCCTCATAATAGTGTCTTAGTTGTAAGAAACGGAAAAAGTCCGACTGGCGTAGGTGAAATTCCCACCGCAATGACATAAACTCTTTGAAAAAGGGCCCATCCAAAAGTTGGGAAAAACCTGTGAGATGGAGGTGCCTCCAAGCCCGAAAAGTGTGATCCTGTAAAACTGGGAGGAAGTTCTCCAGCAGGGCTATTGGGCAAATCAGCACTAAAAAAGAGGAGAGTTTAAGTGTTCTGCGTGCTAAGTACCAGGCCTTAAGTTGCTGTACAATCCACAGGGTCAGGGTTAGATGTCTCAGCGAGGTGGGGGTTTATATATTACAAGCCTTTGATAGTCATGTTGTGGGAGAATGGCGTCCTCAATTTCATCCCACCGTGAGCTGGGTGTTCCCATCAAACGCTGCATTATAAAGGACAAATGTGAAGCCCAATAATATTGTTTAAGGTTAGGGAGTGCAAGACCTCCCTGCGTTCTAGGCAGGAATAAGGTGCTCAGTTTAATCCTGGGGTGCCTGCCTGCCCAAACAAATCTAGAAATAACTTTATTCTAGATTTGAAATAGTTTATTAGGTAACTTAAGTGGAACATTCTGAAATAAATAGAGGGCCCTTGGAAGGATCACCACTCTCACCACTTCTATTCTCTGAAACATGTTCAGAGGAAGGACATTCCATCTCTCAAGATCATGCTTCAGCTGGGCTGTAAAGGGTTGGAAATTATTATTCAGGGCATCATCTAATCTGTGGGAGAGAAAAATGCCGAGGTATTTTAATTTGGACAGGGCCCACTGGAAGGGGTACTGCCTCTTGAGCGCTTCAGATGGTGTAAAGTGAAAAGTAAGGGCATCAGTCTTACTGGTGTTAAGCCGATACCCTGAGTGCACCCCAAATTCCTCCAAGATTCGGAAAACTGAGGGAATAGACTGCGTGGGGTTGGAGAGATATAATAGGACATCATCCGCATAAAGAGCTATGCGGTGCTCTGATTCCTCTATTTGAACTCCCGAAATCTTGAGGGACAATCTAATTGCCTGAGCCAGGGGCTCGATGAAAATAGAAAACAAACCAGGGGATAAGGGACAACCCTGACGTGTTCCCCTGTGCAGTGGAAAGTACTCAGAGTGATGCCCCGAAACCTTCACGCATGCCTGAGGGGCAGAAAATATTGCTCTGAGTGCAGCAACGAAAGAGACCGGAAACCCCATCACAGCGAGGGTGGAAAAAAGAAAGGGCCAACAGACCCTGTCAAACGCCTTCTCAGCATCCAGGCTGAGAAGGACTGCCGGCTGTTGATGGGTTTGCATTACATTCACCAAATGCAGGGCTCTTCGGGTATTGTCTGAGGTAGATCTAGACCTCACGAACCCTGTCTGATCCAAGTTTATCAGAGTTGGGAGTATTACATCCATCCTACTGGCCAAAATGGACTTAAAGTACTTATAGTCCGTGTTAAGTACTGAGATTGGCCTATAGGAGCCACATTGTAAGGGATCCTTATCTGGCTTGGGAATAAGTGAAATTGTTGCATACGACCAATTGGGTGGTGGGGCCTCTCCCAGAAGGATGTCATTAAATGTGTTTCGCAGCAGCTGGCAGATTGACTGTGCTGACCCCTTGAAAATTCTGCCCCAAATCCGTCTGGGCCCGGCGCCTTCTATGTTTTAGATTTAGCAATGGCCCAAATCAATTCCTCTGAGCTAATCGGGCACATCAAGCTGCGCTGTTGGACCCAGCTCAGCCTAGGAAGTCTTAGGGCTGACAGAAAATCATCGGAGCGAGACTGATCTGGAGAATGATCTATAGTGTAGAGAGACTTGTAATATTGACAGAATGCTTGGGTTATATTTTTAAGTCTAGTGTGATGCTGACCCGTATTAGGGTCTTTTATTGCCGCAATAGTGGACATCTTACGCTGTTGCCGTGGCGGTAGGCTAAAGGCGCGAGGCTCTGGGGCCCATATCTCACCTAAATGCTGTTCTCAGGTATGCCAAGCTAACTCAGTGTTGGATACTCAAGTCATCCAAGTCCTTCTTAGTCTGCTTAATCTGGGCCAGAACTGAGTGATCCTTTGCTGATGAGCCAGGTGAAGGAATTGTAGTGTCTGCTCAGGCGTGTTTGTCTATCCTTACGATCCTTAGCCAGGGAGGATGTATACTTAATCAAGTGGCCCCATAGAACCGCCTTCAAGGTGTCCCATTGAATTGGGGACGAAATTCCCTGGGTGGCATTATCTTGGATAATTTCCTGGATTTTCTCTTTCAGGAAGTTTTTAAAATGATCACTTTTCATGTGTGAGGGGTTAAATCTCCATCTGGTGTTGCACCTCTCCAGGCCCAGCTTCCAGGTGGTTATTAGTGAAGCATGATCTGTGTGAGCTATTGTGCCCAATGTGGAGCTGATCAGGGAGTCCTGACATTCCTTCTGCGTATAGCAGTGATCAATCCTCGTATATGTCCCGTGAACCGATGAATAATAGGAATACCTCCTGTCCCTGGGATGTAGGTATTACCACACATCGAGCCACCCTACTTCTCCGACGAATTGTTTAAAAAATCTATGTGGGGTCGTCTGCCTTCCCCTCATAACCCTGGTAGAGTTCAGAGATGTATTGGGGGCGATATTAAAATCTCCCACTAAGATCAGGGTCCCCCTAGAAAGCTCAACGACCTTACCAAGCAGATATCGGATCGTTGGGGTATTTGAGGCCGGGTGGGAGGTAAATGTTAGCTAAGGTTACCTCTTGTTCCAACAGGATCCCCTGGACTACCACCAAACGACCCTCGGGATCAGCCCATTCTTTTACCATTTGAAAGGGAGTGTGGCTCAAAACTAGTATGGCGACCCCCCTTTTCCTACCACCCTCCCTCGCTGAGGAGAAGACCCGCGAGAAACCCCTCCCTTTTAATTTCTTGTGTTCCACGGATGTCATATGCATTTCCTGCAAGTACACAATATCAGGTGTGGACCTCTTAACCAATGATATAATTCTAGATCTTTTAATCGGGCTACTCAGTCCATTCACATTCAAAGAATATACTTTCAAATGTTTACCTGCCATTTAGGATGTAAATCATGTCTATGAATTTTAACCTTCTGTCGCCATAGCCTAAAAATTGCAACCTCTATCTGCTGAAATGAACCTATGTGACTGTAACCTATGTTAGGGTCCCACTGTATGGGGCTCCAAATTTGTCTAGGAACAATGAATCTCAACCATTCTCAGGGCCATACAAAACCCTTAACAAAAAACTGTAGGCTGGGAACTCCAGCCTGCCCAGAAACTAGTACTAAATCCCTAAATTTGCTAGGGGAAAAAACCCTATTACCCACCCGCAGCCCATGAAAAAAAACCTGTGAGCTGAAACAGCTGACATTTCTGTAGCTGTAGGGAGTACAGGCCTCCCATGTCTTGGAGGGGGGTCTAGGAATTCTAAGGCCAACAGGGCCAACACTGTCAGTGTAAACCTCCACATCACTGTGGTACTTCCAACTTGCTGGTCATAATCCATGACCCGAAGAAGGCTCAGGGCCTACCTTCTATGTCCCCAATACCACTAGGGGACCTTTGACACTATCCATTCCACATTCGTTGTTAGCTGTTCCAGCGATTTATGCTGCTTCTCTAGCTTGGAGATATCTGTACGTAGTGCTGTAGTCGTTAACCTCATCTCTTTCCTGAAGTCCCTTAATTCACTTAGGACCAGGGACATCTGCCTTTGAATTGTAGATAGCGATAGATGTTGTGCCTGAGAGCTGCCTGGCGTGAGGAGGTCGAGGCCTGAGAGCCCTCGCTGCCAGAATCTCCCTCCGATAATCCCCCGGCATCTCGCTCTATTTGCGATTTTTTAACAGGTTGGTCACCCTTTCTAAGCATAACTGTAGTCCTCGGTGTGGAAAACAACAAAATGCTCGGCTTATAAATGCTGTAATTTCAAGGATTTAGAAGGGGTAGATGGTGGCTCAAAAAATTAAGCGGCCATTAGGCGCATGACGTCACCGGAAGTCCCTCCGGTAATGTTATTTTTATTAAAAATATGAAAACAAAAACAGTTTAAAAAAAAAAAAGGGAAGAGCATTTCCTGGGCTTTTAAACTATGACTGTTACTTTAATTTCTCAGTAGCAAGTCGGCCCGGTGGCGCTGAGGTTTGAGGTGCTGGACGCCACACCTCTGATACGCCGGCGACTCTGGTTTGGGAATGAGCCCACACTGCCGGGAGTCAGCAGGGGAGAGAGAGGATCGAGCATCCAGAGGACTGCTCTCCTCTCTTGGGGTGGGATCCAGGGGTAGCCCAGCATAGCAGCAACCCCTGGTGGAGACTGGCAGTACTGCGATGCACAGGAGCTCACAAGCAGGGGAAGACATCGGGCAGCTACTTTCCAGATGTGGGTGGGAGCATCCACATCGTGGGCTGGGCAGGATTGCACGTCCCATGTCTGGGGCGTAAACACTACGAAAAAAAAACCTCCAGCCCGCATAGGCAACGGCTCTCCCGATGCCAAACTGCCTCATGCTTATTACTGGAGCCCTGCCACCACCCCTTCAGGCTCCTAGGGCCCTATGTCCCTCCTGGGGCTTGGGGATAAAGTAACGCCCTTGAAGATGGCAGGGTTCACCGTGGGCGGTAGAGCGGCATAGGTGAGCGGCGAGGCTCAAGAGAGTTCCGGTGCCTGGGGGAGATAAACAGAAGGGTAAAAAAAAAATTTCTCGGTAGCACCTCTTAATAAAGATTTAAAACAAAATTGGTCTGATGACTTTAAGTCATATGCCACCTCCACCCTGTTGTTGAGGTAGGTAACCTGCCTGAGTTACAGTGTAGTGCTCATTACCTGCAGGGTCCGTGGAACACTGTCCTGCCAGTTTGTGAGAGCTTACCTTACTAAGAGAAGCTTCACCTAACATACACAACGAAGACTTGTCTGGATGCTGTTGGATATCAATTTCAAATGTCTGTTGCTGTGAATGACCCTGCATCTTGGGCTCTAGCAAACTCAGTGTCTGCAAGGAGAGTCCCCTGACTTAGAATTGGTTTATAGTATATGGTTAGGGCTTATTATGAATAGAAAGCCGTGGCTTTCAAAAATCTGGTTGTAGGACAGTTCAGAGGTCAAAAAAGTTGTTGTACTATCGATCTGACGTCACATCGATAGTACAACAACTTTTTTTACCTTGCCCTGCCACCTGATTGGCTCACTCAAGGCTCTGAGGAGAAAAAATATTGTGTAGCATGGTGGCCCGATTAAGTGAGTGCCAGTCGGGGGACCCTCCTCGTTTTGACACAGAGAGCCTCATGAGGCTCCAGGACACAAAAGTGAATCGCGGTTATTTTATTTTTAAACCAAGTGGATATGAGCTAGCGGTACGGGGCGACGCAGAACTGAGTCAGAGCGGGACAAGCATGAGGGAGGGGAATCCAAGCACTCAATGATAAGTTTAAATGCTACATTGACAAGCATTTAAACTAGCAAAGGGGGGTGTCAGGCCAGCAAGGAGGGTACCTACTTGCTCACCCCCCACAGATAGCAGTGGAACCAGTGAACCAGAGGAGTGGCTATCTCTGCAAAGCAGTGTGCAAAAGATGGAGATTAGTGCCCAAGAGGTGGATAAGCAGAAAAGGGCAAAATTCAGCAGAAGGGCAGACAGCAAGGAGAACCAGGGATAAATGACAACCAAGGAAGGGCTGGAGTAGAACAGTGAAGCAGTCTAGGAGGTCAAATCATGGAAAGCCATGTGTGCAAATGCCAGGAGCCTTAGCAACAAGATGGAAGATCTGGAGGCTGTCATGGTACAGTCAGACCTGGACATTGTGACCATCACTGAAACCTGGTGTAATGATAACCATGACTGGGAGATGGCCATACCTGGCTACAACATATTCAGAAGAGACAGAGCAGGCAGGAAGGGAGGAGGAGTGGCACTGTATGTGAAAAATGACATAAGGGCCACAGAGATCCAGGAGGAACAAAATGGGGGAGAGATACTGTGGGTTAAGCTGGAAAGGAAAATGGGGACAGCCATCCACACAGGTGTGATCTACAGACCACCAGCCCAGGAGGAAGAAACAGATAGGGAGCTGATGCTAGCCATCCAAAAGATGGCAGACAAGGATGAGATAGTACTGGTTGGAGACTGGAGCATCCCAGCAGCAGCATCAACTAGGAGCAGATTTATCCTGGACTCCCTTCAGGGTGCCTTCCTCAAGCAACTGGTCATGGAACCAACTCAGCAGAAGGCAATACTGGACTTTGTGCTCACAAACAGGGACAGTGTGATGGGGGTAACAGTGGGGGAGCACCTGGGTAACAGTGACCACCAGTCATTGTGGTTTGAAATCACAGAAAGAGCAGACCCAAACCACACAAAAATAACTATCCTGGATTTTAGGAGGGCAGACTTTGGGAAAATGGGGAGATACTTGAAAGAGGCATTAAGGGAATGGGACAGGAATCAGGGGTTGAGGAACAGTGGGCAGTATTTAAAATGGGGATTACAAGAACAACAGAATTATGCATTAAGCAGGTTAGCAAGAGGAAAGGAAGAGGAGACCATTATGGTTTTCCAAAGAGGTAGCAAGAAAGTGAAAGCCAAAAAGATTGCATTCAGGCAATACAAAAGACACAGGCAGAAGGGGATAGGGAGAAGTACCAGGAGAAGCAAAGGGAGGTAGGGAGGTCAGTAAGGGAAGCCAAAGCTCAGACAGAAGAACACATTGCAAAATCAGTGGTTAAAGGGGACAAAACCTTTTACAGGTACATAAGTGAAAAAAGAAAGACAAAGGGAGGGATAGTGAGACTGAAGGGGGAGGACGGGAGCCACGTGGAGGATGACAACAGTAAAGCTGACATATTGAGTAGGTATTTCTGCTCAGTCTTTACTGAGGAAGAGGGGGGTAATGGGTCTGAAGGGAGTACAAGGGGTGAGAATGGTGCAGAAATGGACACAAGTCCCTTTACACGAGAAAGGGTCCTGAAGGAACTGGAAGTAATAAGAGTTGATAAAGCAATGGGGACAGATGGGGTGCACCCCAGGGTCCTTAAAGAACTAAGAGAGGTGGTGGCTGAACCTCTGGCTATCCTGTTTAGCCGATCACTGGAAACAGAGGAGGTACCCAAAGACTGGAGGACAGCAGATGTAGTCCCCTTATACAAAAGTGGGAACAAAGAGGAAGCAGGAACTACAGACCAGTCAGCCTCACCTCGGTAGTGGGGAAGATCATGGAAGCACTGCTGAAGGAGAATTGGTGGAACATCTGGTTGTCAATGGACTACAGGACCCAAGGCAGCATGGTTTCACCAGGGGGAGGTCATGTCAGACCAACCTCATTGAATTTTTTGACTGGGTGACTAGGGAGGTGGATCAGGGAGGGCAGTGGACATGGCCTATCTGGACTTCAGCAAGGCCTTTGACACTGTGCCACATAGAAGACTATTACACAAATTGGGGAATATGGGTGTGGGCAGGACAGTAGTGTGGTGGGTAGGTAACTGGCTGGGTGGCAGAACACAGAGGGTGGTGGTAAATGGCTGTCACTCCACAGAGGGAAGAGTGACCAGTGGGGTACCACAGGGATCAGTGCTGGGACCAGTCCTATTCAACATCTTCATCAGTGACATTGCGCAGGATCTAGAAGGCAGAATTTCACTGTTCGCTGATGACACAAAGCTCTGTAACAGAGTAGACACACCAGAGGGTGTAGACAGAATGAAGCGACCTGCAGAAACTTGAAGAATGGTCAGGGTTTGGAAGTTGAAATTCAATGCAAAGCGCAAGATAATGCATATGGGGCACAAAAACCCTGGCACAATATATCAGTTGGGGGTGAGGATATAGCATGCACCAAGCAGGAAAGGGATCTTGGGGTTGTCATCTCTGATGACCTCAAGGTAGGGAAACAGTGTGACAAGGTAGCAGGTAAAGACAAATAAGATGCGGGATGTATAGGCAGGGGCATCACCAGCAGGAAAAGGGAGGTCATAATTCCGCTATACAAGACACTAGTGAGGCCCCACCTGGAGTACAGTGTACAGTTCTGGAGACCATACCTACGTAAGGACATAGACAGGGTAGAGAAGGTTCAGAGGAGGCAACAAAGATGGTGCATGGATTGCATCACAAGTCCTATGAAGACAGGTTGAAGGAACTGAACATGTACTCCCTGGAGGAGAGGAGGCGACAGGGATATGATAGAGACATACAAGTATCTTACAGGGAGGAACAGGGTGCAGGAAAACACTATTTTAAGTGAAAAGATGTTCCAGGACTAGAGGCATGGGATGAAGTTGGAGGGAGGACGATTCAGAGGAAACATGAGAAAGAATTTCTTCACAGAACGTGTGGTGGACAAGTGGAACACCCTGCCAGAGGAAGTGGTGGGGGCTGAAACAATCACGGGATTTAAGAATGCATGGGATAGACATAAAGGAATTCTAGAGGTCAGGGGGTAAGGGGAAACAGACTTCTAGGAAAACAAACTGAACTTACAAGCTCAAATGGGCAGACTGGGTGGGCCATAGGCCCTTATCTGCCGACACTGTCTATGTATCTATGTATCTAGGGAGCCAGAACAGGAGCAGCACAAGTCGACATAACCAAGGTAACCGTAAACTTCGGGGGGAAAAGAAAAGAAATAAAGACGAGCCAGGAACCATATACCATATAAAATAGTGGATGGTTAACCATCCACAACTATGGCTGTGTTTCCATCTTGGTTGTTGAAGACATCATGGAGACCTCCTGAGCTTCTCGCTCTCGAGGTCTCCATGATGTCAACAAACTCGATGGAAACACAGCCTTGTTGTGGATGGTCACCCATCCACTATTTTATATGTCAGTGAACATGCAAACTAAGGAAACTGATTTTGCCTTTGTAGGTACCTCTACTCCATGACAGAAAAAGAGAGGTCCACATTCGCTTACAGATCCTACAGAGTGGGAGATATGGGAAGAACTTATTGCAGCAGATCCTATGTGTACCATGAATATACAGTTCAGAGGGGCAAAGAAAGCGGCACAAGGGAGTCAGTGATACCACAGACAAGTGAATTTTTGAGGTTATGAGACAATTTAACCCTTCAATTTGTAAAATCCCCAAAGTTTAGCAAATTCAGATTGTTCCCAGCTCAGCTACTCCTACTGGAATTGGGACAGAGAAAGTTTTAAGAGTTAAACGTTGTAGAGAGGATTCCCATTTCCCGGCTGGGAAAAGGTTCCTGTTTCAGGTACTTTCTCACTCAGAAGAAAGGGGGAATGGTGACCCATTCTCAAGACAAGGCTCCTGAGCTGGCACCTGAACAAATTCAGAATGGTAAACTACAGTGATTCCCTCCCTACAACAAGGGGATTGGCAGGATCACTGGACTTAAGGGATTCATGTTTCCAAATCCCAGTAAGACCCTACCGCAGAAAGTATTTGAGGTTCAGAGTAGGATATGAGCATACTTGGTTTCAGTTCAAAGCAATGCTTCTTATGGCTATGGGCAGAGCCTACAGACATATTGCTTTAGCTTGAAAAGGGGTTTCCGTGGAACACATTTTTCAGTAGTTTTCTGTGTATCCTTCCATAACACTGCAAATCCCTATGGCAGTTAAAAAATACTCCCTTTCTTTTTAGAATGATGGACATATAATCCCAGCTGCTTTTCTCTGGGATCACATCTGGCATTCCGGGATGCGGGTGCATTACCATCAGACCGAGGGAAATATTATTGTGGAACAAAATACAAAATGAGATAATCAGGCTTACATTTCTTGCATATAGGGGCATTCTGCAGTAGCTGAGTGATAGGTGTGTGCCAAGAGGCACACTTTTTGCTTTTGGCAAAAAACGAAGGGGCAAAGCTGACAGTGCCCCTTTAAGTCAAATTAGACCAGACCATCTTGTTATGCCTAATTTAACAGTAGATCCTGACTTACTAGTACATCAGTGGAATTCTTTAGTGCTTACCAGTTTGAAACAAAATGATCTGCTTATTGGGGGTCACATTAGATCTTTTCAAGATGGGATCATGTTAAATCTTTTTGGAAAAAAAGCAGCAGATTAATTTTAGTAATTATTAGCCAGCAGTATCATATGAGATCTATATGTAAAACTGTCGCTGACCAGATAGGGGAAGAAGGAAGTCAGAGAAGAAAAAACAATGGCTGTCTGTAAAACGTTAAGGCATCTATTCTGCAACACTCATTTTTTTCATTTATTATGTCCTCTTTGGCAACTTCCATTATTAAAATGCATTAAATGTATAGTTTACTAAATCTTGACCTTGGGATAACTCTTGATTGACTCCTAAATAAGTCTTAAGCCATTCTCTTAACAGGAGGTCAAGACCTGTGCAAAAGGTCAAGTGTTATTTTTTTCTACAAATTTCCACAGCAAACGTGTGGAGAAATACAAAAGTATGTACAACTAATCTCCTGTGCATTTTCAACTCAGAGAGAAGTTAATATTTACACAAAATCAAACCCAAAGTTGATACAGTTTTGTTTTGAAGTTATTTTACTCTAAAGCTAATTGGACTGAGTGTTATTTTTTCTTTTCTTTTTTTTTTCTTTTTACAAATTTCCAAAGTAAAAGTGTGGAGAAATACAAAAGTATGTACAACTAATCTTCTATACATTTTCATCTCTGACAGAAGTTAATATTTGAGCAAAACCAAACCCAAAGTTTGTACAGTTTTTGTTCTAAAGTAATTTTATTCTAAATCTTATTGGCCTATTGATGAACTGCACAAAAAAAATGTTTAGATAAAACAAATTTAAGACTCCAGGATTGGGAGGTCATTCAAACTGCAAAAGGTCAAATTATGAAATATTAAATTAACTCATTAAGATCATTCTTCTTAGTGTGTAATTATAATGAATTAAAACCATTTGAATATAGACCTACAATTATACAACCATTGTGATACATATTTTCAGGATCAGAGGAATGATGCAAGGCTGCCAAAATTGTAGTGATCTCACTGCTTCAATGCTTCAGTGTGCATGGCTCAAACCAAAAAGGGCCATTATAAAAGCTTCTATCTTCTCAAAAATATATATATATATATTTTATTATATTTGGTTTAACCTGAAAACACAAAATAGCAATAAGGAAGTAAAACAATCAAGATGAGATTTCAGCATTCTCCAACCATACATTAAAGCCGAGCTATAATAAAGGCTTCTATCTTCTTCAAAGCAATTATATTTTATTTTGATATATTTAATATTGTGAATCTAAGCAGACATGAGAAACAAAGTTTATTGGGTGTCTGAAAACAGGCAAATGCAATCAGACACAGAAAGAAGTCAAAAGAGAGTATCGGTTGCGGATGCTAGTAACAAGTCGAGGAGCTCACTTGACCACTCCAACGGGGGCCACCCACCGACACTACTGACCATTGTTGGGCACTGGTAGCAGAGGAGGAGCTGGGAAAGTGCTATAAGCAGTCAGTGTAGGAGGAGGAGAAGGCAGATGGCAGGCTGCCTGCCATAGTCTAGCTCTTGTTTTAAATCCCTGGTGGCGCCTGAGTGGCTGTAGCAATCACCTGTCCAGCAGCCCTCCATCTGTAGGGATTAAGAGAACTCGGTTTAGTTGTCCTGTTGTATTTAGGCAGGCTCGCGCTCCATTACAGCAGCCAGTCTGACTGGAGCCTCGGACCCCCAACTCTGCTACTTGTACTGGACTGACTGCTTGAGAGTGAGGGATCCTCGCTGCTTGCAGAGGAAGTGGGAGGGGTTGCAGCTGGTGTTCATTTGTGTGCCGGGGTAGGCAGGGGGGCTATCTGGGCTGGGAGGAGTGCCTTTAAGTGTAAGTATTGCATGTGTTTGAACATACGAATATACGTAATTGCCAGCAGAAAAAGGCCCACAGGTCTATGACGTCTTCCCGATTGTGCAGCTCTTAGTTACATACTACTACAGCTGCCCCAGCCCCACCCAAACCTCCCTCCCTCCCCTTTCCTGGTCTTTTTCCCCTTTGTTTCCTTATCTGTACTAATCCTGCCCTTAACTCTATCCCAACCCTACTTAAAGCTATCCACTGTCCTCAAGTTCGATTAACTCCTCCGGCAGTGCAATACATCTCACCACTCTCTCTCTTTCTTTCTCTCTGTAAAGTAGTGCCTCCTCATTTCCCTCCTATACCTTCCCCCTTCCAACTTCAGACTGTTCCCCCTAGTGGCCCTTCCCCGCTTTAAGTGGAACAATCTTCCCTTTCTGACTTTGCTCATGCCTTTCAAGTATTTAAAGATCTCTATCATGTCCCCTCTTTCCTTTCTTTCTTACAGCGAATACATGTTGAGCTCCCTCAATCTTTCCTCATACAGCAACCCCCCTAGTCCCATGATCATTTTTATAGCCCTGTGCTACACCTCCTCCAGTAATCTCATATCCTTTTTGAGGTATGGGCACCAGTGTTGTACATAGTACTCCAAGTGTAGACTCACCAATTATCTATACAACGGAAAGATGACCTCCTCCTTTCTAGAGGTGGTCCCTCTGGCAATGCACCCCAACATCCTATTTTCCCTTGCTGCTGCCCTCCTACACTGTGCTGATACTTTCATGTCCCCTGTGACTATTACCCCAAGGTCCTTTTCCTCCTCTGAAGCTGTTGCCTGCACTCCCACCAGCCAGTAGCGGGTCCTGGGATTTCTTACTCCAAGGTGCATGACCTTGCACTTCTTAGCATTAAGCCCCAACTGCCACTCTCTAGACCAGTGTTCAAGTTTAGCTATATCCTCCGAGTGCCTGCCTCCCTTCCTCATGGTCCACTTTTGCACAAATCTGAGTGTCATTTGCGAACAGGCTAATCTTACTCTTGACCCTCTCTGCAATGTCTCCAGTGAAGACATTGAACAAAACATGGCCCAGCACTAAACCCTGCAGTACTCCACCTGTTACTGGCCTTGACTTGGATGTCTTCCCCCTTAAAACTACCCTCTGTTGTCTGCCCTGCAACCAGCTCTCAACCCACCTCACCAATTTCTCCCCCACCCCATGTCCCTCAATTTGCTCATTAACCTCCTGTGGGCACTGAGTCAAAAGCCTTGCTGAAGTCCAGGTACAGGACATCCACAGTGTGGCCTTCATCAACTGCGCTAGTGACCCAGTCAAAAAAGTCGATCAGGTTAGTTTGGCACGATCTTCCCGATCTAACCCATGCTGTCTCTCATCCTGTAGACCATTACTATCGAGAAAGGTTATCAACTTCTCCTTTAGCATGGTCTCCATCATCTTCCCCACTATGGAAGTGAAGCTTACCGGTCTGTAGTTGCCCAGTTGGTCCTTGGGTCCACTCTTGTGAAGGAGCACCATGTGAGCCATCCTCCAGTCCCTGGGTACCTTCTCCGTCTCCAAGGAGGTGTTGAAGAGGTCCGTTAGGGGGCCTGCCATCACCTCTGCAAGTTCCTTCAGGACCCTTGCGTGTACACCGTCAGGTCCTGGTGCCCTGTCCACCTGCAAGGCTTTAAGGCCATGTTAAGGAACTGTTGTGGATTGCATGGGCATAGGCAGGGGGGTGCTCAGGGTGTTCAACCCCCCCCCCCTGAAATTACCTCAGAAAATTTTGAATTCCTGTATTTTATTTTCAAGTTGGCTCAGGCTCAGCTGCTAAAAAACTCAGCAGTTGGAGCTAGCTGCAACACAATGTGCATGCATGGGATTGTTGATGCCTAGGGGAGATGGAGACATCATCAACAGAGAAAGCAGGAGAAGCCTGGTGAGACAGACTAGTGAGCGTGCTGCTGCGCTGCATCATCTGTTCAGCACTGAGCAAGTTGTGGTGTCTTGTTGACTGTCGTAGTGGTAGAGTGGGACTGTGTGCTGCTCTTCTCTAGCCTCAGTTGAACTGTGGGAGAACTTCAAGTATGATCTACTAGAGAAAGAACTGACCCATCCAGTGCCAAGCTGCGAGTAACGCGCTGTGTGTCTTCTTGACTGTGCTGGATGCTGGCTGGACTGGTGGTGTGGGCTGAAGAGAAGACAGGAGAGGTCAAGGAAAATTTGCTCTGGCCTAGTGGCCTGTAGTCCTGTCTTGGGAGGGGAGCAACTGGTAAGGCAAGCAAACATGGGGATAATCGGCAGAAAAGTGGTGAGTGGAGAAAAGAATAAAGATGAATTTGGAGGGGGGAGGGAGCTTCTCTCATTCAGAGATGTGGTGAGGGGTATTGGCATCATCTCCCAGGGCAATCCACTCATTGCATTTCAACCCCACCAATGTTCTGCCCAACTTGGAGCTTATCATGTGGAGTGGGAATAGGTATGGAAAGGCAGCTGCCTGACTGACATCTTTGTCTCTGGATGTTGCAGAGTGCTCCCATGTGCAAAGATGCAATTGGGTTAGGAGTACTCTCTATATGCAGAGGTGGGATGGTGGTAGAGGAGAAGTGATGCAAATGTGTGGAGGTGTCCCCATGTGTAGGAGTGAGATGGATAGGGAGCAGTGCTCCCCATGTACGGGCAGTGGGATGAAGGGGTGGAGTGCTCTCCATGTACAGAGCTGATATGAAGAGGGAGGAAAGCTCCCCATGTATGGAGGTTGAATGGAGGGGGAGTAGTGCTCCCTATATGCAGGAGGTATGATGCAGTGGAAGAAGTGATCTCCATGTGGGGGAGGTGAAATGTAGTGGGAGAAGCACTGGAGGGGTCGGGGATGAGTGCTCACAATGTGTGGAGGTGGGATGGAGGTGGAGCAATGATCCCTATGTGTGGAGATGGAATGGAGAATGGAGGGAAGAGTGCTTTCTATGTTCAACTTCAAGTTTATTGTGAAGGGGATAAAATCCATTGAGCAAGCTCATTTACAAGGAGGTCCCTTGCACAAGCAATGATAAAGACAATACATGGTGTGAAATACAAAAAGTAAGGACGCATAATATAAATTAAAATAAAGCAATTTTCTTTACATTAGTATAGACAATATGTACAATGTTGCATTCAACAAGGATTGAGACCAAATATGATTACATAAGACACTATATCCACCACTTGGAAGAGGGCTGGAGAAGGAGAATTGCTCCCCATATGCAAAGGAGGTATGGAGGGGGAGGAGTGCTCTCTATGTGCAAATGTGTAATGGAGGGGGAGGAGTTCTCCCCATGTGTGGAGGTGGGATGGGGGGAACGGGACAGTCACTTAATGGCAACCATCCTAGAACCCACACCAGCCTGTGTATGAAACTTTTTGGAATGGGCACAGTTTATGATTGGGCAGATGTGCAATCCACATCTCTTCTCTGGCTGCTGTAAAGTATTGGGTTGACAGGTGGGAGTGCAAGAGGGGGTACCAGTCACTCAGGAGCACCCACTGTATCCTACCCCCCACCCAGCAGAGTGGGAACAGTTGTGGGGGGCAGATACAAGATCCACATTTTTATATCTCAGTACCTCAGAGTGCTCTCCATGGGTAAAGCACATTAGGTGGGAGAGCCTCTGGCTGAAGCAAAGTGTTCTGCAAGTGTAGAGGTGTGGCATAGGGTGAAGAAGTGCTAGTCACCCGAAGCCCATTCCAGCCTTCATGCTAGCTCTGGTGGAGCAGGGGCGGGTATGAAGGGGCAGATGTGCAACTTGCATCTCTATCCCTGGCTGCTGCAGAGTGCTACCCTTGTGTAGAGGTGGGATGGGGTGATGGGGCATCATTCTCCCAGAGTCACCTTCTAGGAGCCCACCCAATGCCAGTGCCAGCTTTCATGGAACTCGGATGGGTGAAGGTGGACAGATGTGTGAACCACATCTGTCATTGGCTCCTGCAGAGTGCTTCTAACATGCTGGAGGTGGAATGGAAGGAGAAAATGCTTCACATGTGCAGAAATGCAGAAAGATGTGCTGGGTGTCAGTGGCCTTGGGCCACCCAGTGAACCTGGACCACAGCCTCATTTCCACCCACCTGGCGCCCACCAGGCTAGATAGAAACAGGTGTGGCATGGTAAATGTGCAACTCACATTTCTGTCTCTGGCTCGGGCAGCCAATGTGCAGTTGTGGGACGGTTGTGGAGGAGGCATCAATCACTAATTTCTGCCAGGCCACAGTCCACTATTTACCTTGGGCTGCCCACCTGGAGGTCATCTTGTTACTGTGCCAACCTGTGTGGAGTGGGATGGGTGCAGAGGGGAAGATGAGTGACCTACGTCAGTCTGTGGCTTCTGCAGATTGTCCCATATGTGCTGATGTGAACTGAAAGTGTAAGGGGCAGCAACTACCTGGGGTGCCCATCCAGTGCCCACCCTACACTGTGCTAGTCAATGTGAAGGGGCAGATATGTGACCCACATATTTGTCTCTGGCTCTGTCTGGGTGCTCTTTTTGTGCAGTGGTGGAATAGATGCACCAAGTTTGTTTTACACTGTGTCTCTCCCAGTCTCTCTCTCTCTCTCTCTCTCTCTCTCTTTCTCTCTCTCTCTCTAACATCCGCTCCCCCACGGTGCAAGGAAAACTGCAGCACTGTTCTCTGTCCCGGTCAGGGAACTCTTGCTGCCACTTTCTCTGCCTCTCTATATGTGCTGTCTGCTTCTACTGAGCTTCAGAAAGACAAACAGAGAGTCAGACCAACAGCAAGGTGTTGGAAGAGTGAACAGAAATAAAATGGATGGCAACCGAACTCAGGCGCACACTGTACTCTATTTCTCTGTTTGGGGGGGTTGACACTGTCTTTGACTGGATCAGATTGGACCTGCACATATATGCCACACTGTAAGCGGCTCTCGCTGTTGCTGTGCCTCTCTTGGGGGTGGGAGTGTGAGGATGTGGGGGGGAGGAAGTAGACACTGCTAGGGGACAGGCCACTCATTTAAATGAATGTTTTTTCAGGTGCAGGTCTGGGAGCCACCGGTCATCGTGGTTATGGTCACTACATTGCACTGCCCCCAATTTCACACTACCAAGGTGGTGCTGCAATAGTGACAGCCTGTCACATGGTGCTCACTCTCATTCCTCTTACTCACCACATCTCAGCATGTTGCTGTCGCTGTTTGGGGGCTCTCGCTCTGCTCTGTCCCTGACAATGGTGCAACTCACCTCCTCTTTCAATCCTGCGCTCTCTTTTGGGGGGGTGCTGCTGCCTCTCCTTCTCGGTGCCTGTCCCTGCAGCCCATGTCTCTCTCTCCCTGCCATCCAGGGTTAAGCTACAGCTCTGCAGGTAATGCTGCCTCACTTCTCAGCACTCTTGCTTCTTGAATTGTGTGATGGGGTGGGAGGCACACTGAGGCAACATGGACACAAGGAGATCCACGGGGTGGGTCAGTGGGTACCATCACAGAGAACAATGCTTAAGCTGGGCATTGTGGCACACATGAAGCACTGGAGAGAGAGGAGCTCAAGGACAAGAACACGCACTGTCATTCACACAGAGACACAAACAAGTTCAACGCGGACATCTGTCTGGGGAAGGATAAATAATATTTATTTGTTCTTTACTGCTAGGACTGTGTACTGCTTATTGCAGAGAGTGGGGGATGCAGTGTATGGCTGCGTACCCGGACATCTGCAGGATGAGTAGGAAGACAAGCAGTAAGATCAGTAAGGGCATGAATGAAAGGAATGAAGTGCTCTCATTCGAACACTATTTCTTTCAACTAGAGAACGGATTCCAGCTGTGAAACTGTGACAAGTGTCGCAGTCTGGTTGCATGCTCATTGGTCTGCCTGGGACAAGCCCACTGTAGATTGGTGTGCATTGTACTTGTCCCTGACACACCTCTGAAATGTCATTCTACCACAAGATGTTTCTTGCACAATGCGTAAGGAAACAAAAAACTATAAAGAATTGGCAACCCGGTGGCACTGAGGGCTGAGGTGCTGGATGCCTTACCTCATGCTACGCCTGTGACCTGGGTTCAGGAACGACCTAGGGTCACCGGGGAGCCTGCATGAGGGGAGAGGGTCAGAGCGGGATTGAGCTGCGGTAGGCACTCTCCCCTCCTGGGCTGGCTGTCTGCTCCCTGTGTTACCGCCTCCCACTGGGTGGCGGTCCAGTGGGAGCGTGAGGGGAGGGCAGCAATAATGCCAGAGGTGGGTGGAAGGGCCGAGCTGGTGCCCGGCGCGAGCACTCCATGCACGCCGCACGCATAAGTGTCTGCCGGGTCCCAGGTCTGGGGTACAAAAAACAGGAGAAAATCAAAAAAAAAAATATATATATATATATATATATAAAAATACATAAATAATTTAGATTAGTGACTACCCTCATTTAAAATGCATTTTGTCCTGAACACAAAATGTAAAATAATGCACTTGAGGTACAGAAATCCAGGGGCAGAGTACACATGGGTGGAGTGGCATTGACAACATTAAAGAAAGCACACATTCAAAAAAAAAAAGTTTTTACATACAGTTGATTACTGTTTAATGATATTTTGCATCTATGGCTGCCACTGTACATCTGATGCAAACCCATAATCATGTTCCTCACTTGAAGCAAAAAGGTGGGGGAGTGGAGGCCACAACTGACTCCTTGTTTTTGTGATAAAGGGGTCAGTTTCTGTACAGCAAAAACAAGGACAGTCATCATTTCTAAAATGTGCAGACGAGCGTAGAGACCAATTTTTTCCAGAGCATGCCACCACCGGCAGCTACCACTTCAAGACTGCTACTACCCCCACCTAATATGATTAGGGGAAAACCAGAAGTAGTCTAGCAGCACTGAGATCAATATGAGTTTATTTATTTATTTATTAGAGGTTAGAGCACATTTGCCAGAAATTACTGCTTAGAAATATTTTTTCACAGAGAGGGTTGTGGATGCATGGAACAGCCTTCCTGAGGAGGTCGTGGAGTCAAAAACAGTGGGGGAATTCAAGAATGCATGGGACAGACATAAGGCAGTTCTGGTGGGGGGTAGGAGGAAATAGGCTGTTGGTTAATTAGGATCTGCAGCTTATCTGTTAGGTAGGGAAATGGGCAGACAAGGTGGGCCAAGCGCTCCTTATCTGCCATCAAATTCTATGTTTCTATGTTTATGTTTCTATGAATGAGAAAGTGACTGTGATGGCGAGCAAGTCCCAGACCAGATCTCTATTTGTTAATAGACTCCTCCTGAGTCTGATTTTTACGGCTGCATGGGCCAAGCTCCATGGACGTTATGCCATCATCAGATTTGTGTAAGAGCACTGTGGAAGAACGTAATCAGGCCGCTGTCTGATGTGCTGCCACAGTGCTCCGACATAGTTTCCAGTGATTCTGTTCATGCAGCCCTTCCCCTCCATGGGCCACATAAACATACCCACTTCCTGGCACACTACGTTTCTGTTCCACAACTGAAGTAGTGATGGCCGCCGTGTGCAACATGGTGACGTTGACTTAAACTGCACATGCATGACTATCACGCATACATAGTTATGTCAGCATCGCCATGTTGTGCAGGCCTGACTACAGGGCAAACTTCACATGTGCAAGTATCATGAATGTGCAGTACTGTAATTGCTGCAATATTACTTACGGCTGACTCCTTTGCAGCAAAAGCACCGCATGTCCTTTTTCACGCTCTTGCCACTCCTAAAAGCTCTCCACAGCCATATCGGCTCTGACCAGAATCTGTTTGTCTGGCCACATCACCAAGAGTGTTCACATAGTGCTTGTCAGTGGTGGCAGCTCACCTGTGCAGACAGGGCATAGTTGTAATTCCATAGTTTATTTTCTTAGCTAGAAGATTGGCTAGTATGTGGAAAACAAAAGAGACAGCAGAATGCTCAGTTTAAATAGTGAGCAGCACCCTGAAGAGGTTAGAATTCCTCCTAAATTTAGAAAAGTTGCATTTGACAGATTCTCGAGTTCATAGCGACAGAACTGGGCAAAGTTTTTTTTCTATCTCTACGAAGGTCAAGAGCTCAGACTCAGTGCGCAGACACATTCCAGGCAGGCCAAATGACTTCACAGAATTCCTGAGATTTCCAGGGCCACATGGCTTCTACTACAGCAGTGGTGCCATGGTGGGGGGGGGGTTCTGAAAAGCACTACTGCAATAGCAGGTATCGGTATCAAGCAGGTGGACTGGAGTCGTGGAAAGAAGTGAGCAACCTCAGAGAGTATTCCCTGTCTTTAGATCACAAGGGTCCTGACAACAGATGCACCCCTGCTAAAATGAAGAGGACATCTGCAAGGGAGAACAGTAAGCGAAATTTAGGGAAAGAGCACATTAACTTGCTGGAACTCAGATCAGTGCTCCTTTCTATGAAGACCACCCACTGCAGGACCAAACAGTCCTGCTTAAGAAAGACAATAAAACAACGTTTTTTTAGTACATAAACAGGGAGGCATCAGCTCATCAAAATTCTGTACAGTGTCAATGTGGTAACACTCTCCCTGATTTTCTGAAGGCAGATTTATAGCTGAAGAGAAACAAGATCAGTGGTGACCATTCAGCTAACATGCTATGTATTAAGAAATTTGAAAGCAATAATAAATGACAGCTCACAATATGAACATTTCTTAAAAATGCAAACTTTGAAATTATAAAATGCTCACGCAAGAAATTTCTAAAACATTTGATCACTGAACATTTGCTCAGACGTGACCTGAAGGACCCTTTTATGCAGGTTCTAGAAGGGGGGGGGTTAGGGAGGGCTTGTATGACTCACGAGTTACATACCCCATTTTCCTAAATGACTCAGCTAGTGTTTTCTCCTTTCCTGCTAGGTTTACTCTAGAGAGGTTTGCATATAATCTGTAAACTGGGCTACAGATTTTCATTGACCCTATAGAGTTTCGGTGACCTTCATTTGCCAGCTTATCAGCCATTTTGAATCACAAAGTAAGCAATAAGACACGACGGTGTGTGTGTATGAAACATATTTTACTGTGGGCCCAGGGGCATGGTGAGGCATGAGGCCACAGGCTGAGTGCCTTTCATCCCCTGGAAGTTCGGTAAAATATGTTTCATACACACTCCGGAGTGGCTTATTGCGCTTATAAAATGGGCTCCTTTGTTTCAACTTTTTACGGTTGGGAAATGCATGTTTATATGTAGAAACAATAGATTTACTTGTGTGCATTTAGTTCTTCCTCCCACTGAAAATGATGTCATGGATGATGTCATTGTATTATTGTTGGACAAAGTTTGTCCTTTGTTGGCATCAAGATTCAAGATATGAAATGTTTATCATGGAATGTTTCCCATGGAAAACATGGATTCAAAATTCTGCTCAGTTCCACTGGCAGAATGTTTCTTTCCTAACATACTGTACACACACAACAAAGGCCTCTGTTATAGCCAGAGACTCAGTTATCTCACTGTCAGGACAAGCAGAAGAGATTTCTCTGTTGAGCAAGTAAAGATAGAAGGGGGAATTTTCATTGTCAGCAAAGAAATGGTTGTAGTGAAAACTATAAACAATACCTAATGTTTCTAATTTGTTTATGTCTGTAAGGAAAGTGTGATGATCATGGAAACAACATTTAATTAATTGTTTTATTTTTTTATTTAAGGTAGTTTTATTTTTAGGACCCAGTTGAAGTTTTTTTTATAGTGTAAAGGTAGCAGCCATGTTTGTGATAGAAGATCAATTCTGGTTGTAGGGGGACTGATGGAAGATCGTTCTGGTTGTAGGAGGACTGATTTGCTAATTGTGTGATGTGATTTAGGACCAGGACGACTGTGCATGAAATATAGAATAATATGTGGTGGGTGTGTGTAACCAGAATTTTACACACACACCCAAGGTGAGGGATGCTACATAAATGCCCGAGGGGTTTATAAAAGCATCCCACACTGAGGGTGTGTGTAAAATTCTGGTTTTACACATACACACAGCACACACACACATTTTATTTTATTTAATGGTGATCATTTTTTTTGTGTGTGTGTTTAGCACAGCTGAATCAGTGCAGCACTTCTGTCAGAAAGAGTGGTGTGAGGGAAAGTTTGAGTGTTGGTTCCGGTGCTCAGTAACAGAGCTGCCATCTTGTGTGAGATGTTTAGCCCACCCACAGACAGAGTAAGCACCAATGAGCTTTCTGTGAGGAAGCTTGATTGAAAGGTGCTAATTACACCCTCCTGGTTGTAACCAAAAATATCAATCGGGAGGTTGCAACTGGAGATAAAAGTGCCGTTATCCGTCTATAAAAAATAATCACCATTAATTAAACAGATTTTATACATGGTCACATGATATATTTTGACCAATGAGACTTCTTTATTCTGGATGCCCATTTTATAATGAAGCATAAAATGAATAATCCTCATTCTCCCTAATTTGGACACGGAAGTCCTCCTCAGCAGTATCCTCTGGAGCCAGCAGTTCCTCCTCAGATACCTTCTCTGGAGGGAGACTGGGAGGCACATTGGAGGCAGGTTTTTCCAAAAACAACAACATTGTTTTGAAAAAGTGCCACATTTTGTTTAATGTCTTCCAAGAATGATGTGTTTTGCTTTGCCACTGGTTCCTCTATTTACTTTTCAGGAGAACTGCAAGGTGTTTTTCCTTTTGCTTTCATTTTCCAGCTGTAGTATTTTGGCTGGTGTTCAGAAAGCCTTTTCGTTGCCAGCAGTGCCCCTGGCTGGGAGCTCTGTGCTTTTTGCAGGAAAATGGCTTAATAGTTTTTTTCTGTCTTCTTGGGTGCCGGAGAGGACTTCTGTTTGTATTACAGAGGAGTGCTTTGTATCTTTTTAAGGTTTCCTGGGTGCCAGAAACTGCAATGGAGAAGACGAGTTATCTAAAGTGTACACTGTCTTCAGTTGCATTTTTCTTTGTATTTTTATTCATAAGCTGTCCTTTCTTTTAGAGCAGAAAATGTTCAAAGTCATGATCTGGGCTCAAACAATTGAAGCAAATGTTGTGGCCATCTACTTTTGTCAACCAGAGCTTACAGAATACACTCTGTTTAGATCCTGTAGGCCCTGTTTTCTGTTTAGGCCTTCCTGTCATACTAATTTGAGAGCAGCGAAAGGAAAATTTGTTTTGGTAGTTGTTCTTTCAGAAACGGTATAACCATTTTGAAAATGACGTCCGGTTTAAACAAAATGAATTTATTTTTGTTTGATTTGGAACTGGCAACTTGAAGCAGGACCTGGGGAAAACTGGTTTTCCTGTTTCCGGGAAACATAGAAACAGAGAATGTGACGGCAGATAAGGGCTGCTTGGCCCACCCAGTCTGCCCAGATTTTCTTGCTTTTTTTGTTGTAGACCACACTTGATCTACGATGCTAACCTTTCCCTCCCTCCCTTCCTTGTCCCTATGATTCCAAGCACTTCCTCACATCCCTTTTGAATGTACACCCCTCTAGCTTCATATAATGCCCCCTGCTTCTAGGGCACCTTTTTCTCTGAAAAGTACACCTCTTCTGTACTTTATTAACCCCTTTTAGGTTTTTTTTTTTTCATATAGCTGTTTGCCTACCCGTCACCACCTTCTCCTGCCATCAGGCCCTGAGGGGGCTACGCTGGGGGCCGTCACATACGGCAACAAGGGAACATAGTGTTTTTCCCAGTTTTCTCACCCTACATCCCTAGGGTCACCAGCAGACACTGTTGTGCATGTGCGTTAGAACGGTAAAGACCTCGCTCCACGCACCAAGCCTAGCGCCAGCTCCCCATTTGCCTGACAGTACCACTGAGCCTCCACCCAGTGGCAGTCAAGGGCTGGGAAAGCTATCCTCCCCAGTCCGGGAGAGGAGAGCTGCCTGATGGCCGCTCAGTCCTTTCCCAGGTCTCCCCCCCCGGCCGGTTCATGGCGGCCTGAGCACATTCCCAAACTCAGGTCACTGGTGCAGGAGAGGTGTCACACTGTCTGGCCACCTTTAGGTCATCCAATATGATTACTCCTAGGTCCCTTTCCTGCTTGATCTTTGTCAGTATCACTCCCCCATTTTGTATTCCGCTTCTGGATTTTTATGGCCCAAGTGCATTATTTTGCACTTTTTTGCATGAAAGCTCAGCTGCCATACCCTAGACTACTCGTCCAATCTTTTCAGATCCCTACACATCCTTTCCACCCACCTGAGTGTCCAGTCTGTTGCAGATCTTGGTATCATCCATAAAGATGCAGACCTTTGCCTCCAGTTCCTCCGCTATGTCACTTTTAAGGACATTGAAGAGGACCGGCCCCAGCACTGATCCCTGAGGTACCCTGCTGGTCACCCTCCCTCCCTTCCTCAGAGCAAACTCAATTCACCACTACTCTCTGTGTCTTGTCCACCAGCCAGTTTTTTACTCAAGGTACCACCTTATTACCCACCCCCAAGCTCTCCAACTTGCTTACCAGTCTCCTATGGGGAACGGTATCGAAAGCCTTGCTGAAATCCAGGTAGGCCATGTCTACCATCCCAACCTGATCCAACTCCTTAGTCACCCAGTCAAAGAAATCTATCAGATTTGTTTGGCATGACCTTCCCCATGTGAACTCATGCTGTCTTGGATACTGTGATCCGTTGGATTCAAGGGGCTCAATTTTCAAAACCCTGAGTATGACGTGTCAAACATAATTGACGCAAGTGTCACCTTGTGTCAAAAGATGCAGCAATCCTGATCTTTGAACATGGTCTGCATTGAAAAGGGGAGCCATTGCACCAAACTGACACTGCACCAGCCTTGCAACTGAAATCAGGGTGCGCCAGGTCACAAAGGGACTTGTGCCACAGCGGGGCTGCACCATCCCCTTTTGTGGAATTTTGCAAGCCTTGAGGTGGATGCAACAGGGGGCTTTGTTTAGACCAGCCAGGGGGTGGTCTAAGGACACTGCACCACTGCATTACAATGTGGCAATTGAGGGGGGGACATGCCAGAAGGGGGCTGGGGCAATAAGGAGCATGGAAGGTGTCCTAGGGGGCATGGGGGAGATGGCGGAAGACCAGTGTGGCAATGTGGCATCTGGTCAGGGTACATAGAAACATAGAAGCATAGACTTTGACGGCAGATAAGGACCGCTTGGTCCACCTAGTCTGCCCATTTCCCTACCTATTGGATATGCTGCAGATCCTAGTTAACCAACAGCCTACTTCTTCCTACCCCCCACCAGAATTGTCTTATGTCTGTCCCATGCATTCTTGAATTCCCCCACTGTTTTTGACACCATGACCTCCTCAGGAAGGTCGTTCCATGCATCCACCACCCTCTCCATGAAAAAATACTTCCTCACATTGCTCCTGAGCTGTCCCCCCCATCTTCAAATTGTGTCCCCTTGCTCTTGCACATCCCTTTTTCTGAAAGATGCTACCCTCTTGGACTTTGTTGATTCCCTTGAGGTACTTGAAGGTTTTTATCATGTCCCTCCACTCCCTCCTTTCCTTAAGGGTATACATTGCATGTTGCAAGGACAGGCAGTTGATTGGCTGGTGGTTTGGGGAGGGTTGGCAGGGAGAGAAACTGACCTGGCCCCGGGTGGGCACAGCCGTGGAACCTGCTCCAGAGGTGCCAAGAGCCACAAGCCTGTACATGGGAGGCATTGGCTGCAGTGTGACAGCTTCCAGTGGTGGAGAGAAACCTTCTCCAGGCACTGCAGCAGTCCCCTGGCACCCAGCCCCACTGTATTGTAGCAGGCTGTCACCCACATACAGGCTTGTGGCTTGTAGCACTTCTGGGGCAGGTGCCACGGCTATGCCTACCTGGGGCTAGATCAGTTTCCCTCCTTGCCAACCCTCCCTGGATCGCCAGCTGGTCGACTGCCTGTCCTTGCAACATGCACCCTGACCAGGTGCCACACCACCACATTAGTCTACCACCATCTCCCCCATGCCCCCGGGGCACCCCCTGTGCTCCTTCTTGCCCTGGCCCCCTCCTGCCATGCACAGTCACACACACATCCCTTCACAGGCCCTCTAGTGTTGTGCCAGGTGGGGGGCTGGATCCCTGTGACAATCCCTCCTTATGCGCCAAATCATTGCCACTAGCCTACGCCTGTGGTAGCTCCTTGGTTTTTGGCACAGGGATCACCCCTTTGATAAAATTGGGCACAGGGTCCCTGAGGCATCTGGAGTTCGCCACAGCCCTAGAGTGATGCAACTTGTGTTACTCTAAGGACTCTTTAAAAATCGAGTCCAAGGTGTTCCACAATCCTTTCCTTTAATAGCGTTTCCATTAGCTTACCTACCACCGATGTCAGGCTGACAGGCCTATAATTGCCCACCTCCTCCCTGCTGCCACTTTTGTGAAGTGGGATTACCTCTGTAACAGAACTAGTAAAAAATGATAAATTTGAAGAAAACTAAGATAAACTAACACAGAGTATTGAATAAACTCGATGGTCGTGATTTTCAAAATGCTGTATCCATTTTGTGGATGTAGCTGCAGGACATCCGCCCACACTGGTACCGTTTGAGTGCAAATCACATCAAATGCATTACAAAAATGATGCATACAGCTAAATGCATTTTGCCATCAAAAGCAACAAGCGTTGCAAATGCATTGGGATGTTGGAAAATATACCACAAGCACCCCAATGCATTTTGCTGGGATGCAGCATGCATCCGAAATACAGACACAAGTTCTGTGCCCCTACTTCTAAAAATCCCAGTCAAAAACCATACAAATTGATAAAACGGTAATGAAAATTAAAAACATTGGGCCACAAGGACTGGAATAGTATGTCTTCAGCGGAGAACTAAACTGGCCATTGGAATGTCAGGGGGAACATGATTACACTATAGATTTTGAACTTTAATATTCTAAAGCTTTACAGTTTCTCTAGGGTAACACTTCAGGGCTGACATGCTGCTGTTTCTTTGACATCATAAATACAGTCCCATTGCTAAAATGAAACTTGATAAGCCTTGATTAAAAGGAAATGACTGGACACAACCTAGGATTCGGGGAACAATGCCTTCTGATGCAACTGTCTGGTTGAGGCCCCAGTGTCCATCTTTTGGCAATCATGTCCAAGCGCAATGGGGCAGATGCATCCCTTTGGAAAATTGCTCCATATGTAAGGCAGGAGCAGGGCTCTGAAATTCAACCCTATTTCTTTTAGAAAAATCAACCATTTTTTCCTTTCATGCTTTTAAAATTGGATGCCACCTGAAGTTTGTTTTCCTTTACGGAGTAAAAAATAACTCCCTTTAATTCCAGTAGTTTTCACCTTAATATTGGGAATAAAATACTTTAAAAATGGAGTTAAAGCAGTAGGATATGTTACAGTGAAATGTTATACCTATATTTTTTATATTTTAGATTACTCTTCCTCTCCAACCTTGTTAGATACCAATTTTTCCTCGAGTTTCTTTCCAAAAGTGGTATATCATGTTATAAGAAGTAGAGACTTTCAAAACCCTCAAGGCTTCTTTAGTGGCATTGTCAGTGTGAGAAAAGTATTGCCCGCACCCACTGACCTTGTTTCACCTGCTTTGTACCCAACACTGCATTTGATGTCCAGATGTTGGAGCTTTGGGCTCTGAGATGGGACAACCTGTTCCATGCTTCGAGGGCAGGATTTGACACAGACAGATAGGTTGCTGGACCTCCGGTCCTCTAACTGCTCTTCTGAGACTGTTGAGATACTCAGCTCTCCCTCCCCCACTGAGCTGGGGTCCTGATGGAGTCTCAGTTGGTGATATCAAACAGATTTTCTACCCCTCTCGGTAGTTGCAGGAGTACCCACCATGGTTCAGTAGCCATCGTCATGAGACAGTCCTGTCACCATGGTTGACACCATTGAAATTGAATATCTGCGCTGCTGCGGTGCTGGTGTTGGGGCCTGTGCAGCATCCAGTGCCTTTGTCAATGTGGGCCTTGACGCCAGTCGGGCAAAGGGTTTTGGCATCTGATGTCTGTCTCAGATGTATGTCATGGCTGTGCCTCTCCCAGTTATGTCTGGTTACCTACTTCAAGGCCCTAAATGCTCCATTCTAAGGGAACTCCCTTTTCCTCTAGCAGGGATGCAGTGGTTGTCAGAGCCAGATACCCCTCTGGTCCTTTAGGATCAGCTGCACTCACTTGAAATGCTCATGAGTGAAGAGGATCAGGGTGATACCCCTCCTCAATTTTCCCCTGCTGAGAACTGAAGCTTACATGTGTCTGAAGTTGAGCTTGCTTCTCTCTTTTTAATGGGAAGCTTGCTACTCAACCAAAGAAGGGGGTTCTTATTGATTCTTAGACTACAGGAAAGTCACTGTAAGTTCAGAGCTTCATGAATATCGTCTCTATAATGCCACGCTCACACACACACACACACGCTGTCCCTCTCTCTCATATATGGTGATCCAGAACCAGGGCTACTGGCTGTAGTAGCTCACCCTTTCTAGTAGTGTGCCCTATTTAAGGGTCAGCCCTTTTCTTCTCCAGCCTCAGACTGATGCACCTACAAGGGCTACATTCCCTCTTTTGACCCATTGGGCAGTGACTTGCTCTCATGTGTAACTAGAAAAGAATATGTTTATTCTTAACAGAACCACTAATATCTTCTGACCATTTTAAAAATATTTTTAACCTTTTATAATTCTTGAAATTTTGAAAGCTGTTACTTTTTAAATGTTAGACTTAGAAATCTGTTTTTTTTTGTAATGGATGCTTAGAGTCCAGTCAGTATGAATAGATAATAACGAAAGTACTCATGTGTTTATACATGCTGATATATGTTGCAAAAATAACAGGATTTAAAAAATGTTTTGAACCATTTCTTGTTTTTCTATATTGATATATGGAGGATACAGCAGCATCATGTACTGATATATTAATTAACTTGAATCTAAATTTTCATTGAAAAAAAAAATTTCTAACAACTGGAATCCAGCAATAATGACACTGCAAAATGAATCATCTCCATACTGAGTGGTGCCCCGGAGAAATGGAACTTATGCTAATTTTAGAAATTAGAACTAAGTTCAAACTCTGCAGTATGGTCACGCTCCCTCTACTGGATTCATACCAGATTTATTTCTCCACCTAAAGAGAGCAGTCACCCCGAAGACGTTTACAACCTTCTTGTCTACTTTAAAGCTTGCTTTCATCTATTTTATTATTTTGTTTCCATTTTCAACTTAGTTTTTTGATACTCTGTTTTAGTTAATAAGTATTATTAATTTTTGGAAAAATTAGTGGTTTCTCCTGTTCCCAATCAGTTGTCAGGAACCAGAGAATGCCGTGTTGTAACGCACTTCCCAAATGAGGAAACTGACCATGCTTTGCTCTAAAATAACACCGCTTTCACTTTTAGCACTTAAATTGCATTTTTTAGCATTGAATAATAAATAGAACTGAATGAATACATTTTTGGAGTACTATCAGTAAAATTGGTATGAGTGATAGGCTGACAAGGAAAACTGAGCCTACAGGTTTAAAAACTGTAAATCCTGTTTTAAGCTCCTTGCAGAGCAGAGTGCCATTAATTTTGTTTAAAGTGTCTGGGCCCAGGTCACAATTTCATTAACTTTGACTTTTGTAAAATGTTTTGCTCTAAAACATAAAGAAAAAGGACTGAAAAAAAAACGAGAAGCATTTGTGGCTTCACAATCAGCCTCAATGCCACCTAAGCATAGAAAAGGCTCACAAACAGAGGCAGGATTGGTTTGAGACATAATGGTGCCCAAAGCAGAAATACCTGTGATGCCCCTACATCATTCCCACCAGCCACTCTCCTACCTTTAGCCTCACCTCACATCTAAAATTCTATGAGCACAAGGGTGGCAGCAATAATTTTTATTTTTGTATAAACAGTTTTGGCATTCCAAGTTGATCTCTATTTATGCTTTCTAATTTAGTGCACCTCTTTCGTGCTGCCACCCCAAGTGGCTGCATGGTTTGCTTAAGCCTCACATCACCTCTGAATAAAGGGATCTCCCAATCATGGTGGAAAGCACACCATCAGAGGGTTCTTCTCCTCATAAGTAGTAGTCTCTGTCAAAAGGGACACAAAAAAGGAGAAAGCTGCTTAGTCATCAGAAAGTCATGGCAAAGATACCAGGGTGTCCAAAAGAGGGAACCCTGAAACCAGTGATGCAAAAAATATGCAAAAAACAACCTCAGTACAAGTACTGAAACCAGTGCCTGCAAAAAACGAAAAGCATGTCCCTGCCACTCCTACAAAGGACAAGAAGCAAGTAGAGGAACAGAAACAAATGCCCTCTACACAGGACAATGCATAAATGTGGCACTTGTTCCAGACTCTGGAAAACCTCATGGGCATGTCTGCTCCCTCCCAGATTTCAGTTTCAACTCAGCTGCCTGCCCTGGAGGAGGAAGTTTATTATGAAGATGAGGAAGAGGATGAACTGATAGAGACTGATATCTCACCAGAGAAGGGGTCTGGTTTTCCCCCCAGGGTTAATGAGGACTAATCCTCATAGTCTTCATTTATGAGACAAATAGTGTACCCCCTAAACATTCCCTCTGAAGAGACAGAAGAGGATGATGAGGAAACAGAGTTCATGAGCATGGTGGGGCTAACCCCTTGAAGAAGGCTGTTGGTCCCAATACACAAGTTCCCCATGAAGGTCACTTCAAAAAAACAGGTCAGGACCAAATTCCGCAGATGGAACTGATAAAAATATCAGACAAACAAGAGGTGGAGTACCTGTATGCCCACCCTGATCAGGAAGGAGTGGTACAGGCAGCAGCTTGTGAGAAGGCTACGGTGCCTCTCTCTACCCAGCCTCCTGAGAAGGACTACAGAAAACGTGATACCATGGCCAAGAAAGTTTACACTACAACTTCACGGCAACTGAGGCAGACGGCTTACTTGACATATACAGCAGAGCTCAGTACCAGAAAGCCCTGTGGAATGCAGTGCTGGCACTGAACGAGAAAGTGGATGGTGAGATGGCACAGGACATGGCAGTAACTGCAAAATCAGTTTTTTTACTTTATTCCATTTGCACATGGTAATACAGAACAAAAATTTCTCCAAGACATTCATTCTTCCAACATGTTAATTATCACACATGTCCAAATAATATAACATGCAAAAAAATAACAGGAGATCATCAAGGGAGATCACTGAAAGTAGAAACAGAAACCACAACCTTGTCTATATAACATTGCATCCCTTCCTCTTTCTGCCTATCTCCTCCTTAGTTTCTTTACCCTATCCCCCAACCTCTAGCTCCCAGCACCCCTATCATGCACACCCTCTTACAACCCCCAAATCTGCCCCCTTTCCACCAACCCCTCTTCATTCCCTACCTCCTTCGTCCTCCCACTATCTCTACATCTGCCATGTACTCAACACTAGCCCCCCCCTCTCCACCTTCCTCACTTCCCTTGCTCGGCTTCCCCCACCCATTCCCCTTCCCCCTTCTCACCTATCACCTTCTGACTTTGCTCTCTGTGCTGCCCCCTCCTCCTCCTCCATCCACTTTTAGTAACTGATTTCAACTTTCATAGCCTCCCTGCACCTGTTACTCTACTGCCTCTGCTCTAACCTGTTATACAAGTTCCCCAGGTTTACGTTTGACAATACCAAATGCACTGACCTTTAACATAAACTACTAGCACTTCACCCCTAGACAATGCCATGGATGCTACCCTTGTTTACATTCTGCCCTACTATGCATAAATTGCTTGCACTATAATTCATAGTCAATGTCATGGCTGCTCCTAGTGATTTCCTTACAGGTTGTTTTGTGCAAATTACTGGCACTACAGTTCCCTAACAATGCCATTTGGCTGCTACTTCTGTTTACCTTAATGTTTGCTTGCAATCTGCATTTTTTGTCATTTTCATTTTTGTTATATGGTTTTGTTATATGATTTCTATTTGTCCTTGTTTTCATCATGTGGAACCTTTGTAAAAGAGCCCATGGCTCAAAGGTGTAATCCGAATTATCAATAAATAAATAAATATAGCATTTATCATAGCAGTTCTAAAAAATGAATAAATAAAGTGCACTTAAGATGCGGTGTAACCTTCTTAACCCAATATAGAGCACCTCTTAAAGATTTCTAGAGGATTTACATTTTTCCTGCATTGGTTTCCAAACCAAGTCAGATTTCTTCATTTGTTTAGCTGACACACAATGTATACGCTCTAAAGAATAAATGCTCATCATAGAATTTAGCCACACCTTAAACCTTATGTATCTGACTCTATACCTGTCTAGCCTGTTATGCCTACTGTTCTCCATGTCCAATGTGTGATACCTACTCCCCAAAATGTACCAGCTTATCTACTGTACCCTAATGTACATATATGTACTCAGTGTAACCAAAAATGTATTCATTACAAATTACTGTATTTTATACCTATGTATGTATGTATGTATGCACTGTAACTAATCCTGGGTCGCCCCTGAAAAAGAGACCTCTGGTCTCAGTGGGTTTACCCGGTTACCAAAATCTAAATAAATAAATAAATAAACTGAGGAGGGTCAGGATCTTTTCACTTCAGTAACATCTGCTTAAAGGCCTGAGCTAAACACATGTTGATCAGGCATTGATTGTGGCTGGGCAAATTATTGCATGGAGCACAGATTCTCAGTAGCATCCATAATGGATTTTTAATTAATCTATAATTTAATGAGTCAGACCTTATGCCAAGAATAGATTCCCACCATAGGTCTAGTTTGGGACATAGAACAAACATATGTTCTGAGGTATATCCAGGACAAAAAAGATGGATTCTCGAGTTTATTTTATGTAAAAATTCAGGGGTATGATACGTGCAGTGCAGAATGTTGAATATAATCTGTTGCATCCTAATTGATTTCAAGCTGCAAAGTTTGATATTAATAGAATTTTACCAGCAGGTTAGGGGTATCTGAGCTCCCATTTTCCCTCCCATTTTGGTTTTAATTGATTTGTGATGACTCAAGATTTAGGTACTAGTATTTTATAGATTTGTGGAATGGATTTTAAATGAGTTGTTTGTTTAAAATAATTATCCAAGGAAGAAGATTTTTCATCACATTCCCTATTTATAATTTTCTTAATATAATCCCTAATCTGTAAATATCCAAAAAAAATGAATATTAGGAATTTAAAACTTATTTTTGAGAAATTCTGAATCGATAATCTGTCCATTCTCTATAAATTGCCCCTTTTCACAAAGCCCTTTACTGTACCATTGTTGAAATATGGAGTTTTGCTGCTATGCTGGGAAAGAAGTGTTTAAGAAAATAGGGGGCTTCTAACAACATCATACTTTTCGGAAATTTCTTACCAAAAATAAATTTCCAGACATATCTAGTGGTATTAGTTGCAACAGCAAGGTCTAATTTTAGTTTTAATGAATCAGTATATAAAACATGCTTGATATTAGTGAATGGGGTTCGGTAAGTTTCTATGAAAAATGAATTATCGTGTTTACTGTCGTTAAACCAGTTAGGGAGAATTGCAAGGTTGGCTGCATAATAATAATAATATCTAAAATCTGGATAGGCCAACTCAGCGTCTGAGTGTGGTAATGTTAACTTTTCCACCTTAAGCCTTGGCTTTCTCTCCTTCCATAAAAATTTCTTAACCACCAAATCTATTCCTTTAAAAAATTTATCTGCGATTATAATCAGAACAGATTGGAATAGGAACATAAATTTAGGGAGGATGGCCATCTTTATTACATTAATTCTGCGTATAAGAGTATAGGGAAGCGTTTCCTAGTGCCTTAATAACTTCTTGACTTCTTCCAGTAATGGGTCATAGTTCAAAGCATGCAATTCCTTAAGCCTGTTATCAAGTTTTACTCCAAGATATGTAATTTGGCAAGCCTTCTTGATATTAAATTGTATGGGAGGTGTAAAAGGGTTTGAATGCAAGACTGTTTCTAAGACCTCCATCTTTGACCAGTTTACCTTATATCCGGAAGCTTCTCCAAACTGTGTCACAATTTCTAGTATCCCTGGAAAAGTTATGATTAAGATTTTTCACAAAGATTAGGGTATCATTGGTGTACAAACTGATCCAATGTTCTTGTCCATTGATAATTGGTCCACGTATCTTTGGTAATGCTCTAACAGCAATTGCAAATGGTTCAATTGTGAGGGCAAATATCAAAGGAGACAGCAGGCATCCTTGATGGGTGCTGCACTGTAATGATATTGGCAGTGATATATCTGAATTGGTTCTGACCCTGGCCACTAGATCCGAGTACAGTATATTGATCCACCTGGAAAATCCTGGACCGAAGCCATATTTCTCCATAATAAATTTAATATATGGCCATTCTACTCTATTGAATGCTTTTTCTGCGTCTAACAGGACCACAGACAGGTCCCAATCCTGACAACAGTCTATAATATTTATAGTGTGATGAATATTAGTGCTCAGAGGTCTCCCTTTTATAAAGCCATTTTGTTCAAACCCCAGGAAATCTTACTGTATTCTGACTTATGCAGTATGGTCTCACCATAGGACTGCCCCAGAGCAGAAATGGTTAATAGAACCTATGCAAATTATGAAATGCTAGGCTCGAGCTCAGTTTTCAAATCACTGTCCCTAGTAAACAACTCTAAACCATTAGATTCTTTACTCTGCTTACCTCAGTAAGACGTCTCAGGAGAGCTCTCCTTCATCGCTTGAAAAAAACTTTATTTTCTTGGTTCATTTTCTAGTAAATTTATTTTTATTGGTATTCTTTTCACTGTCCTTTGCTTACAGGTGGTATCGTCTAGATTTTTAGTAGTTTGGGGTAAGTAGTCGCTCTTTCTCCCAGGTTCCCTAACTGGGAGAAAAACCGACACGTCCCTCCTTTATATTTTATCTGTTTCTAAATTTAGTTAAATTTCTTCTGACTCAGTATAGTCAGTTAGATAATGAATTTTTGTCGGGATAACTCCCGGTTTTAGTGGGTCATATTCAACCGGGGTAGTTCCTGGTCTTACGTATATATGTATATATATATATTCAACACAGGGCAACTTCTGGCCTTCTCCTGTTAAGAAAAATATATATACAACTCTTTCAATTTTCTTCTGTATGTCACAGAAGCTAAAAAAGAGAACAGGACACACTGGTTTCCAGCACTGTGCAGAGTGCGAGGAACCGTTTGCCAAAGCAAACCCACATTTGCTGTGTTTATTCTGTCTGGGGTCTGACCACTTACAGACAGAGTGTGAAATTTGATTTAACTTTCATCAGTCTACTTTTGATAGAAGACTTAAGAGACTGAGGGAAAGAATGGCTGAAAAGGTTGCTAACCCAACTGCCATGCAACTGGATGAACCAGGGGAGCTGCCTGTGACAGGGGCGATAGCTCAATAAAGAAGTGTACCACTGAGAAGGCTGCTGAACCGGCAGTTGCAGCAAAGAAATAGGAAAAGCACCAGGAACCACAACCGAAGCAAACCACAGTTCCTTCTGCTGAGGAGATTGCGAACTCGATTAGGATAATTCAATCGCTGCAGTCTCCGGTTCCGGTTGGAAAGCAACCGGTCACCCTAACTCCTGGTTCTCAGCTTGCCCATTGTTTAACCGACCAAGTTGGGGATCCTTTTGGGGATGATGATTTTGATGAGCCTGATGATGAAGATGAGGATTATGAGGGTCCTATTGATCCTGACATTTCCCCTGATCCACATAGGCCAGATTCCCCTGACAAGGGAACTGAGGATTTTACTTCTTATTTTGCTTCTATGAAGCAAGTGGCTCAGTTCCTCGACCTCCTATCCCAGGAAGATATTGAGGATGAGGAGGAAGAGGATTACAAAGAAATGATGGATGTCCCACCGTCAAAGAGGTTGCTCCTCCCTCTTCACAAATCTTTAAAAAAGCAGACCATGTAGGTGCTGCAAAACCCTACTTCTGTTCCCCGTACAGACAGGAAGGCTGACAGAAAGTATTGGGTGGCCAAGGCTGGGGCTGATTTTCTTTTTGGACATCCCAGCGATGAAGGAGTGATACAGGCTGCAGCTTGTGACAAAGCTGGCATCCCTCTGGCTTCCCACCCCCCAGAGAAAGATTCTAGGAGGGTGGATTCCATTGCAAAGAAAATTTATTTAGGATCTTCCCTGGCTAAAAGACAGGCTACTTATATGGCATACATAGCTAGGTATCAGAAGAACATGTGGTCCACAGTTATGGAAAATGCCAGGGCAGCCCCTCCTCCTATAGCTGCTGACCTGGAGGAAGCTGCACAAAGGGGAACTGAAGCATCCAAAACTCAATTCAGGATGGCAGTAGATGTTAATGATACTGCATCCAGACAGATGGCATCTTCTATATCTTTGAGGAGGTTTGCCTGGCTCAGACTACAAATCTGTCTCAAGATACTCAGAACAAGGCAATGGACTTCCCTTGTGACCCTGTGTCTCTGTTTTGAGAACAAACAGAGGCATATACGAAAAAAATGGACAAGTACAAGGCTGCATATTAAAGTGCAGCAGCTAAGGAGAGGGCTGCCAACCCAAAAAAGCACCATGCAAGGGGTGGCAGAGGTAGTCTTTCCCCAGTATCAGCCATGGGGATACTTCAGAGGCAGGGGTAGGAGGGGTAGTGGCCACACTAGCCCCTCTATCCAGCCTGTAGCTCAGTCCAAGCAGACTCCCTGAGCCCGTCTGGGTCGCCTCCTCAATTCCGGTAGGGGGCAGGCTGGCCCACTGCTTTCAGGAGTGGCAAAACATTACCACAGACAAGTGGGTCCTAGAAGTGGTGGGTCAGGGATTTGTTCTCAGCTTCAAGGCATTGCCAAAGCTGAGGTCAAGAGCCTTCAAATCCACCCCCCCCCCCAGAAACAGCTTTGCTGGAGAAGGACGTTTTAAGTCTATTGCTATTAAAGGCAGTGGAGCCAGTCCCCCTTTCCCAAAGAGGGAAGGGTCTCTATTCCAGGTACTTCTTCACAACAAACAGGGGAGTGGCAACCTATCCTGGACCTCAGGTATTTAAACAAACACCTGACAAAACTGAAATTCAGAATGGTCACCCTGGCTACCATACTCCCTACCCTAAGGTAGGGAGATTGGTTAGCATCCTTAGATCTCAATTATGCCTATTTTCACATCCCAATCAGAGGGTCACACAGAAAATACCTCAGATACAGGCTACCATCCGGTCATTACCAATTCAGGGCAATGCTTTTCCGGCTGACATCTGCTCCAAGGGTGTTCACTAAGTGCCTGGCTGTGGTAGTGGTACATCCAAGGCGTCAAGGGGTGTCAGTGTTCCCCTATCTAGACGACTGGCTCATAGTAGGCCATTCAGTACAGCAAGTGAGAGAGGCTCTGTTGATAACACAAGACACCCTCTCCTGTCTCGGGTTCTTAGTGAACCACAAAAAGTCTGTATTGGAACCAGTTCAGCTTCTAAAGTTCATAGGGTTGGAACTGGCCACGAAAAAGGGAATGGCTTACCTAACTCAAGACAGGGTGGACAACCTTATTCAGGTAGCCAGTTCCTTCACACTGCATGTTTCCAGGCCAGCAAGGCACTTCCTACAGTTGTTAGGCCACCTGGCAGCCTCCACAGCTACCATCTTGGGTTCAAGGCTCCAGATGAGAGACATCCAATTTCACCTAAAGGAGCACTGGTCCCAAAAGAGAGACTATCTTTCAAAATTAATCCCAGTGACAGCCACTCTTCTTCAAGCCCTGCAGTGGTGGCAAGAAGGGAGCAACCTCAGGCAAGGAGTACCCTTCCTACAACAGGTCCCTTCCCTGGTGCTCACCACAGATGCATCCCTGCTGGGGTGGGAAGCACATCTGGGGGACCACACTGTTCATGGCCTATGGACAAAACAGGAATCTCTCCTGCTGGAACTCAGGGCAGTTCTTTTGGCCCTGCAGTCATTTGCCATTTAGATCAAGGTGAAAGTAGTACAAGTGAGAACCGACAACGCAACCACCATGTACTACATAAACAAACAAGAGGGCACAATGTCAACTCCTCTTTGCACAGAGGCAATGAAAATGTGGACTTTGGCATATTCACTAGGTGTATCCCTCTCAGCTGTTCACCTGCCAGGCAAGGACAATGTCCTGGCAGATGCCCTCAGCAGAATAAACCAGAATCATCACGAGTGGTCATTGAACAAACAGGTCTCACAGACCGTTTTCAGGAGGTGGGGCACTCCAGAGGTGGATCTGTTTGCAGTCCCAGACAATCACCAGCTCCCTCAGTATTGCTGCAGGCCCCCTTTCAGGGGCACAATCCCTCTTGATGACCTCTTGCTGGATTGGACAGGGAAGTTCCTGTATGCTTTTCCTCCCTTCCTTCTGTTACTGAAAGTACTGGTCAAACTCAGGCTTCAACCAGCTTCAATGATCCTCACTGCTCCAGATTGGGCCAGACAACCCTGGTACCCCATACTCCTATTATTGTCAGTAACCAAACCAATCAGTCTCCCCAGGAGGTACAACCTACTGTGTTCCTCTCAGGGCAGGATCATGTACCTCAACCTGTTGTCCCTTAGACTCAAAGCATGGTTCTTGAGGACTTAGAGTATGCAAGTTTGCATCTCTCAGAGGCAGTCATGCATATACTGAGAGTCTCCAGAAAACCTTCCACCAAACAAACCTACGCCTCTAAATGGAAAATATTTTCTTTTTGGTGCCAGGGCAAGGGCTTGGACCACACCCATGCTGATCTTTCTATAGTCCTGGATTATACGGCCCATTTGCATTCCACTGGCTTAACTGTTTCCACCTTAAAAGTACACCTGGCAGCTGTCTCACCTTATTCATCAGCAGGTAAGACAATTTCCTTGGCTTCAAAACCAGTGTACAAAAAAATCTTTGAAGGGTTACTGCATTTGTACCCTCCACACAGGAAGCCTCCCCCCCCTTGTGGGATCTAAATATTTGTATTGCACAGCTTATGCAGCCCCCCTTAAGCCCATGTCCACAACAGATCTCAAATATGTGACTTGGAAAACAGTGTTCCTAGCAGACATTACATCTGCTAGAAGGATCAATGAGCTCCAGGCATTATCTACAGAGGCTGGTTACATTGCTGTCCATAGAGACAAGATAGTCCTTAGGACTAAGAAAATTTCTGCCAAGGTGGTATCAGAGTGCCACCTCAACCAGTCCATTACGTTACCAGTATTCTTTATGGACCATGTCACCTCAGGTGAACGCAGGCTGCATAGCCTAGACATAAAAAGAGCAGTCAGCTATTATCTGGACCACACAAAGGGTCACAGGCAGGATCACACCCAACTCTTCCTTACTTAGGTAGAGGTGGGAAAAGGGAAGCCTGCCACAAAAAGATCTATTGCAAGATGGATTGTGACTTGTATTCAATTTTGCTATAGCAAGGTGGGTAAGCAACCACTGGCAGGCCTCAGGGCCCATTCAACTAGAGGTATTGCAGCTTCTGTGGCAGCTGCTAAGGATATCCCCCAGTGGACATTTGCAAAGCTGCAACTTGGAAGACAAGAAAAAACAAAGAACGGCTACCCGGTAATCGATAAAACATGCATCCAAAACTGGAGATATAATTAAAACAGCTTTAATCAGATAGCTGAAGCAAGCAGCACGTAAAAAATCACAGACAGTTCACACATTTACCAAGCATTACTGTTTGGATATCCAGGCCAGAGGAGATGCTAGGTCTGGCACAGCAGTCCTACAGAGCCTGTTTCCTAAATAGGTTATAGGCCCACCTCCAAAGGCACTGCTTGGTAATCTGCATAAGTCAGAATACAGTAAGATTTTTCTGGGGTTTGAAGACAAAATTACTCACTATAGTAATCTTGTTTCTTCTAAGGGAATCTAAGGGAATCTTACTGTATTTTGAGCTCCCTCCCTTTCTCCCCTGCTAAGAAACCTATGGTCACTGCACTACAGCTGTGCTACAGTTGTTGCAAACCTAGGGGGTATACGTGTTCTTGTTTTTGGGCATCTGTGACTTGAGTATTAGTGATGCAATTTGGCTACTGTTAAGAGGGAAGAAAATTCTTCAAGTTTTTTTTCCTTTTAAATTTTTAGGAAGGATTGTTGTTGTTCCTATCTATTATTATTATTAATATTATTATATTGTCCAGAAAGTGCTTAGTGAGTGCTTTGTAAGAATCTGACAGTTTAGAGTTGTTTACCAGGGACAGTGATTTGAAAACCGAGCTCGAGCCTAGCATTCCATAATTTGCATAGGTTCTATTAACCATTTTTGCTCCGGGGCAGTCCTATTGTGAGACCATACTGCATAAGTCAGAATACAGTAAGATTCCCTTAGAAGAAACAAGATTACTAAGGTGAGTAATTTTTTCATCTGTATGGATTAGGTTCGGTAATATCAGCTCGAGCTTGGGCAAAATCAATTCTAGATGCCACAAAATGCCAATTTTGCATGGCTATCAGTGCCAATGACTTGGCTTTAAGAACTTTTCATTCTCCCTGCTAGTAACCCTACCCTTCTTACCAAAAGCTTCACATGATAAAAAAAATTAATATGGAGAAATCTGGGACGCGACCTACAATTCTCTCTCCCTCTAGGCATTCACTGTTTGTGATACTTCTTACTGGTGGGGTATATGCTCTTATCTCTCACAATGGAGTGCATCCCCATTTTTTCATACACAGCTTTCCTCCTTTTCTGTATCCAAGCTACAATTCAGATCAAGCTCCCAGTGTGGCAGGTGGGACTAACACCTTCACTGAGGCCAGCTGACAGAGGTGTAAATGTTGCCTTATGAGTGTACAGCCTGGATGATATTTCACCTGCCACTGTGCAGTGCTCTATTTCCCAAGGAGGTTGTTCTCATTTATTTATTCTCATTATACAGTGTACCTGTACAAGATGAAATATTAACAGTCTTCTAGTGCACACTTAAAGGAGTAGTGCACTCAGAATTTTCAAAAACATATGTTGTGCAGAGTGTTTTTATTTGTATGTGAAGTCCTAGTGTGTCCTTCCCTCTGTCTGCTAATAGGAGTTTTTCCTAAATTAACCTGCTGGCTTTATGGTAGTTTTATGACCCCTGGGGATCTCCACTGGAGCTAAGTTTATTGCATTCCTTGTTCCTACAATGCATCCTGTCTTGTGTGACAATGATGTAGCTGAGACTATAGATTCAGCAGAAAGCATTGCTTTGCAATCAGTTCATAACAGTAGAGATGGCTATATTTTAAAAACTATACAAAGTTCAGCTTGGTGACTACTCTTATTGTAAAGTTATTTTTGTTGCGAATAATTATGACATTGCTTGTGTATGTGTGACTTGTATGGTTTTCAAGATATTTACATTTGTTTGGCATGTCTACTAGAGCGTTCACCCAGAGAGAGAAAAAGCATTGAGTGTTTGGAAGTGCATCTGCACACATGCCAAACAAATCTAAATATCTTGGAAACTAAACAAGCTACACAAAAACAACCAGCAGCAAAGTTGTTCAGGGCAGAAAAACATTTACAATGAGGGTAGTCACTAAGCTGAATTCCTTACAGTTTTTAAAATATTTGCCATTCAAAGTGGGAAATTTAGTAAAAAAAACATGGACATGTGATTAGATGGCTATATTTTAAACACTATACAGAGTTCAGCTTAGTGACTTAGTGCCAGTGCAAGATTATCTGGTGCCCAGCCCATTAAGGAATAAATAAAATCCGTCCCCCCCCCCAACTACCTGACAGGTCTGGTGTTTTACAAGGCACAGGAATTACATTCTGGCAGTACATGGACTGTAAAGTACGACTGAGTTTACTTTGAAATTATGACTTTCATACTTACTGTATCCTAAAGTGTTTTACAAAGTACAGTAGTTACAAACTGGCAGCACAGGAAATGTGGACTAGAATAAAACTGCTGATGCCCAACCAGGCCCAACAGGGAATAAAAGAAAATCTGTCCCCCCAACCACCAACATTTTCATGGATCTGGTGTCCAACCTGACCTATCAGTGAATAAAAAAATAGTCTGTCCCCACTCTTTCCCCCAACTACCTAGCAAGTCCAGGGACCGACCTTACCCATCAAGGAATAAAACAAATCTGTCCCTGACCCCGTACCAACATTATGGATCTAGTGCCTGACCAGTCAGGGAATCAAACAAAATCTGGCCCTCTCCCCCAAACTATTTGATGGGTCCAGTACACAACCTGTCAGGGAGTAAAAAAAAAAATATTTACCCCTCTGCTGCCACGTTTCTGCTACCAGTGAGTATCGGCCTCTCTGCCACTTCCAGCCTGCAACACACTACTGTGGGAGGCTGGACTGAGAGAGATTGACAGCACACACTTCTGAGGCTGTAATCCTAAGTGCACATGATCCCGGCTCTGCCGCTCAACTCTCCCTCTCTCACTGTCTTTCCTTCTCTGGTACTCAGTCTCAGCTCTGCATTCTCCCTGACACATGCACAGGGTTCACATTGCCAGGCACGCTCCAACCCAGCATGCTGAGCAGTGAAGCACCTGCCCCAGGGCCACCACCATTGGATTACAGTGTACATCAGAAGCAAAGTCTTTTGGAAAAATAGGCACATGTGGGCAACAACAGGTACTGCTTCCCCCCGCCTCCCCTAATCCTCCCACCCCTTTCCCAATTCCCCCCTTCTACCCCTGACACTTTACAAAATTTCACCTAAAGCAAATGCACTTACCTTTTCCTCCTAATCTTCCCTACTTTGTTTCTACCAAATTGCCCCCTTACTACTAGTTGTGCTCATCTATTTAGACTCTCACCCATGCTACTTTTTGTCCCCCCACCCACTTACACTATACTACTTTCCATTAATCTGACTACTGATTTAGTCCCTATTTGTAATTGTGGCCTTTTTGTACTTAGAATGTATAATTAATTGCCTACTGCATTCCTCACTGTATGTAATCTGTTGTCTCGAGTACCGTGAATATAATCGTTTATCCACTCTGTACCCCTCCCCCCCAGGTCGCACCGGGAGACGAGCAACTTGTTGTTCAGTGTGCTTTCCTGGTGAAACATGTCAATAAATATATCAGTTTACCATCCTTCCCTCCCAGGAATAAAAAAAAAAAAATTGTCACCTCCCCACACACTATCAGACAAATGTGGTGCCCAACTCAGCCAGTCGGGGAAAAAATCTGTCCCAGTTCCTCAACTATGACAGATCAGCACTTTACAGACCATAGGAGTTAGATTCTGGTAGTGCAGAGAATATAGAATATAAATGAATTAGGGTTTTATATAATGATTTTCATATACCCTGTATCCTGAAGTGTTTTCCAAGGCACAGGAGTTCCATACCTCTCCCAACCACCTGACTGGTCTGGTGTGAAGCCTGGACCATCAAGGAATAAAAAAAAAGATCTGTCCATCCCCCCCCCCCCGCCAGCTACCTGATCGATTGAGTGCCCAACCAAACCTGTCAGGGAAAAACATTTAGCTTTCTCCCTCCAACTATGAAACTCTGGTGATTTACAAATCACACGAGTTAGATTTTGGTAGCACAGGGACTGTAGAATAAAATAGAATTAGGTTTTAAAAAATGACTTTCATACACACTGTATTTAAAAACATTTTACAAGGCACTGGAGTTCCATACTGGTAGCACAGGGAATGTAGAATACAAAATAATTTCTGGTGCCCAACCTGACCGATGGAGTGAAAAATAAAATAATCTGGCCCCCTTTCTCAACTACCTAATAGTCCAGTGATCGGCTTGGCCTAGTAGGGAATAAAAAGAAATCTGTCCCCCTTCCCCAGTTACCTGACTGATCCAATGCTCAAGCCAACCCATCAGGGAATACAAAAAATCTGTCTCTCTTGCCTAACAACGTGACAGATGCCATGCTCAGCGTGAGTGACCCACCAGTAAATTACACAAAAATGTGGCCCTCTCCCCTTTCTAACTACATGTGTGGTCTGATACCCAATCTGACCTATAAGAAATTAAAAAAAAATGTCCCTGTGTCCCAGACTACCCGATGGGTCTGGTATGCAACCCTAACTGGCAGGGAATAAAACAATATGCCCACTTCTCCCGGCAACCTGACAGGTCCAATGCCCAATGTGGCCCGTTAAGGAATTTATTACCAAAAAAAAAAAAAATCAGTTGCCCTCCCGCAAAGTGCCTGGCATATCCAGCATCCGACCTGGCCCATCAGGAAATAAATTAAAAAAAAAAAACCTGTCCCCTTCTCCTAGCAACTTTACAGGTCCGGTGCCCAACCTGACCTGTTGGGGAATAAAAAAAAAACTGCCCCACTACCCACAACATGACAGGTTTGGTGTCCAACCTGAAACATCAGGGAATAAAAAAGTCTGTCCCCCCCCCAACAACCTGACAGTTCCAGTGCCTAACTCCACCTGCCAGGGAATTAAAAAAAAATCTGGCCATCTCTTCCCCAACTATCTTACCTGTCTGATGCTCAACCTGGACCATTGGGAAATAAAAAAATTCTGTCCCCTCCTTTTAACTATATGATGGGTTCCATGCCTAACCTAGCCCTTGTATTAGGCCAAACAGATCCAAGGAGCAGCAGCATCAAAGCAGAGGGTGGAAGGTGGAATGGGGCGTAATAAAACAGTGCTCTACCTGAGCAGTAGCTCACAGTGAAGGGTTCAAACATGGCACAGGAGGCTTGGGGCCACTGCCGCATTGCTGCTGCTACCAGCCCATACAGCCATGGCTGCCTCCTCTAGCTTGCAGCACACTAGTGCGGGAGACTGAACCGTGGGAGACTGATGGTGTGCATGTCCAAGGCTATAACCCCAACTGCCTGTGACCCCAGATGCACTGCCCCACTCTACCTCTCTCTTTCTTTCCTTCTCTCAGTGCTCAATCTCAGCTCTGCACTTTTCCCAATACTCACATAGCGATCACGTTGCCATGCACGCTGTATCCCATCCTGCTGTGTGGCAGAACGGTCCAGTGCCCAACCTGGTCCCTCAGAGAATTAAAAAAATCTGTTCCCCTTGAGGAAACTGCCTGATGAGTTCAGTGAAAAATCTTGCTCCCCCCCCCCCCCCAACTACCTAGTGGGTCAAGTGCCCAACATGATCTGTTAGAGATTAAAAAAATATGTTCCTCCTCCTTCTTCTCCACCCAACTACCTGATGAGTTCAGGGCCATACCTTGACCACAAAAAAACCAAAAAAAACTTCCATCTCCCTTCAACAATTCGACAAATCCCAAACCAAACCCAGCCTTTCAGAGAACGAAAAAAAATCTGTCTCCCTCCCTCAAACTACCTATCAGGTCTTATACCCAACTGAGCCCATCAAGGAATAAAAAAATATCTGGCACTCTCCCCCAGCTATCTGAAGCATTTGATGTCCAGCCCGGACCATCGAAGAATAAACAGAATGGTGATATGGAAGGGGGCTATGAGTGAGTTTTGTGCTGGGGAGATTAAACCACTGTGTAGAGTGTAGGGAACATTACTGAAAAGCAGTGTTGCTGTGTCAAAGCCCTCCCTGTGGGCACTGTATTCAAAACAAATCTGTAAAACTGACGTTGGTTGTGGTCCTCATATAACTACAGTTAAAGCAGTGGGGCTGGTGAGACAGTAAGGCCTGCTACAAAAATAAAGATGACATAAAGACCAGCCTTGTTGGCACCAGCCAACTCTTGTTTATGTTTATATGGTACAGATCAACTGTATTGCACACATTTACTGCTCTCCAAACGTCTGGATGGCCTGTATCTATGGGGTGAAGCACTTGTACTCTCTAACTGCATTGTGAATTGGCAATCGCATATGGCCCTGGGCACCCTTGGCCACTTGTTTTTTTTTTTGTGGTTGCAATACATTCAGCTTGAGAGCATTGCAAGGGTAGTAGAATGAAGAAGTCATTGTCTTATAACCCCTCTAATCCTAGGCTGTATGGATGGTAGTCCAGGCTTGTAACTTCCTTTGTTATTGTAGATGTATAACCTGCCTGCCCTTTAGGGGTGGTATCCTTCGGTAGGGATGCTTTCCCTTCCTTTAGGTTGTTAGTCATTTATATTTAGGTATTTTTGTTTCCTCTCTAGACTGTTCTCATTATGTTACCTCAAGCACGATGTTTGCTTTCAACTTTGCTACAAACAGAATGGAGGCAGTTACAGCACTGATGATAGATACTGGTCCTGGCAAGCAGTGACTCATTGTTGCCCTAGTCAAACATTTGTCCCTGCTGGCACGTAATGACTCATTGTTGTCCTAGCCAAACATTTGTTCCTGCTGGCACGCAATGACTCATTGTTGCCCTTGCCAAACATTTGTTCCTGCTGGCACGCAATGACTCATTGTTGCCCATGCCAAACATTTGTTCCTGCAGAGTCCCAGCCTCTCCAGGTTGAAGACCAAGGAGAATAGCTGTATGGAGAAGATATTCTTGAAGATTTTACATTACAGTAAATAACTTTCCTGTATTACCTTACTTTCTACAAACTGCATCTCAACAATTTTGACTTCCACATTTTGGGATGTGAAAAAGTATGCTGGCTAAAACAAGTTGTGACAGCTTCCAAATTTAGACCCGTGGAATATGCTGATTGCCACAGGTGAAAACTAGCTAAATGTTAGGCAGTAACTCCCTGGGAATTATCATAAGTGGCTCCCTAAATCAGTCTGACCAATGCAACAAGGGCTACAGCAAGGCAACCAGAATGTTGAGGTGTATTGGGTGGGTTTCAATAGCAGGGGGAAAAGAGGTAATACTACAGTACCTCTCTGTAGATGACTGGTGAGGCCACGTCTGGAATACTGTGCACAGTTCTGGAGTTACCACCTAAGCAAAGACAAAGATAGGCTGGAGACAGAGCAGTATATGGTAACCAAAGTAATTCATGACCAGCAGGCCAGATCCTACAATGGCTCACGGCACTGAACAAGCACTTACTGGAGGAAGAGGGAAGACATGATTAAGAGACCTTCACGTTCCTGAAAGGAATAAATAAGGTATGCTGTGAGGAACTGCTCAGCGTGAGTGGCGAGTCAAAAACACAGGGTCATCAGTAGAAGCTGACCGGGGGTGGGTTCGTTCAAGGCCCACATCAGAAAGTTTTACTTACAGAGTGTAGTCGAAGCCGTGGAACAGCCTACCGGCTGAAGTGGGGGGTGCAAAAACCATCAATGGTTTCAAGTATAGCTGGAACAGAGTTAAGGGATTAATAGTTGCTCAAGTTGGGGGGAGGGTAACAGAAAGGCAGGGGGTAAAGGGGGGCGAGGGCACACACCCCATCCAGACAATAGGTCCCGTAGCAACCTGAAGATACAATAGTGAATGGGAGTGAAGACCATTGTTGTCAGAAGGGGAACCAAGAGGGAAGACTCGCTCTTAGTGGAGATCAGTGCTGTCAATGGAGGACCAAGAAGGGAACACTTAGCTCTGCCATAAAAAACATTTTGTTAACTGTATAATTATCTGGGCCTGAGAGGGACTTATTTAGTTGCTGTAGTGCCCACTGTTGCAAGCAGAATAGTGGTGGTGGCGAGGGTCAATGGTCTGTTGCCTACTGATGAGGCGATGCCAGTACACTCCCAGATACCAGAAGCAGTTTGCAAATTCAGTATACGGTACTTGGGTGGGGAAGAACTTGGCAGAAGTGAAAGTGACTACAGGGCTAATGACTCACAGTGCCAATATTACATTTGTAACGCAGTCATATGCATGGGTTTCTGGAGTACTGTAGAGCATTGTTTAATTTAGAAAAAAAAATGAAAATCGAATTTCGTTTGTGTGTGTGTGTGTGTGTGTGTGTAGAAGTGCATGATAGTACATGACTAGACTGACAGCAGACAGCTGTCTGTTGGGGGTGGGGTGGTAAACAATGCAGGCAACACTGCTAACTGTTCCTCCTGTGTATTACTCCCCTATGGTCATATGTATCAATTTACTGTATTATCCCCCCAAAATCAATTGTTCACATGGAGGGGGTTGGGGTGCAGTGCAATTTATACTACAGACTGTAAACCTACCTTTGCAAACCATGCACCTGTTTCCAGTAAGCTGTGATAACCCTAACTTACTTGACTTGGAACTGATTGGATGTGCAGTGATACATTTTACAGATTTACAGCCCAAAGGTTGCTGCACTTTGTCTCAAGTTCCTAACTGAGGTGAATATTGCTTACTTTGTACAGTCTGCCCATTATGTTAAACTGAATACACTGTGTAACCTTTTCTGCAGCCTGCTTCCCAGGACCCTCTCAGAAACTAGCTTGTAAATGGGGCTATCCCAGTGTAAACATGGGTGAATACAAAGGAATATTGAGGCTGTCTAGCAGAACTTCTATTAGGAACCGGGGTAAATGTAATCTTATTTTTTTCCACTTGACATAGGTATTTAAAACCCATACAGCTGTGTAACAAACCAAGAGTAAGTCACCACCCACAGTGGAGAAGCTGACCCACTCACTGGTATATGTTTCAGATTCTTTATTATAAAATGAAGGCACCCTAAACAAGGCATATCTGAAACAAAAAGCAATGTTTCATAGTGATTAAATACATTCTGACCACTTCTTTAGGAATGATATACCTGAGAAAGATATTTTTAATAACTGGGTATGTAAAATCAAAAAAAATCTTTTCTCAGGCATGTCAGTGCAGACCTGCCAACAGGAGGGTTGATTTCATACTGTGCAGCAGTTTGAATGACTGAAGCTTTGTAAAAAGGGAAAACTCATACTCCCTCACATTAGCTGACGTCACCAAATAACATTTTGACTTTCATGTGAGATATCACTGTGAAGCCAAAAATATTCAAAGACAACAAGACATATGTGCCTTGTACAAGCACTTATTGAATTTTCATGACAAATAGTGTAAAAACTCCAGATGAGAAACGCCAGGAACTTCCTGATACCTTATGCACGGCATGCTTACTAAATGTTGTGGTATACCCCACAGGCTTTCTGTATAATCCAGGTAATGTCACTGATTTTCCATTTTTGAAAATTAGCAAATCTGTCTTACAATTTTTTTTTTAAAGTATGTTTATTGAGTTTTCCTTTGATACATATGTTACGGACATACATTTCTGAGAGTTACATACCAAAAACAAGCATCTGTCAATGCCGAACGTTGGCTGTTTGTTAAACGTTTTGTTTTGTTTTGCAATTCTGACTCCAAATTTTGAAGATTTCAACTCCTGTCCAAAAGGTGATTTTGCACAGCGACAGCTAAATCACCTTTCAGGATGAAAAAAAAAAAAACATTTTGGCCAGGATCTGAAAAATGACAGCTGTCAAATTCATGAGGTGCTGTGAAGAAATGGCTATGTTGAAGATTTGGGGTAAAAATATTGAAAATTGCCAAAGTTATGAGCCTGCCTTCACAAATTTCAATGCAGGCTCATAAGTTTGTTGTTTGTGAATATTTTTGCTCCACATTTTCAAGATAACCTTCTTATGACCCCACCTCATGAACAAGTGCAGAGAAAAAGTTCAACTCCTGCCCAAAAGGTGATTTTGGGCAGCAACTGTGAAATCACCTTTCGGGATGCAAAACATTTTGGCCAGGATCTGAAAAATGGCAGCTGTCACATTCATGAGGTGTTGTGAAGAAATGGTTATGTTGAAAATTTGGGGTCAAAATATTGAAAATTGTCAAAGTTACGAGTCTGCGTTTGCAAATTTCAATGCAGGCTTATAACTTTGTTCTTTTTTAATATTTTTGCACCAAATTTTCAACACAGCCTTCTTATGACCCCACCTCATGAACAAAGGTGGAGAAAATTTTCAACTCCTGCTGAAAAGGTGATTTCGCACAGTGACCATGAAATCACCTTTTGGGACAGAATTGCCTACTGTCACTTAAATGTTCATGAGGTAGGGTCCCAAGAAAAGGTATGTTGGAAATATGGGGCAAAAATATAAAAAAATGGGCAAGTTATGCCACTAAGTTGAAAAGTCCATTGAAATATATTGAAACTGAAAACCCCATTAAAATACATTGAAGCACTTACCTCAGTTCACAGTTGGCCTTTGAAGAGTGAAGACATCCCTGTGGTTCAAGGAAGATTACGACGACGGACCTCCAGTTGGTAAATATGGGTAGGGCAGGGGTGTGGGGTGGTAGGTCCTGAAGGTGGGAGGGTTGGGTGGGGTGTGACTAACGGTGCAGCGGATGTCGATGGATAGTTTTCTTTTTTTCAGGTTTAAAAAAAAAGACAAGGGACAGTTTTCTTTATTTCAGGGATAGGACACTGGGGCATTAAGCACTAGGGGAGGGACACTAGACTATCAGGGACTGTTTTTTTTGCCTAACCTTATACCGTTACTTCTTCTCAGATATCCCCACGATGAACGAATTGACGACTGGAAGAGTGTGTACAAGAGCAAGTACTGCATTGGCCTAAACTGGAGAAAGGGAAAATGCCAGCTCCGGCAGTTTTGGGGACACACTGCAATGTAGGAATGCATTGCTCACACCTATAGACATTGTTGGTGCCCTGAAAGTACAGTATGCTGTAGTTCATGTGAAACGTTTAAAGGATTTCAGTAATTAGGGGCCTCAGGTGCCTCAGGCAGTCTGCTTGGTAATCTTAGTGACAGAACATTGGGTCTGGGGGTGGTCACAAAGCAGGGTACCATGGCTAAAATGATGCCCTGTGAGGATAGTTCTGTGGTGCAGTGGCATGCATTGACCAGGGTCTGCATTCAAGCACTGAAATCTGATGCAGAGGCAGGCTGGGGGCTGGGCACATTGTGGAGGTGAGGCAGGACACGGGTCGCAAGCCTACTGAAATACATTGAAACTGAAAACCCCATTAAAATACATTGAAGTGATTGGCCTTTGAAGAGTGAAGACATGTCTGCGGTCCAAGGAAGATTATGGTGACGGACCTCCAGTAGGTAAGTATGGGGTGGATCCTGAGTGGGAAGGTTGGGCTGGAGGTGATTAATGGTGCAGCAGACAACGATGGATAGTTTTCTTTCTTCAGGTTTTAAAAAAAAAAATGACTAGGGACAGTTTTCTTTATTTCAGGGACAGGACACTGGGGGATTGGGCACTAGGGGAGGGGGGAGGGACACTAGACTACCAGGGACTGTTTTTTTGACACTCTGGGGGCAGTGAATGTTTTAGGCTGAAAGCCAATCTGCTGGATGGGCAGAACGGTCATGCAAATCAAAGGCTGAAGCCCTCTCGAATTAGAGTGGCTTTGGTCCTTTGAAGTGCATGACCGTTCAGCCCACCCAGCAGAGAGTTGCATCAGGACCACATCTAGTGGACATTGGAGTAGACTGCCAAGCCCCTGGTTGTGTGAAGTGCAATGGGCTCGGCAGTGACAGCCCCCCCCCCGAAATCCCATATTGCCACATTACGTTGGTTTGCACAAGCGCAACAAACGTAAAAAACACTCTTGCAGGCCTGAACTGGTACAGATACTGGCCTGATCTTGCTTGTACATCATCATGTTGCCAATGTTGCTTTCACAGTAATCTACAGAGACAGAAGAAATACAGCTCTACAAAACTCAACAGGAATTGAGCTAAACAAAGATGACCATTACACAAAAATTGGTCCTACAATGCTCGTTATAATGTCACCTACATGATGTGCCAGTATTACAACAGAGACGTAATTATTCACATCATACCCTGCTTCCCCCAGACATTCCTAGAACTCACACCACCCCCCGAGCAAATCAACATAGCACGTTGTAGGCAAATGGATTCCATATCCTACTACTTGGCAAGATCCTCTCCCTTGGCCTGTCTCAGGACAAAGCAGCTTGGTTTCATAGCAACCTCCTCAACTGATGCTAGGGTGTAAAAATTGATGACCTCATCTCAGACCAAAAGAGTGTCTCCATGGGGTGCTCCAAGGTTCAGTACCTGGCCCCCTCCTAGATAGGCTGTTTATTAATGATTTACCAGAGGCCTGCCAGTTGGCAAGGGTACTCCTGCATGCTGATGATGCTGTTACTTTCTCCAGCAAAGCTAGCCATGGAAAACTTTCTGCTGACCTCAAGGCCGATTTTGAGTCACTGGAAAAATGGTTCACTGACAACAAATTGGTACTGAACTATAAAATTTAATAAAACACTATGCTTTTCTCTGGCCCGTAATTGAAAAAATGTCCCCCCACTGATCATCCTCAATGACAAAGGACAAAGTGTGGAACAGGTAGAAGACTTTAAGTACCTTGGTGTCATACTGGATGCTACCGTATCATTTTCCCCCCATCAGGACAACATTGTTACCATGGCGAACAGAAAACTGGGCACCCTGTATAGGAGCCACCTCAGCCTTACCGCTGCAGCCCGCTATCTTGTTGTTTCTAGCACTGTCCTTTTCCTCATTGATTATGGTCTCCCTGTATATGCTGCTGCATATGGCACTGCACTAAACAGGATCAAGGTGATATGCAACAAGGCCTGTCACCTTGTACTGGGGGTCGACAAGCTCATCCACAGTTGTACCATGTACTTCCTCACCAACTGGCCACCCCTGCAGGGCAGATTAAAATACCAAACCTGTCTGCTTGCTAAAAAGGCACAGTTGGGCCTCTCTACCCCACCCCCGCCACTATACAAAACTGCTTCAACCCTGTTAACAATCAATATAATATTAGGATTATGACAAGGTACGCCCTAGAACTGCCTTGCCAGAGAACCAACCTGGGTAAACGCTCCTTTGCTGTTAGGGCAGTAGGCTGGTTGAATGAATTGCATGAATCCCTGCCAAACCTCCCAAATATTGCCCAGTTTAAAAGATCAGTGTGCTTAGCCCTGTCTTCCAGCTCCAGTTGCACCGGCTTCCAAGAATCTGCTTACTTGCGTGATTTGCTGTGAAATGCCACACTGTCTTACAACTGTATTTAGTGCCTGTTGCATCTGGCCTGACTATACTCTGCCAGAACTGATGGCGATACGGTTTTTGTATGTAACAGCATTTGACATGGAACATTTGCAAATGAGCACCTGTGCTCAAAGGTATTCTCTGAGTGAAAAAATAAATAAAATAAATAAGCCCTTTCAAATTGTCCCCCTCTGTCCTTCGGGGAATATGTGAGGTGTTCCAGAGGTTAAACCTTAAGGATAAGCTTCTCCCAAAGTTCAGTTGTTGGGGTCACCCTAGATACCAAGGCAGTCTGGATGCAATGTCTAGTCAGGACTTCCAACAACCTAATTAATGTTTCTTCCATATAGAGCTAGATAGATAGATGGATGGATGGATGGATGGATGGACGGACGGACGGACGGACAGACAGACAGATAAAGGTAGATATACCATTCATCCATGTCCTAGTCCAGTTCATACCAAAAAGCACTGCCTGTGACGTTAGAGGAATTCTACAGTTATGGATGCACCCTATAGTGAAAATGTTATCTCTTGCCAGAAGGGCTGTAGCTTTTTACATGACCAGAAATAGTGGAAGTAAGTCCCCATTTGTTTTGTGTACCTACCACATAATGGGGACATCCCAGGTTAAATTTGTGCACTACTTGTAGGGATTGGTAAAGCTGATTGATGAACTTATATTGGGTCTCTTTGTATTTGTTACATATGAATAGATCCATGTAGGAAGAACAGACCAGCTGCCACACTTTACCTGGTATGTAAGTAAGTAAGTAAGTAAGTAAAACTTTATTTGGATTAGGCACCCTTCCAGAGCTCAAGGCGTCTTAAAAACATAAATAAAACAAATACCACCTCCATAATATGCCAAAAACAATAAATATACATATTCTTACAGTGTTTTGGCAGCAATTTTACCAGGACCCTTCAAAGGCATGTTGAAACAAGTATGCCTTTAAAGATTTTTTAAAACCCATAATTTTGTGGTACCCCAGATCTGTCTTCCATCTCGTGCTCACCTTCAAGGAGGGATCTCATCGTAACAATCTACTTTACTTGACCAAGTCCAAGATATTTTGTTTAGAGGACAGCCATTTGTTCAGAATTACTTGTTCCTAAAGGGCCGATCCCTGCTGTCATTGGCTCCTTTCTATTTACGACAGCAGTATTTGTTAATCAACAGAAAAAGTTCATTATATAGGTTTTTTTGGCAAACATGTATTTCTGACATCCTTAGATTAGTGCTCAGTTAATTTTTAGTTTTCTTCAGGTATTGTTAAAACATCTTTTACAGCTAATTTTGTGATTAATGACTCACATCACTAAAGATGGCCAGCACTCGCAGTTTCTAAAAATCTCTTCTGTTGCGGGTAGCTGCCAAATGTACATGCTAGCTTCATAATGCGGATGTATTTGAGTGGTGGTACCATGGGCCGGATTCAAAAAGCCACAGGTAGGACGCCCGCAAGATGCGTCCACAAAACAAGACGCAAGTAGCAAGATGCAGCAAAAGATGTGGCAAGTGCAATTCAGAAACGTAAGCTGCGGCAAGCCCCAGTGCAGTTGCGCATTGCGCCTTGCATCCAGACATGCGGCACAGTGGAACCTGTGACATGCCACATGGCCTGATGTGTCCACAAGTCGTATTCAGGAAGCACAACACACGCAGTCTGCATCCAACCAAGGCTCTACCACCTAGACCAATGAAAAGGTGGTCTAACTGCACACCACTATAAAAGGGGAGGAGTAACACAGAACAAAGTAGACACACTAGAGGAAGCAGTGTGCAGACTGTGGAGTGTGACTGTAGAAAAGGTGGTCTAACTGCACACCACTATAAAAGGGGAGGAGTAACAGTGCAAAGTAGACACACTAGAGGAAGCAGTGTGTAGACTGTGAAGTGTGACTGTAGAAAAGGACAACTATGCCTGCAGGGGTGGCCCTACTGGGCATAATGCTGGTAGCAGAAGCCGGGCGGAGGCAGCTCAGGGGAAGGAGGCATCACAATGGCAGGATGCAAGGCAATGTGCCACCAGAGCCACAGCAAACAGCCAGGCGCAGAGCCCCCCCAAGTGATACGTACCAGACAATCCTATGAGGAGGTCACAGAGGAGCAGTGTATAGCATGGTACCGGCTGAATAAGGCTGTTATGGCAATGCTGTGCCGGGAGCTGGGAGAGGAACTAGCCACAGCTACAAAGAGGGCCCATGCCATAGCTGTCAATGTGAAGGTAAGTGCAGCACTGTGCTGCCTGGGCACTGGCACATTCCAAAGTCCCAGCGGTGACACAGTAGGAATATCCCAGGCCACCGTGTCCTGGTGCCTGAGACAGTTTGTGGGTGCCATGCTGTGATGCCGTGACAGGTATATTGCCTTCCCACAGGGTGCACAGCAGCAGCCCTTCTATGCAATAGCACAGTTCCCAAATGTCATGGGTGCCATCGATTGCACACAGGTGGCAGTTAAGGCTCCAGTGGAGGATGGAGATGCCTTTGTAAATCACAAGGGGTACCATGCACTGACCATCCAGGTGGTGTGCGACAGCCACTGTCGGATCCTAGACGTGGTGAGCAGGTACCCTGGATCCTGCCATGATTCCTTCATATTCCAGCAGAGTGGCTGCACCAGGCATTCCAGAGAGGTGAACTGGAGGGCGGATGGCTGATAGGTAAGTGGAGACAGATACAGATAGGGCATGGTGGGCAGGGCACACTGCAGAGAGACAAGTGGAGGCGACATAGTGCCTGTCCGTGACTAACCATCCGCTCCACTGTTCATTCCACAAGTGACAGTGGATATCCCCAACTGCCATGGCTTATGACACCAGTGAGGAACCCACAGAATGCAGCGGAGGAGGCATATAATGATGCACACGTCACAACATGGGCTGTGATCGAGAGAATCTTTGGGATCCTGAAGGCATGCTTCAGGTGTCTGGACAGGGCAGGAGGAGCACTGCAATACAACCCGGAGATGTGCTGCAAGATCATCCTTGCATGTTGCATCCTGCACAATATTGCCATAAGCCAGAGGGTACCACTGCCACCAGAGGATTCTGTGCATGGTGAAAGAGGGATGCAGAGGAGGCCAATGAGGATGCAGATGTGGGACGACATCAACACCATCATCAGCATCGACTGCCAGGCCTTGCAACAACAGGCCGGTGGGCATGGGATCAGCTCATCAGGAACCGTTTCACCTAAGGGAGAGTTAGGGCCCTTGGGTGGCACCGGCAGACAGATACCCAAACAGGACCAGCTGCCACGGGATGACTGACAACACATGTGAATGCCACAGCAGCGGACACCACCACATAGGACTGTCTGCCCGGTGCAGTGTACCTCACAGGGGTGCACTGTGACACAGAAACGGTGCCCCTGTCTGGTGAGTCACCCCTGGTAGACAAAGCAGGGAATAACAGTGCTGCAAGACAGTCTGGGAGAGGATGGCATGTGTCAGTACACACAGCCACACATGACAGCGGTGGTACCCAAGCCGCTCCTGGAAGGCAGTAATGCCTGCCACAGGATGGTGCTGTAGGGTGAGTACACAGTGCCAGAGGGGCATGTATGCTACGATGGTAGGATGGTGACATGTACCACCAGTGGCCAGGATGGAACATGCATGTGCAGGCCCACCCACAGGACACACAGCACCATAACACAGCCACACCAGCATAACCGTGCAACATCCCCCCAACCTGTACCAACACACACCACAACCACAGTACCTGCCACACCAAGCACAGCCCAGGAACACATGCAGGGGTGCAGTACATGCTCAAGGGAGCCCTGCATACAGATAGCACACATATCGCAAGCTGCGATAAATATATACGCAATTGCGATATTGCAGTGGAATGACACGCACATGCGGTGTGCGCTACAACATTGTGTAGTGACGCAGGGAGCGAAGCCACAGTGTGTGGTTTGTGGCCTGGTGCAGGAGGGAGTATAGAGCCACACAATCGACAGTCCCACACAGCCACAGCCTCACTGCAAGTGAAAACATGAGCAGTCTAGGTGGCAGAGGGCCCAACTTTAGCCCAGATGAGACTGCTCAGCTGGTCAGCATGGTCCAGCAGTGGGCTAGGTACCTGCTGCCACTTGGCAGCAAGAGACATACCCCTGGGGACAGGGAACAGGTGTGGAGAAGGATTGCTGCCAAGCTGTACACACAGCATGGGGTCAGGAGGACACCCAGACAGCTGCAGCATCGCTGGCAGGACCTTGCCTGGAGGGATGGTGCCATCCTGACACATGAGGAGGATGGCAGTGGACGCTGATGTGGCTATGCAGATGGGCAGGCCATGCCTGTATGGTAGGTGTCCCAGACATGTAACATGCATGCCTGTACCACGGCAGCCTGCAAAACACAGTGCACTGTTCAGACACTAATGGCTGTCTATCCATGTTTCCACAGGTGGCAGTGAAAGTGGCGCCCACAGACAGCAGCTGGAGGAACATCGGAGGAGCCCTCGGCACCATGCAAGTAGGGATATGGCCCCTAGAAGCCAAGGTAGGTCACACAGCAGATGCACAACAGCCTGGGTGCCTGGGTACAGGTATGAGCACACCATCTGTGGTCACCGTAGTAGGGTTGCAACTCAGGTGCACCATGTGTGCCAACAACAGCCACGCTGCGTGCCACACAGATTCAAGGTTGTGTGATGCAGACACACCTTCTGTGTCACTGGACCACTACGCCCAGCACACATAGTCCAGTACAAGGGTCCATGCCACACACTGTGCACATGCTGGGGCAGATGCCACATGCAGGACAGAGGGGAGGGGCAGGAGGGAGATGCACCCTGGTCGAATGCCTGCAGGGTGACACGCCATGGTATGCACGTGTGCCAAGCACAGACAGCGGCATATACCGACTGATGGCCTATGGCAGTGCATGCATGCTTGGAGCCACCATGCAGCCCGCTGGGGCTGGAGGTTGTGCCTGGCCTGTACACTGTTCAGGCAATGACTGTCCTCGCTGTGGCTGTGGAGAAACAGTGGACCCAGGGGGTGGAGGACAGGCATGGCTGACAAGTCATCGCAGGCACCTGTGATGTGCCACAGTAGTGGTACTGCTGGTGACAGTAGTGGGACAGGGTGTAGTGCATATCCCATCAGAGACGATGCGGGGATGAAGGAGCCTGTGATCATGCAGGCACAGCTGTGGCGCTGTACCAATACATGGCAATGCATGTACTGGACAACTAGTGTGGTACTGAGTAGAGTCGACTGCACCCATGTGTGTGGTCCCCCAAACTGCCATAGCCCACCCCAGGGCATGCTGGGCTCCACATGCCATGGTGGCATACATCTGTCAGTGGCAGTGCTGTACATGAGATGGCCACCACAGTGGAGGCAGCTGAGGCTGGGTACCTGCACAGCACACACAGTGCATGTGATGTGTTGGACAGGGACATGGGTGGGAGGCCCATGGGCACGGAGGGACATGCCGACAGGCAGCGCAATCATGAGCACCGTATCAGCATGATGCAACAATGCTGTGTAATGTTGTCCTGCAACAAGCCAAACATGTCACAGGTACATGGAGTGGAGACTCGTATGCCCGGACATGTGACACTGATGGTATGCCATGTGGGAGGGGTGTGCAGACCACATGGGGGCACATACTGAACAAGGCTGTAGGGACATGTAGGCCCAAATGGCTACCCTTGGGACAGGGGGGTTGAGAGGCCATGATGGTGGACCCCTGGGGGCCTACAATGACCCGGGTGGGTAGATGAGAGTGATAGTCACATGTGGAGATGTCCTGAGTGAGCAGTCGACTGGCCAGGGATGTCATGGACCACAGGGATCCTCTGCCGGCACAATGTACTGTACAGAGAGGTACGCACACACAGCAGCTGCATATGTGAACGGGGGGATGACAGGGACCAGATAGTGGGTCCCTGGATGGACAGAGTGGGTGGAGGGAGTGGGCGGGCATGCAGGGCACTTACAGCTACATAGCAGCACAGTAGACACGCAGGGGACAGGTGGGTGGGACCTGTGGGGGAGGAGGCCAGTGGTAGGAATGGATTGACAGACCCCAGGTGTACAGGGACTGGTTCGGACACACATGGTGGTCACCAGCAGCCTACAAGGCAGCAGATGTAGATGGTAGTGACACCAGGGTGAGGATGCAGCTGCCCAGGATACTGGCAGGACCACTAGGTGACCCGTGCAGATACCCACTGGTCATAGGATGCACAACACAGGAGTGGTGGATGGGCCATGTGGAATACACACATACTAGTGTCCCACAGGATGGTCCAGGGAACCACAGGCAAGCATGCAACATGGTAACCGTAAGCATGGCATGGGGACATACCTGACAGAGAGGCCTGTGAACAATTGGTAGGACAGTGGCCTACACACTGGGCAGCGGTACATGTGTGAACAGACGGTGCATGCTGGACCAACCACATTGTGTGGTACATGTGGGTATGCTGGGGACTGGCCAAGGCCCATGCACTGTATGCCCTGTATCTGCCGGTCAGCATCCCAGTAGCCCAATGACCGTTGTGGGGCAGTGCTGACTGACATGATCCATGGAAGAGTGCCGCACGGCTAGTGGCATACACCACACTGTTCCCAGAGTCGGCGGATGTGTGTGGTGGTGGGTGCCGACGCCCAGCCCTGATGGCTATGGGGGGCAGGGTCACACAGATATCTGTGCTGTGGGCGGTGTTCCTTGTGCGGCACAGAGCTGCCATCCACATGGGGGTTGCCATCTGTGTGCAGACAGCTCAGACATGGTGGCGGCCGATGGCACAGAGGGCTGTGGGTGGCTGCAGGACAACATGGCTACAGTGCATCAGTGGTGAATAGTGTCCACTGTCTAGGGGTCCCTATGCATACTGTTGTGTGTAAGGCACCAGTGGTGGGACAGTCTTCTGGGAGGCATTTGTACAGCATGCACCAGGGAAGGGTATTGGCTACATGCACATACACCCGGGGGCATGTACCACACTGCACACTGTAGGACAGTGGCTGTGTGGGCCAACATGCCACCAGGGTACATAGCATGGGAACCATACCCCCGGGGTGTCCTGCTACAGCCCCCTTGAACTGTGCCACCAGGCATGCCATGGATGATGAATGTGTGCAGTAGTGGCACATGCCACACAGTATGGACCTATGAGTGGTGGAGTGGGAGTGGCCCCAACACACACTGCAGAGCCAGGGACAGGGGGTCATGCTGGACAAGGTTGGTGATAGTTACAGTATGCACTGTGTGGTGTGTCACATGGTGCAGCTGAGTGACCACACCACCCAGGAGGTGGGTATACCCCCCACGAACACAGACCCATACCTGCTCAGTGGTGAACCAACAGTGGAGCCATGGACACGGTGACTGCATCATAAGGATGTCCATACTGCACAACATACCTCAGGCATGTGTGCCACATGATGCACACACAGCCATGCGACAAGGGCTGACCAATGACAGTACAGGTGTGGCACACAGCAGTGTACAGCCGTGCAGTACTACACACATCAGGGCATGGCATATCATGAGACATCAACATGCCACAAGTGCACAGTGGGGCACGAGGACACAGTCCAACTGTCACATGCATCCGAGATGTGTTCATGTCCCATGATACACCATTGTGACCATCACATGTGCCACTGCACTGAGGGTGCACCCAGCACCATACGCCTTGTCCAAGGGGGTTGTAGAGGGCACATGCACAGACATGCTGATAGTGACATGGGGACATGGCAGGCCACACACACAGTATCATCCTAATGCATGCCATGCACACACACCTCACATGCTGTTGCAGCTACACTGCTCATGGCTATCATGGTGACATGCAAGGCCTACACAGGATGGTATGCCCCCATCCCCCATGTGGCTGCATGGACCACAGTGTCAGACACATACACTGCATGTACACCTGTGATGGGTGGTAGGCCATGCCTATGTGGCCCCATGCAGCACATTGTACCACAACCCTGTCACGCCCACCTGTGGCTGTGGGGCTGCCCACCACACCCATGTCCCACCACAAACAAGTCCACTGTCACCAACCCTGTCACACACTGCTGCACTCATGGGCATACACACAGACGATACCCCCTGTACACAGACGCCACCCAGTGGAGGGATAGGAGACATGCTTGGCACATGTTATGGTGCCATACACACTGTGCTAGCTGCACCAGCTGTGGGGCACTGCCGTTGGCACAGTATAGCCTGGACAGGTGTTAGGCCATCAACAGGGGTGGCACATGTTGGGGCCACTGGTATGCATGTCCATGCCACATACAGGGTGGAGCATGGCTGCCACTGGTACCCTGTGTGGTATGGGTGTCCACACCTGCAACACATATGTCTGGACATGCCTGCGGAGGTGTGACTACCTGACAGCCCATTTGGGCGATGGGCAGGACCAGTGCTGGCCACAGGCAACCACAGCCAACATCGCAGTGCACAGGCGACAGCAGGGCTGTGCCTGACAGCCATGCATGTGTTGGCAGGCCCTGCTCTGTGCCAGTGTTCCATTGCAGGCACATGGGTCCTGGAACATGTACCCCATGGATGGACTGGACACCTGTACCATTGGCCAGCTGTGCGTCGTCGGGGGCACAACATTGCACATATGCAGCACAGGTACACATGGGGACATGTGTAGTGGCTGCCTAGACTGGCATGCACATCACAGCACCCCCACAGGCCATGGCACACATCTACAGTTGTCGAGGCCCATGCATGGGCACCGCCACATAGGCCAAGACAATACCCTACCATGGTACACCTGGGCAACCCTGCAGCAGTAAATTCTACTCTGACAGCACAATGAACTACACAGAGAGTGAACATGCAACAATGGTTTATTTAAACGACTGGGTGTGGGTACAAACAGGTGTACAGAACAAACACACATGCATGATATGTACATGGTACCAGGAACACAAACACATGTACAATGCCTACTTGAAGAAGACTAAAACCATGAAAAAGCATTAACATTTAAAATGTATCAGTATACGAACACACATACAGGTACCATGCCTATTGCACAACCCTGATATGTACAACTGACCTCTGCAACATGCATGGCTCAGCGCTGTTATGCAGCAATGGCTAGGGAACTGCCACATGGAGCATCATATGGGGTGTTGGGACAGTCTGACAGTCACAGTGGGATGTGCCGCACACCAACAGTGTGACCCGCTCTGCAGCACATGGCACAGGAGTGTGTGTTGAGTGCTAGTACTGCACCCTCACTACGGTGTCTGGAGCTGTCGCACAGCAGCCATCATTGCATGCAGTGCACCATGCAGGCCCTCCACATGGTGCATACATTCCGCTATGTGGCCCTGAAGAACCTGTAACACTGCATTCTGCTGTGCAGTGGTGCCTGGGGCCTGCTGTTCCACACCCTCCACCATCACCCTCTGTTAGGCCACCACACCACAGAGTTGCACAGGTTGAGCCCTGTCCACCCCACCCTCCTCCCCTGCACCCACTGCAGACACCACACCTGTGGCCTGATTGCCCTGCACCACATACACCACTAGCAGCCCTATGACAGGCACATCCTCATCCAGGACATGCACCTCCTGAGCAACCCCCTGGTTGCTGTCATGGCCTACAGGCTCCACACCCACCTGCACACCTACAGCTGCTGCCCCCTCACCAGCACCCTCTGTGGCCACACCCTGATGGGCATTGCCCCCTACTGTGCCCTGGCCAGCATCCATATGTTGTGGTGTGTTGTGTGTGTCCATTGTGGCACTGGCATTATCAGTATCAGGCACATGGTGCCCTGGTACGGTGTCCATGTCGGTGTCCACAGCTTCTGGTTCCTCCTCCTGGCCTTCACTGTCGCCACTGGACTGCTCAACATCTGTCGGTGGTAGTGGGCGTGCATGCCTATGCAGTCGTCTCGAACGGGACCTGTACTTCTGTGCATCAGCCCTCTTCACGTGATCCATGGCCTGGAACATGCTGCGTGCCCACGGTGTGTCTGGCACCATCCCCATCCCGCTGTTGTGCTGTCCACCTGTTGGGATAGGGAGCACATGTGTAGTACCATGCCATTGTGAGGCCACATGTCCACTAACTAAGTGACTGCACCGTGTACAGAAGTGCCAACCGGTCCACTGTCATCTGTCTCTGTCCTGTGCTATGTTGGCCATGCTCCCCTTGGAGGGACACAGTGACATTCATGCAGACACACAGTGGTGTACGGCCCCCTTGTCAACAGTGCATGCCCCATTGTGCTGCTGTCCCAACTTGGCACGGCCCTCCCCCTGTATCTGCCCTCCTTAGTATCCCCCCACACCTGCTCCCAGCACCCTGTACACAGGCTATGGTCTTCCAGTCCACCACCGCCTGTGGTACAGTGTTCCACCCATCCCCCATTGCCCTGCATATGTCCCCTCGCTTCCCCATAGCGCCACGTCACACACATCATGGAACATGCCCTCCCAGAGCACACCCTCTCATGGGGCCTGGAAGACCCTCTGTCTGTGTCTTGGCAATCCCATCTACACATATGTGGCTGTCATTGTGATCCACCCTATCCTCCCCCCCTCATCGGGGGGTATATGGGTACCACCCTGTTGTGCCTTCCTGTCGATCAATGCATTACAACACAGCCAGACTGGCCATCATGTGCATGCCCATGACGGCTGTCTGGCCCCAATCCAGTACCCCGCCGTGCTGCAGACCACCATGCAGCATTGTATGGATGTATCACAGTACGACACAGTGGTATGTGGTCCATCATGCTTTATTTACACACCACAACAGCAGCCCAGACATTGTCGTCAGCTATCCAGTTCCACAGCTAACAGTGTGCATGGGTGTTGACTACACATCCCATGTTCAAGTTAGCACTTGCCAGTCTTTCTGCTGTTCATGCACGGCACATGTTACAACATCCGGTCCCACCCCCATAACACTGTGTACCCACATACTGTGGCTGACTTGGCTTGGCCACACAGACACACCTATCCTTGTTCCCATACCCCTGTAGCATTGTGGTTGCCCATAGTTCCCATTCCACTGTGTCAACTGTGTGCATGTCAGGATCATATGAACGGGGTTCTTCAGCTTCTGTGGCCTGCCACAATGCTGTGGCAGTGTCCTGGGTGTCTGCTGCTCTTGCTGTGGCGGTCCCGTTGGCTGTGTACCATCTGTGTTGCCCTGCCCACCAGTGTGTGTGACAGCCACCCCTGCCAACCTCCCCTCACCATGTGTCTGCACAGTGCTCCCTCCCCCCTCACCAGGGGTCTGCACTCTTACCCGTCACCCTGTCTTCCTCGTGTGTGCCACTGCTGCAGGTGTGTTTCATGTGACACAGTCCCGTGGCCTGTTGGTACTGTTCTGCAGGCACCACCCGTGACTGGCTGCATGACCATAGGGGGGCCAAATGGTTGCACTGCTGTTGATGGCACACAGACAGCGGCACTTGTGCTTGGCATGGTGAGCGCTGCTGGTTGTGGTGTGCCTTCAACAGCATCTGTCTGTGTGCTCTGGTCCATATGCCTGTGTTGGTGGTCCTGTGTCCTGTGCTGTAGCGCCTGTCCAATGTCCTGCAGGGCTGCCACCATCATCCCTGTGTGTTGCTGCCAACATGTGGTTGCCTGTTCAATGGCTCGTGTTGCCCTGTCCATAGCCTCGCCTTGTGCACGCAAGGTGGACTGCACCCCGTGCAATGCCAGGACAACGTCCAACGGAGCGACGGCTGTTGCCCTGGTGGTGGCCTCTATTGCATTTGTTATGGTGGGGCCTATGGCCTGTAATGTGTGGTGCTGTGCCTCAATGCATTGCTGTATGTTCCTCAGCTCACCTGTCTCTGTCTCCTGGCCCTAGCACACACTCTGGCAGTATGTCTCCAATGGTAGTACTGGAGAGTACTGCCCTACACGGTCTGATGCAGCTGCCCCAATCGTAGCCTCCAGGTCTGCTATCAGCGTTGGACTGAGCTCAGCTGCTACATTGTCCTGTATGCTGTCCGTGTCTTGGCCTATGTCAGACACTGGCTGTGTCAAGCCCTTCCCATGCTCTGTTACTGTGTCATGGCCTTCACCATGTCCTGCCTCTGTGCTGTCCCCCTGCAGTCCTGCAGCCTGGCTATCCAGGCTCTCCGACGGGGCTCCTACGGCATGCTGTGCTGCAGCTGTTGCTGCTACTGCTGGTGCAGGTAGTGGTGGTGGTGCTACTGCTGCTGCTGCTGCTGCTGTCATCATCTCTGTCTTCATTGTCAATGGCATCCATGGCATGCTGCACCCCCTGCCTCCTCTGTCCACAGTGTTGCTCACTTGTTGCTGGTCCTGCCTCCTCGACTGTCACCGCAGTGTGCCCTGTGGGAGAACAGACATGGTACAGTGACTGCCATAGACTCTTACTAAATTTGTTACATCACCAGCGGCTTTCCGCAGAGCGGCTGTACGCGTGAGTGGAGTATGCAGGAGTGGTGGAGTCACTATTGGGAGTCAACAGAGGGAAACTGTGGGGAGACTACATGTAATTTACGCACTACTACTTTAAATTAGATAGTACATGTAAGTTGCAATATAGGTGCAATTAGAAAGAGAGATAAGATATTTGTTTATTGATTAGTTAGTTAACATGTGGGGCCTAAGGATATCTATGATGTGTTGTTGTATGGGGTTAATTCTGTTTGATCAAAGTTTAATGTACATCATTGATCCCATTACACCATCAAATGTTCAAGCTCAGTCATTTACTGATTTTACATTTTCAAATTCTTTAAAGGCCTCCACCTACTGTTTTTCCTTAAATGTTAGGGATTTAGGCTGTTTTAACAAAAGGAACATATATGAGATGGGGGCATTTTCTTTTGTAAAGTCTAGGATAAAGTTTTCTTTTGTTTCCCTGTTGGTTGGTATCATGTGGCGTACTTTACTTCTTTCTGGTGATGTGGAAACAAATCAGGTGCCTTTAATTCCTGATAGTGTATTATATGATAATTATTGGCAAACTAAAGGTTTAAGAATAGTTCATCTTAATGTCAGAAGTTTCATGTCCAAACAAGCTGAAATTGAGGCCTGGGTCACTAATTATAACCCAGATGTATTCATTGTAACTGAAACTTGGCTGAAACCTTCAGTATTAGATAACCTTATTACCCTTGAAGGCTATAAATTAATACGGAAAGACAGGAATGGAAAAAAGAAGGGAGGGGGTATAATGGTATACTATAATTCAGAATTGGAATTAGTTGATATTTCTCCTGGATACAAACATACCTCTGAATTTGAATGGCTCCTGTTAGAACTGAAACTGGGTGGTTGTCAAAAATTAAGATATTGCACAGTTTATAATCCCCCAAAAACTGCTAAAAAAGGGTTAGATGATATTTTAAAGTTTGTAACAACTATTCAATCAAGCAGTGATCTTTTGATTACTGGAGATTTTAATATTCATTGGGATCCTATTAACGATCCTTCTATAGAGACATTATTGGCCAATGCTGGCTTGTCTCAGCTCATTAACTCATTTACTCGAATGAATATGAGTAGTCAGAAACATACAATTTTAGATTGGGTCCTTGTTAATAAACAGGTAAATAGTTCTAGTGTTGGTGTACTTCACGATGTAATGAGTGACCATTTGGCCACTTATTGCATATGGAGATCTAAAAAGCCCAAATTGCTTCCTAGGTTCATTTCATACTGTAGGTTTGTTAATGAGGTGAGCGGAGATCTTCTTGCTGACCTACAGAAGCTTGATTGGACTTTTCTGGATGCAATTCCTGATGTGACTATTGCCGTTGATTATTTTACATCCACTCTTTTGGAGTTACAAAATAAACATTTTCCCAAAGTGGTTAGGAGAGTTAGAGGTTCCTTGAATAAATGGATTACTGCCCCCTTGTTGCACTTAATGAAACTGAGAGATGCTACTTGGAAGTTTTATAAGGTAACTAAATCAGTGAGAGATTTTAATAGCTATAGGAAGCTTAGAAATAAATGTATAATAAAAGTTAGACAAAGTAAATCTAGTTATTTTCAAAATTTACAAACTTCTAGTTTAAATAACCCAAAAAGGTTTTGGTCTTCGGTAAACACTTTAATCAATCCATCTAGGAAAGAAACTACTGAGGCTTTTATTAAGGATGGCCATGTGATCTCTGATGCTCAGCTAATCTGTGAATCTTTTTTGGATACATTTTTTGATTTGTCCAAATATACACAGGCTTTCAATCAGGGTCTGTGTGTAGATGGACAATCCTGTGATACTTCTGAACCCGGTTCTTTTTATTTTACAGCTATTGAACCACATCGGGTTTATAATCTTTTGAAACAAATGACAATTGGTTCAAGTGCGTGTGAACTGATTTCTGAACATATTACTTATCCTCTTACTTCTATTTTCAGTTTGTCTTTGCTTACTGGATGCTTCCCAAATAAATGGAAGCAAACAGTAATCAAACCTATTTATAAATAATGTGACAGAATGGATATGGACAATTATCATCCTATTTCCCTTTTGCCACCATTGGGTAAGATTTTTGAGAGACTTGTGAATGAGCAATTTTCTGCTTACATACAGGATAATGGTTTTAGGACACCTGATCAGCATGGGTTTCGAAAAATTCCACGGGACGTGGATGGCCTTGGCCAGGTTCATGAACCACACCAGTGTAGCTATTGTATGGATGAAGGTTTGCTCACTGGTGCTGTGTTCGTGGACCATTCAAGGCCTTTGATTTAATAAGTCATACCCTGCTGATCAGGACACTCCAAAACTATGGTTTAGCGGAGATTGCTGTTGATTCATTTCACAGCTATCTGTCCAAACAACCACTTAAAGTAGGATTAAATGGAGCCTTTTCTTCTAGTAGATTTCTATTACAGGGGGTGTCCTAGGGGTCCGTTCTGGGCCCACTTTTGTTTACTGTGTTTGTAGACATTGTTCCATCTACATTGAAAGACACCTATTGTCTGATTTATGCAGATGATATTATTCTGTATAAAAGTTCTATTTCGGTGGAACTTATAAATGAGTCCTTAAATAAGGACTTTGCTGTACTCAGTAGTTGGTTACAAGGGAATTATTTGGCACTCAATAACTCAAAAACAAAATGTATGCTTTTTGGATCTAGAATTATACTCAATAGAGTTCAGAATTTCTCAATCACTGACTCATTGGGTAATAAGATGCAGCAGGTAAAACAATTTAAATATCTTGGAGTCCTGTTGGACCAACACTTAACTTTTTCCAATCATGTAAATTTCATTTCTCATCAAATAAATCCGAGATTGGGTGTCCTATTTACGTTTCAATCATTGCTGACCTTACCAGCTAGGCATGCAATAGCCAAGGGTGTATTACTTCCACAGTTAAATTATAATTCATTTATTTTCTCAAATTTGTCTAATAGAGAGTTATCCCTTCTTACTAATGTGTTTCATGGCATCTGTAGATTTTCTCTTAAGTTGCCTTATTCTACACACCATTGTGAACTATATAGACTACTGCCTGGCTTCCACCTAGGCTAAATTGTCTATACAGTTAATGTTCTTTAACTGACAACATTCTCCGTCAAGGTACAAATTCTCCATTATATTCATTATTACGGATTAAAATGAATTCAAGGGAACTTCATTCAAATCATCAGATTAAATTAAATGAGCCTAAGTCCAAGACAAAAATGGGTGATGGTTCTTTTTCCTATTCCGCTGCTAAAAATTGGAATGAGCTTCCTATTGTTTTATATGGGAATATTACCCACCAAAGTTTTAAAATTAAGCTAAGAAATTATTTTCTTGGCAAGTTGCATTGTTATAGTTTTCATTGAGTGTTTTATTTTTATATTGTTTTAATGATTGTTGTATTGTAATTTTGTGATGTATGTTTAATACTTGTTGTAATGTATTGTAGTGTGAGTTTTGTTAATTTTATTGTAAACATCTTGACTGTCTATACTGTATATATGGTCCCGGGTCGTACATGAAAACGGGCCTTGGCTCATTGTACCTACCCGGTAAACAAAGGTTTAAAATAAAAAAATAGAAAATAAAAATAAAATACCACAACATGCTAGTCCCTGCCTCAGTATGCTATGTTGTTGTCACTGTCCCTATGCTGGCTATGCTGCACTGTCTGCCAGTTGCTACCTGTCTGTACCTGCAGGCCAGCCATGTGTCCTGGTGCTGTTGCCCACTGTAGTGTTGCACATGCCTGTCTGTTGTCCCACCCTCTACCATCCCATGGACATGGGTGTGCTGTTCTGTGCGGTACAATGGCCTCCACAGTGGCAGGTGAGTGAGTGTGTGTGTGTGTGTGTGTGTGTGTATGTCTCTCTCTGTGGTCCAGCTGCATACCCACAGTACTGTGTGGCCCCTACACCATTGTCTACATGATGTTCTGGTGTATTGCCATCATAGGTTACCGGGTAGGGCCCACATGCCACATGTGCATGTTGGCAGGGGCAGCCTGGGTGCACTCGTCATCTGTGTGACATGCTCAGGGTCGCACAATGTGCAGGAGGGGGCTGTGTGGGTCTGACCAAGGTCTGGCCTGCTGGGTGTACTGTACATGTTCACAGCTTGTTGCTCAGGTCCCTAAGCTTTACCGCCATCCCACTGCCAGAACAGTGGATTTGTACAGTGGTGCTGCTGTGGTGTCTGTTGTGCATGGCATGCCTTGCATGTTGGCATGGGTCAGCATGGATATCTGCATGCCATGCATGCACACCATGGACATTAGCTGTCAGCTGTGCATGGCATCACAACACCATTGACATGGCTCCCTCCTACACATGGCATGTAGGCCACTGGCCCAGGCACCTGTGTGTGTCTGCATGCTGCATGTCATGTGTAGCCCCGCTATGCATTTGTCCTGTACAGTGTACCTGCTGCCACATGCACCATGTTTGTACACGTGTCAGCCCTGGTCATGGGCACTTGCACCTGGCTATCCGTGCATGCCTACAGTCCTGTTGTTGCTCATGGTGTCTGTGTCCAATGTGGCTACTGTCTGTACCACCATGACCCCATAGGCATTGTCCACATTGACACTGCTACATCACTACCTTGCCTTTCCATTTGTGTCTGTGCATACATGTGGCTATGGTGTGCCACGCATGCAGCTGCAGCCCACAGCATCTGTGTCTGCTATCTGCAGCTGTGCCTGGCATGTGTATTGTGTGGGTTGTGTGTTCCCCACATGTGGTGGTCTGCTTGGTTCGCCACATACCATGTTGTTGCCTGGGCCTACCATCATTCTACCTGCGTTGTCTGTCCCTCACACCTCCGCAGGGGCATGTTGGTTGGGTTGAGGTGTGCCAGGCCAGCATGCTCTGTCCCCTACCATTGGGCCCCCGGGCGACTGCTGCTCTAGTGGTCAATGGCCCACAGTGTGCTGTGCCATTCACACTCAGGTACCTGTCACTGTCCACACGCATGTGTCTCTGTCCATGTGCTGCCGAACCTGTCCCCCCCCCAACTCACCTCTGTGTGGTCCCAGTGTGTGCCTCACCTTGTGCTCCAGTTGGACTTGCGCTGGCCCATGCACTGGTGGTGCCTGTGCTCCATCCTCATCATGCATACCCCCTTCGCACATGTCCTCCTGCGCTGCACTTCTTGTAGTCCTGTGTGTCCCATTACTGTTCACAGGCATTGCCCACTGCACACTGTTTCCCTGCTCTTCCTTGTCAGGAGATCTGTGGTCCCGCAGTTGCCATTGTGTCACTTGTGTGTGCTCCATGGTACACATTGCCCTGTGTGGGATCCCCACTACCATGTGGCCTTCTGCTTTTCTTCTTTCCCTTTCCCCTTTTGCCCTGGGGCTCTTGCTCCACGCTTGTTTGCGACCTGCTCCTTCCGCCTCCCTCTGTCGGTTGCAGTATCATTCTGTGCCTGCTTTCTGCATCATGCATGCTGTTTGTGTGCTTTTATAGGCTGCAGCCTGCGCCTTGCATTCTTGCAGCTTGCATCAGCGCAATTGCGACTTGTACCTGAATCTGGCGCACCGCCTTGGCCGCAGCATTTCTCGACGCATCTTGCGCCATGGCGCGGACTGCATCTTCCTTTCTGAATCCAGCCCCATATGTTTTTGATGGTAAACAGCACAGTGTTGTACCAAGACATTTAATTTTTTTCATGGAAGGGACTTTTTAAAATCTTCAAAACTACACATCTTGGTTCAGGAATGAAAGAAAACAAAAAAAATGGGATATCTTTATATTTTTGCTAGACATAGAAACATTATTGCTGAAAAAAACACCTATAGGTCAATAAAAAATACTACTGCTTTATAGAAACACAGAATTTGGCAGAAGAAAAGGACCTGTGGGTCTATCCAGTCTGCCCTATTCTGCCTGCCTATTTCTACATCCTGAACCATATCGGGTCACAGGTGTCCCTCTCGCATCCTTTTCCTCCACCTATTATGCCCATGTTCCTAACCCATGCATACTTCCCCACCACCCCTTCTGGTAGGTTGTTCCAGGCATCCAGCACCCGTTCTATGAAGAAATTACCTTACATCCCTCTTAAATCCCCCCTGCAGTTTCATTGCATGCCCTTGTGTGCTGTTACTCCTACTCCTCCTCCTCTGAAAGAAACTTCTCTCTTGCACCTTGTACACCCCCATGAGGTACTTCTAGGTCTCAGTCATGTCCCCTCTCACTCTCCTCTCCTCTCTTCTCCTCCAGGGAGTACATGTTGAGCTCCCATAGCCTCTCCTCATATGGTTTCTCATGCAACTCCCCCACCCCCACCCCCACCATTTTGGTAGCCCTCCTCTGGACCGTTGCCACCCTGTCAATATTCTTGTAGAAATGCAGCTTCCCAGACTGGACACTATACTCAGTCACAGCCAAAGACATAATCAGATATTTCCTAACATTTCTGGGATATTTCTAGAGAAATCTCCTGCTTTCTGCAGTTCCACAGTAGGGGCAGCAGAGAGAAACTCTTTAGAAATGTCACGAAATATCTGACCATGTCTTTGGCTACTACTGTAGGTGAGGTCTCACTAGGAAGTGATGAAGTGGCATTACTACCTCCCTACTCTGGCTAGACGTTCCCCTCCTTAAAGTCCTTATGCAACCCAGCATCTGGCTACCCTTGTTTACTGCCTTGTTGTGCTGCACTGCCATCTTGAGATCAACAGCTATGATTACCCCAGGACCTTCTCTTGCTTGCTGACTGTGAGTATCCCCCCCATCTTATACACAGCCCCAGGTTTACTTGCCCCAGGTACATGACTTTGCACTTTTTTTGCATTGAAACCCAGCTATCCCACCTTAGACCACTCCTCCAATTTCCCAAGATCCCTTTGCATTCTTTCGACCCCTTCCTAGGTGTCCACCCTGTTGTAGATTTTTGTGTCATCCACAAAGAGACACACTTTCCCTTCCAGTTCCTTGGCAATGTCCCTTGTAAAGACAATGAAGAGGGCAGGACACAGTACCAATCCCTGTGGTACTCCACTGGTCACTTTCCCATCTCCTGGGTGCTTGTTGTTAACCACCACCCTCTGCCTCCTATCCTTTAACCAGTTTGATACCCAGCTTACCACCTTCTTCCCAACCACTAGATTGTTTTTCAATTTGTGTTTAAGGACCCCTTCATTCTTTTAAAATGAGAACAAGCGTAGGAATATATTCCCTATATATCCTTTTATTTTCTTATAATGCCGATGTTTCGTGTCTTACTTTTTCAAAGAGCTTCCAGATCTGTAAATTAATACAATATAATATGTAAATACATATTCTTTTAACATATATAGTTTTTTTCATTAATCTTTTTTCCCTCTGGATAAAATACATGAACTTATCCCATAAGTTCTGAGTATTTCTTTTCTCACATTCAGTCATTTCCATTTCAGCAGTATTCTTCTATAAAATATTTTAAGAAATACACCAGTAAAAAGTTACTTAAAATGCATATAAGTTTGCTGCCACCTTGCCAAATCAATATGCTAATTTGTTTTAAAACTGCCATGAAGCTTGATCTCCCCATAACTTATGTGCATTTACATAACTTTTAATAAGTAAAACTTTTTCTTTCATACACAATGTTGCCTATGGCAGAAATCCTGTGTCACATTCACGTAAAGTCACCTGTAAAGTATACAGCCTTTTAAATTAAATTTTTTTATCTTCTTATCTTTTAGTATGATCAAATTGTTGTGTGATACGGAGTTCCAGCTTCACAGGAAACAGTGAACCCAAAAAACTTTTGAGGTATGCATAGGAAAATATATAACTAAATGAGCATTAGAAAAAACTGGGTTACAGACATCACTGTGTTAAAATGGTATAAATATTTGCATGAATATAAATTACCAGCTACTAGATCACAGAGGAAAAAATCAAAAATGATTATCAGCATAAAGTAAATAACTATTTAGATAGCACTTTATTGGAATAAAATAACCAATTAAGGAACTCAGTATCAGTTAACCATTTGATCATACTAAAACATAAGAAGATAAAAGAATCAAGTTTAAAAGGCTGTATTATTTACAGGTAACTGTAAGTGAACATGACACAGGATTTCTTCTATAGACAACATTGTGTATGAAAGAAAAAGTTTTACTTATTAAAAGTTCAATGGCCTACGCGGCCAGTATAATGTTATGCTCGTGCAACTGTGTAACTTAGGTTTTGGCCGTTCGCACTCTCTATTCCAAAGGAATTACCACCCTGTAGGGTACCAAAGGCAAGGAACCCTCAAAGAGGTTTCCACCCCTAGAGGTGCCATGGGACGATTCCCTTGGCTAAAGGTACCTTAGGAAGGAGAGAAGCGTTGTCACTGGAGGAGGAGGAGGGGAGGATGGAGGGGCAGAGAAAAAGTGCTTCAGAAGGAGGTTGAGAGGAACTGCTTGCATAGGTCTGGAAGTGGAAGTGGCTGGCTGCTTGTCCACTTAAATACAGGCAGAGCCTTCCAATTCAATGGCCTATGTGGCCAGTATAATGTAATGCTTCTGCAACTGTGTAACGGGTTTTGGCCATTCGCACTCTCTATTCCAAAAGAATTGCCACCTTGTTGGGGTACCAAAGGCAAGGAAATCTCAAAGAGGATTCCACCCCTAGAGGTGCCGTGGGATGATTCTCTTGACTAAAGGTACCTTAGGAAGATCCCAAAAAAGAAAGTAGGAGTAGCACCAAAGACAAAAGCAATCAAGCCAAGGGGCACAGGAGCATAATGACAACAGTGTAGCTTCATAATACAAGTAAACTGATTAACAAGATATATATAAGTGCTCTGGATACACTGATAATGGAATGGGGGCCTCCTAAGGAGAGAGGGAACAGCAAGAGGGACAGCATCCATCTCCATCCAACAGTGGAACCTATCTAAGGAACCAGAAGATACTAACTAAACTAACTAGGTATTATGACCTTCAGCATGGAGGAGAGTAAAACCCTTTGAGGAGGAAATCTCTGGGGGTCCAAGGCCTAGGTCGCCTTCCCTCCAGGCGTGGGATAATTTTGTTAGTGACTGCTCTCTACTACAATTTGGAAGCCCAGTTAATAAGAGATGGAAAATATTCCAATTTGGAGGAAAACTCTCACTCTATCCTTCTAACAGGAATGCCATGGAGGGTTGCAAGACGTTGGTCTGCAACCACCAATCCAAGGCAGGAGGAGGAGAGTAACAACCACGGAGGCACTCATCCAGCCTACCGATCTATAAACAAACTAGGTAAACCAGAGGTGGTCGTAGGGAGAATGCGGTGAAGGTGCCTTGCTAGGGAACCACTAAAGCCAATGGACAACTGTTGTAGTGGAAACCACTAGAGCCAAAGGAAATCGCTGTAGCCTCCCTTCATGGCTTAGTCTTAAATTCTACAACTTGAGGTGCCATCAGTACGGTTGATGACTGAAGGCCCACCTGGAGTGAGGACATTCTCAGCTATGGGCCAGGTGAGAAGGACCCCGCCCCAAGCTTTGAATGCTCAAGCTGCGGACTAGTAGTGCAGAGTGAGACCATTGTTGCAAAGGGGGGGGACCTTGTGCCAATACTAGAACGAGGTCGGCATGCATGATACATTCGCATAGGTATTTCTGACAGAGCAATATTTTAGGTACTTCCTTATTCATGTCTGTTTGTTCAGTTCTTGTTCATTTTTTTGTCAGTCATTTCATTATTTCATTTGTGATACATTTATTTAGCATATGGAAGTTGTTTAGTTAGTTGCTGAAGTTATGCAGCTGGCAGAAGCTATAGTGAACATAGAATAAGCAAAGGCAAGCCATCCAAGTCTAGAGAGAGACAATTAGAAGGTGACATAATACTCAGAGGATTTTTAGCGGCAGAGACAAGATTCAAATGTGAAGCAATATGCCACACTGGGCCACGACTCCCCACCAAACCCCCCCAATCCCAGCAACAGGAAAAACAAGAAAGCCATGGTGGAGGGTCATAACTCATATGCAGCATTGACAACTAGTTTACAGCACTGGCAGTAGCCAAAGCTGACCTCAAGAGTATAATAAAGCAGTATGCAAGTAGAAAGCAGTGTCCATAAATAAGCAGAATCTGCAGCAATGAAGTTCAGCTCGGAGGAGCAGTGTATAAATATGAAAAGGAGCATTTGTGGATGGGTAACTATGAGTTGTAATTCAGTAAACATAGACTAGAGGGAGGCGCAATGCTCTGAAAGCAGCTATGATCACGTGGGAGGTAGATTAAGCTGAGAAAGCATGATTGAGCTGCATAGCTAGGGTTCAGAGTGAACCTGAATCAGGTGAAAACAATTAGGTGTGTAGCATGGGGAGCAACTTTGGTTTGAGTAGAACACAGGTAATGATTGCAATAGCAATGTGAGTAACTGAAAGCAAGTAGCTTGAGTGCTAGATTAGCAATGTGCTAGGAGCATAGAAACCAAGTCCCCCCCAAAAACAAAACATGAACAAAACAAAAAAAAAAACAACCCAAGACACACAAACACAGAAGAACAGGGAAAGTGACAAAAGGAAGCACACAGACGGAGGCAAAATACAAACCAGAAGCAGAAGAACAAACACATAAGTCCAGCAGAAAGAAACAGCAAGGTGTGTGGGGAGGTAGGCCCCAGCCATCTGCAGAGGACAGACTGACAGAGCCTCTGGCTGGCAAAGAAAAAGTGCTTCTGAAGGAGGCTGAGAGAAACTGCTTATATAGGCCTGCAAGTGGGAGTGGCTGGCTGCTTGTCCACTGAAATACAGGCAGAGCCTTCCAAGTATGAAAATGCTCATTAAGTTATGGGGAGATCAGGCCTTATGGCAATTTTAAAACAAATTAGCATATTGATTTAGCAAGGTGGCAGCAAACTTCTATGCATTTCAAGTAATTTTTTCCTTGTGTATTTCTTAAAATATTTTATAGAAAAATGCTACTGGAACAGAAATGACTGGATGTAAGAAAAGAAATAGACAGAACATACCATCGCACCACCCAAGGTCAGCGATCGTTTGAATGCTGGGCCCCGCTATGGCTTACCTCACTCCCACCAGAACTAGTCACTATTAGCAAAATCAGCTTGTTCAAATCTGCACTTAGATCCCACCTGTCCAGCCAAGGGAAATACACCTGCCCTATCTGACCAACCCACCTGGTTAAAAATTCTGACTACCCCACCAACATGCACTTAGCAATCTCCCAATCTGCTTCTTCCCACTCCTACCCTCCTCCACAACCCCTTTCACCCCTGACCTCAGCCCAGTCCCACCCCCCCATTCCCCAGGGATCCTTGCCCCTACCTATCTCACAACCCCCTGTCCTTCTACTCCCCCATCCTTTCCTGACAAGGTGACCCCTAGCCAGTGGTTCCCGCAAGCCGAACACCTCCATTCCCCACCTCCCTTCAATGCTGAACCTCCCTCCTCACTCCCCCCCCACTCTCTCATGTTATTACTGCTGCTGCTCTGACTTTGCCTGATTGTTAAGGTATTATCCCTATCCCATGTACTTCGTCAGTCATTTTACCATTGATAATTGTTTAATGTTCATTGTAACCCTGTGTTTTACTATTGTACGTTCAAATTTTCTTCCTGACGTGGAACCATTGTAAATGAGCTTGTAGCTCAAAGGTTGTAATCCGAGAATTCAATAAATAAAAAATTAAAAACATACATGGTAATTTCATGTATTTTATCCAGGAGAAAACAATTAATGAAAAAACTATAGATGTTAAAAGAATATGTATTTACATAGTATATTAATTTACAGATTTGGAAGCCCTTTGAAAAAGCTTCAAAGTAAGAAGCGAAACATCAGGGCATTAAAAGAAAATTAAAAAAAGATATGGAATATATTCCTACATTTGTTCTCATTTTTGAAGAATAGAGGGGTCCTTAAACACAAACTGAAAAGTATTTTTACGGCACCTTGAGGACCCACCACCGCTATGATTTAACCATTTCCTGGGGAACTTTATTCACAAGCACTAGACTGCTAAATTTTCTTAATTAACCTCCTATGTGGCATGGTGTCAAAGGACTTACTGAAGTCCAGATAGGCTACATCCCCTGCCGGTGCCCTACATGGGGGGGGGGGGGGTGCAGGTCACAGGCCTGATTGTAACACTGCATTTTCAATGTGGTAAAGTGGGGCATATGAGAATAAGTTTTATAAGCATATGGACTGTAATTTTGTGGAATGCATAGCTACCACCCACACACACAAGACCAAGGCCAAAAACTTGTATACAATACCAGTGTAAGCAGGGAACCAAACAGTTACAGCTCTGGAGAATTCAGGCTGTGGGCAAACATTGGTTAAAGAATCTGTGGTTGGACCCAACCTGGGATAGTTGGGTGATCCCATAAATATTGCCTGTATGCATGGGGATACCTGTAGATACCCTATTATTCCAGTATGGTTAAAAGTAGACAAATGGGTGGGACGTCCGTTGATGCACCAGATGCAAGTGGTTACGGGCTAGTGAGCACCAGAGCCAGGCAAATGCAAAATGTAGCAAATAAGATATACTAAAATGGTCCCACACCTGCTGCCTCTTGAACCAGTCTGTGCTAACAACTAGGATAAAAGATGATAACTCATAGCTGTAAATGCTGCACATACCTGCAGAGGAATTGCTTGAACACCAGCAGCCGCCTCCATTACCAGACCGATCACAGGCACCAAAATGACACTAGACGGAAACACCACTAACCACATCACCAGAGAATTCAGGAGAAAATACAGTAATGGAACAGTTCCTAGCAGAACTGATGTCCATAAAGCTAATCAATCAAGGAGGAGAGCAGGAGACCGGTATTAAAAAAGAAAGGTCTCCAGACTTGGGGTGGGGGTGGGGGAGCTTTGATGGCTAACAGAATAGCAGACAAAAACAATCTGCTCATATGTGGCATATCAGAGCTAAGTGGAGGGAGAAATATGATTCCATTCGTAAATGAGCTGTTCATAAATATTGTGGGACCCCTCAGACCAGAGAGGGGCATACACCACAGAAAGGGCACACCAGGTTATTAGACCTATGCCTCAGAAGGGAGCAAGACCTATAATCATCATGTGCAACCTACTTCATTTTCAAAACAAACTTAAAATACAGCACGTAACCAGAACCATGCCAGCTTTATACTTTACTCACTACTATATATTCAATGATTTTTTTTTTTTTTTTGTTGACCGGGTAAGTGCACTAGACAAACCCTGCCTATTTTCAGGCACAACCCAGGGGAGGAGGATACAGATGAATGTCAACTACCCTTGAACCAGATTAAGCTGTTGGTGATATTTTTAGTGAATGAGGGAAATTTGGCCAGGACACCGGGGAAATTCCCCTACTCTGTGTAGGAGGAGCCTTGCTGCTGGTTGTGTGATGGCCAGTCTGCAACTTCCCTCGGAGGAGATGGACGTCGGCAGCCCTGGGGAGTGGGCCTCCTCCCCAGCGCTATCTGCTTTAGAGGCCACAGAGGAACGTCTTGCCATCACAACTGAATGTGCTGATACTATTGTTGAATCGGAGTTTACCAAGGAAAAGTCTAACCTTACCACAGTTAGTTCAGAGCTTCTTGACAAATGCTCTGCCTTAGTTCTACAATTGGAACTCATTGATTCCAAAATTGCAGCGTCTGCACAGGCACCTCCTGAACGGCTCATAGGCGTCGCGGCGCCTGTAAAGCCCTCCGATGCGTCATTTCAGCACTGGATCTACTGCTTCTTCCGCATTGATGGCTCACGGAGTCGGCTGGCAACCTTTTCGAGAACTCCTCGTGTGCAAGAGCGGAATTGACACACCATACTTCGGAGCATGAAAAAAAAACTGAGCTCAGTCCTCGCAAGGATTCAGTAAGTGCTGTATTTTCTTCCTCCATTCCACGGTTTGGCACACAGCAAACTTCTGACTCAGAAGTCTTTCTTTTTTCTGCTGTAAAAACTCCTGGCTGGTCAAAACGTGAGGGTACTTCTTTTATTATTCCGGAACAGTCTTCGGCTCTCAAACTTACTGACTCCCGAGACAAGTGGTCTCCAGATATGGCCCTTAAAAACGCTGGCTGGGAAAAAGGGGAAGGAGGAATTTGGACCCCAGACTCTCAGGACCCTGCATATATTAACATGTTACAAAATGTTCATACGAGCTCCAACGAACCCCGGGGTGAAGATCCTTCAATCGTTCTCCCTGGACTTAACTCTAGCAATACTACTATTAATGCTGGTACTACTATTGTTGACAATGTTTCTTCTTCTAAAATGAATACCACTGATAATCTTCTTTCCTTTAAGCCTCCTAATACCTCGTTTGACCCTGTACCCACTCCTCTGTCTGAACCTGTTTCAAATATGACTCCAAGTCGACCAGCTAGTTTTAAGCTGGCTGACTTATTTCACTCCAAAGGTGAACCTGCACCACGGAGGAACGTGGTAAGGTTAATTTATAAAGCGGGACTGGAAGTACCCCCTGATAGGGTATACATTGCTAAAACATTATTGAAGGGGTCCATGAAAGGTTTTGCCTCAGAAATATTTGCTTTAATTAACCTGGGGAACTCTAATTTTGATGTCAGTTTCAAGCAAATCTCAGGGCTTGATAGATTCTGGGCCCAGTATGACAAGCTCCAGAACTCTCCCATTTGGTCTCCCTTTCAGGCCATTCCTCTGACCAGACCAGCAATTCGAAATATCACTGTTGTTTTCAGAAATGAAGGTGTCAATATTGAAGATATTCTTTTTTGGCTAAACAAAAGATGCGAGGTATTAAATCGCCCCACGCCCACCCTGGATAGTGAACAATTTGGGATGGGAGTTGGAAGGTTCGTGTTAAATTATTTTCCATCAATTCCGGTCCTAAACACTTGCCCAATTTCTTTTTTTTGGGCAAAGATAAGGGGTTTATTTTCTATGCTGGCCAACCCAAATCTTGTTTCAAATGTGGCTTTAGAACACATCTTAGCTCGGCTTGTGATGTCCTGAGATGTAGCCATTGTTTTGAATATGGTCATAATTCTTCGACTTGCTCTAATTCTTTTAAATGTAATTTGTGTGAAGAAGTTGGCCATGCTTATGGTCGATGCCCTTGGGCATCCCATAATAGGGAAGACTGCCCTTCTCACGACGGTTTAATTACAATTGCCCAACAGTTACATGCACAAAAGGCCACTGCTCGTGAATTGGTTAATGACCCTCCTTCTCTGTTAGTACCTATTCCTAAAGAAACTTCCTCCACCATTACCTCAGACCTTCCTATTCAGAGGGAAGCAGCTCTTCCTTCTGAGTCTCATGTCCCCTAAAGAAGGTATCATTAAAGTCACTGATGTTATAATGCCCTCCCCTCTGTTTCGGAAACTGATTCTTCCAATTTGTTACCGTCACTCATAAAAGGACTAGGAAAGGCCTTGCAGTAGTCTGTCGCACTAAAGAAAATATAGCTCGTAACTGGCAGGCTAATAATAAATTCGCTGTGCTCTCTACTGATTTATCTGATAGGGATTCTGGTGGGGACGATACGGATACCTCTTCCGTCCGTTCCTTTCCAGACCTTGAAGGAGGTACGGACACTGATCCTATTGCTAAGTGTACACGACAATCTCAGAGGGGTAAATCTCCAAATAGCTCCTAAATGGCTTCTCTTTCAATCTGTTCCTTAAATGTTAACAGTATTAAGGGGAAGAAAAAGCTGGGAGGTGTTTTTTTGACACTTAAAGATCTTAAAAACGACATCTATTGTCTGGTTGATACAAGATTAAAAACTCATGGGGAACTTAGTCAAGCTTCCCTTGCCTGGTCTAGTGGCCCTTCCTTTTGGTCCACTGGCCCGGACACATGTGATGGCATTGGTATTCTGTTTTCTAACACAGAGTTTCATGTTTCCAGACTGGTGGACATTTCGCCTGGTAGGGCTCTATTATTAGATTTTTCTTATAAACAAGAAAGGTTTCATATAATAGGTACCTACGCTCCACAAACCAAAGCCCAAAGAGTTGCTCTTTTTCATTTAGTAAGACCCTTTTTACACACCTCTAGATTACTTTTATGGGTGAGAGATTTCAATTGCGGTCTGCACCAATTGGATAGAGGTTTACAAACCCCTAAACTTTTTTGCGATTCTGTAGCTTTAAAAGAAATTACATCCACGGCTCTTTTAGTGGATGCTTATAGACACTGTCATAAAACTGGAGGCTTCACCTTTTTTAAGGGCCCCTTACGAACCAGGATTGATTTTATTTTTTTGTCTAAGGTGCTGTTACTCCTTTCGTGTCAGACTGTGGGGATTGAATTTTCTGACCATGTTGCCCTTCAAGCCTCATTATCGCTTGGGGCTCTGCCCCGATTAAAAATACCTGTGCTTAACGATTCCTTATTGAGAACCCCTCCTTTTTGAAAGCTTGGCATAAGGAATTTATATCTCGGTTATCAGTTATTGAATTTTATGACACTACTATTGATTGGTGGGAAGATTCTAAGTTAAGTTGGAAGCATGTCTTTCAAAAAAGAGCTGCAGTTGCACACAATAACAAATACCTGAATTATTTATCTTTACGACAGCAGTTGCAACATTTGATTTCACTGGCTGATTCCAACAGTGTAGATTACAGTAAACAGATTGATATAATTTGTTCTCAAATGAGACAATTTCAATACGACCGAGCTAGTTCCTTAGGCCAAGAAGCTCGTTTTGGCTCCCAGACAAATAAAGGTTCCATTGACCCCTTTAAAGCGTGTAAAGGTAGGATGGATTCTGGATTAATTCCATCCTTAAAATCACCAACGGGTGAACTTATGACATCACCTGAAGCTTTGGTTTCTATAGTCGAACAGCATGTTCTTAATCTGTTTGGGCATAAACCTGTCTGTCAGGAAGCAGAGTCCTTTTTAAACTCATTACATTTGCCCCAGCTTTCCAGTTCAGAACAGGACATGTTATCAACAGATATTTTGGAAAGCGAAGTAAAACAAGCCATTGACTCCTTGTGTTCAAGTTCAGCTCCAGGATCTGATGGCCTCACCGCTAAGTTCTACAAAACATTTTCTACGGATCTGGTTCCCGTTTTGACCCCAATATTCAATGAAATGTTATCTTTAGATACTTTATCTAAATCTATGACCGAGGCCATCCTAATTTTTCTTTTTTAAAAAAAAAGGAGATATTGCTGACATTGCCAACTGGAGACCTATTAGCTTGCTAAATGTTGACTACAAAATTCTAGCAAAAATTCTATTATCTAGAACCCCAAAAGTTGCTAAATATATTAGTTCTGCTCAAACTTGTGGCATCCCAGGACGGCACCAGCAGGATAACCTGATTCTATTACGAGAGCTATTTGCTTTAGGGGAAAAAAAACAAATTTCTGGATGGGTGTTAGGCCTAGATCAGGAGAAAGCAATTGATAAAGTCTCTCATGATTTTTTGTTCCAAGTCCTAAAAGCCTTTGGTTTTCCAACAACGTTTTTATCCTGGATTCATTCCTTGTATAAACACGCTATCATACTCCCAAATGTTAATGGGTGGTTAGGTAACCCCATCCCCCTTACCCGTGGGGTAAGGCAAGGATGCCCGTTGAGCCCGTTGCTTTATAATTTTTATATCGATACTTTAATAAGAGCTATACTACTTTGCCCTCAAATTATAGGCTTGGCCGGTTCTCCCACTTCCCCGCCAATTAAATTATTAGCCTACGCTGATGATTTGGCTTTAGTAATAGATCTGAGGACTAAACAGGAGGATCTTGTTCAGATATTACATTCCTTTTCAGCTGTATCAGGTTCCTTAATTAATTTTAGTAAAAGTATAGGTGTACCAATTGGTCATGATTCTCTCCCAGAAAATGGGGTTTATGCTGGAATTCCTGTCACGCTTGATAGTTTTAAATATTTAGGAATTCATTTTGGTCAATCGAATATGGCCTCCTATAATTGGATTAATGCTTTAAATAAAGCTGAAAGATTAATCGCAGGTTGGAAGTCCACCTTAATTGGGAAGGAAAAGAGAGTAGTTCTAAAATCTTTAGTCATTCTCTTTTTTTTATACCTTAGTTATGTATTTCCACCCCCTGTAGTTCTTTTCACTAAATTATTCTGGGTTTTTTTTAAAGGTTTTTGGGGGTCCAGATTAAACCCCATAAAACAAAGTATTACATGTAGACCTCTAAACGAAGGTGGTATTAATATGGTACATCCTGTTGCTTTTTTTTACAGCTTATTTTTTCATTATAACTTTGGTACTGTACTTAAACCTGGGAACACAATCTGGAAACCCTATTTTCTGGACTGGTTTTCTTTATGTCTTAACAAATGGGATTCAAGTGGAAAACGCTATTTCTCGCTCTCCTTGGCAATACTTCTATGGGAAAGAAAGTTTAAAATGGCCCTATCTTGGAACCTCCCTCAAGATTTTTGTATTTTATCAAGACGGTCTTTATATGATAAAATTTGGAGACTAGAGGCCCAGGAAGAGGTGACTTTCCTCCTGCCCTCTGACCACCTCTCCTGGGTTCTCTTACAACTTAACCTCGCCACCTCCATACATATGGGATATGATCTGGTTAAGCAATTATGACAGATTAGGGGTCAAAAATAACCATAAGCATAAAGCATTGAATTTACATTATTGTCCTAGAAGTGACTGTTTTGATGTTCCCGAAACTCAGCAACATTTATTTTTTGATTGTCCATTCTCTTCAGATATTTGGTCCAGTCTAGCCACACAGTGGTCTGAATCTTCATTTCTTACATTATCCTATGAACATATTATGTTTTGCATGAATGTTTCTTTGAATGCCAAATATCATATGGAAACTCTATATGTAATCTTTGCTCTAATTAAATATTACTTATGGCAAGCAAGATGTATGCTTGTTCTACATCAAAAACTTATACATAAACAAGAAGTTATCTGTAACATACATAAGGCTTTATGTTTCGTTCAAAAGCATGATTGTCATCCTTATACCAAGCATCAAGTTGAATTAATGTGGCGTAATTGTGCTCTACTATTTAACGACTGTTCTTGTTGATGTATTCTTTCCCTGTTTTGTTCCTGTGTATAAAGAATATTGTACTTTCACTGTAATGAAGTCCACTTCTCAATAAAATTCCCCTACTCTTTTCGATAAGTGCCATGGGATCTTTAACATCCACCTGAACTACCACCAATCCAGGCAGATGGGACCTCGGTTTAACGTCTCATCCGAAAGACGGCACCTCAGAAGTGCAGCACCCCTCTTATGCTGCACTACAGTGTCAGTACTGGGATATTAACACAAGTGTCAGATGTGGGAACTGAACCCACAGCCCTCTGATCTCCCGGCCTCAGAGGCGAGTGTGCTACATACTGAGCCACTGACACTGCATTAAGCCAAGCCGTCAGGGAGAAATAACTAGCATGCAAGGAAATAAAAGAAAAGCTGCATGCTGGTGGCATTAAATTCAGAATTATATTCCCTGCCAAGTTCATCCTGAATTTACCCCATGGCATACAGACCTTTGGCTTGGCACAAGCTGCACTGAAGCAGCCCCCCCCCCCCATTGTTACCTAAATTGTTCAAGCCCGACAATACACAACCAAGGGCAAATGACATGGAACATTAAAACAGCCAACTGGCACCCTAGAAATACAAAACTCATGTCACATTTCATAACAGAACATCAGAGTTCATCCTCTGGACTATAGTCAATTTTTCTTTTAATTTGTATCTATATCTTGGCTCTACACCAGACAAAAGGGAGACTTTTTCACCAAGAACAAAAAGGACAGCACTATACAAACTCACGACTAAACTGGAGTCAGCACTGGAATCTGATCTCGGACAAGGATACCACTGGAGATGCGTTAGACATCTGGCATGGCCCCCCTATCAAGACCATCTCAGCTATGGCTCACATTCACCCGAGAGGGTGCCTGCTATCACCTATGGCTGTTGCCAAACATGAGAAGCCCCACTCCCAGTGCATCACTCAAGAAAGCCAGGAAATACTGCACGCTCGAGAGGAACAAGAGGCGAGAGAATGGAATGGATGAAAAAGCAAGGAAGGGGGAAGACCAAAGAAATGCCAAAATGGGACACAAAATGGATGCAGGTTTCCACCCAGTCTCACATCCCAAGTGGATCACTCTCAGAAAGCTGTTCGGACCCACTGGACCACAACACCCTAACACTCTCTGCAAGACAAATGCCCCACTGAAGACATTGTCTGCAAGACATCCTCGAGACCAAGCATACAGAGAGAGCAGCAACAGACACAGCCCAACCCAAAAGTGAACACCGAGCCACTGCAGATAATGACCACCGACAGGAGACATGCAAAGGTACTGTACAAAGAGAAACAAGAAAATACCAAGAACTAGCAAGAGCAGAATAGTTAATTAGTACTTTCACTTTTCTGTTTGTTTAATGACTTCTGCCGGGAGACAGGAGAAAAACTGGAATCTGAAGGGAAACAACCTTGAGTGCCTCAGATTCCACAGAACTCAAATTCCCCGGAGCTGCATCATGAACAAGTAGGCGAGCTGAACTACAGCAAAGCAGAGGGCTGTCTGCTGAGTTCTTCTGTAATCTGATAGTCTGACAAGCACAGACATACCCCAGATTTGATTTACTTTTCTACCAATTCGAAATTATTCCAAAACAAGAAAGGTATTTGTTTTAGTGATTAAGCAAAAATGTGCAGCAATAGAGAGACTACCGTTAAGTGTTTAACATCCCATAAAATACAATGCATACTTCTCAACCTAATGTAATAAAAATGAGAGGCTGAAGCAGTCGTCATAATAAAGAGAAATGATAGACACTAAGGGCTGATTTTCAAATTAAAAGAGTTTTCTGAAGCAGCCTGCATCTGATCCAGTCACAGCTGCGCTAAAGCCCCCTTGCACCAGGGTTGCAACAAACAACCAGGTGTACTAGGACATAAGGGGGCTCATGCCATGGTGGGGCTGCAACATCCCCTTTTTCAGGATTTTCAAAGCCCCACCATGGATGCAGCAAGGGGCACCAGTTAGAACAGCCAGGAGGTGGTCTAGGTGGTTGTGCCAGTGGGATGGGGTAGCTCAGGGGACAGTAGGGGCACACAAAGAGCATGTGAGGAGGCAGTGGGTGTGTAGGGGCACAGATGGGCATGAGACTCAGTGATATGGCACCCAGCGGGGTGCTGTTGCAATGTGCCGAAATAAAATATATGTTAAACTGGTGCCCGTACTGTAAGCAAACATTCCCGATAGTCTAGTGCCCCCATCACAATTTGAACATAATCCCTGGTTGCATAGTGCCCCCCCCACGATCCCCGATCTTCCTCAAGTATGTTGACAACCCCTGTGCAATAGCACCCCCATTCCTCAATCTCACTAAAATACATTACGAAAATAATCCCTGGTGGTCTAGTGGACCCCGCCCTCCCCACCCCATCAGGCATTGCCCAACGACCCTACCCCCCATTCCCTGCTCCAATCCTGCAGCCGCCTTCAGCACACCACCATGGCCAGCCAGCCACAGAATGCATTATGCATGTACTGTATGCAGTATACAGTATGCACACTTTTTTTTTTTTAAACTTTCAGTCTTTATTGAATTTTTATAAAACTAAACATATTCTAATGGGTGTAAAAAATATTTACATAAATAAATATACAGAGGGAGATAAAAGACAGAAAGACATAATACATTATATTGTGCACATACATCATATGAGATAAAACTATTTCGTTTCCTGTGTGAAAAGATGCTAATATTTGATAATTAATCCATCTATGCCAGAGCCATGTGTGATGTGCTATCTAGTGAGAGTAAATGGGACCTCCTCATCCTCACTAAGGTATGAAGTCAGTGTGAAAAGACATAATATACAAAACCCATTTTCTCCATTGAATTTCAAAAGCCTCTTGTGACTTATTAATCAAGGCCGTGAGTTTCTCCATCCTATATATTTCAATCATCAGATGATGCCGTTGCTCTAGAGTAGGGGAAGAAGAAGAAAACCATTTTTTAGTGATGGCTTTTTTGGCAGCTAAGAGGGCCAGGTTCAGCATTTTCCTAAGGGAGACATCCAATACGTCTGCAGGGGTAAGGCCAAATAGGAAAAGTTGAGAATTCAAAACTAAATTTGGAGATATTATTTGATGGAGAGCCTCATTAAGCTGTGTAAAGAAAGGCTGAAGGGCCATGCATGGCCAAAAAATATGTCCCAGGGTGGCAGGAGAGAAACCGCACTGCCTCCAGCAGACAGCCCTAGTTTGCTTCAGATACTTCTGAGTTACCACAGGGGCTCTGAAGTACCTAACAGTACATTTCCATGAAAAATCTTTCCATGCCCCAGAGCTAACACCCTTTTGCATAACCCACAGGGAGCTGAGCCAGACTGAACAAGGTATTTGGACCCCCAGGTCCCTCTCCCAGGCCACCCTGATCTTATCTAGTGACTTGTTTTGCATTTTACGGAGAGCCCCATATAGAATAGAGATTAAGTGAGAAGGGGCAGATCCTCCATCTAACGTTGTGATCAGAATAAACAGTAAGTCTGCCGAGGGAGTATTCTCCCAGTGTAGCTTCCCCAGCGTGTTTAGAAAGTTCCTAGTCTGGAAATATCTAAACCTTTCATTATAGGCAATGTTATACTTTCGTGTCAATTCTGTTAGGGAAAGGATCTTGCCCTTGGGCGTAAAATGGTACACTAAGTGCAGGCCCTTCTTGAGCCATTTGGTAAAGCCCTTGTCCATTTTACCAGGGAGGAAGGCATCAAGATAAGGGAGGGAGAATAGAGCAGGTCTACAGGGTCTGAACCCTTTATCTGCTATAGTTATTTGCCAACATTTGAGTGCCGTCCGGGTGTAAGGGTTAGCTATATTTTCTATCTTGTACTTAGGGGGGAAGGATAATAGGGCATTATAGATATCTTTAAGCTCCGCTTCCTGTAGTTCCACCGATTTCCAGCGAGACATGTATGTGTTATCAAGCCAGTAGAGGGGAACTCTTAGTTGGCAGGCATAGTAATACACCTTAAAGTCTGGCAGGGAGAGACCCCCTAAGGGTCTGGGGAGTTGTAACACTGATAAATTGATTCGAGGTTTCTGATTGGCCCAGATAAATGCTGAAATTTTCCTCTGCAGGGTTCTAAAGAAAAAATCTGGGATAGGCACCGGCAGGGTTTGGGCTAAATATAAAAAGCGAGGTAGGGTCACCATTCTAATTGACTCTATCCGTTGGCTGAGGGACAAAGGAAGGACCCGCCATCTCTCCAAGTCTGAGGCAGTCTTGGACAGGAAGGGAAGGGAAGGTAGTTTAGCGCAAAAAGGTCACATCCCGGGGTTCCAATACGAACTCCGAGGTATTCAATATTGTTTAGGTGCCATTTAAAGCTATAAACCTGTCTCAAATCCTCCTCAGGGACAAAGTTCCAGGCCAAGACCTCAGTTTTATTTTCATTAATTTTATAGCCTGAAATAGCACCAAACTTCCCCAAAATGTCCCATAGATGAGAGAGAGCATGCTCAGGGTTCGAGGGATATATTAAAAGATCATCTGCATACAGAGCCAGTTTATGCTCATCCATATGGACCCGTATTCCCGTCATCTCTTCTCTCTGTCTCGGGGCCTGAGCCAAAGGCTCTAAATATATCGCAAATAAAAGAGGGGAAAGGGGACAGCCCTGTCTGGTGCCTCGAGAGAGAGATATGGGATAAGAAGAGGAGCCATTTAGCTTAATGTAAGCCTTAGGGTGGAAGTACATAGCTTTTATCAGGTTGATAACCAGTTGGGGAATTCCAATCCTGCCCAGCACTTCCCACAGAAAAGGCCATTCGACGCGGTCAAACGCCTTCTCCGCATCAAGAGAGAGGAGGAGGAAACTGCATCCGCTGACCTTAACCTTCTGCAGCAGGTGTAGGGTTCTTTTTATATTGTCCTGTGTCTGACACCCAGGAACAAAACCCATCTGATCTAGGTCTATTATCTCTGGGAGAAATGCTTGAAATCTTTTGGCCATTATAAATGCAAATAGCTTATAATCAATGTTAAGAACCGAAATGGGTCTATAAGAGGAGCAGGAGGTCTTATCCCTGCCAGGCTTCAAAATGCTAGATATGTACGCATATCGCCATGAATCAGGAGTGGGATCCCCCTGTTGAATAGCCTTGCATGCTTCAAGCAGGATAGGGGATAGGTCCGCCCGGAAGGCTTTGTAAAACTCTCCCGTATAGCCATCAGGACCGGGACTCTTATTGGATTTAAGAGCTGACAGTGCATGCTCCAGTTCTGTTTTAGAAATTGGGCTTTCCAGAGATTCCTGCTGAGCTGAGGATAATTTAGGAAGGTTAAGGCTTTCCATAAAGGCTTTATATGCCTGGGGGTTTTCAGAGTGTTCAGAATCATAGAGGCTAGTGTAGTGTCTTTGAAAGGCTTGTTCAATCTCACAAGGGAGGGTGACCACCCTTTTTGAAATCGGGTCCCTTACTTGGCCAATGTTAGATCTGGCTTTATGATGTCTAAGCCTGTGAGCTAACAGGCGAGTAGCTCTGGGGCCTCCTTCATAATATTTTTGTTTGAGGAGCAGTACAGCTTGCTCAGTTTGTATATCCAAAATCCCCTGAATCTGTTGTTTAGTAGCTTGTATAAGGGGGAGAGCCCCTTCGTCCCCAGCTGCATGTTGAGTCTGGAGCTCCTGCAATTGGCTCTGCAGTTTATCTAATCTCTGGCGCAGCTGTTTTTTATGATGAGCAGCATATTTGATTATTTCCCCTCTTAAAACCGCCTTGAGAGTGTCCCATAATACCCCCTTCCTGGTATCCTGATTACTATTATCTTCTAATATCCGTTTTATTTGGTGTTGTACAGTGTCCCTGAAGTCCTTACTATTAAGTAAGAAATTGTTAAATTTCCAAAGGGAGTTATTTCTTTCCTTATTCCACATCATGTTCAGGGTCAAGATCGAGTGATCTGATAATATAGTGGGGGACTGTGTGCAGCTCTGCATTCTATATAGGTGTTCTTTGGAGACATGTATATAATCAATGCGAGTATATACTCTATGAGGCGCCTAATAGTGCGTATATTCCCTCTTATTAGGGTTTTGGTTTCGCCAGACATCGATCCAATGCGCCTCAGTAAGGAAGGTCTGCATTGTACGGTGTGCAGGGGATTTCTTGAATGGCCTTTTAGAAGAAGTATCAAGGCAGGAGGTAGGTAGGTTATGATCCCCTCCCATAACTAAAACCCCCTTACACCTCTACAAGACTTTCTGTAATAACAGTTTTCTGACAACAGCCCCCTTCCCAGGAGGAACATATATAGAGGCAAGGGTGAGCTCCTGCTCCTGAAACCTCCCCACAGCAATGGCAAGACGGCCCTCAGGGTCAGCATAAGAGTTCGTTAATTGAAAGGGGACACCCTTGGGGATCAACACAGCAGCTCCCCTCCTCTTCTCCCTACCATATACAGAGGCCACGATTGTAGCAAACCCATATTTGGCTAATTTTTGATGTTCTTGTTTGTTTAGGTGGGTTTCCTGCAACAGCAGGAAAGAGGGCTTCAGCTTTTTAAGAGAGGAAATCACCCTATACCGTTTGATGGGGTTATTTAACCCATTAACATTATGCGAACATATCTTAACCCTGGGGACATCATCCATCGCCAAAGGCTAAAAACACTAACTGCCACTGGGGACATAATAAAACCATTATATCAATACCCTGGGGATTGCCAAATGCCGTCACTGATAAAAGTCGGTTCAGGGACAGTACCCAGAGTATAACTTCCCATAGGTAAGACAGACCAAACAGAGTGATTAGCACCTTAGATATACTGGTTCTGAAAAAACCTATCAGTATGTGCACAAGGGGAAAAAGTAAATAATAATTAATTACAATAACCAGTAACATAGCCAAACTATATACATTTGCACTTCCATAAGTGGAGGGCGTATAAACTACCCCTCTGGAAAAAAAGGGCCACGCCCTAGGTACAGAGACGTGTCCTTTGGAAGGAATTGTGACCCCGAAAGAGGTCAGACCTCCCCAACCCCTGTGTAGTGCGGGATTAAATAATTGGGACGAAAGACCAAAGAGAATAGCTAACAGGGCTATTAGTGGTCGAAAGGCCTGTGTGTGCGCCCTGCGTAAGCATAGTCGAGACTGCTGCATGTGGTGTTGTTTACTTTCCCACATAGTCTGCAGCAATAGGAGTTTAAATTCTGACTGTCAGTGCTCAGCATGTGGTACATCCAGTTCTAATTTGAATATCTGAAGGAGGAATCCCCTAGAAAACCGCCTCGGGCTAGGCATGTTTTAAGTAGTTTGGAAACAAAAAAAAGAAAGAAGGGGAAATACAGTTTTTCTAGATGTACAGTCAGCAATCTGGAGGAAAAACAAAAAAGAAAGAAAGGACCCCTGAGATATAGCCAGTCCTCAGCATATGTCCCTGGTAAGCAAACAGCAGAGATTTACTTAAACCTCATGAACCAGCAAGTAAACAAAAACGACCGCAGGTGTCTAAATTTTGCTGTTCCGTTCCTAAGTCCATCGCATGAGGAAGTCTGGACCCGATGTATTGTTTAAGATGCTATAGAGAACAGAATCTTCCCCGCTTATCTGTGTCCCTGCGAGCATCAACGCGGTCATGCCATCCAGACCGGGGGGGACGTTTCTGCTGGTGCACCTGACTTATCAGGTTGAAACTCCAACCTCTCTTCTTCAGTTCCGGGGAGATCTCCTCTGGGCACGAGTACACTGCCGTTCCAGACTCCCAGAAGACCCGAAGCCTGGCAGGGTATGGTGTTTGGAATTTAATGCCCTTTTCTCTCAACAGCTTTAAGATTGGTGCATAGGCCATCCTTCGCCTCATAATGTCGGTAGGGTAATCATTATCAAACAATAATCTGGCTGAATTGTAAGTAACATTCTTTAGAGCCCAGGCTGTTCTCAGGATCTGTTCCTTGTCTTTAAAACTGGAAAACTTCATCACTACTGATCGAGGTCTTGCAGTGGAATCTGTGGGTCTTCTTGTCAAGGCCCTGTGAGCTCTTTCTATTTTGAATTGGAATGTGGGAGGGAGAGACAGGACATCCTTTAGCATATCAGATAGGAATTCCTCCATCTTGCCTGTCTCCGATCCCTCCGGAAGACCGTAAATACGGAGATTATCCCTCCGAGACCTGGCTTCGAGGTCTATGATTTTATCTTTAATGGCTTCATACTGATCCACCAAGTAATCAACAGCTGTGTGGAGTCGGTGTGTTTCCTCAGCAACCTCACTCGATGCTCGCTCCGAACGATCCATTCTTTCTTCTACCTTGGAGAGGCGATTCTGAAGCATAACAAATTCTTTCTTGTTCTCAGCTCGAAATGCTTTTATCTCAGAAAGCAATGTTTCGAAGCGGGATCGGGAAAGCCTCTCTGTTTCTCTGTCCATGTCGGGGTCTTGGTCACCCGCCATACTACTCGCAGGGGAGACGCTGAGGCTGTCACTAGGCCTCATCTTAAATCTGGATGCATCGGGCTTTTGGGGGAGTCTTCCGGAGCGCGGGTTTGTTTTGTTTTTACTCCCCATCATATCTTAATTTCCTGGACTGGTTTGAAAGTTGCTGTGGCAGATTAGGGGAGAGATATTTAGCAGGCTATGTAGGAGCTGTCTCTCTATGCTGCCATTCCTGGTGGTGACGTCACCGGAAGTCTCTCTCTTTTTTTTTTTTTGTCGACTATTTTTATCCTCCTGTGGCAGGTCAACTTCAGCGTCCACCGAGCCTACTGAACTTGGGGTCCTTCAGGGGTTTCTAGCACCATGCACACCCCGGCAGATCCCCAAAGTCGGTTCAGGGGCATCATCCACGTTGGCCCCCACAATTTCCTCTGTTTTCTCCCCATACTACCCCAGGACCCCCGGAAGCAGTGGCGCATGCACGTGGAGGTGCACATGTGCACCGCAGCTCTGGACCGGGTCCCCTCAACCCTCCCCATTGACCCATGTCAGAGCTCCTTGTGAGTGGCACTGTCCCCCCAGCCTCCACCAGAGGGTGGCCAAGCTCCAAGAGAGCTGGACTCCTCCTCCTGAGGTGGAGCGCTGCCAGCCGGCAGCATCTCACATCCTCTCCCTCCCCGCCTCCCCGCCAGTCTCTGATGACATTGGCTCATTCCCGAACCTGGTCACCGGCGTGGCTCAAGGTGTGGCATCCAGCACCTCAACCCTCAGCACTACCAGGCTGGCCAGTATGCACACATTGACAACCCACTAAACACTAACCTACTGAAAGACTCCAGAACCCTAAACCTTCTGAAGGCCTTCGTAATCAGGAAAACAAAGGCACAATTCCCAGTGGAAATACTATATGAAACACCTTTAAGTGAGCAATTAGAGGGGAAACCATTAAAAGACACTGTCAAGGTCCATCTCAGAGGAGGTCAAGAAGGAACTGGCCATCCTTAGAGAAAAGTACCATGAGCTCAACAGAGAGCAAGTGGAGCTTGCCCTTTTTAGAGCCAAGAACACGTATGTAACTGAGGGAGAAAAAGCAGGGAAGCTTTTAGCATTATGCTTAAAACACCAAGAAACTCTCAGAACCATAAAGGTAATTCAAGACCCAGAGACAGCAACACACCTGACCAAACCAAGACAAACAAGGAATGCATTCCAAACTTACTACTTGAAACTTTACAACCTAGAAAAAGCCACAGGTATTGGCCAGTAGAAGAGTATCTGGCCACCGTGCTCCTACCCAAACTAGAAGAAACCCAACAAAATAGGCTGCAACAACCCATCTCCCTTGCAGAAATTCATAAAGCAGTTAAATCCCTGCAGTTGGATAAGACCCCAGGTCCAGATGGCCTGCCCACTAACTTTTGCAATGCTTTAATGGAGGAGATACAAAAAAGCATTGATAGCAGTCTATACTGAAGCCTATGATCGGGACAGCTTAGATGACCTAATGTAAATGGCCACGTTCTTGGTAATAGCAAAGCCAAACCCAGACCCTAGTCAAGTACAAAGTTACAAACCAATATCATCATTTTACATAGAGTTGAAGATACTGTATTTGCTAGAATACTGACATCCAGGCTCCAAACTGTCTGGGAGTCACTAACAGAAAAGGAACAGGTTGGGTTTGTGGGGGGGGGGGGTCTCTTCTGACCACCTAAGAAAGTTGTTTCACGTCTTTTCTGTGCTCAGGGGGCAGAAGCCCCAGCAGTCCCCACTTCCCTGGATGCAGAAGAAGCATTTGACCGGGGTGTCATGGAGATACCTATTTAGGGTGCTGGAATGCTATGGCATACCGAATGAGTTCATAAAATGAGTGAAACTGTTATATTCTTACCGTCGGCCAGGGTAAAATGCAACAGGGTGCTGTCATCTGGCTTTTCCCTCTCGAATGGAACCAGACAAGGATGTTCCATGTCTCCCTTCTTATTTAACTTGTACCAAGAACCATTAACAAGGAAAATAGATCAAAACCAACAGATACAGGGCATCTAGGACTGGTCCTCTTCAATGTTTTTATAAGTGACATTGCAGAGGGACTGGAAGGAAAAGTATGTCTCTTTGCAGACAACACAATGATCTGCAACAGGGTTGATACACAAGGTGGGGTGGAAAGGATGAGAAGGGACTTGGCAAGGTTGGAGGAATGGTCAAATGTATGGCAGCTTAGATTCAATGCTAAGAAGTGCAAAGTAATACACCTAGGAAACAAAAACCCAGGGGAAGAGTACACTATGGGGGTGAGATGCTAACAACAACAAAAATGGAAAGGGATCTGGAGGTAGTCATATCAGATGACCTAAAGGTGGTCAAGCAACGTGAGAGGGCAGCAAGGAGGGCTGGGGGGATACTAGGATGTATAAGGAGAGGCATCACCAGTAGAAAACAAGAAGTTCTTATCCTTCTGTACAGACAGCTGGTAAGACCCCATCTGGAGTACTGCATGCAGTTCTGGAGACCCAAGCTCCGCAAGGCCATAGACAGGATAGAGGCATTCCAAAGGAGGGCAACTAAAATGGTGCAGGGTCTGCACCAGAAGACATATGAAGAGAGACTTAAGGAGCTTAATATGTATACCCTCAAGGAAAGGAGGGACGGGGGGACGTGGTAGAAACTTTCAAGTACCTAAAGGGAATCAACAAAGTCCAAGAGGGTAGCATCTTTCAGAAAAAGAGGTGTGCAAGAACAAGGGGGCACAATTTGAAGATAGAAGGGGGACTGCTCAGTGGTAATGTGAGGAAGTATTTTTTCACGGAGCAGGTTGTGGATGCATGGAACGGCCTTCCTGAGGAGGTTGTGGAGTCAAAAACAGTGGGGGAATTCAAGAATGCTTGGGACAGACATAAGGCAATTCTAGGGGTTGGGGGTAGGAGGAAGTAGGCTGTTGGTTAGCTAGGATCTGCAACTTATCTATTAGGTAGGGAGCTGGGCAGACTGGATGGGCCAAGCGGTCCTTATCTGCTGTCAATTTCTATGTTTCTATCCCGCTAGGAAGAAAACAATACAAATTGTCACTTTATGTAGACAATATCCTGTAGCATCTCCAGCACCCACAAACATTCCTACTGGAGTTCTCAAGAACGTAGAGGAGTTTGGCAAAAATATCCATGTACAAACTGAGTAGTACCAAATCAGACATCCTTCCCCTTAATCTCAAGGTTGGAAAACAGGAACTTGCCCACCTAGGTCTACAGTGGTCAGAGGACACGTTACTGTACCTAGGAATTAAATTGTCCCCTTCCCCAAAAAAACACCTGATTAAGGACAACCTCACAACACTGACAATGACCATAAAACAGGATCTCCAAAGGTGTACAGAATCACACATAGCCCCATAATGCAAAGCATCGTGGGATGTGTATGCAAATCACCATGACATTTTAGGCTGGCTTAACTTTAAGCAGGAATGCATGGTGCCAAAGTGCCTCTCACACAATCTGCATAGAGTGCAAACAGAAGGTGGTCCACTCTACCAATCTCTCAATGGGGCAGGGTAAATATCATTAAAATAAATATTTTACCAGATATACTATATCCACTTAACATGCTAACAGCAAAACTCCCTCTTAAATGGTATCAAGATTTGCACAGTCTACTGCCCACTTTTTATGGTTGGGGAAATAGCCCAAACAAGTCTATAAAAAACTGGTGACTGACAAATTAAAAAGAAGTCTAAATCTCCTTGACTTCCTCCTATACTACCTTGCAGCCCAGAGTGCAAAGTACCTTAGATAGGGAATGGTAGAAGAAGATAACGCCACAACCTATACACCACAATGGTTAGAAATAGAGGAAAGGCTACGCAGGCAATATCATATTTACCTCCAAACCCTGTTCTATACCTGCCCAAACAAAGTGCCAAAAAGACCTGAAACATACACCTATAGCCACAGCCCTATGCATTATGAAACAGCTAACAAGAATATCCAAGACATACTAGGGCAGGTCTTGACACAGCTGCTATCGAACAACCTAAATTTTAGGACAGCAAAGAAACTGGTTCACCTGAAAAGATGGTCAGACAAAGGCATAAACATGATAGAAGATCTTACCCAAGCAGAGCACTGGGCAACCTTTGCCCAGTTGCAAGCCAAATACCAGCTAGACAGCAAGGAAGTTTTCACGTTTCTACAGTTGAAACACGTGGTCACAGACAACATAGCACTAATACCACAACACCAAAACCAGATGACCCCTCTCCCACCACAACAGGTAGCCTCAGAGCCACACCCAATATCACAACTACACAAAGCTCTCAAGACCCTAATGCCATGTAGATTTCATTCACCAGCCAAATGCTGTCAAACAGCCCTAGCATGGGATCCCACAGAAGAAAACTGGGAGAGAATATGGACAAATGTCCATACTATTTGTTAAAATGGACCACTATAGACTAATGCAGGTTAGAATATAGCAGGACATGTGTTACTACTGCAGATTAGAATATTGCAAGACATGTACTAAACACCAACAAACCTCAAAGAATGGAAAGTATTAGTATCCCCTACTTGTACAAGATGTGGCCTAGAAGAGGAAGTCTGAAGCTCATACAGTGGGACTGCAGTAAAGCCCAACCACTATGCAACAAGTACAAAACTCCCTAGATCCAGTCCTGGGTTTACAGAATACCTTCTTGCCAGAGAGATGTCACATGGGAGCAGGAATTGAGGATCTAATAGGAAATAGGAAGCATCACTTCACCTTGATCACCATGGATGTGTAGAATGTGATTCTATGCCACTGGCTAGATCAGGAAATCCCCATCCTAGCAGAATGGTATTAAGTGGTCCTACAGACTTTCTATACGAAAAAATGCTAGCTAGCTTCAATGAGGCACCAATACAGGGGTTTCCCGAGAAGATGAAAAGGGTTATTCGCCCTAATGGGCATTTTAGATAGCTAGAAAGATAACCTGACTGTGCAAAAAGCCATGATGATGTAATGTAGGATGATTGGTCATGTTTGTCACTCCTGATCAACTGTAGACAATGAGTAGTGGTTGCAGGGGAGGGGGGGGTTTGTTTTAATGTCAGATGTATGATGTCCACTTAATATGTAATGTACTGTCTTGTTTGTTTATGTATACCAAAAAACAATAAAATTGGTTGATTTAAAAAAAGTAGACAAATGGGCAGGAATAATAAAGGTGGGGATTTCCAAAACCTTACCCTAATCACTACCCTTGGGCTGAGACTGGGGAGGGTTTCATACCCTGCTGCATAGCAGTACTGAATCTTCATGCCCGCCCGCAGCCGCACTGATAGAGGGACTAGAGCGTGTTATTTCCCTTTCCTGGTTCTGAGCTATTTGGCCCAGAAGGGAAGCCTAAGAAGTCCTGGAATCAGAAACAGAGGGAGGCAACGAAAAGGGACCCTCTGTCTAAGGCTGCAGTGGCTGGTGACTCTAAGGACCCGGGTTCAAGGAAGGTCTTCGGCGACTCAGATGAGGACACAGTATCCACATCTACAGGAGGTCACAAGCTCCTTCCATGGGTCAGACCAGACATTTTTCAAAACTCAGCCAATATAATTTCTGAACAAAGAGCTGATGAGGTGTTCAGAAATGCCTACCAGAACTGTGTTGTGGTAAATGGTAACGTGATAGATGAACAAAAAAGCACAATGTTTTCTAAGGTTTAAATTGAAAGATTGTATTCTGTGCCAGGTTGCACCCAAGAAAAAAAATGGAATTTTACGTTACCAGTTGGTGGTTCCCTGGTCTGCAAGAAGGGAGATAGTGAGGCTGCCCCATACTATAACTATTGCGGGTCACTGGGGCAGGGAGAAAAGAGAGGCACACATACTTAGCCAGTTCTTCTGGCCGGGTATATGGAAGGAGTTAGCAAACTTTTGTGCTTCCTACCCTGAGTGTCAGTTGATGGCCCCCAGAAGTATAAAAAGAGCCCCTTTGAGCCCAATGCCCATAATAGACACCCCCTTTGAAAGAGCTGGGGTTCATATGGTGGGAACCTTGATAAAAAGTACATCTGGGTATCAGTATATGTTGGCTATATTGGATTACGCCACCTGTTATGCTGAGTCTACTCCCCTACGTTCCACTACACCCCAGTGAGTGGCAAGAGTCGATAAAAGTGTTTTCTTGAGTTGGGCTGCTACAGGGGAGCCTAACTGATCAAGGCCCCAACTTTATGTCAAAACATGTGAGGGAGGTTTGGGCCTTGCTGAAGGTTAAGCCCATCCAGGCATCAGTGTAACACCCACAGACCAATGGCTCAGTGGAACTCTTTAATAAATCCTTAAAAGGTATGCTGTCTAAATTCATGTCAACTAAGGGAAAAAGCTGGGATGAATTGTTACCCTAATTTTTGTTTGCTATTCGAGAGGTGCCACAGTCATCTACTGGGTTCTCGTCCTTTGAAATGTCATATGGGCGACTACCTCGAGGGATGTTGGATCTAGTAAAAGAGACGTGGGAAGAACAGGCACATGGCCAACTTAAGATGCTCCAATATGTATTACAAATGAGAGAAAGATTAGACACAGCTGGCAGATTTGCCAATGTAAATGTCATAAAAGCACAGCAAACCCAGGCAGGGCACTATGACCAAGGGGCCAGGCTATGGGAGTTCAAGACTGGCGACAGAGTACTCCTCCTGTTGCCTAGCTCTGAGAACAAACTCCTAGCTGAATGGCAGGGAGCATATGGTGTCCTCAGAAAGATGTGGCCAGTTGAAGTCTTACAACCATACAGAGAAAAAGAAAAATAAATCTATCATGTTAATTTGTTAAAACCCTGGAAAAACAGGGCGGTATGACTCATTGGCCCAGAAGATTCTAAAGGGGCTCCAAGTCCAGTGACGGACAAGTACAGTAATGATGGAACCCTGGACTTAGGACCTAACATTGTAAAGGACCTGAACGCTGTCCCACTGGATGACCTGCTCAACCAGTCCCAAAAGTAAGAAGTCCAGAGACTGGTAGAGAATTTTGGGGATGTATTCTTCCCCAAACCAGGATGAACCCATGTGACCCAGCACCACACAGATACAGATGCAGGTTTCTGGATCTGCCAACAACTGTATAGACTACTGAAAAGAATCCAAGAGACAGTGTGGGAGGCAATCCAGTCTATGTTGCAATTGGGAATCATTGAGGAATCCCAGAGTGAATGGTCTAAACCAACTGTGCTAGACCCAAAATCAGACAAGACCACCCAGTTCTGAACAGACTTCTGGAAAGTTAATGTTGCCTCCAAGTTTGACGCATACCCTATGCCACAGGTAGATGAACTTTTGCGCTGACTAGGGAAAGCTCATTACATTAGTTCCCTGGACCTCATTAGTGGGTATTGGAAAACCCCATTAACTCCAAAGTTCCATAAGAAAATGACCTTGGTAACCCCGTTTGGCCTATATTAATTTACCGTGCTTCTCTTACGACTGCATGGAGCCCCGGCTATTAGGGTTACCACCTGTCCTGCATTTCGCAGGACAGTCCTGATTTGGGCAGCTGTGTCCTGTGAAAAAACATGAAAAATACTACATGTCCTGACTTTTTAGTAGAAAAAATATTTTCTAACTTTTCTCTAAATTTTGTATAAAACTATAGTACCTTAACTAAAATACATTAAAATGATATGAAACAATAGAAGCGACCAAAAAACTACAATACTTAGCCTTAATTCTGATTATATAGAGAAAACAAGTCTGTTGCACTAGTCGAGGTTACATACTGTCCTGCAAAAAATCATGTTTTAGTAAGAAATGTCCCACTTTGAACTTCTTAAAAGGTGGTAACCCTACCGGCTATAGTCCAGAGAATGATGGACTGCATTCTCTGTCCCCACAGGTTATATGTAACAGCATGCCTAGACAATGTGCTGTCATATTTAGCCCTGATTGGGAAAGTCACCTGCAGGATGTGGCCTTGGTACTTCAGTCACTCAGGGAGGAAGGTTGCACTAGCAATGCCATGAAATGAGCCTAGGACAGCAGGAGACAAAATACTTCAAGTGCAGAGTTGGGAATGGCCATGTACATCCGGCTATTGATAAAGTACAGGCCCTAGCCGACTGCCTGATCCCAGTTACTAAGAAGCAGGTTAGGTCCTTTCTAGGACTTGCAGGGTATTACCACCAGTTTATTCTGGAGTTCTTAACCCTTGCTACCCCACTGACTGACCTGATCAAGAAAACTGCCCCGAATAAGGTCCGCTGGTCACCTGAGTGTCAGACAGCATTTCAGGCTATCAGAAATTTGCTGCTTTCACATGACTTTGAGGATGGGATTCATCCCATCCTACAGTATATCTAGCTCACAGACTTTTCCCAGGGAACAGCTCTGTGCCACACTGGAAAAAAAAAACTGGCAGTAAAGTGGGTGGTGGTCACCGTATGCTACTACCTGCTGGGACAGAAGTTCACCCTCGTCGCTGACCACGCCCCCCCTCAAGTGGTTACATGCTGTGCATGATACCAGTGCCCATGTTGCCAGATGGTATTTGGTGTTGTAGCATTTCTTGTTTGATGTGTGTCACTGGGCAGGTACCCAGCATGGTAATGCAGAGTTTTTCTCTTGTGAGGGTGTGTCTCTGATGGTCCTTACTGAGCGTGCCACAGGCACGACTGAGGGGGAGAGTATGTGACAGAGTATATGTCCATCATGCTCATTTCTCCTGTAAACCCTTTCACAACCCTGCCACACAGGCAACATAGGGTTTTTATGGGGCCTGTGGTGAGATTTGTACCAAATCCCTTTTGCTTTAGATCTGGCCCTTTTAAGACCTCACTGCACTGGCTGTTCAGCTTGTTGGCTACTGATTCTCTCAGGGAGAAGGGGGTATTAACAAGCAACACCTGAGCCACAAAAAATTGGGAGGTTGAACAAACAGAAGGAGAGTTCTGTTTCAGTTAGATGGAGACAGAGATTGATCTGCAGGGCTTCTTGTTAAGCTGAATACAAGCTGCGTTTCTTTTTCTGTTGCTGGAAAAGTAAAGCATGTTACATTTGATTTAAACTGGTGTCCTGTGTGTTTATTTTGAGAGTGTTTCCCGAGAAGCCATCTGGTTGGCTATCCTGTCACTGAGTCACAGTGCCTGCATCATGTTCACCTGAGAAAAGACCAGGATTAGGTTGAATGTTACCAGCTAAAGCAAGAGTAGCAAAAGAAGGGCTTGTTTTCTAATAGCTAAATTGGAGCAAATCAATTCATTTTGGTGTAGCTGGAGCTTGCAGATCTCCAAGGTTTCCTACAGCCCACCAATCAGTTCAAAGCCTTGCCTCCACAGTAGAAATCTACCCCATTGGAAGCTGCCTGCGGGACCCCTTTTGTATCTGAATGGAAAAGGATCTTTAAATTACAAGCTGCTCACTCAGTGATACCTTTCATGCTGCAGCACCGCCACTGAGGACTGTCCAGGAGTTCCAAGGGCCAGTCCTTCTACTGCCATAGTAGCACCCTCCCCATGCACCTCCAGTTGTTCCAGATACTGCCTTCTGGTGCCTGAACCCACAGACGTGCTCCAATGTAGCTGGGTCTTGCAGATCTCCAAGGTGCCCTAAAGCCCAACAATTGGATCAAAGCCGTGACTCCACAGTGTGAATCCACCCAACTGGAAGCTGCCTGCTAGAGCACTCTTGCATCTAAATGGGAAAGGGTCTTTATGAGCTGCTCACTCACTGGTACCTTTCACACTGCAGCATTGCTGCTGAGGACTCTCTACAGGTTCCAAGGGCCAGTCCTTGTCCTAGTGCCCTCCTCTCTGCACCACCAATCATTCCAGATGCTGTCTTTCAATGCCAGGACCCACAGAAGTGCTGTGGTGTAGCTGGAGCTTGCAGATCTCCAAGGTGCCCTACAGCTCACCATCAAAGCCACACCTCCACAACACAAATCTACCCAATCAGAAGCTGCCTGCTGGAGCCCTTTTCTTTCTTATGTTCATTAAGTAACTCACCTCCCAAGAAGTCCTTCCATGCTGCAATCTTTAATTCTAAGGTCTGAGAACAAAAGACAACAATTAAAATCTTCCAGGAGTAAGCCAGAGAGGCAGCCAGGAATCCTGCCTTTGCTGCTTCTGGTAAGCTTTGACTCTTAAGCTACAAGTCCACCACCTGATCATGTGCTACAGACTCTGGCATACCTAGTACAGGTTACCTCAAAAGTAATATAATGGCCTAGTCAGGGCCGGCCCACCAGCACAGCGGCAAGGTGTCCATTTGCGGTGCCAACATCCCAGGTTCGATGACAGATTGGGAGTTGGAGAGCCGGCTAGGGGGAGGAGGATTGCGCATCCTGGGGACCATGCTCTTTCTTTGGGGAGAGAGGGGTCAAGAGTGTCCGACATTTGCAGACCCCTGGTGGAGGCTGAGGGTGCTGTCGCGGCTGGCACCATCATTTAAGGGGGAGTGGGCGGATGCTGGATGTCATTGCACATCCCACCCTCTGGGATTTCCAACTTCAATACTCCTGTTGCCTCCCTCCATGACGCTCTGTGCTGACCATTTCCCAACCTTGCTGGCGACAGGTAGATGTGTGTCTGGGGGTGCGTCCTGGTTCCGTGGCCCCACCCTGGGGGGCAAGCCAGGGGACTCCTCCGGTTGGGGATTCTGTTGGAAACCTGACTTAAGATCCACGGTTGTCGGGCCGACCGGTGGGCAAGCCTGGGATCGGTCGCCCCACATAAGTCCGGGGTCGGTCGGATTTCTGGGCAGTGGGAGCTGAGCCTGGGGAGGTGGGAACAAAAATAAAAAAAAGCATACTAAATTGCAAAAAAATATATATAGTGGCCTGTTCTGTTAAGCTGGTTAAATATATGGTTCATAATGCTACTCTTTTGCAGTTTCTGCTTCTAATTGTTCAATTTCCTCTACCAATCCCTATTTAAGTCAGCTGCTGCATGACTATATTGTAGAGCCAGATAACTCCTGTGTTATTGTCTACCACTTAGGATTATTGGTGCCCTGCCTCTGCATAATGAAGGTGAAAGAAATTCTTAGGGGCTCATATGCTGCCCTGATTTTTATGTAGTGCTCTGTTATGTTAAATTCTGGTATTTCACTGAATCCTGCTCACAACCTATATAGAGTCAGACTTATTTTTAGTTCAGTGTGTGGTGAATAATGTATGGTGCTTGTGTATACATAACTTTGGCCTTTCTCTATTTTCACCCTCAGTAGAGGAGCCAGGCAGCGATGGGGAAATAGAAGGCCCAGCACTAAGGGCGAGAACAGTGCCAGAGGAGGAGGAGGAAGGGAGGATGGTGGGTGCTTGAAACACTCTGAGCATGGGTTGCTGGGAGAGGCTGGCTCTTATTTGTATTGTGGGAGGAGTTTATTCTCCCACATTGAATCTTGAGCAAAGCCCTCCCATTCAATGTCTGGTGAATAATATATAGTGCTTGTGCACACTTAACTCTGGCCTTTCTCTGTTCCCATCCTCAGTAGAAAAGCTGGGCAGTGATAGGAAATAGAAGGCCCAAAAGAGAGATTACCTCCTCCAGCTCACAGAGAGTGTGAACAGTAGCAGGCAGGAGAGGACCCCCTTCCCCCAGTGGAGGAAACCTTTGAGGACCCATGGCTACTGAACTGCTCATCCTCTGGACATACTAAGAGGGGATGATCCTAAATGCTTGCCTCATTTCTTCTTCTGGATTGGAGATGACTGATTCTAGGCATGAAAAGGTCTGTCTTACAAGAGTCTTGATGGTATGAGCAGGAATGTTGTTTTTGGCTGATGATGATGCTGCTTCGATCCAAAGGAATTTCCCGAGAAAGCATAAGAACTCAGTCTAAGCCATGGCGGAAGTGTTCTGAGATGCCTCATGAACCATGTGGCAGACATTGCTGCATGACTGTCAGAAGTAAGAAGAGGTTGAGAAGACTTGGAGCAACCATGGAATGCATGACCTGATCAAAAGAGCTGCCGGACATCAGTTTGTATGAATCAGGAATATGTAATCTGTGCTCCTTTGTTAAGTCTGTTGGTCTTGAAGTTGGATGTAACGATATGTAATGATCTGCTTGTTTTCTTAAAGAGGTAACTGTGAGGATATTAGCAGAAGAGGCTAATGCAACAACCAACTCACCGAGATGCAGAAAGCTAGACAAATGGCTAATGAGACCAATGTTCAGGTAGGGACAGCTGGAACAGTAAACAGCAAGTTCCATGAGTTTTGGAAAACAAGTCCATCAATAGGGAATCATTTAGAAGCTTTGCAGATGATGTCCTATGGAGTCCAAGTAGGAGGAGGAGGAGGAGTTTAATGGAATACAGGGGTGCAGCTAACTAAGATAAGAAGGAGTCCAGATAAATATTGCTTTATGGTCCCACATGATAATTTTGAGGTTTGCTGGCAGTAGGTTATGTATGCTAGTACATGGTTGATAGAGGAGGAACTCCTAAAAATTGATTGGATGGCATAAAACGAGGAAGACCTCTTCCAAATGTAGATATGAGTTGCTTAGGAGCAGGCATTACAGCGGGCCACATGAAAGCTGCAGCTTGCTTTGAGGTTTGATGGCAGTAAGTTATGGATGTAAGTACATAATAGAGGACAAACTCCTCTGGATTGATTGGGTGGCACAACGAGGAAGATTTCTTCATAGCGGTGATATGAGTTACTTAGGAACAGGTCCTGAAAGCGTCGGCTTGCTGGCAATCATAGGCTATGTCATGATGACATGAGTGACTCAAGGAGGAAAGTCATGATTGAGTCTGTTGAGAGAAATGTGATGAAAGTCCTGGAACTGACATCAAAATTAAGAGTCAGCTGCTTCATCTGCACAGACAGGAATATAAAGGATTTCAGCGGAAATTATGAAATAGAGATAACCAAGTTAGCCTTCACATAGACAACATGATGGAATGGGATGAAGACCTGTCCTTATTGATAATTTCCACTGCTGGGTGATTGTTTGAAAAGACTGAGATGGTCTCAGACCGGAGATGTCCCCATACAAGGCAGCGGCATCCTTAGGGAGGATTTCTTAGCAAGGAGACATGTTAGAAGGCTCGAAGGGTGGAGATATCAGGAAGCCAGAGCGTGGTCATTCAGGAATGCACGAGCTAGCAGTATATCCATGAGTTAGAGATGCAGCAGTGTATCTTTGGATGTAAGACAGGAGGTGGTTCTTGTAGACATAAAACATATTTTTCAGAAGCCAGGGCAATGAGATGAAGTGAATGTCATCGTTTAGAAAGGAATACTTTTAGACGACTGAATCGAGCAAGAGCATTACCACAAAACTGCAAATATGAAGAAACCGACAGCCAGAGCCTAAGCAGCAGCCAGCCTTGAAGCTATTGCATGTCTAATTGCACTTTATGTATTTTATGTAATGGTCGATGTGAAAAATGGCATTTTTGCTAATCTGCTTACCAGTTTAAATAAAAATGAAATGAAAATGACATTTGCTTTCTGCATATTTAATGAATCTGCCTCATCTATCCAAGTTGGGGGAAGGAGGTGATAGAAAAGGCAATCATCTGATTCAACTTCAAAGTGGAAAAAGAAACAGGAGTTGCTCCTGCTGATCTATCATAGACACATAGGAACACAGAAACAGAGACAATGACGGCAGAAAAAGACCAAAGGTCCATCCAGTCTGCCCAAGTTCCCTAAATCCCTGGTACTTTCGTTATAACCTAATGATCTTCAGGGATATCTCTTTCATCAGGTCACACCTATGGAACTATTCCTGCATTAGCGCTAGAACCACACGGAAATGTTTCTATAGCAGTCTAGTAGGGGCCGCTCATTCCGCAGTTCTTTCCTGTCATCGACCATACTCGCATGGACTCCACAGAAGTTTCATCTTTCAGTTATCCACCATTTTCATGTTTCTTTTCCTTTCTTTTCAGTATTGAATCACTTTACTTTTAAAGTGATTCTTTTTCCTTTGCATGTTGAGAACGAAAGACTTGTCAAACTTTTTCCATTGCTGCTGCTGCGGAAAGAAGATTTCTGCCACTGATGAGCATGACATCTGTGTCTGCTGCCTCGGGCCTACCCATGATGTGCTTGCCTGCCAGCTTTGCCTGAAGTTCAACCTTTTTACCTGGCAGTGCCGCAGGAACACTCTGAAAGCTTTTCTGCTGGAGCAACAGATCTCCAGGATGGAGCAAGGACATTCGGGGACTATTCCCTCCCAGTTGCTGACTCGTTATTTAGGCTCTTAGGCTTCCAAGGCCCAAGACAAGGCTTTGGGGAAACACTCCCACAGAGAACAAGAACATAGCAAAATCCATTCCCCCAGAAGGTGCTCCTGTTCCCTGATAACTACTGCCACTTCCTCCAGGATAATGCCATCAACAGCTTCAGTGTCTACTCCTCCTGCTGCCCCAGCCTCTGCTTATTCTAGGCTGCTCCTGACAGCAAGTTCCCCTAGCCTGTCTTTGGCAGGTGAGGAGCCATTGACCTCCTTGGCCTCACCCAGGTCATCGATGACAGCTCCATCGCTGTGACCTCCGTTTTCACCTGGTCTGCCGGCAACAAGCTCCACTGCCTCTGCTTCTGCAAGTGGAACACTGGCGACACAGGAGCCTATGCTTGCTCCATCACTGATGGTCTCCACGGTGTTGTCTCTGCCCACCATTGACCTGAATACTGTGCTTTCCTCTATCACCACAGCCATTACTCAGCAGCTTCTTTCCTGGCCTGGGCCACTGTCGCTGCTTCCAGGGGGTGCTACCACTGTGTCAACACTGCTTAAGCCCCAGCACTCTGTGCTTTCACAGATATCATCAGCGTCTTTGCCGTCGGTACCTGCTTCAGACCAGGCCGACATTGATGTAGAGGAGAATACTGCCCAGATCTTATCCTCCCTGAGGAAGACTATGTGAAGGAAGATCCTAGGGTTGATTCACAGATAGGTCCACTGTCTCATCTGGGAGTGAGGACTCTACCAAGCAAACCCCAAGATCCCCTCCTGATGACCCTTTCTTTTTCTCCTGCATGAAGCAACACTAAGTCACCATGGGGTTCCAGACTGAGGAAGAGGATATCACCAGGAGGGACTTGTGGATTTCCTGGAGATTCCTGAGTCTCCACCTAAGGTAACCCTCCCTTGTTGCCAGCCCTGGATGATGCTGCCACTGTGGCCTGGCACATGCCTAACATGGTCCCAGCCATGCCTAGGAAGGCTGACAAATGTTATCAGGTCCCCTTGGGGAAGCCCTTTTATGCCACCCAACCAGAAATTGGCTCAGTGGTTATCAAGGTGGCTCATGATAGGTCCAAGGTGCCCAAGCACCTTAGCTCCCTCCCCCCTGAAAGGAAGTCCAGGAGGATTGACCTTTGGGGCAAGAGGACTTTTGCTTCAGCCAGTTTGGGCCTCAGGATTGCTGACTACCTCTGTCACATGGTCAAGTACCAGAACACCCTCTGGAAGTAGAGCAAGGCTGTAGCACAAGCCCTTCCTGAGGGTCCTCAGAAGCAGGAGCTTCTTAAATCCCTCCAAGCAACGGCTGATGTAAGCAATCACCTCTTGAGGGCTATTTATGACATGTCTGATACTACTGCCAGGGCTGCTGCCAATGGCATTTGCCTTAGGAGACACTCCTGGCTATGGGTCTCTGGGTTTGCAGCTGATGTCAAGTAGAAGGTGCTAAATGCCCCCTTCAATAGTTGTAAGCTTTTTGGCCCAGATGTGCAGGATATTATTAATGACCTGCAAGCCTCTGGCAGGGCTATAAGGTCTGTTTCTTCCCTTTACCACACCTAGTCTAGGGGCAGGCCAAAGTCCTCCTTTCACAGGGTCTCCCAAAAGGCTGGTTCACTATCCAGACTGCAGGGTAAGTATCAAGTCAGATCCTTCCTGCCCTCTCCTTCCTCCAACACTGGTGTCTCCGCCAAGAGCCCCAGAGGTGGTGCTGCAGCCTTGGCTGCTGGCTCTACCTCAACATGATTCCTTGCTTGAGCCCCCTCCTCCTGTCCTGAGCCAGGAGTTGGTGGTAGAGGGCCTTTTCTCCCTCCATCTAGGTCAGTGGAGGGCCCTTACTACAGATGCTTGGGTCCTACAGCTAATAGACCAGGGGCATGCTCTAAAACTTTTGGAACAACTCCCAGAGTCTCCGCCTGTTCCTTCCCCTTACCCTCCAGACCACATTCAGTGCTCAGAGAGAAGCTCCTCACCTTGCTGTGCAAACAAGCTATAGAGCCAGTGCCCCAGCGGCAAAGGAACAAGGGGTTTTACTCCCACTTCTTCCTCGTCCCTAAGCAAACAGGGGATTTGAGGCCAATTCTACACCTCAAGGAGCTCAGTTACTTTATCCAGTACAAGAAGTTCCAGATGGTCACCCTGCAGGGCCTGCTCCCTCTACTGAAGCAAGGGGACTGGCTATGCTCTCTGGACATGCAGGACGCATATCTGCATATCAAGGTTTGCTCCCCACACAGGAGATACCTCAGGTTCCTGTTCCAGGGGAACACTACCAGTTCAGAGTTTTGCAATTTGGCTTATCCTCTGCACCACATATCTTTACCAAATGCTTAGCCATGGTGGCGGTGGCCCTCTGGCACGAGGGCCTGTATGTCTTCCCCTCCCTGGACAACTGGTTGCTGATACCTGTCCAGGGATCTTCTGCTGGTGACTGTAGAACACACCAGGCAGCTTTTCCAGTTCTTGGGGGTTATGGTCCACCTGCCCAAGTCAGTCTTGACACCATGTCACCGGCTGCAGTATGTAGGGGCTGTCCTGGACTCAATCTAGGGCAAAGCTTTCCTTCCACAGGACAGGGCAGAGTGCCTCATAGTTCAGGCCCAGTTGGTGGCCCAGAGCTGGTACATTACAGCCAGGACTTTCCTGCAGCTGTTAGGCCTGATGGCGGTAGCCATTACCACTGTTCCCTTGGCCAGGCTGTACATGAGGATCCCCCAGGAGACTATAAGAGTCCAGTGGGGCCGATGCTCAGACAGCCTAGAACAGCAGGTTCTTGTCTCCTCTCCTGTCCGCAAATTGCTTCAATGGTGGATGGACCCCCACAATCTCTTCAGAGGGGTTCCCTTCCTCATTCCTTCTCCCCAGCAAATTCTATTATTATTGAATTTTGTTGACTGGGTAGGCCCACTGAGATTAGAAGTCCCTTCTTCAGGGGTGACTGGGGGGGGGTGGATACAGATTGTAACCAACTGAAATTGAACCAGATTAAGCTGTTGGTGGTATTTTCATGAATGGGGGAACTTTGGCCAGGACACCAGGGAAATTCCCCTACTCTTTTGTTCATGACATGCTATGGGATCTTTGATGTCCACCTGAACAACCACCAGAACAGGCAGACAGGATCTTGGTTTAATGTTTCATCTGAAAGATGCCACCTCAGGAGTGCAGCACCCCCCCTCATGCTGCACTACAGTGTCAGTATTAGGACTTGGCCCAAGTGCCTGGTGTGGGGGTAGAACTCATAGCCTTCTGATCTTATGGCCTCAGAGGTGAGTGTGCAACCTGCTGAGCCACTGACACTGCAATTCTCACCACAGACGCTTCAGGTCTGGGTTGGGGAGCACATCTGGGTCCCTTTCGGACACAGGGGACATGTTCCCTGTCAGAGGCCTGTCTCCACATAAATGTTTTAAAGAAGAGGACAGTTCTGTAGTCCTTCCAGGTCTTCCAGGATCATCTCTCTCCAGGTCCTCTGCTGGTGCAATTGGACAGTCTCAGTGTGGTCTATTACATCAACAAGCATGGGGGGGCTCATTTCTACCCCCTATGCAGGGAGGCAACAAGAGTCTGGTATTGGGCTCTAGAACACAGTCTAGCACTGTTGGCCATTTCCAGCTACTAAAATGCCTTGGCCAACAGCCTCAGCTGGTCGCAGTCCAGGATACACGAGTGGGAGCTGCTGACCTCAGTCGTAGAAGACCTGTTCGACTGGTGGGGTCACCCAGAGTTGGACCTTTTTGTGTTCCCACTCAATGTAAAACAGCTGCATTTCTGCTCGCTAGATCCAGGGCCTGGAGTTTTCTGGTAAGACACGTTGTCCCTCTCCTGGAAAGGGAGGTTACTTTACACCTCCCCCCCACACACACACTTTCCTCTGATCCAGAGAGTGCTCATCAAGTTCCGAATGGTGGCGGGCCCTCTAATTCTGGTGGCACCATTCTGGTCTCATCAGATCTGGTTTCCATTACTGCAGCAATTTGCTGTGACCCTCCAGTTCCCCTGCCTCTCCGCCAGGACCTGCTAACACGGGCACAGGGGACCCTGATCCATCCAAACCTCAAGTCCCTCCATCTACATGTATGGCTCCTGAGGACACAGCCATTACTCGGTTTGGGGTATCTCACAAGGTGGCTGATATCCTGGTGGCAGCCAGGAAAACTTCCACCAGGCCCACTTACACAATGAAGTGGGAGCGCTTTGCTATCTGGGCCGCTTCCCATCACCTGGACCCTTTCACTTGTTTGATGAACTAGGTTCAGCAGTATCTCCTGTCCTTGTCTGAAGCAGACCTCCAATATGCCTTTATTTATTTATTTATTTGCTTTTGGTAACCAGGTAAGCACACTAGACAACCAAGTGCCTATTTTCAGGTGCGACCCGGGAGAGTTACAAAGGTATACATGAAACAACTACAGAATTGTGGTTACAAAACTGGAGCAACATGCTCCAGCAGTGGGTAAAACAGCATGAGGTACATACAGGCTCAGAGAACAGCGAACATCACGGGGAGGCAGACAATCATCAATTCATTACATAGGAGTTTAGAACAGCAAGACAATAGCCTAGAGTTAGAATAAAAAAATAGCACTAACAGAGGGGCAGTAAGTGCCTTGTAGGGGTACCAGTGAAGACAATAGGGCTATGACACTGAGCATTATGAGGCACACTGGCAGGTGGCCCCAGCTTTTAGGAAGTTCCAGAGGCATGTTTTGAAGGAGGGATGGGAGGGGGAGGCACGAACCAGGGCCGGAAGGGAGTTCCACAATTTTGGCACGTGGACGGTGAATGCCCGGTCATCAGTGAGGGTGCGGGTCTTGGGGACCAGGCGAGCCTGGGATGCACATGACCTGAGGTGGTGGATGGGGGAGGTGTGTTTCAGGGGTAGGGCGAGCGAGGTGGGAGTGGCTGTGTGAACTATGTTGTCAATGAAATTTCCTAGGATGTAGGTGTGGTGTTTTTCAGGGGGAAGCCATTCAAAGGGGGAGTAGGCGTACAGCGATGTGTGAGTCAAGGGGCCGAGGAAGGCGGCGGCATATATTATTATACGTAGTGTCCCACTTTGTGAGGCTTGAAGACGGGACAGGAGCAAAGGCGACGAGCCCATAGGAGAGTGTGGGAAGCAGTATCCCCCTGGCTATGGCTAGCCGGGCAGCAGGGGTAAGGCAGTCTTTAGCTCTGTAGGCTAGGCCGAGCTTGCCATTAGTCACGTTACAAATGTTCCTGATGTGACAGGAGAGATCCAATTGCGGATCGAGGGTAACTCCTAGGTACCTGACAGAGTCAGTTGTCGGTAGGAGGGAGTCACAAGATCCAAAAATTTTGAGGGGCGTCGAGCAGGAGGAAGTTTTGGCCACGGAGCCGAATAGCATGGCCTGAGTTTTCTTCAAGTTGATGGTCAGTTTGTGGTCATCAAGCCATTTCCTGATAAGGGAGAAGTCCGAATTGAGTTGGGTATTGATGCTGGTGGCATCATGCGAACTGGCTAAGATGACCAGGTTGTCCGCGTAAAGGGTAAGGCGCCCTTTTGTAGCAGCAGAGGGTAACTCGTTGATGAACAGGGAGAACAGAATGGGTCCAAGGACAGACCCTTGGGGTACCCCACTGTTCACGGGTGAGAGGGCAGAGAGGGTTCGATTGAAACAGGTGAGTTGTTGCCTACCCCCGAGGTAGTTGGAAAACCACTTGAGGGCATGGAGGGAGAATCCATGATTCTGCAGGGAGGAGAGGAGGAGGGGGGGTGGTCCACACGATCGAAGGCTTTAGAAAGATCAACAAATATAGCCCCAGTCAGCTTGCCCTGGTTGGTGGCGGACCTAATCATGGAGGTGACCACGGCAAGCGCTGTCCCAGTGCTATGGCCTTTTCTGAAACCGTGCTGGGATGGGGAAAGGACATCGTATCCCTGGAGGTAGTGGGAAAGTTGCGTGGCAACGGCCTTTTCTAATAGCTTACAGGCAGCCGATAGTATGGCAATGGGACGGTAGTTACCAGTATCTTTGGGGTCCCCATGCTTATGGACAGGCACAACCTTGGCAACCTTCCATATGTCAGGGATTATCCCTGAGATAAGCAAGATGTTGAAGATGTGGGCAATGGGTCGGGCAAGGAGAGGTGCCCCCAGGCTGAGTAACTTGGGTTCCAGGCCGTCCTGTCCCGCTCCTGTGTGATGAGAGAGACCCGCAAGGAGTGCCTGGGTCTCGCCAACAGTGATCCTTTTTAAGGTAAAAAGGCGGACGATGGGGTGGAGGCCCACTAACCGGTATTGGGGCTGAGGGCAGGGGAGGGGTGGAGGCCGACAGGTCGGTGAACATGCGGTTAAAAGATGTGGCAATGGTTAGGGGGTTATTGCAGTTGGCTCCTCACTTGAGCATGTCAGTGACTTGCTCAGCAGCCAACCTTGACAGGAGTTTTTCACGTTTTTCCAGAAGCGCCGTGGGTCATTTTAAAGATTGCACCTGTTGGCTATTTCATCCTTTCATGTGCCCATTGATGGCCGTACTGTGGCCCAGTTGAAAGTGGCCCGTACTTTTCTGCGAGGTATTCTTCACTTGAAGCCTCCTATCTGTAATCCGGTTCTGGCTTGGGACCTGAATTTCATTCTATAGAAGTTGACCCTACCTCCTTATGAACCAGCCACATCTTACAAGCTACGCTTTCTGTTGTGGAAAACTTTACTTTTAGTATTACTTCTGCTCAAAGAATTTCTGAGCTACAGACTCTCATGTGTGAGCAGCCATATATGATTTTCCACAAAGACAGGATGTCTTTGCACACTAACCCTAAGTTTCTTCCTAAGCTGGTATCTGAGTTTACTTTAAATCAATCTATCCATCTACTGTGTATTACCCAGAGCATGCCAATCCAGTGGAAGCTTGCTCCATTTATTTTTATTTAATTAGATTTAAAGTCCATACTTTGGATGTGCATAAAATTTTGCGTTACTATACACACCATACCAAGGATTGTCAAAAGTCCTCTCAGTTGTTTGTTTCTTTTGCCCTGGGAAAGAGAGCGTTCCAATTTCTAAACAGTGTTTGTCCAAATGGTTGGTCAACTGTATTACTTTCTTTTACAGGAAGTATGGTAAGGAACTTCCTGGTGTTGTTTAAGGCCATTACACCAGAGGCATGGCCACTTCGGTTGCCTGTTTCAGGAATGTTTCCACTGCAGAAATCTGCACTGCTGCCACTTGGAGTTCTGTCTACGCTTTCATAAAGCACTACAGTCTAGACATTGCCTCTAGAAGGAAGGCAGGTTTTGGCATAGCTGTGCTTCAGGGCCTTTTTTCATAGGCCTTTGACCTCCTGCCAACCAGACTATCCCTCTGTCATTATTGCTTGGGACTTGTTCCATAGGGGTGACTTGATGAAAGAGATATCCCCAAAGAAGATAGAACAGTTCCATAAGAACTTACCATAGCAGTAGATCTTCGAGGGAATCTCTTTCATCAGGTCATGCTGACTCACTCTCCTTCCCCCTGTTCTTTGTCTCCAGACTGGCTCTCTTGCTGCTCCAGCTTTTCCGGTAGCTGGGCACCTCATCTCTCTCCTTGATTCCCTAGAGGGAGGCCTAGCGAGCATGGTCTCTGGCAGGGAACTGAGGAGGGAGTGGGGTCACCCACACTTATATACAGGGACGTCAGCATATGATATTGGCATGGGTGGCCCTTACTAAACTGCTACAGAAAAGTTTCCGTGTGGTCCTAGTGCTGACGTGGCAACAGTTCCATAGGTGTGACCTAATGAAAGAGATTCCCTTGAAGATCTACTGTTACAGTAAGTTCTTATGTAACTGTTCTTTCCTCCAGGGTACTAATCTTCCTGGTCCTTTCTCTATTCTCTTCCTTGGACCTGTCACCCCGGGCAACCACTATTCCCTTTATTCTATCTCAGGCCTGCTTGAATCACTTGTGTTCGCTCCCACCACATTGGCTGGCAGACTGTTCCAAGGTTCCACTACCCGGCATGCCACTGTTAGGGTGCCATGATTAGAGTGCCATAATGTGGACACTGCAACAAGGGCGTTAGTGACAGGGGTGATCTGGATTTGAGATCATCCCGCACTCACACCCTGTTGGGTGTCCTCACAATTTCTCTGCCCTTCACAGCATGCATACCCTAATGTTATATTTATTTTTGGGGGGTGCTGGAGGTGAAGCCTCCCACACTGGGGGGGTGAGGGGGCAAAGCCCCCCCCGGCAAAACCTAAGTGTTTCTCAGGACAGAGCTTTGCTGCTGCAACTGTTGGGTGGTGCAATGTCACCTGCAATAATTCAGAGCAACATATTTCCTGCACCCTAAACGACATTGCCCATGCACCATTATGGGTGAAGCCCACTACCCTTTCCATAAAGAAGTACTTAGATCCCTCTTTAACCTCCTGCCTGCTAATCTTCACCCGTGACCGTGAGTTGGTATTCAGGTTAAATTATTCCCCGCAGTTCACTTTATTCATTCCTTTGAAGAATTTGAAGGTCTCAGTCACTCACATCTACCCTCTCCCTTCTGGCTTCCAATGAGTACATATTCAGTGCCCTGAGGTGTTCCTCATAGGATCTGCCCTGCTGGCCCTGAATCATTTTTATTACTCTGTGCTGCACTGTCTTGAACTAACGTTGTCTTTTCTGAGGTGAGGACTCCAGAACTGGGTGCAGTATTCTAGGTGAGGCCACACCAGGGATCTGTAGAGGGAAGGCTTTTCTTCTGCTATCAGTACCCCTTCCAATACATCCCAGCATCCTATTAGCCATACTGTAGGCCTTGTTGCCCTGGCTCATTTGTTTAAGGCAGTTACTGATGATAACTTCTAGATCCCGTTCCTTGTTTGTAGTGCTAAGACTCTCCCCTCCCATCCAGTACTTAGTCTTGGGGTTCTTTTTCCTTAGGTGCATTACCTTGTACATTTTAGCATTGAATTTTAACTGCCAGACCTTTGACCACCCCTCAGGCTTTTGCAGGTTCTTCTACATATTCCTTATTCCGTCTTCATTATCTACCCTCTCACATAGTTTTGTGTCATCCACGAGGAGACACAACCTGTCCAGGATTCCTTCGCGAATGTCACTAATGAACATGTTGAAGACAACTGGACCCAGGACAGAAGCCTGTGGAACCCTGCTCATTACCTCCCTCTCCTCTGACTTAACTCCATCGACCACCACCCTCTGTTGTCTCCCTGCTAGCCTATTACCCAACTAGTTCACTAGAGTTTTAGCCACATCCAGGTCTTCCATCTTCATAAGCTAGGATTCTGTCATTCTTGAAATGGTGGATAGTGGGACAGCTACCAGTGTTCAAGGCCAAAGGTTAGCGAAATGGGCACAGGAGCTACATGGTGGGGAGATGAATTGTTGTTACACAGGATAGTGACAACTAAACTGCTTGTTATTGAGGATGACCCAGTTCAGCTTGTATTAAAAGAAGCTTATGCAGCTGCAGCTGTGTGGAGAAGGACTGATAATAAACATAGAACTGCACCCCTTCGAAGTGATGCCTAGATCGACCGAGAGAGATAGTAATACAAGTCCAGCATATCATGCTATAAGCTGAAAGAGAGAACAAAGTCCTGGATAAACAGTTTCTTCCTTAGTCTGGAGTCTTTTGACTTTGACAGGACAGGAACAACTCCACAGGATACCATTATGGTTTCCATGGTACCATGGGACGAGATGAAAAGAGTCCGCAGGTTTACTTCTGTTTTGTCTATGATATCCTTGCAGAGATAATCTGGATAAGTTGACTGGAACAGATAAACTGAAGAGGAGTGGCTGAGGAGAAAGAAGTACTTGAATTCTGTGCATTTGGTACCTCTGAAATGGATGGAGTGCTTATGGTTGGCAAAGCACTAGAAGAGCACCATGGCTGGTGGGTGGAATGACAGCAAGTACTGCAAAGCTGGAGGCTGGAGTATATTGCGAGGAAAGGCAGGCTTTGAGAAAGCGATACAAGATTGTATCTCTGATATGAATGTCAGAGGCCAAGCCATGAATCCTCAAAGTTCAAGTAAGCAGCAGGAACTGGCTGGGAAATTAGCCTAGGTGCAGGATCTCTGGCAAGCTGAGATTTAGCAGCTATGAAGCAATCGTACAGTTCCTGCTTCCAACAAAAGCTGAACTCAGAATACCATGGTTGTTCAATTCAGATATAAGGAGTGAAACAGTCCAGACCTTTATGCAGTATGGATTTGAAGGTCTTTTGTGAAATGGATGTATGTCAGAAGTTCAAAGGGAAACCTGAGGACAATTTTTGGCTCTGAAGATGGAGAAATAAAAGGAGTGGTAGAGGTCATAGTGCCAATATGCCCCTTTGTATTGCACTTCAGAGGAATGAACCATGAATGGAGGAACTCAAGCCTTTTATGAACCTTGGAAGAATAGCGGACAGATAATCTCTCATATGTCCATGAGGAATCATTACCACTGTTGGCACTGAGAAGGAGAATGAACCCTAGGCAGCTATGGCCAGTTACTGTACACCATCATGGACAAAACAGCTCCAGTGGGGCTGCGTTCTTTTCATGCTTTCAAGGTTGCAGAATCACACCTCTGGTGGATGAAGTCAAGCTCCGAGAGGTGATGAGTTGAAGAATTGCTTGAATTTGGAATTGAGAAGTGAGTTTGATATGTTGTTGATTGATTGAAAGTTGCAGACTCCTGCATCTGATGGATGAAGTCAAACCCTACCTACACTCATAGACCTCCTGAAGGTACGAGTTAGGGAGATAGCAGACTGGAGGCAGGCAGAGGAGGAGGAGTAGGAGTATGCAGAGGAGAGGAGAGTGGAGCACAAGGTGGCAGGCTAGGAAGCAGAAACAGTAGAAAAGCATTAAATGAGTGAAGAGCCGAACAGGAAGAATGTCATAGGGAGCAGGAGCAGTAACAGATAAGTGAGTACTACCCTCCTTTTCCTCAAGGTGTATGATAATGCAAGATTAGTTACCCCTAGTTTTCTATGAAGTTTTAGGTAAATTTTGATGAGGGGATTATACCATAATTTATGGATGTTTCCCAGCTTCTCATTTGCTGGAGTGATTGCTATATACAGTCAGACCTGGTTAATCTATAAGCATTTGTGTTAGCCCAATTTGTCACATAATAAAAATCTATGTAGTAACCAGACATGTACAAGATGAGGAATTTTTTCAAAAGATTTTATTACAGTACTGTAAAAAATTTCACTTTTTAAAATACAGTGCAAAACATGTGTACTGAACATTACTTTGCTTCATTTACATTTCAGTCACTTTTTAACATTTCAGTTACTTTTAAAATAATCCAAGATTCCTTTTTGTTTAGCATTCCCTGCCCCTTTTGCAATTACACATTTTTTCATATCAAGAGCATAGTCCACAAATTTCTGTGTTTCATCTGATAGGTTTTGCTCCAGGTAGGAGATAATCAAATCTAAGCATTTTTTGGTCTCTAATGATGTTATTGGAGGTGTTGGTGCTGCTGGCTCAAGGTTAGAATCCTTATCCTCAGCTTCAGGCACACTTGGGTGTATGATGCCCATAATATCGGAATCAGTTGGGGGGGGGGGAGTCTCCAACTCTCTTTCTCAGCTGCTACATACTGTTCAGCTGTCATGGCTGTTCCTACTTGTGGTACTTGCTGTATCAAGGTTTGCAATTCACTTATGGAGCCCTCTACTGAAGCTGTTGCATGCCTAGGTGCATAATCAGCATGTGGCATAATGCGGACATGTCTCCAGCAATTCTTGATTGTTTCCTCTGTCACTGACCTTCAGGAACTGTGAATAAAGTGCAGTGCTTGGCGTACTGTAACTTTCATATCTGCATCACTCTCAGCACACTGAATGAAGTGACAACAAAGTTCCTTCTTATAAAAGCACTTGAAATTTCGTATAATCCCTGCATCCATAGATTGTACGTGTAATGTGGTGTTGGGTGGCAAGAAATGAAGTTTCACATTAGATAGACCTGTTGGTGGGGTATGGCTTGTGGCATTGTCTGCAAGCAGGATAACATGTTTTCACTGTAGACACATTGCTCTATTGAAGTCAATGAGCCATTCTTTAAATCTGTTCCCGGTCATCCATGCCTTTGAATTTGCTCTGCACCTGGCATACAATTCAGGGTCAAAATTGCCTGAAAACCAACAAGGTTTATGAGCCTTCCCAGTTACAAATGGCTTCCACTTGTCTGAGCCATCAGCACTGCAGCATACAGCCACAGTCAGCCTGTCCTTTGATTTTTTTTATCTCTGCCACTGGAGCAGAGGCAAGAGTGGCACTGGGACCTAGTCTATAAAATAGACCAGTCTCATCAATATTGTATGTTGCACTGGGTGCGAATCCAGACAGCACCTCCAGTAAGTTTACCCTCCCTGAAACAACTGCTGAATGGTCAGCACTTGTTGCCTCCGCATGGTACTGTTTATGACTAAGCCCATGTCTTTTTTTTAAATCCCTGTATCCACACCCAAGAATATCCAAATTCTGTTACCTCCAGCTCTTCACCCAAGAATTTTGCCTTTTCTGTCACCATAGCATCAGAGATGCTTGCACCTTTAGCATGCATTTCTGCTTCCCACTCACTGAGTGCTGCTTCCACCTCTAGGTGCTTCCCACTGTGGACCCTGATTAGGCTGCTTGAATCAGCAGCAGAAGCTAGCCATTTCTCATGAGCTCTCCAAATGTCACTGCAGGTTGAGGCTCCAAGGGTAAACTAGAACTCTGACATTGCATACAGTGCCGTAACTTTGTAAGCTGCCTTTGGAGTGCTCTGCCTCCAAATACATAATGACCTTTTCTGTGCTATTGAGATCTCTATCTGGCCCCTCTTTGCAGGTGTAGCTGACATTATGTCTGAGAAAAAAAAATGGTTGTTAGCCAAAAGCTAATGTGAAAGGACACAGGATAAAATCTTATTCATATGCTTTTATAAAGCATGCTCAGTTTAAAGATAAAATAAAATCTTGGTCATCTTCTGCATCAAAAATTAATAAAGAATAAATAAACTCTGTTGCATCTTCTGCGTCACTATTCACTGTTCAACACATATGCTTTTAAACAGCAAGCTCAGTTTAAAATCTAAAAAATAAATTTTTAGGCAACAATGCAACACAATTGAATTTGTACAGAATGAATAGCGCTAGTTGCTACAGGTAGTGGGGCCTGAATGGGGCTTGGTTCGGGAATCAGAATGATGGGGTCGGCCAGAATTGGGCATCAGAACCGGGAGAGAACTAACTTTAGATCATGGTTTTCAAACATATTGCAGGACAAGCAGGATGAATGAATAAATTAAAAAAGCACATGTTCATGGAAGAACGGTAGCGGGGACAGAATGTGACTTGATTAGCGACATGCAGCAGCACACGAATTGTTGAGAACAGGAGCGGGGACTGAACGGGGCTTGGTCTGGGGATCAGAATGATGGGGTCGGCCAGAACTGGGCACTTGAAGGGGGGAATTGAGGGGCAGGGGATACGACTGTTTTGCTGTGAAACGTAAAAGGGGAATAGTAACAGGAGCTGAATGAGGCTTGACTCGGTATGGCTGTGGAAATTTAAACCTTTTTTTTTTTGCACATTTGAGAATGGAAGAACAGAAGCAGGAATAGGGCTTGGTTTGAAGATCAGAACGATGGGGTCGGCAAGAATTGGGCATCGGGACTTTACATCCTGAATGAGGAACTTTAAATGGGAAATCTAAGAGTAGCACATGTTGAGAACAGGAACGGTGACTGAATGGGTACTGAATGGTGCTTGGTTCGAGAGAGACCGGGAGCTGAGAGAAGTGGTACAGCTGTGGAAACAAAATCTTTTTTTTTGTTTATTTTTTTTCGCATTTCAGAATGGAAGAATGGAAGTGGGAATGGGGCTTGGTTCAGGGATCAGAACATTGGGGTCTGCCAGAATCGGGCACTTAAAGGGGGGGTCGAGGGGCAGGGGATACTACTGTTTTACCGTGGAACTTAAAAGGCGAGCAGCTGAATGAGGCTGTAAAAATGTAAATCCTTTTTTTTTTTTTGCGCATTTAAGAATGGAGGAATGGAAGTGGGAATGGGGATCAGAACGATGGTGTCGGCAAGAATCGGGCATCGGGACTTTAAATCCTGAATGAGGCTTGGATTTTAAAACAGAATGAATTGGGAGCACACTGGCTTTCAGCGCAAACAATGGCACAACAAAGAAAGCAGAGCCTCACTAACCTAGTAGGGAGGAAAAATCCGATTTTCATAAGACAGTATGGCAGTGGAATCCGTTCGGGAATCAGAGCTGAAAAAGAAAGAGAGAGAAGGGTCACTAATGAAACATTCACTTAACAGTTTACTAAAAAATATTTCATTAAATAAAATGCTTTACAATTACCTAGCCGGCAGCAGGAGAACACTCTACAGCAGTTAAGAGACAGTGTTGCATTCAACATTCAGCATTAGGCCACAGTAACACGCCAAAGCATTAGCAAGGATTAAAAAGCACCTGCAATTATCACTTGGTTAAAAGCTGTTAAAGGCTGTCATCACCTCAACCTGAGTTCACTAAAAATGGATTATAGAGGTAAAAACAATGTGAATTAATGAGCTTGTTTAAAGACAACTGCGCAACGGATTCAGAATCTCAGGTTTACGTAATAAAGAGGTCATTAACCTGAGAAGAAATCCATTTGCATTGCTTCTCATTCATAATGTGAGACATACAGACTAATGAGGCACGGATTAAACAGGTCTGACTGTAACTGGATGATTAGCTGCTAAACAAGCAGCAATTTCAGTAGACTGGAACCAGCTTCTAATGGACATGTTGGAGTGAGCTGATTTATTCAGCACAAGGGGTCTTCATATATCAGTGTTATATACTATACTACAGTACTGACTGCACTAATAACCCTGCACACCCCTCATACTTTACTGAATTAAGATTTATGTAAAAAAAAACAAGGAGCTACGTCAGCATGTGGTCTGAAAGTAAGGCAAAATGGTAATATTAAATGCACGCTGAAAATAGAAAATAGAGTTAAAAATCGACATTTCTACCTTAGGTCTCCTTCAGGAAGACCTGATTTATGTAGTTTGTTTTTCACGTCTTGTAGTATGCTCAATGATTTAAAGCACCGCTCGAACGACCACTGCAATAGTGATGGCAGGTGTTTACTCTCCGGTGCACGGAAACGTTGCTGCTCACATCTGCTGGCTGATGGGGCTGCAGAGAAGTGCAGTGGGAAGCGAATCAGAAAGTGCGGTTTGTTTCCTGAAAATAAAGCAGTCCTGTCTATCAATTAACACAGCTGATCAGGGACGTCAGCGGCATGGGGAGCACACAGAGTTCTGCTCTGTGCTACTGAAGGAACTGGCTGGGCATCTCTCTGACTTCACTGACCCCGATGTCTGGAGGCGTGTACATTTATAACAAGCATTTGTCAATGTCGAATGTCGTCTTGCTGGCATTGGCATTGATAGTGCAGCAGTTAGAGAGATGCAAATTAGGAACGGCAGTACTGAACTGATACCAACCCACCCCCACCCTGCAGAGACTGACAGGCATTGGGGTGTGCCTTTGGGTCATTGGCCATAACGCTCAAGCCATTTCACCTCACCCTACCCTGCAGACTACGACAAATGTTGCGGTATGCCTTGGGGTCTTCAGGCCTTACGCTCACCCCATTCCATTAGGAAATACATAGTAACACATTAACATACTAGATGCCAGCAGAGTACTGTAGGCCTCTTGGTCTATCGAGTCTGCTCATGCTTCAGCACCCTGTTTGGGTACCGTAGCCATCTATCTGGCTCCCTCCCCTGTTACTCCATCCCCCAAACCCTCCCCCAGGTAAGCCATACTCTGCTTCACCCCTTGCCTATACCTATCCAACCCTTTCTTGAATCCCTCCACTGTAGCTGCCTGTACCAGCTCCCCGGGCAGTGTATTCAATGGTTCCATTACTCTCTCGGTGAAGTACCTCTTCCTCCTTTCTCCCTAAACCTCTCACCCTCAATCTTCCAATTGTGTCCTCTGGTGACACCACCCTTCTTCTGCTGAAAGATCCCATCTCGGTTTACCTTATTTACTTCCTTGAGGTACTTGAAGACCTCAGTCATGTCCCCTCAGTCCCTCCTCTCCTCCAGCGAGAAAAGGTTGAGCTCCTCTAGCCTCTAATACACTGAGATGGGTGCAGTATAGGAGAATGGGGTGAACTTTGGGACCAAAGAGTCCAAGGCACACCTCGATGCCTGTTACTGGCTGCAGGGTGGGAGTGGAATGGCGTGAGCATTACAGACGACAATCCCAACTCACACCCCTGATGCCTGTCAGTCTCTACAGGATGGGGCATTACAGTTGGAAACCCTAACGCCCCGGGCATTTGTTGGTATTTACACTCCAAATTTTCAACATGGGCTTTTTGTGACCCCACCTCATGAACAGTGGCACTATCAGTTCATTAGCCCAAAGGTGATTTTGCACAGCGACTGCGCCATTTGGCACCACAGGTGCAAAAACACATGAGGAGGTATAAAAAAAATGGCAATGTTGAAAATCTGGAGTGAAAATATGAAAAATTGGTTAAGTCACAAGCGTGCATAGAAACTGCGCAACGTACTCCCGTAACGCAATTATTTTGGGGATTTCTTTTACCAAATTTTCAACATAGGCATTTTGGGACCTCCACTCATGAACAGTGGCACTGTGATTATGTTATTCTGTCCCAGAAGTTGATTTTCCACAGTAACCGCGCCATTGTGCGCTAGATGTGCGAAAACATATTTCGGGCAGGATGTGAAAAATGACAGCTGTACTGTTCATAAGGAGGTGCAAAAAAAAAATGGCAATGTTGAAAATCTAGAGTGAAAATAGTAAAAATTGTTGAAGTTACGAGCGTGCATGGAAACTGTGCAATGCACGCTAGTAGCACAGCCATTCTTTGGAATTGTTTCACCAGATTTGCAACATTGGCTTTTTGGGACCCCACCTCATGAACAGTGGCACTGCCATTTTATTAATTGGTCCCAAAAGGTGGTTCCGTGCAGTGACCGTGAAATCAACTTTTGGGACCAAATAACAAGATGACAGTGCATGTGTTAATAAGGTGGGGCCCCAAGAACCCCATGTTGAAAATTTGGAGCCAAAATTCCAAAAAAATGGCTGAGATATCCACTTAAATTGAACCCCCCCCATTGATGCCATTATACAGCTTACCGGCATTTCTTCATTTTGTAGTTTGGCTTTGAAGAGTCCCGATGTGTTCCTGCTCCACCGAACATTGTAGCACTCCAGAGGTAAGTATGGGGGCGAGGTGGGGTGTGCAGAGGGTGGGTGCAGGTATAGGGAGGGGGCACCATGGACAATGATGGACCATTTTCTTTTTTTCAGATTAAAAAAAAAAACCCGGAACCAGACACAGTGGTGCCGACATGGTTGGCTTTGTGTGAACGGCAGCACACTGGGGTGGGCTCCCAGTGTGCCACACTATGTGGGGGGGTAGGGGACATGCCGACATGGTCGGCTTTGTGTGAGTGGGCACACTTGGGTGGTCTCCCAGTGTGCCACTCAATGGGGGGGACATGTCGGCACAGTTGGCTTTGTGTGAGTGGTGGCACACTGGGGTAGGCTCCCAGTGTGCCACACAATGTGGGGGAGGGTGGGGGACATGCTGACATAGGGATTGCACCCCTGATGTCAACTTTGTTTGGGGATTGTGTGGTGGTGGCAGAAGCTGCTGCTGTGTTTATTGAAATGTTTCACCAGGAAAGGCATGTATTGGAGGTGTGTAATCTCTGCCGCTGCATGATGAGCTTGTCTCTGATTGCAGCGGCACATTTCTTTCAAGTTGGGGGCACTTTACATAATTCTTGCATCAGCGCTAGCTTGCTGGCTAATTGGAGAATGAGGGACACACCTACTAAAGCGTGCCCTGCATTTGCCAACACTGAAACACCTCTCACTGTACAATTACTACCGCAAGATGTCACTTGAGCAAGACAACATAAAAATGAAGAATAACTGAGTGAAGACAGGACTGTTGCAGAAATATAAACACAGTTGTAAGGATAGGCAATTGTAAGCTCAGCTGTGATGATTGAGTTTGATGTGTGGAAAAGGGGGTTGGTACCAGAAGTGTCAGGAAAGATGGAGCTGTACCTTTAAGCTTGGCGGTGACATCAGATGTGTCTCAACCCGGAAGAAGAGCTAGAGGGCTCCGAGAACACAGCAAAAAAATAGAAAGAACCCTCACAAAAGAAAAGTGAACAGCAAGGGCCAACAAAGAAACAGAGCACACCCAAGGAGGAGCCACAGGTGAGTACAGAGAGGAGGGGTACAAGGAGGTGGGGGGAGACTCATTGAATGAAATGCCATAGGGGTGGCGAAACAGCAGCAGGATGGGGATAGAGGGAGAAAAGGCAGACAAAGGGACAGAACATTGAGAAAGAAGGAAGGAGAAGGCAGTGGGGGCAAGGGAGGGGTGCAGCAGAGACCACTGAAGAGGAAGCAGAAGCAAAAGCAGAACAGGGAGACAAAGAGGTAACACAGGGAAACAGAGCAAAACTGAGAGGCACAACCACACAGACCACACAGCAGCTCAGGTGCTTGAAACACTCTGAGCATGGCTTGCTGGGTGAGGCTGGTTTTTATTTGGATTGTGGGAGGGGTTTATTCCCTCACACTGAATCTCAGGCAAAGCCCTCCCATTATATTGCATTGGCAGTTATCTTGGACTACTACTGTGTGCACTGATAGTTAGTAGCCTACTCTGTATATGGGGGGGGGAGGGTATTGATTATGCATTGTTAGCTACTTGTACTGTTACTACACAGTGCCTCACTGTTCACTGAGTTATATTTGCTGTTATCTTGGCCCACTGCTATATGCACTGATAGTTAATAACCAACTCTGTTAGCCCTAAGTCATCAGACTCTGCAGTGTGCGCTAACTTAACTCACGGCATGGTGGCAAGAGGTTTTATCATTGGCTCAGTACTTATTACCCTGTTTGTGCTACTCGATATGTTACTAGCCACCACCGATGTGAGTTCTAATCATACCTACTTTATTCATGACCCTAAGTATACATTCGAGATTGCACTATCTCAGCACAGCTTCCTCTTTGCTGGGTGCAAACAAAAAAGGAAGTTTGTTTCCTTGGTTGCCACTTGCACCTAATTAATTTGCATTGCTCTGCCCCACACATGCAGAGAACTGTCTGCTTGTCACTAGCCGTATCCCTGTCCAGGGATATCGAGGCTAATCTTGGCCCTCCCTGTGCTGATTTTTCTTTTGCATTCAAGCGCCAGACCTGGTATGGTACCAAAGAATCAGAATCTTGCACCTAAATGTGGGCAGCCTAATACCACAGCTTGCAAAAGCTGAGACTCAGATTATTAAGTATAAACCTCATGTACTAGCTACAAATGAAAGCTGGCTAAAACCAAATGTCAAAGACTCTGAGGTAGCTTTACTTAACTAAACAATATTCAGGAAAGACCGCCTAGCTAAAAAAGGAGGAGGTATCTTATTTTATGTGCTGTCTAGTCTGTCCGGTGATTTGGGGGCCATCAATTTCTCCTCGTAACTGAGTGTGAGTGGGCTACTATTTGGCTATTGATTGATTCAAATAAGAAATTGTACACATGTTGCATCTGCAGTCCTCCAAGGGTAGGCTTCAAAGGTCTAAAGAAAATGATTAGTGTGGTTAACACTCCTGGATCACACAAATTGCTTTTGCTTGGGGACTTAATTAGACGAAAAACACACTACAGCACAGGGATATCTGAGACAGTTGCTACGGCAAGCAACTGATCAGCAGTCCAACCAGAATGAATAACAAAATGGGTAACCATCCTCTTCAGGACTCACTGCTTGTCAGGAACGATGACAGAATAAAAATGTATGGCCAACTGCCAGACTCTGTCAGTGACCATGTAGCCATTTTCTGTCTTTGGCATAATGGGTCTGCCCGACTAGCCACACCAAAGGAAGTCACCTTCCGCAATTGCTCAGATTTTGTTTTAGGTAACTGCTTGTGTGACCTTGATTGAACTGACTGATACTATTTGGATTCTACACCTGATGTTAACAATGCCTTACATTTTGTTTTGTATGAGTTCATACATGCGCTAAGCCAGCATGCCCCATCACTAAACGCAGGATCAAAAATAAATCACCCAGTTGGCTTAATAAGGTACTGTTCAAAGAGATGAAGGACAGAGTCTCTACCTGGTCTAAATGCAAAGAATCCAACACACAAGCTGACTGGCTGGCATACAGTTGCCTTAGAAAGAAATGCAAAACAAATCTGTCAGTAAGGCCAAAAGCATTTATTTCAAAACTCAACATGCAGAGAACTGTAGGGATTCAAAAAATGTTGGCAAAGCATCAAATCGCTCTTAAACCTTTCTGTTGAATCTGCCCTCCCAACCACCGAAGTACATGGCACCAAATATTCAGAACCTAAGGCCATCGTGAACCTTTTCAATAAAAGTTCCCACAGAAATTCCCTGACCATGGGAGCTCCACTTATGCCTCTCCTAGTCAGAGTATTGAAACCCTGCACCCAAAATTTCACCTCAGAAAAGCAACCGGCAGGAAGGTCCTAGCCATGCTTAATTCCTTAAAAGCAGACAAGTCACTTGGCAGTGATGAACTGGCACCAAAGTTCCTAAAAGTGGCTGCTCCCAAAATTGCTGTTCCCATAGCCAAAATAATGAATCTATCCTTCATGACACAGCAAGTTCCTGATATTTGGAAGCTGGCTTATGCCATTCCTTTACACAAGAAGGGCAGTCGAACCTTCCTTGATAACTACAGACCATCATACAATTGCAAATTTTCGTCCACTCTGATTGGTCAATATGTGCCTGGGATAGTGATGTTTTCTGAGCATGACATCACTGTATCAAGTCCAGGCACACATATGACCATCTCACATTCAGTATATCAGTCCTCACACTTCCCTCCCAAGCTCCTGTCATGTTGTAGAGCCCCTCCCATAAACTACCTTAAAAGACTACAACTCTGCAGAGAAAACCACCACCAAGCCAAACCTAACTGCAAATCTATTTTTTCAGACTGCCACTGTATGAGTGACTTCACAGATGTGGCCTTGTAGAGTGAACTGAGCACACACACTCCCTCACAATTCATTGCTCTGCACCAAGTAGATTTCAATACATTTGACTTACTGCGAGGCCAGACAAGCGCCGGATACCCTTCTGAAGCAAGCGCCTTGTACTCCCCTTATTCCCAAACTGATTTGTGGACTGAAAGTCAGCACTAAGAACCGCCACCAAACCACAATTTTTTTTTCTTAAATTGTTGTTACAAGCAGATTCTGAGATGCAGCTCACAACACAGCAGTGACTACGTGTGGTAGCCTCGCAATCCTCCACTCTACTCTGAACGGGTTTTCAATCACGGTTTCCTGATCCCTTGGCAGCCATAAACTGAACATCACACCACACCACACCACATCACATCACATCTCACCACACCACACCACACACCACACCACACTACATCACATCACACCACACCACATCACACCACACCACACCACACCACATCACATCACATCTCACCACACCACACCACACCACAGCACAGCACATCACATCATACCACACACCACATCACATCACATCACATCACAGCACATCTCACCACACCACAGCACAGCACATCACATCATACCACACACCACACTACAGCACATCACACCACACCACACCACAGCACATCACATCACACCACACCACACCACACCACAGCACAGCACATCACATCATACCACATACCACACCACAGCACATCACACCACACCACAGCACACCACACCACACCACACCACACCACACCACAGCACATCACAGCATATCACATCACATCACAGCACAGCACATCACAGCACAGCACATCACATCACAACACATCACATCACATCACAGCACAGCACAGCTCATCACATCACATCACATCACATCACATCACAGCACATCACATCACGTCACATCACAACACATCACAACACATCACATCACATCACTTCACTTCACTTCACATCACATCATCAGCCATAAAGTGACTTAAATTTAAAATAACACTGGCTTACTGCCAGCACAATGAATCACCTGCCATGCTGGTGAAGCCAAGGGAACAAATGAAAAATGAAATCTGCTTTGCATGACTTAGACATAGTTTCACTTTGTGAAAGCATGGGCATGCTATCTACTCATTGGCTATGTTTCTGGAGGTTTTTCACTCTTGGGGCTACAGGTTTTTGTCATGGTGGCATGATGCTGAGGGGACGAGGTGAGGGATAGACACATGAACAGGCAAGTGGGGACTGACAGAGACACACAGGCAGGCTACCCAATAAACCACACCACATAGTGAACAAAAAAAAACTATTTTTTTTATATTAATGTGCTTCCACAGTCAAAAAGCAGCTTGAAACCTGTTAAAATGTATTTTTTTTACTTTTTTAAAAATTTAAATATAAACAAGCCATTGTATAATAGCAATAATGCACTCTAGGGTGTGTCTCAGTGATAGAATAACATCACTTTTCAGGTGTTGGACGCACTTGGCCTGCGGCCTCGTGCCCAACCACCCAAAGTGTGACATTATCCCAACACGACATACACACTGTCATGCATTATTGCTTAAATATCCATACCTTCTGCTCTAGACAAGTTGCTGGAGAAATTGGTTCATAACCAGTAACTCAATACATGGACCGACACAACCTGCAATGTGATGAACAACACGGTTTTAGAGAAAATCATGGGATTAGTATAGCCTTGGTAATGTTTATGGACACAGTTTATCAAGCTATGGACAAAGGCATGCTAATGGGGGCAGTGTTTGTGGATCTCACCAAAGACTTTGACCTTGATGATCATGAATTTCTACTTCGTAAGTTGCATGGTCTAGGGGTGGGTGGTCCCTCAATTTCCTGGCACATGGATTATCTAAGAAAAAGGAAGCAAAGGGTCAGGCTTGGTGCTGTTCTCTCTGAGGCCAATTGTATTAAATGTGGTGTCCCCCAGAGATCTATATTAGGACCCCTGCTGTTCTCAATATTCATCAATAGCCTGGCCAAAGTCTGGAACTCCATTAATATTCTTTACGCTGATGATGCTGTGTTATTTGTATATAACAGTGACGCCAATGTTATTAACAACGCCTCTTTAGCAGCCTCCACATGCTGCAAGATTGAGTTTTAAATGAAATGCTGATCCCTAATATTCCAAAAACACAGGTCATGTTGCTTGGCTGGGCCCCTAAGGTCAGGAAGTTCACACCTGATTTTCATATTACCACCACAGATGGTGATTGGCTAGAGGCTGTAACAGCTTTCAAGTATCTAGGAATCCATATTAATTCTTGTCTCACTTTCGATGTCCACCTGATCCATGTCACCACCCAAATTCACCAGAAAATTAGTTCCCCGTGGAGATCGGAGAGTTGTGAGTTCAGTTCCCACATCTGGCACTTGGGTTAATATCCCAATACTGACACTGTAGTGCAGCATGAGAGGGGTGCTGCACTTCTGAGGTGCCATCTTTCGGATGAGATGTTAAACCGAGGTCCCATCTGCCTGGATTGATAGTAGTTCAGGTGGATGTTAAATATCCCATGGCACTTATCGAAAAGAGTAGGGGAATATTTTATTCAGAAAACAATAGAAAACAAGATAAAACTTTGTATTACATCATACAATCCAAAACGTAAATAAAAAAAAACAGAGACAAGAAAGTGGAAACAAAAAAATGAAAAACAAATTCATAGGAAATAGAAATCTATTCTGAGTCAAAGCACGGAAAAGACTGAAAGAAAAAAAAAACACATGTTCCAATCCTTAGGAAAATAACTAAAATAAGTGAAAAAATATATATATATATATATATATATATATATATATGTATATATATGTATATATATATATATATATATATATATATATATATACACACAAACTATCATACTTTTAGTATTATGGAAAAAGGCTGAAAAACACTATTACCCCATGTCAAGCCAGGACATATGTCTCCACCACAGTTTTTATAATTCTAAAGAGACTGTGTGCCTCTCCAGGAATTGCCATCTAGTAAAATCGCTAGAAATCAATAACATAATTTGATCATACATCTTCAGTTGTTTTCAAAGGGCTAAAGCACAACGAGCCTGCCGTAATTGAAAACATGAAACACAACATAAGCCGAATGGTACAGTTATTGTATTTAGACCAACACCCAGGTACTGTCCCTTTCACCCACATATCAGCATTTAGAGCCTGAAAGGGATTTAATGGCCACGTCTCATAGAACTGTTCCCAAAACAAGGCAGCGAAGGGACATTCAAAAAAAAAGATGGGTCATGGATTCGGTTACACCTTCACATATCCCTCCCCTTGGACAATTTCGCTCTGCAAGCTCTTTGTGTTTCAAATTTCCACGAACCCCCAACTTTTTATGTGTACAGAGCCATAAAAAATCCCACATATAGTGGGGGACCCTCTTACTGTTTAATAACATGAGAATGGCTTTCTGCTCTGCACAAGGCAAATCTATAAAACCAGGGGACTGAAAAAAATGAGATTCCATAATCCAATCATATAAATTCTTATAGGTAGATGAACATACAAAATTCTTAATAAGATTCCACATTTTTAGTTTCCCTATAGCATCCCTCAAATACGAAGGCAGCTGATTCACCCTTGCTTGTTTTGAAATACTTTGTGCAGGTTCCCAAACATCTAAAAAATGTCCAACCTCATCTAGCATCCAAGGAGTCCATATAATGTGACTCTTTTTTAAGAGGGGTACAATATTATAAGAAAAAAAGATGACATAAAAGAAAACTGCTGGGTTAATCATACCCAAACCCCCATAGTCCAAGGGAGGTAAGTCAGCCTACGTTTTATTAGGTTTAAACGGCTACCCCACAAACACTGAAAAAATACGCTATACACTGAGGTCTCCAGTTGTCATGGGGGGGGGGGACTGCTGCTAAAAATAGGAAATAAGACAACAAATATGTTTTAATTAAATACATTTCTTTAAATTTCGTCATGTGCCATCTGTTCCATCCTCACACCCGTTCTCTTGCATCTACCAGTTTCATCTCCCAATTATAAGTATGAGGATCCAGACCTCCAAAATAAATGCCCCAAATTTTATGATAACCTAATATAATCGGCACTCCCCATATTAAAGACACATCTTGTGCATCATAGCCAACAGGCAATATGCAACTGTTAGCGTGATTAATAACAGAACCTGTCAAATCAGAAAAGGTTTGTAAGATACCCTTCGCCTCCCAAGCAGATTTTCTGTCAGTTAAAAAAATACCTAAATCATCCGCATATGCCATTGTGACAATCTTCACATCCCACCGAGAGCCCAATGATCTACTCCGAATTATGCAAAGCATGAAGAACTGGATCCAAGGATAAAATACACAACAATGGACTAAGGGGACAACCTTGTCTCACTCCTCATCCAACAGTCACTTTTTGACCCACCCAACCATTAATACTTGGCAAAATACTGATCCCATCATAGCACGTCTGCAACCATGCAATAAAAAGTTTTGGGAAACAATAACAACGCAAGGTTTCCCAGAGATATTTATACTCTACTTTATCAAAGGCTTTAGACTGGTCTAAACAAACTAAATGTCCCATCAATTCCTGTGTTTTACCTTTATGTAGGATTTCTCGAAGAAGAATAAGAGCATTTTGTCACTTCCTTAACGGAACACCACTAAATTGAGAGGGGTGAATAATAGTTTCTAACACCCCTGATAATCATTTTCTCAGAACTTTCATCAATATTTTGACGTCAGTATTTAGAAGAGTAATCGGTCTCCAATTAGTCAAAAGTCCTCTCTCTCCACCTTTAAACAATAAAATTAACAAACCCTCCAACATACTATCTGACAGTCGCCCTACTTTTAGGCAGGTATTATAACAATCACAGATCTCAGGTCCTAAATTATCCCATAAAATTTTGTAAATCTCATGGGGGAGGCCATCTGCCCCAGGTGTCGCCCAATGCTTCAAAGCCCATATAGCCTCTTTTATTTCTAGTAGAGAAATGGGCTCCGTCAATACCTTTTCACAATCTACAGGGATTCGTGGTAAGGTACAAGAGGCCAACCACTGTTTCAAATCCTCAAGGGACAAAGACTGACTCTGAAAAGTACTGGTGAAATGTGCCACAATCTCTCCCAGCACATCCACATTGGTAGCCACTGTAGCACCCCCTGATGTTAAAAGATAGGTCATATTTCTCCTATCCTTCAGGGAGCATTCAGTATCAAAGGGCAAAGTGTGTGCCGTTTTCCCTTTAATCCCATATTTCTGCTTACTTTCCAACTCTTTCATAAAATTTAATTGCAAGAATGCTAGTTCTGCTTTAATAGCTTTAATAGTGTGTTGGCCTTTTCTATCTAAATGTTGATGTAAACCTGTCAAATATCAGAGTTTATCCCTAAGGTGGCACATCTTGTCTTTTTTAATTTCCCATTTATACAACCCATTTCTCGAAAATAGTTTTTAATCTCTTTCTTTGTGTCTTCCCACCATAAATTAGTAACATCATATAAAAAAAACACAGATTTCCTAGTTTGTAAAACATAAAGGAAACCTTCCCGTGCTTGGGGAATATCTAATAACCCCACATTCAATTTCCAAACCCCCGGACCTCTTCTTTGTGCCGGGAAACTTCCAAGTTCTAATTCCAACATCCTATGGCCTGAAGTAGCAATATCTACTACTTTAGCCGATTGTAGTAGAAAAGAGGGGGAAACAAAAAAATAATCAACGCACGACGCTCTTGGACCACAAAAATAAGTGAAAGGGGCCACTGAAAAGAACACAGGATATATATCAATGAGGTCTACCTCCTCAATTAGGGCCCATAGGCCTATAGCATCACAATAAATCTTTTTGCCTTGTGGTACTGGTCTGTGTGGTGGCAAGGTACAATTAAAATCCCCTCCCAGCAAGACAGGATGATTAGTCATTAAAAAAGGTTTGAGAGACTTAAATAAAGCCACTCTCTCATATTTCGATTGGGGGGGGGACATAAACGTTGAGAAGCCTAATAACAGCCCTTTCCCATTTGATATCTAACAACAGAGCCCTACCTTCCAAAACCTCCACTTGCCGAAGAACTGTAACTTTGGAAAAAAAAAACAAATCCCCACCCCAGAACACACATCTTCCCCTTTTGACCAAAAACAATCTCCCCATATCCAGCCATTACAGGCCGCAGATAGCTCTTCAGGAGTATTAAGTCTAATGTCCTGTAAGAAAACACAGTCTAAATTACTCCTAAAAAAATTAGCATATGTGCTAGAACGTTTATCTGGGGAGTGAATACTATTCACATTCAAAGATGCTATTCTAAAGATAAAGGAAGCCAGGGTCTGTAGTCAGTAGAAAAGGTCATTTCACTTTGCTGGATGCCCTCGTTACTCTACCACTCTTCTGAGTTGTCAGTGGTAGGACTTCTTGTTCTTCCAGCTCCATATTAACCCTTGTTTGTGAGGGTGGTTTGGTGGTGTGATCATCCTCCTCCACATCGGAACGGTCATCCAATAGTGCCGAATAAACATTCGGATCCTCCGGAGGTTTTTCTGGAGATTTCTGTTTAGCTTTCAATTTGTTCTTCATTCCTCTGCTTTTCTTTCCAGTGACCACAACAAAAGCTTCTTCTGAAGGTAATGTGGCCACAGGGACCACAGGGGATACAATTTCCATACCCGGCTCTGTTATAATAGACTCCTCAGAATGAGGAATGGAAAGCAAGGGTTCTTGTTCTTCAGGGGGTATATGAGGTATAGGAGTCTGGGAGGGCACAGGCACTTTACTATCCAGGGGCACACAAGCTTGCCTCACTGCATTCCGAATATAGTGGTCCTGTACACCAAAATCGGCATCTTCAGTATTTTTCGCCGCTTGAGGACAACCTGAGAAAGTATGGCCTTCTTCATCACATAAGTTACACTTTGGGGCATGAAAGCAGTGAATACTAGGATGTCCTCTTTCCCCACAGTGTGAGCATTTCAAAACTTCACAAGCAGTACTGATGTGCCCAATAGATCCACATTTAAAACATACCCGAGGCTGACCAGGGTAAAACAAAAAGCCTTTATCCCTCCCAATGAAAAAGCAGTTAGGAAGATGTATAATGTCTTGATCAGATTGTTGTAATTTTACTTTGAATCTCCACCCCCATTCCAAAACCCTTCCTCATCCATTATAGGCAACGGGTTTCCTTGAATAGAACACCTTTTTTTCAGCCAGTAGACAATGTCAGTCATATTGACACCCTCATTTCTGAAAAGCACAGTGGTGACCCAAAAAGGATGCTTAGTCAGAGGAATGACAATAAAATCAACCTATAAAGGGTTAGTTTTAAGACTGGTATAACGACACCAAAAAGTCTCCAAAAGGGCAGGGGTTCTAAAGCTGATGTCAAAATGTAGTTCACCCTGAGCATGTATCAAGGCATAGACTTCTGAAGGGAAAAAAAAACATAATTTGCTTCAGTAGAATTTTGCCAACATAAAACCGGTCCAGTGGATGGTCTCATGGGCCCACATACTGTAGCTGAACTGCGTTTCGGTGTTTTGCCAATTCCATATGTTTATGGAAATGACTAGCATAAGTCCGTTTTTCAGGTCCTGCATCAGTAGGGATGGGGGCATCTTCAGGTACGGGGTTATCAGGGGGTTCAGTAATTGACTCAACAGTTGTTTGGTCTATAGTAGTAGCAACAGGAGCAGGGTCAATCATAATAGGGGATACGAGACAAGTATCACCGGGATCATCAGAAGAAAAAATACTGTCACTTATCTGTTGGTGCCGGGGGAGTACCCAGTAAGGGAATTCCTGGGTCCAGTCTCCAATGACCATCTTGAGTGGGTATCCATCCAGCGTCACGTAGGGCCTTGTCAGGTGACCAGGAGCCTTCCATTTCAGTACTCCAATCTCTTTGTGAGTTTGATTCCAGCCCAGGCTGAGGAGATCCGAGACTTTCATCTGCTGCTAGGAGTTCGGAAGAATCGGCGACTCTGGTATTACTTGGAGATGTAATTGATCGCTTACGCTTTCGGTCTTCCTCTTGTTGAATCGTTTCTTTAGAAATTTGCTCACTGACATGTAGTAGTTCTGCCTCCAAGCATTGTTGTTTTTCCAACAAACTTAATTTTACTGTGTTTGATTCTTGCAAGAGGCCACTGTTCTGGGCGATATGCTGGCCACCCAAAGGGTGCATCCCAGCCGCCTTCACAGCAGATCCCTCAACCTGGGGCATTACCGAAGGTCTGTGTTGCTCTTGAAACTCCTCATGTTCAGCCATCCAACCACCTCCATGTCCTACTGCAGAATGAGACTACTCCACAGTCGCAAGGGTCCCCCTACTGTCAGAGTAGAGGAATTTTATTGAAAAAATGGGCTTCAACACAAGGCAAACAAAGTAAACATAAATCAAGAAATATAAAAACTCAATAAACAGTCAGCAAATAAACAAAAAGTCCAGTAGCAGTAGTTAAACAGAGAGAAACCAGGCATCACAATGAGTCCGTAAATGACAAGCTCTTTCAGAAGAAAACCACTGGAAGTCCAAGAGTTTGACACGCTGTAAAGAAAACTGAATATTAGATAACAACTCAGTATATTGCATATATCTTTGTTGAATGACTAACATACAACGAGCATGCCATAAAAAATAACGAACAATGACCAGAAATAAATAAACAGTATCAGCAGGATATTGTGGAAATGCGTTCTGAAAAGGACTACACAATAAATCTTGATAAGTTAGATTAGAAAACTGAGGGACAGACCAATGGGCAGCAAGATATTGACAGAAGGCCCGTGTGTATGGACGTTCGAGGAACAAGTGTAACTGGGTTTCCAAAATCTGAAAACACGTATCTCTAGGACAATATCTCTCAGATAACTGTTTATGTTTACTATTAGCTTTCACCCCCAGGCGACCATAATTACTGAGCCATGTACAATCCCAAAGGGGGGAATCCATGGGTTACTCAATTGCTGAATTACAAAAGGGACCCTCTCCCCAGGGCAGTCTGGAAAACCCAGAAAATCTTGCTGTTATGAAGCTATGATGGAGTTGTAAATTTGCTTCCTAGTCAGTATTATTATCTGAGATGGGGAAATACTCCACTTAACAATATTCTTAAGAAATTCCTGACCATATTGTGGAATATGCAAAAATTGTGGCAGTGCCCTAACATTTCTCTGTGTCCAAGGGGTCAAACAAAGGGAGAGCCAGACATGCACTAATGATTTCCAAGGCTTGTTACCCGGTTTTAAGGTTGTGCATATATTACAAGAAATGAATATACTGAAGTAAAAAGCTACGGGGTTAACCATGTTAACTCCTCCCTCTGCAATCGAACGATAAGTCAAGTCCCGTTTAAGTGGGTTCAATCGCGAGCCCCAAAAGGATTGAAAAAAAAAGACTAAACAATCTAGTGACTACTGCTTGTGGGGGAGAGTATACATAACACAAATAAATAAAAATCAGAAGGAGCAAGGTTTTATAAGAACAACCCTTCACTTTTTAGAAAGTTATTGCCCTTTCCAGTCATTCACCAATCTATTGGCCTTGCCTATTTTTTCTTCCCAATTCAGCACTGCCAACTCCCCAGGACCAAATTTCACTCCCAAAATAGAAATGGGTTCACTAGATACAAAAATTGCTGCCAATTGGTAAAAGGTCTGTAATATGGGAATCTACAACTCCTAACAGGTCCTTGGGGGAAGTAACAATTTGCCCAGATGACGTAGTCAATGCTGTGACTACCTTATTCTGCGTTCTCTGTTTACATTCCATAAAAGGGTCCAACAAACCTTTCTGGGTGTTAGTCCCAAAACGGAGTTCTTGTTGCAATGCCTGAGCCCTATCATATTGTAAGGTCGTATCTGTTGCTTAATAACCTTAATCTGTGCCCCATAATCATAAGGAGAGCCATCAGACATAGAGATAAGGTGTTGGAGTTGGTGTTTAAGCTGCAAATAACGCAAATAAGCAGCAGTGACCTGGAGGTGTGTTCGATGCTGTAAAAAAATGCACCAGGACTGTTTGGTGTCCTCCCACCATTCCAATATATCAGAATAGCACTCAACTACCAAGAGCCGAGCCTTAAACTCCCTCCTCCATGCCATTTGTACTGAGGCTTGCGAAAGCACAGATTCATTCAGCCACCATTGATTTTTATTGCAGCGAGGTGCAGTGTCCCAGGTACATGTCAACTTAAGGGCCAAATGATCTGAGAATTCACAAGACAGCAAACTCACAGCAGAAAGCTCCAAAGTTGAGGATGCAAAAATAAAATCAATACGCATCCGGAGAGGACTCTTAAAGAAAGTGTATCCACCAGATGGATGGGTGGCTCTATAGACATCTACCAGACCGGAGGAGCGTATAGTGGTGTTCAGAAAAACAGAGTCACTAAACATCTTATCAGTTTGTAGGCCCCTATCAGTCTTAGAAAACCCACAGTTAAAATCACCATCCCAAAGAAGAAGAAGAGAGGTGTGTAAGAAAGGTCGTATTTCTTTAAACAAGGCAACTCTCAATGCTTTAGTTTGTGGAGCATAGAGCGTAACTAGACGAAAGCGTACTGCAGAGTAGGAGATGTCCAATAAAAGGGCTCTACCTGGGTGAATATCGACTAATCTGGAGACCTTGAGGTCTGGGTTGGTAAATAACACCCCCACCCCATCACAGGTATCTGTACCTGTGGACCAAAAGGAGGGACCCAGGTTCCATTCTCTGGAAGCCTGATGGAGATCAAAAAATGTTTTAAGACGAGTGTCTTGTAGACATATGATGTCACTGCGCAAAGTACGCAAAAAAAGTATAGCACCTGCTTGCTTTCATGGAATTTTAATGCTATTAAGATTAAGGGTGCTTAAAGTGAGAGTATGCATGAAGAAAAAAGCGAAGAAAACCAAAAGAAACAGATCAAGGTGGTTTACACCTTTGTCTGGTTCTTTTGACAGTGGAACCATCATTACCCTGTTCAGTGTCAGTGTTCGAGGTCACAGAACAGGCATCAGTCCCATCATCATCAGACTCCCCTTCTGTGTCCTCTAAGAGAAGAGTCGCATAACTGTTCCCTTTCTTCCAAGAGGAAGACTCAGTCTGCAGAGCCACCCCTACCTGTCTAGGTTTTTGGGAACCCTTCCACCCTTGTCCGGGTCGCTTCTTTGCACAACTAATTGAAAGGAAAGTGCCTCAGGCCCTGGGGTTGGGTGGGGGCATAGCGTTTACAATCCCAGGAGGGGAAGCAACAGCCGGAGGAGGGGCCAAGAATGGTGCATCTGGTTCTAACTCTGAGGGGGATGTCATCAACAGTCATGCAGGGGTCAGGAACTGGAGCAGCAGAGGTGGCAGATACAGACTGGTCAGGGCTTCCAGGCATGTTCTCAGGTGCGGACACTCGCAGCGCATGTTGGTGTTGCACCAAATTAATAAGACCTTCATGATTGGGGCAGTCATCCCAGTTATGAGCAGCCCAGGGGCAGAGGCCATAAGCATGCCCCGTCTGTTCACACAGATTACATTTAAATAAATTCACAGAAGCAGAGAAGACATGACCAAAATCTAAGCAATGACTGCATCTCATTGTATCACAAACAGAGCTAAGGTGTAACCTAGAACCACATTTAAAGCAGGACCTGAGCTGCCCACTATAAAAAATGGAACCCCTATCCTTCCCTAGAAAAAAAGTACTGGATAAATGCACCGGGCCCATATTGGTAGAATGCAATTTCACTTTCACCTTCCAGCCACCATCCCAGATTTGTTCACTATCTAAAGTTGGGAAAGCTTTACCCAGAATTTCACAACGTTGCCTCAACCAAAACAATATATCCTCCAGCTGTATCCCTTCGTTTTTAAACATAACCATAATCATTTTAATCAAAGGTTTGGTGAGGGGAATTGCATGAAAAGGAATCCAAACCGGCGTATTCTTAAGGTTATGATATTGAGCCCAGAACCTAAATTGGACATATGCTTGAAACTAACGTCAAAGTTCTCATTCCCTAACCCTATAAGGGCATAAATCTCAGAAGAGAGGTAATGCATCGATTTTTTTCAATAGGTCCCTAGCAACATATACTCTAGTAGGAGGATCCTCCAAACCCCCTTTGTAGAGGGGACGGACCACACTGTGCCTAGGGGCCGGTTCACCCCTAGATGAAAAGAGGTCAGCCAACTTAAACAGAGGATTAGGGGCTGGTGCACCAGGTAGCGTTACCACAGGGTCTTTAACTGCAGAGACGATCTCTGGAGTGGCCGACTGCAGAGGCACATCAGAAGGGCCAACTGAAACAGCATGAGGAGACAATGTAGTAGCAATAATAGGCAAAACAGAGTCATTACCCTGGGGTGAGTTGGAGCTCAGGTCTTGTGCAGCGTCGGTGGCCACTGGAGAGGAGCAAGCTACTGCCATTTTCTGAAAGGACTGATCCTGAGTATCTGGGGTCCAAGATCCAGAAGGCGCCTGTACCCATCCCGCATCCTATAGTGCCTGTTCAGGAGTCCATTCAATAGAACCCACTTCAAGAATCAACAAGATCACTCCAATTTAGAGAGGCCTGTGGCTGAGTGGATGAAGTCGTACCAACAGGTTCTGGTAAAGCTTTGACATAAGGCACAGATGGCTTTCCTAGCCCAAGACATCGCCTTACAGGCGGAGGATGCGACAATGCAGTGCTAGAGTCCTGAGGCTGTAGACACATGGGAACGGGGCCCATCTTTACTGCCAGCCTCCCGCAAGACGTGTTCCTTGATTGCGCTAGAACGCGGTACTTCTGGGTTACAGTCCACCATAGGTGAGAGTCGAGCAGGTACAGCAAGCTCCGGAGCTGGAACAGAGGCATCCAAATGAACAGCAAACGAGTTAAGACCCACATCCAAGTCCCGTAACTTTTGAAGCTGTTTCGCCTTTTCCTGCCGTAGAAAGCAAAGGCAGGACAAAACTTGGTCTCTGGCGACTGTGCCGGGTGGGTGCAGAAATAGCCTAGGCTGTACCGGGGACGGTGAAGGAATCGGAATCGGACGAGGAGCAGCATCCATCAGGTCAGTCAAAACCACACCTACCATAGGCTTTGATGATAAATCAGCAGGAATAGATGAAGCAGAAACATCCGAGGGAGAGGCTTCCCCACCTCCAAAAACACAACCATCTCCTCCATGGACTCAGGAAGACTGGCAAGCATGCAGAACGGCCAGAGGTTCCCCCTACTGGAGAGTAGGGGAATTTCCCTAGTGTCCTGGCCAAATTTCCCTCATTCACTAAAAATACCACCAACAGCTTAATCTGGTTCAATTTCAGTTGCTTACTATCTGTATTCCCCCTCATCCCCGGTCGCTCCTGAAAAAGGGACTTCTAGGCCCAGTGGGTTTACCGGGTCAACAAAATTCAACAAACAAACTGTACAGAGTATGAAAACATCTTGTGCTGATACCAGATTAGCCATTGCACAAAGCAGTCTACTGCTCTTGATTGAAATCTGTCGTTAATGTTAAATGTAGCCTTTCTCTCAAGATGGCCAGATTTGCCAAATCCCATAGGCCTAGATCCCATCCTGCCACTCCCTAAGTGCGCTAAACTGTCTCCAGCCTGATGATATAGCCCATTAAACACTTGTAACCCCTAGGTGACGCTATCCCAAGGGCTACTACCCCGGTCTGCTTGGCTTGTAGCAGGTTAAGGGGCCTGAGTTCTGAAACGGGTGCCTCCACCCGGAGGTCAGGGTTGGTAGCAGTCAAGCTAACCTGGGCACAGCCCCCCGGGACACTGTAACCCCCCCATCTTTCCCCTCTAGTGGCCTGAACACTGTACAAAAATCACTTTCACAATACCCCTGGTACACCACACAAGTACCCACACTGTTTGCACTTACCACCAGGGCTGGTTCCTCTGGCTCGACCCTGGGGACCCTCTGTAAAACAAGGTTAAGCACAGCAAATAGCAACAGTACAGTACTTTGAACACAAACTGGAACCACAGTCAGATTACGTGCAGAAAAAGTTAAATCTGATTTATTCAGGGGACTTGAACAAGGGAGGGGCAAAATCAGGTTAATTACCTTAAGGTTATATCAATCAAGCAGTTATGCATGCGCTTTGAGTCCCCCACACAGTCCACCTCTGGGTACCCAGGTAGAGAAGAGATGGGCTAGCCAGGACAGTTGCCTGGGGTTGCAGCTGGTTGGGACCCTGTGATGGAAAACATAACATGCACAGTACACAATATTTGTAATCCGGAGCCAGAGGGCTCAGTTCATAAAGGAAATGAAACAACAAGACAATCAAATGACACACTCAAATTAAGCTGTTGTTGTAGGGAGCCACCCTGGTATTTACTCACGATACCCAAGACTGGACACAGGCTGGACGAAAATCGTGACTGCAGGTGGTTGATCTGGAATGCCAGGAGAAGCAGGGCCCAAACAAGTCGCAGAGGCATCATTCCTGTTCAAGCGTGGAGCAGAGGGCTGATCCCCAGGCAGGTCTCTCGTTGATGGCTTCTCTGTGCAGTGGGTAGTCTGGCTGGGACAGTCTGACAAAGCCCAGACCACATGGAGACAAGTTCGGAAGCAGTCTGTTTTGGGCTGGATACAGCTTCCAGCAAGCAGAACACAGTTCACACAGTGGGTAACTACAGTAACTCACAACCCACTAGCCGCTCATAGTACATGTACATGTACGGGAATTCTACTGAACCAGGAAAAGCACTCCCCGAGCACAATCACAAAGTCTCTGTGCACACCAGGAGCTTAGGGGTAGCTGGAACTCCTGACAGGCCGATCGCATTCAGCAAAAATATCCGGTCTTCTTCAGGTTGAGCCTAGCCCACTTCAGTAGCTTACTTGAGTCACACAAACTTGGATTTAGTCCAAAATAATTCTCTTCTCTCCCTCTCAGAAGCAGCACACCGGCATGCAGACCAAAAACTTAGCCTTTTCAGAGTTCTCCCATGTGAATCCACTCTGGATTGTTGCTCAGAAACACTTCAGCTCCTTCTTGCTCAGATTCCAGCTTAGTTCAAACTGAAAACTACAAGTAGCCCGGGACTTCCCCAAGATCCAAAAGATTTGGTTGGCTGATTTGGCTGTCAGTCAAAGCAAGAGCTCCCCCTTCAGTTGCAAAAAAGGCGCAAAAAAGCTCCAAACTAAAGTTCCTACAGATTTTAAATTCAGACAGCTCTTGTAGTCCAGCTACATTTTAGGTCCCACCAGTACTGTTTGGTCTAATTTGCAGTGCAGGACCAAGATAGTGGAGACAAACAAAACAGTCCTTGCTACAAAGAAAGCAGGTTAGACAAACTACATTATCATTATTACTGTAAATGATTTTCAGCAAATATTACATCTTTAAACAGAGCTCCCTCTCAGATTACTCATGTTGCTATTAGGCAGCTCTTAAAGAGACAGTACACAGAGGCTATACAAGCTCTGGTAATCACATTTAAACTGCTAAAATGCAGGACACCAGCCTGGCAGTGAGCATTTAGGCAAGCTCAAGGAAGACTTTTTGGGAAACCCCATTTGTAGGGGGGTTACACACTCACAAAATTTGTCTTTAGCTTATTTCTCAAAACAAAACTCCTTGTTTATACAGCTTATTCAGATTGGTTAACTTGCATGGCTCAGGCTCTAAAACCCATTACCTATTGGCTATCTCACTGGTTCGGACTGCTATGGGCCAAAGCACTTTTGGCTACCAAGCAGCATCTCTTTGAAATAAAATTCCTCAATCAAAAAGACAGTCACCGACACTCACCGCATTCTTTTCTAACTAAGAGAATCATCTGGGACCTGATACTGAAAAATGGGCAAAGTGGAGCCCAAAGTGTTGTGCTGCACTTTGCCATTGCCCAGGAGTCTGAGGATGCTGTATTTGGTCAGATAGCAGACTAGCACTATCTGACTGAGTATAGGGGCATGTTGGTGCGGTGCTAAGTCAAACAGCGCTACCCTGACATGGATCTCTGCTGTGTGGAGAATAGTGCCACCAGACCCAATAGCACCAGAGTTCTAGGTGTGATATTCAGAGGGACCCATGCAAATGAGCCCACTGGGCATGCAGAGCACTAAGGACCATTTGCATGCCCATTATGGGCTCATTCACATGGGTAGAGGTGTCAGGTTTGCATAGATCCACCCCCACCCCAAGTGCCCCGTCCCGTATACTAAAGAACATTCCCTAGTGCTAAGTGGGCCCAACCCCCTCCTATCGCTGGCCCACTAAAACATAACAGTATCTCTGGTGACCAGTGATTCTCCCCTGCCTCCAGTTGCTGTCTCAATAAGGGAAGAGAAGTCTCTGATATCCAGTGGTCCCCCTCCCAGTCCCAGACCCACTATATCAAACATACTCCTGACGGCTGGTGGTCCCCCCAGTTTCTGATCCCTGATCCTGTAACAAATACAATATTCTATCCTGTGCATGGGATGAGTGTCAATAAGCTATGGTGCATTGTAAACAACAACTCAAAATATTCCCTGGTGTCCAGTGGTCCCCCCCACCCTCCGATAGCCATTACTCCCTTGTCCCATCTGTAATCCCTGGTATCTAGTACCCTCCTGTGGCACTGACCTCCACCCTGCCCACCCCTTACCTGAATTGTTGGTGCCGTGGGAGCCGATATGGCGACTGGCACTGCCCTCCTCTCACCTCCTCAGACAATTGTCCTATGAACAGACAGGGAGTGCGCGTCCTATGTATAGTACAGGGTTTGCATCCTCTGCGCTGTACAGAGGATGCATGCTCTGTACTATAAATAGGATGCACGTTCCCTGTTTGTTAATACTGTGACTGGCTGAGAAGCTGAGAGGAGGGCTGTGTCAGTCACTGTATGGGCACCCGCATCACTGATGATTCAGGTAAGGGGGAGTCGCAGGGTGGTGGTTGAAAGACTAGAAAAGCAGATACCAGATTACAGATGTGACAAGGGAGGAATGGCAGTTGAAGGGTGGGGAGGGAACACTGGACACCACGGCATATTTTGGATTGTTATTTGCAATGCACTTTAGCCTACTGACACTCATCCATGCACAGGACAGGATATTGCACTTGTTACGGGGCCAGGCAGGGATCAAAGACCAGGAGGAGAACCATTGGGCTCTGGGAGTATATGCGAAGTACTGGGTCCCGGGGTCGGGGACTGGGGGGAGCCGCTGGATGCCAAGGAGTGTGTTTGATGTGTTGGGTTTGGGGATTGGGGATGGGGGACCACTGGATGCCAGGGACTTTTCTTCCCTTAATGAGATGGTGACTGGGGGGACCACTGGCACCAGGGATACTATTATGTTTTACCAGGCTGGCAATCGGGGGGCTACTACACTCAGGTGTGATTCCAATCACCAATCCTGGAAGTTGGGCTGCAGTAACTCCAGCAACTGGCAGGATTGCCCAGAGTAAGATGGGGTTTAGTTCAGTGGTATCTACACTGTGCAAAATGACCGAGCTAAACCCTTTTGTGCAGCGCAAATGCATTGCATGCAGGGTTGTGTGGCTATTCATGTCCCCACCCCTCCCTATGCCCACCCGCATACATTATTTTTTTCCGCAGACGCTAATCCTGTTTGCCCACGCAAGTGCTCCTTTTCAATATTGTGCCCTGGCACAAAACTAGGTTTGTGCTGGCAAACACCTGTATTCTCCCATGCACACATTTGAATATTGGGCCCCTGATGTGCAGTCATGTTTGTACTTGCTTCAGCTAATCTGTGTGGCAGTAAGCAGACTACCTGTTTTTCTCTTGTTTAGTCTATGCAAACCAGCTGTATATCTATCCCTTGCATATGTATAGTATTATACTGTGAACCTTTGAATGTACTGTGAACTTCTGTGTTTGTACTGGCCCTCTATACCTTATTGGTGCCTGAGTTGTTCCTGAAAAAGATGTCCTTTTGTCACCAGTTCACTTACCCAGTTAACCAAATTTTAAATAAATAAAAATAAATATGATTTTTAGATATGAAAGTACTGCAGCTAAGCATGAAATCTGAGGCTAAATGTCTATAGGTGGCTTTAAGAAGTAATATATCCAACTGAAAGACAGTGGCGTTATATAATCCTAAATAGACATCAGTACAATCAGAACAGTATGAATTTGTACTGATAGACAAAACAGTATTGGTCTTAACTGACAAAGTTAATATAATTAATATGTTAAGTAAAACTAAAGCAAGAACAAATTGTAATTTAAAATAATCAGTTTTAATGGGCAGGAACATCGAGTTGGATTGAAATGGTGCACCAGAGACCAGCGCTAATCAGAAAAACTAGGCAGACTCTAGATATAGCAGCTAGACAAAGCCTGTTTTCAGAGCCATCCTGTATATAATGAAAAAAAAAGTTACATAAAGCATTAGAATAAATACAACAATGCCACAACATCAATGGTGCTTATGCACCAATGGGTGAGAATTACGCACCAAAGGCGCGTATCCCGCCTGTGGAGCTCCGCACCTGTGGACAGGTGTGCCACGACGGAACCAGTGGCAGATGTGGGCCAGCAGTGTTAGTTAGAGGGGCAGCATCCTTGGGCCGGTGCCCTTGTGTTGCGTGTGTCAGGTGGCGGGGTGCCCAGTAGGGGCCGCGCACCGATGTGTGCTGGGGCGGGAGGTGCTGGGAGGCCATAAAGGGGTCCAGCCACAGTGATATGGGAGTACTTTGGGCTACCTGCCCCATTTGGCTGGAGTCAGGATGTGTGTGCAGGGCGTGTAGGGGGCTTATGGCAGGGTTCTCCCTAGTGTACCCTGCTCCCTCCTCCCCACTCCTGCAGCCAGCACTACATGCTTTAGTGCATGGTGCATAGTACTGGAATGCCACCTGCCCGCCCTCAGCACATTGCAGTCTGTGGGCCCGAGGGATCAGGTGCATTGGATCTGCATGCCCCCCGTTTGTGCATCCCATGTGGGGGGGGGGCACAATGAGTGCAGAGTGGCTATGCGCCCAAGTTATGAGGTGTGTAGTCACTCCGCGAGGTCATGCATAGGGCCCAATATAAGGGGCACTCTGCCGCTGCAGTGTTTGTGTACCTCACCAAGGCCTTTGACCTTGTAGATCATGGCCTATTGTTAGACTCTCTTTTGGAATTAAATTTTTCGAATGATGTTATAGAGTGGTTTGATAACAATCTGGGTAACAGAACGCATAGAACAAAAATCTTAGAAAGCATCTCAGATTCTCTGCAGATTAAATGTGGTGTACCACAGGGCTCAGTTTTGGGCCCTCTTCTTTTTCATTATCTATGAATTCTGCCCTCCTTACTGGCAATGACTCTGAGATGGCCCTGTATGCAGATGATGCTGTTGTTTTAAGTTCGTCAAGAGCGCAAGCGCAAACGAACTTGTTGACATGAGAGTTACTAAACGGGGGTGTGAGTGGTGCCAGCCCAATGGCCGGCGGTGCTGCAGGGTCTGGTCTGTGGCCGGCAAATCAGCAGGCAGTGTCCTGATGACACTGGTCTGCTGAGGGGGCTGGTCTCGGCAAACATTTCAAAGAACAGAGTCGACGCTGCACATGGCTCTGTCCTTTGAAATGCAAGCCCTTCAGCTGCAACTCAGTATGTCTTTCCTGGTTAAACATTTTCCCCGGTCCTGGCAGCCCCTTAGTGTGTCTTTCCTGGTTAAACAATTTCCCCATTCCCTGCAGCTCAGTGTATCTTTCCTGGTTAAACAATTTCCCCGTTCCCTGCAGCTCAGTGTATCTTTCCTGGTTAAACAATTTCCCCGTTCCCTGCAGCCCCTTTCCTGGTTAAACAATTTCCCCATTCCCTGCAGCTCAGTGCGACTTTCCTGGTTAAACAATTTCCCCGTTCCCTGCAGCCCCTTAGTGTGTCTTTCCTGATTAAACAATTTCTCCATTCTCTGCATTCCCTTAGTGAGTCTTTCCTGGTTAAACAATTTCCCTGTTCCCTGCAGCTAAGTGTATCTTTCCTGGTTAAACAATTTCCCCATTCCCTGCAGCCCCTTTCCTGGTTAAACAATTTCTCCGTTCCCTGCAGCTCAGTGTATCTTTCCTGGTTAAACAATTTCCCCGTTCCCTGCAGCCCCTTTCCTGGTTAAACAAGTTCCCCATTCCCTACAGCTCAGTGTGACTTTCCTAGTTAAACAATTTCCCCGTTCTCTGCATCCCCTTAGTGTGTCTTTCCTGGTTAAACAATGTCCCCGTCCCCTGCAACCCCTTAGTGTGTCTTTCCTAGTTAAACAATTTCCCCTTTCTGACATCGGGATGCCCACTCCCAATGTTGGTAATGGTATGACCCCCCTCCCCCCAGACACACACACACACAAACACACACACACTATTGTGGCACACTGGGAGCCCACCCCAGTGTGCCTAAATGTTTAAAAAAAATCCCTGCAAAATAGAAAAACCGTCCACCTGAAGCCTTTTTTTTTTTGTATTTTACCTTTAAAAAAGAAAACCTCCAGCGTCGCCTCCCAGTCCCCTCCCCACCCCAACCCTCCTTCTGTGCACCCACCTTCTGCACCCCTCACCCATACTTACCCTCTGGTGGTCAGGAGCCACGTTCTTCACTGGCCTGGGATACGTCTGCATTCTTCAAAGCTGAACTAGGAACTGAGGAATCGAATAAGCCTGTATAATGGGACTCAATGGAGGGTTTCAACTTAGGTTTATATCTCAGCCATTTTTAAGAATTTTGGCCCCAAATTTTCAACATGGGGTTCTTGGGCCTCCACCTCATGAACATGTCAGTGTCATTTCGTTTCTCTGTGCCAAAAGGTGATTTCGCAGTCACTGTGCGGAATCACCTTTCAGGACTAATTATGGAAATGACAGTGCACTGTTCATGAGGTTGTGTCCCAAAATGCTCATGTTGCAAATTTGGTGGAAAAATTCCCCAAAATGATTGCATTACCAGTGTCCATTGTGCAGTTTCTATGCACGCTCATAACTTCACCAATTTTTTATATTTTCACTCTAGATTTTCAACATTGCCATTTTTTCACATCTCCTTATAAATGGTACAGCTGTCATTTTTCATATTCTGCCCAAAATGTGTTTTTGCACCTGTGGCCCAGAATGGCGCAGTCAGTGTGCAAAATCAACTTTTGGGATGGAGTAACAAAATCACAGTGCTACTGTTCATGAGGGGAGGTCCCAAAAAGGCCATGTTTAAAATTTGGTGAAAAAATTCCACAAAATGCCTGTATTATGAGCATACGTTGCGCAGTTTCTATGCATGCTCGTATCTTTGCCAATTTTTTATATTTTTACTCTAAATTTTCACCATTGCCATGTTTTCACACTTCCTCATGAATGGTACAGCTGTAATTTTTTTGCATCCTGCCTGAAATGTGATTTTGCACCTGTGGCACAGAATGGCACAGTCACTCTACGAAATCACCTTTCGACACAAGTGAACAAAATGACAGTGGCAGTCTTCATGAGGTGGGGTCCCAAAAAGACCATGTTGAAAATGTGGTGACACAACTCCAAAAAATGACCACGTTACACCCGGTTGTTCACAATTTTCTATGCATTCGTGTGACTGGTTATTTTCAATATTTTCACTCCAAATTTTTAATGTAGCCTTTTTATCACACCACCTCATAAACAGTACAGCTGTCACAGAAAACAACTTTCTTTTGCTCATTATCAATAAAACTCTTCCTGCACTACTGCACTCTCACACGCTTTCTTATCTCTATGCATGATGAACTTTCGGCATTGACAAATGCTTGTTAATGCTGCTACACAGTCCAAGGATGCTCTGAGGACTGTGCAAAATGATTTCAACTCTTTACAGGAATGGCTTCTGTCAAGGAGTATGGTGTTAAACACTAAAGAAACATAGGCCATTGTCTTTTCTGGTCCACGTAAAAAAAAAAGAACTGAATCCTTTGATAGCAGATTTAAAAGAGGAACCTACTGAAGTAGTTGAAAGTTTTAAATATTTGGGGATTGTTTTGGACAATAATCTATCCTTTGAACTTTATGTCAAAAATGTTATCAACTTGGTTCATCAGAGATTAGGGCTTTTGTTTAGAGTACAACCCCATCTTGTCCCTGAGTCTCGTAGACTATTAGCACACATTTTTTTATTTAGTGTTTTTGATTATGGGTTGAGTGTGTATACGGCCACCAGCAACAAAATGTTTGATAAGTTAAAAGTTCCATATTACAGTGCTCTACGATTTACGACCAATTTGCCAAGCAGGACCCACCACTGTAATTTGTTAAAGGATGCTGGTTGTGTATCACTTGAAAATAAAGCCAATTTAAAGATGGGTATCATGTTACATAAAGGAACATTAGGTCAGTTACCTCTGACAGCCCTGTCATTGTTTCCCAGAGCTATGAATTCGCAAGAGACTAGATCCCAGAGTAAATGTGCATAGAAAATTCGTTTTTTTTTTTTGAAGCGATTAGGCAAAAGTCAATATTATATAGGGCAACTAGATTTTATAGCTCTATACTCAATGAAATTGCCAAATTGCACAAACATTAGAACATTCAATACTAAAACATTGGTTGTTGCTAAGGAATGAATGTACATGCACTTTGTGTGTTGTTTGTTTCATTAGCATTGATATAAGTTTTATATTGTGTTTTTTTGGGTCTGTACTGTAATGTATTCATGTTACATGGCTTTTTATGTTGATTGTGTGCATGCGCAAGAAACATATTGCAGCAGCTTTCTCCAGAAGCAGGTTGTGGAGGTTCGGCACTGTTGTGACCAGGCCCCACAACCTTTAAAACTTGGCCTGGTTCCTAATGTACGTGTACTGCTGCTGACACTAGTTCAGACAGCGTCACAACCTTGTAAAATGTAGCCGCGGAATCAGGGGCCACCTCATCATTGCAGCGCCAGCCATTTGCTCAATGAGGAGGACCCGTCATTGCAGGGTGGAACTTGAACATTGTTTAGACCACGCAGCATCTTGCCGCCGTGTTCACAAACAATATTAACCCCCCACCGGGCGGGTGCCCAATCCCTCGGCAGCATGTGCCCCCACCATGTTTGTTTGCCGATGGGGGCCCCAATCCTCGCCGTCTTCAGTGGCCTAAGGTTTATGTTGCCAACGTGAGGGCCTCCACTCTGTTGGCACTGTGTAACCCCCACTTTGTTGTCTGTCACGGGTGTCCAATCTCCATTGGCATAATGTCATCCCCTCTTTTGTTGTGTGCCAATGGGGTGCCCAATCCCTGTCGGCATAATGTAACCCCCCCTTTTCTTGTGTGCCATCGGGGGTGCCCAATCCCCCATCGGCTACAGCTGCCCTCCCAAAAAAAGACTCTGTTGGCACACTGGGAGCCCACCGCAGCATGCCACATGGCCCTGTAAAATCAAAAACGGTCTTGTGATGTCTTTTTTTTTTTAAACTGTCAAAAAGGAAACGGTCCTCGCGGTCTCCCTGCCCCCCCCACAACCTGTGCCCACCCACTGTGCGCCCTTGCTTCCCCACCCCATAACCTACCTTTGGAGTCTGGCGCGATGATCTTCGGTGGACCGGGAACATGTCCGCACTCTTCAAAGCCAACCGTGAAGTGAAGAAATGCCGGTAAGCTATATAATGGAATAAATAGTTTTTTTTTCCAACTTTGATGCATATCTCAGGCATGTTTTGGAATTTTGGCACCAAATTTTCAACATGGGGTTTTTGGGACCCCTTCTCATGAATTCTGGCACTGTCATTGCGTTATTCAGCCCCGAAAGGTGATTTCATGGTCACTGTGCAGAATCCCTTTTGGACTGATTAGCAAAAAATGACAGTGCCAGTGTTCATGGTGGGCTCTCAAAAACTATTCTGCTGGTGGGTGAAAAATCCCAAAATGACTGTTTCTGAGTGCATTGTACAGTTAGTTACGCATGCTCGTGAATTTTATGATTGCAATATTTTCACATCAGATTTTCAACATTGGCATTTTTCAGACCTCCTTATGAACAGTACAGCTGTCATTTCCAAATCCTGGTGAAAAATGTGTTTTCGCACTTCCGGCGCAGAATAGCGCGGTCGGTGTGGGAAATCAGTGTTAAGGACTGATTAAGAAAATAACAGTGGCACTGTTCTGAGCAGAGGTCCTAAAATGCCTATGATGAAAATTTGGTGATGATACTCCATAAAATGACTGTGTTACGAGCGTGCATTGCGCAGTTTGCACACACGCTCCTAACTTCACAAATTAATAATATTTTCACGCCAGATTTTCAACATTACCATTCTTCTGCACCTCCTTATGAACAGTGCAGCTGTCATTTTTCACATCCTGGCCGAAATGTATTTTCGTTCTTCGGGAGCACAATAGCACAGTCGCTGTGGGAAATCAGTGTTCGGGACATATTAAGAAAATCACACTGACACTGTTCATGAGCAACGGTCCTAAAATGCCTATGTTGAAAATTTTGTGATGAAACTCCATAAAATGACTGTGTTACGAGCGTGTGTTGAGCAGGTTCCACGCACCCTTGTAAGTTTGCAAATTAGTAATATTTTCAAGCTAGATTTTCAACACTGGCATTTGTTCACACCTCCTTATGAACAGAACAGCTGTCATTTTTCACATCCTGGCTGAAATGTGTTTCCACGCTTCCGGCGCAGAATACCGCAGTCGCTGTCGGAAATCAGTGCTTGGGACAGATTAGGATCGGCGACTGAGAGAGGGAGGAGGACTGACCCAACTGGAGCTCTGTCGGGACTGCTGCAATTATTGGGCAGGAAAGTGCGACACACAGGCAGGAGCCCAGTACAAAAGGGCAGCATGCAGTGCCGGGAGACACAGAACGAGCGAGGGAGGGAGGGGGAGTGAGTGAGCTCAACGGAGCTCTGTTGGGACTGCTGCAGATTTCTTTGTGGGCAGGAAAAGGCAGCAGTGCATGCAGGGGCTGAGTACAAAAGGCAGCCTGCAGCGGTGAGAGAAACAGAACAAACGAGTGAGAGGGGGGAGTGAGCAAGCTCAACGGAGTTATACTGTGACTGTTGCTGATTTCTTTGTGGGCAGAAAAGGGTGGCAACGCAGGCAGGAGCGCAGTACAGAAGGGCAGCCTGCAGCGCCAACAGAAACGGAACAAGTGAGTGAGATGAGGGAGTGAGTGAGGCCAACGGAGCTCTGTTGGGACTGCTGCAGATTTCTTTGTGTACAGAAAAAGATGCCAACAGAGGCAGGAGCCCAGTACAAAAGGGCAGCCTGCAGCGCCAGGAGAAACAGAATGAGCGAGTGAGAAAGGGGGAGTGAGTGACCTCAATGGAGTTCTGTCAGGACAGCTGCAGATTTCTTTGTGGGCAGGAAAAGGTGCCAATGCAGGCAGGAGCCCAGTACAAAAGGCCAGCCTGCAGCGCTGGCAGAAATGGAACGAGCGATTGAGAGAGAGGGAGTGAGCGAGCTCAACAGAGCTGTGTCAGGATTGCTGCAGATGTCTTTGTGGGCAGAAAAAGCCACCAATGCAGGCAGAAGCCCAGTACAAAAGGGCAACCTGCAGCAGCGGGAGACACAGAATGAGAGAGTAAGGGAGCGTGAGTGTGTGAGCTCAATGGAGCTCTGTTGGGACTGCTGTGGATTTCTTTGTGGGCAGAAAAAGGCAGCAGTGCACACAGGGGCCCAATACAAAAGTGCAGTCTGCAGTGGCAGGAGAAACAGAATGAACGAGTGAGAGAGGGAGATTGAGTGAGTGAGCTCAATGGAGCTCTATTGTGACTGCTGCAGATTTCTTTGTGAGCAGAAAAGGGCGGCAATGCAGGCAGGAGCCCAGTACAAAAGGGCAGCCTGCAGCGCCAGCAGAAACAGAACGAGCAAGTGAGACAGGGGGAGTGAGTGAGGCCAATGGAACTCTGTCGGGACTGCTGCAGATTTCTTTGTGGGCAGAAAAAAATGCCAACAGAGGCAGAAGCCCAGTACAAAATGGCAGCCTGCAGCGCCAGGAGAAATAGAATGAGTGAATGAGACAAGGGGAGTGAATGACCTCAACGGAGCTCTGTCGGGACAGCTGCGGATTTCTTTGTGGGCAGGAAAAGGTGCCAACGCAGGCAGGAGCCCAGTACAAAAGGGCAGCCTGCAGCACTGGGAGAAACAGAACTAGCAAGTGAGAGAGGGGGAGTGAGCGAGCTCAACGGAGGTCTATCATGACCGCTGTGGATTTCTTTGTTGGCAGGAAAAGGTGGCAATGCAGGCAGGAGCCCAGTACAAAAGGCCAGCCTGCAGTCCTGGCAGAAACGGAATGAGCGAGTGAGGGGAAGAGTGAGCGACCTCAATGAAGCTGTGTCAGGATTGCTGCACATGGCTTTGTGGGCAGACAAAGCCGTCAATGCAGGCAGGAACCCAGTACAAAAGGACAGCCTGCAGCAGCGGGAGACACAGAACAAGCGAGTGAGCGAGGGGGAGTGAGCAAGCTCAATGGAGCTGTATTGTGACTGCTGCGGATTTCTTTGTGGGCAGAAAAGGGTGGCAACACAGGCAGGAGCCCAGTACAGAAGGGCAGCCTGCAGTGCCAGTAGAAACAGCATGAGCGAGTGAGACAGGAGGAGTGAGTGAGGCCAACGGAGCTCTGTCAGAACTGTTGCATATTTCTTCGTGTGCAGAAAAAGATGCCAACAGAGTCAGGAGCCCAGTACAAAAGGGCAGCCTGCAGCACCAGGAGAAACAGAATGAGCAAGTGAGAAAGGGGGAGTGAGCGACCTCAACGGAGCTTGTCGGGACAGCTGCGGATTTCTTTGTGGGCAGTAAAAGGTGCCAATGCAGGCAGGACCCCAGTACAAAAGGGCAGCCTGCAGCGCCGGGAGAAACAGAACGAGCGAGTGAGGGGGGGGGGAGTGAGTCAGCTTAACAGAGGTCTAGCATGACTGCTGCAGATTTCTTTGTGGGCAGAAAAAGGCGGCAGTGCAGGCAGGAGCCCAGTACAAAAGGCCAGCCTGCAGCACTGGCAGAAACGGAACGAGCGAGTGGGGGGGGAGTGAGCGAGTTCAACAGAGCTGTGTTGGGACTGCTGCAGATGTCTTTGTGGGCACAAAAAGCTGGCAGAAATGGAACGAGCGAGTGAGGGAGGGGGAGTGAGTGAGCTCAGCGCAGCTCTGTTGGGACTGCTGTGGATTTTTCAAGCAGGGGCCCAGTACAAAAGGGCAGCCTGCAGCAGTGGGAGAAACAGAATGAATGAGTGAGAGAGGAGGAGTGAGTGAGCGAGCTTAATGGAGCTCCATCGTGATGGCTGCAGATTTCTTTGTGGCCAGAAGAAGGCAGCAATGCAGGCAGGAGCCCAGTACAAAAGGGCAGCCTGCAGCGCCGACAGAAACGGAATGAGTGAGTGAGAGAGGGAGAGTGAGCGAGCTCAACAGAGCTCTGTTGGGATTGCTGCAGATTTCTTTGTGGGCAGAAAAAGGCACCAACAGAGGCAGGAGACCACTGCAAAACGGCAGCCTGCAGTGCCAGGAGAAACAGAATGAGCGAGTGAGACAGGCGGAGTGAGTGACCTCAACAGAGCTCTGTCAGAACAGCTGTGGATTTCTTTGTGGGCAGAAAATGCCACCAACGCAGGCAGGAACCCAGTACAAAAGGCCAGCCTGCAGCCCTGGCAGAAACGGAACGAGCGAGTGAGGGAGGGGGAGGGAGTGAGCTTAACAGAGCTCTGTTGGGACTGCTGAGGATTTCTTTGTGGGCAGAAAAAAGCAGCAATGCACGCGGGGGCCCAGTACAAAAGGGCAGCCTGCAGCGGTGGGAGAAACAGAACGAACGAGTGAGAGAGGGGGAGTGAGTGAGCGAGCTTAATGGAGCTCCAGCATGATGGCTGCAGATTTCTTTGTGGCCAGAAGAAGGCGCAATGCAGGCAGGAGCCCAGTACAAAAGGGCAGCCTGCAGCGCTGACAGAAATGGAATGAGCGAGTGAGAGAGGGAGAGTGAGTGAGCTCAACGGAGCTCGATCGGGACTGCTGCAGATTTCTTTGTGGGCAGAAAAAGGCGCCAACAGAGGCAGGAGACCACTACAAAATGGTAGCCTGCAGCGCCAGGAGAAACAGAATGAGCAAGTGAGACAGGTGGAGTGAGTGACCTCAACAGAGCTCTGTTGGGACAGCTGTGGATTTCTTTGTGGGCAGGAAAAGGTGCCGATGCAGGCAGGAGCCCAGTACAAAAGGGCAGCCTGCAATACCGGGAGAAACACAATGAGTGTGTGAGAGGGGGGAGTGAGCGAGCTCACTGGAGCTCTATCGTGACTGCTGTGAATTTCTTTGTGGGCAGAAAAAGGCGGCAACACAGGCAGGAACCCAGTACAAAAGGCCAGCCTGCAGCACCAGCAGAAATGGAATGAGCGAGTGAGAGAGGGGGAGTGAGCTACCGCAACGGAGCTGTGTTGGGACTGCTGTAGATTTCTTTGTGGGCAGAAAAAGCCACCAACTGAGGCAGGAGCCCAGTACAAAGGGCAGCCTGCAGCACCAGCAGAAACAGAATGAGCGAGTGAGAGAGGGGGAGTGACCCACCTCAGTGGAGCTCTGTTGGGATAGCTGCATATTTCTTTGTGGACAGCAAAATGTGCCAATGCAGGCAGAAGCCCAGTACAAAAGAGCAGCCTGCAGCACAAGGAGAAACAGAATGAGTGAGTGAGACAGGTGGAGAGAGCGACCTCAACGGAGCTCTGTTGGGACAGCTGCAGATTTCTTTGTGGTCAGAAAAAGGTGCCAACGCAGGCAGAAGCCCAGTACAAAAGGGCAGCCAGCAGCACTGGGAGAAACACAATGAGCGAGTGAGAGAGGGGGAGTGAGCGAGCTCCACAGACCTCTATCGTGACTGCTGCGGATTGCTTTGTGGGCAGAAAAAGGCAGCAACACAGGCAGGAGCCCAGTACAAAAGGCCAGCCTGCAGCACCAGCAGAAATGGAACGAGCGAGAGAGAGGGAGTAAGCTAGCTCAACGGACCTGTGTCAGGACTGCTGCAGATTTCTTTGTGGGCAGAAAAAGGTGTCAACAGAGGCGGCAGCCCAGTACAAAAGGGCAGCCTGCAGCGCCAGCAGAAAAAGAATGAGCGAGTGAGAGAGGGGGAGTGACCCACCTTAACAGAGCTCTATCGGGACAGTTGCAGATACAAAAGAGCCACCTGCAGCTCCGGGAGAAACAGAACAAGCGAATGACACAGGGGCAATGAGCGAGCATAACGGACCAACGCAATCAACATTCGGCATTGACAAATGCTTGTTTTTAACTTGTCGCATGTGAAAATGGGCAAAATTGCTCATCAGCTAACAAGTATAAAAATAAAAATGAAATGAAACAGAGTACAATCAGTGTTTAAGAAACATATACACTTAAACAAAGAGTACTTGGTAAATAGGTATGCTGTGCATACAGTACAGTGCTAGAACAGGGATCATAAAGTACAATTGCAGATAGAGCAGAACAATAAGTTATCTTTACGATTTGCCTTAAACAGAGACTGTGAAGTGACAGAGTACTGGCCATGGGCAGGGAACTATAATGAGAGGGAAAGTCATGGAAAAGTCCGTCTTACCCATGTTTGTGACATCACAGTGGGGAGCCACCTGGGGACCAGTGACCATCGTACAGTGAGGTTCAACATAAGAACTGGGCCAGAATCAAACCACAGTAAAATGAGGGTCCTGGACTTCAGGAGGGCCGATTTTAAGAAAATGGGGGCGTGCCTCAGGGAAGCCCTAGCAGGGATAGGGAATATGGGTGGGGTGGAGGAACAGTGAGCAAAAATAAAGAAGGCCATAGAAAAGACATCAAACCTCTGTGTCAGGCAGGTTACAAAGAGCGAGAGTAAAAAGAGACTGATGTGGCTCTCCAAGGAAGTAGAATAGAGAGTAAAGGCAAAGAAGCTAACATTCAAAAGGTATAAATCAACACTGAAAGAAGAGGATAGGGAGGGTTATGAGGAGAAACAAAGGGAGGCAGGGAAAGCAGTTAGGAGAGCAAAGGCATGAATGAAGGAGAACATTGCTAAGTCAGTAAAAAAGGGTGATAAAACATTCTTTAGGTACATAAGCGAAAAAAGGAAGAACAAGGTAAGGATAGTAAGGCTAAAAGGGGAAGGAGATGATTGTGTGGTAGAGGACCAGAAGAAAGCAGACATATTGAACAAGTATGTTTGTTCTGTATTTACGAAAGAAGGGGTTGGTGAAGGGCTGCAGTTAACAGTAAAAGGCATTAAAAGAAGGGAGGTAGACACACTAGCCCTTTTAGGAAGGAGAGAGTCTTCAAGGACCTAGTGTAACTAAAAGTGGATAAGGTAATGGAGCCAGATGGGGTTCACTTCAGGGTACTGAGGGAACTTAAGGAGGCGCTAACTGCACCTCTGATGACCCTGTTTAACCTATCACTGAATATGGGGAATGTTCCAAGGGGGACTGGAGGAGGGCAGAAGTGGTCCCACTTCACAAAATGGGAATAGGGAGGAGGAGGATAAAAACTACAGATCTGTAAGCCTGACTTCAGTGGTGGGCAAAGTTATGGAAACACTGCTAAAAGAAAGGATTAGGGAATATCTTGTGACCAGTGAATTATGGGATCTGAAGCAGCATGGTTTCACAGGAGGAAGATCCTACCAAAGAAACCTGATTGAGTTCTTTGACAGGGTGATCAGGGAAGTGGATCAAGGAGGAGTGGTGGATGTGGCTTACCTGGATTTCAGTAAGGCGCTTGACACCGTTGTACACAGAAGACTGATAAACAAGCTGGGCAGCTTGGGAGTGGGTTCAAAAGTAGTGAAATTGGTACCAAGTTGGCTAAGTGACAGGAGTCAGAAGGTGGTGGCAAATGGATTTTACTCAGAAGGAGGCACGGTAACCAGCGGGGTACCACAGGAGTCAGTACTGGGACCAGTCCAATTCAATATCTTTATTTGCGACATCACAGAAGGGCTGGGTGGGGAAAGTATGCCTGTTCACAGATGACACAAAAATCTCCAACAGAATGGACGCACCAGGGGGAGTGGAAAGAACGAGGGATGATCTGAAAAAGCTGGGAGACTGGTCAAGGGTTTGACAACTAGGCTCCAACATCAAAAGTGCAAAATTATGCACATGGGGCACAGAAACCTAAGGACAATGTACGAATTAGGAAGGAAGGTGGTGACAACCACAAAACAGGAAAGGGACCTAGGGGTTATCATAACTGAGGATCTGAAGGTAGCAAAGCAGTGTGATAAGGCTGTAAGAAAGGCAAGTAGAATGCCGGGGTGCATGGGGGGGATGTCACCAGCAGAAAGAGGGAAGTAGTGTTACCCCTGTATAAATTGATGGTAAGGCTCCACCTGGAGTACTGTGCCCAGTACTAGAGGCCCCATCTCTGGACAGACATAGATCGGGTAGAGGTGGTACAGAGGAGAGTGACCAAAATGGTGCATGGTCTGCATCAGAAGCCATACAAGGAAAGGCTCAAGAAATTAAATATGTACTCTCTGGAGGAACGGAGAGAAAGGGGGGACATGACAGAAACATTCAAATACCTCAAAGGTATTAATAAAGTACAATAGGGTAGCATTTTACACAGAAAGAGATGCTTAAGGACAAGGGGCATGCTATAAAGCTGGAAAGGGAAGGCTCAGAGGGGATGTGAGCAAATACTTCTTCACATGGTGGTACATGTCTGGAACAGCCTCCTAGCAGAAGTGTGAGTACTAAAGTGGTAGCAGGATTCAAGCATGCATGGGATAGGCACAAGGGGACGTTAGTCACAGGGCTGGGGGGGAGGAGGGAAGCCCTAGATTGAGTAGGGTTGGGTAGCACAGTAGGTTGGACATTTAGGGCAGACTAGGTGGGCCAAGAGGTCCTTTTCTGCCAACAACTTCTATGTTTCTATGTTGTGTTTCCACAGGGGGTCTGCACGGAGTAGGTGGTCAAAAGACATAGGTCACAGAGGGTTTTTTTTTTACTGAGGAAGTCTAATAAGGGACAGAGGTCAACGTTAGGCAAACATTTATCTATTAGGCAGTAGAAGGTGTAGACTCTGCAAGCTTAGGGGAGAGAGAACCAGTCAACGTTCTGGAATAAGTTGCAGTGATTGGTTCTGAATGGAGCCAATAAGCAAGCAATAATACCCAACAGGGTGGGTGGTATTGGGCAATACTGGACCGCACAGGTGCGTAATGAGGCCTGACACTACAGGCGGAGGACCTTATAGCTCCTGGAAGGTCCGGTATTGCTCATACCACCCACCCTGGAGGGTATTATTGCTCTTAGAAAATGGGCAACTGTATTAAATAATTTTAAATAAATAATTTTTATTTTTAAGTTTTAAAACTCTTAGTTGTTTAATTTCTGTAATAAAATAGTTCCTCCGTCTACATTGGAATGGTGTTTCTTTTTAAACTTTTGGACTTTTGCCATACTTCAGCTTCTGCAGGTAACTTCTCAGTTGGTTGTAATGGTCCCCCCCCTCATTAACAACACACACACACATACTCCAGGCTTCAGTTCAATCATATGTGTGTGTGTGTGTTTTATATTCATGTGTTCACTGATTTATTCCATTATTCATTTTTTATTGAGGAATGTGGTGAAGGAGCGGTGGTGGGAGTTGGGTGACCTGTGAGGGAAAGAAGCAAGCCTGTTATGGATAGGCAAATTCTGATGCTTTTTCTGTGAACTTACATTTTGTTTTGAGCTGGGTTACTGTTGAGGAGGGCTGCCATTTAAAAGATGAATTAATTAGAAATGAGGAGATGAGCAGAGGTGGTGGGTGGGGGCCACATTGTGGAGCAGATGAATGCATTGAAAATTGGGAGAGGAGCGCAATCCAAGTCAGAGCACTTTTTTTTTTCTACAGCAGTCAGAGATGCAGTGGGGTGGTCGCAGCAAGGACTGACTGTGGATCCCCTCCTGTGACTCCAGATCTTCCCTGAGTGCCTGTGATGATAACAAACAAGGTATCAGTTTGACACAAGCTCCCACTGCTCTTTTAACAACTGTGATACTCCGATCTTGAAGAGAATCCTGACTGGAGGGCAGCAGGAGCACAATTGCAAGTCAGGGAAGTGTTTGTGTCGTTTTCTTTACCAAACTGCAGCTGGAGCACGATCACAAGTCAGGGCACTTTCTGATTTTCCTTTTTCAAGAGCAATCAGAGATGTGGGATAGGTAGGGGACTCGCAGCAAGGATTGATACCCTCCCATGGCAACTATGGACTCCAGAGCTTCTCCGAGTGCCAGGGATGATGAAAAAAAAGTGAAATCACTGTTTTACCCCTTTCTTTTTTGTTGCCAGCAGGGAAAACATTGGGGGAAAGGTGGCAATAGCGCGAGACAATCGCTATAATTTACATCCTTGCACTGCTGCTTTAAATGAGTGTCTGCATTTTGTGTTTACTGGGGCAATTTGTGGCATGTTATAGTGGCAAATAAAGTTAATTGGCCTGAGGGGTGAATGAGAGAATCAGGCTGAAGAGCAGATTTTCCTCACTTTGGCTCCCCGGATGTGGACACACTTTACCGGCATGTACGAATTACTGTGCTGGACAGATTTTTGGGGAACAGGACCCGCAAGTTGCTGTGTTTATTATTTATATTCCTCTGCTCTCTGAAAAGGCTAGATCTGATTTCAAAAAAGGTGTGTTTTGTTATGTTGTCGATGGTTTGGGCATACGGGGGAGGGAAGATGCTTATCATTTGGTTGGCAAGGTCCGTTAGCGACTGAGAAAAAAAATGGCAGGTCTGCTGTTTGAAAATTCCCTGTGCCCACCGATACTGGTGATGAAGTAGGGTTTGGACTGGCACTTTTACAACCCGGGCTCTGATAGATGCCCACCTTGGCAGAGCTATCAGCCAGAGCCTGGAGATTTCTTAGCCCATTTTCTAAGGCAAATCAGCAGACATTCTTGAATACCGTAGTCAGTTGGGAGAGAGCATTTGCAGTGGCCTGTGTAAAGATAAGTGAGGCATAGTCTAGCTGGGGTAGTAGGGTTAACTTGGCATTGAAAGGCAGACTTCAGGAGACGTGAAATATTTTAGTATGTGTGCAATGCCCAGTTTTTGCATTTTGCTTTTGTACAAGGCAATGACTTTGATTGTGAAGGTCCTTGTTAAAAAGGGTGAAGCATAGTTCACGAACTACATAGTTTTCTTGCTTCACTATGTTTGATACAAGTACTGTGGCAAGGCTGGCAAACTTCTCACAGCACTAGTCATAAGCAAAGGACTATGAACCGACAGTAGCTGTAAGCAATGTGAACTAAGGAAATCTCAAAAGATTCTGTTTACATGGAAATGTTTTCCATAATAAAAGTGGAAGGCCATGTATCACATCTGATTGGAAATTCATTGGAATTGATTGATAACTGATGCCGACTGTGTATTTTCTGCTGGAATATGAAAAACTCTTTAAAGGTGTTGCACACTTGAAATGATTTACACCCAAGCGAGGTTATAAGTTGTTTATTAGGCCTACAATTAATAAAAATAAACACTGAAGTACAGAGTTTTTCAAGCCTGCTACTCATGCACTGCAAACAGAACTTCACACACCCTTTTCTGCCTGCCAGTGCCACTGCTGTACTTGAAAATAACTGTAACATAATTATTCTGTAACTCTAATTGGTAACAAACATATAATATGCTGGCCAATTCTTGGAAAGTTCCTTAGCACCAGTAATGTTTGGAGTACAGTCATCGCGAATCCTCCCTTAGACGCAGGGTTTAACAGTTCTGCCCGATTAGTATTACGGATACAGTAGTTCTAAATTACCACTGGTGGCTGTAGTGCGGACTAGGTCTCTAAGTTACTTCAGCTTTTAACAAACTGGAAAGCTTAACCCAGGCTTCTACACTTGAATCCGTTTGTTACTGAACAGTTCCTACACTTATAAGTTGCAATCTTACCTGCAATTAATAAAAATAAACATTGATGTACAGAGCCTTTCCTACCTGCTACTCACGCATTGCGAACAGAACTTCACACAACATTTTCTGCCTGCCAGTGCCACTGCTGTACTTCTTCTCTGGTGCCACCTACTGGAGGGAGGGACTGCAGCTCTCTTGCAGGTTTTAGCCTGGTAATTACACTGATTTAACAACTTTAGGTAACTCGAACATACAGAGTACATTACTCATTGCTTAATCAGGAAATATTGTATGGGGGGGTCCCTGTTTTCTGCAGCATATCCTACACTCTCCCCCTCAAGAATAATGTCAACCAGACATTTCTATCTTAGTAAGTGTTCATGCTTCCAATGTGTTGTAACCATTATGTTAGTATGTTCTTAGGGCAGTATGGGGACACGTTTTGGATTTATTATCTATTCCCAGGATAGTTGTGCCCCTTAGCTGCTACAGTATGGGTACACAGGCTAAGCCCATTGTGCACTATGGAACAAAGCCTTGAAATTCTGCATCCGCTAGCAGGGATATCTCCACCTAACAATCTATATTGTATTAGAATGGATAACACAGTTAATGACTGGACACAGGTGGGCTGCATCCCAGAGCTTCCCCTCAAAATTACTTATCTGATTTGGAGTGCAATGGGCACACCTGTTTTGGTTTCGGCCTACAGTAAAACCTAATATTTTTCACTTCTTACCTTATCCAGTTCTTACAGTATGGTGCCAGGCATTTTCTCTGGATTATATGTACTCTTTAAATCATTACCTCTTATACAGCACATATAACTTTCAGATGTTAGCCTCTACAGTATTTCAATGTTCAGAATTATAACATAGCAACATTTTCAGTTTATGTTATGAGTCTCTGATAACCTTGATATGGTCCATAGCTCATTCTAGTATTCCAAGGTGTCCAATATCCATATGGACCAGCATATGGTTGTGGTACCATACTCACCACCTGCGTGGTCATTTCCCTTGAGACTATTCTGGGCTGTCCCAAGTGATCATATGTCAGTGTCTTTGGCTGTTTTCTATCTCTTGCAGGGAATCTCCTCACCTCTGAAGCTGAATTGTGACTTTCACGTCTCCCCTTTTGGCTGCTTCCGACTTCTTCATTTGAGTCCTTATTCATGGGTAATGTTACATCGATCTCTGTGTTGTCCATAATGTTTGCTTCTGTATCCTGCTCTATCTCCTGCATGTCTGAGTTTTCTGTGGTGCTCAAAGGTTGGAATTCTTCTGCTTCTGGGTCCAAAGTGATGCCGACAGGCTTTGGGAATCATTTGTAGCTTGTCTGGTGTAGTAAGCCAACTGATAATCATTGTCATCAGAATCAGTGTCACTCTGTTTCAGCTGGATGTACTTTTCCTGGTCTCTTGCTTTGTGATTTGGCTTGCTTTTGTTTTGGTTAAGTTTGTGGAGGTTCTTCAACAGGTAGAAAATCATAAGGAAGTAGAAAATTATGATGTAAGATTCTGGTCTGACCTCTACTGGTTTCTGGCTACACTTCATAAACTGGACTATCATCACGTTTCCTCTTGATAACAACATGAACTTCATCCTCCCAGTATGAAAAAAGTTTTCCTGGACCTCCTTTGTCCCCTAGATTCTGCAGTAACACTCTGTTCCCAGGTTGAAGATCAGCACCATAAATTTTCATATCATAGTATGCTTTCCCATGTACTGCTTATTTGAACGCTGACTTTGATGTAATCTGATAAGCCTCTGCCATTCTTTTCTGCCAGGTCTCTACATAGTCCTGATATGTTCCCTACTTACCTTCTGGCTTCAGATCAAAGATGATGTTGACATGAACTTTTGGAGATCTTCCAAATAGTAAATAATATGGTGAAAGTCCTGTGACTTCATAGCACATACAATTATATGTGTGAACTACTTTAGCAAGGGAATTCTTCCAGTCAGATTTTTCATCTTCTGTCAAAGTTTGTAACATGGCAAAAAGAGTGCGGTTGAACTTGTCTGTTTCCCTGAGGATGGTAGGGTGTAGTATGTGAATGCAGAATTCTACAGTGCTTCTCTAGCCTTACAAACAACTTGTTTTCAAATTCTCTTCCCATATCATGGTGAATTTTTGCAGGGTAGCCAAATCGTAGAACAAAGTCATTAAAGATCGTGTCAGCCGCTGTTTTTGCAGATTTGTCTGTGGTCGCGTATGCCTGGGCAAAATGGCTGTAATGATCCATTACCACTAAGATATATTCATAGCCACCTTTGTATTTCTCTAGATGCAGAAAATTTATTGATATCTTTTCAAATGGATAGGTGATCATAATGTTGTTCAGCGGTGCACGTGTTGACTTGTTGGGCTTCTTCTGTTTGAGGCAACTGCAGACTTTAGTCACATAGTGTTCCACGTCTCTTTGCATGTGGGGCCAGTAGAATCTGTTTGATTACATTCATTGTTCTTTCAACTCTTACGTGTCCCATCTCTTTGTGTCGTTCTCTGTAGACCTGCTGGTGGTATTTCTTTGGTGATGCCAGCTTGGAACAGGATGCAGTCTTTCTGTATAAAATCCTATCCTGGTCAAGTTGCAGCTTTGTCCACTCCTTTAGCGGTGCCACAAAGTCATGATGCTCTCTGTGTCTATGTCTCCTCCTTGACTGTAGATTTTGAACTTTGTATTGTAGCACCTGGCTAATCATGGGATCTTCCTCCTCAGCTCTCTTAAGGTCTTTTCTCAGTATTGGTTGTCTTGTTGCTGTGATATTACCCACATTCCTTTGTGTTGATACTAGGGTATTGGCATCTATCGAAACCATCCATGGTGTCTGCTCCTCTTGCTGCACATTTGTTGCCAGCACCACTGCACTGATAACTCTTGGACGTAGTTCTGTTGAACACTGCTGCATGTATTTCTCGATGTCTGAGGGTGTTCGAGACAACCCATCTGCATCTGCATTTGCTCATCCTGGATGATATGTAATACCAAAACTGAAGTCAGCAAACTGTGCCACCCACCTGTGCCCTGTGGCATTGTGTCGGGCTGTGGTGAGACTGTAAGTCAGTGGGTTATTGTTGATAAAGATTACAAATGATGGTGCATGGTACAGGTAGTCTCTGAACCTTTCACAGATTGCCCATTTGAGGGCCAGGAATTCAAATTTTCCAGAATGCATGTGATAATTTTTTTCAGGGGGGAGCAAGAGTCCTTGAGTCATAAGCAATGACTACCATTTTGTTGTCCTGTCGCTGATAAAGCACTGCTCCTAAACCTTCTTGGGAAGCATCATAGTGGAGGACAAATGGTTGATTAAAGTCAAGGTACCCTAAAATCAGTGGGTTTGACAGGTGATCAATAAGGAGATTGAGGATCTCTTGATGATATTCTGTCCTAATGATTGACTGTCATGGTGAAAGCTGACCTTTACCTTTACTGTTTTCCTGTGTTTTCCGATGTGTACTTGGTGCCCATCTTGATGTCTGTTTGGGTGGTTCCTGTCCTCCTGACCCATCTGATGATGCTGACAATATCTTATACAGTGGCTTGGCTATACATGAAAAATCCTGTATATAAGGTCTATAGTATGAGATAAACCCTGGAATCCTCCTGAGCTCACCTACTGTGGCTGGTTTCTTCTGTTTAAGGGCTTGCACTGGTGCAATTTCTGCTGGGTCCATTGAATAGCCTTCTTGTGATACAATCTTTCCAAGAAATCAGACCTTTCTCTTGAACAGTTCACACTTTTTGGCTGTGATCTTGATGCCTTACTGCTGGTATCTGTGCAGAACTGCCCTCAGATGTTCAACATGGTCTTCAAAGGTTTTGCTGTGGACCAGGTTATCATCAGGATATGTCTAACAGATCATATCCTGGAGAGCAAACAGGCACTCTTCAGTACACCTTTGAAACTCTGCTGGGGCTAAGCTCAGGACAAATGGGATACGGACCCATTCATACAGTCCCCATGGTGTTACGAAAGCAGTTAAAGGCCGACTATCCGCATCCATGAATCCTTGATAGCATGCCTTTCCTTGATCAAGGACTGAGAACCAGGAGCTCCCAATTAAGCTGTCCAACATGTCTTGTGTTCTGGGAATAGGGTGTCTGTCAGATACTGACTTCTGGTTTAGCTCACTGTAATCACAACAGAGTCACAGACTCCCATCCTTCTTTCTGACACAGATGACAGGTGAAGAATATAATGGTTTTGATCTTGTTATCCATCCTCAGTTCAGCAAATCTTGTAATAATAATAATAATAATAATAAACAACTTTATTTGTTTGGCGCCTTTCAAAAACCAAGGCACCTTAACAATATTAAAAACACAAAATAAACAAAACAAACATCTCAGTAACAAAATGTCAAACTGGTATCATCCAATGATTAGTTACCAAAACCATGGCACCATAGAAAAGTTTTTAGTGCCTGCTTAAATCCTTCCACGGTCGTGCACTCACGTAACCAATGGGGTAGAGAATTCCAAAGAGTAGGGGCAGCATACACAAATGCTCTAGCCCCAGATTTCAAACATACCCTTGGAATCTCTACCAACCCCTCGTCGGCTGAGCGGAGCAATCGCCCAGGACAGTAAGGGACCAGAGGCTCTTTCACTTCTTTATGCAATGGCTTTGGTATCAACATGTTTGTTTTTTATACTGAGGTACTATCCTTCAAGTTAATGTGCATTTTCAATGAAGGAATACATCCTATATCTGTACTAGCCCTAGAAAAAGCGTTGTGCTGTTCTCTGAGCATGCATTGTACTATTGTCTTTTGTGCTCCAGCCAGGTGACCCAAGAGCACTGGCGGGTCTCACCCTTCGGAACAGTTATCTGCCTCCTATAGTATGTCATTTGGTTTCTGTTTTATCAGTGTCTCTGTGTTCCTGGTGGGGCTGCAGTCCGTCTTGTGGTTACTCAGGTTATATACTGCATGCCCCACTGGCTTGACCTTTGCAGGATATACTGCTTTCAACAGATGAACTTGGTCCAGGGTTGTTTGCTGGTTTAGGGTGATATCATGCTTGGTATGATTTACTACTGGGATGGTCACTTTGGATGAGGTGCCCCTTTTTGCAATTACCAAAACTTCACTGATACTTAAACCTTCTGGCCGATGAGAACTTTCCTCTGGTATAAGCAACATTTTCTGTTCTTTCTGCAGTAGTCTTGCACTTAATACCAATAATCTGACCTGCTGGAATGACCAGGCTCTTCCTGCCTACTTTGTATTACTGACACTGTCAGGATTATCTGTTTGCATTAACTTTACTAAGGCCTCTGCTTTCTTTGATTGCATGGAGAATGCCAAGCTAAATGTATTAATGATGCTGTGAGGAAGCACTCCCCTTCCCCACTTTACTCTGGCCTTTATAAGTTCCTCAATCACATTAAAGCCAATGATTGGTTCCTCGGCTACACTGGGGTCACTGGACACCAATATTAGCACTATGAATTTTTTCTTTGGCTCTTTTCCCAGATACAACTGGAACTTTACTTCAATCCACCCAAGAAATGGAATCTCGGTCTGATTTACTGCCTTCCCACTCAGAGTTTAAGGGCTGAGCAGTTCTTCTACTTTCCTGAGCTTTGTGTAAGGGAGGTGCCTCTTTCTCCAGGCTACATTGATCAGACTGGCTTGTGCCCCTGTGCCCCACAAGGCCTGTACAGGCATACCATCAAACAGGCACTGGATCGTGCACCTCAGATGTTCCGAAGTCTAGAATACTGTTTTGGGCTAAGGTGACCAGCACTGTAGGGATCAGACATGGCTGTTTCACTGAAGCATGACAATTTCTGTGTTGTAGCAGTGAGTTCTACTTGTCTTATACTATTACAGAGTGTTTGATGGTCTTTCCAGTGTGACCTCTGACACCCTTTTGAGCAATGTAGAGCTGTATGGCACCCCTGGCATACACATTATCTGAGGGAGTCTCCTTATTTTTCTTGCAGTTCTGACAATGGGGGGACACTGGTGACAAATAGGTTACTGCTTGACCCATGGCAGCAACCCCTCCCCATTTCCCTGATGCTCTCTTGGTGCTTGGCAACCCCTAGAGAGGTGACCCTTCTGGCCACATCTGTAGCAGTGGGTACAGTCATCTCCCTTGTCAGCCTCTTGGCATGCCTTACAGCCTTTCCCTCTGACCTGCCTTTTTATACCTTTCATACCATTTTATTACCACTTCGGTAACTTATCAGTTTGCTCAATAGTGGCAAATAATATTTTTCTCATCTCTACTAGCTCTGTCCTCATTTCCTGCACCACATCCTGGAAACCTGCATCTGGTCTTTTGTTATCAGTTGACACCCTCTTTCTCTTTTCAGCTTTCAGTGTGGGTTGGTCCCTGTTCTTCCTGTGCTCTCCAACTGAGCTATATCAGTTTTCTCTGGTACGTGGTGACACTGGGGCCATATTCACCTGCACTTATATCTATAACTCATTTACCCTTGCACCTTTATTTATTGTATTTTTCTTAAGCTCTTGCTGCCTTTCTTGCACTAAACTTGCTGCTTCGTTCATTTTTTCAATTAATTCCTCATCTGTGACAGCAGAATTGCCTAGGTAGTGTTTAATCTGGAATTTGATATGCTCACTTAGCAGTCCAGTCCCCACAGACCTCAACATTTTTTGGAATGAGACTGGGGCCATATTGTTCCTCAGACCCTCTCTCTTGAGATGCAAATAACAGTCTGTCCTTCAGTTCAATAGCCCTAAACAAAACATTTTGAGGGGATTCCTGTGGACCTTGGGAGATGTTAACCAATCTGTGGTATAGGTCAGAGGTACTTTCTTCCTTATAATGTCCTTTCAATATTGTTTTCAGTTGTGTGAGGGTTAAATCACTTTTAATTTCCAACATGTCCCTGATATTAAGTCTTGGACTAATTGCTTTCATAACTGCTTCAATTATGTCTGCCTCTGTATGCCCCTTCTGAAGGCCTGTATCAATTTGGTGCATTAAGTTTGTATATGACAGTCGATCTTTCTGACCTCTCTCCCCTATATGGCCAAATATTTTAAAATCTTGCTGTATTGTCACCTCTGGTATTCTCTCTGATTTGGGTTTTGTGAATATTTCAGTTTGGACTGGGTTCAAGCCTACCACTCCAAGTTTGTCACTTAACGTTTTTATTTCCATTTCCATAGCTTGTCTAGAGTCTTCAAAAGATTTCTTCAGGGCTACATATTTTACTTCTAATGCTTCCAACTGAGCTCTTTCTCTCTCTTTCTGTTTGTTTTTCAGTCATGCCTGGGGTTGTTGGGCCCTTCTTTTGTAGGTGACTGATATACAATATTAACATTTGCAGATAATTGCATGCTGCCTCTTCTTCCTCCCTTTCTTTAATCTCATCCAATACTATATCTATTGATCTCATCAAAGCACATCTGCTTTTTCTTCCTATTGTTTCATTACTTGAACCTGGGACTTTCATATACCTGCACACGTCAATGAGCTGTTCTATTTTTAACTGCAGCAGGCTTCCACTCACCCTGTCCCTTGGCTGTTCCAGTTTCATGGTGCAGGCAGCAGGCAGCAAACTTCCTGGGCTTTGTTCTCAGATTCTATGTTCCTCTCAAGGAGAATAATTCATCTTCACGTGTTGTCCTGGGGTGTCTTCTCCAGGCTGGCTCACCAAGTTTTTGTTGCACACTTGAAATGATTTATACCCAAGTATGGTTATAAGTTGTTTATTAGGTCTGCAATTAATAAAAAATAAACATTGAAGCACAGAGCTTTTCCAGGCTGCTGCTCACACATTGCAAAGAGAACTTCGCACACCCTTTTCTGCCTGCCAATGCCACTGCTGTACTTGAAAATAACTTGTGGTATTGGGTAAATGACCACATCCAGGGAATGGTGGTGCCAGGTCAAAAAATAAACAGTTACGTTCTAGTGTAGGTTACTGGCACATGCCTAAAGGCACACAATTGTGTTGCTCCTAAAAGAAGCAATATGGACACCAGGATTTCTCCAAAAAGTGCTCATCAGTGTAGCACGGAATCAGTGATTTACTCATATGTGCAATGTCCTTTGAGTGCAATGTCAGTTCATTCTATAGTGTAAAGTCCAAGGTTCGATTCAAAAACAAAAAGGCCCAGCTCTGGGCCCGGTACACAACTTGTTGCAGCAGCTTGGGGTGCAGGGATCCACCTCCTGATGACACCAGATGTGTTTCGTACTGTGGGTAATACTTTGTCAAATGACATTGCACGTGTGAGTAAATTACTGGCTGTCTTACGTTGGTGTTTTTTGGCACTTTATATTAAAGCTGAGCACTTTTTGGAGGAATCCTGGTGTCTATATTGGTTCTTATAGGAGCAACAAAATTGTGTGCTTTTTATTTATTTATTTAAAGGTTTTACCAGGAAGGCATACTGAGCTGACTACTGCTCGATTTCAGATGTGCCCTGGGGGAGGGGAGAGAGGGATAGCAGCACAAGTTACATATTTACATGTTTAGACAGGTTGCAATATACATGTAGACTTGTTACAATATTCACATACAGGTTACAATATACACATAGACTTGTTACAATATTCACATACAGGTTACATTATACACATAGACTTGTTACAGTATTCACATACAGATTACAATATACACATAGACTTGTTACAGTATTCACATACAGATTGCAATATACACATAGACTTGTTACAATATTCACATACAGGTTACAATATACACATAGACTTGTTACAGTATTCACATACAGGTTACAATATACACATAGACTTGTTACAGTATTCACATACAGGTTATAATATACACATAGACTTGTTGCAATATTCACATACAAGGTAGTGAGCATTTCTCCAGCAGATTGTGCAATGCATATGACAGTAGGCTAAGGGTATGGAATAACTTACAGTGTTGAGGCATATAACAGGGCAAAATAGAACATTTTTAGACAGGTTACGATATATGCTTTGCATAGGTTACCATATTCACATACAATGTAGAGTGCATTCAAGCGGCAGATTGTACAATGCATAATGACATTAGGATAAGGGTACAGGATAACTTACCTTTAGGTGTGTGCTGGTCACCTACGCTAGAACTTAACCTGAAAAGAACTATAACATAATTATTCTGTAACTTTAATTGGTAACAAACACAAAGTTTGCTGGCCAGTTCAGGTAAAGTTCCTTAGCACCAATAATGTTTGGGGTACAGTCATCGTACATCCCCTCTTAGAGTCAGGGTTTAACAAGTCTGCCCGATTAGTATTACAGATAAAGTAGTTCTAAACTACCACTGGGGGCTGCAGTGCTGACTAGGCCTCCAAGTTACTTAAGCTTTTAACAAACTGGAAAGCTTACCCTAGGCTTCTATACTTGCATCACTTTGTTACTGAACAGATCCTAAACTATCAATTATCATATAAGTTGCAATCTTACCTGAAATTAATAAAAATAAACATTGAAGTACAGAACTTTTCCAGCCTGTTGCTCTCACATTGCAAACAAAACTTCACACAACCTTTTCTGCCCGCCAGTGCCACTACTGTACTTCTTCTCTGGTGCCACCTACTGGAGGTAGGGACTGCAGCTCTCTTGCAGGTCTTAGCCTAGTAATTACACTAATTTAACAACTTTAGGTAACTCGAACATACAGACTACATTATTCATTGCTTAACCTGGAAATATTTTATGGGGGGGTGCTGTTTTCTGCAGCATATCCTACAAAGGGTCACTGTCAACCTTTTTTGCATCATGTTATTTCTATTTTTTTTTTTTGTTATTTCTAGGTAAAAAAACACATTTTATGATTGCTTATGTTCTATAAAATTAATTGATGATGCTAGTTGTTTTGCCTATTTCCTTTCTTAGTAGAACTGAAATGCATGTTAGTGGTGTAATTATACACAACCTTGTTTTGTTTTGGATCCTTGATCTGATCTTAGTACATACTTTCAGAACATTAGGAAAACCCCAAAAAACTGCAGTCACTCATGATTCAATAGGCTCCTCTCTTCTCATGATTGGATAGATTGTGTTGTGGGTGTTCCCAGGTCCAGGAAAGCTGCAGTGGGAGTTGATCAAGGGAATATAAACAGACAAGGTATCCTCTCTGAGAAGTTTGAGTGCATCTTTAATGATCATTTAAACTTGCCAAGGGTGGAGGCATAGACAGTCAAGGAGATTATCATAGCCCCCCCCCTTACAGGATAAACTGAAAGCAGTGAGTACCCAACACCTGGCATACTATCTAACCATAAAACTACCATGGTTACAATGGGAGAGAGAACAGAAGGTACATCACTAATGCAGTGCAGGGCAAAGACCAATAAACAAGGAACATTAAGGGGGTACACGGAACAGAATGTCATGTGCACAAATGCCTGCAGTCTGGGAAACAAAATCCCAGACCTAACGGCACTGATGGCAGACACAAACCTGGACATTGTGGCTTTTATGGAGACATGGTATGCAGGGAACCATGACTGGGATGCAGCCAAACCAGGGTATACACTTTTTAGAAAGGATAGGGAGAGGAAGAGGGGAGGGGAGGAGGGGTTGCTATGTATGTAAAGGAAGGGATTAAAGCTACAGAGGCTCTGCAATCCAGGGAGGAAGAAGAAGAAGAGGCATTGTGGGTCACTCTGGAGTTGGGGAACAAAATAACCATCCATGCTGGAGTAGTTTACAGGCCTCCTGCACAGGGGAAGGATATAGATCTGGTATTAATAAAAGCCATCCATAATATGGCAGCCAAAGGGAAAGTACTACTAATGGGTGACTTCAATATGCCGGGAACAGATTGGAATACACAGACTGCAAGTACATCAAGGAGCAGGGACCTCATGTCTGCCATGTACAGGGCAAACCTAAAGCAGATGGTGGTTGAGCCCACCAGGGAGGGGGCTGTACTGGACTTAGTGCCGACAAACAGGGACAGAATCATGGATGTTGAGGTGGGCAGTCCCCTTGGTACCAGTGACCACAAAACTGTGTGGTTTAGAGTCAACACATTGGCAAAAGAAAGCCATTCAAAGATTAAGATCCTAGATTTCCAGAAGGCCAACCTCATGGAGATGGGAGAACAGCTCAAAATTGCCCTGGCAGCAGAAGATACAGGGGAGGGGTAGAAGAACAGTGACTTAGGCGCAAGAGATCCATAGCAGGAGTGAAAAGTCAATGTGTCAGATTCCTTAGCAAAAGCAAAAGAAAGAAGTGGCCACTGTGGTTCTCTAAGTCAGTAGCCAAGAAAGTATGCGAAAAAAGGAAGGCATTCAGGAAATACAAAGAGACACAGAAAGAAGAAGACAGACTGAAATATCTGGAGAAGCAGAGAGAAGCTGGGAAAGCTGTCAGAGGGCTAAGGCAAGAACGGAGGAAGGAATAGCACAGGCTATTAAGAAGGGGACAAGACTTTCTTCTGTTATATTAATGAGAGGAAGAAGACCAGAAATTGTATTGTTAGGCTAAAGAAGGGAGAGGGTGGGTGGGTGGGTGGAGAATGACCTTGAAAAAGCTGCGATACTGAACAAATATATTTGCTCAGTATTTACCAAGGAAGAGGCAGGGAGGGGCCAAGACACATGAGGAAAGATGTACAGGGGGAGAAGTGGACACCAGCCCATTTACGTGGATAGAGTCTTGGAGCAACTAGGAAAAGTAAAGACAGACAAGGCAATGGAGCCAGATGGGATTCATCCTAGAGTGTTGAAGGAACTCAGGGAAGTCCTAGCAGGTACACTGACATCCCTCTTCAACCAATCACTAGAGATGGGGACGTACCTGGGGACATGACGAGGGCAGAGGTGGTCCCCAGCACAAGACTGGAAGTAGGGAGGAGGCAGGCAATTACAGACCTGTAAGCCTGACCCCAGTGGTGGGGAAGCTGGTGGAGTCCCTGCTTAAGGAGAGGGTAGTGGAGTTCCTTGAGTCAAGCAATGCAAAAGACCCAAGGCAGTATGGACTCAATGAGGGTAGGTCTTGTCAGACCAATCTTATCAATTTCTTTGACTGGGTGACCAGGGTGGTGGATCAGGGAAGGGTGGTAGATGTTTCCTACCTGGATTTCAGTAAGGCCTTCGACACCATTCCTCATAGAAAGTTGCTTAACAAATTGGAGAATCTGGGTGTGGGCTCTAAAGTGGTAAAATGGGTTGGAAACTGGCTAAAAGGCAGGACCCAGAGGGTGGTAGTAAATGGCATAAAATCAGAAGAGGGGAGGTAACCAGCAGGGTTCCACAGGGTTCGGTGCTAGGTCCAGTTCTATTCAATGTCTTCATAAGTGACATTGCAGAGGGACTGGAGGAGAAAGTATGCCTATTGGTAGATGACACCAAGATCTATAACAGAGTTGACAGACAGGAGGGGCTAGATAAAATGAGAAACCACCTAAGACTACTTGAGGAATGGTCAAGGGTTTGGCAGTTGGGTTTCAATGCTAAGAAGTGCAAGATAATGCACCTGGGACACAGAAACCCAAGAGAGGAATACAGGATGGGGGGGGGCAGGTTCTAGCCACCACAAGGCAGGAGAGAGACCTGGGGGTTATCATATCCGATGACCTGAAGTCAGCCAAATAATGCAAAAAAAGCAGTGGGGAGAGCAAACAGAATGCTGGGGTGCATAGAAAGGGGTGTAACCAGTAGGAGGAGTGAAGTGGGGATGCCACTGTATAGATCACCGATGAGGCCTCATCTGGAATACTGTGTCCAGTTCTGGAGACCGCATCTCAGGAAGGATATAGAATGGAAGCAGTCCAGAGAAGAGCAACAAAAATGATACATGGACTGCACCACAAGCCTTATGAGGAATGACTCAAGGAACTAAACATCTATTCACTGGAACAGCGAAGGGAGAGAGGGGATATGATAGAGACTTTCAGATACCTTAGAGGAATAAACAGGGTACAGGAGGGGAACATATTTCAGAGAAGAAAGTGCACAAGGACAAGGGGACACAACATACGGCTAGGAAGTATTTTTTTCACAGAGAGGGTGGTGGATCCGTGGAACAGCCTACCAGCAGAGGTGGTGGAAGCGAAAACAGTACGGGGATTCAAAAGTGCATGGGATAAACATAAAGGCCTTGCTGTACAGCAGAGTGGGGGAAAGGCAGTCCAGATAAGAGTAGGGATTGCCAAACCAAGTAGGGAAATAAGCAGACTAGGTAGGCTGTATGGTCCTTATTTGCAGACAGATTCTATGTTTCTATGTTTCTACGTGGTAACGTCTGTATGGTGGGCAGTGTGTTTTTCACTTTTTAAAAGAAAAAGGTATCAGAATTAATTTACCATTTACATAAACAATCTCTACAGAATATGACTAATCATAAAATGTGTTTTTAAACTTGAGACGTTTTGAGGTTTAAGAGGTTGACAGTGCCTCTTGAAGTTATGGGAAATGTTTAGAAATGCTGCTGTGTTTTACCCTGAAAAAAAAATAGTTATGTTTTTATCACGGTTTTTATGGACCTGAGGGGGTGATCCTCTTCAGGCTGGTTACCATGTCTCCCCAGAGCTTCACCCCCTCCCCCCCAGGCTCCCATGGTTTACCCCACCCCTCCATGGTGGATTTTTCCCCTTCAGGAGTAGGGAAGGTCTAGAAACACAAGTTCTTGATTCAGCAGCCCAAGGATTAATGAATGTAAGTGTGTAAGAGCTCTTGCTTGAAATAATTGTATGACTGTATTTGCCTGTGGGATTTGTGTACGTACAGAGAAAAGCATAGGTGTTCTTTTCATTAGCAAAACTTACATTACCTCATTTCAGCACACACTTAACCATCAAGAATTTCAGTTGGATACTTCTGAGAGAAAGAACGCGAGAAATGTGTCGCAACCTTAGTGCAAAGTCAAGAAATGTTATTGTGGGTAGTTAACTGGCCAGTTATCTTTTGCATGGAAATCCAGCTCGCTCTTGACATGGTTCTTAATGATAACTGAAAGAAATTCCTAATTTCTTTTGAACATTGTTTATTTATGGTCAGCATGCATTTCACACTCTATCATGCTTTCTGTCTTCATTTTTCTGGCGCAGGTTGCAGGCGCAGAATTACTAACATGTCATCCTCTTGGCAACAGCATTATACCCACTCTTGGCATCTGGGTCAGGATACTTCAGAAAGGTAACATAATTTGAATACGTGTATCTCGCTATTATGTTTTTTAAATTACTGTATGTTTACAGTGAAGTGCAGAACCACAAAAATACAGAGCAGCATCCCAGTTAACAGAAACACTAAAAACACCAAAAGGAATTCTTCAGTTGCATAGAGATGTGGACCTGGACCCACAGACAGGGAGTTCTTAAATGAGTTTATTTTAAAATGTGTCCCATGTGGCTAGCCTCAGTGTTTGATCTGTTTGAGTTTTTTTAGAGTCATACAAGCGGTGAAACAAGATTGATGGAGTGGTTCTCCACAGTAGTACAATTGTATTCACCAAGGCTGAGATATTCATAAAGATTCATTTAGGCTGTGCCAATTTTGTAGTTCATTGTGGCTTATAAAGTATGGCAATTAAATGCAGATGACATTCCATGTGTAGAGATAAACAAATTTATGTCCATATTTTGATGTCACAATGCACTTAGTTTTATCAGCACCATTTATCACCACTAAAACTGTATGAATACATTTTTAAGATATTTGAGAACATAAAGTTTGCAAAAAAATGTTTTGCAACCTGTAAGATTTCTAGTGTAAAAATAACATATGATTACTGGCAAGGGTTCATTGCAACCCAAAATCCAGTACCAGAATTCTCTGTTATACACCTGTGTATATTATGAGGGGCTATAACAGAGGGCATGCCCCATCAACTGACAAAAAACACTTTCACTTTTTTGCACAGGGGACTGTGTGGCTTAAAAACACGTTTACAAATAAAACTTAGTGAGCTTTGAAGCTTGAGTTTCAAAACCCTCATTGCACACCAGTCCAAATGTATTATTCTTTATGTTATTTTCACACTAGTTATGTCATGGCTGTGTTATTTTCACACTATATGTGTCAATCTTCAAAAGATTTGTATACCACAATGTGTTATTGCATGACTTCAGTTGAAACATCTGATTGATTTCTGTCAGGTCTTTATAAACTCTGTGACCTGCACTAGTGGCTTTCTTTTACTATACCACTTGTTTCTTAGGTCGCAGAGTTCATAGAGAACTGACAAAAATAAATCATGTGTTTTAACTTTTGCCATGCAAAATCCCCTATATATTCATGCCACACCACTGGTACTAGATGTGTCAAGAGTATTCACGTTATAGTACATTTATTTATTTAATTATTGAATTTTGCTAGTCAGGTGTGCCCACTGAGACTAAGGCTCTGTCCACATTTGCATTCTTATAATGTTACCCACAGTCTATAACATTACAAGAACGACAAACACAGATCACATCCACACTGTAGCATGGTAAACCCGTGCTACGGACTGTGATTAAAAACTGTGCTAAAACTCTGATCGGAGCAGGGTTTTAGCACAATTTCAGACTGACATGGTTGCCATTTGGGAATTCACGTCGGCAAGCATGGTGTCGGAATGCAATGTGCGCAGTGTGCTTAAACTCAGCAAGGGAAATGCACTTTTTAAAACTATTCTATGTCAAACAACTAGAGTGAAAAGAGTCTAAAAGTCCCCTTTTCAGGGATGACCCAGAATGAATTACGTATCTCGTACATTAGTACAGGATACATTTAGAGGTAAACATCATGGTAAAAAGTACAGGATACAGCAAGCAGGTTTTATTGACAGTAGACAACAGTTAAGAACATAAAGCAGTACAGGATGCTTTTAGAGGTACATCATGGTAAAACATTTTAGGATACAGTCCCCCTGCACTCAGCTGCTACACAACACACTGCTGCCCCAAACAATATTGATAAGTATGTCAATGTTTGTTTGTTTTATTTCATTTTTAATTTATTACTTTACAGACACATCTGAACAAAAACTTATTTATTTATTTATTTATTTATTCAAGTGTTTCAGCAGGAAAGCATACTGAGCAAAATTGATAATTTCCTGAGGTGTCCTGGGGAGGGGAACGTGGAAGTACAAGTACTATACATATGGGGTGGGATATTCAGACTGCGCCAGGCTGTGGCGCAAGCCTGGATGCAGCCCAACTGGGATGTGCATGGGAGTTGACAGGGTGATATTCAACGGAGCTGCGCCAAGGCACAGCATAATTGAATATCGCTCCTTGGCCACCCGCAGTGCACATGGTGCAGTGGCACTGCGCCAGCGCAAGTGGCCAGAGTGGAGCAGGGGGATGCGCTAGCGCAAGTGCCGTAGCACAAGGCGCAACAACTGCGATATTCAAAAGTGCACATGCAAATGGGGCCATAATGTATGCAAGGTGCAAATGGGGCCATTTGCTTGTCATTGTGGCCCCATTTGCATGCAGGTGCACTGATCCCCGGCGATTTGTGCCTGGCGCCCTGCCAGGTTGCAGCTGTCGGGGACCGAAGCCCCCTGCACAAGCGGCAAAGTGCCCCAATGCCCGATCATGGGTAAATGAATGTCCCATATCCCTGGTGGTCCAGTGGACCGCTTCGCACTCAATCCATTCACATATCTGGTCTGTGTAGTACGGAGGCTGCACGCTCATTGGCCCATGCTGTGGACCAATGAGCATACAGCCCATCAGAGGGAGTCGTCGGCGGCGGCGGGCAGCTGGACGGGTGGGAAGCTGCCGCCACCGCCGCCGGGGGTGGGGTGGTGGGGCTCAGTGGGTGGGTGGGGAGGGGTATCACTGGACCACCAGGGATGGATTGGATTGCCATATTCTATTACTGACACCCGCGATTGAGCTGCGAGCGGTCCACTGGACCACCAGGGATATTGGACTATTATTTATTACATAAGCCCGTGATCGGGCTGCAAGCGGTCCACTGGACCACCAGGGATTTAGGACATTCCCCTATTACTACATATGCCCGCGATTGGGCATGGGGGGTCGCTACCACGCAGGTACCGCCGGAGCTCGGGTGGCCACCAACAGCTGGCAGCTGCCGTGTTGCGCCCTTCAATACAGCAGCTCACCTGTGGGTGGCCAGCTGTTGCTCCTTTTTTTTTGGCTCACCTGTGTGAAGCGCAAGTAGGGGTTTGCATGCATGGGCTCAGCACATCCCGGGCTGAACATCGGGATGTGCAGAGGCGGCGGGCACGCCTCCTACTTGCGCAGACATTACTGATGCACTTCTGGCATATCGGATTTGTGCCAGGCACATTCCCCTTTTGAATATCATGCCGGGGCGCATCAGTGGGTTGCACATGGTGCAACTGTGTTGCGCCTTGCGCAACCCTTCTGAATATCCCGACCATGAAGTACAAAGTCTCATGAAACTACATTGTGGAATACATTGAGGAATAAATGATAGGTTGGAGGTACACATCAGACAAATTACATACCATCAAATGTACATACAATTTGCAAAAAAAAATTATTGCCTCAAAGAATACACAGGTAGAATCTAAACATACTGTAATTCCTTTCAGGGAACTGACCATTACATTCAGGTCCACTTGGAGAATTAACCACTTAATGCATCTGGTTTGACATGCATTCCCTAAATGCTGATATATCATTAGAGTGTTTCAAAGGTTTACCTCAGATTAATGTTTCAATTTTAAGCTGTGACAGTAGACCCAAGAGCTACTTGGCATGTGCATAAACATCAGTACTGTCATTGAAAGTCTGGCGCCTCTTTCCTTGATAGTATGAGGTGCCATGCATGAGGCCAAGTATTGAGTCCCATGTCTAACTGTAAGGCCGCATGTTATGAAAAACTGTACCATAGTTCCAGTATGCATTTAGTAGATAAAAGAAAATAGAGTTGGAGGAGCTGTCAGATGGCTTGGTGGCAGTGCGTTGTGCTACCATAATGGTTACCTATGTTCGGGACCACACTCAGAAGCTAGCTGGGTGGCTGGGGGGGGGCTGGGGTGGAGCTACTATTTGGCAGTGCTTGGTCTGGCCTTGGGTTCTGCTGCTGTAGCACCCCTTATGCTGGTCCAGGGAGCTTTCTTCCTCCACAGAAGGATGCTGCATGCCTGCATGGCCTATTGAGGTGCTGCCTAGTGCTGTATAGGGAGGGAGTGGAACAGGGAGCTTGCTTTCTCCACAGAGGGATGCTGCATGCCTGTATGGCCTATTGAGGTGCTGCCTCCTGGTACTGTATGGGGAGGGGGTGGACCAGCAATCTTGCCTCCTCCACAGAGGGATGATGCATGCTTGTGTGGCATATTAGGGTGTTACCTGGTGCTGTATGAGGAAGGGATGGACTAGGGAGCTTGCCTTCTCCACTCCACAGAGGGATGCTGCATTCCTGCATGGTATGCTGTGATGCTGCTTGGTGCTGTATGAGGAGGGGGTGGACCAGTGAGCTTGCCTTCTTGACAGAGGAATGGCTGCATGCCTGCATGGCTTGTTGGGTTGCTGCCTGGTGCTGTATGGGGGTTGGGGGGACCAGGGGACTTGTTTCCTCCACAGTGGGATGCTACAAACCTGTGTGGCTTGTTTTGGTGATGCCTGGTGCTATATGGGGGTGTGGACCAGAGGAAGATAGAGAAAAGGGCAGGAAAACACTATGTATCACGAATCATCAGTCTGATGATTGCTGGTATTCTCAGGCATTGCCTCATTTGGCTCCCAACAGGTCTGACAGCAGGGGTCATGGGTGGGGTGGGGTGCGGAGCTCAGCCAATGAAATTAATAGAATGTGCAAGTCTACAGTTCTAGAACAAACAGCTAACTTAAAAAAAAGAATCAAAGTAATAATGGTACTGAGATGCTTCAAGCTGTCCCAAGCAGAAGAAAGACACTCAGGAAATGACTAAACTAGGCTAACCTGTGTAAATAAATGGCTTGTGAATCACTTTTGGATACAGTATTCTAAAAGCACTTTGTCTTAATTTCTCTGATCTTAACCATTTCTATCAAGTTTTTCCTTAGATCCATCTCCTGGATTGTAGGACCACTCTGAGTGCCAATTTGCTTGATCAGCAACAGAGGTCAGTGAATGGTAATGCAACAATTCCTTGAGTATAGTACTCAGTCCACTACAGATTAATGTATAAGACAGTAGCTGCAGTCAATATACAGTAATATGCCTAAGATGCAAAATAACAGAAAGACAGTTTACAAGAAGAACAGAATGTAGATCCATAAATTACCAGTGTGTGCAGAATGTAAAAGCCTGTGTAACTAATTCTGTACAGTGTATTTGCTAATTGTATGATGTATCTAATTTTCCATCTCTATCCTGTACTGTTATCTGTAACTAATTCTGGGATGCCCCTGAAAACAGGACACATTGCAGTGGGCCTACCCAGTCACTAAAAAAGAAATACAACAAGACAGATATATTCCTTTTTATGTTGACTGCGCATAGCGCAAGAAACATATTGCGGCAGCTTTCTCAGAAGCAGGTTGTGGAGGCACGGCACTGTTGTGGCCAATGCCCCCACAGCCTGCAAAGACTTGTCCCGCTTCCCCCAGTGCCGTTGTACACTGCTTCTGACACAAGTTTGGAGCCTTGGCACCAACTTGGGACAATTTCGCCACTGCAATCAGGGGCTGCCTCATCATTGCAGTGTCAGCCATCCGCTGCAATGAGGGAGCAACCCGTCATTGCAGGGCTGGATCTAGAAACCCTGATATTGTTTGTGAACATGGCGGCGGCTTTCTGCTGTGTTCACAAACAATATAACTCCCCTCACCATATTTATTTGCCGACAGGTGTCCCAATCCCTGTCGGCTTCGGTGCCCCAATGTTCAGTTTTGGCGGCGGGGGCCCACTCCCCATTGGCATTCTGTAACACCCCTCCCCCACTTTCATTGTCTGCTGATGGGTGCCCAATCCCCACGTCGGCATAATGTACACCACCCTTTCTTGTCAGGGTACCAAAGCCTGCCCTGCTGGCTACTGCAGCCCCCAAAGAAAGAGTCCGTGACATGCTGCGCCCACCCAGCATGCCATATGCCCCTGTGAAAGAAAAACTGTCCCATATGTATTTTTTGTTTTGTTAACCTGAAAAAGGAAACTGTCCCTCGGAGGTCTCCCTGCCCCCCCGCAACCCCGCCCACCCACTGAGCACCCTGCCTCCCCACACACCCCTCACCCCATACTTACCTCAGAGCTCGGCATGACGATCTTCGTGGACCGGGAACACGTCTGCACTCTTCAAAGCCGACCGCGAACTGAGGAAATGCCGGTAAGCTGTATAATGAAATAAATAGGGTTTTGTCAACTTTAATGAATATCTCAGTCATTTTACGGAATTTTGGCACCAAATTTTCAACATGGGGGTTTTGAGACCCCTCCTCATGAATTCTTGAACTGTCATGGCGTTAATCGGGCCCAAAAGGTGATTTTTCGGTCACTGCGTGGAATCACCTTTCGGGGCTGATTAACGAAATGACAGTGCCAGTGTTCATGAGGTGGACTCTCAAAAAGCCTGTGTTGCAAATTTGGTGGGAAAAATCAAAAAAATAACTGTTTTACGAGTGTGCACTGCGCAGTTGCTATGCACGCTCATACCTTCGTGAATTTGCAATATTTTCATGCCAGATTTTCAACATTGGCATTTTTTCATACCTCCTTGTGAGCATTACAGCTGTCATTGTTCACATCCTGGCTGAAATGTGTTTTTGCACTTCCGGCGCAAAATAGAGCGGTTGCTGTGGGAAATCACTGGGGCAGATTAAGAAAATGACAGTCATACTGTTCATGAGCAGAGGTCCTAAAATGCCTGTGTTGAAAATTTGGTGATGCTAGCCCATCAAATGACTGTGTTACAAGTGTGCATTGCACACTTTCCACACACCTTTGTAACTTCGCAGATTTGTAATATTGTCATGCCAGATTTTCAACAGTGGCATTTTTTCACACCTTCTTATGAGCAGTACAGCTGTCATTTTTCACATCCTGACTGAAATGTGGTTTCACAGTAGCGGGACAGAATAACACGGTCGCTGTGGGAAATCAGTGTTCAGGACAGATTAAGAAAATGACAGTGGCACTGTTTATGAGCAGAGGTCCTAAAATCCCTATGTTGAAAATTTGGTGACGAAACTCTATAACATGACTGTGTTACAAGCATGTGTTGAACTGTTTCCACGCACCCTTGTAACTTCGCAAATCTGTAATATTTTCACACCACATTTTCAACAGTGGCATTTTTTCACACCTCCTTATGAACAGTACAGCTGTCATTTTTCACATCCTGGCTAAAATATATTGTTGCACTCCTGCCGGAGAATAGCACAGTCGCTGTGAGAAATCAGTGTTTGGGCCAGATTAAGATCGAATGAGTGAGAGGGGGTAGTGACCGAGCTCAACTGAGCTGTGTCGGGACTGCTGCAGATTTGTTTGTGGGCAGAAAAAGGCCTCAACACAAGAGCCCAGTACAAAAGGGCAGCCTGCAGCACTGGGGAAACAGAACAAGAGAGCGAGTGAGGGAGAGGGAGTGAGCGAACTCACCGGAGCACTGTCAGGACTGCTGTGGATTTCTTTGGGGGCAGAAAAAGGCGTCAATGCAGGCAGGGGCCCAGTAGAAAAGGCCAGCCTGCAGTGGTGGGAGAAGCAGTATGAGTGAGTGAGACAGGGGGACTGAGTGAGCTCAACAGAGCTCTATCAGGACTGCTGTGGATTTCTTTGTGGGCAGAAAAAGGCACCAATGCAGGCAGGAGCTCCGTACAAAAGGGCCGCTTGCAGCGCCAGGACAAACAGAATGAGTGCGTGCCAGAGGGAGACTGAGCAACCTCAATGGAGCTCTGTCAGGACAGCTGCAGCTTTCTTTGTGGACAGACAAAGGTGCCAATGCAGCCAGGAGCCTCGTACAGAAGCGCAGCCTGCAGCACCAAGAGAAACAGAACAAGTGAGTGACAGAGCGGTTGTGAGCGAGCTCAATGGAGCTGTATTGTGACTGCTGTGGATTTCTCGTTGGGCAGAAAATGCGGCAACGCAGGCAGGAGCCCAGTACAAAAGGCCAGCTTGCAGCGCCGGCAGAAACGGAATGAGTGAGTTAGAGAGGGGGAGTGTGGGAGCTCAGTGGAGCTGTGTTGGGACAGCTTCAGATTTCTTTCTGGCCAGAACAAGCTGCCAATGCAGGCAGGAGCCCAGTACAAAAGGGCAGCCTGCAATGGCAGGAGACACACAAGGAGCGAGTGAGGGAGGGGGAGAGAGTGAGCTCAACGGAGCTCTGTTGGGACTACTGCAGATTTGTTTATGGGCAGAAAAAGGCAGCAATGAATGCAGGGGCCCAGTACAAAAGGGCAGCCTGCAGTGGCAGGAAAACCAGAATGGCCGAGTGAGAGAGGGGAGGACAGCTCAATGGAGCTCTATTGGGGAAAAGGAAAATCTCTTTGTGGGCAGCAGAAGGTGGCAATGCAGGCAGGAGCCCAATAGAAAAGGGCAGCCTGCAGCGCCGGCAGAAACGGAATGAGTGAGTGAGAGAAGGGGAGTGAGCAAGCTCAATGGAGCTTTGTCGGGACTGCTGCAAATTTCTTTGTGGGCAGAAAAAGGTGCCAATGCAGGCAGGAGCCCAGTACAAAAGGGCAGCCTGCAACGCCAGGAGAAACACAACGAGCAAGTGAGAGAAGGGGAGTGAGCGAGCTCAATGGAACTCTATCATGACTGCTGCGGATTTCTCTGTTGGCATAAAAAGGTGGCAATGCAGGCAGGAGTCCAGTACAAAAGGCCAGCCTGCAGCGCCAGCAGAAACGGAATGAGTGAGTGAGAAAGGGGTAGTCAGCAGGCTCAACAGACCTGTGTCGGGACTGCTGCAGATTTCTTTGTGGGCAGAAAAAGCCACCAACAGAGGCAGGAGCCCAGTACAAAAGGGCAGCCTGCAGTGCCAGGAGAAACAGAATGAGCGAGTGAGAGGGGGGAATGAGCCACCTCAACGGAGCTCTGTCGGGACAGCTGCGGTATTCTTAGTGGGCAGAATGAGGTGCCAATGCAGGCAGAAGCCCAGTACAAAAGAGCAGCCTGCAGCACCAGGAGAAACAGACTGAGCGAGTGACAGAGGGGCAGTGAGCGAGCTCAACACGCCAATGCAATCAACATTCGGCATTGACAAATGCTTGTTTTTTTTAGGTTTGTAGTTTACTGTTCGACTATTTTAGTCATTACAATTCAATAAAATATTATAATACATCATACAGACAGTTGAAATGTTTCAGGTTCAAAATATGCACTTCACATTTGCAGAAATGTATAATCAGCATGTCTAAAATAATGATCATAAACTGGCTCAAGGCTGATAGGGAGCTCATTAGGGGCTTCCTACATAATGACATCATTGTTTACTCAGCTAGCCTGAGTGAGGATGATTATGTCATTTAGAACTCTCTCAGCAGCATAACCATGTTTGAGTCAGCTGCTCAGGGGAAGTTTAGAATATTCAGTTTGTCTGAGTTGGAGAGTCAGAGTGGCAGGAGGTCTGCCAGTTGGAGCTCTGTCACAGGGAGCCCTGTGTTTCTCACCCTAGTTTGGATTAAATCTACAGTTGCCAGTTAAGTGGTGAAGACCTTTTGTAGCAGGAATCCTTGATTTCACTCCAGGGGGAGTGAGAGGGACTGACAGTTCAGTGGATCCAAGAGGCAATCCCCAGAAGGTCATAGAGTGTTTTCAGATGCCTTTGAGAAGGACATTGTGTGAGAAATTCTGACAAAGCTATCATGAAGAAAAAGGGTGTTTTCTGGTTTGTTCTCCATGCCTTAAGGAAGGAGCAACAGATATGTGAGTACAGATGCAGAAACTGTTCTCATTAGGGAGTTGGCTGAAGTGTGTGCGCCCAAGATAAGGCTAGATCACACCTGTCAGGACCCCTCATACACTTCAGTCTCAAATTTAAAGTTTAGAGTTTGGAGTCTTTATCAGTTCAGCGGGGATTGAAGGCTTATTTTGGTGTAACCCTGAAGGAATGGCAGAGACTGTCGGTTAGGGTAAAGGGTGGGAGGAATACCATCTGGAGTCTACAAGGCAGGGCTAACTGCTTCATTGATGGGTGCCAAGGTCCCCTCGGTAAAGCCAATGCCCAGGATGAAACTTAAATATGTGGCTCAGGTCACGAATTTACACTGTGAAATGTGTTTTGGAAACGGCTCAAGAATGTGACTAGGGCCACGAGTATCCAATTTGGGAAATGGAAATGTGCTTGGAAGTAACTCAAGTATGTGGTTCAGGCCACGAGCACTTTGGGAAAAATGGATAGAGAAGTTTCTGTGGAAAACTGTACTGCCTAGCAAAGAGTTTCTGTAAAAAGAGTGTATTTGTTTTGCCATGACCAACCATTGAGGGTCCATTTGTGCTTTAGTAACATCTGCTAGTTGCCTTCCATCTAGCTGTGCAATCCTCGATCCTCTCTGTTGTAGACTATGGGATCACGTTCTATGGGACTGCAGACATCACCACCCTGTGCAGAATAAAGACTACCCCGAACAAAGCCTGCCGCCTTGTAATGGGCTGTGACAGTTGGACCCATATATGTGATCTCTATAGTCATGCCAACTGACTAAACTTTGAGGGCCATCTAAAATATCACACCTTTCTACTGGCCAAGAAGATCCACAGCAAACTCTCCCCAACAGGTCTCCACACCCTTATCTAGCCCATTACCCAACAGAGGGTATCCAGGAGCTCATCCAAAGCTCCTCATCTGGTCCCTCACTGTGGGACCACTCTTGGCCAAAGAGCCTTCTATCACAGAGCCCCTCCTATGGCTCAAAGGCCTCCCTATCTCCACCTCAGCCTTACCTACAATTGGTCCCTACAAAACCTGCCTCAGGGAGCTCCTCCTTAAGGCCTTGGCCTGTGATTGCACCTAAACTCCCCTGCCTGTGCTCAATGGAACTTGGTTGTTGCTTTGTATACAAGACCTTAGTTAATTTCACTGAATGTTTCATGTATGCTACTTGACTTCAGGTCTCACACCCTTTGAATGTTATTCTGACTCAGGGTCTACTATACCCTTTGATATTTAGCTATGATGCTAGTATGTTGACTGCTCTGTATTATATTTCCTGCTGCATCACCTTGTTGTAATAATTGTCTATAACACTGTGTTGTAACAAATGTCTGTAAATAATGATGTGGAGCCTTTGCAAAGGAGTCTATGACTCAAAGGATTGTAATTCCGATTTCCATCAATCAATAAATAAATAAATAAATAAGCCATACTGCACAATCCCAGCTGCTGCATCAGACATTCTGATCATTGCTTTCTGTGTGGAGCTATTGGGGCCCCATCAGCAGTTCGGTCTAGCATACGACTAGCATCCTCTCCCCTGGACCTGATTGTATTTACAAAGGTTCATTTTGGTAATTGTACCCCCACCCCCTCTTCCTTTAGATAATGAGCCTGGTATACACTCTAAAGCTAGGGGTGGTACCAATCTGAGTATTTCTGCTAAAAGTAAATGGCAAGCCATATGTGGGTACTAGTTCTTTTAATGGGGGGTGCCAGCTTGCCAAAAGTGGTGTGGGGTTACAAAAACATGGAGGCTCATCCAGGATGTGTTTTTGGCTGAGAGGTAAAATGCTGAGGGTATGTCTAGGCTCTTCCTGTCTGGTGGTGGTGCACCCAAACAGAAGACTGTTGCAAGAAAAGCAAAGTATGCGCCAAGGAAAATGCCATCTGAGAATATTTTGCTGCCGGTGGTTCTGTGAAAGAAAGTGAAAAAATGTGCTGCTTGTGTGTTTAAACTGGAAAAATGAACTGCTGAGCTGAGCAAAGATTGCCCTTGCCATGCCATTTTAAGTGCTTGAGAAACTGTTTAAAAGTTTAAAATTGCAAGAAAAAGTATTTGTGGACTTTAATAACAGCAATTGCTAAGTGCCCAGAAAGTTTCAAGTGTGTACTGTGAAAACTAGGGGAGTCACTAAGGAAAATGTACTAAGAACTGTGTTAAAATGCCTTGAATGCTCTTTGCCCCATTGAAATTGCCAGCCAAGAAAAGAAAAGTGACAGTTTTCATTTTAAATTTGCCCTGCTCTATGATCGCCATGAACGAATGTAGCCAAGAGAGAGAGAGAGAGAGAACTCATTTGCATGGCGTTGTGTGATTGGTCTAGCAGAACCAAGCCCCACCCTTTGCCTGGATCTCAGTGTTGTGGAGTATTCAAGGAGAAGAGCAAGTAGCTTGCTAGCCAGAGCAGCCGCAGGAGGAATCGCCGAGATCAGAGAAGCATTTCAAAAAACAACGTCCTGAACTGTCACAGTAAAACCTGGGCTTAACCCATTTGGCGACCGCAAGTAGCAGCGATCGCAGTATTTTTTTGTGACCGATACATGGGTCTGCCAGCCCGATCACTGGAAAGGCCCTACAAACCAGCAGCAGGCCATTTACCATCAGCAGAGGGAATCAGCTACTGCTTGAGTAAGCACCAAGTAGAGCAAAATGAACTGTGGTGTGAAAAGTTGGAGAACTGTAAAACAATGCAACAAAAGTAACAGAGAAAGAGTCTGTAAGCATTTAAAAGTGGACTGTGTGTGTTGTTTCAAAAGAGAGCTTCAGGGCAGTACTGATCCAACAAGTCCAGAGAAGTGCAGAGACAGTATGAATGTGCTGAATTGTGTTAAAAGTGAAATTTAAGTTGTGCCTTAAGCAAAACAGTTAAGTGCAAGATCGGACAAGCAGTCTAACAATTTTGAACTCTGTGTGTGATGGAGAAAAGTTACTGCCGTCATTTTGGGGTGTGGTCAGCAAATGTAAACAAAGCAGCCAGTGCCATCTTGGACTAGTGTCTCAAACATAGAAAAGTTTCAAGTGGTTGTGCTAAAGATGTAAAGCAAAATGCAAAAGTCAGGCAGCCTGTTAAAAAACTGCTGCAGTGTGTTAAAGCCAAATCTCAGTCAGATTACAGAATAGTAACTTGGGATTTGCGTGTTTATTTACAAAAAATGGCATCAGCATTCCCCCACTACCCACTCCATGCCAGGGCATGGATTGCACAACAAGAAAAAGAGTTAAACTCACTTTAAGCAACTGTACAGTTGTGAATCGGCACCATCTGATGTGGCTTTACCGAACTTTCCAGTCAATGTTGCATTGTTTGCTTGAAGCCAGGGAGGGATGTTCTGCTAATCCCACATTGCACAAGCAATTTGGGATGTGTGAAATAAGTGGCACAGTAGTAACAAAAGCAAAAAACATCTTCTTAGCCCCGACATGGACACAGGAAGGGGACCCTGCCAGATCAGAACAGCAACAGGCTGGTTGCAGTAAGCGGGAGTCCATTGAGGTTGTCAGGGAATTTTCTGAGACACCTTGTGAGGGTGATCTGCAATGGCAGGAGAGAATGAAGTTTTCCACACTGCAGAGGGTGGATTTGGATGCTGAAGATGCAGGTCCTGTGGATCCATGGGTCACCAAGCCTATTGGGTGAAGATGATGTGAATGAAGCTCTGTGTTGGGAAGCCAATGCCTCCATGTGCAGTGAGGAATGGACAGTTTCAGGAGCTGATGCAACTGTCAGCTTCTGGGCAGCGCATGTACTGTAGAAAAGGAGGAAGTTGCAATAGCTATGGCGGGGCAGTGATAGTCGCCACTAGCATTGGCTTCAGTAGAGCCTCCTGAGACAGAAATGGAGGAGGGCTCTAGATCCATGCCATCGAGTGCAAAGGTGGACTGCTTTTACTCTGCACTGAGTGTTTGAAGCTGGCTCAACCAGGATTGGCCAACGCCAAGCCATGCCTCTGGGTTGGACCTAGTGGAAAGCAGAAAGGAAGAACAAATAATTCGAAGACAGGCTATGGCCGAGTATGGACAGGCATACCCTTTCTTCCCTCAAAATATCTGGGAGGAAATAGAGGTGAACAGGCATGCCTGGCTGTGGGAGGAAGATAGTGCCAACCCACACCCAAATGTGAACAAATTTGTGAGAATAAAAATATGCAATGAGAGGCTTCAGTTTTGGAAGCGTGGCAGAACTTTGCTAACTGATTCAATGCGAATCGTGGACAAGGCTGGCCAGGAGACATTTTACAATGTTACTGCAGTTCATCCTGATGGAGAGACAGTCTTTGCTCCACACCCCAAGTGACACTACCCATGAATGGTACCACTCAGTAAATAATGCCCTCGTGCCAAGTTGAATGCAGCAAGGCCCGAGCAGCAATCTGCCACCGAAGTGGCAGCAACTGAGGGAGGAGTTGCTTTTCTTCTGGTATTCCAGGTTTATTTGCAGCAGCGTCCAGGGTCATCTGCGGCAGCTTCCAGGTTAATTTGCAGCAGCATCCAGGCTCATCAACCCAGCAGGAGAAGATTTCTCATCCAGGTCCAGCAGGAGGTCATGGAAGAATCTGATCTGAAGATTTCATCTCTCCAGCAACAGAAGATCAGCAGACCACAGGTCCAGAGAGGTGATGTTGACATCCATTTGTCGCCTAGAATGTGGTAAGATGTACTTTATCCTTTTTACATTTTAATTTGACTGTTTTACCTACCATTGAGGATGTCCCAGGAACTTTGGTTCACCAATTGACACTTCTGAATGGGACTGCAATGCTAGCAGGCCTCGTGCCTGTCAAAGAACTGTGTTTCAGCAGGCTTTGGCCTAGGAGAGACTCTATGTATAGTGTCTTGGCACTCTGGACATTTCTCCTTAGAACATCAAACATTGTAGGGCTTCCCTTCCCCAAAATGTTTTTGTAAATGCTTTTATGTTTTCAATTTTTGTACTTTTATAGGAAAAAAAGTTGTATTTATTTATTTATTTTTTTAATAATTTTCCCTCCGGTCAAGGCCTGCGGAGACTCTCTCAGGCATCCTGCCTGATCCTGCCTGCCTGAGGTCCCCCTGATCCTGTGCCTCCTCTCTCCCCCCCTCCCTACAGCCAGCATCCCCAGCTTAACCCCTCTGGGGTAAGGCTGCCCCTCCTCTTTTGGGCTCTCTTACACGTAGACTCTGGCTGTTGGAGTAGGGCCCGGGCGGAGGACCTGGAAGGCCAGACAGAGTGGATATAGCGGTGGGCATGGGGGTCAGGTGCCATTGCCTGCCCTGCGGAGCCAGGTTTTTCCATGTTCTTGGTGCCCCACCCCCTGCGTGGTGCACCCATGATGTGCTGGTGCATGGCAACCCTGCCCACGTCATCCATGCTGCTTGACGTGCAGCTAACATGCTGCAGCACCCCCGATCTCCACCAGGAGCCGCTGGCATGTTGAGCTATCCCCCACCCTCCCCCGGGGGAGGAAAGCAGCCCTGTGTGCTCTCAATCCTTGCCCCATCTCTGCTGACCCCGGCACCCGAGCTCGGTCTTGAACTCGGGTCACCGGCGTGGCGTGAGGTGTGGCATCCAGCACCTCAACCCTCAGTGCCACCAGGCCGACTGAAAAATCTTCTTTAAAAAATTACTTTTTGGGATTGTGTAGTATCTGCAGTGGGAGGTTTGGTCACTGTGTGGTTTACAGGTTGTATTTGTTTGCAGAATGTGTTTTGCAATGTTTTCTTTTGCAGGTGTTCCTGAGAGAAGACAAGACAAGAAGAGGATTCTTAGGTCTCTTCGGAGGCCTCCTTTTTAATGTTGCTAGGCTTTGTGTAACTGTGTAGTACAATGCTAACCATTGTTTTTACTTTACAGGTGTAGAGTTTTTGTAGTTCTTAGATTTAGGAAACGTACTGCCAAATGCATGTTTCTAAAGTGGGCTACAGTTCTAAATGGTGTAAAATGGTTTGGGTATGGGCACCCGGTAGGTAGCATAGGTCAGATAGTTTTTCCCTAGAGAGCTGGGGGGGGGGTAGACAGGCTGGAGGTCTTGATCCATGGTAGGGGCCTTCAGTGCTAATCTATTAGGACATGCTTCAGGAAGTTTCTTGGAGCCACTGAAAATCCATAGACAGTACAGTAATAGGGTAGGAGATTAAGTTTCTTCAGCAGACCTCTGTCCTTTAGTGTTACCTACCTGTGCCTAGCACATGGTAAGGGAGGACCTGATCAAACCTCTCCATAGAGAACATAGAGGTAGGATGGCCTGGTACTGGACTGTAATCTGGCTGCAGACAGCCAGTGGTTTGGTTGCGGTGAGTGTAACCACCCAGTTCCCCTGGGGTTACTAGAATCCTATTAGTACTAATCTTAGGCGGGTAGGAAAGGCAGCGGGTGAGGAGCTCATTAGGGGCTTTCTACATAATGACATCATTGTTTGCTCAGCTAGCATGAGTGAGGATGAGTGTGTCATTTAGAACTCTCACAGCAACATAACCATTTTTGAGTCAGCTGCTCAGGGGAAGTTTAGAATGTTCAGTTAGTCTGAGTTGGAGAATCAGAGTGGCATGAGGTCTGCCAGTTGGGGCTCTGTCACAAGGTGCCTGTGTTTCTCACCCTAGTTTGGATTAAATCTACAGTTGCCAGTGAAGTGGTGGAGTCCATTTGTAGCAGGAATCCTTGATTTCACTCCAGGGGGAGTGAAAGGGACTGCCAATTCAGTGGATCCAAGGGGCAATCCCCTGGAGGTCCTAGAGTGTTTACAACTGCCTTTGAGAAGGACATTTTGTGAGAAATTCTGACAAAGCTACCATGAAGAAAAGGGTGTTTTCTGGTTTGTTCTCCATGCCTTAAGGAAAGAGCAACAGATGTGAGTACAGATGCAGAAACTGTTCTCATTAGGGAGTTGACTGAGGTGTGTGCCCAAGATAAGGCTAGATCACCCTTATCAGGAACCCTCATACACTTCGGTGTCAAATTTAAAGTTTAGAGTTCAGAATCTTTAGCAGTTCAGTGGAGATTGAAGGCTTCTTTTGGTGTAACTCTGGAGGAATGGCAGAAACTGTCGGTTGAGGCAAAGTGTAGAAGGAATGCCATCTGGAGTCTACAAGGCAGAGCTAACTGCTTCATTGATGGGTGCCAAGGTCCCCTGGATAGAGGCCAATGCCCAGGATGAAACTTAAATATGTGGCTCAGGTCACGAATTTACACTGTGAAATGTGTTTTAAAAATGGCTCAAGAATGTGGTTCAGGCCACGAGCATCCAATTTGGGAAATGGAAATGTGTTTGAAAGTAACTCAAGTATGTGGTTCAGGCCATGGAGCACTTTGAGAAAAAGGGATTGAAAAGTTTCTGTGGAAAACTGTACTGCCTAGCAAAGAGTTTCTGGAAAAAGAGTATACTTGTTTTGCCATGACCAACCATTGGGGGTTCGCTTGTGCTTCAGTAACATCTGTGAATAAAGCCATACTGCACAATCCCAGCTGCTGCACTGGATATTCTGATCATTGCTTTCTGTGTGGAGTTATTGGGGCCCTCTCAGCAGTTGGGTCTAGCATACACCTAGCATCCCCTTCCCTGGACCTGGTTGTAGTTACAAAGGTTCATTTTAGTAATTGTACCCCCAGCCCTTTTCCTTTAGATAATGAGCCTGGTATACACTCTAAAGCTAGGGGTGGTATGAATCTGAGTATTTCTGCTAAAAGTAAATGGTAAGCCATATGTGGGTACAAGTTCTTTTAATGAGGGGTGCCAGCTTGCCAAAAGTGGCATGGGGTTACATCAGTATGACAGTAGACACTAATATATGTCAATAGTTTAGACAGTAGTAACAGGTCCCCCAGCTTAATATGTTAACTGATTTTGCTAAAATGTGTACAGTGGCCTAGATATTCAAGCTGTGCCAGAAGAGCAAGTGGTTAACTCAGCATAACTGAGATGTCTGAGGTAAAATTGCTATATTCAAATGAGATGTGCAATTGTGCATCTCGCCTGACTATAGCAAAAAATGTCTGCATCGGCGCATCCCCCTATTCAGTTTGAATACCTGGAATAGGGATGCGCAGTGTATCGTGCAGATGCACAGAGTGCAAATTCCAGATATTCAGACTGAAACATGCAAATTGGGCGATTAGCCATGCAAGGTGCAAATGGGGCCATTTGCATGTCATTATGGCCCCACTTGCATGTCCTGTGCTGGGATGCACCTGGCAGGATGTGCTGGGTGCCCTGCAAGTAGGATGTCAGGCCATAGTCCCTGATAGTCTAGTGTAACCCCCCTCCCATCCCCAAACCCGATCAAAGGGTTGTGACAATATTTCCAACATCTGTGGTAGTCTAGTGGTACCCCTTCCCGTTCCTAAAACCCGATCAAAGGGTTGTGACAATATTCCCAACATCCCTGGTAGTCCAGTGGTACCCCCTCCCATCCCTGATACCACTCCAGGACGCTTCTGGAATCGAGCAACCCTGCTCAGCATGCCTTCCTGGTTAAACTCGTAAATAAATAAATAAATAAATACCAGATTGTGCCAAAATAATTATGTTTTCCTTTCCCTGGTGGGCTAGTGGCCCCCTTCCCATCCCCATACCCCAATTGTACCGAAATATGTAATTGTTCCTTCCCTGGTAGTCTAGTGGCCTCCCCAACCCCCATCCACTCAGCACCTACATCCCACTCCGCTCCACCCATCCCATCAGTGCATCAGTGGCAAGGAATTGATGGACAGCTCAGTCCCCCTTGCACACCACCACGGCTGCCCGCTGACTGAACTGTCAGTAATGACAGCATACTGTACTTACTACAATCCTATTGGTCAACACTGTCAACCAATGGGCTTGCAGTGTGTACTATAAGCTGTCATTCACAACTTTCCTTAAGTTATGCATCCAGGCTACTACAGACCAATGTATGAGACACCTATTACAGTTTGTGTTAACATGCCTGAGAAACAGCACAACAGAGCACCAGTTTGCATGGAGAGCAGTGCGTAGAATTCATAAACAATACAAGAAAACATGATTTCTGATGTGTTTGTTTTTTGTAAATATTTTCAAGGCATATGCATGCACTGTAAAGCTTAAAATCCTCACAAAGTAGCATGGGTTTGCATGCCCGTGTGTGTGTGTGTGTGTGTGTGTATGTATGTTAAGTGGTGAGGGGACCGAATAGAAAATAGCACAACTGGCATTATGTTCTACTGACCATATCATCACTTAGACCTCACCACCACTGACTCATGTATGTTGAATGTACAATAATCTCGAAATCTGCACAGAATTGCCAACGACAGCAAGAGGCACTACAAGCTGTTGCTTCGTGCCTAAATAACAGCTGGTGAGACATTACCACTGCAGCTCCAGTTGTCCAGCTATGCACCAATCAAACAAACCAGCAACTGGCTTTTGTACATTTTAGGATCCCAAATGAGCAAAAACTATGCAAACTAATACTATGGTTCATGGCTGCAAATTTGAAATACAGTATTCAAATAATACTTCCCAACTAACTGTCTGATAGTTGGGTCAGGAGATCCATCTGGTCCACAAATAAACTATAAGGTTTTGGTTGTAGAGAGACAGTTACAAGAAAAACAAAGTCTTTGCACACAATTACATCTGTGCCTATATCCATAAAAACATAAGGCTCTTATTCGGGTCTCTTCGTTAAGGTCAGATTGTTGATCTTACTCATTCTTCCCCATCTAGTGCCCTGTGTAATTTTTTCAGCCCACTTGTTGGCATTGTTAGGGTCAAGGAATGAAGCGATATTCTTCTTATGTACAATACAAAGTCATACTGGGGACATCATAGTGTGGCTGCTTTTTGCATGTCTCAGAATTCTCCTCATCCCGTCACTAATCTTTTCTTTCACTTGCAGGCGACGTAGCTTAAATCCGGAAACAAGATTAGCTCTGTTCTGGCAGAAGCTGCCCTTTCCTTTTGTGAACTGTAGCAGTAGGTCTTGGTTCCACTTTCCATTCTGTATCAGCAAGACGTGCAGGGTACATTTTCATTCAAAGGTTATACATGTGATATAATCTTGTATACCTTCTGAAGACAAAGTTTGAGGTCCCCCATACCTGCCATCAATTCCTTTTGGATCTAGTCCCTCGAACATTACAGCAACTGAGCCCCTTTATTTCCCTCTGGGATTCCCAAGATCATTCACTGACTGACCTTGCTTGCCCCTCTGAGGTTTCTAGTCAGGCTTGGATATATTAATTTTCTTTAATTTAGGTGGCCACCAAATGTGCTGCTGATTTAAGTGTTGTTTCACTTAGTAAATTTTTCTTCTTGTACTGTATCCATTGCCATTTTGCTTGGATTTAAATAAGTATTCACTATATCCCATTTTGTGTTTATCTCTATCACTGAGTTGATTAATCGTTGCATTTTAATGCCCAAAAATTGTAGAGCCTCACTTGGTGCCTGTTCCATCATGGCGTCCAAAGGGCCAGCTCCAGACCACAAGGTCTGAGCTCCTGCTTGATTTTTGCCTTTTGGTGGATCTAATGTCTGTTGATTTTTTTGAGGCATGCCCATTTTGATGAGAAGCAGGTTTCACTCACTAAATTATTGTGAAAGTTTTTTTTTCAAATGATCGCTGGAGAAAGATATTTAAAATACTTTAAAATGTCTTGACCCAACAGTTATATTTCTATGCAGCAACCGTGCTTACACTTCTCCTATGGAATGTAATTTTGTTGCTCTTTTTAAAACATCAACTCTGCCAGGCAACAACTCCTAACTCTGTAACTATTTCCGTCTGACTTAAGTGTTTCTGAAACAGCACTCAGTCAGACAGAAGCAGTTACAGCTTGAGGGCTTGTGTCCTGGAGGAGGAGGTTTTAAATGAGTAAAAAAACATATCCAACTTTGAATATAAGCCACAGCTGAAAAAACCAACTCTAGCCAGAGCCGATAGGGCTGTGAAGAGCTACCAAGTGACCAAAGTTACACATGTGCATAGAAACATAGAAACACAGAACATAGAAACATAGCAACATAGACTTTGACAGCAGATAAGGACCGCTTGGCCCACCTACTCTGCCCATTTTCCTACCTAGAGGATAAGCTGCAGATCTTATTTAACCAACAGCCTATTTCTTCCTACCCCCCACAAAAATTGCCTTATGTCTGTCCCATGCATTCTTGAATTCTCCCACAGTTTTAGACCCCACAACCTCCTCAGGAAGGCTGTTCCATGCATCCACCACCCTCTCTGTGAAAAAATACTTCCTCACATTGCCCCTGAGCCGTCCCCCCCATCTTCAAATCGTGTCCCCTTGTTCTTGCACATTTCTTTTTCTGAAAGATGCTACCCTCTTGGACTTTGTTGATTCCACTGAGGTACTTAAACATTTCTATCATGTCCCCCCTCTCCCTCCTTTCCTCAAGGGTATACATATTATGCTCCTTTAGCCTCTCTACATATGGCTTGTCTTGCAGACCCTGCACCATTTTAGTTGCCCTTCTCTGAACTGCCTCCATCCTGTCTATGTCCTTGCGGAGATGGGGTCCCCAGAACTGGACGCAGTACTCCAGATGGGGTCTCACCAACTGTCTGTACAGGGGGATAACAACTTCCTGTTTTCTGCTGGTGATGCCTCTTCCTATACATCCCAGTATCCCCCCAGCCCTCTCTACCGCCTTCTCACATTGCTTGCCAACCTTAAGGTCATCTGATATGATTAACCCCGGTCCTTTCCATTTTTGTTGTTGTTACTACCCCCTCCATTGTGTAATCTTCCCCTGGGTTTTTGTTTCCCAGGTGCATCACTTTGCAATTCTTTGCATTGAATCCAAGCTGCCGTACTTCTGACCATTTCTCCAACCTTGCCAAGTCCCTTCTCATCCTTTCCACGCCTCCTTGTGTATCAACCCTGTTGCAGATCTTTGTGTCATCTGCAAAGAGGCATACTTTTCCTTCCAGTCCCTCTGCAATGTCACCTATAAAGACATTAAAAAAGACTGGACCCAGTACTGAACCCTGCGGTACCCCACTAGTAACCCCTCTTTCTTCTGAGTGGTTTCCATTTACAATTACCTTCTGTGTCCTGTTGTTCAGCCAATGTTTTACCCAGGCTACCACCCTGGGACCCACTCCAAGGCTGGTTAATTTGACTACTAATCTTTTGTGTGGGACTGTGTCAAATGCCTTGCTAAAGTCTAGGTAGGCCATGTTCACAGCCCCTCCCTGGTCTACTACTTTGGTCACCCAGTCAAAGAAATCAATTAGATTCGTCTAACATGACCTTCCCGCTGTGAACCCATGCTGCCTTGGGTCCTGTGCCCCACTGGCCTCTAGGTACTCAACAATTCTTTCCTTCAGAAGTGATTCCATCACTTTCCCTACCACAGAGGTCAAACTGACAGGTCTGTAGTTTTCTGCCTCTGTCTCGCTCCCACTTTTGTGAAGGGGAATCACATTAGCCTTCTTTCAGTCTTCAGGTACCACACCATCCTCCCATGATTTGTTATAAAGGGTAGTCAGTGGTGTCACTAGTTCTCTGCTTAATTCTTATAGAATTCTGGGGTGAATTCCATCTGGCCCCATTGCTTTGTCCACCTTCAGTTTTAGGAGTTCTTTCAGAACCCTTTCTTCTGTGAAAGAACTGGGATCGACCCCCCTCTCCAGAGTGCTTCTGTTAATTGGATTAGGCACCTCCCTCACTTCCTCTTTTGTGAATACTGAACAGAAGTATTCATTCAGTATCCCTGCTTTTTCACTGTCACTCTCTGCCCACCCACCATCCGTTCTATTCAGCCTCACTATCCCTCCCTTTGTCTTTCTACGCTCCCTGATATACCTATAAAAGGTTTTATCCCCCTTCTTAACCGAGTTGGCTATCTTTTCCTCAGTTTGTGCCTTAGCTATTCTGACTACTCTCCCTGCTTCCTTCTGCCTTAACTGGTACAGTTCTCTGTCCTGCTCCTTCTGTGTTTCCTTATACTTCCTAAATGCTATCTTTTTCTCCCTAACCTTCACCGCCACTTCTTTTGAGAACCATAGTGGCTTTTTCTTTCATTTTGATTTGTTTATTTGCTTCACACAAAGGCTTGTTGTCTCTGTGATGGCAGTTTTGATATTTCCCCATTGTTGCTCCACCCCTCCTTCTAGCCTGTTTGCTAGTGCTTTTATAAGGCACTCTCCCATCTTGCCAAAGTCAGCCCTCCTGAAGTCCAGAACCCTCACTTTTGTATGGCTTGACTCTGTAGCTGAGTTTATCGTGAACCACACTGTTTGGTGGTCACTTGTTCCCAAATGGCTACCCACTTCTAGATCTGAGATCCTCTCACTGTCCCCATTTGAGAGTATGAGGTCTAAGATTGCTCCCTCATGAGTAGGTTCCAAAACTAGCTGTCTGAGGCATGCCACCTGAATGGCATCAAGAATGGCCCTGCTTTTGGATGGGGCTGCAGCAAAGGGTGCTCCACTTAACATCTGGCATATTAAGGTCCCCCATCAACAGTATTTCCCCTTTCTCTGCCATCCTAAGTATGCCTTCTATCATATCCTTGTCCATTCACTCCCCCGACATGGGGGTCTGTATACAACCCCTGTGCGGATTGTGGTGCCATTTCCAGTCTCTAAGGTGACCCACAGTGCCTCTTCTCCTCCCTGTTTACTCTTTTGTTCAGTTGCTTTTATCCCTTCCCTTACATAGAGAGCTACTCCCCCCTCTTCTGCCCTCCCTGTCTCTCTTGTAGGTTGTGTACCTTGGTATGTTAACATCCCAGTCATGGTTCTCTGTGTACCATGTTTCTGTGACTGCTACAATATCCAGGCATCCCCTCTTCCATCAAGGCCACCAGTTCAGGGAGCTTGTTGCCCAGACTATGGGCATTGGTACTCATTACCCTCCATTTCTTGATGGCCTTACCCCTTTTTGCCCCATCCCTGTCCTTATTGCGTTTGTCACTTTCTCCATTTACCCCTGCGCTTCTCCCTATTGACATCTCTATGTTGGTGTCTACCTCACTTAGTACCCTGATTTTTTGGGGGCTAGGATTTCCCTGCTCCTTTCCAGTGCCCCCCCTTGGCTAGTTTAAATGCTTGCCAACGAAGTATTTAAACCTATCACCTAGGATCCTGGTTCCCCTCCTGGACAGATGCAGACCATCACACCAATATAGGCCTGCATCCATCCAGGTGGACCCCCATCCCCAATGAAGCCAAATCCCTGGGCTCTGCACCAGTTTTTCAACCACTGATTGAATCCATGGTGTGGAGCACCTAACCTCATCCATGCCATGACAGGCAGCACCTCCGAGAAGGTTACTGTGTGTGCTGTTGTCTAAGGCCCTCCCCATCTCCACAAATGCTTCTTGCTGCTCTGATCCCTTTCTTAGCCAGGTCATTTGTTCCTAGGTGGACAATGACATCCAGTTCCCTCCCTGTGCAGCTGCTCATGTGATCCTGAGGATTTTCTCCCTGTCCCTCAAGCCATGGCGTGCAGGCAGGCACTACCCCTCCCTCCCTTCCTCCCTGAGTTCTACCTTCCTAACAATGGAGTCCCCCACCAGGAGTTGTTTCCTTCCCCTGTGGGGTCCCATGCCACCCTCCTGTGGGTCTCCTTTGTGGAGGTTCCCAGCATCCTCCTTGGTCTCCACTGTGGGTACCTCCATAGAGGAACCACACTTTTCCAGAATGGCATAGAAATTGTGGAAAGGTACAACTGGAGGGATGCGCCTCTGTTCCACCATCCTCACCCTCCCTGAGTCCACTGTGGTCCAACCGCTCCTCTTTCTTGGCAACCTCTGAGGCAACGGCAGTGACACTGGTGGTCCCTGGGTGGGAGAGGAGGTCCCACAAATCCTTGCCAACTCAGCCTGGAGATGAGCAACCTCCTCCCTCAGCCCAGAGAGGTGCCTGCAGATGGGACAACACTGCATCCTCCAGAACATCTCCCGGAAGACTGCTGCTCCACAGCCACTGCACTGCACCACTCCCATCATGTCTTTTTTCCTGGCCCCCTAACTGTTGTTTGGAATACTTACTCTTTCCTCTGTTTGTTTATTTTTTTTCTTCCCCTACTTACAGTACTTACTGCCTCTGTGCCCTTTTAGCTCCTGATCTTTCTGTTCTAAGACAAGAAGTTCCTATATTTCTCAGTAGTCTCCTTACTTGCTCAGAGTCAGACCTCCAGCAGCTAGGGGGGCATGGAGAGCTACTCTTACCCTTCTAGGATGGTGAGTCTTTGGTGGCTCTGTGATCACTCACTTCCTGCTCCCAAACAGGAAGTTCCTGTTGTCAGTTAAATCCTGTGCCTATAAAAGTAGAACTGGTTTAGGGTGGAGGGGAGGGAAGGAGGGCAATATAGTCCTAGTAGAGAAGTTTAGTTATACCGTAGCTCCTTCCTCCTGGTGTTCTGTCTGTTGTCTGGCAGACGCTATCTGAGGCAGTGCTTAAATCTGGTTTTAACCTGGCTCCTTCTAGCTAAGCCACTCCCCCCTACTTTGCAAATCTTTCTACACTTAGTTAATTTCACAGATAACAATTCCCTTCTGACACCTGTGACAAGTACCTAGATAAGTACACAGATAACACAGATAACAGATAACAATTTACTTCAACTACCTCTGACAAACACACTAACTCTTTTTTTTTACCCTAAATTGAAGGTCCCAGTACAAGATTTCTAGTTCTTAGTCCCAGTAGTGAAGTTTTGGTTATACCAGTAGCTCCTTCCTCCTCGTGTTCTGTCCGACCTCTGGAGGTAAGTATGGTGTTCTGTCTGTGCATAGGAATTATTCAATGCCCGGGTGTAACTTGACCATTTTTTGGAGGTGGTGCACCAAATTATCAACATGGCCTTTTTGGGACCTTTCCTCATGAAGATGGTCAGTGTCATTTTGTTCACTTCTCCCGAAAGGTGATTTCGCAGAGCGAACGCGCTATTCTGTGTCACAGGTGCAAAAACACATTTTGGGCAGGTTGTGGAAAATGACAGCTGTACTGTTTTGAAGGAGGTATGCAAAAATAGAAATGCTGAAAATGTGGAGTGAAAATATTAAAAATTGGTGACGTTAGGAGCATGCGTAGAAACTGTGCAATGCACACTGGTAACGCAGTCATTTTTTGGAACTTTTTCACCAGATTTGCAACATGGGCTTTTTGGGACCCCACCTCATGAACAGTGGCACTGTCATTTCATGAATTGGTCCCGAAAGGTGATTCCGAGTAGCGACCGTGAAATCACCTTTCACGACCGAGTAACAAAATGACAGTGACAGTTTTCATGAGGTGGGGTCCCAAGAACCTCATGTTGAAAATTTGGGGTAAAAATTCCAAAACAGTGGCTGATTTATCAGCATAAGTTGAAAATCCCTTTGAATGGCATTATAGCAGGCTTACCTTAGATTCTTCAGTTCGCGGTTTGGCTTTGAAGAGTGCAGGCGTCTCGGTCCAGAGAAGAAGACAGAGCCGACCTCTGGAGGTAAGTATGGGGTAAGGGGGGTGGGGGGAGATAGGTGCTCATTGGGAGGATGGGGATGGGGGAGGGGGACTGCAGCGACAATAGGGGGCCATTTTCTTTTTTTAGGGAAAAAAAATGGTGCGCAGCGATGATGAGGGACCATTTTCTGTTTTACAGAAAAAGAATGCATTTGGGCACACTGGAGTGGGCTCCCAGTGTGCCACATAACTGGGGGAGGGTTTTACAGGATGCCGACACAGGACTGAGCACCCCGATGTCGGCGGGGGTGGGGGGGGAGAATAAAAAAAATTAGGCACACTGGGGTGAACTACCAATGTGCTGCATGAGCGTGTGTGAGGGGGTGCACATAATGCTGACACAGAGATTGGACACCCCGATGTCGGCAGATAGAAAATAAACATCTTTGAGCACACTGGGGTGGGCTCCCAGTGTGCCACATGAATTGGGGGGGTGTCACAGAAAAATCTTTCAGCACACTGTGGTGGGATCCCAGTGTGCCACTTGAGTTGGTGGTGGGGACACAGAATGTCACGGAGCTGGCGCCAGTGACACAACTGTGCTTTATGATGGCTTCAGTACATTGCCTTATTATGGTTTTAAACAGACTAGCTGTTATCAAATAGTAACACAGTAGCAACACAAGCAACACATTTACACACCAGGCAGGAAACATAGTATATGATGCTAGATTAATTATAAATAAAAAAAAAAATTGTTCTGTGCACTTCAGTGCAAAAACTATCTGGCTTCTTCCTTGAGGGTTTGTGGTATTTTGTGTGTTCAGTGCTTTAGTGATTCACTGCTTCACACTGTTGCTGTACTGTGGTATTCCTGTTAGTCCACCTCCTGTTAGTTCACCTCGTCTTCAGAGTCAAGCTCCTCCTCAGTGTTCTCATCTGGAAACTTGCTAGAGACATGCATAGAGGTTACATTCTGCAAGGGCTCTGGTGCTGCAGTGCTGGATCCAGGTTTAAATATACTGTTTTGTGAGCAGTGCTTGCTACTCCTCTTTCTTTAGTGCAACGGACCACATCTGGGTCATTGGTTATTGTGCCACAGTACGTGAAGGGTTCACAATTACCTCCTTACTCAACACATATCAGGATTCTTTGACCCACTCCAACATCTTCTGATTAGACAGAGCATGTGGATTACTGGCAGCAGTGTGCTCTCTCTCCCCTCAGTGGCCAGCCAGAGATCATAGCACTTGTGGTAGTGCAGTTTAAATGGCACATTTCCAAATATGTCTGAATGCTGTACAAGCTTGGTATACCGACTAGGTATAGCACAGATGACAGTGTTCCTGTTTTTTGCACGGGTCTTCACAGCTTGGGAGATGTGGCACCTAAGTGTGTCCCATACAACCATTAGTGAATGCTAGTCCACCCTTCACCATCTCTAGCCACATCAGCGTCAGCTCCTCTGTCATCCACCCATTCCCAGACAAGGTGATGATAACTCTGGGAGAATTAGTCAATCCTTGGGAAAGCATTTCCTTTGAAAACAGCAAAGGAGGGGGGTTCTTCCATCGACCATGGTAGCAAGACAGACTGTGATCCTCTGCTTTTCATGGCCAGTGGTGAGGAGTAGGACACTTTACACTGACTTTGTTGAATGTTTTATCTCCTGGCATATCAGCCCACACAGCTGTTTCATCTATATTTTCAATGGATGACAGTTTTATATTGTGTGTGCTGACCTGCTGTGATCAAAACATTCAGCAATCTTGCTGACATAATCCTTTAGCAGCTTTTGATCCATGGTGGTCTTCTGCTGCATCGTGAATCCCCACCTCCAGATGAAGCAGTCTACCCAGCCATGGCTAGCAATGAACCCAGAGTCCTCTATCAGTGAGGCAGCCTTGAGGGAAGTTGTTTTCCAGGTCATGCTCAAATGCGGCTTATGTTGCTGGTTAATCCACTCTGCCAGCTTGGTTTCCTCATTTAGAAATAGGGCTTTTTGCCCACCACCATCCAGACTTCTTCTCTTTTAGTTTGATGAGCTTGTCCTGGCTTCAGGCAAGGCAAGGCATATTTATTTATATGGCGCCCAATCCTGGAGGCCCTGGCCACCTTGCGTAAAAGAAAACAGGAAGGTTAATACAATAAAAGAAAGTACAAACGAATATCATATATAACATTTCCCATTCACAGTGCGTTAAAATTAATACTACCATCTCACATAGCCACCAGGTCCACTCAGGGGTTCCCCAGGGCTCTATACTGGGGCCCTTGCTCTTTAGTCTATATCTAAATGCTCTCCCCAACTCCTGCTTGGGAAACATACTTCTTTATGCTGATGATGCGGTACTGTTCTCATCACACCTGGACCCTATCCACCTTCAAAATGTCCCCCAAAACTCTTTTAGCCAGGCTGAAAACTGGTTTATTGAACGCAGACTTGTACTGAACCTAAAAAAATGAAAATCATGCTCTTGGCCCACAACTAAAATAAACACAAAGACTCCCCTCTCCGGGTCCTGTCCAATAAACTCCTCCCTCTCGAACAAATTAACTTCTTCAAATACCTTGGTATCACATTTGACCCTGCTGTCTTTTTCCACGACCATATGCATACTCTCTGCTCTGCTGTCAACTCACAAATTGGTCTACTATACTGCCATAGGGACTGCCTCCCCCCGAAGCACAGAGACTACCTATAACTTCCTCTGTCCTATCCCTCATCAACTATGGCCTCCTGGTCTATGGGGCTGCTGACAACACTGCCCTCAACAAAATCAAACTGTCACTCAGTAAGGCCTGCCGGCTACTCACAGGTACCAATAGGTTTACCCACACCTGCACACTGTACTCCTTGGCAAACGTGCTCAACTTCGATGAGAGGCTGCTCTACCAGTCCTGCCTCCTCACCAAGAAAACTGTAGCAGATATGGCCCCTCTGGGCCTGTCCTCAATCATCTGCCAACCCCCCCCCAACTTTCTCCACCCGTAGCTCCTCCAGGCCCTCTCTCCAAGTACCCAGAGTCAGAACCTCCCTGGCCCAGAGGTCTTTCCACTACAGAGCCCCAACCTGGTTTAATTCCCTCCCTGTTGCCATCACCTTGGAACAAAGGATCGGGCCTTTCAAAAAAACCCTCCAGCACCATCTTTTCAACACCCGCTGCTGCAAATGCCCTTAGCTGAGTTACATGCCTGGCCCAAGACTATCTTCTTGGGGCTCTCTCCCTAATATGCTCTGCTCCCTAGTTTCCGGTTGCCTTATTGCTCTTAGTTTGCTCCTTTAATGCTTATTTTCTGTGTGTAACATGTAAATATTAATTTTAGCTACTACCTTGGATAGGAACTTTATACCCTTGAATATTGTACATCTACTGTATCTTGTTATGTGTCTGCCTACATTGTACTCTGGTGTGGAGCCTTTGTAAATGAGTCTCTGACTCAAACGTTTGCAATTCCGATACCTTTAAATAAATAAATAAAATAAACATATAATACAGCATTAAAACAATAAATATAGTCTTAAAAATATATTAATAATATATATTAGCTCTGGTTAGTCTGGGAAGGCCAGGCAGAATAGATGAGTCTTTAGACCCCCCTTTTTTTTTTTTTTTGATGTTTCTGTTTATCCCCTCCTTCACCCTGCTAATCCTGCTTCCTCGGGAGATCCTCAGAGTTTACCCCTGCAAGCCACCTTACCTTGATCCAATGCTGGTCCCCCATGCAGCCACGGTTTTCCCCCTGGGCGGGGACGAGGTGGGGTCCCTACACCCCGATAATCAACCTTTCGTCAGTCCCAGGTGGCCAGGCAGGTGGATGCAGATGAGGGCTAGCTTCCGGAACTCCATCTTCCCGGCACTGGCAGGCATTTTCTCTTGTTTCTATGGGCGTCACGAGTCCCCTGACGTCTTGACACGTACATCGATGTCCGTGACGCCCTACCCCTCCGACATAAGCCTCTGGTACCCGCTGAGTCCCAAACCTTTGCCCAGGGCCAGCCAAGAGCCAGAGCCGCTGATGTCCTGCTGCTCCCCCAACCTCCACCAGGGGTCAGTAGATGCCGAGCCATTTTCCCCACCCTCCCCCGGAGGAGGCGAACTGTCATGGGATACTTCAGCCTTCTCCTCCTCCTCCCAGCCGGCCCTCCAGAGACCCGGGCTAGTTCCTGAACCCGGGTCACCAGTGTCGCAGACGGAAATCCAACCACTGCGCTGGCGGGCTGGCTCTTTAGACCCCTTTTAAATACCTCCACTGTCGGGGGCCTCCCTGACAGAGATGGAAAATGAGTCCCAAAGGGCCAGTCCAGCGACTTCAAAAGCTCAGTCACCGGACATTTTTAAGCTGGCCCTTGGAACCACAAGGAGGCTCCTGGTAGAGGAGTGAAGGGAGTGGACTGAGATAGCAAGTGTCAGGAGATCAGCCAGGTAGCTAGAGCCCAGTCTGTATAGGGCCTTGTAGGTGAGCAAGCCCACCTTGAAGATGATCCTCCACCTAACAGGCAGCCAGTGCAGAGCTTGTAGGACCAGAGTCACATGACTAGACCTGGATAGGCCTGTCAGTAACTTGGCTTCTGCATTCTGCACCAGCTACAGCCGGCGGAGGGTCCCTCTACTGACCCCAAAGTATAGAGCATTACAGTAATCAAGCCTGGATGTAACAAAGACATGTACCAGTGATGGCAAGTCCTCAGGCAGAATCAGGGGTTTAATCCTGGCAATATTCCTTAATTGGTAAAAAATACTTTGGGCTACAGATGACACCTGAGCATCAAGTGTTAATCTGTTGACCAGGATAACGCCAAGATCTCTCACCCTAGGGGAATCCATCAATGGAGTTGGCTCCAGGACCAGTCCTGTCACCACTCCAGAAGCACTCCCATCACTCCCGTGATCTGGCTCAATCACTAGGACCTCTGTCTTGTTGAGGTTCAGTCGCAACCAGTTGGAGCACATCTAGACATTCATCTCAGCCAGGCAGTTGTTAAGCACTTCCAGTGTGTCATGTGTTCCAGGGGCAATGGACATATACAGTTGGGTATCATCTGCATAGCAGTGAACACCCAAACTGTAATGCCTAATGAGTTCACCCAGGCCAGCATGTACACCGCGAATAACATTGGCGACAAGATCCAACCCTGAGACACTCCACATGGCAGGAGCTTTGGGGAGGAGGAGAAATTCCCCATTGGAGATAGTACTCAAACCAGTTGATGACAGTGCCAGCGAGTCCACAATATTCTATAAGGTGATCTTGAAGCACAACGTGATCCATGGTGTCAAATGCTGATGAGAGATCCAGAAGAACAAGAATTGACCTGTCTCCTCTATCTCTTGCCCTGAGGAGGTCATTTTGCACCCCAACCAGTGCCATTTCGGTGCTATACCTAGCCCTGAAAACCCAGCTGGAATGGTTCATAGATGTCAAAGGTCATGAGGTGCTCCTCGAGCTGCTGCACCACCATTTTCTCAACAATCTTTCCTAAAAATGGAAGGTTGGAGATCAGATGGTAATTCGCCAGGACATCAAGGTCAAGAGATGACTTCTTCAAGAGGTGCCTCACCAGTGCCTCTTTCAAGGCATCTAGAAAGACTCCCTCCAATGGACACGGGATAATCCTGGTGAATGCCAAGCCAATGGTCCCAACACATCTCATCAAGAAATGGGTTGGGGCAGTATCCAATTCACAAAAGATGTGCCTCAGCTTCGAGATCACCTCAATGACCTCAGCCACCTCCAGTGGTCTAAACTCCTCCCAGACAATAGAAGCACCTCTGCTCCTCTCAGGCTGGTCACTGCAAGGCAAAACCTGCCTCGCTGATGAGATCCCCGACCAGATAGAGGACACCCTATCAAAGAAGAACTGAGCAAACTCATCACATAATGTGGTTGAAAAAGCTTTTCTTGGCTGTAGAAACACTGGATAAAGAAGTCTGTTCACAGTCCAAAAAATCTGAGCTAGTCTGTTATTCCCTGCAGCACTCTCCCTGGATAGAAACTCTGCCTTCTTACGGTTGATTGCCCCTTGGTTCTCATGGTAGTGAGCATGCAAGGCCACGTTGTCCTCCCCTGAACGGGTCTTCCACCAGCAACACTCCAACTTCTGACCCTTGATCTTCATCACCTTGAGATCCCCATCAAACCAAGGGGATCTCAAGCGAGAAAATCTGGGTCATATACCGACTGGTGTGATGGCATCAAGCGCCTTGGATACCGCCTTAATATAGGTGGCCACCACCTCGCCCATACCAACCATACATGCAGCATTTACACCAGATAAATCAGCTACCACCAGTAGTCCTTCTGGGGACAATCCCCTTCAAGGGCGATAGATGATCATCTCAACAGGGGAGGGACTATCAGGGGGGACCCCAAACAAGAACTTCACCATGCAATGATCAGACCAAATGAACCGATCAGTCATGAGGCTCATAACCTCAAACCCCAGTGAGAAAACCAAGTCCAATGTGTGGCAGTGGTGATGGGTCACAGAAGTAACTACTTGTGTCAGGCCCAGTGATATCCTCAACTGGAGGTGGCCATAACCAAGTTGCGAAGATTCGCCATTGACCCAGGCATTGAAGTCCACCAAAATCAACCATCTGGGGGACTCCAACACCTTGTCGATGACAAAGTCCACGACCTCCTGCAGGAAATCTCCTCCTGACACCAGAGGGCGGTAAATGCGGAGAATACTGCTGCCCACACCTGGACCCCCATGCACTGCCACACACTCAGAGGAACTGGATGAACCCACTGTGTGCCCAGTGAAGCCCAAGCTGGATCTAAAACAGACGGCCACACCCCTGCTCCTGCATTCCCTCCTCCGGCAGTGCACCACAGAGTACCCAGCGGGAATGGCCGCCTCCAAAACTGGTCCGGTGTCGTCACCCAGCCAAGTTTACGTAATGCAAGCCAGATCGACTGAAGAAATCAAGTCCACCATAATTGCAGTCTTGTTTCTCATTGATCTGGCATTACACAGCACAGCCTAAAGGGGACTAGTGGATGCTACAGGCCCCCAGCCTACCTGTCCACTTGGTCCGGTGGGAACCCTAGGAATGGACACCAAACACGTCTGGCCTCTCTCTTGGTTCCACCTAGCCCCAGGACATCTCCTACACCTGACCACCCCATTACCTCTCACCTCCATCAAGCCCACTGAGCCCCGCCGCCAACATGCATGCTCCCTAGTGATACCGACCTCCCTGCAGCGCCTTGCTGCTGTAGCTGGAATAGGTAGGTCAGTAAAGGGGCAGAGGTCATGCAGCTGGGATGCAGCATAAGCAATACGGAGGGGTCCAAGACTCTGACACATCCCCAGCACTAACCAGATCCTCTAATGCACTAATGCCCTTAAAACAACTAAATATCCTATCCCCAAACAAGGGGTAGCAAAAACACTCACTAAAACTATTATAAACCTGCCTCTACACAAACATCTCACATCCTCCCTAATACACAGATTATCCTAAACACACACAACAATCACACATTAACTAAAAACAGTCCTCCCTACCAAACCCAAGTAATAAAACCAAAATAATAAGCAGCAGTTTATATGAAAATCCTCAGAGGCACTGTGTCCCAGGGGCAAGTCAAATGAATACCGCAGTTACAAGAAATAAAAGCCCAAAACAAATAAATAGTTTACGAAGAGTCTCAGGCTCCGAGATGTAGGACTACAGATGATGCTCTCACCACCTTCCTTGCTGTAAAAGTCACTTAGCACAGGGACAGTCCCAAGCACAACAGACACTGAAAAACCTGTAAGTTGCAGTCACAGTATAACGGCACTCTCACTGCCGATACTTCAGTTTTTCCAGCAGCACTTTTAATCCGGGGGAGGGTAGAAGCCAATTTGCAGAGCTCTCTCACCACTCTGCACAAACAGAGGAACACTTACTTGAAGCAGAGAGTCAGGGTTCGATTAAAGAGAAAAATGTATCCCAAGGCTCTCCAACCAACAGTCCATGTGGAGCGCAGCAGAAGTCCTGTTCATACACAGCCCAATTCCAAGGCCACCTCTGTTCTTCCTCCTCCGCCACTGCTCCAGTGTTCAATAGACTCACTGTCCAACTGGAAAGCAGGGACTCACAGACCGCTTTGATGGCAACACCAACAGAAACAATCCTCTTCAGCTTCACCTGCTTTCTCTCCTCTGGCAGGGCTTCATGATGATTTCCCTGCATCAAACTCCCCCACAGCACCTCCTCACTCTGAGATCCAAGGTAACAGTCACCTCACTCAGCGACTAGTCCCACCAACAAGCCAGGGAGCCTTAGCTTAACAATATAACAGTTGAAAATGTAAAAATGTAAATAACTGTAGATATATGGCCTCTGGACAAAGGCCACCACAGGAAACGCTAGAAAATAATGAACACTACACTCCTATCGTGTATTCACTTTAGCCCTACCTGTATCTAAAAAGCCCTACACTAAGCCTGGCAGAAAGGAATGTCTACACAAGTGACAACACTTGTAGCAAACAGAAAAGCTCCAAAAAGTCTCTCCTCAAAGACGTTCTGGGGAAAAACCTTGAGGATTCTCTAAGACTTCTTTACTATTGAAAACCTACAAAAAGGATGCCTTAGGAGGTCAATAATTCAGTGCTACATGGAACGCTACACAGAGCACTGTAGACAGCTGTCCAGCCTGGCGGCCATCTGCCTCCTCCTTAGGAACTCTTGTCACATGACATTGCCTCCAGTTCTGGCTTTCTTTTCCACCACTCCTGAATCTGTTTCTTGCCAGCTTTTAGATCAAGTGCTGGGCATCAGTTGCCCATCATCGCTGCCTTACAGACTTCATTAGCTTGTAGTCCAGGTTGTAGACTTTGTGCTTTGCCATTTCCTTACTCCAGCAACCTGATAGAACTTGACAGACTACCTGAAGGTATGACAGATACCAGTATCTGTTTGCACTAGCGTAGCCTGAAGCACAGCAAGAACTGATTAGCACTAAGGCACTAAGTAACAGAAGCCACCCCCATTACAAACCTCCCTCGAATAGAAGCCATGGGTGAAAATCATAAACACAATTAGAAGTCAGAGAATGGAAGTATGTGAGTTTTTTTTTTAAATAATTCCTTGAACAATGGAGATTTGAGGGTTTTTTTGGTAGGGGAAAAGTTGCCACACATCAGTGCATTTTAAAATTACACTTCCAATTGTTCTTTTGAGCTGCGGGTGAGTGGATTATACAACAGCTGGGAGTGGGATGAGGTTCTCTCAGTATTTTGTTTTTTACAACACAGCTGAGGAGGGTAAGTTTTTTTTTTTTAAAGTGTACTCTATATTGTAAAGAAATTGATAGAAAATCAAATAATATATGGTATGTGATTCAGGTCTCGGGATCACAACCTTCTTGTACATGGAAATACAAAATCACACATACCCCATAATGCAAAGCATCATGGGATGTATATGAAAATCAGCACAAAATGTTATGCTGGTTCAACTTTAAGCAGCGACTTTCAGCTTCTTGCACGTGGTTTGCTGTCTGTTATTCTACTTATTTTGGTTGAGGACGGGCCTCCTGTGAAAGTGACACACTTGGTTGAAGACAGGCCTACTGTGAGAGTGACACATTTGGTTGAAGACAGGCCTACTGTGAGAGTGAAACATTTGGTTGAAGACAGGCCTACTGTGCGAGTGACACATTTATTTCCATAGTAGCTCCATCATAATGGAATATTTAACCAAAGGAAGAGCAGCTTTCACAGTGATAATAGCATCACAACGGTCCCACACTATGCTTAGAACAAAGGGGAATTCAAAGCAATTATGTCTTCATATAAAGAACTCATTTAAGCAACAGTATTTGTTAGCAAAACAATTCATCATATACTTCTTTTTAGCAAAAGTGTATTTCTGACATCCTTAGATTCATCCTCGATGTATTTTTAATTTTCTCAGATATTTGTAAAACAGCTTTTTTAGCTTCATTTGTAACAAATGACTCTCGTCGTTAAAGATGGCCACCACTCGCAATTTTTAGAAATCTCTTCTGTTGAGGTTACCTGTTGAATGTACATACCAGGTTCGTGCTGTGGGTGTATTAGGATGGTGCTAGCATGTATTATACGGTTCTGTGTATGATTTCAGTGGTTCTGCCTCAGCCTGTATCAGTAGAGCTGGGCAAGACAGAGCAGGCTCGAGACTGGCTTGATCTCAGTGCCTGGCCTCGCTTGGCTCGACCTCTATAAGCAACTGAGAGCCAAGGTCAAGCTGAGCCAGTTATGGTCAAAGTAAACATCATTGCCAGCCTGAGCAGTCAGTGTAGTGTCTGAAACGTCCAACTCCTATTCAGAAAACAGGCTGCAATATCCAGGGCTTGGCTCGTGTTTTGGCTTGTAGAGTCAAGCCAGATTCCCGACTTGGTTCTGGCTTGGCTCTAGGTGAAAAAGCCCTGGCTTGCCCACCTCTGTATATCAGGATTTTTCCTTTTCCGCATCTGCACTGCCATTCATTGCACCTGTTTTGAGCTCTTTATTTGTATGTTAAAGCCGTTCATTGTGCTTTTGCTTAGTTTAGTTTACTTTTTATGTGTACTTGTAATATGTTAAATTGTACTCTGTTTATACTTTATTCTGTACTAATCATTAATACTGTGTATGCTTTTACCACACTTGTAATACGTTAACTTATACTGTTTATACTTTATTTTGTACTAATCGTTAATACTGTATGTGCTTTTATCGCACTTGTAATATGTTAACCTATACTGTTTATGCTTTATTTTGTACTAATCATTAATACTGTGTGTGCTTTTATCGCACTTGTAATATGTTGACCTATACTCAGTTTATACTTTATTTTGTACTAATCATTAATACTGTGTATGCTTCGTATCACACTTGTAATATGTTAAATTGTACTCTCTTTATGCTTTATTTTGTACAAATTGTTAATACTGTGTATGCTTTTATCGCATTTGTAATATGTTAAACTGTACTCTATTTATACTTTATTTTGTACTAATTGTTAATACTATGTATGTTTTAATCGCACTTGTAATATGTTAAACTGTACTCTGTTTATTATGTTTGCTTGCTCGCATGTGCAAGAAACATAGTGCCATCATCCGAGATTTCGGAGGTGTGTCACCCCCTCTTCCAATTCAGTCAGTGTGTTGGCAGGCGCGGCCCCTGTCTGCCAATGCATGCTGGAGCTGTCTATGACAAGCTCCAAAATGCAGTGGCATACAGTTGAAAGGAGGAGCTACGCTTGGTGAGCAGCGATAAGATATCGCCTGCTCATGCTAACTCCCCACACACACACACACACACACACACACACACACACGCATACTGTGTGCTGCTCCCCATGCACACTCTATAGCCAATGGGGTGCCCAATCCCATGGCTAAACTCCCCCAAAACCTTTCAAATGCCCGCTGGGTGCCCACTGGCGTGGCAACTTCGATAATGCCATAGCCGATGGGGTGCCCAATCCCCGTCAGCTTCACTGTCTCTCCCCACCATACTATCGCCCGATGGGGGTGCCCAATCCCCGTCGGCTTCACTCTCTCCCTCGAGTACAAGATGCCACGCTGAGCCCACCCCAGCGTGGCAACAATGCTATGGCCGACGGGGTGCCCATCTCCTGTTGCTCCCCACACACCCCCAGCCGCCCATCTGCCACACTGGGAGCCCACTCAGCATGGCAAGCGTCCGCTTCTTCTTTTTATTTTTTAACCTGTAAAGCAAAACGGTCCCACGCGGTCTTCCTGCCCCCCTACAACCTTTCCACCCCCGCACCTGCCTCCCCACCCCTCCCTCACCCCATACTTACCTCCGGACCTCGGCGCCAGCGATCTTGGGTGGACCTGGAACTCGTCTGCACTCTTCAAAGCCGACCGCGAACTGAGGAAATGCCGGTAAGCTGTATAATGGGCTAGATAGGGTTTTTTCAACTTTGTTGCATATCTCAGGCATTTTGGGGAATTTTTGCACCAAATTTTCAACATGGGGTTTTTGGGACCCCTTCTCATGAATGCTGTCACTGTCATGGCGTTATTCGGGCCCGAAGGGTGATTTCACAGTCACTGCGTGAAATCACCTTTCGGGACTGATTAACAAAATGACACTGCCAGTGTTCTTAAGGTGGGCTCTCAAGAAGCCTATTTTGAAAATTTGGTGGAAAAATTCCAAAAAACGACTGTTTTACGAGCGTGCGTTGCGCAGTTCCTACGCACACTCGTAAGTTCGTGAATTTTAATATTTTCACTCCATATTTTCAACATTGCCATTTTACCACACCTTCTTATGAGTAGTACAGCTGTCATTTTAGCATCTCACCCAAAATGTGTTTCCACTCATGTAGCGCTGATAGGCGCGGTCGGTGTCTTGAAACCAATGTATGGGACAAATTAAAGAAAACCACAGTGACACTGTTCATGAGCAGAGGTCTTAGAATGGCTATGTTGAAAATTTGGTGAAAAAATTCCTAAAAATGACTGTTTTACAAGCGCGTGTTGTGCAGTTCCTACGCACGCTCGTAAGTTCGCAAATTTTCAATATTTTCACTCCAGATTTTCAACATTGCCATTTTACCACACCTTCTTATGAGTACTACAGCTGTCATTTTTCACATCTTGCCCAAAATGTGTTTCTGCCCATGTAGCGCGCAATGGCGCAGTCGATGTGCGACATCAATGTATGGGACACATTAAGAGAATCACAGTGACACTGTTCATGAGCAGAGGTCTTAAAATGGCTATTTTGAAAATTTGGTGAAAAAATTTCCTAAAAATTACTGTTTTCCGATCGTGCGTTGCGCAGTTCCTATGCATGCTCATAAGTTTGCGAATTTAATATTTTCACTCCAGATTTTCAACATTGCCATTTTATTACACTTCCTTATGAACAGCACAGCTGCCATTTTTCATATGCCGCCCAAAATGTGTTTTCGCACGTGTAGCGCACATGCTTGGCCAATTACAGACCTATATCTAGCCTTCCCTTTATAGGGAAGGTGATTGAGAAAGTAGTTGTGCTGCAGCTGAAGAACCATCTTACCATTCATGATATCTATGATCCTCTCCAGTCCGGTTTTCGGAAGAGGCATAGTACATAGTATTTTATTTTGTACTAATCATTAATACTGTGTATGCTTTTATTGCACTTGTAATATGTTAAATTGTACTCTGTTTATACTTTATTTTGTACTAATCATTAACACTGTGTGGTATACCGTGTACAAAGCGACCGCAATTGAACGCTTTCAAAAAGGGCGCCTCAATCACAGCGCCTGTGTATAGGGCTAGTGACCGGATACCTGGGTGGGCGACATTGGGGGACAGGAAGTGTATGCACGTGTATGCGTGAGAGGGAGAGGGGGAGGGAAGGGGTGCTATGTGGGAGGGATTCTGCTGGGCAGCTCTCGAGCTGGTTGGTTATCATGATGGGGAGGGTGGTCAGCTGGGGTGTGCAGGGTTTGGTCTGGAGCATTGCGTTTTTTTTTTTGCACTGGCAGGTGGCTTGTTATTTTTTCAAGAAATCTCCCCCCCCAACATGCACCTCCCTGGAGTTGAGAATCCTTAAGTAGGGGGATGTGGGGGGCAAAGCCCCCTGCATAACATAGAAAGCCAGTCGCTGGTTTTCTAGTCACTGCGAGTGTACATTGCTGTAATTCATTTTTGGTGATGTACACTCACCCAAACGGCGATTGCTATTCCACGATCACTGTTATCACAGAGAACCATACTCTGTATGCTTTTGTTATTGTATTTCCTATTCCCTCTCATCCAGGAAAGGAGCTTGGCTCAGTGTGCCTTTCCCAGTTACCAATTTTCAACTAAATAAATAAAATAAATAATTGTATTTTTTAACTCATTTTTATGTTGATTGTGCACATGTACAAAAAACATGTTGCATCAGCTTTCTCCACAAGTAGATTGTGGAGGCATGGCACTGTTGTGCCCAATGCCCCCACAGCCTGCAAAGGCTTGTCCCGCTTCCCCCAATGCCATGGCATGCTGCTGCTGACACTAGTTCAGCCAGCGTGCCACAACTTTCTAAAAAATTAGCCGCTGCAATCAGGGGCCGCCTCGTCATTGCAGCGTCAGCCATCCGCTTCAATGAGGGAGCGACCCGTCATTGCAGGGCGGATGTGACACCCTGATATTGTTTGTGAACATGGCGGCAGGTTGCCGCCGTGTTCTGAGCTAACTCTTTCCACCGTGTTTACTTGCCGTGAGGGGCCCTCCCGTCGGCATTCTATCCCCGTGTTGTTCCTGCCAGCGGGTGCCCAATCCGTCGGCATAATGATACCCCGTGTTGTTTCTGCGAAGGTGCCCAATCCCCATCAGCATAATGATATCCCTCCTTCTGTTTCTATAGCCGAGGGGTGCCCAATCCCCCTCGGCTCCTACAGCTCCCCGCCCCCTTTCCTTGTTTGCCGACGGGGGTGCCCAATCCCCCGTCGGATAACGCATCACCCACCCACACAGGTGGCATGTTGGGTGCCCACCCCAGCATGCCAAAGCACCTGTTAAAGAGAAAGCGGTCCCCGATGTCTTAATTTTTTCACCCTGTGAAGAAAAAATGATCCCTCAAACTCTCCCAGGCCCCTCCCACAACCGCACCCACCCTGCACACCTGCCTCCCCACCCCCACCCCATACTTACCTCTGGGTCCAGCGTAGCGATCATCGGTGGACGGGAACACGTCTGCACTCTTCAAATCCGACCACGAACTGAGGAATTCACGGTAAGCTGTATAATGTAATGAATAGGGTTTTTTCAACTTTAGTGCATATCTTGGGCATTTTGGGGAATTTTTTCACCAAATTTTCAACATGGGGTTTTTGGGACCCCTCCTCATGAATTCTTGAACTGTCATGGCGTTAATCGGCCCAGAAAGGTGGTTTCGCGGTCATTGCGAGGAATCACCCTTCGAGGCTGATTAACAAAATGACAGTGCCAGTGTTCATGAGGTGGGCTCTCAAAAAGCCTATATTGCAAATTTGGTGGGAACAATCCAAAAAACGACTGTTTTATGAGCGTGCGTTGTGCAGTTGCTATGCACGCTCGTAACTTCGTGAATTTTCAATATTTGTACGCCAGATTTTCAACATTGGCATTTTGTCACACCTCCTTGTGAGCAGTACAGCTGTCATTGTTCACATCCTGGCCAAAATGTGTTTTCGTACTTCCGGTGCAGAATAGCGTGGTCGCTGTGGGAAATCAGTGTTCAGGACAGATCAAGAAAATGACAGTGACACAGTTCATGAGTAATGGTCCTAAAATGCCTATGTTGAAAATTTGGTAACGATACTCCATAAAATGACTGTTACGAGCGTGCATTGCGCAGTTGGCATGCACACTCGTAACTTCGTGAATTTATAATATTTTCACTCCAGATTTTCAACATTGCCATTTTCCCAGACCTACTTATGAACAGTACAGCTATCATTTTTCCCATCCTGGCCGAAATGTGTTTTCGCACTTCGGTGCAGAATACAGCGGTTGCTGTGGGAAATCACTGTTTGGGACAGAGTAAGAAAATGACAATGATACTGTTCATGAGCAGAGGTCCTAAAATGCCTATATTGAAAATTTGGTGATGATAGCCCATCAATTGACAGTGTTACAAGTGTGTGTTGCGCACTTTCCACACACCCTTGTAACTCCGCAGATTTGTAATACTGTATTGTCACACCCGATTTTCAACAGCGGCATTTTTTCACACTTCCTCATAAGCAGTACAGCTGTCATTTTTCACATCCTGATAGAAATGTGTTTTCACAGTTCCGGCGCAGAATAACGTGGTCACTGTGGGAAATCAGTGTTCGGGACAGATTAAGAAAATGACAGTGGCACTGTTTATGAGCAGAGGTCTTAAAATCCCTCTGTTGAAAATTTGGGGACGAAACTCCATAACATGACTGTGTTACAAGCGTGCGTTGAACTGTTTCCACGCACCCTTGTAACTTCGCGAATTTGTAATATTGTCACGCCACATTTTCAACAGTGGCATTTTTTCACACCTCCTTATGAACCCTACAGCTGTCATTTTTCACATCCTGGCTAAAACATGTTTTTGCACTCCTGTCAGAGAATAGCATGGTCACTCTGGCAAATCAGTGTTTGGGACAGATTAAGATCGACTGAGTGAGAGGGGCGAGTGACTGAGCTCAACTGAGCGCTGTCAGGACTGCTGCAGATTTCTTTGTGGGCAGAAAAAGGCGTCAGTGCAGGCAGGGGCCCAGTACAAAAGGCCAGCCTGCAGCTGTGGGAGAAACAGTACGAGCGAGTGAGACAGGGGGACTTGGTGAGCTCAGCTGAGTTCTATCAGGACTGCTGCAGATTTCTTTTTGGGCAGAAAAAGGCACCAATGCAGGCAGGAGCCCCATACAAAAGGGCAGCTTGCAGAGCCAGGACAAACAGAATGAGCACATGAGAGAGGGAGACTGAGCGACCTCAACAGAGCTCTGTCGGGACAGCTGCGGATTTTTTTGTGGACAAAGGTGCCAACGCAGCCAGGAGCCCCATACAAAAGCGCAGTCTGCGGCGCCAAGAGAAACAGAACAAGCGAGTGACAGAGCGGTAGTGAGCGAGCTCAACGGAGCTCTATTGTGACTGCTGCGGATTTCTTTGTGGGCAGAAAATGCGGCAATGCAGGCAAGAGCCCTGTACAAAAGGCCAGCTCGCAGCGCCGGCAGAAACGGAATGTGTGAGTGACAGAGGCAGAGTGAGCTAGCTCAGAGGAGCTGTGTCGGGACTCCTTCAGATTTCTCTCTGGCCAGAAAAAGTCACCAATGCAGGCAGGAGCCCAGTACAAAAGGGCAGCCTGCAGTGCCAGGAGACACAGAACTAGCGAGTGAGGGAGGGGGGAGTCAGTGAGCTCAACAGAGCTCTGTTGGGACTGCTGCAGATTTGTTTGTGGGCAGAAAAAGGCAGCAATGTACACAGGGGCACAGTACAAAAGGGCACCCTGCACTGGCAGGAAAACCAGAATGAGCGTGTGAGCAAGCTCAGCGGACCTGTATTGTAACTGCTGCAAGTTTCTTTGTGGGCATAAGAAGGCAGCAACGCAGGCAGGAGCCCAGTAGACAAAGGCAGCCTGCAGCGCCAGCAGAAACGGAATGAGTGAGTGAGAGAAGGGGAGTGAACGAGCTCAATGGAGCTTCATCGGGAGTGCTGCAGGTTTCTTTGTGGGCAGAAAAAGGCACCAACAGAGGCAGGAGCCCAGTACAAAAGGGCAGCCTGCAGTGCCGGGAGAACCAGAAGGAGTGAGTGAGACAGGGGGAGTGAGCAACCTCAACGGAGCTCTGTCGGGACAGCTGCAGATTTCTTCCTCGGCAGAACAAGGTGCCAATGCAGGCAGCAGCCCAGTACAGCAGAGCAGCCTGCAGCACCGGGACAAACAGACTGAGCCAGTGACAGAGGGCCACTGAGCGAGCTCAGCAGACCAACGCAAACAACATTCGGCATTGACAAATGCTTGTTATTTAGAGGATTTAACTCAGTATAGCCAAGAATATCACAACCGAATGGGGTGACCCACCATTTCTGTTTAGATATAAGTCTTATCATCTGTACTGTACAATAAAACATGACTTTGTCTCTAAGAACAACTTCCTCTGTGAACTGACATACCGATTTAGACAGTGCTAAGTTAAAAAAGATAAAATTATATGTACCCCCCCCCCGTGCAGGGACTTACCTGGAGCTCCTGAACTCTGCCTGCCATCTCTGCTGCTCACTCCTGCCCCAGGACTGCAGCTGGGAAGGGGACAGGAGGAGTCATCACAAAAGACCACTATGCATTCGTGCAGGGAATGTGTGCACATTCAAGCAGCCGCATGCGTGAATGTGTGAGCTGACTTTACAGCTCAACCATTTCTCAGCACTGGAAGAACCCGTCTGCCACAGGAGTCTCGACAGTCACATCAGCAGCCAGCCACTGCACCTCCTTTAGTGTGCTCCAGCCCCAGGGAAACCAGTGCGCATCAAGGGACTTGGAGGCACTAGGAGGGGGTTAAGGAAAGAAAACTGGACTTAACAACTTTGGTGTGCTACACCTTTAAGAGGATAAATGGGCCTTCAGCCACACAGCATTACTGCGGGGGGGGGGGGGTAGTGAATGGAGCTCCTGATGGGGAGCACAAAATCATAGTAACTCATACCACCACTTGATGGCTGGGCACAGGTGTGCCTTTCAGTCTGTGGGTCTAGAGAGAGGAAAGCAGGGAAACTGCTCCATCAAATAAATCTTAAAATACAACACATGCTCACTGTGAAATGCAAACACCATTTTATGGACCCCTGACCTTGCTGTCAGACGACTGGAGATCAGGGATCTCAGCAGCTAGCACCACAATGGATTGTGGGTGGATGATGCCATAGGACCCTCCCAAATGGTCTGGCAGACTTTTTGAGCCAATCAGAGGGCAGGGCAGAAGGGCAGACAAATAGCCCTATATGCCCAGTTAGAGACTGAATGGAAGAAAAAAGAGAATGAGCCCTTCAGAAGCAAGGGGCAGTTCAGCTGGGACACCCAGCAGTGCAGATCTACAGTGCTACTAGGGAGCTGGGGCCTACCCAGGCCTGCTCTATGTGGGTCCTCCCCAGGGCCCACTCCTCAGAAGTTCTGATGTTCTGAAAGAAACTCTAAAGAGACTGTTCCAGAAGGTCACCATTTGTGAGAGGTTGCAGAATTGTGCCAGAAGGGCACCAATGGAGGTAGAAGCTGAGATTGTTCCAGAAGGGCACCAACCGAAAGAGAAGCTGACAGACAGTGTCAGAAGGCACCAAGTGAGAAGTGAGATGATATCTTGTGATTTGGGTGAAAACATTTGGGCGACGACAAGAACAGTGATGACAAGAATGACGATGGAATAACAGCAACCGGGAACAACAGTGATTGCCAAAATGGCGACCTTCAGCTTTCACCCCCTTCCCAAGTTCCCCTCTGGAATTGATTATCTATAGAAGGGAGTGGGGGGGCAAAGCCTCTCACATCATGGGAAGCTGGAGGTGGTGCCCCCATCAAAAAAAGCAAGAACAGTGTTGTTGCCCTTTTGGTGATCGCTCTGTTTTGTCGGTCACCGTTTACATCCTCACTATTTTGCCATTGCCCAAATAACTTCACCCAAATTAATTCACTCATATAACACAGAACCACTGAGAGAGAAGCTGAGGTAGTGCCAGATAGGCACAGATTGAAAGTGAAGTTACAGAACTGTGCCAGTAGGGCACCACTGGTGACAGAGAGTGAGAGGCCTCTCCAGACCAAATATCCTTTGAAACCTCTCCAGGGCTTACCCAGAAAATCCACTGTGAACCTAGCTCTGTGATCATCCATTTTCCAGAGTCTGTTCAAGACGAGCCCTGTATGGAAGCAAATCTGCTGAGAGTGTAAAATGGTGGACCATGTCTGCATGCCAAGCTGCTGAGCTGTACTAAGTGGAGACAGAGACCTGCATCCTGTTCAGTCTGCCTCAGAGCCAGGAAAGGAGTCTGCTAGCCCTTACCCCACTGTTGTAATTAAGCCAGGGCCTGCTGGAGCCAACCCCCGGTAATTAATCAAGGAGCTCTGGTAACCATGAAAAATAAATCCATGCACTAAGGCTGAGGTTTTGATCCCGATACCTCTTCCTTCACTAGGAACTTACAGGTTAACCCCTCAGACCTAAAAAGAGCAACTTTTGAGAAAGGAATCTATGCACGGCTATTACTGCAGTGGGAAGCAAGACTTTAATGAGTTAAGGTCCTAGAAACAGTTAAATGCATCATTAAGCAATAGAAAAACACACAATGTTTATGAATCCTATAAAGGAAGAATTATGTCCTACTTCTCTAGAGCTGGCACCAATCCCCGAGATAAAACAGACACTCCTGTCTGAGAACAGACTGGGTATTCATTATTTTAAAGGAGGAAGGCCACAGGTGCAGTTAATTAAGAGGACATATTTTTAGTACTATCAGACTGGAATACGATATCATGCTACTTGGTCCTCTTTTTGTCAACTCTCAGGAGAAGGAAGGAATGGAAGGGGAAATTGTTTAGCCAGGAAAGGCACATTAAGCCAAAGCTTGTTTCCAGGTGTGACCTGGGAACACAAGGAAGTTAAGTGATTTGCTCAGGGTCACACAGTATGCAAGAGGGGACTGATAGTATTCAACCCCAGGTCTCCAGGTTTGCAGTTTAGTGCCCTTAACCACTACACTATAGGAGGGGCAGAGAATGATGGTTCTTTGAGCTGGAAGGGTCAGAGATTAGCTCTTAAAGAGAGAACAGCACTGTTAGAAGCTTGCCAGGAAAACTGCTGTGGTTTTTCAACTTTGAAGGTACAAAACCTGAACTATTGCTGTTGCGTCAGAAGGACACCTTTTTGGAGAAAGACACTATTCCTGTTTGTCCTGTGAAAGGAGGCAAAAGTTTGCTGATCTAGTAAGTGTACTTTAGCTACCAGCCTGTGGGCACCAGAGACTTTGCAAGAAAACTTGCAGGTGATCCATAGAATGTCAGTGGCAGAAATGCAAAATAATTCATTTTGATATTAGAACTACTCTCCTAATGTTCTGTTGCTTTGCTTCTGATGGGCCTGTGAAGGTTGGTTACTATATTTTAGAACTTTTATGTGATGCATTTAGTGCTCTTTGGAAGTGAAAGGATAATTAGAGCTACCCAAACCAGGTACAGTGAAGATACAGGCACAGCACATTAATGAAGCTTGGGCCAGATTTTCAAAAACTGAACTGTGTACGTAGTCATACAAAGTTTCAAAAGGGTGGGTACCCTTGCAGAGCTGCAATTTGACAAGCACACAGTGTTCAAAAAGACAGTTTTTTGCAGCTGTTCCACAGTTTAGAGCAGCTTGCATAGATTTATTTGACATGGCTGTGCAAAAATCCTACATCTGGTAGTACTAAAAACAGCATTTTTTTGCATGCTATACCTGGGCAAAAACAGTCGACCCCACCAATACACAAACAAAATGCTGAAAATAACATTTTTAGTTGTGTGAGGTTTTTCTGTGCATCAGCTAGTTGCACATGCGGACTTAGTCAATGGGTCATGCCAGCCCCCCCCCCCGAGCTCTAAGCTGAGGGATGATCTTTTTTTCCCAAGATGACAGGGTAATGTACTTGCTTTAGAAAATGGGTAGGGAGAATTCGTCATGCTGACTGGCTACAAGTGTTGCTGTGAAATGCTTGTTGAACATTTCCATTTGTTCCCCCTCCCGGCCCCCACCTACTTTCCTGTCAGAAACTGGCTCTCATTATGGAATGGTTGTACTCATTTACAGAAGTGTCACTATGATTATAGGAGGTATGGTGGGGCAGTTTTAAGGGAACAGCAAACAAGATAAGACAAACTGTGTTTATCGCAGATGCTTGTCATTTATGCTGGTGTTTCTTTGATGACCATGAAGAATCTCCCTCCTATCCCCACCACTTTGACGGTGAACTCCCTGCTCCTTACCAGACAACTGATAAAATTAAGGTTGTGGCTCCACCTGAGGACTTTGTGTGTCTGTCTGTCTGTGTGCCACTGAAACTCTGAATAATTTTTAATTTATGTATTCAATGTCACCATTCTCTGTGTGTGTGTTTGGGGAGGGGGGCATTCTACTACTGAAAGCTTTGAATTCTTCTATTCCATGGTGGACAGTCACACAGTGTACTGAATATGAAGAAAGACGGGTGACTGACGGTGAAAAACATCTGTGGAGGGGCTATTTTGCATTATTTAGCAACATTTTATTATAACTTTTGTGGGTTTGAAAACTTTTAGTCTGTGTTTTAAAAGCTGCCTCTGGGCCCATTTTACTTTGCAATGTGCCTTACAACGCTCCTGACCGTGGGGTAAACGTAGTGCAACCAACGCCCTGTCGTACCTTATTGCTTAAGTATGATGAGAGCTGTAGAGAGAGCAACAATGAAATGACAGTTCTGCTGCTGCTCTGTTTCACTATTACTGTTCAACACCACTTGTTTCAGATAGCTGATGGTCACCGGGAGCTCTTTCACTATAGCATAGGCTTTTTTCTTGTGCAGTGCATGTGTGCTGCTATAGCAGGCCTGCTTAGTTCTGAACCTTGGCAGAAGATGCTAAAAAAGCAGCACAGTATGTCAGACAGTCTGTTGAACATCTATACTTGCTCCCAGAGTCCTTACGTTTTGTAACTGTTACTGTTTTCATTTTTTGCCAGCCACCTGTAGATTCGGTGCTGACCGATATGAGGTTATTCAGCCAGTACTACCGGACCTAACCAATTTTGCTCACATTGAAGCTCATCAGCTGTAGGCAACAGCACGGAGTACAGATCAGTGCAATAGTTTTAAAGCAGAAGCAGAAAGAGTCGCAGCTTGGACCACTGTGGCAGCACTTTAAAAAGTAAAACCAGGAGAAGATCCAGGACTGCAGTGAATCATTACTGAAAAGCGTTTTTGACAGGGAGTCTTCAGTTTCCCTGGATGGTTGCAATGCAGATACTCTGTCTTTTAAGGTCTGTCCATTGAACAGTATTGTAAATTGGTGAGGGTGGATATGGGAACAACTACACAGTGCAAATGCGGGGTAGGAGAGAGCCATGGCTGGGGGGGGTGGTCAGCAGCTATTAACATGATAAATTATACCAAGATAAATAGTTGCAAATTGAGTAACATGTACTATACAGCAGCACAGACCCACAGCATTTAAATTTTACAGCTAAGTGTCTTCATTTAAAATGCAGCTGCTGGCCATGTGTACTACTTCTGGAACGTATACATGCTTCCCATGAACATACTGTACTCATGACAATGAATTCTTGTATAATGCACCTGATTTGCCTACACACCTATAACATAATCCCAAATCTGATCACAGTTTTAAAAGCTCTGTATCCCTGGCCGGCCCGGTGGCACTGAGGGTTGAGGCGCTGGACACCTTACCTCATGCTACACCGGTGACCTGGGTTTCCGGAATGACCTTGGGTCACTGGAGAGCTGGCTCGGGTGGGAAGGTTGGAGCGGGATTGAGCTGTGGCTCTCCCCTTCAAGGGGTGGATGCTCGCTCCTCTGTAGTCCTGCTCCCAACGGGTGGGGGTTCGGTGGGATATGCAGGTGGTAAGGAGCAGCGACATAAGTCTGGGAGGGGCAGAAGGGGCCACCGGATCCTGGCGTGTGTGTGCGCCTCCACGTATGCATGCACACACATGTGTACACTGTGGTCTCTGGTGGGGCGGAGAAAAACCAAAAAAATACAAAAAAAAAAACTATATATGAAAAAAAATGTTCTGTATCCCCATCCCCTCACCAATTTACAGTATTGTTTCTTCTCCATATGTGTATTGCTTTTGTACATTTGCACATTTATTTAACTTCATGTACCTTATTGTAGTGTATTTCTCTGCATATGGTATTTGCTTCTTCTACAGTTGTTATTGTTTTGTATTTATTGCACCTTGTTAGATTGCACTGTTCTCCACCACCTCCCTACCCTCAAATAAAAAAGTCAATATACTGTATAAATGAATAACTAAGTCTGCATTGTAGCTTTTTTCTTTTTGGCTGGAAACCCCATTGTTTCCCTCTCCCAGATCGCACCTAGAAATGAGGTTTGTCTCCGTGTGCCCTTTTCCCATTTATGCCTTGCTCAATTATATAGTTTTTAGAAAATGCATTAAGAACCAGGTAACACAAGGCTTTATGCTGTATGCTAATTTTTACTAAGAAAACATGGCCTACACAAACTAAGGAGTAGTGTTTAGTGCAGTGCGCCTTCCATCTGACCCATAGGTGTGCGTTACACACCAGTTAGAAACAGCTGCAGATGGTCCCTGATCCAAAAATTTTAGGGCCCTGGTACCTCTGGAAGTATAATTCCAACACTGCCTTACCCAGTGGAGTGGATCAGGGAATAGGGAGCCGCATGCACATGCCCCATTACAGGTGTACTCTCGATCCATGGGGGAGTCAGACTGTGGGGTCACTCCTGGGGTCTGGGCTCTTTGGGAACCAGGAAGTCACTGCATAGTGCTCCTGCATCTTGAAAGTTGGGCCAGAAGGGCTGTATCCAGAGAGGTGGAGCCAGAAGGGCTGTAGCCAGAGAAGCGTGAGCCAGAAGGGCTGTGTCCAGAGAGGTGGAGCCAGGACTGTAGCCAGAGAGGTGTGAGCCAGAAGGGCAGTATCCAGAGAGGTGGAGCCAGAAGGGCTGTAGCCAGAGAAGTGCGAGCCAGAAGGGCTGTGTCCAGAGAGGTGTGAGCCAGAAGGGCTGTATCCAGAGAGGTGTGAGCCAAAAGGGGCGTGTCCAGAGAGGTGTGAGCCAGAAGGGCTGTATCCAGAGAGGTGGAGCCAGAAGGGCTGTAGCCAGAGAGGTGTGAGCCAGAAGGGCTGTGTCCAGAGAGGTGGAGCCAGAAGGGCTGTAGCCAGAGAAGTGCGAGCCAGAAGGGCTGTGTCCAGAGAGGTGTGAGCCAGAAGGGCTGTGTCCAGAGAGGTGGAGCCAGAAGGGCTGTAGCCAGAGAGGTGTGAGCCAGAAGGGCTGTGTCCAGAGAGGTGTGAGCCAGAAGGGCTGTGTCCAGAGAGGTGGAGCCAGAAGGGCTGTAGCCAGAGAGGTGTGAGCCAGAAGGGCTGTGTCCAGAGAGGTGGAGCCAGAAGGGCTGTAGCCAGAGAGGTGTGAGCCAGAAGGACTGTATCCAGAGAGGTGGAGCCAATAGGGCTGTAGCCAGAGAAGTGTGAGCCAGAAGGGCTGTGTCCAGAGAGGTGTGAGCCAGAAGGGCTGTATCTAGAGAGGTGTGAGCCAGAAGGGCTGTATCCAGAGAGGTGTGAGCCAAAAGGGCTGTGTCCAGAGAGGTGTGAGCCAGAAGGGCTGTATCCAGAGAGGTGGAGCCAGAAGGGCTGTGTCCAGAGAGGTGTGAGCCAGAAGGGCTGTGTCCAGAGAGGTGTGAGCCAGAAGGGCTGTGTCCAGAGAGGTGTGAGCCAGAAGGGCTGTAGCCAGAGTGGTGTGAGCCAGAAGGGCTGTATCCAGAGAGGTGTGAGCCAGAAGGGCTGTGTCCAGAGAGGTGTGAGCCAGAAGGGCTGTATCCAGAGAGGTGGCGCCAGAAGGGCTGTAGCCAGAGAGGTGTGAGCCAGAAGGGCTGTGTCCAGAGAGGTGTGAGCCAGAAGGGCTGTGTCCAGAGAGGTGTGAGCCAGAAGGGCTGTATCCAGAGAGGTGTGAGCCAGAAGGGCTGTAGCCAGAGAAGCGCGAGCCAGAAGGGCTGTGTCCAGAGAGGTGGAGCCAGGACTGTAGCCAGAGAGGTGTGAGCCAGAAGGGCTGTATCCAGAGAGGTGGGGCCAGAAGGGCTGTAGCCAGAGAAGTGCGAGCCAGAAGGGCTGTGTCCAGAGAGGTGTGAGCCAGAAGGGCTGTATCCAGAGAGGTGGAGCCAGAAGGGCTGTAGCCAGAGAGGTGTGAGCCAGAAGGGCTGTGTCCAGAGAGGTGGAGCCAGAAGGGCTGTAGCCAGAGAGGTGTGAGCCAGAAGGGCTGTATCCAGAGAGGTGGAGCCAGAAAGGCTGTAGCCAGAGAAGTGCGAGCCAGAAGGGCTGTGTCCAGAGAGGTGTGAGCCAGAAGGGCTGTATCCAGAGAGGTGTGAGCCAGAAGGGCTGTATCCAGAGAGGTGTGAGCCAGAAGGGCTGTGTCCAGAGAGGTGTGAGCCAGAAGGGCTGTGTCCAGAGAGGTGGAGCCAGAAGGGCTGTAGCCAGAGAGGTGTGAGCCAGAAGGGCTGTGTCCAGAGAGGTGTGAGCCAGAAGGGCTGTGTCCAGAGAGGTGTGAGCCAGAAGGGCTGTGTCCAGAGTGGTGTGAGCCAGAAGGGCTGTATCCAGAGAGGTGCGAGCCAGAAGGGCTGTGTCCAGAGAGGTGGAGCCAGAAGGGCTGTATCCAGAGAGGTGGAGCCAGAAGGGGTGTAGCCAGAGAAGTGCGAGCCAGAAGGGCTGTGTCCAGAGAGGTGTGAGCCAGAAGGGCTGTATCCAGAGAGGTGTGAGCCAGAAGGGCTGTGTCCAGAGAGGTGTGAGCCAGAAGGGCTGTATCCAGAGAAGTGCGAGCCAGAAGGGCTGTGTCCAGAGAGGTGCGAGCCAGAAGGGCTGTGTCCAGAGAGGTGTGAGCCAGAAGGGCTGTGTCCAGAGAGGTGTGAGCCAGAAGGGCTGTATCCAGAGAGGTGTGAGCCAGAAGGGCTGTGTCCAGAGAGGTGTGAGCCAGAAGGGCTGTATCCAGAGAGGTGGAGCCAGAAGGGCTGTAGCCAGAGAGGTGTGAGCCAGAAGGGCTGTGTCCAGAGAGGTGTGAGCCAGAAGGGCTGTGTCCAGAGAGGTGTGAGCCAGAAAGGCTGTAGCCAGAGTGGTGTGAGCCAGAAGGGCTGTATCCAGAGAGGTGCGAGCCAGAAGGGCTGTGTCCAGAGAGGTGGAGCCAGAAGGGCTGTATCCAGAGAGGTGGAGCCAGAAGGGCTGTAGCCAGAGAAGTGCGAGCCAGAAGGGCTGTGTCCAGAGAGGTGTGAGCCAGAAGGGCTGTATCCAGAGAGGTGTGAGCCAGAAGGGCTGTATCCAGAGAGGTGTGAGCCAGAAGGGCTGTATCCAGAGAGGTGTGAGCCAGAAGGGCTGTATCCAGAGAGGTGTGAGCCAGAAGGGCTGTATCCAGAGAGGTGTGAGCCAGAAGGGCTGTAGCCAGACAGGTGTGAGCCAGAAGGGCTGTAGCCAGAGAAGTGTGAGCCAGAAGGGCTGTGTCCAGGGAGGTGTGAGCCAGAAGGGCTGTATCCATAGCGGTGTGAGCCAGAAGGGCTGTGTCCAGGGAGGTGTGAGCCAGAAGGGCTGTATCCATAGCGGTGTGAGCCAGAAGGGCTGTGTCCATAGAGGTGTGAGCCAGAAGGGCTGTGTCCAGAAAGGTGGAGCCAGAAGGGCTGTATCCAGAGAGGTGGAGCCAGAAGGGTTGTAGCCAGAGAAGTGCGAGCCAGAAGGGCTGTGTCCAGAGAGGTGTGAGCCAGAAGGGCTGTGTCCAGAGAGGTGTGAGCCAGAAGGGCTGTAGCCAGAGAGGTGTGAGCCAGAAGGGCTGTGTCCAGAAAGGTGGAGCCAGAAGGGCTGTATCCAGAGAGGTGGAGCCAGAAGGGCTGTAGCCAAAGAGGTGTGAGCCAGAAGGGCTGTGTCCAGAGAGGTGTGAGCCAGAAGGGCTGTAGCCAGAGAGGTGCGAGCCAGAAGGGCTGTAGCCAGAGAGGTGCGAGCCAGAAGGGCTGTGTCCATAGAGGTGCGAGCCAGAAGGGCTGTGTCCAGAGTGGTGTGAGCCAGAAGGGCTGTGCCGCTGTGGCAAATTTGAGAGAGAGTGTGAAGCTCCTGATCACTGTTTCAGCCTGCTCCTGTGTGCCAGTCCCCGCCTCGTCCAAACTGCTGCTTCGGAGAGTCACATGAGTGCCTGTGTTGCTGGCTGAATCTTGTACTTTTCCATCTGTGGATTACAGTTTTTGAGTTTAAAGCCTTCTCATGTTGGAAGTTTAAGGTTCTTTACATTGTGCTACCACACTATGGCCTGTTGGGCGGTTAAATTGCAAGCTTGCTAACTTCTCTAAATGCACCACCGAAAGAAGCTGGGCAACATAACAACCAGGCCCGCACCAGGACTCTATCGTAACTCTTGGGTACCCAGAGTCTGTTTGATATTTGTGTTATACATGAATCTATAGTTATACTACTGGTACTAGTTAAAGAGTATACCGCACCTCGTGTAACTAGATCCTCGGGTGTGATATCTTAAAGCGGGGCTTATGGTGTACTGATACATGGGGGAAGTGCTTATTGGTGACTTGCTACTGCTTCACCTATTTTTCTTCTCCAGTTATTCAGGCTTGGTGCCAAAAAATAAAAGCACTGTTAATTGTTTGAGTTTTCACCCCGTGTGTGCCCTCAGTTTGTACAGTCCGAGTTGTTTATTGGTAAAGGTGATAACTGTTGGTGGTTCCCAGAGGGTGGCACTGCACACGTCCAGCCCACTTATTCTCTCTGGATGGAGGCACTGCGCTATTTGTTACCTGTTTTGGGATGAACTCCCTATTGCAGGAGAAAGAATGAACCCAAAACCCTCAACTCAGTGTGCCCTGTGCAGTCACCATAGATACATAGATACATAGACAGTGTTGGCAGATAAGGGCCTACGGCCCACCCAGTCTGTCCATTTGAGCTTGTAAGTTCACTTTATGTTTTCCTAGAAGTCTGTTGCCCCTTAACCCTGACCTCCAGAATTCCTTTATGTCTATCCCATGCATTCTTAAAATCCCGTGATTGTTTCAGCCCCCACCACTTCCTCTGGCAGGGTGTTCCACTTGTCCACCACCCGTTCTGTGAAGAAATTCTTCCTCACGTTTCCTCTGAATTGTCCTCCTTCCAACTTCATCCCATGCCCTCTAGTCCTGGAACATCTTTTTCGCTTAAGAAATTGTGTATTCTTGTACCCTGTTCCTTCCTATAAGATACTTGTATGTCTCCATCATATCCCCTTTCTCCCTCCCTCCTCTCCTCCAGGGAGTACATATTCAGTTCCTTCAACCTGTCCTCATATGACTTGTGATACAATCCATGTACCATCTTTGTTGCCCTCCTCTGAACCTTTTCCACCCTGTCTATGCCCTTACATAAGTAAGGTCTCCAGAACTGTACACTGTACTCCAGGTGGGGCCTCACTAGTGTCTTGTATATTGGAATTATGACCTTCCTTTTCCTGCTGGTGATGCCCCTGCCTATGCATCCCAGCATCCTATTTGCATTACCTGCTGCCTTGTCACACTGTTTCCCTACCTTGAGGTCATCAGAGATGATAACCTCAAGATCCCTTTCCTGCTTAGTGCATGCTATATCCTCACCCCCCCAACTGATATACTGTGCCAGGGTTTTTGTTCCCCAAATCCATTGTCTTGAACTTCTTTGCATTGAATTTCAACTGTCAAACCCCTGACCATTCTTCAAGTTTCTGCAGGTCCCTCCTCATTCTGTCTACACCCCCTGGTGTGTCTACTCTGTTACAGAGCTTTGTGTCATCAGCGAACAGGGAAATTCTGCCTTCTAGGTCCTGCGCAATGTCACTGATGAAGATGTTGAATAGGACCAGTCCCAGCACTGATCCCTGTGGTATGCCACTTGTCACTGTTCCCTCTGTGGAGTGACAGCAGTTTACCACCACCCTCTGTGTCCTGCCGCCCAGCCAGTTACCTACCCACCACACTACTGTCCTGCCACACCCATATTCCCCAGTTTGTGTAATAGTCTTCTTTGTGGCACCATGTCAAAGGCCTTGCTGAAGTCCAGATAGGCCATGTCCACTGCCCTCTCCTGATCCACCTCTCTAGTCACCCAGTCGAAAAATTCAATGAGGTTGGTCTAACATGACCTCCCCCTGGTAAAACCATGCTGCTTTGAGTCCTGTAGTCCATTGACAACCAGATGTTCCACCAATCTCTCCTTCAGTAGTGCTTCCATGATATTCCCCACTACCGAGGTGAGGCTGACTGGTCTGTAGTTCCCTGCTTCTTCTTTGTTCCCATTTTTGTATAAGGGGACTACATCTGCTGTCCTCCAGTCTTTGGGTACCTCCCCTGATTCCAGCGATTGGCTAAACAGGATTGCCAGAGGTTCAGCCACCACCTCTCTTAGTTCTTTAAGGACCCTGGGGTGCACCCCATCTGGCCCCATTGCTTTATCAACCCTTATTACTTCCAGTTCCTTCAGGACCCTTTCTCGTGTAAAGGGACTTGTGTCCATTTCTGCACCATTCCCACCCATTGTACTCCCTTCAGACCCATTACCCTCCTCTTCCTCAGTAAAGACTGAGCAGAAATACCTGCTCAATATGTCAGCTTTACTGTTGTCATCCTCCACGTGGCCCCCATCCTCCCCCTTCAGTCTCACTATCCCTCCCTTTGCCTTTCTTTTTTCACTTATGTACCTGTAAAAGGTTTAGTCCCCTCTACCCACTGATTCTGTAATCAGGCACCAGGTGGGGGTGTGAACCTAGTCTCTGCACCATCCAGGGGGTCACATATATTAATGTGCAATGTAAGTCGAACATGGCTTTTGAACTTGACAACTTCAATAACAAAGGCCCTACGACCCAACCTTTTATTTAACTGCATTTTTGTGTTTGCTCTGATTATTCAGTTGCACCCTTTGTTCCTGTATTTTGAAAGGTGTTTGATGTTGGGGAAGAGGGGTCTATGGGTTGGGGACTATTATTCTGAAGCAGGGTCCCCTGCCGTGTTTAACGAATAGGCATTCTCAGTCTGTATTGGCCTAACTCCCCTATTACATAACTATTTAAGGGAATGCACAGCTACCCCACTGTTTCCATCCCAGAATACCTCCCACTGACCCATAATTCTGTGTGTTTTCCAAGGGACAGACTCAACATGGCTGTAATTCTTTCTATTCTGTCAATGTTATCTGCCTGTTTGATCCAGGAATCAAGGGTTGGAGCTGTCTTTTGCAACCAGTTTATTTTTATCCCTGCGAGGGCTGTCATAGACAAAATTCTTAAGAAACTTTGTCTTGATTGTTGCCCTACCCCAGGGAACCCAATCCTCAAGATTAGGTTTTTAAAAGTGTAGGGAATCGGGTTGTCCTGCATATCAGAACTTATTCTGTGTATCTCTGTCCAATACTGCCGTGCTATTGGGCAGTCCCAAAATATATGATTGTGCAAGCCTATTCTCCCATATGCTCTCCAGCATAAATTCAAGCCATTTGGGACAAAGCGTTGAGCTATTGTGGAGATGTGGAAGACTCACCATACATTTCCAGTGGTACTCCCTCCAGCACAGGATGCCGTGACATTCCATCTCCTTTCCCACACCTTTGACCATTCTTCTTCTATGATTTCTATCTGGTCCTCCTTCTCCCAGCCTGTACAAATTTGAGGGATTTCTATGTGTTTAGTGCCCAGCAGTGCCTTATAAGATCAACCAATTGTCACCCTTCTACCTTCCAACATGGCTGCCCAGTATAGAAAATCGTCTAGGGGTGTCAATTCTCCATTCACCTTGCTGATCAGGTTGTTAAAATCTACAGAGGTCGTGCCTAGGGAGGTCATATTTTTCCTGCGCCACCAAAAAGAAGACACACTCCCCACTTTGAATCAAAGAGTTATATCTCACCAGTAAGAATCTATTCCACCGATGCAAGCGCGGGTCAATGCGAGGTGGGTTGAATGTCTGGATCCACTATTATACTGGTGAGGAGTACACTTCATTTGGGGTATAAAATATTGATTTACCTTTGAGTAGTATCTTGAGGGTGAGTTCAGTCCAAGGGTTAGGGATTTCCTATCAAATTCAAGGTGTGAGGAAATATGTGGGAAGGTTAGTAGTGGCACTGGTAGGGGTTGATTTGCCTCTATTTACATTCAACCCATGTCAGAACTCTGTTTGGTCCATGTCACCACCTGCATCAGTTGTGCGGCAATATAGTAATGCTTAAAATTAGGCATTGCCATGCCATCGGTTCTCATGGGAGGATGAGAAGCCTCTTACTGACCCTATGTCTCTCTCTCCAGACCATACGAAGGACAGGAGCATTTCCTGAAGTCTTCTCCAGATATCCTCTGGAATTTTTATTGGGAATGCTTGAAACAGGAATAAAAAGCAGGGCAGGATGTTCATTTTGAGGGTTGCAATTCTACCCCCCGAGCTCAGTGGGAGCGGGTCCTATCTGGTGACATCTGCCTTCACTTCTCCCAGCAGTTTATCATAATTAAGGGGGACTAGAGAGGTCAAATTAGGGAATAGCCTCACTCCAATGTATCTCACTATGTTATTAGTTGCCCATCTAAAAGGGAAAGTGTCTCTAAATCCTGGGGGAGGGGGGCATTTATTGCTAAGCCTGATCACCTCAGATTTATTATAGTTAATTTTATATCCAGAGATCTCACCATATTCCATAGTTCTATTAGCAGAGCCAGTACTGGTGTCTCTGGTGAGGTCAGGAAGAAAAGGAAGTCATCAGTACAGAGAAGGAGACAGAGAGAGATTTTGTGCTCTCTACCTCCTGCCCTTATGCTGGTAATTTCACAATTCTGTCTCACCATAGCTGCCAACAGCTCTATTCATAATGCAACAAGCATTTGTCAATGCTGAATGTTGTCTTGCTGGCATTGGCATTGGTAGTGCAGGAGTTAGAGACATGCATAATAGGAATGGCAGTGAAGTATGGAACTGACGCCAACCCCATCCCACTCTGCAGAGACTGACAGGCATTGAGAAGTGCCTTTGGGTCATCGTCCATAACGCTCATGCCATTTCACCTCACCCTACCCTGCAGACTCTGACAAGTGTTGTGTTGTGCTTTGGGGTAATTGGGCCTTATGCTCACCCCACTCCATAAGGAAATACGTTGAGATGGGTGCAGTATAGGAGAATGGGGTGAACTTTGGGGCCGAAGAGTCCAATGCACACCTTGATGCCTGTCACTGGCTGCAGGTTTGGGGTGGGGGTGGAATGGTGTGAGCATTACAGCCGACAATCCAAAGTCACACCCCTGACACCTATCAGTCTCTACAGGGTGGGACGTTATGGTTAGAAACCCTAACGCCCCGGGCGTTTGTTGGTATTTGCACTCCAAATTTTCAACATGGGCTGTTTGTGAACCCACCTCATGAAAGCATTTGGGACCTCCACTCATGAACAGTGGCACTGGAATTTTGTTAATCTGTCCCAACATTGATTTCTCACAGCGACTGTGCCATTCTGCGCCAGATGTGTGAAAACACATTTTGGGCAGGATATGAAAAATGACAGCTGTACCATTCATAAGGAGGTTTGAAGAAATGGCAATATTGAAAATCTGGAGTGAAAATATTAAAAATTCTCGAAGTTACGAGCGTGCGTGGAAACTGCGCAATGCACGCTCATAGCACAATCATTTTGTGGAATTATTTCACCAAATTTTCAACATAGGCATTGTGGTATCTCCGCTCATGAACAGTGGCATCATGATTTTCTTAATCTGTCCCGAACATTGATTTCCCACAGCGACCATGCTATTGTGCACCAGATGTGCGAAAACACATTTTGGGCAGGATGTGAAAAATGACAGCTGTACTGTTCATAAGGAGGTGTGAAAAAATGGCAATGTTGAAAATCTGGACTAAAAATATTAAAAATTCTCAAACTTACAAGCATACGTGGAAACTGCGCAATGCATGCTCGTAACAGTCATTTTGGGGAATTTTTTCACCAAATTTGCAACATAAGCTTTTTGGGAGCCCACCTCATGAACAGTGACACTGTTGTTTCACTAATTGGTTTCCGAAAGGTGATTCCGCGCAGTGACCATGAAATCACCTTTCGGGACTGAATAATGAAATGACAGTGACTGAGTTCATGTGGTGGGGTCCCAAGAACCCCGTGTTGAAAATTTGGTGAAAAAATTCCCCATGAGCAGACAAATAAAGCAAGGGGGAACATTATGCAGATGTGGATTGGGCTCCCCCATCGGCAAACAAACTGGGGAAGGGGCATGCCGACAGGGGGATTATGAACCTCCGACGTCGGCTTTCTAGGGACTGTGAGAGGTGGACATGTTTACTGAAATGTTTCAGCAGGCAAGGCACACCCTGCAATGACAGGGCACTCCCTCATTGCAGCGCCAAAATTCTTTCAAGTTGGTGGCATGCTTTTCAGCTGCTACCATGGACAGCATGCTCATTCATTGGTGCCACAGTGACTAGCCCAAAAAAACAGTGGCACCATTGGCCACAACGCTGCCACACCTCCACAACCTGCTACTCCAGCAAGCTGCCACAAAATGTTGCTTCTGCTGCATACGCAAGACAACATAAAAAGGAGTTGGAAGAGTGGGCACCCCTGTCTGGTGCTGCAAGTTAGGAAGAATTGGTTAGGCTGGATCCCATTTACTTTCACCACCACCTGTGGAGAGGCATAGATAGCCTGTACACAAGTCCGGAATGTATCTCCCAGGCCCATCTCCACTATGGTTCTGTGCAGGAATCCCAAGTTCACCCAGTCAAATGCCTTCTCTGCATCCAAGAATACTGCGATGGACAGGTTTGAGGATTAGCGTTGCCAAGTCATTAAATTTAAAAGGTGTCCAATGTCATCATGGATTAATCTTCCATTAATAAAAACCTGTTTGATCCATATGAACTAGAGACACCATGTAGCTTTGCAGCCTACTTGCTAGGAAGGATGTGAATATTTTTTGGTCCATATTCAGTAGGGAGATGGGCTTGTAAAACTAGCACTCTGTGGGGGTTTTCTCTGGTTTAGCGATTAGTGAAATTTGGGCATATTGCCATGGGGGGGAGCCCCCTCATTTTTGTGTACTGCCCTACACACTCTTCAGAGGTGTGGCATCAGTTCTTCCACAGAGCCCTTATAGAATTCTGGTGCCAGCCCATCAGGGCCTATGGCCTTACCCATTTTTAATTTACTGATTATTTATTTATTTTTATTTGTAATTTTTGACCAGGAAAAGCACGCTAAGCTATTATAGCTTGTTTCTGGGTGGATCCTGGGGGGTGGGTTGTATGAACCTGTTTTATTGACAGGGGAATGCTGGCCATGACAATGGGAAATTCCCCTACTCTGGGGAGGGGTGCTGTTGGCCTGCTTCCCAAGATGGAAGACCCTGAAGGTGTGAAGGAGTCTATGGAGCAGCAGGCTGGAAAATAGTTCTCATCTGCAGTCTGTTTCTTTGGAGGACAATATACCGGAGTCAGAAGTGTTACCTGAAGAAAATAATCTAACGAATACAGATATGGAGGTGGAAGATGCATTGTTAACTGTAGTGAATCTTGAAGCATAATTGAAGGAGAGAAAAAAGGTATTTGTTGAGATGTATGGCAGAGGAGGACAGAGGCAATAAAAGAAAAGCATCCTCAAAGAAGAGTGATTTTTTGCAACATGTACAAACAGACCATAATTCTTCAAAAGGGCATTCTTTTTCTAGTGTGGACTTACCCAGTACAGCACGGCCTGGGATGCCTAGCAACAGGAAGCAACAGCTGGATCAGGAAGATCAAAGCAGTGGGCTGACAGCAAGGCGCCAGCTCCCTGTGAAATCTCCGAAAAGGGAGATTGTAGTGCACAGTTATAGTGGTCTCCTGAAAGGGCACTCCAAAATGTGGGGTGGACACAGAATGAAACCAGTAAATGGATTCCTGACCTAGTGTGGGTTGCCATGGAAGCTGCTGGGTTGGGTGTGCAAGCAGAGAAGCAGACGCTGCAGATCATAGCAAAGGAGGTGACCTGCAGTGGCAAAACCCTGGATGAGTTAGCAAGTGATATCATGGACAGTGCAAAATAGCTGGTACTGGAGGACAGTCCTGTGTTTCAACAATCCAATATGGTTAAAAAAGGATCTATGATGCCGGTTTGACAAAAATATGTAGATCCGACATCACAGCAATGGCTGCATGTTGACCGCAATTGTGGTCAGCATTGTGCCATCGGCAAAATAAAGTATTTTTTGTGGGGACTGTACCCCCCACACCCCCCATTAGGGGGACACTGCCCCCTGCACTCTTCATATTTTAATATAATCAACTCCGAGTCAGAACTGATTTGGGGAGGGGGTGCAAGACCCCGGTAAGCCATGCTGGGGTCTTGAGTGGACTTTACAACTATGCATCAATGCTGTCGCTGTTGATGACATCGCTGTAAAGTTGTCACTGAGGCATTGGCATACTGGTTAAAAATGATATTTCTGGGGCTACACAGGTATCGAAGCGTGAACTACACTCTAGAATGAAACCAGACACAGCTGTTGAAGACAGTGCGGCAGTTTGTTCAAGCAGCCAGCAGCTCAATGAAAAGAAAACAATGTAAGTACTAATAGTACAGTGGACATTAATAATAAGAGAATAACAGAGGGGGTGAATGTACTCCAGTAACTGAAGTTATGGAGGGTCCCCAAATAAATGATGTGTATTTGTTGGAGGATAGGTCACAGTCAGATATTAAATTGCAATATAGTGTATGGTAGAATGTTATTATGCCTGAAATGCACGCAAAAGCTAATCTTATTGTACCATCGATGTGATGTGATATTGTTGTTGTACCATCACTGGTATGTCACATCAGTGGTGCAACAACAACTAATGTCTTTGCAGATGTGTGACAGTCAAATCCCTGCTCATCAAGAAATGGACAGGGCATTGAGATCTGTCCACCGAAATGGAGTAGTACTATACAAAACTGCCAGCATACTTACGCAACACTGTACTGAAGGTGTGTGTGACTTGATTTATTTAAAAATTTAGTTTGTGAGTGTGGGGGAGTGTGGTTGGAGCAGGGATTGTTCTTGTGTTGAGGGGGGACACCAGGACCGTAACAGCACCGCATGACAGAGGCAGAGATAAGGACAAGGGTGAATTCAGCATAGGAGATTAACTACTGCCCATACACTATACAAGACAATTAATTGGCATCAGTTAACAGCCATGCTGAATTCCCTTCTCGAGGTTACCCTGCCAACAGTAAACCTCTCAAGCTTTGCTCTCCAGGTTTACCATGTTGCCATGTTAACCTCTTGAAGTGAATACAGTGGGGTTGTTAACTGTTGCACATACATTATCCTTCATATTAACTCCCAAAGTATCAATAATAAAACAGAGGGGTTTAATGTTAGCACCATAGAGAGGAGCAAGAAAAAAGTGGAAATAGAGATTATGGAGAGAAAAATGATAGTAACAGAGACACCGTATACCGTTAGCGGTGCAACTGAAATTTGGCGCCACAATTACAGCACTGCAACAAGGGGGACAGTGACAGGGGCAGTCTTTATTTTAGATCACCTCTCACTGATGCCGCCCTGTGTGCCCACACATGTTCTGCCCCCTCCAGGGCATGTCTGCTCCAGAGAAGGTTATATTTAGTAGTGGGTGGTGTGGGGGTTGAAGCCCCTTACAAAAGCTGATTGTTTTCTGGGAGGGCGCTTTGGTACTGTAACTCCTGGGAGATGTTATTCCTGGTGCTGTAATGCTGGGTGGCATGTTGCCCACACCATAATCGGCATCAGCAACGTGTTTGTCACACTGGCAAAGGTGAACCATACAGACACCATGCAAAATGAAGCTGATGTCTCCACAGATTCTGAACCAGGCTCTTCCACTGAAAATTCAAAACAAAAACAAAAAATGCCAAGGTCTCAGCTTCACTGAGCTTTTTCATAACAGACCAGAACATGCACCCACACTGAATGCAATCTGTTTAAAGTATAAAGGGGCATGGAGTGGCACCCTCCCAGAGTCTATGTAGCACAAACCTTATTAAATGAATCAATGAGTTATTTTGCTTTGGGAATCTATGCCCTGATACGTGTCTCAGGAGAGGGTATCTTTGATAAAAGTTTTAGAGCTCCTCAAACCTTAGAAAGATTCTGGAGCAAGTATTAACAAGTACAATTCTCTCCTTTGTGGTCGCCCTTCATTGTAATCCCTCTTATGAAACCTATGACAAAAACCATAACTGTTTTATTTAGAAATGAGGGTGTGCATGTAAGTGACATACAGTATTGGCTAAAGCAAAGGTGTGATTTAATGGACCCACCTGAACCCATGATGGATACAGAAAATACAGTATATGGACTGGAGGGTGGAAATTTAAAGTAAAACTAAGACAAAATAACTTTGGAGTTGTGTATCTGTCCAAATCAGATGACCTAAAGGTGGGCAAGCAATGTGAGAAGGCAGTAAGGAAGGCTGGGGGGATATTGCTATGCATAGGGAGAGGCATCAATAGTAAAAAACAAGAAGTTGTTATCCCTCTGTACAGACAGTTGGTGAGACCCCATCTGGAGTACTGTGTGCAGTTCTGGAGACCCCATCTCTGCAAAGATATAGACAGAGTGGAGGCTGTCCAGAGGAGGGCAACTAAAATGGTGCAGGGTCTGCACCAGAAGACATATGAAGAAAGACTAAAGGAGCTTAATATGTATACCCTTGAGGAAAGAAGGGAGAGAGGGGACATGATAGAAACTTTGAAGTACCTCAAGAGAATCAACAACGTCCAAGAGGGTAGCATCTTTCAGAAAAAGAGATGTGCAAGAACAAGGGAGCACAATTTGAAGATAGAGGGGGGACGGCTCAGAGGTAATGTGAGGAAGTATTTTTTCACAGAGAGGGTTGTGGGTGCATGGAACAGCCTCCCTGAGGAGATCGTGGAGTCAAGAACAGTGCAGGAATTCAAGAATGCATGGGACAGACATAAGGCAGTCTTAGTGGGGGGTAGGAGGAAGTAAGCTGTTGGTTAACTAGGATCTGCAGCTTATCTGTTAGGTAGGAAAATGGGCATTCTAGGTGGGCCAAGCGGTCCTTATCTGCCATCAAATTCTATGTTTCTATGTAATAATTTATTTTGGGGGAGAGACTGTGGGTTATGTTTTTAAGCAGGGCAACCTCAGGCATTCTTTAAATGTGGGGCCAAAACACATCTTAGCAGCACCTGTGACAAATTGAAATGTGGTTTGTGCAGTGACACACAAAGTGTCCACAGTATGGTTTGTAAAAATCTTTCACTGCAATTTGTGTGAAGAGTTGGGGCATATTTTCAGAACTGTCCCTGGGCAAATAAGAATAGGTTTGATGGAGATGATCAGGATGATATTCCAAAAAAAGCACAACATAAGCCAGCAAAAAAGGATGCCCCTCAGAAGGTTATCCCTCAGGTGCCCACAAATGTGCAACAGGAGAAGCAAACTCCTCTGTCGTTGAATCATTAACCCCTCCAAGTCAGATTTTTCCTACAGGCCCGGTGGAGGTTGACTTAGTTCTGGAAGATTCTCTGATGGATTTGCAGAGACAGGAAAAAGATACCCATGTCTCACAAACAAATTCTCCAGTTCAGGCAACAAAGGGGCATCCCATAACAACAGCAAGCGCAAGAGAACATGGAACAGAAACAGCGATGACAAAATAGTACTTGCCATTTCGGTGACTTAGGCTTCCTCCCTCTTTAAGTTGCACCCCCCAGTTGGTTATCTACAGTAAGGGGTGCGTGGGGGTGAAGCCTCACAAAGCATAGCATGGGGAGCATAGCCCCCATAAAAACCATGGTCACTGTTTGTGCCCTTGCTGTTTTGTCCTTGCTATTTCTGAGTCACCATTTTGCACTTGCTATGATCACATAGAACCAACACAAGGTCTTGAAAGCATGTACCCACTCCCTTTCTAGAGGGGATGAGAGTGGTTACAAGAAGAACTACTAGGGCATCTGTAATGAAATCAAAAACAGTTCCAGTTGCAATATGTAACCAATTTGAGGTTTGGAGTACCACAAAAAGCTATGGAGATTCAGATACTGGAGACAGTGACTCAGATGTATCTACTAATTTGAAATCCTCACACGTATTCCCTTATTTAGGAAATGAAGAGGATACACAGGTTACTAAAACAAAAACTAAGAAAAAAAAATGAAGTCAACAAAAAAAGGGATGACTTGAGGTTTTTAAGGAATAAAGGCAGTCTGTTGTTTTATTTGTAAACCCTGAACATGGCCTCTTTAAAATAACCTCTTTGAATGTGTGTAGTATAAAAAATCCATAGAAGAGCGCAGCAATTCTTTTATTTTTGTGTCATACCACCTTTGATATTTGTATTTTTACAGAAGACTAGACTTTAATCTTTGCAGGATGTGGTCCAAACAAAAAAAAATTATGGATGTGAGTTGCCTCTTATTGGACTTTTGGGGGGGGACAGCAGACGGGGTGGGGGCTGGAAATGAAGGTAGTAGATATATGCCCTAGTAGGGTTATGTTATTGGATGTGACAGAAAATTCAGGGTTTTCCAGACTTATTAATGTGTATGCACCTCAGATTAAATCAGAAAGGGTAACTTTATTAGAGGAACTGTTTCTGTACTTATTTACACAGAAACATGCGATTCTAAGTGATGATTTTAATTCACAATTGGATGATCTAACCACTGGAAGAATAGGAAAGAAGGTTTCTTGTAAAGTGCATACACTGCAAACTATGATTACCAAAGCAGGTCTGCAGGATGCACATAGATCCATCTATGTTAGGGATGGGGCCACTTTCTTTACAAATACTTTATCCACAAGGATTGATTATTTATTCACATCAGCACAAGTACGGGTAATATCTATTAAATAAATTCCAGTGGCGTTTTCAGGTCATTTAATATTAATGGGTGCTTCAATACAATTTTGCATCACTGAAGAATGATACAACTCAGTGGAAAATGAAAACTTCTCTTTTAGAATTAAAAGAAATACAGGGAGCTGTGCAAAATCCTTTTGAGGCTAGACATTCTGCATTTTGTAATTATGCTAATCTGTTACTATGGTGAGAAGACACAAACTCATTAATTCAGGAACTGTTTCAACAATACAGGGTTAGGAGAGTAAGAACAGAATATATGAGATACTTAAAGTTTAGAGACACATTATATAGTTACTTATCCAAATCACGAGCTGAAGATATCTCATATAAAGAACAAATTGAGGAAGTGATATCAGACATGAAGAAAGTTCAATATGGAAGAGCGGACTCTTTAGGGAACAAAAATTTAGAACAAAAAATATCCCATTTGTTGATCCATTTTCAGAGCATGTAAACATAGAATTGAACATACTGTTTTTAAAACATTAAAAACTAAATCTGGGGTATCTGTGTCTTCCCTTCAGAATATACTTAAAGAGATCTACCAGGCTAGCTTAAGGCACCACATATTTGGTGCCTTATCTGAGGGAAATGCTGCCTGTGAGTAGTTGCCCCAAAGATTTCAAATCTTGTAAAAGAAAAAATGCTCATAAATTTATGTCCACCGGGTCTCCTGAACTTCCCAGTGTTTAGGTATGCTCCCATGCCATCCTGCGCTCTGCCAACTTTATGACACGATAACAGGGAGAGCACGAGGACGCGCTACATTATAGACTATGGGGGGGTAACTTCACAAACAATTTTATATATTACATTGATCATGTGGTGATGAAACGAGGGCACCGATTGACTAACAAGGCCGATTTTGTAATTTATGACTCATGCCATTAAAGATGGCCGCCACTCACCATGTTTAAAAATCTCTTCCCCTGGTGTTACTTGTTGAATGGACATGCTAGAGTCATGCTGTAGTTGTATTAGGCTGGTTCTTTTGTATGTTTCTGATAGTAAACAGCACAAAATATTTAATTTTTTTTCATGATGGCTGTGGCATGGGTGTGACATGGGCATGGGGACTTTTAATATTTCAAGACCACATGTCTTGGTTCAGGAATGAAAGAAAACTGAAAGAAAAATGTGTATCTTGATCTTTTTGCCAAACAAACCTTATTACTGAAAAATATGTATGGTTACTAACAAATACTGCTACTTTAAGAGATAAGAGAGTCCCAAGACATATGTGGGATGTTCTCTGGTCATGTAGCTATGGCAGATTAAACGTAAAGGGCAATCACAATCACAAAATTGTGGAAGAAAGAATGTGTCCTAGGCCAGAACGTCATTTGGCTATTGAAACTATGGAACATTTGTGAATGGGGTTTTAGTAAAGAAGTGGAAAAACTCACTTATGGAAATTTAATGTTTGGGGATCTACTTTTTCCCTGTACAAACTGTAATTATAGCACGCTGACGGTTATCTTTGCCTGTTGAAAATGTTATCTGTGGCAGACAAGGCATCAATATGTGTTGCAACAGTTACAGTCTTCATATATAAATAGTTAGGATAACAGAAGCAGCAGTTTGTAAGGTAATGTTAACAGAAAAGCAAACAAAAACTCAATTTGTTCCTTTGTGGGGTAATGTTAAATGGTTATTTTGAAGAAGTATTAATATTTTGGGATACCGCTTCTTTAGCTACACTAAAAGTTAAGGAGTTAGTAGGAATGGAGGATGTTCTGGATGAGTACTGTCATTTTTTTATGTTTTGAAAGAGTATTAAGCATTTCCTTTTTCTTTGATTGTATGTTATTTTATTGTGAATTGTATATATTATTTATTTATTTATTTATTTCAGATTCAGATTTATACCTTTGAGCTGAGAGGCTCTTTTACAGAGGTTCCACGTCAAGTAGACACACACAAAAAAAAGACATTTGGTACAAGATGAGTTACAAGACAGATACAGTGAAGTACACAAGTATGCAAAAAAGTAAAAAAGTAATCAGTTACAGAAGTGCAGAGAGTTAACCACAGCTATTTGGGTATACAGACAAACAATAATAATTATTTCTATAATCAATACTTTATAATGCTCATTGTACACTTGAAGTTGCCAATTGCCATTCAGTAGGAGGGGTAGCAGCCTGATTCGACTTTGTCAGGGAGAAGGGGAAGGGAGGTGACAGTCAGAAAGGACTTTGTCAAAGGGAACGAGGTGGGGTAGTGGGATGGGGCGGCAGAGCGGTAAAAAAGGTGTTAAGACAGGGGTGATGATGATACTAAATTAAGAGGGACAATCACAGTGATTTGATTGGGATAGAAAGAGGCAGAGGCTTCTCTTGAAGTAGCCTATCTTTGCACAGTCAATGAGGGAGGCAGGGAGGTCATTAATCCATTGTGACCCCTGGTAGGAGAGGGCTTGCTGAGCGAGTGTGGTATGCTTAAAAGGGACATAGAAAACAGCCTTCGCTGATCTCCTAGTGGTTTTGGAGGTTTGAGTTCACTGGAAAAGATTGACCATGGAGTTGGCTGTCTGACCAAGTAGAGACTTTTTTCCTAGCAGGCAGGCTGGTATCTGATCTTTGAGGTGTAGAGGAAGCCACCCTGTCTCCAAATAAAGAGTACGGTTGTGTGTCAAATGATCCGTACCTAGAACAAGTCTGCACGCCTTGCTAAGAAGTAGGTTAACCCTTTTTAATGCCGTATCCATTGCGGCACCATGTATAACTAGTTAATAATCGACTGTGGACAATATAGAGCTCTTTGTAACAAGGTTCACGGCTTCTGGGGTCATTGACTGCCTGTGGCAGTAGAGGATACCAAGTTTGGCGTTCACCGTTTTAATAATACGTCAATGTGTGAGGTGAAAGACAGTGTGTCATCAAGATGTATGCCCAGGTATTTCAAGGTGGTAATTTGTCCTAATGCCTCTCCTTTGTGGCTATGGATAGTCAAAGAGCCTGTCTTTTTCTTATTGAGAGTTGTTGAGAATTGTATGACTTTTGTTTTCTTATTGTTTAAAAGAAGTTTATTTTGGGAGAACCAGGTCTCATGTTTTCTGAAACTATCCTGAAGGGCTTCTGTTATTTCAGTTGATTGGCACCTCAATGCTGAGATAACCGCGTCATCTGTGTACATCAACATGGCAGACAGGCAAGCAGAGGGTAGAAGCATTAATGAATAAACTAAATAACAGCGGTCCAAGTATGGACTCTTGGGGGACCCCAAGGGTGACTTCCCTAGGGTCAGATACTACTCCTTTAATTTTCACGCATTGTGACCAGTGTGATAGGTAGCTTCAGAACCAGTTTACTGTGTCTTGGGACAATCCAAGGGCCAGGAGGTTGTCCAGGAGGATCTGGTGGTTCACAGTGTCAAATGCTTTGGTGAGATCTATAAAGATGGACCCCACTGATTTGCCACTGTCAAGGCATCATACAGGTGTGCAGTATCATCTACGAATGCTATTATGGTGCTATGGTTCTTATGAAAACCATGTTGTTACGCACATAGTTGATTGTATTTGTTTAGGTGCTCTATTAATTGATCAGACACAATCCTTTCTAGGGCTTTAGATAGCAGGGGCAGTATTGAAATGGGTCTGTAGTTGCCCAGGCTAGTTCTGCCTTCGTTCTTAAACACCAGTGTGACATGTCCTGTCTTCCATTTGTCTGGAAAAAATCCTGTTTGAAAGGATAGATTAAAAATCTTTGTGAGGGGCAAGGCTATTACGTCCAGGGATAGGGCAATGAGTTTCATGTCTATCAGGTCACCACCAGTTCTAGTTTTACCTAGCACCCTTCTTTTTTTTTTTCCATTTGTAATTTTTGGTATTTTCTATTTTCTCCCCTTCCCTCCTGGGGCCACGGTGTACATATGCATGTACATGTGTGGCGGTGCATGCACACGCCAGGATCCGGTAGTCCCTTTCTCCCCTCTCCAGACTTGCATTGCCACTCTAACCACCTGCGCTACCCACTGGACCTCCACCCGGTGGGAGTGGGACTACAGTGGAGCAGGCATCCACCCCTTTGGAGGGGAGAGCCATAGCTTGATCCTGCTCCAACCCTCCCCTCCCTCTGAACCAGCTCCCTGGCAGCCTGAGGTCGTTCCTGAACCCAGGTCACCAGAGCAGTGTGAGGCAAGGCGCCAGCGCCTCAGCCCTCTGCACCACCGGGCCAGCCCCAAACACCCTTCTAATATATGTTTCTATGATTTTTGAGAGGGGTTTTTGTTTTGAGTTCTAATAAAATTCCCCTACTCTTCCTGCAGGGGGCTATTCTGCTTCCTGTCAGGGAGTGTGAGAGATGTCTGCTAGTGAACAGGAGTCTGCTATGGCATCCCGGGCAGATAGCTTTACTTCCCAACCAGAGTTCTGAGAAAGCTCAAGCAAAGTTATCAGCTGCTCCTGGGCTACTGAAGGTGACAAAAGTCGTGCAAACGGAAGATATGGCAACACAGAATAAGGGTATAACTGAAAGTTTTACCTTACAGCCTGATGGTGAAGATTCTAACAGGGCGTCAGTTTCAAGTAAAGATGCCGAATTCCCTGACACTCAGCAGCCTGGGTCGCTTGCAAGTGATTCGGCTCACAAAGTTAAGATAAGCATGGTCTCAACTGTTGAACCAGACCACGCTCCCAAAGCAGGCCGATCTAGATAGAGAGAGATAGGTAGAGAGTCAAACTGCCGATCAGGCACTAGTACACTAATTGGCTGGGTCCTTACCACACACCCAGAAAGAGTCAGCAACCTCAAAGTTCTCCCAGATGCTTTGAGTGACCACTCCCCAGTCCTCTGTGAATGGCCAGCAATGTATGCCATACCCATCTCCAAGCTTATAAACACCAGGGTACTCAGAAAAAAAAGGAATAGATGCCTTCAAACACCACCTAGCCTCTGTAGACTGCAGCTTCCTGGACTCAATTCCCCACGTAGACCTTGCCCTGGAATTTTTCACTAAAGCATTTAATGCAGCCACAGACAAGTATGCACCATCTAAAAAGCAGCTGATTTGGGGCAACACATCTGAATAGCTTACACCCCTGGTACGGGATTTTATGAAACAAAGGGGCCACCTTTGGAACAGGGCCAGCGCCACTGGAACTGCACAGGATTATCAGAACTATAGAGCTGCTAAGAACAAGTGCACAAAGGAAATAAGACTAGCCAAGGCCACCTACTATAAAACCCAACAGACGCAAAGTTAGGGGGATAGCAAAAAGTTCTGGAACTCCCTGAAAGAAGTCCTTGGGAAGCAAGAAAACCCGCCCCTACATTAATCACATAAAAGGATACCTATATAACAGACCCTCTTTAAATGGTTTCATGTGTTAATATTACGGGACAAAATATCACAGTCAAACATTGCGGAAAAAAACAAAGTGTAGTAAAAACATTACAGGACAGAACAGTGCAGAGGGCAGGCAGTACAAGCTGCAAGGTAGCAAAAGAGCACAGAACACTGGAGGGTTCATGGGGGGGCCTAACCTCGCAGAGCCGCCCCTCGGCCACTTCACTGTGCTATGCATCACAGTCCTGCACTGGGGGATGAACCGCACTGGCTTTGCGGTTAGGGCCCCAATACTGGACTGTGTGCATGGCATCGATAAGTAACCCGGTGGTGTCTTGGCCACAATGAACCCTCCAATGTCCCGTGCTCTTATTTATTTATTTAAGTCACGGATTACATATAACTTTTAGCTAAGAGCTCTTTTACAAAAGTTCCACGTCAGTAGAAAGGACAAAAGCTTAAACAGGACAGTAAAGTACGGTACAATAAAGTGTAAATAGGAGGTACAAAAATCATAATGGACACAAAATCACAATGGACAGTATGTGTAAAACAACAGAGACACATTATGCTAATCAGTTTCAGGCTCAGGAAAATGCATACAGTGCATTGATATCGGCCAGCAGGCTTTGTCAAGACAAACAGGGCACAGCGTGTAGGAAGAGATGTGGAAGGGTGGGCTGGGAAGAGTAAGGGAGTGTGTGGGAGTGGAGGATATGAGGAGAGGTGGGTCAAGGGTAGGGGAAGAAGGGGGGATGCAGGGGAGGGGTAGGAGGCAAGAGTGCTAAGTTACTATGAAAGAGGTCGGGTGCTAAGGTCAAGGTTTGGGAAAACATGGTTAAGGGAGACAGTCACACTTGCTAGCTGTAAAGAGTAGTGACTGAAGCTTGCGGCTTGTACTGCCTGCTCCCTGCACGGTTCAGTCCTGCAATGTTTTTACCACATTTTATTTTTTCTGCAATGTCTTGATGGCGATATTTTGTACTACAATATTTTTCCGTGATATTAACACATGGACCCCCTTGAAGTAGCACGCCTCTTGGTACAGGGTAAATACTGTGCAAGAAAGACAGTGCAACATTAATCAAGCTGTGTAGAGCACACCTGGATTTACAGCGATAGGGAATTACTGCTACCCCTGTCGCTGTATGCTGTAAATACAGATTGATCAAGTTGATGTGTGCTGGGGTGCCTGGTCGAGCTGCTCCCAAGGTGGAGTGACTAAGGCACCAGCACACAACGGAATCAGAGACCTGGGACCGTGGTTCGATTCCTCCCAGTTCTCCCTGTGCTGCTACTTTTTGAGTTTTATTTATTTATTTACTCTATTTTTATCCTCCAACACCTCTCCCCCCCCCAGGTTCTCCACTCAGTCAGAACTCCCAATGCTGCAAGCGTTACCACCTACCCGACTTTCAGGGTCTACCCCTAGAGCACCTCAACTCGACTCCCCTACTACCTGAAGAGTCCAGATTACTCTCCAGGCGGGGTGAGGACAAGTTCTCCCTTACGTTATCCCCGAAAGTTCCACAGGGAGAAGGCCTTGGCACAGTGGAGTCTGCCCTGAATCTTCATCTGTGGTGACACACCTGCTTGCTTAGGAAATCGTCACCTAGGAGAGGTGAAGGATTTTTTCCTCCGTCCCTGATGACGGCATGCAATGGGGAGCAAGGGGTCAGGTGCACACAGAGACATGCGTCCACCCCAGTCCCCTGCCAGCGTCAACCCACTACGATGCTGCGCTTTCCCATGTGCACCGACGTCCCCCCAGTTCACCAGGAGTTGGCGGTATTGCGGTGGAGAAAGCTGCAGAACCTCCCCCCCCCCAGAGAAGGACAGCAAGCCGTTGGGTGCTCAATATTTCTCTCCCCAGCCAACCCACCGACGACCCGAGCATGTTCCCGAACCTGTGTCGCTGGCGTGGAGCGAGGTGTGGTGTCCAGCGCCTCAACCCTCAGCGCCACCGAACCAGCTTACATTTTATTTTTTAAAAACAAAGTCCCCCCCCTCCGAGTTTCTTCCCATCTCCAAAGTCCACCCTTTCTGGAGTTTGTTATATTAATTCCAGGGGGTGTTGGGGGGTTGGGGATGAAGACCCCTGCAAAAAACAAGAAAGCTCATTGTTCCTTAGGGCGTGCACTGTTTGTGCGGTGGTCAGTGTTTTAACCAACCTTATTTCAGCGCATGCCCTTTTTGCTTGCAGCATCCATTGCTGCGTGGTTTTTGTTTTAGGGAAGATGACCTCATGCCCATCTCTTCAATAAAACATTCACAGACCTGAGCCACATCCTAGCCGACCTGGACCCCACAGCCCAACCCCCCCACCACCACCACACTCACACGGATGAATCCATGCAAGACCCTACAACCCTGTCTTGGCCAAACTTTTATTTAAAACTGTCTCTGTATCTGCTACCCTCCATTACATTAAAAAAGTCTTAGGCAAAGAAGAATGGGTAGCGACTCCACTGACATGAGGCTACTAGCGTCCGCAATTGAAGTTCTAGCCCTTCCAATAGCTAAAATCTTTAACCACTCACTTCCGTTCGGATAGTTTCCAAGTGTCTGGAAAATAGCAATCTTAACCCCTGTGCATAAAGGGGGAACTAAAACTGTCATCTCAGACTACAGACCCATTTCAATTATTTCCCCACTTCCTAAAGCCATGGAGAAGACAGTTGCTGAGCAACTAGTAACCTACCTTAGCCAGCATAACATACAATGCCTGCAACAGCATGGCTTCAGGAAACAACATAGCACCATCTCTGCTTTATTAGAATATACCAACTTCACACATCAGGCCCTCAATAAGTGCCAACTAGTGGGCTCTATCTTTATAGACTTAGCAAAGGTCTTTGACCTTGTTAACCATTCCCTTCTCATAATGAAACTCTCTAGGATAGGCCTGTCTACCGACGCCGTTACCTGGTTTAAAGACTACCTGACCGGACGCTCCCAGAGGGCAAAAATAAATGGGGCTGTGTCCAGCTCTTGCCCTGTCACTGTGGGGGTACTTCAGGGCTCAATCCTTGGACCTCCTACTTTTCAGCATGATCATCAATGACCTTCCCCTGACATGCCCAGACTCACAGGTCCTCCTCTATGTGGATGACACAGTGATCTACACCTGACGCAGGAGCCAACGTGAAATAACAAACAACCTCCGGAGCAACTTCTTTGCTCTAAAGCAATAGTTCTCCCACAATATGTTGCTCCTAAACTACAAGAAAACTAAAACCATGCTGATCGCATGTCACCAACGAACAAGCTCGAACCCTTTGCCATCATGAACAAGAAAGGCAAGGCTCTGTAACAGGTCAACACATTCAAATATCTAGGAGTCTACCTAGATGACAATCTCTCATTTGTACACCACATCAACCAAATTGTAAAAATGGTAAATCAAAAAATAGGTGCTCTTTATAGACCCAAACCGTACGTGACTGTGGAGGCTAGATGACTAGCATTTGCCTCCTCAGTTCTCCTGGTGATAAACTATGGTCTAGTGGTCTACGGTGCAGCGACAGACTCAGTTCTACATAGAGTAAAGGTCGCCCTTAACAAAACATGTTGACTAGTCCTAGGTGCTGACAGACTCACACCTGTGACCTCTACATCAATACAGGATGGCTACCTCTCGACCTATGGATCAAGTACCAAACAAGCCTGCTTACAAAAAAGACCCTGCTTGGTCTCTCCTCCCCCTCTCCTAACTCACTTATCTGCCTAGCTCTTCACAAACTCCCCACACAGGGTGCCCTCAGGAATACCCCTCAAGTACCATTTTGCAGGACCAACCGGGCCAAGTGCACTTCCCTATTAGGGTGCCAACTTGGCTGAATGAGCTCCTTGCTACTATACTGGAAATATCCACCCCTGGTCACTTTAAATCTGCATTGAGAAAAGTACCTTGCATTAAAAATAACGTGCAAATGCACTTAATACATAACCTAGCCCCTTATAGACCACATTATCCACCTCATCATCCTCTCCTCCTCACCTGCCCTTCCCCCTCTCCCATTCTCCCCTCTGTTCCTGCCAACCCTGACAGTGCTACCTTTGTGGCGGCTGACTATTTTTCAGGTCTAGTGAAGAGCACACTGTTGAAATGCCTGTACTAAACATAATTTAGCTTGTTCTCATCCAAACACTGCTTGTCCCAGTCATTGTATTGCATGTGTCTCATCCTAACTCAACACTGCAATGTATAACTTATTAACCTCTGTAAATGTATGTGTGTGACGTGTATGTCTTGTAATGTATAATGTGGAACCTTTGTAAATGAGCCCTGGCTCGAAGGTGTATCTCCAAATTATAAATAAATAAATGTAACCCCCCCCAATTTGGGGGCTTACCTTAAGTGACTGACCTCCAGGTTTCTCCCATCAGCTGCTGCTCATTCCTGTTTTCCCCCGGCAATCTGCCGATTACCCTGAGTCTTACTGGTGCCCCTGATTTCCCCAAACATAGCCCCGTACTTTGTTTAGCTCTGTTTGGGCTTAAATCTTTACTCGTGAGTTGATGGCATTTCCCTGTGCATCCAGCAACTGCATATTAGGAGGTAGTATGGCGCAGTGGGTTAAGGCTCTGAGTTGCAAATCTGGAGACCTGGGTTTGAATCCCACAGCCCCCTAGGTGCATACTGTGTGACCCTGAGCAAGTCACTTAACTTCCTTGTGCTCCCAGGTTGCACCTGCAAACAAGATTTCAGCTTAGTGTGTCTCACCTGGTAAAATAATTGGTAAAAATAAAAAAAAAACATGCGTGCTGTAGCACTTTGATTTCCCGATCACCAGTTTTGCAGTGGAAGTGAAGGGGTTTCCATGGTGCCGGTGCCTACGAGCCTAACTGAGGACCAGAGACCTAAACAAGGGCTAGGAGAGCTGTCGTGGTATTTTAAAAATAAAGTTTTAAAACAGGGCATAAGTGGGGCTCATGAATATTAATGAGCCCCACATGAATATTGATGAGAAGCTGCCTGCCGCCTAGAGGGAGCTATGTTTTGGCGACAGCAGAACCAATGAGGATTAATTAAAATAAATGAAAGCAAATGAAATGAAAAGCAATCAATAGGGCACTGTTGGGGCTATCAAACTGTGGGGTTTATAAAAAATTAAAGTAAATAATCTGGCTGTACCATAACTTTGAACATGGGACACTGTATGGACTGCTATAAAATTTAAGTAACAGCAGCCATGTTTGCAGCCATCAACCAGTGGGAAGCCAGGATTTACAGGAGAGACTTTTGGGACAGTGCCAAAAGCTTGGGGCGGGGGTTACAATTTTGGGCACCCAAATGCTGTCCAATTACAAGACTGAGACTGTTTCTGACAGCTTGGGCAACCAATCGAAATCTGGGAACTTTACTCCTTATAAAAGGAGGGAGAGTTTCAACTTGGGAGTTCTAGTCACTTTGGGGCAGAGTTCTGCAGTGAGTCTGAGAGAGTTGGACTGGAGCATCCAGAAGGAATGGGGGCTCTGCCTATAGCTCGGGGAATTTGGGGAGAGGCCTGCTAACCTCTCCTCGGCCTGAACGCTTACTACAAGTCAGGGACGGCCAAGTCTGCAGATAAAGCTGCAATCCTCCAAAAGGGAGAAAAGGAGATTGTTTTTTCCCCCGAGCTGAATTTCCGGACTGAAGTGGGGTCAAAGCTGCTGAAAGATCCCATTTGCTTCTCAGTGAAAAGCTGTTTTGCCACCTGGGACTGGACCTGAATGTAATGCCTGAGGCTACAGAAACTGTCTCCAGTCCATTTTCGGAAAAGGAAGACCTGAACTGCTGTGTCCCAGCTTACATATCAATGACTGCAACTTGCAAGCGGGTAAGCTGTGTGGCCTATTACAGCACTGTATCCAAGCCGAACCAATGACGCCAAGTAAATGTGCCTAAGAGACTGTTGTGCCTATAAAAACTAGGCTGCCAGATGACCAGAGAAGGGAAGCGGCTCCTGCAGAGAAGACCCTCACGGGTTGCAGTCACCCTTGGGAGGGATGCCAGGATGTGGGCATGAGTCGTGTCAGCTCCGGTCCCTGTATCCTGGCCCTTGCTGAAAAGGATGAAGTCCTGCAACCTGCAGCCACATCCTGCCTTGAGGGAAGTCATCCTGGAAATCTACCTGGATCCCGAGGTCCAAGATTCAGTGAGTACAACAGGTTTTTACCCTGCAACACCAATTAACGTATTTTGCCATCCAATTTGCCTTTCACGTTTGCACTTTGGTTTAGACTATCCTTGCAGGCCATCGAGCCTGAGGATTACAATTTTCCTTGGATTTTAAAGTATATGTGCATGTTGAAAAGCCAAGAGTAACAAAAGTAATAACCAATATTTTATTTAAGGGCCCCAGCCAGCTGCAACGCTGGCCAACATGCGGCAACGCTTCAGGCCTGCAACGTAGCTTATCCTGGGTACCCAGTGAGGTTAACTGGACAGTCCAGGGGGTGAATGTATTGTGTTTATATGCTTTATAAAGATAAAAACATTGCAAAAACCCAAAGTGCTAATTAACTAATTACTGTAGCTTTAGTTTGCATCCTCTCCCCCTGTTCCAATCCCATAATAAATCAGTTATTTGTTTGAATGTTACTCTAGACCATGAGCATATCATTATTGAGTGCTGGGTTAATGCAAGTAACTGAAGGGTACAGTGTTGTTGCTGGTAACCATTTATTTTACAGGTGCACAGGGTGCATGCAGAGTCCCAGTCCCTGTTGGTAAGTTTGGTCACTGTAAGCACATTATTAGCATTCTCCATTAATTGTCAACTGAGTGCAAAGTAAGGTGTTTTGGGGAACTGCAAGTGTGGTGCCACTAGGTGGGGCTGTGGGTAGGTGCAACTTCCCAGAGGGTTGTGCTAGCTTAACATCTAACCCATTAAAAGAAATCTCTGGGTGGAGACACCGTAACTGTAATTTTACTATTAGGCAAGAAATCTCCAGTAACTGTCAGAACCGAATCCAGGCCCCTCAACCTGCAGGTAGGGTAGCAGGCAGGGGTAGTAGCCCTTGACATAATGGTGCCAGAGTTGCATAAAGACACCACATAAAAGGAGCAGCGTTTGGAGATGGAATTACAGAAAAAAAGTCTTCCCTCCTCCAGCTTATCATAGAAGAGGAGGAGCAGATTTCAACAGAAAAAGCTCACCTACGAGCATGAGTCACAAGCAGGTACTATAACATAGAAACATAGACTTTGATGGCAGATATGCACCGCTAGGCCCATCCAGTCTGCCCTCTTTTTCCCTGCCTACTAAAAATACTGCAGATCTTGACTGATCTCTGGCTTCACTTACTCTTTTGAACCACTAGGCTTCACCTGTGCCTACCCCTTGCAGTCTTGAATTCTCCTACTGACCCTATCCCCACCACCTCCACTGGGAGGCTATTCCATGCCTCCACCACCTGTTCCATGAAGAAGTACTTCTTCACATTGCCCCTTAGTCTACCCCCCTCCAGTTTTATGTCATGCTCTCTTGTCTTAGAGCACCTTTTCTTCTGAAAGTTGCTGCCCTCTTGCACCTTATTTATTCCCTTTAGGTACTTGAAGGTCTCTATCATGTCACCCCTCTCCCTCCTCTCCTCCAAGGTATACATATTGAGTTCCTCCAGTCTCTCCTCGTATGACCTTTGATGCAGGCCCTGCACCATTTTTGTTGCTCTTCTTTGAACTGCCTCCATCTTTTCTATGTCCTTCCAGAAATGTGGCCTCCAGAACTGAACACAGTATTCCAAATGAGGCCTCACCAATGATCTGTGCAGTGGTATCACCACCTCCTTTCTTCTGCTGGTGATACCTCTCCCTATGCACCCCAGCATCCCACTGGCTTTCCCCACTGCCTTGCCACACTGTTTGGCCACCTTTAAGTCATCAGATATGATCACCCTAGATCTCTTTCTTGTTTTGTGGCCTCTAATACCATGCCACCCATCATGTAATCCTCCCCTGGGTTCCTACACCCCAAGTGCATGCTTTTGCACTTCTTCACATTGAATCCCAGCTGCCGCACTCTGGACCATTCCTCTAGCTTAACCAGGTCACCCTTCATTTTCTCCACCCCTTTCGGATTGTCTACTCTATTGCAGATCTTGGTGTCATCTGCAAAGAGGCACACCTTCCGCTCCAGCCCTTCTGCAATGTCACTGATGAAGATATTAAACAGTACTGGCCCCAGAACTGATCACTGCGGTACCCCGCTGGTCACCTTCCCTACCTCGTATTTAGCTCCATTTATCACCACCCTCTGCGTTCTATCCCGCAATCAATTTCTAACCCCGTTCACCACCTTGTGCCCCAACCCCAGGCTACCCAGTTTGTTCACAAGCCTCCTGTGTGGAACGGTGTTGAATGCCTTGCTGAAGTCAAGGTAGGCTGCATCCACCGCTCTCTCCTGATCCACCTCCGTGGTCACCCAGTCAAACAAATCTACCAGATTTGTTTGATGTGACTTCCCTGATGTGAATCCATGCTGCCTTGGATTTTGTGCTCTGCTGGATTCGAGGTGCTCTACTATTCTTTCTTTTAGCAACAATTTCCAATAATTTCCCCACCACCGAGGTCAGGCTGACAGGTCTATAATTACCAGCCTCCTCTCTGCTCCCACTTTTATGGAGAGAGATTACATCAACCTTTGTCCAGTCCCCTGGGACTACTCTTGTATCAAGTGACCTGTTGAATAGGGATGTCTGTGGTGCAGCTAGTACCTCCTTTAATTCCTTTAGTATTCTAGGGTGTATCCCGTCTGGCCTCATTGCAGTGTCCACCTTCAGTTTTGTGAGTCCTTTTAGGACTCTCTCCTCTGTAAATGGACCATTTTCCACCTCCCTTCCAACTCTGATTTTTAACTGTGATCCCTCCCCTTCCCCCTCCTCCATGAAAACTGAACAGAAATATTTGTTCAGGATTGATGCTTTATCCTGGTCTCTTTCCACTTCCGCTCCATCCTTCCTTTTTAGCCTAACAATATCCCCCTCAAGTATTTCTCCTTTCGTTAACGTATCTATAAAAAGTTTTGTCTCCATTTTTAACTTCTTTTGCTGTTTTCTTCTCTGTCTTTGCCTTGGCACTTCTAACCACTTTTTCTGCCTCTCTTTGCTTTTCTAGATACACTGCTCTGTCCTCCTCCTCCTTCTGTGACTCCTTATATTTCCTGAAAGCCATCTTTTTCTCCTTTATTTTCCTGGCCACGTCCCGCGAGAACCATAGAGGTTTTCTTTTTTTCTTGCCCTTGTCTATTTCCTGAATGCAGAGGTTTGTTGCCTCCCCAATGGTTCCTTTCATTATCTAAGCCTGTTGCTTCATTTACCTCCCCCAAGTCAGAGCAGCGCTTGTTAATTTCCCCTGCCCTGCTCCTGCTGACATGTCAGGCCACACAGATCAGCGGCACATCAAAGAGCCCAAGGAGACTGTTTTACTAGCAGATGTCAATAACAAACAGATCTCTTGTAAGTTAGAGAATGCTGACCTTTTGTACTCATTCAGCAACTCTGTCTGATGGGAATAGTTGTAACATGACTCCCAAAATGGCTGAGGGAGGTAATCTTGCTAAAGGAAAACTATACCCTCAAATCATGTAAATTGTATTTGTTTCTTTGTCAACAGACAGCTCTTTTCCTGTCGCTGTTTGGGCTATATGTGTTTCGTTTGTTTCCACTGTTCATGGTAGTCCCCTGTGACTACCCCGGGGGGGGGTCTCCATTTTGCAGCTGTTGAAATCTCTTTGTCCATGAGAGCTGCATTAGCATATGAGAACAAGATGCCAGATCACCAATTTATAGCATGTATCTCTACAGTGAAGGAACAAATACCCTGCAAAAACTCTCTGGAAACACGTAAACTGAATGCAGTTTGAAGGGAAAAAACCCTGTATTACAACTCAGTTTGCAAAGCTAACTGAAGGTAACTGTGCAGGGCCTAGTATAAAGTGTAAAAACAGACTAAAGCAATTGCATACATCTCTAACAGCTACATGAAAAAAGTTGTCTATTGACATGGAAACAAATAACATTTACAAGATATGAGGGTATAGTTTTCCTTTAAGCATAAGCCTTTATCCACTGAAAGCATTGAAAAGAAGAGATGCTGGCTGGCAAAAAAAAAATCTGCAGGGGATTGCTGGCATCCTGGGTCCTCACCAGTTCAGTGTGACCCTGTGAATATTCCAGTGCATGCAACATCAAAGTATAAAGAATCTGTTCCCGCTTATTGGTTTTCCATTTGCATATTTTGACTGGGAATCCCCTTTTGAAGTGCGGCAGCCCTACATTTCTCATGATAACTTTACACAAGGGTTGGAAACTAAAAGCTCTGAAGTTTCTACACCTACTGCCTTTCAGAGTTTTTCTCTGGAACTAGAGGAGGAGGAAAAAAAAAAGCTCAATGATGTGGTCCCATATCTTTCCAGAATCTTTTCAATTTTCCACAGACCCTGTATTATTTAAAATAGGTCCAGGTAGCAGTTCCTCAGTTTATGAAATCCCCACAACTACAAAGTTTATTGAAGTTGTGCAGCCCTCTGTTGCTGCAGGTAAATCTTCCTTGGCAAACCCTGCTCCTGTCATTTCAAGTTTAATCCCCCTACAAATGGGGGTTCCCAAAAAGTCTTCCTTGAGCTTGCCTAAATGCTCACTGCCAGGCTGGTGTCCTGCATTTTAGCAGCTTAAATGTGATTGCCAGAGAGTGCCTGTATAGCCTCTGTGTACTGTCTCTTTAAGAGCTGCCTGGATTGCAGTCATAAGTAATCTGAGAGGGAGCTCTGTTGAAAGATGTAACTATTTGTTGAAAATCATTTAGGGTGATAATGATAATGTAGTTTGTCTAACCTGCCTTCTTTGCAGCAAGGACTGTTTTGTTTATCCCCACCACTTTGGTCTGGGACTGCCGAATTGGACCAATCAGTACTGGTGGGACCCGAAATGCAGCCAGACTACAGGAGCTGTCTGGAGTCAGAATCTGTAGGAATTGTAGTTTGGGGCTTTTGGTACCTTTTTGCACCTGAAGGGGGAACTACTGTTGTGACTGACAGATGAATCAGCCAACCAAACCTTTTGGATTTTGGGGAAATTCCCAGGCTTGCTGCAGTTTGAATCAGATCTAAGTTGGGAGCTGAAGAAGCAATAGTTCAAGACGGTCTCTGTGGAAAGGCCTGAGTTTTGGCCTGCATGCCTGCCTGCTGCCCCAAGAGGGAGAAGAGAATCAGTTTGAATTAAATCCGAGTTTGTGAGAACCAAGTAAGCCACTGAGTTGTGACCAGGATCAACCTGAAGAAGACTGAAGATTTGCTGAATGCATCGGCCTGTCAGGATTTCCAGCTACCTCTAAACTCCCAGTGTGTGCAGAGACTTTGCAATTATGACCGGAGAGCAGTTTGCCTGGTATAGTAGAATCCCTTACATGTAAATGCGCTGTGTGTTTATAGTGGATTGTGATTTGGTTTCCCACTGTGTGAATTATGTTCTGCTTGCTGGAAGCTGTATCTGGCTCAACAGGACTGAATCCGCGTTCATCTCCATACGGCCTGGCCTTGCCACACTGGCCCTGCCAGACTACCCCACTTCACAGAGAAAGCCATCGACGAGAGACCTGCCTGGAGATCCGCCCCCTGCTCCACGCTTGAACAGGAATGATGCCTCAGTGAATCGTGTAGGCCCTGCTTCTCCTGGCACTGCAGATCAACCACCTGCAGTCTCAATTTTCGTCCAGCCTGTATCCAGTCTTGGGTATCGTGAGTAACCATCAGCAAAGCTCCCTGCAACAACAGCTTAATCTAAGTGTGTCATCTGATTGTCTTGCTGTTTCTTTTCTTTCATGAACTGAGCCCTCCAGCTCTGGGTTACAATTAGTGTGTGTGGTGCATGTTGTTTTCTTCCATCACAGGGCCCCAACCAGCTGCAATGCCAGCTTACCCCAGGCAACGATCCTAGCTAGCCCACTTCTTCTTCACCTGGGTTCCCAGAGTGTGTGACTGTTTATGGACCCTGCAGTGCATGCATAACTGTTTGATTGATACAGCCTTTAAGCAAATTAACCTGATTACGCCCCTTCCTTGTTCAAGTCCCTTAAATAAATCAGATCTAACTCTTTTTGCATTTACCCTGACTGTGGTTCCAGTTTGTGCAAGAGTACTGTACTGCTGTAATTTGCTGTGTATAACCTTGTTTTACAGGGGGTCCCCAGTGTCGAGCCAGAGGAAAGCCCTGGTGGTAAGTGCAAACAGTGTGGGTACTTGTGTGGTGTATCAGGGGTATTGTGAAAGTTATTATTGTGTATTGTTCCGGCCACTAGTAAGGAAAGAGGGGGGCTTACAGTGTCTCAGAGGGCTGTGCCCAGGTTAGCTTGACCACTACCAACCCTGACCTCCGGGTGGAGGCACCCGTTTCAGAACTCAGACCCCTTAACCTGCTCCTAGCCAAGCAGGCAGGGGTAGTAACCCTTGGGATACTGCCATCTAGGGGTTACACAAGTTTTATAGAGAAAATGAATGAAGGTTTACAAACTCCATTGGACGACAATCAGAAGTCTGATTTCACTCAGTCCTCTCAAGATAATCCAAATAAACCAAGCCACCAAGATTCCATTACAGAAAAAGTCCTTGAAAAACAGCCATCATCTAAACCCAGCACTTTCAGAACTGATCCAGGTACTTGCGCCCCTCAACAAGATAAAAAAATATTAAGACTTTTTTAAAAAGGCCCTGAACCTGCCAGGTGCTGTAATGCAGTCTGCCTACGCTACAGAGGTGGCTTAGAAGAAATTCCAGACAGAATTTTTGTGGCTTGTACTCTCCTCACAAGAGATATGTTTGTTTTGCCTCAGACATCTTGCCTTAATACACTCTACAGGTGAGACTTATTTTGACATTAGCTTTAAGTCCCCTGCTAGTCTGGATCTTCTTTGGATAATGTACTCTACTTTGAAACAGACACCAACCTGGACTCCATTTGTTGCAGTCCCACTAACTCGACCTGAAGTAAAAAAAAATTACTATGTTGTTCAAACAATGAAAGAGTCAGTATTGGAGACATCTTATACTGGCTGAAACAATGCAGCACTGTGATAGGCACACCTGACCCTTTTATGGATCCTGAATATATTTGGACAGGTGGCTGGAAAATAAAAGTCAAGCTTCTGCGTTCTGAATCAGGTATTCATCATTTACCTAATTGTTTTTTTCTTGGTCGTGACACAGGAGTTCTGTTTTATCTGGGTCAACCAAAAGCCTGTTTTAAATGTGGATCCACTTTGCACCTTACCAGCACCCATGATACACTTAAGTGCAGTCTTTGTTCTGAAATAGGTTACACCAGTTCTAACTGTACAAAAAGTATGCAATGTAACTTATGTGAAATTGGACACACAAGCTCTAACTGTACAAAAAGTATACAATGTAACTTACAGTATGTGATGAACCTGGCCATTCTTACGGAGTATGCCCTTGGGCTGCACACAATAAAGATAATCCTATGGATTCCTCAGAGCATAATTTCTACATCAACTGGGCCCAGATGAAAGACCCTGGAAGAGCAGTATGAAATCTACAACAACCCCTCGGCTTGAATCTCAGCAAGCAAATAATATTGACAAGCATTGGCCTCTGGAGCCCACTACACCAAAAATGCAAGCAGAGGGGTCAATTATAGCAGTGCCTGCCACAACCAAGACTCCCCCAGAGGAACAGGTGGACCCAGATGAACCAGGACCTCAGCAAGGGTTGAAGGTTCAGGAATAGATTACAGTTTTGGACTCTCAAACTCCATTACTTACTGGGGAAGCCACACTGATGGATGTTGCTTAGTCAGCCACTCCCTCTTCTCACATTGTGGAAGATCCAGAGAATATTCCTAATACTGATATTTTCAAGCCAACCACATCTACCTCAGTAACAGAGACACTACAGATGGTGACAAGAAGAAGAAGAAGACAGATGAAGGGCCAACCACATTCTAAAATGATTAAAAGAGAAGACATTCCATTATGAAATAAGTATGTGATCCTAAGAAAAAGAAAGAACTGGGGTGAGACTGAAGACGATTCGTATGGTTCATCTGTAGTTTCCTCCCAGCAAGACACTTCATCTGACACAGAAGAGAGCATTCCAGACTGTGACACTTCTAAAAAGAGGAAGACAAAAAGCAGAGAAGGAGGAAAAAGGCTAAAAATTGTGGTCCCTTACCTTTTCTTTTTTTTCCTTTTTCTTGATGATGGGAGGGTTGGTCCATAATTTTTCTGTTGGTTCATTAAATACCAATAGGCTACAAAACCCTAGTCATATGATGACTACTTTGTCCGGGGCTATCTCTCTTTCTTGTGGGGTACCTCAGGGTTCGGTGCTCTCTCTCATGTTGTTCGCAGTATATATGCTACCCCTCGGGGACATTGTAAGACGGTATGAGCTGAGGTTTCATTGTTATGCCGATGATACCCAGCTCTACCTGTCTTTTGCACCCGAACAAGTTAGTGCTATCTCAGTGCTGAATAGCTGCCTCGCTGATATCCAAGACTGGATGAATATCAGTGGATTAAAGTTGAACCCGGGAAAGACCGAGGTTATGGTGGTGGACCCTGGTCGCAGGGCTGAGGTCGGGGATAGGGTCCCCTCTGGATTAGTTCTCGGGTGAGACCAGATTCCCACCTCTGAACAGATGCGTAACCTGAGTGTGGAGCTTGGCACTGGTTTGACCCTCCATTATCAGGTGTCTGCAGTAGTCAAAACTTCATTTTTCCATCTCAGAAATATCTCCAGGATTAGGCACCTGGTTCCGCCTGGCGATTTGCCGGTTTTGGTCCACGCCTTGGTGACATCATGTCTTGATTACTGCAACTCCCTGTACCTAGGGCTTGCTGGGGTCAAAATCCGTCACTTGCAGCTAGTGCAGAATGCTGCAGCACGTTTGTTGACTGGGGTGTCTAGAAGATCTCACATCACCCCAGTGCTGCGCACTCTGCACTGGCTGCCTGTACAGTGGTGGATCACCTTTAAAGTGGGTCTTCTGACCTACAAAGCCCTACACGGTTTAGGTCCCGACTATCTGAAAGAGCTTCTGGTGCCTTCGCCCCTCTGAGACAGCTCCGGCTCGGTTGTGAGGGGTTGCTGGAGATTCCGAGGTGACTTGAAGTCCTCTGAGCCCGTACGTTTGGCTTTGTGGCTCTCCACCTTTGGAATTCCTCTGCCCTGCCAGCTCCGAGAGAGTTCAACTGTGGATGGCTTTAAGAAGGCCTTAAAATCATTTTTATGGATTCAGGCCTTCCCTGTTGTATTTTAAATCGTTTTATTTTTATCTGTTGTATTGTTATATTCGTCTTTTGATTATGATAAATGTATGAGACTGTAAAGCACCTTGAAATATTTGAAAGGCGCTTAATCAAATAAATTTTATTATTTATTATTATTTATTGTCTCCAGAGTCCTAAAAGGGATATTATTTCTGTACCCAATACAAGGCTTCTTACCTTTAGGGAAATAAATAAAGCACAATGTTTTTGATGAGCCGGTCCTTCTTTCTGGTCACTTGGAGGAGACAGGTGTTTAGGTGTTGGCATTTTGTTCCCTAGTCCATTAGCATCTTTATCCCGGTTAACTGACATTATTAAGTTACTTCTTCCATGTTTATTTACCACTAGGATTGTGGTGCAGAAACATCAAAATTATTTTGTGATTCAAACTGTTTAAAATACATGATAAATATAGTTGGATTCACTGATACTGCTTGTGAGTCTGAAGGTCAAGGGGCACACACTTTCTTTATGGGTAAACTGTCAACCCGCATAGATTTTATTTTTTGTTCTCCTTGGTTATCTTGTTCCGATTCCAAGGTAGTCCCAATAGAAACATCTGATCACAGGCTGTTACAGGACACATTTGTGAATGTCCTAAAGGAGAGGTTCAGGTCTGTTTTTTGGAGATTAAATGTCTCTTTATTGAAAAATAACACTATTATACAAAAATGGCAGTACTTATTTGCAACCAGAAAAGCTACTTTGGTGTTATTTGATTCTCCCGTGGAATGGTGGGAAGAGGTGAAAGTGGAATTACGGTCTTCTTTTAAGTCCCAGGCTAGAAAACTTTCAAATGAAAGAAATTTAAGATATTTGACCCTCAGAGATCAGTTTCACCAGCTGATTAATATTGCAGCCACAATGGGTCATGACTTGCTACCAGTTCAAATCTCAAAACGTAAGTCGGATATGACGGCACTTCAATATCAGTGTACATCTTCCCTGATTGCAGAGCACAAATATAACACTAAAGGACCTAAATATCAGACAAACCATTTTGAAGTCTGTAAAAATCGAGCGTCAGACCATACATTTTCTACCCTTTCAGATAATAATGATAATTTGTTGACAGGTACCCATGGACAATTGGCTTTTTTAGAACAAAATGCGGAAAACATTTTTGGAACCTCAGCACCTGGTCTGCACAATCATCATAGCATCAAAGTATCATAGAGTCGGCACGAATCATGGGGTAAATAACCTATGTGTGATTCGTCACTTATCAGTAGATCCTTCTGATATTTGTTTCTCCCATATGACTATCCAGTGATTTTCTAAATATATCCATGGATCTGCAGTTAACCACATGTGCAGGCAAGGTGTTCCACAAATCCACTGCCCTTTGGCTAAACTGTTTTCCTCTCCTTACAGTGTAATAATTATCCCCTCACAATCTCATACCATTTGCTCTGGCCATGTTTGTTACTTCGATTCCTATTCAATCTAATGCTTTCCCAGATAAGATGATCATGGCGTACACTATAAATCAGGCATAGGTCCCCCTTTGTTCTTCTATATTCCAGGGAGTACAACTGTAGTTCCTTCATTCTCTCGTCATGTGTTTTATAAAGTTTTTAATTTTTTTAGTCATTCTTCTTTGTACTCCCTCAACTGACCTGATACACCCTACACTCTGTGGTGCGCACGCAAGTGCACAGTATTCCAAATGGGGTTGCACTAAGGATGAAAATATTGGCATAACAACCATTGCATCCCTACTTTTAATGTTGCTGAAAATATAACCCATAATCCTATTCAGTTCAATTTTAATTTATTGATCAACAAATAATATTGTCTTTACAACATAGTAAAATCATTAGTAAAATACATCTATATGTATATATAAAAAGAGGGGTCAACATAAACACATTTACATTCGGACCAACATCTTTACCAATATATTACAATTACATACTCTGTTGCACTCTGTCCTTACTTTTTAAGCATGTTCAGTTCCATAAAGTGCCATAGTTTCCTCATTAATCTAGTCAGTTACCTCTTGTGCAACAATGTGACATTTTTTTTACCATCTATTGTCTTACAAAACAATGCCAATCTCTCCAAAGTTCCTAAACTATGTGATTTTAGCAAACATGTTACTAAATATTTGGGTTCCATTTCCATAGCAGACAAAATTTCCCCCAAGTGCAGCTTCCTTTCATAATCATAAAGTGGGCATAGAATTAACAAATGGTCTAAATTGTCCTCCCCAAGTTTGCTTTTTCATTTCTTTCCTTTGTTCTTATTAGAGAAACTTCTTAGCCTTTGACTATCATGAGAATGATAGAGTGCAATAGAGTATGTAATAGTAATATATTGGTAAAGATGTTGGTCTGAATGAAAATGTGTTTATATTGACCCCTCTTTTTATATATACAAATAGATGTATTTTACTAATGATTTTACTATGTTGTAAAGACAAAGGCCTAGATATTCAAAGCAGATGCAATGCATAACCTGAGATGCACCAACGCAAACCATAGGATGCGTCGTTGGGCAATATTGAAAGAGCAGGGAGGCGCAGCGCAAAGTCAGATGTGCCGGGGTGTAGTTAGAATGTATGCAGCACATGTGAGAAGGCGTTCCCATGAATGTGCCATGCAGCCACATATTCAACAAGGATGAGCTGCACATCCATGGTGCAACCAGCAGATGCACAGCGCAAAGACAGGCACATAAAAAGCATGCCTAAGTGCAGTCCACCCGGAGGCAGATAAGCAGCATAACAACCATGGATGGGACAGCTTTCCTGATGGCAGCAGTCATGAGGGGAGTGAGGAGATGGGAGGAACAACAGCATGGACGTGGAAGGGCCCGTAGGTGGTACGCCCAGCAGAGATGGTACTGTGCCTATGACACATTTGACCAACTGAGTAACATGGAGATTGTGGGCCAGTACAGACTCAACAGGGCACTGCTGAGACAGCTCTGTGAGCTGCTCCATGATGACCTGCAGGCACCAACACACAGGAGTCATGCCATGATGGTGGAGACAAAGGTGACAGTAACGATGTGCCTTCTCACCACAGGCACCTTCCAGACACCAGTGGGTGACACCACTGGCATCACACAGTCCACCACATCCTGTCTCCTCACCCAGTTCCTCACCGCTCTGCTGCTGCATGCTTCAGAGTACATAAAATTCCAAAGCACACAGGCAGAGCAGACAGAAACCATGCGGCACTTCCACAGGGTGGCGCAAATGCCAGGAGTGCTAGGGGCCATAGACTGTACCCATGTGGCAATACGTGCACCACCTGGCCCAGAGGGAGTGGCATACATTAATAGAAAGGGCTACCACTCTGTCAACTACCAGGTGGTGTGCAATGCCACAGGGTGCATTACTAATGTGTGTGCCATGCACCCTGGAAGTGCACATGATGCCAACATCTGGCACCAATCGGCCCTGTGCCACCTGTTTGAGGGCAGGGGAATACCCAGCAGCCACTTAGTGGGTGAGTGGGGCATGACAATGGCCCCACATAGCACACAAAGGCACACAATACAGTGTGCGTACATGCTGTGCGTGACACAGACAGGGCCTGCCATGCCAAACAGGCATGCAGCACCACAGTCCACATGTGGCTACTGCACTGTGAACCACATGTGCCATGTGTGTGCTGGGTGAGGGGAGGCATGTCTGGGGACACACACTGCAACCACATGTGTACAGGTAGACAGTGCCACAGGGCATGGGCCACACACATGCACTGCGGTGCCTGGCTGTGGAAGGTCATTGCACGCCAGGCACATGCCCATCCTTCAACAAACAAGTGGTGCACACAATTACTGCAGGGTGCGAGCATGCCCTGTGTGCTGTGCGGTGGGGGGGGCAGGGTATGGGCAACACAGAGTACTGGCAGACATGCATTAACAGTGGGTTGTAGGAAACCTGTATATGACAGCTATACACATAATGTTATCTCTCTTCCACAGGTGACAGTGCATACCCCCCTACAGCCATGGATGCTCACCCCTATACGCCAGCCCACATCCATGCCAGAGCAACGATACAATGAGGCACATGCCGCGACATGCAACATCATTGAGCATGTGTTCAGCATGCTCAGGATGAGATTCAGATGCCTGGACAGGTCCGGCGGTGCCCTACACTACAGCCCAGAGAAGGCCTTATGGCATATTCCTGTCCCATTGCGTGCTACACTACATGTCCTTAGACCATGGAATCCAAGTCCAGCCTGAGTCAGAATGACAGCACTGAGGATGAGGAGCATCAGGCAGGGGGTGGGCAAGAATGCCACGACTGTAGGGACCCACGGCTGGTTGCCTGAGTGAGGCGGCACAGGGACACAATCATGGAGGAGCACTTCAGAGACTGTAGTGGGTAACAGAGTGGGACACTGTGGGGTTGGCCAATGTCCTGTGGTAATGGGGGATCACACGTGATGGCCAGCAGCTGTGGCATGGCAGACAGGTACACAGTGTTGTGGGTACACACACATGCAGGTGGGGCCACGACCAAACAGTCATGTCCAGTCCTACACGGGGCACTGTGGTGTATGGCATGGATCAGTGTACAATGCCCGCACACATGCACAGCAGACACACAAGACAGCACTCATCACGTCCATGCTAGACAACAGTGCAGCACTGTCCCACCACATGGCCAGTGAACCACACAGACAGCATGCGGACCTGGGATAGGACAGAAGGATGTGTGGACAAACAATGGCAGGATGTTGACTGTGCCATGACAACCGTACACAGGCAGGATCATTGTGACCTGCCACGGCCACCATGGACTCGTGGGCAGCCACGCCCAATGACGTACACCCCCCTCTGGGGTGGCACTCACATTGCCAGAGGACCCAACCACGCTAGCAGGGGTAGACCCATGAAACTGTGACCATGTGCTCATGGGTGTCTCGCTGCCAAAGTCAAGATGTGACCCAGGGGTGTTGGAGATACCAGAGGCAGAGGATACTGTCAGTAGCAATGGGACCATGCTACGCCATGAGGTGGGAGTGCTGGTGTCACTATGCAGTGTGCGGTGGGCACTCCTGCATCTACAGGTCACGAGGGCGGCACAGCCCACCTTGATAGCCTGTGCTATCCTCTTGAAGCCTGCAGTCATGTCCTCCTGCAGCTGACGAATCTCGCCAACAATATCAACCCAAAACTGGCGGATCTCTTCAACCAACCTGGAGCGGCCTACAGAGGCATGGTCATCCATGATGCCCACCTGTACATGCAGGCCCTGACACGCCTCCCTGAGTACACCCTGATGCCCCATGGAGGCCTGCAGGAGCTGGGTGTGTTCATCAAGCCCATCAGCAGAGGACTGTCCTGTGGGGACGCTGATGTGCGGGTGGTGTACTGGCCTGCTGTGCAAATTCTGCAGGCTGAGGATGCTGCATGGCTGGCCGCTGTTCAGGTGGGAACTGTGCATGGGCAGGTGCAGTGTGTCCCTGTATAGTCACAGCATGTGCATGGGTGGCACACCACTGCCGCACAATGCCTTGCTGCTCCAGGATGATGGCCCCTGTCCCCACTACTGCACCCTGGACCTGGTCGCCCACATCCACCGCAGGTGCCGTTGGTGGTGGGCCATCCCATCTGGGGCATTGTGTGGGCACAGGGCACCCCACACTGTTTGCCGCTATCTGTGTGGCCACCTGCACTGTGGCAGTGCCACCGCTGTGTGTGGCAGCCTCAGTCTGTGTGGCATCATCATCATCATCATTCTCTGTGGCTGATGCCAGCACTGTGAGGTCATCAGGAAGCTCAATATCGGGCAGGGTGGTCAGACCCACGAACCTCAGTAGGTCCTGGCGTAGGCCATCCCTGCCCGCACTGGCTTCGATCCCAGTTGATGTTGATGGCCTTGGTTCCTCCTCCTCCTCCTCCTCCTCCACCTCCATCTGTCCCTCCAGCTGTGTGCTCTGCCCTGCAGCACCCCTGAGGTGTGATGGCGCTGTAAGGCAAACAGGTATGCATGTTCAGGGCAGCAGTTCCATGGATGTCCATTGACAGGTCCACATGGGGCCGTGTGGCATGATGCACAGCTGTGCGGACACTGCAACACATGGCATACACCGGCACTGTGCTGTGTGTCACACACACCACTGTATGCTCTGTGCTTTGCATGCTGGAGTGCCATGCATGCATGTTTCTTTGAGGTGGATGACCACCGGGACATGGCTGTGCACAGGCCCACCCCCAGGCAGGGGGCATTGCCACCTGTGTGCGGGCACACCAGCAACAGTGACAGTCCACAATGGTGCATTGCACAGTCATGTTGTGGTGATGTTCAGGAATGTGGCACATGAACACAGGTGGACAGTGACCACTACTGGCCACACCAACCCAGCAGGCAGATGTCCCCAGTGACACAGCCAGTCACGGCAGCACACAAGGGCTGCATGGGGGACACTGCATGGCCATGGGGGCATGCAACAGTGGATGCACTGCATGGTGGCATAGTGACAACCTGTGCAGCCATGTGATGCATGTCCTGCACTCCCAGGCTCACAGCACACAGCCAGACATACAGTGTGCCACATGCATACTCACAGTGCTGTGCAGGCCCCCGCCTGTCTGGAAGCCACCTCATGGAATTCCCTCCACAGTTGCCTGGGACAGTGTGGCTGTGAGCACCTCCTCCTGTGCAGTTAGTGGCAGCACTGTGTGTGGTCTACCCCCTGTAGCATGCAGGGCTGCATGCATGTTGGCTAGGCACTCCCTGGTCCTGGTCCTATCACTGTTCATGCACGTCACGCATTCCTGTGGGGTTCGGTTGTACACGCCATGTGCATTCACCGCCTATGCCACCACTTCCCAGCCCTGTGCTCTCTGCTGCCGCATGCCAGTCTTCCCTGACAGGATGTCCTCCATCCTGACATATGCCTCAACAAGGGCCCCAGCTCATCGTCCATGAGGTTTGGACATCTTCTCTGTCTCAGCTCCTCCTCTGCTGCCATTCTAGTGCCTGTGTTGTGGAAATGTGGCAGCCATTAGCACAGTACACACTGATCATGCACATCACACAGGCATGGATTCCTCCAGGCCAGAGACCAGGAAACAGTGTAGCTGTGGTAAACAAACCTCCAAGCTGCAGTACCTGTTGGTCTCCAGTGGTGTGTAGTGGCGCAGAGCAGCCCATTTATTGCTCAGCATATGCAAATTAGGGTCTGCCCAGCCTATAATGAGATGCGAATGTGGGGACTTGCGCTATGATTGGGCAATGAGGCAATTTGCATATCCTGGCTGAATATGGCTCATTTGCACCCAGCCCATCTCACTTTGCTCCATGCATGTGATTGGGCCAATTGGTTGCGTATTGCGCATCTTAGCACATGCGCTGCTCACTGGCATATACCATCCATGCGCAGCTGCACAACTGGCCATCGCCTGGCCACGCATTGCGTGATAATCTGCTGAGTGCACTGCATGCGTGGTGGTGCCTGCGCTGTGACTTTGCATGGCACATGTACGCATTGCTGCACAATGTCATTGGCTGCTGTGTGGCATCCTTCACTCTCACTAACATGGCAGAGCATTTCTGGTGCGCATCGCCTGCGTGGCGTACTTACGCTCCGCCCAGCATGTGGCACCGTGTATGCATGCCATTGTGCAATTGACCACCTACTTCATATTGGCATTGCACATACATGTGTTGCACAGGCCAGCACATGCATGCCTATCATGCATTGGCCGTGAGTAGGCCATATGGTGTGCGGAGCTGCATGCCTAGAGTCTCACTGGCAGCACGCTGTTGTACAAATGGCATGTGCGAGAGTTGAAGTCCCACAGGCTCTGAACTGGAACAACACAGAGTTGGCCAACCTTGTGGCATTGGTGCAGCTTGTGGAGGGTGAACTGTTTGGTGCTGAGGCCTTGCAGGGGCCTAGGTCCCAGGTTTGGGCCACTGTGGCAAACAGGCTTGTGCGGCAGACGGGGGTGCCATGCACTGGGGAACAGTGCAGGCATCACTATGGGGACCTGAGGAGGAGGGACTGAGTGGCTGAGGGTGCTGCAGGAGCATGCCCACAGGGGTGAAGTGCCACAAGCAGGTATGTCCACTGTTGACCACTCTGCTATATCCGGCATGATGTTTCTGTACATGGGTGTGTGTTGCTGTATACTGTGTGGGCTGCAGGAGTTGTGTGTGTGTGTGTGTGTGTGTGTATATATACTGTTGGGTGGGAATGGGGGGTGGTGCCACCATATGCTGTTCATGTCTCCCTTCCATTGTGTTCCCCTTGCAGGCCTGGAAGAGTACCAGCAGGCGGTGGGCAGAGGCCACAACCACGGTGGATCCAGGGGACTGCAGGCAGAGGGTGCTGGGATGTGCAGGGTTCCATCGCAACCTGTGGCAGGTAGGTGTGCTTTTCTGTTCTCATCCTGTTCTGTCTGTGTTGGGGGGTGTCCTGTGTCCACCATGGCCACATGACCACTAACTGTGTATGCCTTGTCTGTGCCAGTTTGCACACTGTGGCCATTGTCCTGGCACTGTGTGGTGATCCTGCTGTGCACCATGCCCATGTGTGACCAATGCATTGTCTGTGTCCCATTTGGACTGTGGGTACCTGGCATGGCATATGCATGGCCCACAGGGCCTCCAGCCATGGTGCACGTGGCCATTGACCATATCCAGTGTGTGTGGCATGGCATCATGTCCCACAGCAACATCCATTGCATGCACCAGCTGACATTACATTGCACTGTTCCACAGTCAGGTCACTGTGTGGCCCTGTTGCATGGCTGTTCGCCGGCATATCATGTGCATGGTGCATTGTTGGGTGCGTGCCTGTGTCCCATCAATGTCCTGTGTGCACATCATTCCCTGGAGGGCAGCCCTGTGTATATTGGGACACTGAGTGCATGTCCTTTGTTTCACCACACAGGTCATCCTGCAGTGGGTGGTGCGCATGGCACAGCCCAGGGTGGAGGCAGATAAGGGGACCATGTCTGGAGATACCCAGAGACATTGACCGTGATCCATTACAGGCAGGGGTCAATCTTCAGGTGCCTGGGGACCATTCTGAGGGCAATTTGGGAGCAGATGGAGGTGCTCCATGGTTTGAGCCAGGGCAACCACCCCTCCGATGGGGAACAGGTTCAGTGATGTGATGTATGGCCCTTGGGCTGCTTGAGGCTGAACTATCTTCTTTACACCCCTACAGTACTCCCATCCCCTGTGCCATTTCCTTCTGTTCAATGCCCCACCTACATTCCCTCTCATCATCTTCTCCCCGTTTTTGTTTTTTACTGCTGTTGTTCTTTCATATTTCTGTTGCTGTTGTACCTGTTTTCTAGTAAACCATTTTCTATTGACATTCCCTCTGTCTGTGGTCATTCTGTGCTGTATTGGCAGGTTGCTGTTCTGTTGCTTACACTGTCCACTGCCCCTTGCCCTGCATGGCTTGCCTGTTTGTGTCCGACAGCATACGACCTATCTGTCTCCACACACAGGCCACCACTATGCTTGCCATGGGCATCACAGTGGTGCCTCTGTGCTAACACCCCCTGTTGCCCACTGTGGCATGTTCATTGTGTGTACCCCTGATGCTGCGCCATCCAAATTGTTGGCACCATGCGCCATCCCTGTGCACCCTCAAACCTCATGTGCCCCTGGACGTGTGCACATTATGTGGCCTATGCATATATGGCATGTCTGGCTACCTGGCACTGCCTGTGTGTGTATTGGTCATGCTGTCCATTGCCATTTCTGGTGTTTGGTCCCATTATCCATGTCCTTGTCAGTGCCATGCCATCAACATGTGTTGGGCACAGTGCATGCTGCTGTGTGTGTTGCCACATCCTGTGCCCCTGCTGTGCTGCTCAGTGCCCATCCCGTTCCTCTGCAGTGCCACTCTGTCCACCATGGCCATGGCTGCTGGGTCACCCCGTCTTTGTACTTGCATTGTGCTCCTGGCCCACCGTGGGCTCTGACATGCTGCTGCAGCTCCAGGTGGGCCTGCTTCACCTGCTATGTCCTCTCCTGTCCTTCTGCACTGCACTTGTGAGGTTGTGCTATGGCCCATCCATGGTATATTCAGCAGCGTTTGAGCTGGTGCACCCTGTGGCACATCAGCCGAATATGGCGGTTGTTTGGGGCGGCACATCTTGATTGCGCTGCGCAGCCACTTGCACTGTGTGCCTGGGGACCTTTGAATATCTAGGCCAATTTTGTCGATCAATAAATTAAAACTGAACCATAATCCTATTGCCTTTTTAACTGTCTCCTTATTGTGCTGCTCAAAGCATAATTTGTTTGTAATAATAACATCTAGACCTTTCTCAGAGGTAACCGTTTGTATTATTTGTCCATATGGTGTATACCCCCATAGAGTTTTTATGCCCAAAGTGTAATACTCTACATTTTCCTTCATTGAATTGCAATTTATGTTTCTTTGCCCATACTTCAAAATGCTTCAATCGTGTCTGAAGTTTGGAAACAGAGTCAAGGTTGTTAACAATTGCACCAGCCTTGGAATCCTTACTATAGTTGCATACCCATGTGTCCTCTGAGTTTTTCATGGTAGAGATGTACAGTATATGTTAAAGAGTACAGGTCCCAGCACTGAACCCTGTGGAACCCCACTCATGACTTCTGCCCAGTCTGAGCAGTTGCTCCTGATGCATACCCTCTGTTTCCTGTTTGTTAGTCAGGTATGTATCCATGACAGTAGATTCTGATGCAGTTTAATATTGGTTAGGGTATCAGTCAGCTCCTCGTGTGGGACTGTATCAAAGGCCTTTGAATAGTCTAGGTATACCACGTCCACAGGCAATCCATTATCCAGTGCCCTACTTATGGGTTCAAAAAATTGGAGCAGCCTGCTAACACATGATTTCTCCCTGCTGAAACCGTGTTGTGTGATATCATCCAGACCCATGCAGTGTAAATGTTGTTCTATTTTTCCATTGAAATTGCTCAGTGATCTTATCGAGGATAGATGTGAGGCTGACTGGCTGATAGTTATTTAGTTCCCCCTGATCACCCTTTTTAAAACTGGAGTCAGTACAAGGAAGGTGCAGGGGTGTAGCTACAAGGGTGCAGGGGGTGCAGTGGCCCCCGGGACCACAAGGTTTGAGGGGCCCAAATCATAATTTTGATGTTTATTCAAAACTGGGGAGGGGCCCTGTAACATCACCTTGCACCCAGGCCCTCTGTGAATTTGCTATGCTACTGGTAAGGTGAATGTCTCAATGATACTCAGATTCCTGTTCTATCACCTGGCTTACTTAATCTTTTAAATTCAGATATTACCAAAGCTGAAGTCACAGAAGCTTAAAGGCTGTTAATTCACTGTCATCTAGTTCTGCCCCAGATCAGACAGATTACCAAGTGATTTATATGGTTTAACGAGCAATTCTTTTACATCAGAACTAGCTCAGATGTATAATTACATGTTGAAGATGGGGTTTTAGGCCTAAGTCTTACGCAGAGGATCTTGATCTTTATATACAACAAGGGGGTCATGTTGAATATAATTAATTGGTGGCCTCTCAGCCTCTTAAATACAGACCTTAAAATCCTGATGAAAATCATGGCCTCCAGGCTCTCACTAGTTGCTCCCCTCTTGTTCAACTCAACACAGTCATATAGTATTCCTCAGAGATGAAGTTAGGATGATATACTGCACATATACTGAGGGAGGTTGTTGAAAGGAGGAATAGGGACCAGATACTGTATCTGGCCTTCTCCTGTCATTGGACCAGGAGAAAGTCTGATCACGTTTCTCATGAATTTCCTTTCTTTGTATTACGCACTTATGGGACCCCAGATCAATTTATATGATTAATGAAATTATCGTTTTCCACGGCTCATATTTTCCCAGCATTACATGGATAGCATAGTAAATTGATCATGATTAAAATTGGGGTTCGTCAGCCCTTAGCCCATTAGTATATGATTTTTGTCTAGATCCCCTTATCCATGTTAATTAATACTTCCCCTGAGATCCACCATATGATTACACCCAGTGGTTCCATTATTCCTCCTATTCTAGCCTACACAGAAGATATCTGTATACTTATTTCAAATCTGGAATCTCTCTGAGTTATTACTAGTGAGCTGACTTCTTTTTCTAAAGTTTCTTGAGCCAGAATAAACTTAGACAAAAGTAAAGGTATAGCTTTATGTCCTCTGAAAGTGGTTTGTCCAGGGAAAGTTTTAGAAATTCCTATAAAGAAAGAACCTTTCAAGATTCTAGGAATACAATCTGGGGAAGGCAACATGAGTAGCTCAAACTAGAAATCTAAGTTAGCAAGTGCAAAGTATAAAGTTGTTCGATGGAAGCATTGATCTAAGTCAAAGGCAAAAATGGGTCTTCTTGATCAAGACTTTTTTGGTCCCAATTTTTTATATATAGGTTTTGCTTTTCCACCTCCAAGGAACTGAACGTTAAATTGTATAGAGTTCTTTTTCTTTAAGTTTCTTCTTGTTCCAATGAAGACTTATATGTTTACATAATGACATTTTTTTCAGAACCAATATGTGCAAACATTGAAGGGACTTCTCCTTCCACGGTGACAAAACAATTGATGGACTCAGTTTCTCATAAAATGAAAGATATGATTTGGCTTTGTACATACAGTAAACTACAAGTGTGTGGGAACCGTAAATGTAAGAGTAAATCTGACCACGTTTGCCTTCGGGATACATGTGGGCAAACTAAGGAAACTATGCGCCATTTATTCTTTTCCTGCCCTTACATTATGGATTTTGGAATTAAGTAGAGTTTAGCACATCTTGGAGTTTGCTACAATAACGCATGGAAATGTAATTTTTTGTTCCTTTCAGAGATCCTGGAAGTCCTGGAACTATAGTACTTGGTGCCTAATAATGGCTTGCCTTAAATGGTACATTTGGCACTCCAGATGTTCTTTTTTATTTCAACAGAAACTTGTTCTTTTACATATTTTGACAAGACAGGTAATCCAGGAACTTCACTCAATTTATGATATAAAAAAGAAGACTATATTACAGTCTATGCATAGAACTCTTTGGAAAAATATTGAGTGGATTTAAAGAGGGAGTCCGGCCAATATTTCTGGCATCAATAAATTCAGAATTTGGATCAGCATATCCCCCCTCAGACTCATGTGAAAAAATGAGATTTCTAAGATACTTTGTCTAGAAGTTGTCATTTTATAACCCTAAATTCACTGTCTGTTCAAAAAAGACAGTTTCAGTTAAGAGCTACTGATGGTATCGTAAGCAGAACTCACAGCCTAGTTTATTTCTCCCACGTTACATAAAACAGCAGTTGCAGTAAACATCTGAACAAAAAAAAAGCTAACACTGGGTGAGTCAGTGCATACATTTCCATAATGTACAGATGCAAGGTACAGTACTTCAGAATGTGATGGGGGGGGGGGCTTGTAATGCAGTGGCAAACATGACTTTAGAATGACAAAGTTGTATGCAATTTTTACAACACTGCAGGTACGAGATTTTGAAATGCCACCAGATTGCAATTTTGGAATGCAACAATGGCAATATCTCAGAAATAGTGGGGACACACAATTTTGGAATGTGGCAGGGATGCTAAAATTTATAAATATGGTGGTGTCATATATTTTTATAATGTGGTAGAGGTACATAACTTTAACATGTGGGAGGTATATAGTTGTGGAAGGTGGCAAGGACATATAATTTCATATTGTGTCATGGATGCATAAATTTGGCACGTGGTGGTGATGCACAATATCAAAATGTGGTTGGGATGCTTGATTTCAGATTGTGGTGGCAGCATACAATTTCATAATGTGGCATGCACATGCAATCTCAGAATGTGGTGGTGACACAGTTTCAGAATGTGGTAGTCACATACAATTTCAGAATGAGGCAGGGATACATAATTTTAGAATGTGGCTTGGACATGCAATTTTGGAATGTGGCAATGACACTCATTTTCAGAATGTGGTAGGGACTTGCAGTTTTGGAATATGGTGGGGGTGCACATTTTAAGACTGTGACAATGACAGGCAATTCCAGAATGTGGAAGTTTACACAAAATTTGGAATGTGGCAGGAAGGTACAATTTTAGAATTTGGTGGAGACATGCAATTTCGGAATGTGGCAGTGATATTTATTTAGCAATTTTGCTTTGATATTTGTATTTTATTCTTCATTTTTCTACTTTGGGAGTTGACTTCATAAGAGGGGAGCAGCAAGTTCTGTAGAAACTTGTTTGTCTTTCTTCTTTTTCTTACACTAATGTTTCTGTTTGGTATTATTTTGTTTTTTTCTTATTCTGTTAAAAAGATTTGTAAGTTAGTTATGATTTCTATGGTTTGATTATCGGTTTGTACTTGTATATATTCTTTCCTCAATAAAAACACCCCTACTGTTCCTGAGTGAGGCTATTTGCATTCTGTGGGAAGGTGGAGGATCCTTGCGGAGAGAGTGTGATGGTGGCACAGGTGGTGGAGACTGCTTCCCTCCCCAACTAGAATATTGAGAAATCCAGTTCTATGGTTTTTGGTGATGTTACCCAAGTTGTGCAGGCTGTAGAAGGTACAATGAGGGGTGACAGCACCAAGTATCCACTAGCTGTTTTTGGTGAAGCTGAGGTTGTTGAGGAAAGTCTCTTACCTACGGGCGGTGAGGTAGCACAGCCGATGGGTGAAACTGGTCTAGTGGTGCTGCTATCTGTATCCCTGCTTCAGGAACATCTCCCCTGACTATAGCCAGTCTGGGCAAGTCACAGGACCCAGCCAAGGTCCCAGACGTTCCTGAAGTGGCAGATACAGAAACTGTGGAGCTCCACGTGGTGTCAGAGGAGCAGACGCTGGAGTGTGATCTTTGGACCAAAAGAACAGCCCTGCATATTTAAACTGTATGTTATATGAATGTTAATCAGATTTTATAGTGGTGAACTGTTTGTACTTTTGGGGCTTTTTAGATGTCTGTAATGTAAATTAATGTTTTTCCTTACAATCCCCTCATTTCAATTGCTAAGTTACTAACATGATGCAAATCAATTAACAAAAGATGTATTTAAACAGTGGGTTGTATGGCTAACTCCACCCCCTGAAGAAGACCCACCCGCTGGGTCTACACGTTGAGGTGTTAGCCCAGTTTTGAGCTGTCATGACATTTTCTTAAAATACGTTTTTCCACCACCAATCTATTGGTGTGTGCCTAGCTTAATCTCTTTCCTTATAAGCTCTGTCTTGCCAGGGTTGAGGCACAGTCAGTTGGAGGCCATCCATTCACTGATTTCTTGCAGGCACTATCCAAGCACCCAAACTGCATTGAACCTGTCAGGAGCGTAAGACAGATAGGGCTGACTATTGTCTGCATTGCACTCAAACTCTACTCCATATTGTCTAATGATCTCACACAATGGCAACAAGTATATGGTGAACAACATAGGTGCCAAGATCGAGCCTTGTGGAACCCCATAGGAGACAGCTGCTGCTCCAGAGATGTAATTACCTAGAGCCACCTGCTGCAATCTCCCAGTAATGTAGGACTCAAACCATTACAAAACTGTGCTGGTGAGTCTCATAAATTTCCTTAAGCAATCAATCAGCATACCATAGTCCACCGTGTCAACTGCTGACGAGCACTCCTAAAGGACCAAGCTGGTACAAGATCCCTGTTCTCTTGCCATGAGGAGATCATGCACCACTCTGACAAGAGCAGTCTCAGTACTGTGACGAGGCCTAAATCCTGACTGGAGAGGTTTGTAGGTGTTATATAGCTCCAGGTGAGCCTCAAGCTGTGCTGCAACTACCTTCTCAATCACCATCCCCCAAAAAAGGGAAGGTTCAGGACAGCCCTGTAATTAACCAGATTATTGGGTTCCATAGATGGTTTCGGCCACTTTGAATAAGGTTAAACATAAAATGTTTCGACTCATATATGTGCTATAGGATTAAGTGAGGGGTTTCACCGCCACCCTTTCAAAGCTGATGAGAAAACACCTTCCTTCAGGGAGCACCTAACAGCCTCGGTGTATATTGGTCCTAGGGATTCAAGGCTGCCAATAAGCAGACAAGTAGGCCCAGGATTCAGCTCACATTAAGTAGGGTGCAAATCTAAGATCACCTGGACCACGTCCTCTTCTACAACTGGCTGGAACATAGCCCAGGACAGCAGATCATCACTGATCCTCCCACTCTGGGTATCACTGGCCAGCAATAGGCAGCATGAGGCTATCCCAGTCCAAACGAAGGACACCTTGCCAAGGAAACAAACAGGGATAGGAGGGTTAATATAAAAGGGAGTAGTAGCAGTTGGCACCACTGGAGAGGGTGAGAATGGGAAACCGACAGGCGGTTAGGGCAGCTATCTAGGTGGGCATTTGCAGCTGTGGTTTGTTAGTAGCCAGGATTAGAGGTGGTGCTTAAAGGAGAGATGGGTGTTAGAAGATCTGAGTGGGGAGTTAGTAGTCTTCCTGATAGAAACAGCTTAACAAAAATGTTTGCTCTGAGCACGAACAGATTGCTGGCCCAACTGAAGCAATCCAATACAAATCAAATTTTTTGCGGATAACATGTATATATGCAATAAACTTTATTTTTACACAGCAAATACACATTCAAGCAATAATACCAGTTCTCAAGTGTATACCTCTTACATACTAAGTTACCTTCACGCATCCTCCACACAAGACATACAAATAAAAATAAATATAAAATAATTGTATAGTACCAAGATGTTCCTACATAGGCCGGGGGCTGTCGGACACTTCCACTTGCTGGCAGTGCTTGTCAGAGTCTGTCTCACTGATGCATATTCTTTGGTACTGGCCATCTATACTTTCTTTGAGATCCAAAGCCAAAGATGCTTATCAAACAGTGGTGAGAACTCCCCCCCCCCCACTTCCTTGCCATCTTTTTGTTTTAGGGAACTGTATCCAAGTTATAATAATGTTCTGCAGCCTGCCCATGCTCACTAGTTCTTGGCTTCAAACCTGGAAGTCAAACACTTGTTTTTGTTGCACTGGTGGTCCAAAGTGACTCCTTCTGTAGTTGTCTGGACAGAGACTTGTGCACACTAGCTGGGAATGAAATGCTCAGGCACCTGGCAGCCCATAGGGAGGGACAATTTTCAGCACGTGCGGAGCATGTTTTTCCTCCTTGCTATGCCATACTCAAAACCACCTGGAATCAGGACAAATTTGTATCACTCTGCAGATAACCCCCCTTAACCCCTATTGACAGTGTCTATTGTAGTATCAGAATCACAGGTGTGAAACAGTCACCTATGGGCCACATCTTTGTGGGGTAGATTATTGTGGAATGTTCTTTTCATTATGAGTGCAACCATCTTGTCCTAGAGTGCTTTTAATCAGACTGTGCCCTCAATGTGGGATTTCTGTAAATGTATTTCTCTTTTAATTAAATTTCAATAAAAAGTTTAACTGCAAAAACTGAAAGTTCAAAAGCTGGCCCAGTGGTGCAGAGGGCTGAGGCGCTGGATGCCACATCTCATGCCACGCCAGCAATCCGGGTTCAAGAACGAGCTCGAGTCTGCGGGGGGGGGGGAATGGAGAGGACAATGAGTAAGTGCTGGCTGGCAGCTCTCCACCTTAGTAGAGATCTGGCAGGCCTCTTGGTGCATGGCTGCCTCCCAGTGGAGGCTGGGTGGCAGTGCCGCCTCCGAGAGCCTGGGCGCAAGGCCAGGGGTGGGGGTAAGGGGCTGTAGTCTGGAGCTGCGGTGCACATGCACTTCCGCCACACCCATGAGTCACTGCTTCCAGGGCCCCAGGCTGTTAGGAGGGATAAAATGGTGGTAATCAGGGACACCACTTGATGAAGCCTCCGGACCAGCTCGGGAGTCCTGCCAGGATGCACACAGCGCAGGTAAGTTCCTGAAAGACCCCAAGTCTGGTAGAGTGGTGGAGAATAGCAGTGTCTGCTGCGGAGGATAAAAAGAATTGACAAAAAGGAAAATGAAAGTTCAGTGGCCAGGACCATAGCTTGGTGCCATGCACCCACCATCTGTATTGCAGTAAGATGAAACTTCTAGCCTTACCTGCCAGGCTTCAGTCCATGCATGGTTGTCCACTCCTCCCTCCAGTAAGAAAGCATCTCTGCTGCCTTTTTTTTTTTACTTTTATTGTTTTCTAGAAATAATCTTACAAACATTACACAGAATTATATTAACAGTACAATCATCAAGAAATATAATACTTACAAAGGATAAAGGCAGACACTTTCTCAATAGATATGACATGGGGAAAGGTACAAGAAAAAATACTCAAAAGATACAAGATTAATGCATGTAACCAAGGATTTTTAAGGGGCTGTAGAGTACAATTAATTTAAAATCACTTTACCTTTTACTGTTTCGACCCATAAGATCTCCCAATAGCCCTCTTAGCAACATCAGATATAACTGAGCAAAAAATTCCTTCTCGAGATCTTAGGAAACTGCTGGCTCAGCAGTTTGCTGGGTAGAGAAATAATGCCAGATGCTATACCGAAGGCATCTGGCAGCTATAACCCAGGGTTTTATTCTAGTCAGCCACCTCAATAATTTCACAGGTCACACAGGAGGGACCAGGATGTCTAGGCTGGGGGGTTGTTTTATTTGGTTTTCAGTCCAGTGAACCTTACTGACAGTCACATAATGGATTAGTGGAGCAGCCTGATTTTAAAGAATGGAATTGTTTCAGGAGGAACTCATCAAGAATGGACCAGGTGGTGGTAGGAAGCAACGGTGGTGAGATACGGCAAACTGCATCAGACTATTGTGTGGTTGTTCACTCAGTGGCAGCACTTGCTGGGTATGTACAACAACCCACACAAGCCAGGGCTATCCTAGATCTAGTACTGACTAACAGGGAAAGGATCACAGGTCTCCAGGTAGAAGGTCACCTGGGTGCCAGTGACCATCACATGGTATGGTTCAGTTTGGCCACTAGAACAAAAGCATCCCATTCCAAGGCAAAAATATGGGACTTCAGAGGAACTGACTTTGATAAGATGGCCAACAGAGTTAAGCTACCCCTGACAAAAAGAAATACAGGTGAGGGGGTACAGGCAAAGTGGGCAAGCATTAAAGATGCAATACTTGAAGCAACATCCCATTGTGTTAGTGAGAAAAGGAAGTGCAAAAGAAGAAGGAAACCACTTTGGTTCTCAAACACAGTAGCAGAAAAGGTCAGAGCCAAAAGGTTGGCCTTCAGGAAATATAAGGGAATGCAGCAGGATGAAGATAGGGAGGCATACCAAACTTCCCTAAGGGAAGCAGGGAAGGCAGTAAGGCAGGCAAAGGCCCAAACCGAGGAAACACTAGCACGAACAGTAAAAGAAGGTGACAAGACTTTCTATAGATACATAAGTGAAAGGAGAAAATCCAGAGGGGGTATTGCTAAGATCAAAGGGGATAAGGGGGCATGTGAAGAGGAGGACCATGTAAAAGCATCTATCCTAAATAGATACTTCTGCTCAGTATTTACTGAAGAGAAAGTAGGGCAGGGCCCACAGCTCAACACCATGGACATAGGGGGGAGGGAGTTGTGCACTAGTCCCTTCACAAAAGAAAGGGTCCTACAAGAGCTCGATAAGCTCAGGGTGGACAAGGCAATGGGACCTGATGGCAAACATCCCGGGTACTAAAGGAGCTAAGTGGAACTAGCAGAGCCATTATCAGAACTGTTTAGTGAGTCTCTGAGCACAGGAGAGGTCCCAGAAGACTGGAGAAGGGCTCATGTGATCCCACTCCACAAGAGTGGTAGCAGGGAGGAGGCAGGGAACTACAGACCAGTCAGTCTTACCTCAGTAGTGGGCAAGATTATGGAGACACTCCTTAAGGAAAGGATAGTGCAACACCTGGAATCCATAGGAGCACAGAATCCAAGACAGCATGGGTTTACAAAAGGAAGGTCCTGTCAAACTAATCTCATAGATTTCTTTGACTGGGATAACCAGAATGGTGGACCAAGGGGGAGCAGTTTATGTTGCCTACCTTGACTTCAGCAAAGCTTTCGATACTGTTCCACATAGAATGTTGATTAATAAGCTTGGTAGGCTCGGGGTGGGTCAGACGTTGGTCAACTGGGTGGCAAACTAGTTGACGGGCAGAAAACAAAGAGTGGTGGTAAACGGTATACAGTCAGAAGAGATGCAAGTCACAAGTGGGGTGCCTCAGGGAACAGTCCTGGGGCCAGTCCTCTTCAATATCTTCATCAGTGACATTGCAGATGGACTGGAAGGTAAGGTTTGTCTGTTTGCAGATGACACCAAGATCTGCAACAGAGTAGATGATCCAGATGGGGTGGGTAGAATGAGAAGAGATCTGAATAAACTAGCAAAATGGCTGGAAGAGTGGCAACTGGGGTTTAACGCAAAGAAGTGCAAGATCATGCACATAGGGAAGAGAAACCCTGAAGCCATCTATAGGCTGGGAGAGGAGTTGCTGGCAGTCACAAGGGAAGAAAGAGACTTGAGCGTCATCATCACCGATGACCTGAAATCATCCAAGCAGACCACTAAAGTAGTACGTAAGGCTAGAGGGATGTTGGGGTGTATTAGTAGGGGTATCACAAGTCAGAAGAGGGAGATAATAATCCCTCTTTACAAGACACTGGTTAGGCCCCATCTGGAGTACTGTGTGCAGTACTGGAGGCCACAACTTCACATGGACATTAACCAAATTGAGGCAGTCCAGAGAAGGGCAACCAAAATGGTGCAGGGCCTGCATCAGAAAACATATGAGTACAGATTAACTGAGCTCAATATGTATACCCTAGAGCAAAGGAGGGAGAGAGGTGATATGATTGAAACATTCAAACACCTCAAGGGCATTAACAAGGTGAAAGAGTCTAACATGTTTCAATATAAGAAAAATAGCAGGACAAGAGGACACAGCATGAGATTAGAGGGAGGCCGATTAAGGTGTAATGTGAGGAAGTTCTTTTTCACAGAAAGAGTGGTGGATGCATGGAACGCCCTACCTCAGGAAGTGGTGGATATGAATACAGTACAGGGCTTCAAACAGGCATGGGATAGGCATAAGGGAGCAATACAGATGAGTATGAATAGATAGGCCATTGACAGAGCAAAGGCCTATGGCACATTCATAAGGAAAAAAGAAATGGCCAGACGGGATGGGCCTTGCGGTCCTTATCTGCCGTTAACTTCTATGTTTCTATGTTGCTGCAGAGGGGGTCAAGTCTTGGAGTACTGTGGGGTGGTGGCGGGCAACTATTGTAAAGGGATGTGGACCCTCTCCATGGACAGACTCCTATTTATTTGGAATCCAGAAGCAGACCTTCACAGCATGCCTCCAGTCATGCACTTAAAGGGTAACAGTCAACACTAACAGACACCCACACAAATGTGGGTGGGGCAGTTCCTAATTTGTGTGCAAAAACATTTTTTTACTTACTGTTTACCATATAGTAGAGTGCATCAGTGCATGTTAGAGTTTTTATAAGCTCTTGATCTTTTGTTTGCTTATCCTGCTATCCTCCCAGGGTTAAGTGTAGTCTAAGAGGACTGTGCTTAGCCATGAAAACAATAGCAGAACTGGCACACATCTGATCTAAGCTTATAAAAGCTCTAACATGCACTGCAAGCTATTGAATTTTCTACTGCTGCAGCCCTCCTCTGATGTCAACTGCAGGGGATTCTGTGATTCCTGTACAAAGCAAATGTCAGCTTGGAAGTCAGCAAAATTAGCCTGATGCAATCTATTACGCTGCAGTAAACAGTAAGTAACTAAAAATATGTTTTCACACAAAGTGCAGACTGGGACCAGTCGCAGATTTGGGTGTGAGGCTCTTAGTGATAAGTGTTCCCCTATAAGGTAACGTGAAGGGGGAAACAAGGGGAGAGGGAGAAGTTTTTTTTATGCTATAGGTCTTGAGCCTGCATTTGTATTCCCTTTTGTACTGGGTGGGGGAGAGTTAAACAATAATGACCAAACAGCCAGGCATTTCCTGGCGATTAACGACCAGCCAGGGGGGAGGGTGGCCCGAGGCGCAGCCAAGGGCCAACCCCACCCAGCCAGTCATTAATCAAAGGAAATGACCTGCAGTGAGGTCATTATTGCAATTATAAGTCTAATCACAATAATGACATTTTTTTCTTAGGGTTTTTAGCGCCAAAAACAGTTTTGCTTTGTCGGCGCTGCTGTCAGCGTCCAGTGCGTGAACCGAGTGCCGCTGCCGTGCTGGTCATTTGTAAAAGATTTCAGACCTGCACAGCAGCCAATCAATGAGCTAGTTCAGCTAATTAATGATTAATTAGACTTACAATTAACTGTAGTCAGATGCGGAACTGGAATCAGATTTTGGTATAAATTCTAGTTCGGCATCTGACCATTTTTCAGAATCAGGAGTTTTGGACTTCAGCTCCAGAAATTCAAATTACAAAAAAAGTCTGAAATCCAACAAATCTGATTCTGTGACCCTGATTCCGAGCAACTCTAGTTGTGATGGCATGTGCAGATAAGCAGCCAGAGCAGATGAAATCAAGGGGGCAGTGAATATTAACTTTAACGGTTACAACGAAAAGAGAGAAACTATGTAAGATAATAGATAAGATCTCAGTTGAACTGTGTCTAAAAAAATACATTTTAAGAGGGACTGTTTAAAAAAAGGTGTCTACTTGAAATGTCATCTGCCATGTATAATCTCTTATGCTGCCTGACAAGCTCCAAGGTGGAGTGTGAAATGCATTGCACACGTAACAGAGTGACTCATAGGTTACCAAATTACACATGGATGTAGTGATGTTTTGCTTCTACTTCTAATGTGTAATTATATATAAGTACATGCTATTACTAGATTTTTCGAGACAGAACAGCATGACAGAACAGCATCAACAGTACACTGGGCACATAAGTTGTTGCGTAACCATTTTACCTACTTGTATCCTGTTTATTTGTTTTACTTCTTTGTCCCCTTCCCTAGAACATCTCTGGAAATGAGCTGCTTGCCTCTCAGTTTGCACTTCTGATGCAAATCATTAAATAAACTTAAATAAGCAAGCATGCATACATACATACATATGTGCATATGTACGTGTACATAAATAAATAAATAAATACATAAAATGCATAATTAGGAAAACTCACATGATCCAAATTGGACCAAATCGCAATCTTGTGCTATTCGATTCTCTCACCCCAGTTGTCTAAAATACCTCCCTCATCCCCATGGCTTCTGTTTTCTCTTTCTTGTTTCCTGCAGAGTTCTGTTAAAGAGGACATACTGTACTGTAAACCTTGTTTACATATTTTGATATTATAGTAAATTTGAACACATATGAAGGCTGCTTAATAACTCCAGCGTGTTGGGTTTTTTTTGTGAGTGTTTGTTTTAAAATAGTCCTATTTTTCCCTTATTGAGGGTCCCTTGAAAATGTTGCCCTTTTTTCCTCTTAATAGTCTTTTTTAATTACTTATGAGGTCCAGAACCTGGGGGCATCAGTTGAGTAGAAGCCAAGAGTGAAGCTTTCCATGCAAAGCCTCCACTCAACTAATGTCACTGAGTTCCAGAACTGCTAATTAGTAGAACAATGAATATTGGGTGAGAAAAGGGTAGCATTGACACAAGGAACCATAAGTAAGGAAATAATAGAACTATTTCAAAACAAACACTCAAACGAATACACTGAGGGTATTAAACAGACTTCAAACACACCCAAATTTCCAACAGTTTAAAAAAAGAAATACACACTAATTAGCCGGTTAGCATATCAGTCTACCCCTCGCTATGCCAGCTGCCTAGGCCCAGGAATGGGCTTGAGTCACTCAGGAACTGGCCAGGGGAGTACGGATCAGGTATACCAGGACTGCTCTCCTCCCTCTGAGAGGGTGAACATAGCAGTCTGCTGTTCATCTGCTTCAGGTGGAATCAAGGAGACAGCACAGTGGGACCACTGTAAGGGAAGAGGCAGCTGTCGGATGCCAGTATGTACATACAACACCGCACACGTGTGTGCACATCATTGTGCGCCAGAAGCCTTGGGGTGCAAAAACAGTAGTAGTAGTAGTAAAACTTTTATTTACATTTAGTATGAACTGGAGACTCAGCTGAGATTAGCTCATTTTCAATGAGATTCCTTTCAGGCTCAGTGATTACAAAACATTTTCATATCATTATAAATAAACTAAAATCGGATAGCAATAAAAAGACAATAAATTCCTGTAGCTAAAAAGCTCATGAAGGTTCACGGACTAATACTTGTACAAATATACAGATACGGGATCAATTAAACATCTACATAGTAGGAACAGGAACTAGAGGAAAAGTCTTGGCCCGCCACACTGCATCAGCTACACTCACAGGCCCAGGCACGATCGATATGGCAGACCGTCCACCACTATCGGCATCCTGGGAATGCAGTGGATAATAACTAAGTTCATGAGAAGGTCAGTGATTGGGATGGGGGGGAGGTATCATCAGCTGAGTCAGAGAATGTGAAAAAGATTGTTTAAAAAAGAAATATACACCAGGGTCTGCCCAGTGCCCTGATAGTTGCCATATAGGGCAGCAGGCTTCATTTCCAGAGTCTGGAATCCCAGTCTGGCTGGCAGAGGTAGATATCAGTCCTCAAGGTAATGTGTGGTGCTTTTGGGGGAGGCAGGTTTCCACCTGCCCCTGCCAGTATGCCTCCTGGTGGCCCAGGGAGAGGGTGCTGTGCCAGAGCCTACTTTGCCCATGTGCCACCTGAAGATCTCATTGCAGGGTGCACTTGGTGCGAAGTTACAGAGGTGGTGCTGTCCAGACACTGTAGGACAAAGGCAGGGGAGCTGTGGAATGTGTCCATGTGCCAGGATATAGTAGTAGTTGTTGACCGCAGCCATGGCACTAGAAAGCAAACTGGGACAGCAGTATTCCTGGCACAGACTCATCAAAGACCCCTCGGGCAAAGGCAGTAGGAAAGGGGCACGAATGAAAGAAACAGGAAGAAAAGAAAGATGAAAATGATAAAGTGACACTGTGGTTATCACTGCTGTTCCATTGTCCACATCCCAACCTGTGTCATAACTAGGTTAATTACCTGTGAAACTTGTTTAATGACTCTTGTTTTGTGATGACACAAACTAGTCCCTGTCTGACAGTTAAGAGTTGCCATAGTGAGATTTTAGTAACAGAGGCTTCACCTTTTGAATCATGCCATTTATCTTTCTGTCTGCAGACACCCTGTTCTATCACTTCTGTCAGCACCGTAAGAGAAGTTATCAAAACCGTCCTTTGGAGAGCTGACAAACATCAGGGAGACACATTTTGACATGATTCATGTTCTTTTCAAGGCAACATTCCAGCAGTGTTAAAACTGCCATTGTTTTTTCTCCTTTTTTTTTTTTTTATGATCTTTCTTTTTTGAACTAAAACAAATTAAAGTATTGGCCTCTAAAGTGGTGCCTTGTGTTTACCCCTCTCTCCCATACCTGCTGCTCCTCCCTCCTTTCTGTGACAGATGTCCAATCAGAGAGCAGTTCATGGATGACTGGGGAGTGGGCAGCACAGTCCATCCATGCCAGGACCCCACCTTCACCAGGGTTTTCCCTTTTCCATCAGCACCAATTCCTTTTTCTTAGAAAGTAAAGATAGTGGGGATAGGCGAGTGTCTATGTAGAGGTGCAGACATACTGTATAGTGTAGTGAGTCTTTAATAAAAACGGAAACTTGAAAAAGTGTTTAGATCCCATTGTACAAATAGTTATGCGGAGGGGCTTACGTGTCCACAGGGTTCCCCCTTCGCATATGTAGGACACTACAAGGCATTCTGAAAGGGCGAGCATGCCCACTCCACACACAATAGAAACATAGAAACATAGATTTTGACGACAGATAAGGACCGCTTGGCCCACCCAGTCTGCCCATTTCCCTTCCTAATGGATAAGCTGCAGATCCTAGTTAACCAGCAGCCTACTTCTTCCTACCCCCACCCCCTAGAACTGCCTTATGACTGTCCCATGCATGCTTGAATTCCACCACTGTTTTTGACTCCACAACCTCCTCCGGAAGGCAGTTCCATGCATCCACAACCCTCTCTGTGAAAAAATACTTCCTTAAATTACCTCTGAGCCGCCCCTTCTATCTTCAAATTGTGCCCCCTTGTTCTTGCACACCTCTTTTTTTGAAAGATGCTACCCTCTTGGACTTTGTTGATTCCCTTGAGGTACTTGAAAGTTTCTATCATGTCCCCCCTCTCCCTCCTTTCCTCGAGGCTATACATATTCAGCTCCTTAAGTCTCTCTTCATATGTCTTTCCGGTGCAGACCCTGCACCATTTGATGCCCTCCTCTGGACAGCCTCCATCCTGTCTATGTCTTTGGGAGATTTGGTCTCCAGAACTGCATGAGTACTCCAGATGGGGTCTCACCAACTGTCTGTACAGAGGGATAATAACTTTCTGTTTTCTACTGGTGATGCCTCTCCCTATGCATCCCAGTATCCCCCCAGCCCTCCTTGCTGCCCTCTCACATTGCTTGCCCACCTTTAGGTCATCTGATATGACTTCCCCCAGGTCCCTTTCCATTTTGTTGTTGTTAGTATCTCACCCCCATTGTGTACTCTTCCCCTGGGTTTTTGTTTCCCAGGTGCATTACCTTGCACTTCTTAGCATTGAATCTAAGCTGCCATACATTTGACCATTCCTCTAACCTTGTCAAACCTTCTCATCCTTTCCACCCCACCCTGTGCATCAACTCTGTTGCAGATCTTTGTGTCATCTGCAAAGAGACATACTTTCCTTCAGTCCTCTGCAATGTCCTAACACATTGAAGAGGACCCGTCTAATACTGAACCTCAAGTGTACCCACTAGTAACCCCTTTCTTCAGAGTGGACTCCATTTACTATTACTCTGTGTCCTATTCTCCAGCCAATTCTTTACCCAGGCTGTCATCTTGGGACCCACTCCCAGGCTGGCTAACTTGTATATTAATCTTTTAGTGGGACTGTGTCAAATGCCTTGCTAAAGTCTAGGTAGGCCATGTCCACAGCCCTCCTGATCTACTACTTTGGTCTCCCAGTCAAAGAAATCTATCAGATTTGTCTGGCATGACCTTCCCGCTGTGAATCCATGCTGCCTTGCGTCCTGAGCCCCTCTGGCCTCTAGATACTCAACAATTCTTTCCTTCAGAAGTGATTCCATCATTTTCCCTACCACTGAGGTTAAACTAACAGGTCTGTAGTTTTCTGCTTCTGCCTTGCTCCCACTTTTGTGAAGGGGAATCACATCTGCCCTTCTCCAGTCCTCGGTACCACCCATCCTCCCATGATTTGTTAAAGAGGGTAGTCAGTGGTGTCACTAGTTTCCTTAGTTCTTTTACAATTCTGGATGAATCCCATCAGGCACCATTGCTTTGTCCACCTTCAGTTTTAAGAGTTCTTTCAGAACCCTTTCTTTAAATGGGCTAGTATCAACTTCTGTATCCAGAGTGTTTCTACTGTTTGTTTTAGGTACCTCCCCCACTTCCTTTGTAAATACTGAGCAAAAATATTTGTTTAGTATCTCTGCCTTTTCACAGTCACCCTCTGCCCACCCACCCTCCCTCCCTCCTCTTTATTAAGCCTCACTAACCTCCCTTGGTCTTCCTTCGCTCCCTGATGTACCTATAAAAGGTTTTATCCCCTTTCTTAACTGAGTTGGCTATCTTTTCCTCGGTTTGGGCCTTTGCTGTTCTGACTGCCTTCCCAGCTTCCTTTTGCTTTAACTGATACAGTTATCTGTCCTGCTCCTTCTGTGGTTCCTTGTACTTCCTGAATGCTTTCTTTTTCTCTTGAACCTTCACTGCCACGTCCTTTGAGAACCATAGTGGTTTCTTACATCGTTTCGTTTTGTTTATTTGCTTCACACAAAGGCTTGTTACCTCTGTGATGGCAGTTTTTATTATTCCCCATTGTTCTTCCACCTCTCCTTCCTGCCAGTTTGCTAGTGCATTCCTTAGGCACTCACCCATTTTGGCAAAGTCAGCCTCCTATAGTCCAGTACTTTTGCCTTTGTATGGCTTGACTCTATTGCTGTGTTTATTGTGAACCATACTGTTCGATGGTCGCTAGTTCCCAGATGGCTACCCACTTCTACATCTGTGATCCTCTCTTCATCTCCATTTGAGAGAACTAGGTCTAAGATTGCTCCTCTCGAGTGGGCTCCAATACTAGTTGTCTAAGGCATGCCCCTGTGAGGGCATCTAGAATAACCCCACTCTTTGAAGTGGCTGCTGCAACTGCACTCCAGTTAACATCTGGCATATTCAGATCACCCATCAGCAATATCTCCCCTTTGTCTGCCATTCTAAGTATTCTTCTATCATTCCTTGTCCATTTCCTCCCCTGAGAAAGGTCTGTATCTAACCCTGTGCGAGTTTGGTGCCATTGCCGGTCTCCAAATTTACCCACAGTGCTTCTTCTCCTCCTGTTTTCCCTTTTGTTCTGTTGCTTGATTCCTTCCTTATGTAAAGAGCTACTCCTCCTCCTCTTTTACCCTCCCTGTCCCTCCTGTAGACAGTGTATCCTGGTATGTTTATGTCCCAGTCATGGTTTTGTGTGTACCATGTTTCTGTGACTGCCACAATATCCAGATGTTCCTCCTCCATCAAGGCCACTAATTCAGGAAGCTTGTTATTCAGACTACGGGCATTGGTACTCATTGCTCTCCATTTTTTGATGGCTTTACCTTCTTTTGCAGCATCCCCCACTGACCTGTCAACCTCAGACTTTTTCTCATTTAGTACCCTGTTTTGTAGGGAGAGGCTGGGATTTTCCTGCTGCTTATCAGTGCCTCCCCCCTTGACTAGTTTAAAAGCTTGCCAATGAAGCATTTAAACCAATTGCTCAAAAGACTTGTTCCCTTCCCAGACAGATGCAGACCATCCTGCCAGTATAGTCCCTGGGTAACCAGGGTGGTGGATCGGGGGGGGGGGAGGCAGTGGACATGGCCTACTAAGTAATCCCAGGGACAAATGTGGAACTGCATGTCTAGAAATTTTAAATGAACACTTCTGCTCAGTATTTAGAAAAGAATGGGAAGGGACTAAAATTAGGAGGTAGAAACGCATGTGGAGGAGGGGTGGACACCAATCCATTCACAGAGAAAAGTGTCCTAAAGGAACTCTCAAAACTAAAAGTGGACAAGGCAATGGGGCAGATGGGCTGCATCCCAGAATACTGAAAGAATTCAGAGAGATACTAGGGGTACCACTGACAGCCCTGTTCAACAAATCACTGGACAAGGGAGTGCTACCAAAGGACTGGAGGAGGATGAAAGTGGTACCACTACACAAAAGTGGTAGCAAAGTGAAGGCTGGGATTTACAGGTCAGTCAGTTTGACCTGAGATGTGGGGAAAATAATAGAGTCCATGTTAAAGGAAAGGATGGTGGCATATCTTCAGACCAGCGGAGCACAAGACCCCAGGCAACATGGATTCATAGTAGGTAGATCTTATCAAACAAATCTGATAGATTTCTTTGACTGGGTAACCAGGGTGGTGGATCGGGGGGAGGCAGTGGACATGGCCTACTAAGATTTTAGCAAGGCATTCAACACTGTCCCACACAGGAGGCTAGTAAACAAGTTGGGCAGTCTGGGAGTGGGTCCAAGGTGGTAAATTGGGTCAGAAATTGGCTGAGCAGCAGGACACAGAGGGTGGTGGTGGTTAATGGAATTCAATCCCAGGAAGGGGGGGGTTGACCAGCGGGGTGCCTCAAGGCTCAATATTGGGTCCGATCCTCTTCAATGTCTTCATTAGCGGCATTGCACAGGGGCTAGAGGGGAAGGTAAGCCTCTTTGCGGATGACTCCAAGATCTGCAATAGGGTGGACACTCCAGATGGGGCTGAAAGAATGAGAAGAGACCTAGGCAAGTTGGAGGAGTGGTCAAGAGTATGGCAGCTCAAATTCAATACAAAGAAGTGCAAAGTCATGCACTTTGGGCGGGGGGAGGGATACTAACAAAAACAAAAATGGAAAGGGACCTGGAGGTAATCATAACAGATAACCTGAAAGTTACCAAGCAATGTGAGAAGGCGGTAGTGAGGGCCAGAGGGATGCTGGGGTGCATAGGGAGAGGCATCACCAGTATAAAACAGGAGGTGGTGATGCCACTGTACAGACAATTGGTAAGGCTGCATCTGAAATACTGTGTTCAGTTTTGGAGACCACATCTCCGGTAGGACATTAACAGAATGGGGGCAGTCCAGATAAGGGCAACAAAAATGGTGAAACGAATGCACCAGAAAAGATATGAGGAGAGACTGAAGGACCTCAATATGTATACCCTGGGGGAAAGGAGGGAGAGGGTGGATTTGATAGAGACTTTTAAGTACCTCAAGGGCATCAGCAAAGTTCAGGAGGGTAGCATCTTTCAAAAAAAGAGATGTGCAAGAACAATGGGTCACAATATGAGGCTGGGGGGGAGACTCAGGGGTAAAGTCAGGAACAATTTTTTTACAGACAAGGCAGTGGATGCATGGGACAGCCTCCCTGTGGGGGTCATAGAGGCTAAAATGATAGGTGAATTCAAGAATGAATGGGATAGACAGAAGGCAACCCTAGTGGTAGGAAAGAGAAGGTAAGCTGCAGATCATTTATTTATTATTTAGTTTTTGTTGACCGGGTAAGTGCACTGGAAAATTCCTGCCTATTTTCAGGCACGACCCGGGGGAGGGGAATACAGATGAATGCCAACTGACCTTGAACCAGATTAAGCGGTTGGTGGTATTTTTAGTGAATGAGGGAAATTTGGCCAGGATTTAGGATCTGACGTTTACGTAGGTTGGGAAATGGGTAGACTAGGTGGTCCTGGCAGTCCTTATCTGCTGGCAAATTCTATGTTTCTATGGCCAGGAGAGGGCAGGAGTGCACTACCATGAAATTACAGCACTGTGGCTATCCCCTCGTTCCCCCATCAGTGGAACAGTGGGTTTCTAGGGTAGCGGACATAGAACATATGGAAAGGATTACTAGCACCCTTAGATTGGAAACTGAAACATTTTTAGATCTATGGCATCCTTGACATCAATGGGAGGCAGGTAATGACTTGTCATTTCTTTCTCTGGCTCATCTCCTGAGGGTTTGAGAACCGAGCAAATATAGTGGGAAAGAGTGGGGGGAATGGCAATAGAGCCTCTGATATTCTCTGCACATCTGACGGTGGTCTCTCCCAACAGGAAGTTATCAATACAACTGAGAAAGCCCTTGGATGGGGGGAGCTTTGCAATACACCCTGGAGGAATTCTTAATCAACTTGTAACCCCCCTTTGGGGGCTTACCTGAATGGCCCCCTTTTTCTCCTGATCTTCCGCTGCTGCTGGCATCCCCTCCGTTGTCTGCCTGTTTCCCCATGTCCTCCTGGTACCCCAATGCTTCCCCGGACAGCCTCCTTGTTTGTTTGGATCCCCATTGGGCTCTCAGAGCTAATTGTGAGTCACCAGCATTTCTGGAAGCTGGCTAGGCACTTGCGTAAGTGCTGGGAAGTACCATTGTTTCTGATCGCCTTTGTGGTCAACAGAAGGCATTTCCACAGGTCCCGGTGCCCTTGGTTTTCTGAATAGGGACCCAAGCAATGCCATAGAGAGGCCTCTTACATATAAGATAAGTAAGTGCAGGGAAGCACTGCATCGGGGCTCATAAATAATTCAGTGGCAACCTCATGAATATTAATGAGGTGCTGTCTGCCTTCTGGGGCAGTGAGTTTTCGGCAGCAGCGACAGGGAATCCACTGGGGGCAAATATTCAAGAGTGGGCACATTTAACAGGGGACAGTTGGGGCTACCCTATGGGGGGGTTATATAAAAAAAAGAGTACTGGACTTGGCCACACCTGTTATTAGAAAGCAGGGAACTGTGTGAGACTGCCTAGAACTGCATAGGGCTGACATGTTGATGACTCTGTGACCCCAAAACAGCAGCCAATTAACTCTTTAGGCACCTACAACTTTAACAGAGGGACTCCTGGGAAAAGGAGGTAACTAATTCAGGTACCTTAACCATGGCCCAATAAGTCAGTGAGAAATATTGATCACTGTGGTTATAGATTATTGATATGCTTCATCAGCCAATCAGAACCATTGATTCTCGGCTGAATCTCTGAGGACTTGGGATTTCTTCACTCTGTTCCTGGGCTCTGTATGAGTCAGAGGTCTTTTGTGAGAGTGGACTTTGGACTGGAGGGGCCTTACCCAGGTCCCTGATGAAGATTACTGCTAGCAGAACAGGATGCAGAGGGGAAAAGAAAGCCAGAGACTTAACTGTTACTCTGATTCCCCAGGTGCTGAGGAGTTGCTTAATTATTGTTGGGGAAGTTAAGTCCTGCAGAAACCTGCACCAGTAAGCTAGTAAGCTGAATTGGCTGGAAGGACTGTGCAAGTTCTCTGAGTGTTACAGTTGTTGAGAGTGCCTTTAACCTGATTGGGACTGAGATTGCAATCCTAAAGGGGCAAAGTGTCTCTGGAGTTGGGGTGCTAAACTTCTCCTGAGTGAACTGTTGGAGTGGCTGAGAGCTGTGTCATAGCTGCAGCTGAGAGACATCGGCTTTATTTGAGAGAACAGCGAATTAGTGAGCAGGGATCTGTTGTGCTGGAAATCCCTTGCTGCATGCACCTGTGCATTGAGAGTTTAAGGCTAGCACCACTGTTGCTGCAATTGGATTTTACTGGAGCTACTGCCCACCCTTTCTGTGGTTCATGAATTCAGTGCAGGGACTGCAGAGGACCCTCACAGATTTAAAGCCCTTGCTCAGAGCCAGGGAAGGAACCTGCAAACCCCTTCCAAGTGGGGCTCCTTGTCTTAGGAGGTCACCGGCGCTTGCTGGGGTGCTAGGGCACCTGTGATCCTTTGTGGGGAGTCAGGCTGTGCAGCCATTCCCAGGTCTGGGTCTTCTGGGGTTGGTGTGACCCTGTCACAGTGCTCTGCAATGGGCCAATAGTGGCTGAAGATGACAAGCAGCCAGAACTGCAATCAAGGTGACCAGCTGCAAGATCTTCAAGCAAGTTCCACCCTGCCAAGTGGGACAAAGTCTGGTCTTCTGCACTGTGTTGCACTGACCAAGAAGCTCCATATCCCAGGTTTTTGAGATCAACACAATGAGTACCCAGGATCTGGTTCCTGGAGAAGGTAAAGGGGGATTTGTGTTTTGCTTAAACAAAGCTCTTTGCAAATATTTCAGGGCCCCGACAGCTGGCCAACCCATGGCACCGACCAGGGCTGCACCTAGTGGGTACCCTTAAGGACAATTTTGGAGCACTGGTACTGGGGGGGGTTGGGTTTGGCCTGTGGGCCAAAATGGTTACTGTTGTTAAATATTTCACTAACCTACCTTTCTTTCACATCCATCTTTTGTCCAGGTATCCCTTCCCTAGCCCTTACCCCCAAATAAAGCTGTGAGTTTATTTGTTGAAACTGCTGCATTAGTGAGTTTCATTGCATTTGCCTATTGCTGAGATCTGTGGTTTGTGATGGATCAAGGTTATTGGGGATTCAGTGTGCACAGTGACTGGTTGGGGAGGTGGGTGGGTACAGTATCCAAGAGGGCTGTACCAAGCGGATACCTGACCCGCTTATAACTTACTCTGGGTGGAGGCACCATGCTATTACTTATATCTTTGGGAACAAACCCCCAATTGTCACCTTAGCAGGACCCAGGCCCCTTAACCTGTACCAGGGACAGTAGGCCGGGGTAGTAACCCACTGGCATATGGCACCCGGGCTACATACTCATTACGGTTTATTAAGAAGTTCCATCAGTGGTTATTAATTATACAATGGCAAGAAAGAATCCTGGATTCTGATTGGTCAGTGAGTGCCTGAGACAGTGCTGATATTGCAGTATAACATCACTGTCATTGATTAGCATTAGTTTTGCTTGCTGTTATCATTGAGCATCTTTAGCTTTTTTTTCCTCTTCTCTTAAGAAAAACACTAAAAATCTATTAAAAACATTTTTTAAATGTTTTTTTATTTTGTATAACATTGAGTCATTGTATAATAGCAATAAGGCACTCCAGGGCAGGGCTGCAGTAATGGGGGGAAAAGTGGGGATGTTGTCCGGGGCCCCGAGCTCAGGAGGGGCCCATCGGAGGAGCTGGCATTACCCCTGGCATTAGCTGGTTTGGGAAACAGGGGTCCATTTCAAGTGACTTGTCTGGGGCCCCAAAATTCATTGCTGCAGCCCTGCTCCAGGGTGTGTGTTATTGTGTAATAACGTCACTCCTGGGGTGGTGGAAGCACTTGGGTGGGCCATAGGCCATTATCTGCCGACACTGTCTATGTATCTATAAAACAAACTGAACTTACAAGCTCAAATGGGCAGACTGGGTTGGCCATAGGCCCTTATCTGCCGACACTGTCTATGTATCTATAAAACAAACTTGGCTTTGCCTCGTGCTTCAACGCACCCCAAGAGTGATGTTATTACACAATAAAACACACCCTGTTGTGCCTTATTGCTTAAATATCTACTTGTTTGTACCATAATCTTTTACTGTTCTCATGGTTATTGATCTCAGATATTTACTGTTCTCATGGTTTTTGATCTCAGATATCACAAATATTAGGACAGACTGTTGTGTATAACTTTTATGGTCAGAGTGCCTTTCCTAATTTTGGAGAGATCCTATGGTGATGTATTTCTAATTTTGATTAAGAGTGGAAAAGGACTCTTCTATATAGATCAAAAACTGAAGCATTCTCCTAGTTGAATAGTTTTGATTAATGAAATGTTGAATTGAACAAATTGGTAGACTAGATGTTACTGTACTGCTACATGACTGTACTTTTAATGTATTTGGACAAGATATATTGTGTGTGTGTATATATATATATATATATATATATATATATATATTGATTGATTGATTGATTAAAAGTTTATTTTTTCACAGTAAATTCATTTGTTAGGACAAAGTCCCGTTTACAACAAAGTCCTGCATGTAGATTCTAATACAATTACCAATTAACAATTAACATTTAACATAACTAATACAAACAAAACTAATGCAAACAAACATAATCGCACTCTACATACGTACATTTTTTAAAACACATACATAAAAAATACAAACTATTAAACAATTCATTTTTAAATTTAAAAAAATCTAAAGTTGTTTTCTGTGATTCAGTCAAACCATTCCAACTTAGTGCTACTCTATTCTGGAGCATACTGTCCCCATGTCTATTAAAGCTTCTATACATTGGGATATTGCTTAATGGATTCCTAGTCTTTATATATGATTCGTTATTTATCTTTCTTTTAATTGCTTATACAAAGGATGGTTATACTTTTGTGAATTATCTTATGACATATAGTAAGCCAGAGATAGTTTCTTTTTGCTTCAGGTTGAAGCCAATTTAACTTATTATAAATTATACAATGATGCTCATTTTTAATACTTCCAGAAGCAAATTTACCTATCCTATAATATATTTGATTAACCAAATTTAAAGCAGTTTTAGTCGAATTCATGTAAATTATAGAACCATACTCCAATGTAGGTAACAGCATCTGTTTTACCAATCGCTCCTTTGCCACCAAAGGTAAAGCTCCCGCAACTCTTCTAAGGGCCGCTAATCTTTTATTCACTTTCTTTACCTGAACTGATATATGATTTACATATGTCATTCTAACATCTACTTGAAACCCTAAGTATCTGTATGTTAATACATTTTCAATCTTTGTACCATCTTGTAAATGTAATTGTGGTTTGGGCTCTTTTCCTCATATGAGCCAATCGAAAACAACATAGTTTGTGTTTTTAGCATTCAAAAAGACCAGATTTACTGAACCATTTTTGCATTTGTAACAAATCACTTTGAAGCGAATCCATTATATGCCTGTGAGATTGTCAGCAGACGCCACTAAAACAGTGTCAGCTCATGCATAGTCTCACCTCACTATGTTTAATTTCATGAACCAAATTATTAACATAAATATTAAATAATAATGGGCCCAAATAGAGCCCTGGGGAACACCCTCTCTAGTTTCCCAGGGCCGACATCATTGTACCACATTGAACACATTGATATCTATTTGTCAAATATGACTCAAGCCATTTTAATATTTGGCCCTTAATCCCTATGGCCCTTAACCTAGTCAAAGCAAATCATATTAAACTAAATCAAAACCTTACTGAGATCCACAAACACCCTCAGTGTACTTTCCTTGGTTCATAGATGTAGCAACCAGGTCATTAAATTCCAACAGGGCAGTGTGTGTGGATCTCCCCTTTCTAAAACCATGTTGTTCATCTACTATTACAGTATTTGTATCTAAATAATTATTTACCTGTTCATAGACTTTACATTCCAAGATTTTAGATAAAATTGGCAAAAGGGCTATTGGCCTATAATTTGAAGGAATAGTTCGATCCCCAGACTTATAAATGTGAATAATTTTCCCCATCTTCAAATTTCAGGAACAGTAGAAGTACTCAAACTCCAATTGAACAAATAGGTCACAATAGGGGCTATTACATGTGCTCCCAATTTTAAATATTGGGCCTCAATCCCATCAATACCTCCTGATTTACTTTTATTTAAATTTTTTAGCTCTCTCAGTATATCCCTCTCTTTTAAAATTTCAAACTTAAATATTCCTGTATGGGCTACCAGCGTGTCTCATACAGTAGAGAAATCCATTCCATTCACATTCAAATCTGGCAACTTTAATTCCAGTAATTCCAAAAATACGTATTAAAAATATTCGCTATAACCTTTGTATCAGTAACTAGTTTTCCATCTTGTACCAAAGTAGGACTTATGGAGTCTTTATTTGGGGATTTCAGCTCTGTTATAAGCTTCCAAAACTGCTTGGAGTCAGAGGAATTATTTATTTTATTCTGATAATATTTATTCTTTATGTTTTTAATGATATTTTTACACTTATTCCTCCAAAACCTGAAGGTATTCCAATCTGCTTCTTTCTTTGTTTTCTCTCCTTTTCCATATCCTATCTCTAATCCTTAAATATTTTTTATCTTATCGGTGATCCATGGGGCTTCTTTACTCCTTTTAATTTTCTTATTAATGGGGCATGGTACTGTATTACATTCAAAAACATGTCATTAAACTCTTGAATAGCCAGTTCTATGTCTGGTATCAAATAAATTCTATCCCAATGGATTTGCCCTAGATGATTTACAAAGGATTGCTCATTAAACCCTTTAAAATCTCTGCTCCAATAACTAGTTGATTGTTGAGTAATGCACTGTTGTAACTCAATAGTACAAGTAATAGGATTATGATCGCCCAAATTTAAAGGTAATACTTCCCAGGTTTTTACTATGTCCTGGAATGCAAAAAAATAAATTTAAAAGAGAATTGTAAGTTCCATTTTTTGTATTTCTTGTAGATTTTTGAATTATTTGGTGCAAACCCAGAATTGAAAAACTACTCTCCAATTTCCTCCCTCTAGTCTGAAACCAATCTGCATTAAAGTCCCCTGTTAAAACTACTTGTTTGTCCTTTATTTTTTCTAAAATATATATATTAGAGGCAAAAAACTCTGTTTAATGCATTAGTTAGGGTTGTTCCACAGCAACAAAAGTGAGGAAATTCGGTGTTAGGGTTGAAAGCCCCCCCTTTGACCCCTCCGTCCACACCCCCAACCGGCATCGGGGTGCACATTGGGGTTGTCGGCCATAACTCTCACCCTATCAGATCTGTGAAGAAGCAGAGGTATAGGAGAATGGGGTGAGAGTTGGGACTGACAACCCCAATGCGCACCTGATGCCGATTGAAAGTGGAAAGAAGGTCAAAAGAGTCTTTCAACCTAATACCAATTTCCCCACTTTTGTCACTGTCAGAACAACCCTAATTAATGCACTAAATAGAGTTTTTTTCCTCTGATTTCCCAGCTTTTTGAGAATGATAATGAGAACTAGTGAATGTAATGCGGTGGTGGGAGCACAGGGCTCCCGCCACGTTATGTCTTGTCACATAGTAACACGGTGCCCGCAAACGCAAATGGTAATGCGCATGGTGACGCAAAGCAAAACAGAAAGATAAACAGTACTGTAGACACAAATGGTTAAAATAACATAAATGCAAGCACAAATGAAAACGTAAAGGGTAACGCACATGGTGCCATAGACGGGAATGGTAAGTGAAACAGGTACGGAACTGCAAGCGGAAACAGTAAGGGTAACAGTAATGTAAGCACACAGGCTGGTTTTCCCCAAAAGCTGCATAGAGAAAGACGATGAGTACAAAGAATGTATGCATAATAATGGGTCTCGGAGCAGAAAATGAGGGGTTGGGATACTAAATTGCTTATATCTCAGGAACCGTATGACGTAGAAAAATTTTTTTAAAGTCATATGATGTATGACTTTCCTGGCTAGTTTTCTACTTAGCCCCACATAAGCACTTTTCCAACGAAAAGTCCGTATCTCACACCGTTTACGAGATACGGACCCTGAAAGACGCGGCGAACACCGTAATGTTATCCTAAGGGAAGAAAAGAGAAGTTTGGAGTGCAATAACGTTGGCTCCCTGTAATATTTTTTCACCAAACCACTGAAAGGCACATCTGTGGAATATTGGCTTTCTTCCCTCCAAATTTCAGCCCAAAAGACCAAACCGTTATTTTGCAGCAGGGCGGCAAAGGATTCCTGTAATGTGGCAGATGCTGTAATGTTATCCTATGGGAAAAAGTGTCAACTTTGGAGTGCCATAACTTTGCCGCCCTGTAATATTTTTTCACTGAAACACTGAAAAGCACATCTGTGAGATGTTCACTGCATTCCCTCCAAACTTTAGCCCAAAAGACCAAACCATTCTTTTGCAGCAGGGTGGCAAAGAATTGCTAACATTTTGCCATAGCCTGGAAAAGTAATGTCGCAATTTGCAAAAGCTTTCGCAAAAATTTGCGACACTTTCATGAGTGCGACACTACTTTGCGAAAGTACTTTTTCCAGAAACTAGAAAAACTTATTTCTAGGGTGTTTAACCTCAAAATAAAGACATGCCTAGCATCCTCAGGGTCCGACTAGGTAAACACAAAAAGAATTGTGTTGCTAGAGGGTCCCAAATTTAAATGCCAAGCACTTTTTTGATCACCAACTGAAAACAAAATGGTGGATTTATGAAAGTAAAAGGGCCATTTGCGAAAGCAAAAACTGCATTTGCGAAAGTGTTGAACTTTTTGTTAACTTTTCCCATTGACTTATAATGGGAAACTGTTTTTTGAATAACTTTTGAACCGTTTAATATTTTTTCACGAAATCTTCAAAAGGCACATCGGAGACCCTGGCCTCACCTTCTCTGAAGAGTTTGGACCAGTCACACAAACTGTGCAACCTGTAGAGACGACCAAAGAATTGCAAAAAAGCGTAAACACGCGCTTAATAACTCCGCAGCCATATATCCGAACAGTACGAAAGTCAGAAGATCCCAAGATGTATGGTTCTTGATCAAGTATTCCAAATTTCAGGCAAATCTGTTGAACGGTTGCAAAGTTATTAAGGTGCAAAATTTTAGGTTTAACATGTAAATGGCTCCTCACCTAACTATGGTAGCACTACCATGCTACCATTATATATATATATATATATATATATATATATATATATAAAACCCCTAGGTGGCACTATCCCACAGGCTACTACCCCTGCCTGCTTGGCTAGTAGTAGGTTAAGGGGCCTAGGTTCTGCATTGGGTGCCTCCACCCAGAGGTCAGGGTTGGTAGTGGTCAAACTAACCTGGGCACAGCCCTCCGGGACACTGTAACCCCCCTCTTTCCCTTCTAGTGGCCTGAGCAATATACGATAATCACTTTCACAGTACCCCTTGTACACCATACAAGTACCCACACTGTTTGCACTTACCACCAGGGCTGATTCCTCTGGCTCAACCCTGGGGAACCCCAGTAAAACAAGGTTATGCACAGCAAATAGCAACAGTACAGTACTCTTGGCACAAACTGGAACCACAGTCAGGTTAAATGCAGAAAAAGTCAGATCTGATTTATTCCGGGGACTTGAACAAGGAAGGGGCGTGATCAGGTTGATTAGCTTAAAAGCTATATTGATCAAACAGTTATGCATGCGCTTTAAGTCCCCACACAGTCACACCTCTGGGTACCCAGGTAGGGAGACGATGGGCTAGCAAGGAGCGTTGCAGCTGGTTGGGGTCCTGTGATGGAAGAAAGCAACATGCACAACACACTATTTGTAATCCGGAGCCAGGTGGCTCAGTTCGTGAAAGAAAAAGCAACCAGACAATCAGATGACAACACTTTAGATTTAGCTGTTGTTGCAGGGAGCTACTCTGATGTTTACTCATGATACTCAATACTGGACACAGGCAGGATGAAATTGAGACTGCAGGTTGTTGAGCTGGAGTGCCTGGAGAAGCGGGGCCCATACGAATCACCGAGGCATCATTTCTGTTCAAGTGTTGAGCAGGGGGCTGATCCCCCGGCAGGTCTCTCATCGATGGCTTTCTCTGTGCAGTGGGTAGTCGGGCTGGGCCAGTGTGGCAAGGCCCAGGCCCAGTGGAGTTGATTTTGGATTCAGTCCGGGGAGCTGGATGCAGCTTCCAGCAAGCAGAATACAGTTCAAACCACAGTGGGGAACCAAATCGCAACCCACTAGCAGCACACAGCACTTTTACACGTAAGGAAATTCTAATGCAGCTTTCAGCAAGCAGAACACTATTCAAACCACAGTGGGGAACCAAATCACGACCCACTATAAGCAGACAACACATTCACATGTAAGGAAATTCCACTGTACCAGGCAAAAAGCTCTCCGGTTACAATTACAGAATCTCTGCACGATCTGGGAGTTCAGAGGTGGCTGGAGGTCCTGACAGGCTGATCACATTCAGCAAATCTTCGGTCTTCTTCAGGTAGGAGCCTGGTCACAATTCAGTAGCTTACTTAGCTCTCCAAGTTCGGATTCAGTCCGAAAAAAGGCACAAGTTCTCTCTCATGGATAGCAGGCAGGCATGCATGCCAAAACTCTGGCCTTCCCACAGTTCTCCCGCACGAATCTACGCCGGGGCTGCAGCTTGAATCATTCAAGCTGTTATCTCTTCACTTTCCAACTCAGAACTAACTGAAATTGCAAGCAGTTTGGGACTTCCCCAAAATCCAAAAGGTTCAGTTGGCTGATCTATCTGTCAATCACAGCAAGGGCTCCCCCTCCAAGTTATTTTAGGTGCCAAAATGCAAAAACTACAATTCCTACAAGTTTTGACCCCACCAAGCCCCTGTAAGTAGGCTCCATTTTAGAGTCCCAAATGTACTGATTGGCCCATTTCAGCAGTCCAGGACCAAGATGATGGAAACAAACAGAACTGTCCATGCTGCAAAGAAGGCAGGTTAGAACAAACTGCAATATTATTACTACTCTAACAAATGATCAGCAAACAAGCACATCTTCTAACAGAGCTACCATTTAGATTAATTATGACTGCAATCCAGGCAGCTCTTAAAGAGACAGTACACAGAGGCTATATAGGCAATCACATTTAAACTGCAAAAACGCAGGACACTAGCCTGGCAGTGAGCATTTAGACAAGCTCAAGGAAGACTTTTTGGGAACCCCCATATGTAGGGGGGGTTACATATTGATACACAATAAATATAACATGAGTGTAACAAAAATAAGAAATTTCAGCACTGTGTATGCTGAGTGGAAGGCCAGCAGAAGATGCACAAGCTACATGGGGGAGTAGTCCTGGTGTAGTGCTTATGTGTTCCCTTGCACGGGCTGACCTGGTTCCACTTAGTGGGGGGGTGCAATCTGCTTCTCCTCTCCATGCCCCTCACCCTCCAAGTTGGCATGGAGGGCTCAAGGTCTTAACAAAATGTATTTATTTATTTTAAATTCAGTGGTGATAAGGCAGACCCTAGAGGACTACCATGTCCCACAATCTCCTCTGTGCAAAGCACAGGATCAACTGAACAGCTAACCTGGGCTTCCAACGGAATGTTTAGCGTTGGGCAGAGCTCCAACCCCCAGAATGTCCCCCAGCACCAGTGTGCAGCTTCATGCTCACCGCAAGTTGTGGGCAGGGGTTGTGGATGCTGCCCAGTACAGACTGACACCGGCACACAGAACTATGTGGTCATGATATGTGCAAATTGTACGTATCCCAGGCCACTTTGTAGAGCAGGCACTTGCCACTATTTGCAAGTACTACACACACACACATATATACTGTATACTGACTACTTTTAGTTTTAAGCCTAGAATAAATTCCTGTTGATACTCATTAGCTGCTCACTTTTATCTGTTTGTGGACTTGGGCAAGTTTCCCTGAGAAATGTATACTCTGTTATACGGTCAACCTCTTTATTATGTAACCATATGTGATTTCAGCATTTAGTTTAGCTTTAGTTTAATTTAGGGTTTTTTTCCACAAAAATATCCTTTAGGCAAGGGACTATTTGCAAAGGATCTAGTTTCAAGCATACAATACTTATACTCACAAATTATTTTTGAGAACATAGTGCAAGAAGTAAAAAATTACAGGGAAACAAGACAAATACATACAAAGCAGCATATTATGCACATTGTTGGGATTCATCAAACATTAGTAACAGTTACAAGTATTAGAAGCAGTAAGCATACGGTCCATCAATTGATGTTTGAAGGTGGAGATTGAGTCACACCCCTTTAATGAGTCTGCGGAGGCATTCCAGGATTTGGCAAACCTAGAGAGAAGGACTTCTGGCCTAGCATGAATTTCCTGACTGGTAATAGCAAACAGCAATGTGCCACACCTCTGGTAGAGTATTTATTATCAATGAACATGAAGATGACCTGCCCCAGGGAAAGTAGCTCAAGCAATGCTTGTTTGCCCATGACCATGGTATGTAATTGCTCCCGCAGGTTAAAATCTACCCATCAAGTGGTATTGTATAGTACACAGGTGTGAATGTCCAGCTTGAGGTCCGGAGCAAAAATAATCCAGTGGACAGTTGTTATTTATTTACTGATTTCCAAAAAATGTAATGTACATTAGACTACACTACACTACACTATACTTTATTAATAAAAAATAGACCGCCAGCTTATTTATTTGATTGCTGATACAGTACCCATGCTTTATCCAGTCATTTAAAATAGTCCACTATTTGAAACAAACAGAATTTGACCTCAGATAAGGACCACTTGACCCACCCAGTCTGTCCATTTTCCCTACCTAAAGTGTCACCACAGACCCTACTTATCTCGGGCTCTTTCTCCCTACACCCTTATTTTCCACTAAGAATCCCTTATGCCTACCCCCATGCATTCTTGAACCCCAGCACTGTTTTCGCCCCTAGCACTTCTGCTGGAAGACAGTTCCAGGCATCCACCACTCTTTCTTTGAAGCAGTACTTCCTCACATCTTTCCTGAATCTAACCCCCTCCAACTTCATTGCATGTCCCCTTGTTTCTGAGCATCTTTTTTACTGAAAAATACTTCCCTCCTGTACCTTATTTACTTCTGTGAAGCATTTAAAGGTCTTTATTCTATCATCCCTCTCCCTTCTCCCTTCCTGGGTGTACATATTGAGGTCCCTTTGCCTCTTCTCACAGGGCTTATGATGCAGACCCTGCGCCATTGTAGTTGCCCTCCTCTGGAGATCCTCCACCCTGTCTTTGTCCTTTCGGAGATGTAGTCTCCAGAACTAGACACAGTACTCTAGGTGGGATTTTACCAGCAATCTATACAAAGACAACACCACCTCCTTCTTTCTGCTGGTAATACCCCTGCCTATGCACCCCAGCATCTTCCACTAGCTCTCCCAACTGTCTTGTCACACTGCCTAGCCACCTTTAGGTCATCAGATATTATTACCCCCAGATCTCTTCTGTTTGGTGGTTGTCATTAGCGCTCCATAAATATTTTCTTCCACCCCTGGGTTTCTGTGCCCTAACTGCATTATTTTGCACTTTTTTGCATTGAAACCCAGCTGCCATACCCTTGACCATTCCTCGAGTTTTCTCAAGTCTCTGCTCATCACCCGCCAGAGAGTCCACCCTACTGCAGATTTTGGTGTCATCCACAAAGAGGCAGACCTTCCTTTCCAGCTCCTCTGCAATGTCACTTACAAAGACATTGGAGAGGACCACTCCCGGTACTGATCCCTGAGGCACCGTGCTGGTCACTCCCTTCTCCAGAGTGAACTCAGTTTACCACCACCCTCAGGTGCCTATGCCCGAACCAATTTCTTACCCAGTCTACTACCTTTGGACCCACACCTAAGCTTCCCTGTGTCCTAATGAGTCTCCAGTGTGGAAAGATGTTAAAAGCCTTACTGAAATCTAAGTAAGCCATATTGACCACTTTACCCTGATCTAATTCCCTGGTTACCAAGTCAAAGAAATGCATCAGATTTGTTTGACATGACCGCCCCCTCCCCCCATGAATCCATGCTGCTTCGGGTCATTTAACCCATTTGATTGAAAATATTCCACAGTCCTTTTCTTCAGCAGTGATTCCATTAACTTTCCCATCACTGATGTCTGACTGACTGGCCTATAGTTGACAGCTTCCTCTCTGCTACCACTTTTGTGAAGTAGAATTACATCTGCTCTCCTGCAGTCCTCCAGAAACCCTCCTGTTTCCAGTGAATTGTTAAATAGGAATATTAGATATGCAGCCAGTACCTCCCTGAGCTCCCTCAGAACCCTCAGATGCACTCCGTCTGGCCCAATCACTTTTGTCTACTTTCAAATTTGCCTCTTCTCTGAAAATGGACTAGTGTCCACCTCCCTCCTTCAAAAGTTCCTGTTACTTTTTTCCCCTGCTTCTTCTTCCTCTGTGAACACTGAACAAATGGTATTTGTTTAGGATACCTGCCTTTTCCTGGTTCTCCCCTGTACAGTCCCCTCTACCCTCTTAGCCTTACAATCCCGCCTCTGATCTTCCTCTTTTCACTAACATATCTAAAAATTGTCTTGTCCCTTTTCGTCACCGACTGAGTTATTCTCTCCTCAGTTTGTGCCATCACAGTCCTCACAGTTTTCCCTGCTTCCCTGTGTTTCCCATACTACACCTCCCTATCCTCCTTCCTCTGCATCTCCTTATATGTTCTGAATGTCACCCTTTTAACCTTTACCTTTTCAGCCACTTCTTTTGAGAAACATAGTTTCTTTCTCCTCTTATTTTTGCTCACTTGCTTGGCACAGAAGTTTGCTGCCTTCCCTATGCCCTCCTTTAGCTTAACTTGTACCCTGGGGAATTCATGTCCCCTCAGGTCCTCCTACTCTCTGCTTCAGTCTGTGGGGGGAGAGCAGTTTATGACTCCCTGATTCCTTCTGCCAACTCCCTCAGCTACTTTAAATGTTCATCAAAGTAATATTTAAACCATCCACGAGGACTGTGGTTGCTCTCCCAGATAGATACATGGCATCACCACTGTATAAACCCTTATCCCTCCAGGTAGGTCCCCAGTCCCCAGTGTAGCTGTACCCTTCCTTTCTGCACCATTTGTTCAACCATGAGTAGAAGTTCATAGTGCAGAGAACCCTTCCCTCCCCCTGATATAGATAGGCAGCATCTCAGGAAATGCCACTGAGCACGTTACCTGTCCAAGACCTCTCCCCAGCTCCCTAAACTCCCCCTGCACTACCCCAGCTCCATCCCAAGCTAGGTCGTTAGTTTCCAGGTGGACAATGACATCCAGCTCTCCCACTCTGCCACCCTAGCAATCCTCAGGATCCGCTTCCTATCCCTCCAGGCCATGGCACCACATAGGCACCTTTCTGGAGGGAGGTCGTGCCAGAGTAGCCTCATTGAGTTCTTCGACTGGGTGATAAGGGAGGTGGATTGGGGGGTGGCAGTGCATGTGGCCTACCTGGACTTCAGCAAGGCCTTTGACACTGCGCTGCATAGAAGGCTGTTAAACAAGCTGGGGAACATGGGAGTGGGCAAGATGGTGGTAAAGTGGGTGGAAAATTGGTTGGATAACAGGACACAGAGGGTGGTGGTAAATGGCAGTCACTCCACAGAGGGAAAAGTAACCAGCGGGGTACCACAGGGATCAGTTCTGGGTCCAGTCCTCTTCAATGTCTTTATCAGTGACATCACAGAGGGCCTAGAAGGGAAAATTTGCCTGTTCGCTGATGACACAAAGCTCTGTAACAGGGTGGACATGCCAGAAGGTGTGGATAGAATGAGGAAAGATTTGCAGAAGCTTGAGGACCGGTCAAGGGATTGGCAGTTGAGAGTTAACGCATAAAAGTATATGATAATGCACATGGGGCACAAAAACCCAGGAACAGCATATCAGCTGGAGCGGGGGGGGATATAGGAATGCTCCACACAGGAAAGGGACCTAGGGGTTATCATCTCGGATTACCTCAAGGTAGGAAGTCAGTGTGACAAGGCAGCAGGTAAAGCAAACAGGATGCTGGGATGCATAGGCAGGGGTATCACAGCAGGAAAAAGGAGGTCATAATTCCACTACACAGGACATTAGTGAGGTCACAACTTGAATACAGTGTCCCGTTCTGGAGGTCTTACCTACATAAGGACATAGATAGAGAAGGGCAGCCAAGATGGTGCAGGGATTACATCACAAACCCTACGCAGTTAGGCTGAAGGACATAAATATGTGCTCCCTGGAAGAGATGAGGGAGGGGGTAATATGATTGAGACATTTAAGTACCTCACGGGGAAGAACATGGTACAGGGAAATATCATTTTTCAAAGAAAAAGATGCTCCAGTACAAGGGGACATAGGATGAAACTGGCGGGGGGGGGGGTCAGCAGGAACATGAGGAAGTACATCTTCACAGAGAGGGTGGTGTAAATATGGAACAGCATGACAGAGAAGGTGGGGTAGAAATGATTACAGGATTTAAGAATGCATGGGATAGCCATAGGGGAATCCTGGTAGTTAGGGGAAGGGGGGAAAACCTAGTAGCAAGGAAGCTTGAAGAAGCAGTTACTAGCGTTCAAGGGCAGACTGGGTGGACCAAAGGCCCTTATCTGCCAACATCTATGTATGTATCTATGTACCTCCCTCTCCCCTCCCTTCCTATTTCCAAATCTAGCTACCTTACAGTCGAGTCCCCCACCAGACGTTGCTTCCTCCTCCTCTGGGGTCTTCTACTGCCCTCCTTGGGGTCTCCACTGTGGAGGCCCCCACATCCTCCCTGGCCACTACCATGGGTCCCTCCTCCCAGCAGTCCCACTCCACTAGAGTGACATAGGAATTGCATAGTGATATCGATTGAGGAATGCGCTCCAAACCCGCCAACACCTTTCCAGAGCCCACCGCAGTCCAGACAGTCCTCCTCCCTGGCATCCCCTAAGGTAACTTTGGCTTACTTGGTGGCCTATGGGTGGGTGAAGAGGTCCCCCAAATCCTAGCCAACTTGGACTGGAGTCTAGTGACTTCCTCTCTCAGCCCAAAGAGATGCATGTAAATGAGGCAGCACTGCAGTCTCCAGAAGGTCTCTCTGAAAACTGCTGCCCCACAACCACTGCACTGCACCATGCCCAGCATTCCCAATTCCTTCTCTCCTTGTGTCACCAGGAAATACTTTTGTACCCTTACCCCTGATAGGGTGTTTCTAATTTTTCCCTTCTTTTGTTTCCGTTGCTCTTTTATATCCTTGCCATAGATAGGGTTTTCCCTTCTACCCCACTCAACAAGTAGTCCCCTCTTGTATGAAGTGTTTTCCTCCTTCCTTTACCCACTTATCTTTCTCTGCTTTTTCCTTCTGAGGCAGCAGCACTTTCACCTTTACCTAACCCTTCGCTACTAGATTCTAGATAGGTTTCTATTAGTCATTTTCTATACCCACCTTAACTCCTTAATACTCATACGCTATTAAATAGGGTGTTGCACCTACTTGCAAAAATTGCAATGCAGTTACACGTAACAGAAGTGTGACAGACGAATCCAATTCCGTGACTTGGAATCAAAGCAACCCTAATAGATTCATCTTTGACCTGGATAATACTTACTCAGGAAAAACAGGTTTTGAATTAAACAGGCAAATTAAACTACATTAATTCCATTTAGCTATATACGTTCTTATAACCAGACATCAGCAATCATGAGGCATGGATTAAAGGGTCTGACTGTATTGTACTATACGGTCTTTCACACTCATTCAGGGTGAAATAAAACTAGATGGCAAAAAGGGCAAAATTGGAACCATGCTGCTGATTGTGGTACCATAGAAACAGAATTTGTGGCAGATAACGACTGCTTGGCCAACCCAGTCTGCCCATTTTGTCCCTGCCTGTACTATCATTGCAGAACCTACCTGATCTTTGGCTACTTCTTCCCCCCGCCCGCTTCCTATCAAGATCTCTTTGTGCCTGTCCCATGCGTGCTTGAAGCACGTCACATGTTTTAACCCCACCACCTCCGCTGGAAGACTGTTTCAGGTGTCTACCACTCTTTCAGTAAAGAAGTACTTCCTCACATCCCTCCTAAATTTCCCCACTTCTAGATTTACTGCATGCCCCCTGGTTCTCCTGCACTGCCTCTTCTGAAAAATATTCCTTTTCTGTACCTTACTCACCCCTTGAGGTACTTAAAGGTCTCTATCATGCCCCCCTCCCTCCACCCTTCCAGGGCATACATATTAATGTCCTTCTGTCTCTCCTCCTAGGGCTTATGATGCAGCCCCTGCACTAGTTTAGTTACCCTCTCCTGGATAGTCTCCACCCTGTCTTTGTTATTCCTGAGATGTGGTCTGCAGTACTGGACTCAGTACTCTGGTGGGGTCCTATCAAAGATCCATACAGTGATAACATCACATCTCTCTCTCTCTCTCTCTTTCTGCTGGGGATGCCCCTGCCTATGCACCCTAGCATCACGCTTGCCCTACTCACTGCCTTGTCACACAGCCTCGCCACTCTGAGGGCATCAGATATGATACTCCAGGGTCACTTTCCAGCTTAGTTTACCAATTCCATAGGCGGGGTTGCCAACCAGTGGGCATGATCTCTCACTCCATGCACAGTTCTGATACACTCATGAATACCCGTTTAGAAAATGGGAACGTTAAAGGGGAAATAAACATGGTACCATATCAAAACCCCTTATAGTATAGTGCCCAGACAGTGCCCTGATGAATTCTTCATTTCTGTCAGTGTCTCTGATCATGCAGATGCTAAAAAATGCTTTATTTGTAGTCACAAAATCACCACATAAAACCTTGCTATTTTGCATATGCGCAGTTGTGCTGTGATGTCATTATTGGGCTTGCCGACTAATTGCCACTGCACAAAAGCATTCAGCACATATGCGCATGTGCTTTAGAATTCAAGCTGTCAAAATGCCTCTTTTTGGTACATCAGAAGTAAAACCTGCCCTGACCCTTCCTATAAATACCAGTTGACCCCTGAAGCCGTCTCGCTCTCTCCGTTTGTGTTTCTCCTCCAGGCTGCAACACTTTCCAGACGATGACTCCTACCTTCCTCCCTCCCAGCAGCGGTTGGCGTTTTGCTACTGTCGCCACAGAAGGTACTAACACAGGGCCTCTGCAGAGCTGCCAGGGTTTACCCCCCACTGCTCCCCGGCAGCTACCCCACCCCCAACGCTCCACAGCGGCTGCGCCACTCACCCCCACCCTGGGCAGGCATTCCTTTTATAGGTGCATTACTGGGTCATGTGACCATCATTTTTCAATCCCCTCAAACCCCTGCCAGTATCTCCACCCTTCCCTTTATCTTTTTGTCTGCTTCTCCCTCCATGGGATTTGAACCCTGGCCTATGAGCCCAGCCCTATTGGAAGACCGCAACCTTATCGACTAGACCACTTAGTCTGTTACTGTTTCCAACCTGGAGATCATTTAGCACCTCCCACCATCACTCACTTGGTATCTTCTTTTGTCTGCCACCCTATACCACCTGAATGAATTCCTACACCCCCATATATCCGCTCACTTGGTTTATACCATTGTTGTAACCCCCTACAGCCTGAACTATTCAGTTTACTCCTACACCCCCCCACTACACAATCACAGTCAGATTCCCACCACAGCATGCTCTACTTCTAGTTCCCCCAACCTCACAGTGGAACCTCCTTCTTTTTTATTGGCGACTTTGGCAACCCGCGGTTTATTTTTTCGATCATGCTGTCAGTCACAAGCTGTTCATTATGGAGTTCTTCTACAAAGCAATATATCCCTATGTGGGAAGCTCCAACCAATGTCCCTTGGTGCCGGTGCCAGACCTCCACTTTGTTTTGTGTTCTGGGCACACCCTGAAGCATCTGATCATGAACGGTCCAAAACTGGGGAGGATACAGTGGCAGTGTTCTGACAGTGGAATTATTACTCATTCTCCTTCTCACCCTTCCCAGAACATATGTCTCCTCAAACCACTCCACAATGCATGCTGCTTCAGGTGGCATTTAATTCTTTAAATCAGCAAATACATCTGGAATTTTAATAGGTGGGAGAAATGCAAGTGCTACTAATTGTCTCAGTTTCAGGCTAAATTCTGGGTCAGTTCCGTATCTATTTGCTAGCCCACATCCTTGGATCTTGCGCCATATAATTTGTCCAAGGTGAAAAAGACAACCCTTGTTCACATTAGGGAATTCAGACTTGCAGGCATTGATGGCAGCCTGCTCAAAATCGGTGATAACAAATTTTGGTGCAAGACATAATTCATACTTGTCAGCCACGTTCTGCAAATCCTGTAGCATTCGTCTGTAACATTCATGGGATTTGCTAGACATTAATGCATATACCAAGGGAAGGATTCTACAGGTCTCACCTGTTCTGACCACGGCATGTATTGAATACAATTGTCAAAATAAATTTGGAACTGTATGAAATGTTCCGTCCATGATCCAAAATGTGGCAGTACTCAGCTTCTCAATGTTTGCTTTAGTTGTGAACAGGAAGCTTTTTTCAGTACCGCATGTAGAATCTTGTGCAAGGAAAGAGTGGCCGTTCACCAGTGTGAATTCTTGTGGTATGCACACTTCCTCTAAGTTTTTAGGTTCTGGCGTGCTATTTTGCTTTCTTGCACGCTTAACAACCTGCAGCAGGGAATGCTTGCCTGGCATGTTATGCCGAACTTCGGGATGAACCTTTACAATCTCATTTTGAATGAGTTGCGCTGGTGTGTAGTGGGTGGTCAATGCACGGTGTTTCAAGGAGGCTATTGCAGTTGCCACAGGAGCATCGTTGGCATCAGGTGAATGGTTATGTTCTGTGGTACCCCACAGGTAATGTTGGCAATCTACAAGCACCGTGGAGGCACGGCCATGACAGCCTGCAGACTTCTATGCAGACAGCACCGGTAAAATACATCTTTATGATTCCGCTCTTTGACGTACAGATAGCCACTAATGTTGAGCTTGGAACTGCCATGCTACGATTTAACAACTTCGCAAACATCGGGATGTAATTCCTGAGTTGGTGTTGCTGGTGTCACCATTGCTCGAGAGAAAGCTACTAAGCAAATGCGAGTGCAATGTCTGTGCATATGAAGGTAATTGCCTAATTGGAACCACTCCTTGATCCGGGAACAAAATGTAAGAACAAATGTAATTGAAAAATTGGTAGTGCAGTAGCAGTAGCTATGTGAAAAGACAATGTGAAAAGAAAATTATAAGAAGCTGTCAAACATATCATTGCAGCCTGCAATTCATTCACAACTCTTAAAGCAGAATATTAAAAAGTGTTTTAACTATAAACAGAATGTACATGTGTATTCTGTATTGATGGGTAAACGTTGTGCCAGGGAATAACAGAGTCAGTACTATTAGCTATGCAGGAAGCTGTGAAATGGGATTTTGGAGACGGGTACTTTAGCGTCGGGAAGAATAAAGACGGAAAGTCGTTCTAGACCCGACACAGATACATACACACACGCATGCACGTACACACAGACACACACACACCACATACTTTGTTCACACTTCACATGTGAATCTCTACTCCATCTCCCCCCCAAAAAAAAAATCCCAGGCGGCCAGCCCCAGAATGCCTATTCCTCCCCACACTTCATTTATTTTTTTAATATGCTCTGTACATCTTTACACTAGATAATCCATTCATTTTCTGGTTTTCTCCTTATCACAGGCCTAGCTTGCCAGTCCCACAATCAAACTACATTTTAAATATACTTTTAATGTATTTTTTTATTTTCATCTTAACCCAGATTCCCAGGCTCAGCTTGTCAATTGCACACTCCACTACATTTTAAATATTGTTTGAATCTATTTTTACCTTTCGTGTCCCAGGTCCAGCTTCCCAGTTCCCCAACCCCCTATGCTACCTCACCCCTCCAACCTTTAAAAATGCTTGTTATATGTATTTTTCCACCTCCTTGACCGTACCCTAGACCTGGCTTGCCAATCCCACAACACCCTTCATTTAAAATATAGTTTTAATCTATTTTTCCATCTTGCCCAAGGCTCAGCTTCCCAATTCACTGACTCCCTACATAGAAAGCATAGAATATGAGGTCAAGAGGACACTGAAGGTCCATCGAGTATACGCTTAGTGTGCTACCTCACCCCATTGACCTGTAACAGTGCTTTTTATCTATTTTGTTACCATCCTTGTCCTCATTCCAGACCCAGTTTGACAATCCCACAACCCTTTCCACCCTTTCAATATTATAGTTTTAATCTGTTTTTTTCCTCCTTGTCCCAGGCCCAGCTTCTCAATTCAACAAGTTTCACCCCCCCCCCCAGAAACGTAGAATTTGACAGCAGAAGACTGAAGACCAATACAGTCTGCCCTTATATACTACCTTACCCTGACACCCTACCAACTGTTAAAAAATGCTTTTTTATGTATTTTTTCACTCCATGACCTCATCCCTGGCCCACCTCACCAATCCCAAAACCCACTAAATACTTTTAATCTATTTTTTTTCCTCCTTATCCCTGGCATGGCCAGCTAATCCTACAGTCCAGCCCCCTACTGTAGATTTTAAATAGCTTAATTTTTGTTTTCTCTCATCCCAGATCCAACTTGCTAATTTCTCACCCCTGCACTGAAAAATGTTTATTATTTACATCCTTACCTTATCCCAGAACCAGCCAGTGCTTGCCAATTCAACCTCCACCCCTACCAAACAGTTACCTTTCATTTAACAGCCCTTATTTGTTGCTTACCCTGCTAGCTGGCGCAGTCTGGTGAAATTGGGAGAGAAGATGGAGAAGAGGCAGAAGATGACACCACTCCACTAGCCCAGTTGATTGCACACTGTCCCTGCTGCTGCTTGAGATCAAGTCACCCACCCCGCGTGTTCCTTGTTATTCTGTCCGCTGCATTGCCAGCAATGGTGATCACAGTCACGCTAACCAGGAGAGATGCAGTCAGTGGAGTAAACAGGAGTGCCAAAAGACTAAACAGTCAAAAACCAGCCTTCTTATACAGGGTGCTCGCCCTGCCCAACATCCCCTGGCGATACTAAGAACTTAGTACCAGTTGGGAATTTTAAATGATCTAGACAGCCACTGATTGGTCCTGCTGCCAGCAGAGCCTCGATGCCACTGAACTCAAAATTTAAAGCGACACTGACTGCCTCTGGTGACTGTAGAATGATTGATTAGCACAATGTGTGTGTGTGTGTGGGGGGGGGGGTAGGTTACCAGAATGAGACTCAGTGTGCAAAACAAAAGCACCACTGGGGGAATGCATTTTTCTGATTTAACAGTGGCATCAGCCTAGGCCAGGGAGGGAGTAGCAATTTGCCCCCACCATGGTTTGAACTTGGGGGCCTCTGAATGTTGGGGGGGGCAACTGAGGCTGCTCAGGTACTTGACACTATTATAATCAGAAAGACAAAAACATGTGCAAAATACAAATAGCAATTTTAACCAAAGCAACTGCAGATACTCAGTTTATGAAAGTGCTCTTTTAACACAATGTTGAAGACACTTAGAGAACCTAAACATCTAAAAGACACCGATATATTGTTCCATTGGAAAGGTGCTCTAATTTCTGATTGGGCACGAAAGTGAAGCTCATGTGCCTCACTGATGTCACTGTGATTTTCATCATTTTTATTAAACTACAGGTAGCGTGTTTTTAAACACTAGCCTCATCTTCTTATATACCAGCTTAACGTCAAAAGCTAATGAAACAGCATCTTGGTGAGCGGCTGTTTTCTCAAATTGAATCTCTTTGTCTGGCCGCGCTCTTGTAATCAGTACAGCTGTGATTGCAACTGAGTTTGAGCTGAACATTCAAAGTTTTCTTCATGGTCTAAGAAAAGTGGTTCTTAATGTATGCTGAGAATAACATCGAAACATACAAAACATAGAAACGTAGAATTTGATGGCAGATAAGGACTGCTTGGCCCACCTAGTCTGCCCATTTCCCTACCTAATGGATAAGCTGCAGATCCTAGTTAACCAACAGCCTACTTCTTACTTCCTCCTACTCCCAACCCCTAGAATTGCCTTATGTCTGTCCCATGCATTCGTGAATTCCCCACTGTTTTTGACTCCACAACCTCCTCAGGAAGGCCATTCCATGCATCCACAACCCTCTCCATGAAAAAACACTTCCTCTCATTACCTCTGAGCCATCCCCCTTCTATCTTCAAATTGTGCCCCCTTGTTCTTGCACATCTCTTTTTCTGAAAGATGCTACCCTCTTGGACTTTGTTGATTCCCTTGAGGTACTTGAAAGTTTCTATCATGTCCCCCCTGTCCCTTCTTTCCTTGAGGGTATACATATTAAGCTCCTTAAGTCTCTCTTCATATGTCTTCTGGTGCATACCCTGCACCATTTAGTTGCCCTCCTCTGGACTGCCTCCATCCTGTCTATGTCCTTGCACAGATTTGGTCTTCAGAACTGCACGCAGTACTCCAGATGGGGTCTCACAAGCTGTCTGTACAGAGGGATAACAACTTCTTGTTTTCTACTGGTGATGCCTCTTCCTATACATCCCAGTATCCCCCCCAGCGCTCCTTACTGCCCTCTCATGTTGCTTGCCCCTCTTTAGGTCATCTGATATGACTACCCCCAGGTCCCTTTCCATTTTTGTTGTTGTTAGTATCTCACCCCCCATAGTGTACTCTTCCCCTGGGTTTTTGTTTCCCAGGTGCATTACTTTGCATGTCTTAGCATTGAATATAAGCTGCCATACATTTGACCATTCCTCCAACCTTGTCAAGTCCCTTCTCATTCTCCCCCCCCACCTTGTGTATCAACCCTGTTGCAGATCTTTGTGTCATCTGCAAAGAGACATACTTTTCCTTCCAGTCCCTCTGCAATGTCACTTATAAAGATATTGAAGAGGATCGGTCCTAGAACTGAACCCTGCGGTACCCCACTAGTAATCCCCCTTTCTTCAGAGTGGACTCCGTTTACTATTACCCTCTGTGTCCTGTTCTCCAGCCAATTTTTTTACCCAGGCTACCATCGTGGGACCAACTCCCAGGCTGGCTAACTTGTATATTAATCTTTTGCGTGGGACTGTGTCAAATACCTTGCTAAAGTCTAGGTAGGCCATGTCCACAGCCCCTCCCTGATCTACTACTTTGATCTCCCAGTCAAAGAAATCTATTAGATTCGTCTGATATGACTTACCTGCTGTGAATCCATGCTGCCTTGGGTCCTGTGCCGCTCTGGCCTCTACTCAACAGTTCTCTCCTTCAGAAGTGATTCCATCATTTTCCCTATCACTGAGGTCAAACTAACTGTTCTGTAGTTTCCTGCTTCTGCCCTGCTTCCACTTTTGTGAAGTGGAATCACATCTGCCCTCCTCCAGTCCTCAGGTACCACCCCATCCTCCCATGATTTGCTAAAGAGGGTAGTCAGTGGTGTCACTAGTTCTATCCTTAGTTCTTTTATAATTCTGGGATGAATCCCATCAGGCCCCATTGCTTTGTCCACCTTCAGTTATAAGAGTTCTTTCAGAACTCTTTCTTCTGTGAATGGGCTTGTATCAATCCCCCCTATCCAGAGTGTTTCTGTTTGGTTTAGGTACCTCCCCTTCTTCACTTGTGAATACTGAGCAAAAATATTTGTTTAGTATCTCTGCGTTTCCACAGTCACCCTCTGCCCACCCCTACCCTTTATTAAGCCTCACTATCCCTCCTTGGTCTTCCTTGGCTCTCTGATATACCTGTAAAAGGTTTTATCCCCCTTCTTAACTGAGTTGGCTATCCTTTCCTCAGTTTGGGCCTTTGCTGTTCTGACTGCCTTCCCTGCTTCCTTCTACTTTAACTGATACAATTCTCTGTCCTGCTCCTTCTGTGATTCCTTGTACTTCCTGAATGCTTTTTCTTCCTAACCTTCCCTGCCACCTCATTTGAGAACCATAGTGGTTTTTTACATCGTTTTGTTTTGTTTATTTAGAAACCATGGCAAAAACATGCTAACCATGTATTATAAGACTGTAATGGTATTGAGGCGTACTGGTGGCATTTATAAGCATCACTTGTGACACATTAGTAGTTTATATTTGTCACCAGGACCCTGAAAGGCCATTAGAGACTTATTTGTTACATTTAGGCCATATTTTATCATTTGTTTTCAGTTGCTCTCTACCTGTGCCCGCTTCAGTGCTGGTTTACCTTCACTATTTAAGAGTATTGAGGGAACTGGCAGAAGAGCTTGCGGGGCCACTGGCAGGCCTGTTCAGTAGTTCACTGGAGTCAAGTGTGGTACCACAGGACTTGAGAATGGCATTTGTGGCACCCCTCCATAACAGCAGTCCCAAGTAAGAAACAGGGAATTACAAACTGCCACCTGGTCAGTCTGACCTCAGTCCTGTACAAGCTCTTGGAGACCATACTCAAGGAAACTTCATAGAGTATATAGAGGAGTATGATCTCCAGCATGAGGGGCATCATGGGCTTTTGGGAGGGAAATTGTGTTAAATGAATCTGGCTGATTTCTTTGAGTCGGTCACAAAGACAGTAGATGGGCCAAGCAGTGGACATCCTTTATCTGGACTTCAGCAAGGCCTTTGACTCTGTACCTCACAAGAGGTTGGTCAAGAGGTTGGTGGATCATGGGGTTGGGGAGAAGAGCAGATGGGTAGAAAGCTGGCTGAGGAGCAGGATCTAGACGGTGGTACTGAGGGGACAGTCATCTAGCACCAGGGAGGTCACCAGAGGGGTCTCATATGGCTCAGTGCTGGGACTAGTGTTGCTCAGTGTCTTCATCAGTGATATTGGGGATGGTACTAAGGGCAAAATGTGCCTATTCATGGATGACACCGAGCTCTGTGGGAGGGTGGACACAGTCGAAGGAATACATGGCCTACAGGATGATCTGAAAAAACTTGAGAGGTGGTCCAGGATTTGGCAGCTTGGTTTCAGTGCCAAGAAATGCAAAGTTATGCACATTGGAGTCAAGAATCCCAGGACAGAGTACCATCTGGGAGGGGTCTGGGTATCTGCAACACGGGGGAGAAGAAAAATCTGGGAGTGATGATCAATAGTGATCTGAAGCACTCCACGCAGTGCAAGAAAGCAGCAGTAAGGGCAAACAAGATGTTGGGATGCAAAGCCATAGAGATCAGCAGTAAGTGACAGGAGGTTATACTGCCCTTGTACAGGTCACTGGTGCGGGCACATCTAGACTATGGAGTAGAGTACTGGTGCCCACACTAAAGGACATTAACCTGCTGGAGACAGGCCAGAAGAGGGCAACAAAGATAATCGTAGGTCAACAGGGTAAAGCACTCGAGGAGAGGTTGGGGGGCCCTGAACATGTACTCCCTGGAGGAGAGGAGGGAGAAAGGGGATGTGCTTGAGATTTTCAAGTAATTAAAAGGGATAAATAGGGTGAATAAAGAGGGTCTCTTTAAGCTGAGTGGCAGCCGAAGCATGAGGGGACACAGTCTTAAGCTGGAAGGGGGGGAGGTTTAAGAGGGAGATTAGGAAGCACTTCTTCATGGAGAGGGTGGTGGCCAGTAGGAATGCACTGCTGGAAGAGTTGATCTCTTGTTGAAGATGGTGGACAGCTTCAATAAAGGCTGGGATAGGTATAAGAGGAAAGTAAGGGTCATGGGATGGGCAGATGGAAAGAATGGAAGAATTGCGGGGGAAGGTCAGTAGCTTAATGCTGTGGACCCTGCAGTATACAAGCAGACTAGCTAGACCAAATGGCCTCATTCTGCTGATTTCTTTATATGTTCTTGTATTTGTTTTGATGCCTGAAGCTGGAATGAGGTACTTCCTCACCATTTGCAGCATTGTGACATAGGAACTTACCGATAATAGAGCTGCAAATGCCTGGAGTTTATATGGAAATGATGGTAAAAAAAATATATACTGTATATATAAATAATATTGAACGAATAGCTCTTGCTCTTAGAATGGAAACATAACATAATATGATTCCATGTTGACTCAGGCATAACATGCCTGAGGAGCAAAAAACCTAGATAACTAGAACAGGTGGTGAAGCTGTCCATAATAAGTCAAGTGTAACATCTCTGAGGAGCAGAAACGCTAAATGACTAGAATAGGTGGTAATGCAGTGCCCATATTGGCTAAAGCCTCTCCTCTGAGGAGCAAGAAAGCTAGGGCGGTTTGTCCATAGCAACTTAAATCTAATATCAATGAGGAGCAGGAAATCTAGGTAAACAGATAGGCAAGGATACTTTCTCTATGCTGACTCAAGTCTATCTCCTCTGGAAATAAGAATGCTTGGTAGTTAGAATAGTTGGTGACACATGACTAGTGGAGCCAAGCTGGTATGATTATTATGGTACTATGGAGTTTTATTGCAGTTAATCTTTTAATTGTAGTTATTGTGATTATACATACACATACACTACATTCTCCAATATATACGTACATAAATTCTTAATGGGAGAAGGAAAAAACATGTTGTCTGAAGTATTATACAATGATATTAAAGGGGAAAACAAATGTTGAGACAACAATATGTAGCAGTACAATCTGTATGATAGAGAGAAAATATGGCAATTTATGGTTCAAGGGGTAAAAGGAGTAGATACAAACAAGAAATATGAGTAGTTGTGATTGCACTTCTGTTATGCTGTAATTTAATACAAGTATGTGTAAGACTGTAAAAAGGAAGAACATAATATGGAGTTTTAGGAACAGATGTCTGACTCTGAAATAATGATTGTAGACACTGGCTTACAATTACTGAAAATGTTGAAATCTGTTTTAAAATCATAGCATTTTTCCATTTCAGTTACCATGGACCAAGCTGATCAGATGCACCAGTCAGGTTTCCACAGGTCCTGCTGTTTTACAAGCGAACAGTAGAAGCTAAGTGAGCAAGCCCCAACTTTTTTTCAGTCGGCTTTTACTTTTATAACTGATGCACCTTTTCTTTGTGCTAATTACAAGCGATTTCTACCTGTGCAGTTCTGTCCCTCTTCATATCTCATCAGCACTGTGACCTCACGGAATGAGACTTCACACCTGATCAAGGTTCCCAGACTGGTCCAATGTGATGTCATAATTTGTGAGGCCACAGTTCTGATGAGGTATGATGAGGAACAGCACAATATATGTCTGTCTTCTAGTAGAGTACAGCTCTATACTTCCAAAATCTTGTATTCAGCAAGTGGGACAAAAAAAGTGCATGTGCATTAAAAGGCTATTTCTTGGCAGGAGTGGTGCAGTTTCATCGTTAAACCTGAGTAGCACCATATTTTGCTCTCTGGGAAACAACTTTCTGATGTATTTGTAACATGTACAGTACTTGTCCTTCTTGTCAGTATTAGCAGCAGGGTGAAGGAAAAGATATGGACACTTATATTAGTACAGGAGGCCTTAAACAGCCAGATAGCATTGGCTCTTATGTATACTACGTCCATTCAATCAATCAATCAATCAATCAATTAATCAATCAATCAAGTCTTTATTTATCCAGGTGAACACCATTGAGCAGGCTCATTTACAAGGTGGACCTGCGTTATATAAGGTCAAGAATACACTTTTATGTACAGATAATAAATAGACATAATTATACAGAAATAGAAAAAAAATACACAGAACAATAACAAGTATTTCAGGTATTGGGTTAACAAAGTTAGGGAGAATGGTATGAGAAGGGGAATTAAAACATTCTGAAACAATTATTTACTACATTGCATTTCCCAGTCTGGCCGAGACACTTGCTGTGGGGATTAAGGTTAACTGCTGGCAAATGGGCATTCAGATTCTGGGGTTTAATTTGCGAGCATTGCTTTATTTATTTATTTATTTATTTTAAGTGCTCCATCACCAGCCAGCCATGTGCATCATCGGGCCTACCCTGTTTCCATGGCTGAGTCCCTGCTGAAGCACTGAGAGATCCCTAGTACCAACTTAAAGTTTTAAACTGGTACTGGCTGGGAGAAGGTAGCACCCCAGTACATACTGTATGGGCAACAGCATCCACAGTGGCCCGGCAACGTACACAGAAAACAAACATATGTGTAACTGGGTCCCCATTGATGTTGTGGTTACTATGCCTGACTTGTGTACTCAAACAAAGCTGAGGTGCCTGTGTTCATTAAACTCCTGGTTGGCGGATTCATATTCAAAGCTGAAATAAATTTCTTAGTGCCTCCACCCAGAGAAAGGTTTAAGTGGGCCAGGAGTAAGTATTGTACTAACCTCTGGGATGAAGTTTCTCCCTACAGGATCAACCTGTACAGTGCAGTGCAATCACAATTCCCACAAAGCATGCAGCTTAGCATTAAAAATAAATGTTCAGGCACTAATTATGAACAAAAATAACAATAGCTTTAGTAGTGTCAGCATTATACATGCCTTAGTGGAAAAAAGTGGGTTAGGTAAATAAGGTAGCAGTGTATACTATTTCCTGGCTGGGCTTCCTGGGCCTTTCTTGGCCCAGCCTGCCTTAAATGCAATGCCTGGTTGTTCTTCCATCGCCCTCCTAAGCACAGCCAAAATTGAATAAAATCACTCAGCCGTGTTTCTAGTGCTCTTTACGGCTGAGCCAATTATATATATATAGTATATATATATATATGGGATACGCAACCCCCCTACTGGAAATATAGTTGATAGTTTTTGTTCGAGTGCCAGTTGACCCCGTAACATCATGAGTAGCGACTTGTGATGTTATGGGGTCAACTGGCACTCGAACAAAAAATATCGACAATAGTTCCAGTAGGGGGGTTGCGTATTCCATTTATGCCACACCTCCAAAAAAGTGAAAAAAAAGTAAATTCTTGCCATTTTTTGCCGATTATAAAAAATCTAAAAGAAAACTATAAATGAAGCACCACTCATTTTGTATGTATTTTTGTCCTGATCAACTTTTTTCACAAAGTAACATGCTACTATTTTTTGTTTTAAAGTTATATATGCATTTGTTTGCTGCAAAAAGTGAAAAAAATTGAATTTTCTGCAATTTCTTTGCTAATTATAAAAAAACTAAAAGGTACCGTCCCTGATCTCTGGAAGACTGCCAGAATAACTCCCATTTTCAAAAAAGGGAACAGAAACGAGATCTCAAATTACAGGCCGATAGCTATTCTCTCAGTCCTAAGCAAAATACTGGAAAAGCTTGTCGCCACCCAAACCCTCGACTACATAGAAACTACAAACCTGCTCTGTGACGCTCAACATGGTTTTAGGAAAAACCATAGCACTTCTACAGCCCTTGCTAAATTCACATCAGACACTCTCTCCAACATGGATGATGGTCGGCTAACAGGTGCTGTCTTCATTGACCTTACCAAGGCCTTTGATCTTGTGGATCACTCCTTACTCCTGTCCACCCTTCATTCCATAGGTTTCTCCACTCCTGTTGTAAACTGGTACAGAAGCTTTCTAACCGACAGGACCCAAGCTGTGAAATTCAATTCTGCAACTTCAGATAGTACCACAATCAATATTGGAGTGCCCCAAGGTTCAGTTCTAGGCCCTCTTCTTTTTTCCTTCTTCATAAACAACATACCAAGCGATGTCTCATCCTGCTCCTCTCTTCTCTATGCTGATGACTTGGTCATCTATGCCAGCTCACATAACATAGACTACCTAAACTCGTCTCTGACCACGGCCTACAACAATATTCAAACTGGCTAAGCTTACATCGACTTGTCCTTAACTCACACAAAACCAAAGCCATGCTCCTGGTCACCACCCAAAAACTTAGATCCTGCACCTCCCTCTTGAAAGTACTTGACCCGAATGGGAACTCACTAGAGGCTGTCACCTCTTTTCGGTAACTTGGAATTTTGCTTGACCAATCTCTGGACCTTAACCTACACATTCAATCAACCTGCAAAACAGTAAATTGTAAGCTGGGGGCCGCCTACAGAACTAGCTATATGTTAACACCATCAGCTAAGCTAGCCATCGCCAGGGGGATCCTTTTACCAACCCTGACCTATCGTGCTCCTATCCTGACTACTGCCCATAAATCAGCCTTACAGAAATGGGACGTCACCTATAATAATGTCTGTCGTTATGCATCTAAGGCCCCTCGGCTCAAGCATCATTGTCAGCTGTATAGTGACCTAGACTGGCTCTCCCCCTATGCTACCAGACTATACTATCTCAGCTGTCAATGTGACTCCATTATTAGGCTGGAAACCCCAGCATCACTGGCTGAGTTACTACGTCCCGTCACCTCTAACCATGGTCTGAGGTCAACTGACAAATCACTAATAAGAGCACCCAGGTGTCACACCACCAAAGGCACAGGGGCTTTCGGATATGCTGCCCCCCAGATGTGGAACATGCTGCCACTGGACCTTAGGCAATCCTCATCTCACTACCACTTTAAACGTGGGCTACGTCATTACTTAGCTACTACTGAACAGTGTACCTGTTTTGACCCTACCTGACCGTGCCCATGAAACCCTGCCCTACACCTATCCCCTTCCTACAAACCAATTTCTCCTGCTACCACACCTCTTCCTCCCCTTCCCTCCCTCTAGCATCTCCCTATACTCACCTACTTACTTATTGCCTTCTCTCTCCTGCTTATTTGTACTTTATGTCTACCTGTAGATCATGGAATAACCCTGCTTCTGAAACTGTAACTACTCTGCTTGTTATATACTGTACTGAACAATGCTGTATTTATGTGCTGACCAGTGCTGTCTTACTTTGATCCGTGCCCTCACTGCTATCTTAGCCACATTGTCGCGGCTCTACTGTCTAAATATTTTATTGCCATACAAATTGTATTGTCTATGTAATCACCCACATTATGTATTGTCTTGTACTCTCCCGGGTCGTGCCTGAAAATAGTCACCTACTGGCTAGTGCACTCACCCGGTTAACAAAAACTAAATAAATAAATATATCAATGAAACATCACTCATTATGTTTGCTTGCACGCATGTGCAAGAAACATAGTGCCATCATCCGAGTTTTCAGAGGTGTGGCAGCCCTCTTCCAATTCAGGCAGTGTGTTTGCAGGTGCGGCCGCAGTTCTCCAGTACCTGCTGGAACTGTCTATGACAGCTCCAAAATGCAGTGGAGTACAGTTGAAAGGGGGAGCTATGCTTCAGTGAGCAGTGATAAGATATCGCCTGCTCATGCGCTTTCTCCACACACACACACACACGCACGCATACTGCTGTGCTGCCCCCCCCACGCACACACTGTATAGCCGACGGAGGTGCCCAATCCCCTGTCGGCTGTGCTGCGCCCCCCAAAAGCCTTCCACATGCCATGCTGGGTGCCCACCCCAGCATGGCAACTCATCGATAGCCGACGGGGTGCCCAATCCCCCATTGGCTCCACTGTCCTCCCCCAAAGTACAGGGTGCCATGCTGAAACCCACCCCAGCGTGGCAACAGATGCTATGGCCGATGGGGGTGCCCAATCCCCCGCTCGCTCCACGCCCCCAACTAGCCATCCTTGTGCCACGCTGGGAGCCCACCCCAGTGTGGCAAACGCCCGCTGTCCATGTTAAAAAAAAAACCTGCAACAAAAGCTGTCCCTCGCGCTCTCCCTGCCCCTCCCACAACCCACACCCAGCCACTGCGCACCCTGCCTCCCCACACTCCCCCAACCCATACTTACCTCCGGACCTCGGCGCGATGATCTTCGGTGGACCGGGAACACGTCTGCACTCTTCAAAGCCAACCGCGAACTGAGGAAATGCCGGTAAGCTGTATAATGAAATAGATAGGGTTTTTGCAACTTTGCTGCATGTCTCAGGCATTTTTTGGAATTTTTGCACCAAATTTTCAACATGGGGTTTTTGGGACCCCTTCTCATGAATGCTGTCACTGTCATGGCGTTATTCGGGCCCAAAGGGTGATTTCGCAGTCACTGCGCGAAATCATCTTTCAAGACTGATTAACCAAACAACACTGCCAGTGTTCATAGGGTGGGCTCTCAAGAAGCCTATTTTGAAAATTTGGTGGGAAAATTCCAAAAAATTACTGTTTCTGGCGTGCATTCGCGCGGTTCTCACTACGCTCGTAGTTCACAAATTTTCAATATTTCACTCCAGATTTTCAACATTGCCATTTTCCACACCTTCTTATGAGTAGTACAGCTGTCATTTTCACATCTCACCCAAAACATGTTTCCGCCCATGTAGTGCACAATGGCGCGTCGATGTCTTGAAATCAATGTACAGGACAAATTAAGAAAATCACAGTGACACTGTTCATGAGCAGAGGTCTTAAAATGGCTATGTTGAAAATTTGGTGAAAAATCCTAAAATGACTGTTTCGAGGATCGTTCGCGGTTCCTATACTGCGCTTGTAAGTTTGCAATTTTCAATATTTTCAATCCAGATTTTCAACATTGCATTTTATTACACTTCCTTATGAGCAGTACAGCTGTCATTTGTCACATCTTACCCAAAACATGTTTCTGCCCAGTAGGCGCACAATGGCGCGATCGGTGGGTAAATCAATGTATGGGACACATTAAGAAAATCACAGTGACACTGTTCATGAGCAGAGGTCTTAAAATGGCTATGTTGAAAATTTGATGAAAAATTCCTAAAATGACTGTTTCACGAGCATCGTTAGCGGTTCTACACTGCAGCCTAATGTTTGCGAATTTTCTATATTTTCACTCCAGATTTTTAACATTGCCATTTTATTATACTTCCTTATGAACAGTACAGCTGCCATTTTTCACATGTTGCCCAAAATGTGTTTTCGCACATGTAGCACACAATGGTATAGTCGGTGTGCGAAAGCAATGTTTGGGACAGATTAAGAAAATCACAGTTACACTGTTCATGAGCAGAGGTCTTAAAATGGTTATGTTGAAAATTTGGTGACAAAAGTCCGTAAAATGACTGTGTTACGAGTGAGCATTGCGCAGTTTCCACGCACCCTCATAAGTTCATGACTTTGTAATATTTTCAGTCCAGATTTTCATCAGTGGCATTTTTCCACACTTCCTTATGAACAGTACAGCTGTCATTTTTCACAACGTGGCCAAAATGTGTTTTCACACTTTCAGCGCATAGATGTGTGGTGGCTGTGGGAAATCATTGTTTGGGACAGATAAAGAAAATCACAGTGACACTGTTCATGATCGGAGGTCCCAAAATGCCTATGTTGACAATCTGCTGTAAAAAATCCCCAGACTAATTACATTATAGGTGTGCGTTGCACAGTTTCTATGCATGCTCGTGACTTCACCAGTTGTTTTAATATTTTTACTGCAGATTTGCAACATTGCCATTTTTTACACCTCCCCATGAACAGTACAGCTGTCGTTTTTACATCCTGTTCGGAATGTTTTTGCACCTGTGGTGCTAAATGCCGTAGTCGCTGTGCATAAGCAGCTTTAGGCTAACAAACTGATATTGCCACTGTTCATGAGGTGGGGTCACAAAACAAACATGTTGAAAATTTGGAGTGAAAATACGAACGAATGCCTGAGGTATTAGGGTTTCCAACCATAACGCCCAACCCTGTAGAGAATGACAGGCATCAGGGATGTGACTTGGGATTCTTGCCTGTAATGCTCATACCATTCCACACTCTGCAGCCAGTGAGAGGCATCGAGGTATGCCTTGGACTCTTCAGCCCCAAAGTTCACCCCATTCCCCTATACCGCACCCATCTCACCGTATTTCCTGATGGAATGGGGTGCGCATAAGGGCCAAAGACCCCAAGGCACAGTGACACTTGTCAGTGTCTGCAGGGTGGGGTGTGGTGAAATGGTGTGGCCGTTATGCCTGATGACCCAAAGGCACACCCCAATGCCTGTCACTCTCTGCAGGGTGGTGGTGGGGTTGGCTTCAGTTCAATACTTCACTGCCATTCCTATTCACGCAGCTCTGTAACTACACTACCACTGCCAATGCCAACAAGCAAACATTCGGCATTGACAAATGCTTGTTTGTAGATATTTTTGTGGTGAACAACTTTCATGCTCGTAGTACCATGCTATCGTTTTTCATTTTAAAGTTATTCGCATTTGTTTGTTGAAAAAGTAAAACAAAATAGCATTTTCTGCTTTTTTTTGTTTATTATGTAAAAAAATTAAAGTTAGTCATAAATAAAACACCACTCATTTTGTAGATATTTTTTGTGCTGAACAACTTTCGTGCTTGCAGTACCATGCTATCATTTTGTGTTTTAAAGTTATTCACATTTGTTCATCGAAAAAAGTGAAAAAAATTCACTTTTTGTTGTTTTTCAGCTAATTATATAAAAAAAAATAAAAGTTAGTCATAAATAAAACACCACTCATTTTGTAGATATTTTTGTGCTGAACAACTTTTGTGCTCACAGTGCCATGGTATCATTTTTCATTTTAAAGTTATTCGCATTTGAACACAGTTAATACTGCTACTGCAGCTGAATATGCTAATGAGTTCCGAATGAGCCTGTCTCTACCTACTGTGTGGATAAATTTACCTACAGTGAGAATAAATGCGATATCCTCACTGTAGATCTGACCACCCTGAGAATAACAAAAATCTTTGCCTTTTTATCCTCACAGGTGTGGCTATATATATATATATATATATATATATACACATATATATATATATAATTTATTTAAAATTTTTGATAACCAGGAAAGGCACACTGAGCTGGGGCTCATTTCCAGGTGCGACCCAGTGGAGGGGTACAGAATGGCTGATACAAATATAGCGGAATACATCAGTTGCACATGATAAATAATGGTTATAATACAAGTATGGTAGATAACATCAAATAGACATGATAAATAATGGCTACAGAGACAAAACAGTGAGTGATATGAGTCAGAACAATGAGCAGCTCTCGGTGAAGTAGGTTAAGCATACTGCTAAGCAAATTTCCAGGTGCTACTCATTTCCAGATGCCACCCGTGGGGGGGGTATAGTAGGCAATAATACAGCGTGGCAGATAACCATTACACATGAGAAAGTATAGCGCAGTGGTTCAAGACTCTGAGCTGCAAACCCGGAGACCTGGGTTTGAATCCCACAGCCCCCACTTGTATAGTTTGTGATCCTGAGCAAGTCACTTAACTTCCTTGTGCTCCCAGGTCGCACCTAGAAACAAGCTTCAGCTTAGTGTGCTTTTTCTGGTTAAACAATCCCCCCCCCTTCCCTTACATGATAAATCATTGTTAAAGAGACAGTACAGCAAGTGGTACTAGTCAAAAATTGAGCAAAACAGGGCGTACGTAATCATGTGGCAGCATGGGAAGGGCTGCAGGTGCAGGAGGGCTGAGTAGAGAGCTTTAGTAGGTGCTTTAGAACAGTGAGGGAGGGGGAAAGCTGGAGAAAAGGGGGAAGCTGGTTCCAGACAGAGGGGAGCCAGTGTAAGAAAGCCACTTGCCTAGCATATGAATGCACATGAGGGACGGAGAGGGTGTGAGAGTCTCCGGAACAATGTCAGCCTGCCCCCAAATCAAAGATTCACAGCACTTGCTGCCCCACTGCACTGTTGGGCACTGCCCTTTCTCTTCTGGTACCAGTAATTACTGTTTTAAATAATGGGAGCTCCTTTGCCTCACTGGGCACCCAGCTGTGGGAACAATGCAGGCCTGATGACCCTTCGTGGGGGGCTGACTGGCTTTGGTGCACTTAAAGAATTAATAAACATTTTACTTGGTTGCTCCAGAATCCCAGAAAAGAAATTAACAATAAAAATAAATATAGTGATATATTTTGCATTTGAAAAAGTGGCCAAATTAGCAGTGAAACACTGTGGCATGTAAATGTTTAGTGTGTGACATACAAGTTGAAATAAATAACGTATATGCAATGGGGCTGCTCTAAATAGCTGACTTATTCTAATGAGTTGTGCTTGACCGCTATGTCTTTATGGATGGCAGAGCAAAGGGGAGGAACAGGTGAAGCCACAGATGGAAAACCCAGTGATTTAGGATAAATACGTTATTTAAAGCAATCCCCAGGGCATGCTCAGGTTACAGGAATAATTCAACTCGGTCCAGGAATTTTTTTTTGTCACATACACTAGTGTTGAATTTGACAAAAACAGAATCTATGATTTTACACGGTGCTTGGAAAGAAATGTACTTAGATCATATTCCTGAGATGGAGACCCCATCAAGGTTCTAAAGCTGAGCAAGTCTGTACCTTTAAATATCTTAGCCTGTCCTTAGACAGCACACTCTCTCTTACCTTGCATATCTCAAGTACGACTAAACGTTTGCTTCACTGATTGGGTGTACTTCATGGATTACTTTGCTTACCCTCTACTAGGTTATCATTGGCACAAGGTTTCCTATTACATATTACTGATTATGGATTGCTGTTTTATTTTTCTGCGGCAGGATGTGTTGTGTCCAAGATAAGGGGGCTGTATAATCAGATTGCTAGGTCTGCATTACAGCTTCCCATTTGACTACAGTACATCACTGTACTTTGTACGATACACTGAAATGGCCCTCATTAGATCAGAGGTTCAAGTAATACTTTAATGTACTAGCAAGGACAACTGTGTTAAGGAAAGTAACTGGTTTCTTTCATCAGCTGTTTCAACAGTGTTCTGCTAAAGCTTGTACTCAAGCAACTACAAATAATTCATATGTTGCTGTTCCAAACATGAAAACCTATCTAAGCAAAAATCTTTGCTATATTAGTTACTCCAGTTCTATAATTCTTTGCCTCAAATCATTACTGCAGGTTGTACTGTATAGACCAGGTATACACGAAGGTGGGATGTCACCTGAGAGCTAAATAAATGCAGATGGTTGTTTAATGTACTCAGTATACCCAACATTTATGATCTGTCTGCTGATCACATAAACACTGGGTCAAAATGGTAGTTGCATCAATTTTGTACTGACACCTTGACAATTTTTACAATTTTCAGCTCCACATGCTTAATGCAGATTCTTAGGCCATTACTTTGAGTAAGTGAAATATACATTCAAGTGTGGTCTTAATGAATAGGCAGGAGTTAGAGCTTTAACATGGACACTGATATGTTACCTCAAAAGATTAATGTTAAAAGTTATAGGATTAAATACCAACCACCACCTTTTAATTTCTTGTGAAATTTCAAAATATACTTATATTTAATCTTGTCAGACAGGATCTATTGTGCTTTATAATATAATTTTATGTTGCCTAAAAGGGTAAGGATTCTGCTTTGAAATGCATACGTGGTTTTGAAGTCTTAAGGTAATATAAGAGGGTAAATTGATAAATGTGAAGACACCATTAATAGACAAAATTTTAATAATAATAAATAATAATGTTTTATTTATTTAACGCAATTTTAAAAATCAAAGTGCTGTACATAACTAAAAACATCATAGGACAAAACAACTCGACTAAAACATTATTTACAATATAATTTAAATACATCAGTTAAAACTATCCCAAAATACCATATTAAATACTAAAAATGCTTGCTTAAACAAATGTTTTCAGGCTTGTTTTAAAACTCTCCACGGTCCCGCACTCTCTAATCTGATGAGGTAGAGAGTTCCACAGGGATGGAGCACCAAACATAAAAGCCTGGCCCCAGATGTTTTCAGCCGCACCCTGGGAACCTCTAACAACCCCTCGTCAAGTGAGCGGAGAGGACTGCCAGGGCTGTAGGCAGTCAGGAGCTCTTGCAGGTAGCTAGGACCCAGTCTGTGCAGGGCTTTATAGGTCAGAAGACTGATCTTGAAGGTGATCCACCACTGTACAGGCAGCCAGTGCAGTTCGCACAGCATGGGAGTGATATGACTTGAACGAGAAGTCTTAGTCAACAACCGTGCCACAGCGTTCTGTACCAGATGCAAGCAACTGATATCAACCCCCAGAAGCTCCAGGTAAAGGAAGTTGCAGTAGTCCAGACATGAAGTCACAAAGGCGTGGATCAATGTAGGCAGATCACCGGACGGAACAAGGTGCCTAATTCTGACAATGTTCCTAAGACGATGAAAGGAAGACTTGATGACTGCCAACACCTGCGAATGCAGTGTCAGTCCATCATCAAGAACCACCCCCAGATCACGCACCTGTTCAGAGGAAGACAGCTGTGCACCCTCAAGCCAAAGACCAGAGGGTAAACCTGCTACTGACCTCTCTATCCAGTGGCCCGGATCCACCACCAACACCTCAGTCTTCCCGGAATTCAATTTCAACCAGCTGGATTTCATCCAGTCATGGATTTCCGCTAGAGAGCTGTTAAACATTGAGACCGCACTATCCTGGTTGGGAGCAAAAGACAGATAGAGTTGTGCATCATCAGCATAGCAGTGAAACCTCAGCCCATATCATCTTACAATGTCTCAGAGGGGCAGCATGTACACTGCAAACAACATAGGGGACAGCACCGAGCCCTGAGGGACCCCGCATGGCAGAGTGAATGGATCAGAGGAAAAAAAAAAACACCACCACCCTCTGGAATCTGCCAGTGAGGAAAGATTGAAACCATCTGAGAACTGGACCAGCCAGGCCACAGATAACACTCAGGCACTTGAGCAGCACCCCATGGTCCACAGTGTCAAATGCTGAGGAGAGGTCACGAAGCATCAAGATGGAACGGTGCTTCTGATCTCTTGCCATCAGGAGATCATTGAGCACCCGAACCAGAGTGGTCTCGGTACTATGTCTTTTCCGGAAACCAGACTGGAGAGGATCATAGATGATGTGGATGGTAAGATGGTTCTCCAGTTGCAGCGCAACTACTTTCTCAATCACCTTCCCAACAAAGGGAAGGTTAGAGATAGGTTTGTAGTTAGCAAAGCATTTAGTGTCCAAAGCAGCTTTCTTAAGGAGCGGTGTCACCACTGCCTCCTTCAGGGAGCTGGGAAACTCACCCGACTCTAAGGAGCACCACACAATCTTTGCAAGGACTGGGCCGATGGACTCAATACACCCCAGTAATTGGTGTGTTGAGCCCGGGTCAAAACTACAGCACATTGGCTGCAAATTCTGGACAATCCACACAATGTCCATGATTTCCGGCCGGTTGAAAGATATCCAAGAAAACCGAGGAGGAGTGACTATGCACTGACCACTATCAACCTCCATGGAAAGCGCTGGATGTATCTTGGCCCTGATGTAGGCCACCTTATCTGCAAAGAATTAAGCAAACTCATCACACTTAACTTGTGAAAAAGCACCTCGAACCTTCAGACAGGTTGGGTTGCACAACCTGTCCACGGTTTGAAAGAGCCGAACCAGTCGATTCTGAACAGCAGCAATCCCACTGGACAGGAACTCTGCCTTCTTACGTGTGATTTCTGATTGCTAGCTTTGATAATGGTCTATCAATCTAAGGTGGTCAGCTTCACTGGTCAGTTTCCACCAGCAACCCTCTAGCCTTCATCCAACTCGTCTCAACTCCCTCAAGGTCCCATCAAACCAAGGGGACTGAGGGTGGAGAGAGAGAGAGAGGGCGAACCTGGACTGGGGCAATACAGTCCAGAGCCTCAGTGACCAAAGTTGTCCATCCAGAAAACTGTTACGACAACAGAAGACTTTGACTTTGGCTGAAGTAGCAGTAGCAGACCTTGCTCTTGACAATGCTGAAAAAGTTCTGCTAAACCACTTTAAATTTCACACACTTGGTCATAACTGCAACTATTTCCTAAATGAAACAGGATGTTCATGGGCATTTTCTGTCTGGTCATATTGTGCTGCACAACTCCAAGTGCATGTTTTGTAGTGATAAACTTGCCACGTGTGACACCATGAATTAGGTCTACTGAGTAGGACTTTGACAACTGGGAAAACTTGTTCACTCTCTGTATATTTTGGGGGTTTTAGTACATGCTAGAAAAATGGTTGAACTGTCTCTGGATGCTGTCGTTCTTTAGTCAGGAGAGCATCCACTATTGGTGACCATGGTGGTGAAGATGCTGTCTCTACAAATCTTAAGTTATGTTCACGCAACAAGGAAGCAGCATGTTTGATGAACTGATTGTCATCCATTCTCAAAAGCTCTGTGACTAGTGGACTGCCAGTTAATGATTCAGCACTGATTACAACTAGTGGTTTTTGAGGATCAACTGTTAAAAATTAAAGTGAATCCCCACATTGTTTTTCAGCGGATTTCTGAGTTTATAATGGTATCATCGCTTTCCTATTCCAATGCTTGAGATTTCATTCAATGCCTTCATTGAAATGGCTTGGTATCTTTGAAGCACATTGTCTTCAATTACACGACAAACAGCCTCAAACCCAGTTCCATCTGACTGCTCATTGTCATCCTCATCATCACTTCTATTCTGATTATCTGGGGTCCTATCCCTTGTGATTACTGTATAATTTAGGTAGCACTTGTCATGTTTACAAAACTCCCTTGCAATAAGGTCCTCTGTTTTAATTTTTCTGAGCATATCTTGGTCATCACATGTGGACCATCGAGGAGAAACGGGGGTTGAGAGGGTGGTAAGGGAACCGGCACTCTCACCCTGCATTGGCCAGCAAACTTTGATAATTCCCAGCTGCAACAGAGCCTAGTAGCTGCACCTGAACTTAAACTTGCACCAAACCTGACCTAAAACTTGCTTTGCTGATTGGAGAGACTGCAACTTGGGTGGAAAGATAAACACACCTGTAATCTTCTCTCTGCTCCAGGCTTGCTGATAAGGACTGTATCTGCCTGGAAAAGAATTTATCTTTATTCCTGGCTTGCTCTGCCCAGTGTGGCAGATTTTGAATTTCATTTTTCTCCCGCTCTCCCACCCCCACCCCTATCACTCTTTAAGTTGACCAGGGGCACATAAAGCCAGCCCTACTGTCAATCTCTTGCCATAATCAAAGTAGGTGGAGTATAAAAGGGTTACCCCAATCTGAATTTTCTTAATGTTGCTGACCCTGTTCCTGAATTTTTATAATATTAGTATTTAGAACCCTGTTAATTACTTACACAGAAAGGAAAGTGCTGAACATTGTCTTTTGTTGTACAAGACCCCTGGTAATTGCCTATCTGAACAGTAAAGGGCTGAATACCGCCTGATTTACTGGTCTGAGTCAATTTGTGTGATGACTTATTGTGAACTGATGCCAATTGTCTATTAATCATAGGGCTGTGGAAGGAACACTATAAAGCAGTTACCTGATGTGCAACCTAATAGAGTACCACCAGGTAAAAGGTGATATTGGATTTTTAAAAGGGAGCGGGATCTCTAGCAACCAAATTAAGATGGCACAGGGACTATTACTTGTTGCTTTGTATATTCTGGCAGTGTTGGGCTCAGACTGTATTCTGCATCAAGTACACCAGGAATTTGAGCAGGAGGCTGACCCCTTGCACCATCAAAGCTTGTCATAGTATCCCCTAGATAAACTCAATTCCTCTATAATATACACACAAGGTCTTAGCCAAAGAGGGAACTTATACTATATAGTGACTTATACTGATGTCCATAAATGATGGACTCCTTCCCAGTACCTAGGTCTTTAGTCAAATTCCTAATGTGTACAAAGTTGTTGCTTGGCGGAGATATAGAGAGCCCCCCCCCCCCAATGTTCAGATTACCACTTCCAACAGGTCTGAATGGGATACCGCTAAAGCATTAAAAATTACCCATATGAATCTTAATAGCTGAAGGCCGAAAATGCATGAACTGGAGGACTTGGTGAGCTTATACTCCCTGGATGTAATTGCGATCAGCGAAACATGGCTTAAACCCCATATGCTAGACCATGAGGTTGACATAAATGGGTACAAGACTGTTAGGCAGGACAGACTAAGAAAAAAAGAGGGAGGTGTTTTGATCTATGTAAGATCCTCCATAAATGCTTCCCTTGTGTCAATACCTGACCTTAGTAACTTTGACTGTGAGGCTGTATTTATAAAACTCCTATTGGGTGGGACTAAGCCTCGACTGATAGGGTCTGTGTACAACCCTCCCAAGACTGCCACTGAATCTTTAAAGTCACTAATAGCTATGCTATCTAGTCTTCCCTGAATGAAGTGATATTGGGAGACTTCAATGTTCACTGGGGGCCCCATACCAATGGAGACCTAAAATCCTCCTTATTAGAGGTGTACCTAACCCAAATAATCCCAGAACCTACCAGAATAAATGTGAAAACTGGCAACCATATCACACTGGATTGAATCTTAGTCACAAATCCTGATAAATTCAAATTGGTTGCCACCTTAGCTGACTCCTTGAGTGACCACTTCCCTATGTACTACCACTCTAAATTCAATCTGAGCTCCTTTCTCGTAACTCTGGCAGAGGTCAACTGGTTGCAAATCAAACTAGCTCCAAGCTTGGATACAGCCCTAGAATACTTCATTAGTAACTTTTTGTCAGCGGCTAATAAGCACGCCCCACTAAAACAGTTCAGAGTTAAAGGACAAGGTGCTAGGCTGCTATCCCGGGACCTCAAGAAACTTATGAGGGAGAGAGATAGGGCATCATCAAGACAAGCTAAAGAATGGCAGAATTTCAGAGAACTCAGAAATAAATGTAAACTTGGATTAAAAAAAGCTAACAACAATACGTTAGAGACATTCAGAAAAAATCTGATACCAAAGCATTCTTGGCACAAATTAACGCACTTATCAAGGGTCATAACAAACAAGAATGTTATATAATAGCCAACGGTGTTCGTCTCAAGAACCCTGTGGACGCCTCCAAGGCAATAAATTCATTTTTCACAGATCTGGATAAGTACAAGATGCACCACCCTGGGTCACTTCTACCCCCTCAAGGTACTACCAATGTGAATTTCCCCATTCCGGACTTTCATTTCAAATTAATCTCTAGAAAAGAGTCCCTAAAATTACTTAAGGGAATCAAAATTCATGGAACAGCTGGGTACGGCAAATTAGAACCCAAGTTACTAAATATTGCTGGCTTAGTTATTGCCTCCCCAGTCTCATGGTTATTCAACAGATCCCTCCTTGAAGGGACAGTTCCCGCACTCTGGAAAGTGGCCTTAGTCTCACCTATCCACAAAGGAGAATCACGTGAGCAGGTGGAGAACTACCACCCAATATCATTTCTGTCCATTTTGAGTAAAGTGCTAGAGAGGGTTGTGTACAATCAGGTGGTGAACTACGTTGAGTGACATAAAATATTCACAGCCCAACAGCATGGTTTTAGAAAGAACCAAGGAATAAATCCTGCCCTAGTAAACCTCACCACAGACATATTTTCTGCTCATTGACCTCACCAAGGCATTCGACTTGGTAGATCATCAGTTGCTCCTCTTGAAATTGAAACAGATCAGCCTTGACAGCCTGGCAGTACAATGGTTCGCTAACTAACTCCAGAGAAGGTCCCAACCAGTTAGATGGCAGAGAGTCATATCTGATAAATGTCCAATACTTGATGGGGTCCCAGAGGGATTAACCCGGGGCCTCTGTTATTTTCATTATTCATAAATGATATACCTAAATTCTGTGGTGAGACAAAGCTTACCCTGTACATCAATGACGCAGTATTATATAGGTCCTCTGACAACACCGACGTACTTAACAACTTCATGACAAAAGACCTTCTGATACTGGAGGGAAGGTTGCAAAATACATTAATAAATTGGTACTAAATGGCAGAAAAACTAAGGCCATACTATTTGGCAAAAAAAAATCTGACACTGAACAGACCAAACATTCTGACACTCACTCTAGTAAATGGATCAAGGGTTGAGGTAGTTGAGTCCTTGTACCTAGAAGTCACTCTTGACCAGGATTGTACCATCAAGGCACACATTGACCTGCTCACTAAATCCATGAACCAGAAGCTTGGACTTCAATATCACCTTAGCCCCTACCTAACACAGGACTCCCCGCTCAAGATTGTGCAAGGTACTCTGCTACCCACCCTGCTATATGATTCCCCGGGACTGTTCTCTGTTAAAAGCACAGAGATGCTGAAGTTTAGAACCCTGTACCATAGAATCAGCAGATTTGCAGCAGGTGCCCCCCACCTCACCCCACAGAACACCATTGTCAGGTCTTCCAAACCCTTTCCTGGCCCACCCTGGAAGGCAGACTGAAATACCCGTCTCTATGCTTAGTGTACAAGCTCAGACTGGATGGTGCCCCCGCTGAGTCTGGCCGAGATGTTAATAGTAAAAAAACAGCAGGACACTAAGGTCCTCAAACAGACAGCTCCTACTGGTACAGTTATAGCCACATAGTGTGGACATATGCATCTTCTTCCAATCTGCCTGCAATACAGAATGGATGGAATAACCAAAGTCTAATTTTCATTCCCTGGTAGTCGCAACATAGAGCAAAGGAAGCGAACATTTACTGTAGTGCATAATACTTTATTATAACAACATTGTGAGTTAAACTAAAAGAAGGAGCTAGCACTTTCACTGTAAATTGATGTACACTAATAAAAGCAAGAAATTTAAAAAAGGTTTGGAAGGGGAAAAGAACATTAGAGTTACAGTTACAGTACAGTACTGTTTCCTACTGTGGCCCAGCTCCTTCACAGAAGAAGTTGGTTATTTTTGGGGGGATAGTAGTTGATTCCCAGTAAGGTTGCCACATCTTCTCCATTGTAGTTAACATATCCCAGTTAGGCTCAACACTTTTGTTTTGCTCCGTTGCTCTCCTCAAAGTGGGTAGTGCAGCACAGATGTCAGCGTGGATAACAGCTGTTTCCTCCATGTCTCCCTCGTCCACTTCATCTTCTGGTTCCTCTTCTAGTTCTGTAGTGCACATGGCTGAAACCACACACTGAATTTCATCCAGGGGCTGTTCTTCTTGACCGTCACCTAGGTGACACAGCTGAGAAAATTCATCAGTGGTCAGTCCCGGAGGAGGTTCATATTGGCACGGGGTCATAATGTCGCAAGATATTATGCCACATGACATATACCACGCTGCCAATACAGCGTGATATATTACATGTGCATAAGTCTTTTTTTTACACACCCCAACTAAAATAATTAATTCCGGGGAGAGTTAAAGTAAATATTGTACAAAGTGCAAAAAAAGAAATTTCCATACATCTGGGACCAAGAATCAAACCCGGTTCCAAACACTCTGCCTGCATCCCTTGCTGCCAGTTGCTCATCCACTGAGCCACAGCAGCTGCTCAGTGGAACCCTGTCCCAGCAGAGGTCTTATTCTCTGCCTGGGACAGTGATAGGGTGCAGTACCGCACACAGACCTATTCACGGTATTGCACCCTCTCGCTGTCCTATACTGTGCTGTTGCAGTTTTGGGGTTTTGTTGTACGCCATTAAGTGTATGACATATTGACCCAGTAGGGTTTAATTTCAGGTTCCTCCATTTCTTCTGGCATGTCTGCGGGCAGATCATCCTTCCAGAATCCTGCCTTATGAAAGCAGTTTTGAATTGTTGTTGGAATTACATGGTCCCAAGATTGCTTTAGCAAATGGACTGAGGCAAGAAATGTAATGTTTTTAACACACTGGCCAGCAGTGAGCTCAGTGACAGAGTACAATACTTCAAGCACTTTCTGGTGCATACAGCGTACATATTACTGCTTAAGGGAGTACATTATTCCCTGGTCAAGGGACTGGACTATATGGGTCATATTGGGGGGCAAGAACACCAGCTTTATGTTTTTTAAATCAGGGATGGCTGGGTGTCCACTGAAATTACCCAGGATCAGGACAATTTTGTGTTTCTTTAACTGCCGGTCCCATGTTCTGACCCACTCCGTAAATATGTCACCTGTCATCCATGCAGTTTTATTTGCTCTATAGATGACTTCAAGATGGTGAACCCCTTGAAAAAATGAGGGAGAGCGAATTTGCCGATCACTAGCAGCTCCCACTTGTTGGTGCCATCCATATTTTAGCAGGTGGGAAGGGATAGATGCTCCTTCTTCTCCTTTTTCTACCCAAGGACATTTTCCATTTTGAAAGCTAAAGTCCCGTAGCCAATGCATAAAAAAAAAGCCAGTTTCGTTGGCATTGTAAATGTTATTTGGGGTGTACCCATCAAGCAAGTCAGGCAGCACATCGGTGGCCCAAGGCATAGCACTGGTGGCATCCGCACTAAGTTTCTCCCTGTGAGTCCTGCAAAAGCCGATGTTATTTCTTGCTTTCCACTGACCCAACCATCCATCAGATGGGTGAAGTTTGTGTGCCCTAAAGCTGCTGCTGCCAACTGTACAGCCTTATTTTTGAGAAGAGGGCCAGTGATCAGGGCGTCACGCCCGGGAGCATTTTCAAACCAGCAGAGAAAGGCTTCTTCCACTTTTCCATCTTTCCCTTCTCTTTTCCGTTCTCTGTTCTGATTGGTATTGGAGTGCCATTTGCCCATAATGTACTCCTTCTGCCGCATTAAGTCAGCGATTGTTGATTTCAGCATACACGAGTGTTGGACCAAGTCATGCTGACTCATGCGAGGTAGATATTCCATTTTGTTTAGAAGCTCAACCTTCTCTTGCAGGCAGAGCTTTGCGTTTAGCTCCTCAGTTGCCATTGCTGATGTGAACAAACTCACAAGATGATTAAAGGCTGATAACTGGTTGCGCTTAAGTGATAGAGGTAAGCTGCAGTCAATTACAGCAATTATAGCAATGCAATTACGGCAATGTAGAAGTGATAATTAGTCGCTAATTAACTGCCATGGAAAACTTGTGTGAAACCAATTTGAAATGAAGGCAAAGTGATGCTGACCAGCCAAAAAACGGACAAAATACAAAGCCGATAATGTCCGTTTTAACACTAGTTTTTTATACAAACTTCAGTGAGAATGGCAAATGTTTTTTTTTTGAATCTGCCCACTGAAACTGACCGCCCAGTTTAACCACAGCTCAATAAGTGGTGTTAACTGTACCAAAAGTTAAGTCCTTCCAAGGGTCTCAGGCTCTTTTAGCCTACATCCTACCCCTCTGGAACGCACTCCCAGCAAATCTCTAGGAGTGTAACTCACTAGGGGGATTTAAAAGGGGACTCAAGGCCCACCTGCTGGAGCTTAACCAATGCACTTGTCACTGTTGATATCTCAACATTGTACTCCATGATCCAGATATATCGATCTGTGAGTGTCTGTATCCACAAATGTATTAAGTGTATTAACAACTGTTGTAAATTGTTGAGAGCTGTTATGTAGTGAACCATAGTATGTGATACGTTATACTGTGAACTACTGCCTTTGTTACTCTGTAAATTTTGTACTATCGGTAATTAATTCTGGGTCGCCCCTGAAAAAGGGACCGCTATAGACTCAGTGGGCCCACCCAGTTACATGTTACCAAAATTAAATAAATTAATAAATTTGTAGCTCTGCCACACTTTTCATTGTGGTTTCAGCTGCCTTTTTAACAATAGGAGTTGGTTATTGCTTCTTCCCCTTCACTTAGATTACATATTTGCTACAGATTCCACATGCATCAGGAAATAACACTCTAGATGATGAGACACAAGGAACACCACCCCTGAGATGATAATGTGAGCTACGTTCACCAGCATCTGCATGTTCTCCAGATTTTCTGATACTCTTGGCTTTTGTGAACGTTTGATAGCATTGTCCATGGTAGCCATGCTTGGCAGGGTCATAGTTAGGCATTGGAACTGATGCACACTGCTCATCATGACAGTTTTTACCACCTAACTGGGTTTGAATAGCTTTGCTCTCTATAAGTGTGCAGTAACATCTGTCACTCAGAGGAGTTACTTCAGAGTCTCCTGTTGTCAGGTCAAGGTAATGCACTACACAGTGCAGGGTCCTAGGATTTTCCTCTCCACGTTTCCGCTTGACAAAAAAGTTCAGAGACATCCTTGAAGATTCTGAAATAAAAGAAATGTTGTGTTAGTGTGTGTGTGTGTATATATATATATATATATATATATATATATATATATATACACACACATATATACACATATACACACATGTGTATATACACCACACAGGGTCATAATGTCGGAAGACATTATGCTGCATAGCAAAATCACGCTGCCAATACAGCATGATTTCTACCATGTGGCATAACTCTTTTTTTTTTCCGGGGGGGTTCAACTCAGGGAGTACACACAGTTTAAAAAAACATAAAAGTTACTGGGACTGGGAATCAAACCCAGTCCTAGACGCAGCACCTGGGTTCCTGGCTGTAGTGGCTCAGTCCATTGAGCCATGGCAGCTGCTCAGTGGAACCTTATCTCAGCAGAGGTCTTATCCTCTGCCTGGGATGTTTCAAGTGGTGCAATACCGCGTACAGCAGTATTTGCAGTATTGCACCACTCACTGTAACCAACAGTGCTGTGCAGATTTAGCCATAATGTCGTATGCTATTAAGCATGTGACATTATGACCCGGTAGGGATATATACACACACACACACACACATACATATATATATGTAAAACATATACACATACATATACTGTATATACACAGTACATACATAAACACAAAGGGCCCCATAGTCAAAAGTGGCTTTCTGCATCATGCAAATCCTTGTGCCGTGCATCTTAGATGCACCAGCACAAAACATTGGTATATTCAGATGAGATGCCATAGAATGCGATCGTGCAAGTCCGGCTGAATATCCCAAAGATGCGCACTCATGTAGTGGGAGATGCATGGTGCGGCAGGTAACCTGAGACCTGTGTGGGGCATAGGGAATTGCGTGATAGGTGGCCACATGCACTGAGTGCAGAATTGCAATATTCAGCCATGATATGCAAATGGCTTCATTGCACAGTCCGAGCCCATTTTCCACATTTGCATCTCATTGCTGGAATGTATTCAGGTCATTTACATACCTGTGGCATGCACAGATCCAGCTCTGCAGGGCAGCCCCACCACTCCACAAAGATGAACAGGAGGTACTGCAGCCTAGCAGACTGACGTGAAGGCATGTGTGCATGTTGGTGTACTGTAGTAACCTAAGTACAGTGCATCCTCCCATGGCCCTGTACAGGGGACTCACCTGGGCAGTGGCTACAGAAGCCCACCTGGATAAGCAAGATGGGGGGCCCAGGGTGACACACTCTGGTCTGTATGCCACATGACTGTGACATACTAGCCCTGCACGCATCATACAGTCACCTACAGTGCCCCACAAATGCCATAATACTGGACAAGGGCTGCGGCATATGAGGGAAGGTGCATCACCATGAGTGTGTACCACAGGTCAGACCCTGGACCATGCTATGTTGCCACCAGTTACACCAGGCCACCGGTACCCAGATGTCACCATGGGTGCATGCCATCCCAAGGTGGTGCCCTGATGGCCACATGGCTGCAGGCTAGGGCCCCTGTTACGTGTGCTGTATCATGGCTGTCTGCATCACCTGTGTGCCAGGGATGCACACAAAGACACCAGCATGTGGCAGCTGGGTGTCTAGGTCCCTGGTTCGGTGTGAGGAAGGTGGCCGTCTGGGTGGTGCCAGGGCTGTCACGGCACCTGTGGCTTTGGGTACTGCCCTCCTGTTATGACTGCTGTGTGTGGGTGCCTGCAGCACATCCTGGTGCAACTCCAAGGGCTGCCTTACCTCCAAGGGCTGTCTCAGGAGCGTCTGTCTGCAGTTCAGTAGCCTGCCTGTGGGTGGCTGGCCAATTTAGGCCATCCTTTTGCTGTCCTATCTTTCTTGTGACACATTTTCTGGGATGTCTGAACATATGCGCATATTTTACTGAATAGTCCCTAGTGGCACATTCTTGTTCCCCTCCCCAATTTCTGTGCATACATTATCTATCGTGGACGCATCTCTACTATTTGAATATCATGTTTCTGCGTATTTCCCAGGATGCACGGCACATCCCCAGTTTGGACTGCACATCTCTTTTCAGTATGTAGGCCAAAAGACATAGAGTGAAGAACTCAAAAAGCATGAACTTGCAAAAATGTCATCTATTAATGGTGTCTTCACTTTTATCAATTTATCCTCTTATATTACCTTAAAACTTCACAACCACATTTGCATTTCAAAGCAGAATCCTTACCTTGTTAGACAACATAAAATTATATTATAAAGTACAATAAATCCTTTCTGATAAGATTAAATATAAGGTTATTTTGAAATTTCACAAGAAATTAAGGGGTGGTGGTTGGTATTTAACCCTATAACTTTTAACATTAATCTTTTGAGGTAACGTATGGATATGCATTTTAAAGCTATAACTCCTGTCTATTCATTGAGACCCTGACATGAATGTGTATTTCACTAACTCTCAAGGTAATGGCCCAAGAATCTGCATTAAGTACATGGAGCTGAAAATCACAAAATTTGTCAAGGTGTCAGTACAAAATCGATGCAAACTACCATTTTGCCCCAGCGTTCATGCAATTAACAGACAGAACATGAATTATGGGTATATCTGCTACATTAAACAACCATCGGCATTTCTTTAGCTCTCAGGTGACACCCCACCACCATCTTCACCTGGTCTAGTACTAGTCTTATGAATTTTAAGACAACACTTGATTGATCAAGACATTTGTCAGTGTAATTGATCTAACGTCTGTTGGCATATGATTCATGCTTTATTTAATGTGTTTTTTTTATTGTATCCTCGTTGTTATATAGCATATATTTAATTTTGGTACATTTGGTCACCCATAAAAATGGGATTAATGCTCATAATCAAAAATTGGTTAGCAGAGAACAGAAACAAAGAAACATAAATGATGTCAGAAAAGACCCTTGATCCATCTGGTCTGCCTGTAATACCCTGTTCTGCACTATGACCTAGTGTTTATCTAGGGTCTGGGGGGGGGACAGCAAGTATGGGCCAGGGAAAGGGGATGGGCAGAGGGGAAAGGAGGGAGAAAAGCATGGGTGGGAAGTGGACAGTGAGAAGGGGGGTGGACAAGGGAAGCTTGGAGGAGGTGGTGGAGGAGGATAAGAACACAGTGAGGGGAGCGGAGGGAAGGAGTTGAGTAAGGAAGAGGATCAGAGGATGCAGGGGGAGTGGGGTGGCAAGGAAAGGGGCAAGGGAAGGAGAAGGGAGAGAAGGTGGCAGGGGGAGGAAAGAGGCAAGTGAGGGACACAGGTAAACAGGGAAGGCAATGGAGGTGGAACTCGGGGAATGGGGGGGATCTGGTAGAGAAGAGGCAGGAACTATATGTAATGGTTGGTATGAGAGGTGCACTGGGGGGAACCAGGGGGATTGAGTAGGCAGCTCAGGGCAGGAGGATGTAGTTAGGAGGAGAAGGGCCAGGATAGGGGGCCCACCAGGGACAAAATCAGATCCGCTAGTTGTGGAGGTGGAGAATGCCATGGCATTTGGGGACTCCATCATTAAGGGGATACATTGGATCAGGAGGGGTCCTACTTAGAGGCAGAGGTCAGTCTTTTGTGAACCAGGGATGGAGGCAGGTAGGGCAATGCTGTTAATCAGGGAGCGGGCTCGGTTGGTGGGGAAGCCACACCTTATCATTCATTTGGGAATGAATGATCTGGCAAGCAATGAAGTGGAGGAAGTCCAGAGTGGGGTTCAAGGCACTGTCACAGGGATGCCTGGAAGAGGCTAAATCCTTGGCATTTTTGGAGGTTTTGTCAGTCCCCTGTGCCAGCACTGCTAGGCAGAGAAGACTCAGAGGATTTCAACGAATGTTTCTGAGAATGGTGCAGATAGGAAGAGTTTGCCTATATAAGAGAATGGGGGGACACATGGAAGGACAAGGACTTATACTGGAAGGATAGGCTGCATCTGATTGAGAGGGGGGCAAGGGTTCAACAAACTAGCTAGCACTCCTCCCCACAAGGGTGCAGGGTATAGAACAGACATGAAAGGGAGGGTTGGTAGGAAGAGGGGAGGTATATGGTGAAAAGGCCTTTGCACAAACGCAAGACACCTAGGAAACAAGATGGTGGACTTAGAAGCAATGATGGTGGGGGAGGGCCTGGATATTGTAGCTATAATGGAGACCTGGTGGTCTGAGCACCAGACCTGGAAAGTAGGGGTCCTGGGGTACAGGCTATTCAGGAAGGATAGGACTGGCAGGAAGGGGAGGGGGGTTGCGCTGTACATCAGGGAGGACATTAAAGCTACGGAAGGGCAGGAGGAGCAAGGGGAAGCATAAATCTTGTGGGTCACAATAGAGAGGCAGGCAGGGGCATCAATAAGGATGGGAGTGGTCTACAGACCTCCAGTGCAGAATGAGGAAGTGGACATGCGGATGCTGTGGGTGGTTCAAAGGATGGCACTTGGGGAGATATCCTGCTGGTGGGCGACCTTAACCTCCCAGACATAGACTGGGATATCTCATCAGCTGAGTAGTCCAGGAACAAGGAGTTCCTCGAGTCCCTCCAGGGAGCCTTCCTGCAGCAGCTGGTCAGGGAGCCCACCAGAGGGATAACATACTTGATGTAGTTCTCACCAAATGGGATAGTGTGGAGGGAGTGGGGTGGGGATCAGCCTGGGAACAGGTGGCCACAACACAGTGGGGTTCAGGGTTAGAGCAGGGTATGAGGTGAGTTGAACCATCACGGAGGTCCTGAACTTCAGGCGGGCAGATTTTTCCAGAATGAGGGAGATATTCCGGAATGAAATGGAGGGGAAGGAGAAGATATGTGGGGGTGGAGGACCTATGGAATGAGATCAAGGGAGGGATACTAAAAGCCACAGAGAGCTGTATAAGGAAGTTGATAAAGAGCAGAAGATGAAGGAGACTGCTTTGGTTCAACAAGGAAGTGAGGGTGGCAATAGGGGAGAAAAAAGGGCATTCAGAGAATATAAGAGGACACAAGGGGAGAAGGACAGGGGAAATTTACAGGGAGAAGCTGAGGGTGGCAGGGCAGGGGGTTAGAAAGGTGAAAGCAGCAACAGAGGAGAAAATTGCTCAACAGGCCAAAAGGAGTGATGACTTTTTTCAGTATATAGGGAAGAAAGGAGATCAAGGCAGGGGATAGTAAGGATAAAGGCAGAGGGAGGAGTAACAGTGGAAGGGGACTTCGAGAAGGCAGAGGTGCTAAATAGGTACTTCGACTCAGTTTTCCAGTTAGAGGGAGAAGGAAGAGGACCAATGTTAGGGGGAAAGGAAACGGTGGACATAGAGGTAGATCCTAGCCCAATCAGTGAGGACAGGGTCAGGGAGGAATTACGTAAGCTGAGGATAGACAAGGCTATGAGTCTGGATGGCCTGCATCCTAGGGTGCTCCGGGAGCTAAGGGAGGAGCTGGCACCACCACTAACAAGGGTGTTCAACTTATCCCTAGATACAGGGTGGATGCCGGAGGACTGGAAGAGGGCAGATGTGGTGCCACTTCACATAAGTGGCAGCAGGGAGGAGGCAGGCAATTATTGCCTGGTCGGCCTCACATCAGTGGTGAGTAAGGTAATGGAGGTGATATTGAAGGAAAGAGTGGTTAGATACCTGGAGGAGAGTGGACTGCAGGACATCCATCAGTATAGCTTCACATGGGGGAGGTCATGCCAGAGGAACCTGATCGAGTTCTTCGACTGGGTAACAAGGGTGGTTGATCGGGGGTGGGGGGAGCAGTGGATGTGGCCTATCTGGACTTTGGGAAGGCCTTCGACACTGTGCCCCACAGAAGATTAGTTAAAAAACTGGAGAGCTTGGGGGTGGGACAAAAAATAATAAGGTGGGTAGAGAAATGGCTGATGGGTAGAAGCCAGAGGGTGGTGGTAAATGGGGTGCATTCCAGGGAGGTAGGGGTGACAAGCGGGGTACCTCAGGGGTCAGTGCTGGGGCCCATCCTGTTTAACATATACATCAGCGACATAGTAGAGGGTCTACAGGGAACGATCTGCCTTTTGGCAGATATAAGAAGATCTGTAATTGGGTGGACACCCCAGAGGGAGTGGAGGCTATGAGGGAGGATCTAAGGTTGTTGGAAGGGTGGTTGGAAACATGGCAGCTAAAATTCAATGCTAAAAAATGCACAGTGATGCACATGGGGCAGAATAACCCAAAACTGCAGCCTTGTGGGCCCCATGCATTTTTTAAGGACTCTAATAGAGGACCTTTATTTTAGCTATTGCAGCTAAGAGCTGCTTGTTTTAAGCATTTTGTGACAACGTGGGTGCTGAAAGGCAGACCGTGACTGCACAGCACTTCCAGGTTGCGGCTGCAGTTAAAGGCAGGGGACTAGCAAGTGGCTGGACAAGGCAATAGCTAACCTGTGAGACCGCCAAAAGCAGTGAGACAGGGACCTAGAGCCAAGTACAGAGGTTTGCTAGAGTCTACTCCTGTTCTGAACCGTGACAGTTGCACTAGCTGGGGTAATTGGCTGCCAGGTAAGGTGAGGCAGAGCTCCAGGAAGTGCTTGCAAGGCTGGTAGTTCCCACGCTGCTATTCTTGGAACTACAGCCTTGTGGGCCCCATGCATTTTTGAAGGGCTGTAATAAAGGAGCTTTATTTTAGCTATTGCAGCTAAGAGCTGCTTGCTTTAAGTATTTTGTAACAACGTAGGGGCCGAAAGGCAGACCACGACCACACAGCACTTCCAGGTTGCGACTGCAGTTAAAGGCAGGGGACTAGCGAGTGGTGCGAGCATGCACAATGCCGCGCGTGGAGTCACGCACCAAGGCACACGCATCTAGGTGTGTGTCTGGCTTGTCCAGTGAGGAAGGGGAGGAATATGAGGCAACAGACCAGGAAGAGTTCAGAATCATCAGGTAATACACTGTGCAGGTATCGTAGTAGGGGACGCGCAGGGAGTAGAACAGATATTTGAAAGTAGAGTAGGGTATAAGAGGCAGTGAGGGGGGATTGTGAAAATTAACTAAAGGGTAAGAGTGATAGAATTATATCGGAGGCAAGCAGGAACAGTACAACATGGAAGACAGGAGAGTTGGTATAAAAACTGTAAGTGTAGGATCTAAATCATCTTAAGCAAACATCCAGGCAGTAAGACATTACCATAGATGGTTAGATAGGAGGTAAACAAAAAGTTATAGTCCCAGCATTGGTAATAGAAGTGCATAATGGATTCAAATATGGTTAGGTTAGAAGGGGAGAGCTAGGCCTAAGATGTATCATCTGTAATAACGTTTCAAGCAAGAAAAAATGCTAAGAAAAAAAGTACATGTGCAATGTGGACTAGCTGTGACTATAGCGCCCCCCCCATGCCATGTCCATCTGTTGAAACCCTATGATCTGGTTCCCCACTTTTGTGCTAAAGGGGTGAGTAGAACATAAGTGTCTCCTTGTTTTTGTATTTAAAGTGGCTGAAATTTGGAGGCAAAAACAAGGAAAGAGGACACTGCTAAAAAGTACAGAAGAGTATGGGCACCACTTTTTAGAGAGAGTGTCACCAGTGGGTCAAAAAAAGCCACAGAGTGTCCCCAAGCATGTGATGCACAGCTACGAGGCACTTTGAAGCATGTATAATGCTGGGCACCTGCCCCCTCCACATCTGATCCCTAGCCACGTGTGAGGCTATGCGCTTGGCATGGCTTGGGGGCAGGGCAGGCCACCAATCAAAAACCATGATGTTATGTAAACGGTGATTGTGATTAACGATGATCTCATATCATCATGATCTTTTCACGACTGTTCATGGACAAGATCACTGCAATAAATTTAAAACATCAGAGTATCTTTTTCTGTACTTTTGGCCCCAGATATTCTGACTGTGTCTGGCAGCCAGTGGCACAAGCCTGGGCACAGCGCAACTGGGATGCGCCGGGGCCAGGACCAGTTGATATTCAATGGCGATGCACCATGGCGCAGCACCATTGAATATGGCACGGACTGCACATGGTGCAAGCCACAGATAGGGAGCACGAGGATGAGCCAGCACAAATGCAGTTGCGCTAGGCGCATCACCCGTGATATTCAGAAGAGGCATGCAAATGAGGTCATAATATATGCAGGGTGCAAATGGGGCAATTTGCATGTCATTATGACCCCATTTGCATGCCTTGCGCAAGGCAGCCTGGCGACTTGCACCTGGTGCCCTGAGCAGCATGATGTGTGCACAGTGGGGGTCCCGGGGCATCCCCTGCCCCGTAGCCACGATCGCAATAAATGTCTAATAAATCATTCCCTGGTACTCTAGTGGACCCTCCTCCCTCCCAATTCCCCGATTGTGGTATATGTAGATCAAACATTCCCCAGTAGTCTAGTGGACCCCCCTTCCTCCCAATTTCCCGATCGCGGTAAATGTAGATTAAACATTCCCCAGTAGTCTAGTGGGCCCCCCTGCCTCCAGATGCCCCGATAGCAGTAAAGTGCCCTACATTCATTCCCTGGTGATCCAGTGGCACCCCCCTCACCCACACAGAATCCCTCACCCCCCCCCATCGGCAGGTGCTGCAACCCACCTGCATATGCCCGGCTGCCGCCGGAATGACAGGTATAGTATGGGCTGTAAGCCCATTGGCCTGATGTGGACCAATGGGCTTGCAGGGCATACTGTACTAGACAGACTCAAATATGTGAATGAAGTCATTCACATATTTGGGACTGTCTAGTAAAGTATGACTTGCAAGCCCATACTGTACCTGTCATTAGGCAGGCAGCCGGGCAGTATGCATTCAGGTTGCAGCCGCCCGCCAATGATGGGGGGTGCAGAGTGGGTGAGGGGGTCCTGTGTGGGTGGGAGGGGTGTGGAGTGCCACTGGATCAGCAGGGAATGAATGTAGGGTGATTTACCGTGATCAGAGAATCGGGAGGGAAGGGGGTCCACTAGACTACCAAGGAATGTTTAATCTACATTTACCACGATTGAGGACTTGGGAGGGAGAGGGGTCCACTAGACTACTGGGGAATGTTTAGTCGACATTTACTGTGATCGAGGAATCAGGAGGGAGGGGGGTTCACTTGACTACCAGGGAGCCATGTGTGCTTGTGGACGGTGTTCAGGGTGGGCGGATGGCCACCCACGGCTGGTGGCTGCTGTGTTGTGCCCTGCAATACAGCAGCCCACCTGTGGGTGGTCAGGAGTTGTTTCTACTCTTCACGGGCTCAACTTTGAGCCCCCTATATGGAGCAATGCAGGGTTGCACCAGCATATGTGCTGCACATCCCGGGCTGAATATCAGGATGTGCCGCATATGCATGGGCACGCCTCCTGCATCTGCGCTGCATGCAATTACATTAAGCTCCAGTGCATCGGGATTTGCGCTGCACCTGCCAGCCTTTCAATATCCCACCAGGTTGCAATGCGGTGTTGCGCAGCGCAACTCTGTTGCATCATGCACAACCCCTTTGAATATCCGGGCCTTGAAATTTATCTTGTCTTCTGCTGAAAAAATGCTTATTGAAACTGTCAGTTAAGATACATCTGTAAACTGTGCTGTTAAAATATGCAAATTAGTTATACAAATGTATATACGATACCTAACATAGCATGTACATTTCCCAAAGTGAGTAAATCTTGACTTCACATGATTTATATTATAATTAATTTGCTTTTCCTGATATCTGAAATTCATATTTTCATAACTGTAAAACTTTGTTAAATATTACTCATGTGACTACTGATCATCACTTGAACACATATGGACCATCAAAAGCCTTCATGCTGATTTAAGCTTACAAAATTAATCATTATACAATGGGGTATAAAAATCCTGTAACCTCATTGGTCAAAACACATCACATGACCATGATAAATCCTCCAGTAGACCCACTGTAAAAGTTTTATATCACTATAAAAACCAAAACAACAAGTTTAACATTGTATAATAGCAATATACCATGACAGGGAGTGGGTATATGGGTGGATTTACCACTTCTGGTGTGGTTAAGTCACTCGGCTGCACCTCGTGACCGAACCACACCAGGCATGGTAAATCCACCAATGTACCCACTCCCTGTCGTGGTATATTGCTTAAATAGTCACCTTTTGGCGATTTGAAGGTTAAACATTTTTTTTTTAACTTTTTATTTATGAGGAAGGTTAAACTTTTGATGAGTAAATCAAGATCTATATAATGATCGGAGATCATGGTCTCCATTGATGATCACATGGTGACATTTCACAATTAATACTGGTAATCATCAGTCATGACTGGCCTTCAAAAACAGTGGATGAGGATTCACCAATTCACCACGGCAGGGACAGGGATTGACCATACTCTCCATTTACAAAAGTATATCTGCATTTAGGAGGGCCTGCGGAGGGTGGCAAAGGCTACATTTTCCTAAGGGCAGTAGTAGCAGCTACATGCCCCTTTCTGCATAACTGCAGGAACATCCCCACAGCTTAATCAGCAACCAGACCACCCACTCCCAGCCTCCGAAGCTTTCATGGAGGGCTGGGATCCATACAAGCACCAGCCAGAGTAACTGTTACACAGTTTGGAATCAAGCAGTGATCCAGCCTGGGCATCTTGTCAGTACACGGTTCATGGGGTGCTGATAGATGTGAATGCTGGCAGGCACACCGGCTCCTACTGGTATAGGGCTAGGCACCCCAAATTTGCCCTGTTCATGTGTATAGTATCTGGGGGTGCCTTTGAGGACCAAGCCCTAACTCGGCAAACAGTGAATCATATGCAGTTTCCCTGGAGACTGTGTTTAATGTTAAAAAAAAGTGTTCCTCCTACATAGAAACATAGAATTTGAAGGCAGATAAGGACCGCTTGGCCCACCTAGTCTGCCCATTTTCCTACCTAACAGATAAGCTGCAAATCCTAGTTAACCAACAGCTTCCTAACTCTATAATATACCCCAAACAGATTTCTTACAGCTATAAAAGTGGCCTGATGCACTCTGTTTGGGTACCAGAAGTGCTCGTGTTCAGGTCTTGGTTTTCACACCCTTGAAACCATTCTTCTAGCACTGAGTGTCATTGGAAAACCCATTGATAGATACTACCAGCCTCACAGAATGGTTTATTGCAATTCCAGTGGTCTGATGTGTGCTCCTGTAGCAGCTTTTATTAAAAATCAAAAATTCCCCCTTGCCAGTCAAGAGTAAAGAGGGTGCATAATCCCCCCGCCCCCACAGACACACACACACAGACACACTTCAAAGCAAGTTAATGGGGTGGGGGCACAGCTATTTAAAACAATCTTTTTTTAAATTGTTTTTATTTAGGAACTTTTGTTCATGTATTACTGTACATTCATGTAATCATGAAGTCACAGTACATTAGCTTGTTTATAGGCAGCATGATTCTACATCTATACTAGTGTGACGACTTCTGCCTCCTGGTACAGCAATGGGGGTCATCGTCCCTTTTTAATTTCTAATTGCTATGCCTGTCTTTCTTATCATCAGGAACATAAATCAATAACTGTGGTCCTTTATAGCAGTGAAGGAGGGGCCGGAGGTGAACACAGGAACCCAGGGAAATCCCACTCTGGTTTACAATTTTTAAAAGCAAAATTTTCCAGTTAAAATTTAGGATCAGTTCATAGGCCTCTATTGAAATTATCTCCCAGAGTTCACCCTCGCTTTCCCGAAGCTGAGGCTTAGTTCAAGGGCATCCCCTCTTTGAAGCAAGATCCATTGTAGTTGGGAAGTAACTTGGCCAGTGATCCGCCCTCCCAGAAGACACCAACAGCTAAGTTCAGAACATGTACGTACACTGGCAAACCTGTGACCAAGCTTCCTCCCTTCCTTCAGATCCTCCTGAGTGCATGAAGCAGCGGTCACAGTGAATCTGGGTCCTTAGCATGGCCCGAGGCAATGCCCTTTTGGGTCAGACCACACCTCTCTCTTGATCTCACTTAAAGCAAATTGGAATCCACAAAGATATACTATAAAGATACTTAATTTTACATTGCATCTCAGTGCAGAAAACCTGAAACAACAGAGAAAGAGAGAGCGAGTTTAAAATGTTAATTTCTTATGGACACATTTTGAGTATTTTAACAAGGGTCATGTAGGGAACCAGCCTGAAGGACTGTAATAAAGAGGGAATGGATGCATACTGTACTGTTGGTATAATGGGACAGAATAAAAACACACAGGCTCATCTAGTCTGCCCCCTGCTGTCCAAGCAGTAATACATGGAAAAGAAGGAATATATCTCCTCTGGCCCTCAATATTTCATCAGATTTGTGTTGTGATGCGTACAGAATATTTTTATTTTCCTTCATCAAGTACATTGCGTCACATTTTAATGACAACTCATGTGACTTTCTATACCCTATTTCAGCAATTACATGTAAGACAAAGGTGATGTGGAAAAGGGATCATCCTGACCCGAGGCTGAAGGAAGTAAAAAGTGTGTCTTAGATCAGGAGAAAACACAATGTGCTGCGGGCTCTAAGGAGAGACTACTGAATAAATTAGTACTGAGTGCCTATGATTCATCCTCTCCTATGACAGTGACGTCTGCCCCCGCAATGGAATGGCTTTCTGTATTAGTAATCACATGAACTGTGTGCCCCCAATGGCTGATGCAACTGTTAGTGGCTTGTAAAGCACTTTGGGATACAGTGTGAGAAAAAAGCTTTATGTAAATTCTAATTCATTTCCTTCACCTGCATACAGTGTTTGGGCTCTCTGTGCTAAGAAAAGGAGCAGAGCGACAACAAAAGCTTGCCTTTCATTTTCTCTCTATGAGGGTTTCAGAAACTGCCTATCACCTTTTGGGTGGCAGTGTAGCCTACTAGATGGAGCATAGAGCTGTGAATCTGGAGACTCGGGTTCGAATCTCAGAACTGTCACTTACTGTGTGACCCTGATGACGTTGCTTAACCTGCCTGTGATTAATCTCTCTCTAATCTCTACAACAAATACAAAACAATCCAGTACTCACCACCACATAGAATGAGAGATGCTGCTCTTTGAAATTATAAAAAATGCCCAAATTTATTAAAGTGCCACAGTGCCTTGACACGTTTTGGATACAAACAGATCCTTTATCAAAAGGCTGTTGTTACTACCATCAGGTTGCCTTATATACGCTCACAGTGATGTAATAGCAGTGCATCAAATGACAATCAAAAAATCTGTTGATGTGCTGCTTGAAACTGTCTGTGTCTGAAAATGGCAGGACATATTCTCCACCCTTCCCACTCCTGGATTTTAAAGCACTTTAGGATACAATCTATATGAAAGGCGCTTAATGAAACCAAATTAATTTCCTTCTTTTTCTTACACTGATTGTAACTTCAGCTCTGTGGCCTTAGCAATGTTTACATTTGTGATTCCCATGAATAAAATGGTATAGAGGCAATGCAGTCTAGTGGTTATGGGAACCTAGAGATCATCGATTCAAACCTCACTAGAGCCAAAAACTCACTGTATGACCTTGGGCAAGTCACTGATCCTCCCAGTGCTCCAATCCTCTCAGCTGTGGAAACAGTCCTTGGGATGCTCAATCCTCTCCCACCCCACTGACCCCTGGTAGTCCATGTCTGTTTCTGAGCATGAGTCACAGGCATGGCAGGAGGTATGGTGTTCATCGCCTCAGCCCTTCACACCACCAAGCTAGCTTTGGCATCCGTCATTGACACCTCCTGCCTCGGGGTTGGAGGGTAGCTCCTTCCTCTGCATGACTGCCCCTTAGTGGTCCAAGAGGAAGGTGTGTCATGCGGGAAGGAATAAGTGATAACTCTGGTGTGACATTGCATCAGTATGTACCTGCTTGCCTGATGCGGGAGATAGAGGCCCACACATTCAGAGTTGGGCCAGAAGGAGAGTTCCAAAGACAAGGTGGGGCTCACTCACCATTCTGACAGCCTTAATAGGATTTCTGCCTAGCCACTCTTCAGGACAATGCCCTTGGCAGATAAAGCTGCCCTTCCCCCACAACAGAGTAGGGTCCTACCAACTCTTCCCGTACCTCACTGGCTCCTCTTCCTGGACCTTGACCATCAAGACAAGTATCTTCCTCATGGTTAGGGGAACTAGGGTTCCCACCTAGAGGACAATCTATGGGTTATGGTCAGGATTCTGGAAAGGATGTTAAGTAGAGACTGGTGGCAGGTTGGACCTTTGGAGGACTCCTATGATAGGCAGAAGGGCTTGACAATGTGGAAGGAGGTCCTGTCAGTTGGCAAGGAGAAATGCTGGCAAAAATAGAAAGCAAAACAAAATCATTGAGAACAAAGTCTGTATGGGAACACAAAGCTAATGCCACTACTAATAAGGATTCTGGCATGGAGCGAAGCGAAAACTGCATGAGTTAAACACCCCTGGGAACCTGAGGCTTATACATCCTCCTGCTCCTCCTAAAAATGATAGCCACTCCCTCCAAGGCATACTGCATTATTATGACCCCTCCCCCCACGTTCCTGTCAACACATGAGAATCAAGGATTCTTCCCAGGATGGCTGCAACTATTCTCCGGAGTCCATGAGCACTGACACCACAGTGTTCCCAAAAGTCCTGTGATCCCTGGCTGGGGCACAGAGTCAGGCTTGCACTGCAGATCCAAGTTTATCAATAAACAAGGCCAGGCTCAAAGTGTTACCCACCTACTCACGCTTCAGATAAGCTCCAAATATCAGGGCAAATCTGAGTTTAAAATATCTTGGGCCTGATTCTTAGGTAAAAGGGACTGGCATAAAATTGCCTGCAGAAATATTCTATGCGACAATCCCTTGCCTACAAACCTCTGAGCCATACTCAAAGGCAGTTCCAATTCAAACATTCCCCATGCAATCACTAACTCGTTGTAGTGTATGATTACCCCTGACTATGCATGGATTTCTGCCCTAACTAAAAAGCTGTTGTACCACAGTTTAAAGATCAAAGAATGCTGTTGTACCCTTCTCTGAATGTGATTAGAATGCAAACTCGTGCCACCTGCCATTTTAATTGCATGTTTCTCCATCTGTTGTTTGATCATTTTAACAGAAACCCACCTCTCATCAGGGTGGTTTTCAGCAGCTGGGTGGTGGGTTTCTGTTTTATGAAAATAAATAAAAATAAAACTGAAGGTCTCTGGGAAGAAATAAAGTGGCATTTTTTTAATTTTTGTTTTAAACCACATGCTATACAGAATACCATGTGGTGAAATATACACATCTTGGCTGTGCTTCCATCTCGGGGTTCTGAAGACATCAGGGGCTTCTTGCTCACATCACTCTTGAGGTCCCTGTGATGTCATCAGAAGCCCTCGATGGAAACACATCCTTGTTGTACATGGTTGCCCATGTATTAATCTCTATGTGGCCGTGCAGAGAAGGAAGTGGAGGTTCCTATGTGAGTGGCATGCAGTGCTATTCCAAATGCCCGTCGCAGAGTTCAACACCACAACCACCTACCATAAGAACTCATTGAAACAGGCAATATGGGTGCCAGAACTCTATAACCAGTAGTACAATAGCCGGAAGGGCTGGAGATAATCTTAAGACCAAAAAGAGAAGATGGCGTGGGAAGCCAAGGTAAGGGAGAGGTTGCACTGGACCAGCAAGGATGAAAAAGGGTAAACAAATGGGCCTCAGGTATGGGTTTGAGTGAATGGGGGTATGTCTAGGACTGTAGTGCCTCTACCATGGCCTTTGTTATAGGACTGTTACTGTGCCATTCACACCTCAGAGTGTTTCAGACTTCAGGTGTTAGCATGTATAAACTCTGTTGGTCCATTTTAACATCTGGCAAACCTCATTTGCATTCCAGCTTAATCGCAAGGGTAATGCCCCCCCATGACTAATATGGAGCTTTTTTGTATACCCATAAGGTGTGGTTGACTTTGCCTGGTTTTGCACCTTCAGACTTTGCAAATGATTATAAATCCCTAAGAAGCTCTCAGCCAATCAGAACACAAGCCTAATGTACCACTTATGGCTGGTACAGATGTGCTGTCATGAATGAACTATTTCCACTGTCAGTCTCCTGCATCATAAGACTCTGCTACTGCTGATCACAATAGCATCTTTTCTTAATTCTCCAGCTCACTCACTTCAGTTCCCAGCACAGGCAGCACAAACCGTAATTTAAATTAAAACAAGCATTTATCAATGCCGAACATTTGATGATTCTTAAACTTTTTTTTTAAATTTTGACCCCAATTTTTGAAGATACTTGTTTTAGGATTCGCCTCATGGACATGACATTTATAGTATATTAACCAAAATGTCATCTCGCACCAGAGGTGCGAAAACACGTCTTGTCCAGGATTTTAACAATGACACGTCACATTTATGAGGTGGTGTGGAAAATGGCTATGTTGAAAGTTTGGAGTCAAAATATTGAAAATTATGAAATGGGCAGAAAGAATGCTGGCTCCTGACTGGCCAAGAGATCCTTTCAGCTGGGCCATTATCCCAGCACAACAGCCCAGCTGAAAGTAACTCAACAAAAATATGTTTAAAAAAATACATCTAGCTTGCTATAAAGGACCCATTTTATAATCGCAATAAGGCACTGCAGGGGTACATTATGGTGGGTTAACAGCCCTTCTTGGGTGGTGAAAACACTCAGCCTTGTCTCATGCTTCAATCACACGAGGTGGGCCATTATCCCACCATACCACACCCCTATCATGCCTTATTGCTTAATTAGTGAAGTTATGAGTGAATGCTGAAATAGTATAACATTTTTAATCATTACCTGGGCATTTTATTATATTGGTACACTAAATTATCAGCATAGCCTTCATATTACCCCACCTACTGAACCCAGTAGGTGAAAATTTTCAAATCCCCACCAAAACGTCATTCCATACCACTGAAACATTCTGTGCCAGAGGAACAAAAACACATTTTGGCCAGGATTTGAAAAATGACAGCTGTCACATTCATTAGGTGCTGTGAAGAAATGGCCATGTTGAAAATTTGGGGTCAAAATATTGAAAATTACCTAAGTTATGAGGCTGCATTTGTAAATTTCAATGTAGGCTCATATGTTTGTTGTTTTTTAAAATTTGTTTGCCAAATTTTCAACACAGCCTTCTTATGACCCCAACCCATGAACAAGGACAGAGAAAATTTTCGAATCCTGCCCAAAAAGTGATTTTGTCCACTGACTGCAAAATCACCTTTCAGGACAGATTTGTCTAAATTCACTGCCATTGTTCATTAGGTGGGGTCCCAAAAAAGACATGTTGAAAATTTGGGGCAAATATATTCATAAATGGCCAAGTTATGCCACTAAATTCAAAACCCCATTGAAGTACATTGAATCACATACCTGATTTCCTCAGTTCGAGGTCCGTCTTTGAAGGCACGGCAAATTTTATTTATAGGGTGCATATTCCCGGGTGCTCTAGGCACCTAACAACAGAACAAATCAGAAAATAAAACAAAAACAAAAATAAAGCACATTAAAATTCCAAAAATGAATACAATTCAGAGTTACAGTTTTTTTAACTTTATTTTTTTCCATATATCGTTACAATATACATGAAGCATATAGTGAACAGTACATAGAGATATTAACACCATTGGGAACACAATCGATGATCTTCAATACAGGATATAAGCATTGCATCCATTATATTGTGATACATCATGTGAGGGTCCCTTCTAATTACTCTCAATAAAATTACTAAATATGCCATGGGAAACAGCCCATGAGCTACATGGCTAGCTTAACATTACAGGATTATCCATCAGTGTCCAGTCTTATAAAAGGAAACAAGCCCCAAAAGTGACTTAGGGTGCCATGATGATACCTTAAGGTGATAATATTCTGAAACTTTAAACATTAAGCAGCAGTTTCAATAGACATTCACAATTAAACATTTTAAACCTAAACTGAGAATTTCTCCTCTTAAAAGCCATCTACATGAGTGCTGTCTTATCTCATCCTTATTAATATACCCCTTTATTAAAACATCTCTTCACTTTCAACCCAGATTAAATGCTCCAAACTTAAAATTATTACATGGGCAGTATGATAAGTCTCAACCCCCCAGGTTAATTAAGCATTTGAGTAATCTTAATAACACAATTGGTTTTAACCCTAAAACATTGCATACAGGCAAAGAAAATTAGCTGTTATTTAAAGTCACTTAAGTGAAAAGCTGAGCATCGGGTTAACATAAAAAGGGTAGCTGGATCAGTCAAAAGGCAAAGTCACTTATCTGGGAGGTCCATAAAGAAACAGAGGCAGCTTGTTAATGAGTGCCTCCCGTTCAGGTATCTCCATCAGAATCATTGGATTCAGCAGCTTCTTCATGATGTCTGGCAGCTGCAGCCCAACACGTGGCCCATTTCTCTGCTTCGACCGGGTCCAAGAACAGAAAGACCTTCCCTTGATGGATAACACGAAGCCTTGCTGGAAAAATCATGGAGTGCGCTATCCCAGCATCTCTCAGTGTCCTCCTCACCCCATCAAAATGTTTATGCCGCTGGCAAGTAGAATAACTGATGTCAGGGAAAAAATAAACTTGATGTGCCTCCTGCATGATAGGGCCTGCCTTCTGAGCATATCTGAGAATCCGATCTCAGGAGCCCACTCCCGAAGTGATGATCATCAGTGTCCTGGGTTCATCTGTATTCTGGGAGCAGCCCCTAGGGTTTATTCTGTAGGCTTTTTGTATGTCCCATATGATGTCATCCCCCTCTGGAACCAGCTTCTCCATTAGCCATTCGTGTAGATACACAATGGGATGATCTCCCTCGCTGTTCTCTGGAAGGCCTAAAATCTGCACATTCCTAGAGTGAGCCTGATTTTCTAAGGCATCTAAGCATGCACGCAGATGTTGATTTTTCTTCACCATGAGGGCGTTAGTAGTCGTGTTAGTATCCGTTTGCCATTAGACATCGTGAAGCTCTTTTTTAAGGCTGTCCAAAGCTGTTTCCATGACCAGAACCCGACTGTTGAAATCATCCACCTTTTGACTGAGGGTGGAGACCGAAGCTATTAGATTTTGAAGCTTATGCCCCAAAGAAGCAATAATTTCTTGCGATCTGGTTTCTGCATCAGCCTGCTGTGTATATTGCGATCAAGAGGCCCCACCTGATCCTTTGCTTCTATCCACTCCGGCTTACAGCTTTTCTTTTTCCAGGTTGCCCAATTTGGTATTTCAAAGTCACCCAATCTTACGGTAACCCCAAAATTAACTTTCCTTGATGTTAAATAGTATTTTGAGGGCTAAATAGAGGAGAATTCTCAGGAGCTCAATTATCTGCTGCTACTCTGTTTGGGGTCCATAGCGCCACCCCCCACCAAGTTAAAGCTTTGGAATAAACTTCAGATAACTTAAATGGTTGGACTGGATTAGTTAATACATAGAAGCCAGGCTGGGCCTTCAGCCTCAGCTTGAATACCCCGATTGAGGGGGCTTCCCAGACTGCAGATGGAAGCGAGTTCCACAGAGTTGGCTTAGTGACACTAAAAGCACGATCGCCAGATGTCTTGAGTCAGACCCTGGGAACATCCAGGAGGTCCCTAGAAGAGGAGCAGAGAGATCGAGCAGAGGTCGCTGGTGTCAAGAGCTCTGACAAGTAGCCAGGATCCAGTCCATATAGGCCTTATAGGTGAGCAAGCCCACCTTGAAAAGGACCATCCACCTGACAGGCAGCCAGTGCAGAGCACGCAGGACCAGTGTTACATAACTGGACCTAGACAGGCCTGTCAGCAACTGGACCACTGCATTCTGCACCAGCTGCAGTCTGCAGAGGGTCCCTCCCATGACCCCAAAGTATAGAGAGTTGCAGTAGTCGAGCCTAGAGGTAACAAACATGAACCAGAGTCGGAAGATCCTCGGGTGGAACAAAGGGCTTAATCCCAGCAATGTTCCACAAGATGTAAAAAACATTTTTGACTACAGATGATACCTGATCTTCAAAGGTTAGCCTGCTGTCCAGGCTCACACCAAGACTGTGCACCCTTAGGGAGGCCACCAATGGAGCAGACCCCAGGAATAGACCTGTGTTAGCTCCAGGTGGCAACCCATCATGCCCGTGACCTGAGTCGATCACCAGTACCTCCATCTTATCCAGGTTTAGTCACATTTAGCTGGAAGCCATCCAGTCATTGATTTTAGCCAGACAGATGTTAAGCACGTCAACAGCATTGGATGTTCTGGGTGCAAATGACAAATACAGCGGGGTGTCATCTGCATAGCAGTGAAACTCCACACTGTACTGTCGAATGATCTCACCCAAGGGCAGCATGTACACTGCGAACAGCATCAGTGACAAGATCGAGCCCTGTGGTACTCCACATGACAGGGGCAGTGGGAAGGAGGAAAAACTCCCCATCACCATCTGCTGCACCCTATCAGACAGATAGGACTGAAAGCATCTGATGACAGCACCAGCAAGTCCACAAAACCCACAGAGCCAATTGAGAAGCACGACAAGGAGCACAAGAATTGACTTGTCTCCTCTATCTCTGGCTATGAGCAGATCATTATGCACTCTAACTAGTGCTGTTTCCATGCTGTGTTTAGCCCGGAAACCTGACTCAAATGGCTCATAGATGTCAAAGGACATGAGGCGATCCTCGACCTGTTGTGCTACTAATTTCTCAACACCCTTACTCAAAAATGGCAGGTTGGAGATCAGATGGTAATTCGCCAAGACATCTGGATCAAGGGAAGGTTTCTTAGGGAGGGGTCTCACCAGCACTTCCTTCAGAGCCACTGGGAACACCCCCTCTGCCATTGAACACCTGGCAGTCTCGGTGAACACCAGGCCTACAGCCTTGGCGCACCCCATTAAGAAACGTGCAGGGGCTGGGTCTAGTTCACAATAAGTGTGCTTCGGCTCTAAGATCACCCCAGTGACCTCAGCCACATCCACTGGTCTAAACTCCTCCCAGACAGGTGGAGTGTTTCTGCTCCTCCCAGTCTGGCTACTGTAAGGCAATGACCTCCCTGACGGGATCGCTGACTGGACAGACAACACTTTGTCAGAGAAAAACAGAGCAAACTCTTCACATGAAGTGGATGAAAAGGTCTTTCTCAGCTGTAGACAGGCAGGGTAGAGCAGCCTATCCACAGTCCAAAAAAGCTGAGAAAGTCTATTTCTCCCTGCAGCAATTTTCCCAGACAGGAAGTTTGCCTTCCTATGGGAAACTGCCTCCTGGTACTCACTGCAGTGAGCATGCAGGGCCAGTTTGTCAGCCTCCAGCTGGGTCTTCCGCCAGCAACGCTCCAACTTCCAGCCTTTGATCTTCATTGTCTTGAGATCCACATCAAACCAAGGGGATCTCATGTGAGAAGATCTGGATTGTATATGAACTGGAGTGATGACATCCCGTTCTTCGGATACCACCCTATTATAGGTGGCTACTGCCTGACTGGCACCAATCGCACATGCCTCGTCTACTCTAGATAGGTCAGCTAACGCCAGTAGTCCCTCTCGGAACAAACCCCTTAAAGGGTGGTAGCTGACCATCTCCACAGTGGAAGGACTTCTGGGGGTCTCCAGACATGAACCTGATGGTGCAGTGATCAGACCACAGGACCTGATCAGTCTTGAGGCAATCAATCTCAAGACCCAGCTGGAACACCAGATCGAGTGTGTGACCATGTTGGTGAGTCGCAGAAGCAACCACTTGTGCCAGGCACAGTGATGACATCAACTGAAGGAGGTTGTAACTGAAATGTGAGGATTCATAATCAACCCAGGCATTGAAGTCCCCCAGGATTAAACACCTGGGGGACTCCAACTCCTGCTCGATGATGAAGTCCACCACCTCCTGTAGGAATTCTCCTCCCGACCCAGGCAGACGGTAAACAAGGATAATCCTGCAGCGTGCACCTGGACCTCCACGCACAGCGACGTACTCAAAGGATCTGGTATTACCAAGCACCATGAAGCCCAGACTGGATCTAAAAATGATGGCCACTCCCCCCCACCCCTGCGATCCTTCCTTGGGCAGTGCACTACAGAGTACCTAGCGGGGTTGGCTGCCTCTAGAACCAGACCAGCATTATCACCTAGCCAGGTCTCAGTGATGCAAGCCAAGATGAAGAGTGAAGACACGTCTGCGGTCCAGAGAGGATTACGGCATTGGACCCTTGGTGGGTAAGTAAGAGTAGGGGGGGTGCTGAGCGTGAGGGTGAGGGGTGGGTTAAATAACTGTGCAACAGACATCAATGGATGTTTTTCCTTTTTACAGGTTTAAAAAAATAAAAAAAATGATGAGTGGCAGTTTTCTTTATTACAGGTGGTAACACTGGGGGATTGAGCACCCCCAGTGTCAATGTTATATTTGGAAGCACTAGGGGTGGGCTTCCTGGTGGTGCATAACTAAAATGGGTAGGGTAGGGGGTAGCAGCTGGCATGGGGGATTAGGTGCCACCATGCCATAATAAGAACATGAGTTGGGCTTGGGGGGCTGGCAGTTATGGTAGTGGATTCTGCAACAGACATCAATGGACGGTTTTCTCTTTTACAGGGTTTAATGCAACAAAAACAAAAGGTTAAGACATTATTACATATGAGTACTTCTAATGTTAAACAGCAGTGGACAGAGCACAACTGGGTGTAATGATTAAAGGTCAAGTGTGGCTAAACATTTTAATATGCAAGATCACCGGGTAGCCACATTTTCATTCCAAGGAATCAAAAGGGGTGTTTTTTACTGGGCTAAGGGACAGGCTTCTGATGTTGAAACTCAATCAGCTGCTTGCTGACTGGCCAGCTTCATGCAAATCAAAGGACCGAAGCCCTCTCTGATTGGAGCAGCTCGGTCCTTTGAAGTACAAGAAGTTTCCACCCAGCAAGCAGCAAGCGGTGTCATGAATGAGTGTGTGGTCATTGGTCTAGACTGCCGAGACCCTGCTATTTTGAAGTACAATGAGCTCAGCAGTGACACCCCCCTCCAAAATCCGCTTTCAGTGTGTAACAAAACATTTGGTACGCATGCGCATCAAACATAAAAATGATGTGTTTTCAAAACCAGTCTCTGATCTCCTTTCTGATACATTTTCTCTGTTCTCCAGCTCACTCACTCCAGTACCCAGCACATACAGCACAGAACATCCTTTCAGCACAAGACTAACAGAGGGACTACCCAACTTCAGGCATACCTGTGGGGATGTATGCGGATGACATCATTTTTAGTTTTTTTATTTTTGTTCTTGAAATCAAATTTAAAATAGTTCTGTATTCTGTTAAATATTGTAGTGATTTATAATATATTTACATGTATACTTTTGGGTGTTTCTTACTGAATAAGAAGTATTCGCCAGTGATCGGCAATTACAACTATGGTGTCCCTGGTCTCCTAGATTGGCCAGTATTTTCAGGAGGTGTTTTCCTTACCACACTTTGTCCAGTCCACCATGGCTCCCCTCCCCCCAATACTGATAGTCTTATAACTGTAGCCTCAGTAACGCTCTTGGCATTTGATATTAATGGTATGCATAATCCCAGTCGACAAATGAGGATAATGCAGTATGTAAAGAAGGATCATCCTGATTCAATATTTTTGCAAGAGATGCATCTATCACAGGAGGAGCATGCAAAGGTGGGCATATATGGTTTTTCCACAACTGTGTCATCCTTCTACCGCAGGGGTGAATGGAGTGGGGTAACTAGCCTTATTCCAGGTTCCACCAGATTTCACATACAAGATTCCTATTCTGACCCAGATAGTCGATATGTGATTGTAGTGGGGGTCTTTTGTGAGACCCTGGTAACTCTGGTGAATGTCTACCAGCCAACCCAGACAGATAAGGTGATGGTACAGTCCTTCAATAAGGTTCTCTCTCTGATGCAAGGGCAATTAATAATTGGGGGTTGGGTATAAATTTAATCCTGAATCTAGAATTGGATACCACTTACCCAGGCAGGTTTTAGCTCACTCCAGCTCAAAAATATTTCAGGATCACCCTGGCTCAATTGGGCATTGTGGATGCTTGATGGGCTCTCTTTCCAAAGGGGAAGTCATACACACATTACTCAGGGTGCCACTCCAGTCATGCCAGGCTAGATTATTTTTTTATGACTTTGGAGAATTTAGGCACAACTAGAGATATTTCCGTGGCTCCCAGGTTTTTATCAGATCATTCTCCACTTAGTCTCAAGCTAGATTTGGGCAAACGTAGGAAGTACACAACTTGGAGAATGAATTTGTTCTTGCTCCGCGGGGAGTTGCTCAGTGGGGAATCTTTTGGGAGTTTCGTCCAAGATAAGGTGGAACAATTTTTGCTTAGCAGTGATACGGGCGATGCTGGAGACTCCATGCTTTGGGACTCCCTTAAAGGAGTCCTCTGGGCAAAATCATTTCTTACTCTGGTAAACAGGTCAGAGAGAGAGAGAGAGAGACACTAAATTAAAGGACCTAATGGGAACATTTGAGACATTGCAACAGTTGCAGGGGGAGGGGGACAGGGGAGTAGACCTCATTATCTGAAAGACACAGCAGCATATTCAGGGCATAATTCACCATAAGACTGAAATGGTCTTAACCTATTTAAAGCAATAGGATTATGAAGGGTATGAGACAGGGTCTTGGTGCTTGGCCAGGCAGCTCAGGGCTAAAAGGAAGCATGTATTCCCAGCTTACATGACCCAACTTCAGGCAAAGTCACTATCCACATTGACCAGACAGAGGCCATTATGAGCTGTTATTACCAGGAATTATATATAGCCCAGTCCTGAAAAGGCTCCTCTTTTTCACAATACTTTTCGAAGTTACAGATTCCATCATTACAACCTGCACAGAAAGAGACCCTCTTAGCACCCATACAGAGTGAAGAAATTCTATCAGTCATCAAGGATGCCAAGCCAACAAAGTGCCCAGGCCCAGATGGCTTTGCTACATAATTTTATAAAGCCTTCATTCCCTTACTGTTACCTCCTCTAACCAGGACATTTCAAGTAGTTCAGGAGGGCAAGTCCCCCCTCCCATTCTGGAATTGGGCTGCTATAGCTGCACTCCTAAAACCTGGAAAAGACCCACTATATCCTTCTTCATATAGGTCTGTATCTATTGTAAATACTGATCATAATTTTTTTATGGTGGGATGGGTTACAGGTTTAGACAAAATTATCTCCACACTTGTCCATGGTGATCAGTCTGGCTTTGTTAGGCACAGATAAACATTTGATAATATCAGAACTCTCCTCTTAATGGAATATATGACACAGATGGACATCCCCAGAGTATTAAGCAACCTGGATGCAGACAAGGTGTTCGACAAGATGTCTTGGTCTTTTTTATGGGACACCCTGTCAAACTTTGATTTCCTGGCCCGCTTATTACAATGTTGCAGAACGTATATAATGCCCCACAAACATGGGTCCCAGTAAATGGCTCTTTATCACAGCCAGTTCATTTAATGCAGGGGACCCGTAGGGGTGCCCTCTATCCCCACTGTTACTTGTTCTCTACACAAAGCCACTGGCAGCAGCTATAGAACACAATAAAATAAAGTGCATCTCCCTCATGGCCAGTTTTGCGTTAATGAATATGTCTCCTAGAGGAATGCGAATCCAGAGCAATTAAAGAATTTTGTTGAATATGTGGTTAGTCACATCCCACAAAGCTACAACCAGACTTTGGTTTCAGGAGGTCATACCTCCCTTGAGCAATGGATAGCTATTGTCAACTGGCTGTACCATTTGGAACAGCTGACTTTCTCCCTTCGGAATCATCTTCATAAATTCTCTGAAATATGGCAACCATGGACACTACACATCATTTTGTTCCGTAATATGTGGACATGTAAGCCAGTGTAATGATGGAAACACTGGACTTTCTATCACACACATGTCTTGTCTGTTGGACATCTGAATAGCATGTTTTGTTCTTTGAAACAGACAGAATGACCAAAGCATTATGTACTGGTAGTCCCAGTCTTGCTGTACTTTATACTGACTATATCATTTATAACCATTGTGACTGTTGTACTGTCTCTCTTCGTCATATAGTTCTAAGAGCTCGGCTTCACGGTCTCCACTGCTCCTGAAAGAACACTCCAGTGCTGTGCATCAGGATAAAATTAATCTTTATCTTCAAAAAAACAGCATCCAGCAGTGAGATGCACATACACCCTCCCTCAAAACCCGCAGCCAAATGTTTTTACCTTGAGAAAGAGCAAGTACTGTGCAAAAACGTTTGGCTGTGGGTTTTTAAAGAGGCTGCGTGTGCATCTCACTCCTATCAGGTCATAATCTTGCAGACGAAACCGTGCACATAAAGACCATGTTGTCAGTAGTGTGTATGGCTCTACAACGACAGGGGAATTACAGCAATATGAAAGTATCGCTACCCTCTGTCACTCACCAGAAATGAGAAAGTGGATGTAGCCACTGCTGGTCGGGTGCTTGGTCGAGCCACTCCCATGGTGGTGTGGCTAGAGCACCTGACACTGCAGTGGATGGGGTTGGGAGAAAAACATGGTTTGATTCCCTGACAGGGAATATTTTACTTTTCATATTTTTTTCTTGACCCTGTGTCTACAACCCCTCAGAGATGATTATAATAGTTCCGGGGGGTGGGGGGCAAGGGGGGAAGAGTCCCCCCAAAAACAAAAGAAAAACTTTCTGGTGTTGCTGCACACTGTGTGTAGGTGTGCAGTCTGCATGTGGCGTGGTTTCATCTGCGACATTATGACCCTATGCCCATCTCACTGCTGGTTGCTGTATTTTTGAAAATAAAGATTAGTTTTATCCTGATACATAGCACTGGAGTTTTCTTTCAGGAGGAGAGTAAATTATAAAGACGAGCTCCTAGAATTTTGTGAGTACTTCTTTTTTGCTTGGGCTCCAGTCTGGTGCTGTTTGTGGAGCCACCTCTTTGTTTGTTGGGTCTCCTTGTCATATGCTGTTATACACTATGTTGTGACAGTCCCTGTTTTTTTCTTGAAATAAATTAATACAATTGAAGTATAAAAAAGTTAACAAACAACTGTTACAAAAAAAAAGTTGAAGTTTTACAACATGTACTCATAGGTTTGTCATTTGTGAGAATTCTGACCTCAGATATTCAGCATAGTCCATTTGGTACCCTCCCTTATGAACGTGACAGGTCTCGTCTTTAAATTCCCTCCAAAACATGTTTTGCAGTCACACTGCAAAATCGCCTCTCAGAAGAGATTTTAAATTTTACACCTGTCATTCATAAGGTGGGGTCATAAAAAGACAATGTTGAGAATCTGGGGTCAAAATATAAAAAAAAAACAGTTAAGTTATAGGAATAAACGTATTTTTTCAACATTTACTCATAACTTTGTCAATTGTGCAGATCTGGGCTTTAAATTTTCAACATAACCCTCATATTACCTCACCTCAGGAACATTACAGGTGTCATTTTTCAAATCCACTCAGAAACATGTTTTTGCAGTCGCACCGTAAAATTACCTTTTGGACAGGATTTAAAGCAGCAGTGCAATGACAATGGGCTAAAATTTGATCACTCCTTTTTTTTTTTCCTAATCAATGAAAGATGTCTTCCATTTTATTTTGGTGGTGATATTTTCAGTTTCCATTATCATTTAAGAATTTTATGACAGTTTTAAAATAATTATTTCTCAAGAAAAAAAGATGACCACCTTATTTTTGCACAGAAATAATACTTAAGACCTGTGGAGTGTAAGAATCCTGACAATATGCAAATGTGCCACACACAGCATAGGAAGCATCCAGAAAACCCAAATCAACAGTTCTGCCAATATTTTTATATAACTATAGCAGAAAAGTAGCTTTTTGGAATAACTTTTTTCGTTGCATTGCTGCTTCAAAAAATTCCACCTGTCTTTACCATAACTTGAGGTCATAAAAAGACAATGTTGAGAATTTTGGGTCAAAATATAAAAAAAACAGCTAAGTTATATAAATACACATTGGGTGGGATATTCAGAAATGTGCCAGGCATGGGCGCAAGCCTGGCGCAGCGCAACTGGGATGTGCCAGGGCATGGCCCGGGCAATATTCAGTGGTGCTGTGCCATGGCTAAGCACCACTGAATATGGCAATGGGGCTGCCCGCACTGCACATGGCACAGTGGCACTGCGCCAGTGCAAGTAGCAAGTGAGGAGCTGGGGGTTGCGCCAGCACAAGTGCGGGTGCGCTAGGTGCAGCAACCATGATATTCAATGCTGGGCATGCAAATGAGGCCATTATGCATGCAAGGTGCAAATGGAGCCATTTGCATGTCATGATGGCCCCATCTGCATGCAGGTGCACTGATCTCTGGTGACTTGCGCCTGGCACCCTGCCAGGCTGCAGCCGTCGGGGACCGATGTCCCCTACCCCTCAGTGGGGAACACACCCCAATGCCCGATCGCAGGCTGTGGTCAACTACTGTATAAAAGTCCCTGGTGGTCCAGTGGACCCTACCCCATCGCCCGATCATGGGTGTATAATACAGAATCCCTGGTGGTCCAGTAAACCTGCTCCCCTGCCTGATCGTGGCAAATGAATAATGTAATTACCCTGGTGGTCCAGTGGGCCTGATCCCCAGCCTGATCGTGGGTTTCAGTTGTAAATAAATGCCCCAACGGGCCATCGGTACACTGTTGCGCCATGAGCAACCCCTTTGAATATTCCACCCATTGTATTTTTTCAACATTTACTCAGAATTTCGTCATTTGTGCAGATTTGGGCTTCACATTTTCTTCATAACCCTTGTGTTACCTCACCTTAGGAACATCACATGTCATTTTTGTTAAATCCACTCAGAAACATGATTTTGCAGTTGCACCATGAAATCACCTTTTGGATGGGATTTTAAAAATTCCACCTGTCTTTATCATAACTTGAGGTTATAAAAAGACTATGCTGGAAATTTGAGGTCAAGCTGTTGAGCCTATAGAAAGTGATATTTTGCCTTTCCGCTGGCCTATCCTAGGTAAATACTTTATAATACATGGGCTCTGTTTTTCTCTATATGCAAATCCAGGTAAAATTTGCCATTATAACCAGCTGGTTATAACAGCATTCACCCTCTGGGTTTTCCAAAGAACCAAAGTGCACCCTCACTGCTTCAGTGTACACAGTTTGAAAATGAAAGTGCCAGCTGCCCCTTTCAGCTACCTGCCCATGCAGCTCTCAGGCTGTGGCCTAATCTATGCAGGTGGGAGAAGGGGCTTGCAGTGAAAAAAACGGAGCCCAGCAATTATATAAAACAAAACCTAGGGGACTGTGTAAAACTCAGATTTTATACACATCCTCAGTATGGAATGCTATTATAAACCCCCCTTCCCCTTGGGATTTATGTAGCATCCCACACCTTGGGTGTGTATAAAATTCTCATTATACACAGTCCCCTAGATATTATTCTGTGTATGAAAATGGGTAAAACAGGACCCCAACCAAAAATGAAATAGTGCATCGCTATGCTATCCTGGGTACATATAGCCTAAAAATGTGTAAAAGTGGGACACCAATGAAAGTTAGAAACTGCATTTCCACTGGTCTAGCCTGGGTAAATACTGTATATTGCAAAAATGTGTAAAAGCAAGACCCCATTGAAAATGAGATTGCATCTTATTGGGTTAATCCTGGGTAAATATATAGCAAACAAATGCAAAAGCAGGACCCCTGTAAAGCACAACCCTCCTGAAATGTGCATCTATAATGCTGTATCTTGGGAAAAATACTCGAAGCCACTGAAAATGAGAAATTGCCTGTCAGCTGGGCTAGCCTGGTACCTTATAAAACTGGGTAAAAGAAAAGCATCACTGAAAATGGGATATTTCATCTTCATTGTGCTGTCCTGGGTAAATACAGTGTAAAAATAGGTAAAAGCAGGCCCTCACTGAAAAGAGGATATTACATCTGAGCTGTGCAATCTGGGGTAAATGCAGTGTCAAAATATGTCAAAGCAGGACCCTATTAGCCGTCCCAGTGGTGCGGAGGGCTGAGATGCTGGACGTCACACCTCACACCACGCCACCGACCTGGGGTTGGGAGCGACCTCTGGAGCTGGGAGTTGGCTGGGGAGGAGGAGGATCAAGCATCCCAGGGACCGCTCTCCTTCTCCAGGGAGGGTGGGAGGGAATGACTGCAGCAGTACTGGCTCCTGGTGGCTGGGGGGTGGTGCATGGCCTGTGATCCACTGTGGGGTCGGCCTTGAGCTGATGCTGGACTCGCTGGGTGTGGATGCACACATGAAGGGTCCTTGGCATCATTTCACGCCTTCACTGGGGAAGGGACAAAAAAAGCAAGAAAAATGCCAGTCCCCTGAGCGCGATGAAGGACAGATCTGACGCCACTTCAGTCATACCCTGGCTGCTCCCCTGGTATGCCTGCCCCCGGTCTTCCACAGCGTGAGGGGTACATACCCGCCACAACATGGCTGGGGAGGGGCAAGATATAGGGGTTTCAGAGCTCCTGGCTTCGGTAGGGGCAGCAGCCACAGAGAGAGCTGGATGGGGGGTGAATCATAGGTACAACCTCCCCCAGCTGAGGAACAGGCATATAAAGAGTATAACTAAAAAAAACCAAAAAATCAACAACGCAGGACCCTATTGGAAACGAGATATTGCATCTCAGCTGTTCGAACCTGTGTGTGAGTGCTGTATATAGTAAAAATGTATACAAGCAGTACCTCAGTACAGTGTTGTATAAAGTAAAACTGTAAAGGAGAGGACGGATGTGGTCTTTAAATAAATAAAATATCTTTAAATAAATAAAATTATAAAGGAGACATAACTGATGTACTAAGATTGTCAATAAACAGAGTTATGTAGCAATATTACATTTTACAATGTCTACTCATAACTTTGTCATTTGTGCAGATTTTGACTCCAAATATTCAACACAACCCTTTTGGCACCCCACCTCACGAACATGACAGGTGTCAGTTTTCAAATCCCATTCAAAGCAGGTTTTTGCTGTTGCTCCTCAAGATCACCTTTTGGGTGGGATTTAAAAAATGACTCCTGTCTTGATCATAAGGTAGGGTCATTAGAAGACTATGTTGAGAATATGGGGTCAAAATGTGACAAATCAACTAAGTTATATGAACACATGTTGCATTTTTCCTAAGTTTACTAATAAAACTTTCTTTGGGTGAGGAAGGATTTAAATCAAGGTGGGGAAGTGGATGTGGCTTACCTAGATTTCAGTAAGGCTTTCGACACCGTTCCACATAGCAGACTAGTAAGCCAGCTGGGTAGCTTAGGAGTGGGTCCAAAGGCGGTAAACTGGATTAAGAAATTGGTTTGGGGATAGGTGACAGAGGGTGGTGGGAAACGGAGTTCACTCCAAAGAAGGGAGGTTGATCAGCAGGGGTGCCTCAGGGATCAGTACTGGGATCAGTCCTCTTTAATGTCTTTATAAGTGACACTGCAGAGGAGCTGGAAGGGGAGGTCTGCCTCTTTGTGGATGACACCAAAATCTGCAATTGGGTAGATACTCTGGAGGGGGGGTGGAAAGGATGAGCAGAGACCTGAGAAAACTTGAGGCATGCTCAAAGGGTATGGCAGCTGGGTTTCCGTGCAAAAAAGTGCAAAATAATGCACTTAAAGGCACAGAAACCCAAGGGTAGAGTACAAAATGGGTGAAGTGGTATTGACGACCAACAAGGAGGAAAGAAACCTGGGGCTAATTGTTTTGGATGACCTAAAGGTAGCCAGGCAGTGTGACATGACAGTTGGGAGGGCTAGTAGGATGCTGGGGTACATATGGAGGGGTATCGCCAGCAGAAAGAGGGAGGTGGTGGTGTTGCCTCTGTAAGGATCACTAGTATGATCCAACCTAGAGTACTATGTCCAGCTCTGGAGACCACATCTCCAGAAGGACAGAGACAGAGTGACAGGGCTGTAGCTATGAATTTTGGGGCCCTGGACAAGTCACTTGAAATGGGCCCCTGTTTCCCAAACCAGCTAATGCCAGGGATAATGCTAGCTCCTCAGGTGGGCCCCTCCTGAGCTTGGGGCCTCGGGCAACATCCCCACTCCCCCCCCATTACTGCAGCCCTGCAGAGTGGAGGGAGGCAGTCCAGTGAAGGGCAACTAAAATGGTGCAGTCTTCATCAAAAACCCTACGAGGAAAGACTGAAGCACCTCAGTGCGTACACCCTGGAGAGAGGAGGAAGTGATAGGATATGCTAGAGAACTTTAAATACCTCACTGGGGTAAATAAGGTACAGGATGGAAGTATTTTTCAGAAGAAAAGGTGCTCAAGAACAAGGGGACATGATATGAAGCTGGAGGGTAGATTCAGGAGAGATGTGAGGATGTTCTTCTTCACAGAAAGAGTGGTGGATTCCTGGAACAGCCTTCCAGCAGAGGTAGTGGAGGTTTAAACAGTGGTGGGGTTCAAGAATGTATGGGATAAGCACAAGCGAATCACAGTGGAAAGGAAGAGGGGGAGAAAGAGCTGTAGTTCGGGCATGGTCTGTGGTAATAGTGTAGGTAGGGAGAATGGGGCAGACTGGATGGGCCAAGAGGTCCTTTTCTGCTGTTAAATTATGTTTCTATGTTTCTAACAGTGTCCTTTGTGCAGATATTTGCCCCAAATTTTCAACATAGCCCATGTGTTTATTATCCCACCTCATAAACATGATAAGTGGCATTTTTCAAATCCCCTCTGAAAAGTGTTTTTGCAGTCACACTTCAAAATCACCTTTCAGATGGGATTCAGAAAACTCCACTTTTCTTGAACATAACATTAGATCATAAAAAGACTATGTTGGAAACTTGGGGTCAGAATGTCAGCCTACAGAAAAAGAGATATTGCCTCTCAGTTGGCCTGTCCTGGTTAAATACATTTTAAAAATGGGTAAGAACAAGCCTACCCTCCCCCCCAAATAAATGAGATACAGCATCTCCACTGTGCTATCTTGGGTACATACAGTCTAAAACTGCATTACAAGGGGATGCCACTGAAAATGAGATACTGCATTTCTGTTGTGCTATCCTGGGTACATACAGTCTAAAATTACATTAAAAGGGGATACCACTGAAAATGAGACACAGCATTTCCACTGGACTTTCCTGGGTAAATATATTGCAACAATCTGTAAAAGCAGGACCCCACTGAAAATGAGATTACATCTCATATGGTCCATCCTTGGTACAAATATAGTAATATATACAAGCAGGACCCCAGGTCAGCAGAACCCTACTGACATGTACATTTATGCTGCTGTATCCTGGAAACAATACTAGACCCCACTGAAAAAGAGAAATTGCCTCTTAGCTAGGCTAACCTGGGTGGATACATTATAAAAATGGGTAAATGCAGGGCCTAATTGAAAATGAGATCATTACTGTTTGCACCTGACTTGTAAAAGCAGCGTTTACGTGACATTGCATTTTCCATCTGTGCTTCTCATGGTGTTTTTCTGCAGCCCTTTAGCCCCACTTGTAATACCAGTATGCTTTTCAATTACTCACCAGTCACCTAACCCCCTAATCAGTTGCTGTGGCAGGGCCATTGTTGGTGGGCTCAGCTGTGCTATTTAAATTAGCCCCTTGTACACAGCAGCATCTTGGAATCTGCAGTGGCTGTGTACTTTGGCTGAATATTACGAAAGAATATGGAGACTGCCAGAGTCAGCCATAGCAACTGGGGCAAAGGGCCAGGAACTCTGTCTGGTTTGCTGTGTTTGTTTGATATTAATATTATTTTAATTTTTAGGTAGTTTTAATTGCTAAAATGTTTTCTACTGGCTATTATGCTATATTGTTGTTATCGGTATCGATTGGGGTACTCAAGGTTGAGGAAGGCAGTACAATCGCTGGTATAGGATTAATTGGAACAGTTTTTGTGGGATATGCACTTATAATGGGATAACAATAAGTTCACTTGGTATCGATTTTTAAAAAGTTTTTTATGAGAAAACAAGGGTGGGTTTGCATGGACTAGTTTATAAAAATTATTTGTGGAAGTTATCAGATGGGGAGGTACTTTGCCTGATTCTGAGAAACATGAAGTGTAACCATTCCAAAGACAGGAGAGACAGGCAGGGGAGAAGAGGGGGAGGAGTAGCTCTCTATGTAAAGGAAGGGATAAAAGCAACTGAACAAAAGAGTAAACAGGGAGGAGAGGAGGCACTGTGGGTCACCTTGGAGACTGGAAAGGGCACCACAATCCGCACAGGGGTTGTGTACAGACCCCCATGTCAGGGGGAAGGAATGGACAAGGATATGATAGAAGGCATTCTTAGAATGACAGAGAAAGGGGAGACACTGTTGATGGGAGACCTGGATATGCCAGATGTTAACTGGAGCACATTTGCTGCAGCCACATCCAAGAGCAGGGCCATTCTTGATGCCCTACAGGTGGCAGGCATTAGACAGCTAGTTTCGGAACCCACTCGTGAGGGAGCAATCTTAGACCTCGTGCTCTCAAACGAGGGCAGTGAGAGGATCTCAGATCTAGAGTGGGTTGCCATCTGGGGACAAGTGACCATCAAACAGTGTGGTTCACGTTAAACTCAGCTACAGAGTCAAGCTATACAAAGCGAGGGTACTGGATTTTAGGAGGGCTGACTTTGGCAAGATGGGAGAGTGCCTCAGAAAAGCACTAGCAAACAGGCTAGAAGGAGGTGTGGAGCAACAATGGGGAATTATCAAACTGCCATCACAGAGGCAACAAGCCTTTGTGTGAAGCAAATAAACAAATCAAATGAAAGAAAAGCCACTATGGTTCTCAAAAGAGGTGGCTGTGAAAGTCAGGAAGAAAAAGATAGCATTCTGGAAGTATAAGGAAACACAGAAGGAGCAGGACAGAGAGCTGTACCAGTTAAGGCAGAAGGAAGCAGGGAGGGAAGTCAGAATAGCAAAGGCCCAAACTGAGGAAAAGATAGCCAACTCAGTTAGAAGGGGATAAAACCTTTTATAGGTACATCAGCGGCGTGAAAAGACAAAGGGAGGATAGTGAGGCTGAATAGAATGAGCGGTGGGTGGGCAGAGGGGACAGTGAAAAAGCAGGAATACTGAACGAATATTTCTGCTCAGTATTCACAAAGAGAAGGGAAGTGCCAAATCCAATTAACAGAAGCCTCTTGATAGGGGTGATCCCAGTCCTTTCACAGAAGAAAGGGTTCTGCAAGAACTCCTAAAACTGAAGGTGGACAAAGCAATGGGTCCTGATGGAATTCACCCCATAATTCTAAAAGAATTAAGGGAGAACTAGTAAAACCACTGGCTACTCTTTTTAATAAATCATGGGAGGATGGTGTGGTACCCGAGGACTGGAGGAAGGCGGATGTGATTCCCCTTCACAAAAGTGGGACCAAGACAGAGGCAGGAAACTACAGACCTGCAGTCCGACCTCTGTGGTAGGGAAAGTGATGGCGTCACTTCTGAAGGAAAGAATAGTTGAGTACCTAGAGGCCAGTGGAGCACAGGACAAGGCAGCATGGGTTCACAGTGGAAGGTCATGTCAGACAATCTAATAGATTTCTTTGACTGGGTGACCAAAGTAGTAGACCAGGGAGGGGCTGTGGACATGGCCTACCTAGACTTTAGCAAGGCATTTGACACAGTCCACACAAGATTAATAGTCAAATTAACCAGCCTGGGAGTGGGACCCAGGGTGGTAGCCTGGGTAAAACACTGGCTAGACAACAGGGCCTTGAAGGTAATTGTAAATGGAGTCCACTCTGAAGAAGGGGGCTACTAGTGGGTTACCATGAGGGTTCAGTATTGGGTCCAGTCCTATTTAATGTCTTCATCAGTGACATTGCAGAGGGACTGGAAGGAAAAGTATGCCTTTTTGCAGATGACACAAAGATCTGCAACAGGGTTGATACACAAGGAGGCGTGGAAAGAATGAAAAGGGACTTGGCAAGGTTGGAGGAATGGTCAGAAGTATGGCAGCTAGGATTCAATGCAAAGAAGTGCAAAATAATGCACCTGGAAACAAGAACCCAGGGGAAGAATACACAATGGGTGGGGAGGTAGTAACAACAACAAAAAAGGAAAGGGACCTGGGGGTAATCATATCAGATGACCTTAAGGTTAGCAAGCAATGTGAGAAGGCAGTAGGGAGGGCTGGGGGTATACTGGGATGTATAGGGAGAGGCATCATCAGCAGAAAACAGGAAGTTGTTATCCCTCTGTACAGACAGTTGGTGAGACCCCATCTGGAGTACTGTGTCCAGTTCTGGAGACCCCATCTCCGCAAGGACATAGACAGGATAGAGCAGTCCAGAAGAGGCAACTAAAATGGTGCAGGGTCTGCAAGAGAAGCCGTATGAGGAGAGACTAAAGGAGCTTAATATGTATACCCTTGAGGAAAGAAGGGAGGGGGGGGACATGATAGAAACTTTTAAGTACCTCAGTGGAATCAACAAAGTCCAAGAGGGTAGTCAGAAAAAGAGACTTGCAAGAACAAGGGGACACAATTTAAAGATAGAAGGAGGGCGGTTCAGGGGCAATGTGAGGAAGTATTATTTCACAGAGAGGGTAGTGGATGCATGGAACAGCCTTCCTGAGGAGGTTGTGGGTTCTAAAACTGTGGGAGAATTCAAGAATGCATGGGACAGACATAAGGCAATTCTTGTGGGGGGTAGGAAGAAATAGACTGTTGGTTAACTAGGATCTGCGGCCTATCCTGTAGATAGGGAAATGGGCAGACTAGATGGACCTAGCGGTCCTTATCTGCCGTCAAAGTCTATGTTTCTATGTTTAAATGTATGGAAAAATCTTATAGGCAGAACAGCAAGTTCGAATAAGGTTGTTGATTAACTTGTTTGCTACTGATATCTGGCAATGTGCATATGAAACTGGGCCCTGAAAGTAAGCAAATGAATCAGATTGGAAAGAAGGCTGGTCTGTATTTAGTACCTTTAAACATTGGCAGCCTTTTACTAAAGTTAACTGAATTTCGTGCATGGGTTGGGGTGCACAAAACAGATGTCATTATGCTAACTAAAAGGTTGCTAACTAAAATAAACTAATGATGCAGTAGTGGCCTTGGAACATTACTCAGTAGTTTGCATGGATAGGAGGAGTAAAAAGGGTGGTGGCTGTTTAATTTGTGTTAAGGATAATTTTATGGTAGAAAGAGTAAATATTAGAATATACAAACCGGAATGTGAGTTCCTGTCAGTGTCATCGAGGCAAAAGTCAAGAAGCATAGGAAAACAAGGAGCAGTTATAAAATTCACAAGTAATGTTTTGTTATTTTCAATAACAATAAAATTAAAAAATAAAATTGTGCAGGATAGCTCATACACAGGCAGTTCAAACAAAACAAAGTGGTTCATCTGACAGTCTTTTTTTAAATCTCTCTCTCCCTCTCTCTCTAATAAAAGATTTCCCTCCCTCTCTCTATGTATGTGTATGTATATATATATATATATATATATATATATATATATATATACACACACACTGTATTTCATGGCAATTAATTTGTGCATTCTGAGCTTGTTAAGATACCTCCTGTTTTTCACAAAATGTATCAGAACTTAATTTCTTTCCTTGTTGGTGGAGCAAATTAGAACATTGGGGGCCAGATATTCAAAACTTTGCACCAGGCAAAAATCGTTTGCACAGGTTTAGCGTGGGATTAGTGCGGGTCTGCTATATTCAAAATGCCAAATAGCACAGGCAAACTGCATTAGCGCTGGGAAAGATTATAATGTATGCAACGGGCAAAGTGACATGAATACAGGCACAATGCTATATTCAGTGACTAGCGCCGCGCTAAGTGGTTTTGCGTGACCTAGCGTGACACTTAGCGCGGTGCAAATTACCGCCCAGGAAAAGCTTGTCTTAACCCTGGGCAATCAGATTTGCACGACACTTTGGCTTTGCGCGGTGTTTGCATGGGTTTTGTGCGACCCTAACAAATCAATATGACACATAGATAAAGCCAAACATAGAGGAAGCATGCTGCTAACCGATGGCATCACAATGATGCCATCATCTGCCACCAGTCCCAGCCATGCCAGGTAGTAAGTGGTGACCCTGCCACCAGTGGACAGCATGGCAGTGTGGCCATACAGTACACACCTGCAGACCACACATCTGTGGACGCAAACAGATGCCAGTACACACATGTAACACTGTGGGTATGGAGGATGTTGAGGGGAGCGTGTATGGGTGGCGAGGCTGTGCCACAGACCAGGTGTGGCCACAAGGCTGGGACACATCATGCAGTGCACATGGGCCAGTATTGGGAATACCCCCAACACTAGTGTGCCTTTTCAGAGAATATATGCCCCCCGGCCACATACCGCACAGCTGTACAACTGCCACAGCACACAAAGCCAGAAATATACATGTCACTGTGATCATCCCATGCCACAGGTACAGCATCTGTGGGTCACACAACAGTGTAACAGTAATGTCCACTGTCAGTAAACACCTGCAGGTTGGGCCTGTCACTGTGTACAATGTAATTATCATCACTGCCCTACACACCATAGGCAGTGCTGTGTCCCCTCACACTACTGGCCCCTTGCTACTGTAGTGTCTGCTGTGCCTGTAGCATGCCCTACAGTGTATGACAGTTGCATGCAGCACCACCACCACCTGTGCCTATGCTGTCTTGTCCCCTGGGGTACAATATGCTTTGCGATGCTGTACTGTTTTCATGTAGCCTGCAGCTATCATCGTGCACTGCCAGACTGACCTACAGGTGGAGCTGTGGTTGGACCTGGTTAGCCCCTGTACTTCCAGACTGACCTACAGGTGGCTCTGTGGGACCCTGCAGTAATGCTGGACAAACTGCATGCAAATCAGGGTATAATGAGATACTAATCTGGTTGTTTGCCCAGAGACTACCTAAGTAGGCTCATTTGCATGGCACTTTTGAATATGGCACATTTTAGCTCTGGGCAAACGTGTTTGCCCTGGGCTAACTGCTTAGCTCCACGCTAATGTGGCGCTAATGGTATAGGGAATAATATACAATTTTGATCACTGTTGATTCACATCTGCTGCTTCCTGCAGCTGTACTGAGTCCATGCATTTGCTGGCACACACATTGGCCATGTAGTTCATCTGTACCTGTCTTCACGTTGCTGTGCACTGTGTTGTTGCTGTGGGTTGCACTTCCTGGTTGCTTTATTCAGTGCTGTCACATTCCCGGGCTATTTTTGCCCTGCACTCCCAGACCAGTTTGCCCAGCTTCCTTAGCCTGCAATATTCAGCAGGATTAGCACCGGGGCTATTTCCATTTCAATATAGCTTGCTCTGTGCTCCGGGCTAAGTTTGCCCGCCGGGCAGGGCTAATTTAGCCCCTGGGCAAAGTTTTGAATATCTGGCCCTGTGTCACCAAACTAATCTGTTGACAACTCTGTAAATGAGTTTGTGGAGGTCAAACTGCATCTCAGGGTTAACCCCTGAGATTCAAATAGCTTTTTGCAATCATTTCAACAATAAATCTATCTGCATTTTCAAACCAAGGGATCCCATCTTCACATATCAATCCACATACATTCCTAAAACCACAAATAAGCAAGGGAGGAAAAAATAGAAATAACAAGTGAAAGCAGGGTGACAGCAGGAGGGGAAGAATTGTGAGACTGTCAGAGTGATCATTTCCTAGGTCTCACAAGAAAATCTGATTGCACAATCAGCCAGCCAAGAGACAGAAAAGGAGAGGATAGAACAGATCCTTGCTTTTAACTCTTTCTGCATAACAAACAGGACAGGGTCTTATTCAGCCTTGTCACAGGCAGTTGCTGTTGTTGTTGGAGGGGTTAAAAAACTAATTGCTGGGGTTGTATACATTCCACCAAAGTATAGAGAAGTTGGGATAGATAGCTTTGGTGAGGACGTAACACAAACAGCAATCTTGAAAAATTGCTTTTTGGAGAGTTTAACAACAGTTGGTCAAATAAGGCTAATACTATGATTAGGGATAAGAGCACCATTAAATTTGGTACAAATAGTGACTGACACCATCAGGACAAATTATAAAACAAATTCAAGCTCTTTATTGCATCGGGTACTAGCAAGTAATTGCACATGTGAAGAAAATAGTAGCGCTTCCAAATTATCTGAGTGATCATTCTCCTACACTTTGTCATTGGATGGTTAAAATGGACAAGCCAAAACTGAAACAGTTAGTATTAGGAAAATTACTGCAGGTAAAATAACAGCATTTAAGCAAGTGTTGAACTGTGTTCATTGGTCATTTATTGATAATACTCCTTTTGATAATACTCCATCAGTTAATTTGGTACTAGTCTTTTCTATAACTGAATGTAACCAAATTTGTGATAAATTTGCACCAATGAAGAAAGTAGGGAAACGGGGAGAGACTTTAAATTAGTTAAGAGGGGAGATTAGACAACTGAAGGGAGAGAGGGACAGAATGTGGTTAAAGTACAGGTATAACATTTTGGAAAGGGATAAAATTAGCATATAAGCAAATGTGAAATAGGTGTGAAGTGGTTATTCAGAAAGCTAAGGGAAAGGGAATGTTGTTTAACCAGGAGTAGCACACTAAGCTGAAGCTTGTTTCCAGATACAACCTAGGAGCACAAGGAAGTTAAGTGACTTGCTCAGGATCACACAGTATGCACCTAGGTGGCTGTGGGATTCAAACCCAGGTCTCCAGATCGGCAGCTCAGAGCCTTAACCCACTGTGCTATACTGTCTCCTCCTGGCAAACTATTCCCAACAAAAACAAAAGGTGGGAGCAGAAAAATCCTAGAAAGTTTCAGGACAGTATTAATCAAATTCTAGGAAAGGATAATAAAAAGGTTCTTATGTCACTGCAGAGTGTGGAGGGTTTATTAGTATAACCACTTGATGTAGCAAATTTATTTAATACCTTTTTTAGTTCATTTTCTACACAGGCTAAATCTGCCTATGTGGATGACAAACAACTGAAAAAACTAATATGGTTGATAGAGTATTTTACTTTAAACAGGTTATAGAGAAGGAAGTAGTAAAGTATTTAAATAAAATGAATACAAAAATACAGGTAGGGAGTAACGGTCTGGACTATGTCCTTTTGAAAACAGCTATTACGGAGGTGGCAGTTTCCAATTATAAAAATTTCAGCTTACAACTGTGCACACGTGAAGTCCAAGATATTTGGAAACAGGTGGTGGTCTTTGTGTTTAAGGGACAGGCTAACACAGCAACCAGCAACTATGGGTCGATTTCAGTTTTGCCCTCACTGTCCAAAGTCTTGGAAAGGATTGTGTGTGATCAGTTGATGAGCTATGTTGAAGACTGTGATGTGTCGACTAAAGCTCAACATGACTTTCGAAAGAAATGTAGTACTGTATCTACCCTACTAGAGTATACTGACTTTTTGAGTAGTGCCTTGGATAATGGGAATAAGGTCAGAGCAGTCTATACTGACTTGTCTAAAGCTTTCGATTTAATCGACCATCAGTTGCTTGTTGACAGGTTATTTGTACTTGGGATGTTCAGCAATGCATGTAGTTGGTTCCAAAATTATTTGACAAACAGAACACAGATAGCAAAAGTAAGCAGTATTATATCTACATTAAACACTAGTCACACTAGAGTTCCACAGATCTCCATTTTGGGACCTCTGCTTTTTGGTCTGTTCTTGAATAATTTGCCTTCTGCTTGCCAGGACCACAAAAACATACTTTACACTGATAAGGCAGTCCTGGCAGCCATTGTAGAGACATTGCACCTCTTACTGGGCCTCTCCAAGACTATTTTGTGAATGTCCAGGACTGGTTTACTAGGAGTAGGCTAGAGATGAATGTTAAAAAGAAACTCAGTCCATGGTGTTCTGTAGATCTAAAAAAAACTGGAAAATGTGAACAACTGAACATCAAAGCAGTTACAGGCAAGGTTCTGGAGCTAGTCCGGTCTCATAAATATTTGGGTATTCATCTGTACATTGCATTGTCTTTTGCCACACACATAGATACGGTGGTAGAGAAAAGGATTAGGCCTATTGTACAGAAATAAAAGTAATTTTTTGCAGGAGACTCATAAATTGGTAGTTTCTTTCCATAATAGATTATGGTCTGCCTACCTTTGCCATGGCCATGGACAATGCACTGTCCAGATTGAGGATAGCATATAACTACACTAGGTTTTAACTGGGTGTAAAACGAGATGTAAATCACTGCATTCTTTATCAACACACAGGTTGGCTTCCTTTGTGTGCTTGAATTAAGTATATATTTGATGGCTTCTGGTGCTGGAAAATAAGTAATGGTCAGAGTACTAGCAATCTCAACATGACAATGACTAAATGCTCTAATGTTTATAACACTAGATCTACAGAGAATGAACATCTTGAAATACCTTGCTGCAGAACAGTCCAAGGACAAAAGGTTCTTTTTATGGCTGTGGGCGGAGCCTACAGCCATTCTGCTATCTGTAGCTTGAAAATGGAGTTTTGTGGAACACCTTTTTTTGGACTTTTCAATGTATCCTTCCACATCTACAAATCACTATGACAACTAAAATAAAATAATCCCTTCTTTCTATTTAGAATGTTGGAGACATAACTCCAAGCTGCTTATCAGATGGCCATTAGGAAACTGAAATAGTTTGTTAAATATTGGTTGCCTATTAAACTGGAGATTTGTTTACTCTCTTTGAAATGCAACAGATTGCACATTTAAATGTCTAGCATTTAATTTTTTTTTGCTTCTAACTATAGTTGGGGATGAATATCTTTCAAGAAAGAGACATACCTCATAAATGTTACCCTTTCCCAGCAAATTCTGTAAAGATTTACACTGTTTTTCAACCTCTCAAGACCTATGTGATAAAATGGCAGGTCTTCAGTGACCTACCCAGACTAAATATATAAATTTGTTTTTGACAGAAAGGGCTGTGGCCTACTTCCCACACATAACAGATAAGAGCTACTGAGATGTCTTATAGTAAGTGTGTGTGTGTGTGTGTGTGTGTGTGTGTGTGTGTGTGTGTGTGTGTGTTTGAGGGGGGTGAAGAAACAGTCAAACTCCTGGCAAGGGAGTCCTCATCTAATGAATTAACTGCTGAGAAACCATGAGTGATACAGAAGCAAATGATTTGATACCTTTTATTGGACCAACATAGATGTAATAAAAAGAACTTATACCATTTATAAAATTCCTGATCAAACAACTGCAAACAGAAGACTGTTCTTTTGTCATTTTATAATATTATATACTGAGTATATATTTACTGAGTTGCTTTATCAGGGCCTGGAAAAAAATAATAATATTTACTTAACTCACTCAAGATTCCATCAGGTGAACAGAAAAAGTCTATAAGAATTCATCTAAAAACTAAGAAAGAAACATAGACTTTGATGGCAGATAAGGACTGCTTGACCCACCTAGTATGCCCATTTCCCTACCTACAGGATAAGCTGCAGATCCTAGTTAACCAACAGCCTATTTCTTCCTACTCCCACAAGAATTGCTTCATGTCTGTCCCATGTATTCTTGAATTCTTCCACAGTTTTAGATCCCACAACCTCCTCAGGAAGGCTGTTCCATGTGTCCACCACCCTCTCTGTGAAAAAATACTTCCTCACATTGCCCCTAAGCCGTTCCCCCTCTATCTTCAAATTGTGTCTCCTTGTTCTTGCACATCTCTTTTTTTCTGAAAGATGCTACCCTCTTGGACTTTGTTGATTCCACTGAGGTACTTAAAAGTTTCTATCATGTCCCCCCCTCCTTTCCTCAAGGGTATACATATTAAGCTCCTTTAGTCTCTCTTTGTATAGCTTCTCTTGCAGACCCTGCACCTTTCCAGTTGCCCTCCTTTGGACTGCCTCCATCCTGTCTATGTCCTTGTGGAGATGGGGTTTCCAGAACTGAATGTAGTGCTCCAGATGGGGTCTCACCAACTGTCTGTACAGAGGGATAACAACTTCCTGTTTTCTGCTGGTGATGCCTCTCCCTATACATCTCAGTATCTCCCCAGTCCTCACTACTGCCTTCTCATATTGCTTGCTAACCTTTGCAATGTCACTTATAAAGACATTAAAAAGGACTGGACCCAGTACTGAATCCTGCAGTACCCCACTAGTAGCCCCTCTTTCTTCAGAGTGGACTCCATTTACAATTACCTTCTGTGTCCTGTTGTCCAGCCAATGTTTTACCCAGGCTACCACCCTGGGACCCACTCCCAGGTTGGTTAATTTGATTATTAATCTTTTGTGTGGGACTGTGTCAAATGTCTTACTAAAGTCTAGGTAGGCCATGTACACAGCCCCTCCCAGGTCTACTACTTTGGTCACCCACTCAAAGAAATCAATTAGATTCGTCTGACATGACCTTCCTGCTGTGAACCCATGCTGCCTTGGGTCCTGTGCCCCACTGGCCTCTAGGTACTCAACAATTCTTTCCTTCAGAAGTGATTCCATCACTTTCCCTACCACAGAGGTCAAACTAACAGGTCTGTAGTTTCCTGCCTCTGTCTTGCTCCCACTTTTGTGAAGGTGAATCACATCCGCCTTTCTCCAGTCCTCAGGTAGCACACCATCCTCCCATGATTTGTTAAAATGGGTAGTCAGTGGTGTCACTAGTTTTCTCCTCAATTCTTTTAGAATTCTGGGTTGAATTCCATCAGGCCCCATTGCTTTGCCCACCTTCAGTTTTAGGAGTTCTTTCAGAACCCTTTCTTCTGTGAAAGGACTGGGATCGACACCCCTATCCAGAGTGCTTCTGTTAATTGGATTAGGCACCTCCCCCTCCTCCTCTTTTGTGAATACTGAGCAGAGGTATTCGTTCAGTATCTCTGCTTTTTCACTGTCCCTCTGTGCCCACCCACCATCCATTCTATTCAGACTCACTATCCCTCCCTTTGTCTTTCTAAGCTCCCTGATGTACCTATAAAAAGTTTTATCCCTTTCTTAACTAATTTGGCTATCAGTTCCTCAGTTTGTGCCTTTGCTATTCTGACTTCTCTCCCTGCTTCCTTCTGCCTTAACTGGTACATATATATATGGAAATGTTTCAAACTTATTTGCAATAAATTTGTTTACAGGCATTACTTGTATCTTTTGAAAGATTGTCTAACTTGTGATTACTAATTTTGAGTATAGTGCATGAAATAATGAGCTTGATTTTTATTATTTCATATCGTCCCCCATTACGTCTTATGCATATCATATAAATCCAAATCATTCCAAGGCCATCTTGACATATAATATTAATACTGAGCAGCAAATCGGAGCTCTTTTACTAATAAAAGGCTGCTGATATAATAAATAAAGAACAACGTCATAAATAAGGAACCAGTGGCTTATGGAAAACTCTACAGGGATTTGATTCTGCCACTGTGGGGAAAACACAAGGAAAATGAGGGCTTCTTACAGAGTAATGGTTATTTGGATCTGGGAGCACTGAATATTTCTTATCCTATATTTTGTATCCTGGATAGCACAGGGGAGATGCTATATCTCATTGTCACAGGGACGTTCATTTACACATTTTTGCACTGTATTTACTCAGGCTATCCCAGATTAGATGCAATATCTTGTTTTCAGTGGGGTCATGATTTTACCATTTTTATAATGTATTTATTCAGGGTACCTAGTCCAGGGCCCCTGTATTCAGCACATCCCAGTGAAAAAGGGAGATCTGCTATACAACTCCAATAATGTGTAGCAGCGTGAAATTCAAACATGCGGGATGCACCGGCCACAAGGGAATGGACCAGGGCACACACAATGATATGCCGTTCAAGTCGAGGGGGCAATCCCATGCATATGCCGTGCTGCAGCATATTTGGTGGGAATGTGCCCCTCATTGTCCAGAGCACTGCTGCCCACAGTTAGGCCATGAATAGCTGGCCTAACCTGGCCAGCCACCCACAGACAGGCTGCTGATGTGCACCCAGGTGCACAGCAGCCAGTCAGCTCTGGTGGTCTAGAGGTACTCTCTTTCCATCCCCAATCTAGTCAACTCCGTTTATATAGGGGAGAAAAGCTAGAAGAAAAATGAAAAAAGGTTTTATTAAACTTAAAACAAATACACTTTCACTATTTTTTAACTTGTTAAACATTACTAAATGCCTATTTTACTTGATTTATTATATTTGTTTACTTTCAATGTCCAATATGCCATTTTCACTCATTTCTATTATAATTGTCACTCATTTAAATTCATAACCCAACATTTTGTACTCATTTCTTTATGTTTTAAGATGTACCACTTTACTAGTAGTAATTATTATATTATAATAACTGGCCAGCAATGTTTCCCATTGCTTGATCCAGTTATAATTTGTTGTTATAACCCGCGGGTTATAACGACAAACACGCATCACCTCAATCACGTAAAAGCCACATCCTGATTGACTCTGCGTTCCTTGGAGGTGGGCAAAACAGCTCAAAAAACATGGCGGGTTCTCTTCCCATGGAGGGAGGAGCCGCCAGACTGGGACACCTACTCATTTTGTTAGGGTTTTTTAAAAAAAAAAAAAAGAGAAATGCATTTTGCTTATTTAAGAAATATCTGGTTGATCCTACCATTCCACAATCTCACCGCACAACGGCGAAAAAGTCTCGATCGCTACTGCCGTGAAGAATGGCTCTGACCTCCCTCCTTGAGGTAAGAACATCACGATCCCAATTGCAACATGAATCTGCTAAAAGTAAAAAATAAAACAAAAAAAACAACTCTAGAAATTAAAAGTACAAGAAAAAAAATCGAATGGGGAGACACACAGACTGTGTGTGTGTGTGTGTGTGTGTGTGTGTGAATCAGCATGTCTGTGTGTCAGAGTCAGACACAGGGCTGGAAAAAATTGCTGCCCAGCAATTATAAATAACAATGTATGGGGGAGTGTGCTTTTATTCAAAATTAATGTTTGTCCTCGGGGTGGGATGCTTTAATAAACCCCTCGGGCTTCACCCTCGGGGTTTATGTAGCATCCCACCCCTCAGGCAAACATTAATTTTTCATTAAGCACACTTCCCCATACATTATTGTATATATTATAATAGAAACGAGTGAAAATGGCATATTGGACATTGAAAGTAAACAAATATGATAAATCAAGTAAAACAGGCATTTAGTAATGATTAGCAAGTGTATACATCTAAAAATAAAAACTAGAAAATGCTGTGAAGATGATTATAAGATGCATACATGATACAAGGTGATGAACTATATAAAAAAATGATTTTTAAGTAGAACTTACAAAGAAGCAATAATGAATATTATGTAGAGTTTGTTTATCATTTTTCAAATGGATGGTATAAGAATTACATAATTTAAAGGGAAATTACAAATATTTTGGCCCCTAATGGTGGTGTTAAAAAGTTAGAAAAATAGTTTTGTATGAAAATTGGTGGTTCTCATAATAGGAGAAGTTGTGTTAATTTGTATATTTACATATATGTCTATTTACATATACGTTTCTTAAAACTTAAGGAATTATATATCTTTATATTAATATCATTGTCAAGATATATGAATAAGTATATTAAATGCAAAATGATCAAGTTTAAAAGTGTACAGTTTAACTTATTTGAAATATAATTATACATATGTTATAATGTTTTACAGTTCCCCTGAAGAAGCCTAATTATCTAGGTGAAATGTTGGGACTATTTACCTAAACTAAATCATTTATTTGAAGAAAAAGTGGTGTACTAGCCTTTGTTGTTAATGAGCATGCCAACATTGTTTGTATCTGGAACGTAGCGAAAATCAGCAAGCTCCACTCAAGACATATCAACCTAAGTAATATTTAAAGAAGGCAATTTCCCTGGACACCTCTCTTTTTTTGTGAATGGTGGGTTTGGCGCATTATCTATGTCAAGTACCCCCAAAAGGGAACATCCTTACATTTCAGAAAGGATCTGGGATATTATCAAAGAGAAAAGGTTGGACTGGGTCTTTTATGTGACTGTCTACAAGATCCAGTTAAGAAAACACTAATCTGGACCCCCTTTGGATGTAGTCATCACCAGAGCCCTGTTCTTGTGCAACTCCTCTGTTTAGGCAGGCCTACCATTGTTCAAGCACTTTGCCCTTATTCAAGATGTCACTGGGAAATGTACAAAGTACTATGTGGGGGCTACAGACTCTTTTGGTGGTGAGACAACAAAACCAGATCCCTAGTTTTACTACCCCCACGGTGGAGGACCCGCCCTGTAGAGGGTGAAGAACCATGAACTTGTTCATCATGCCAGGACTTCTGTTACCTGTTACTTTGGGACTAATGCAAGTGGGTGAGCTGTTCTGATACACTGTATAACTCTAACTGTTGTTAGTTCTTGCTGTTTGGAATAAAAAAGGGGAAAATAAAAGAGGACTATGGTTGTTACATTGTGGCTTAAGTCCTGGCACTACTACCATTTACGAACTATATATGGGACTTTGTTATCATATGTGTTCTAAATTGGGACTCTGCTACCTGATGGACTGAAGTGCCATCTAATTGTTTTGTACCTCAAAGGGAGGTATGGCAGAGTGTGTGAGAGTGAGTGCATGGGGGACTTATTGCTTTGGGTGGATGATGATGCCTGCACGTGTGTGTGTGTGTGTGTGTGTGTGTTTGTGTATGTAAGGTGAGTAGATGAAAACTACTGAAAATGGGGCAATATTGTTACATCTGTTTATTGTCCTGGCATGTTATTGATGTTTTTTTGTTTATAAAATTGTTTTGGGAGATGGTCTTGGGTATAGGTGGTGCAGTGTTCAGAAGCTGGATTTCACCCTGGGCAGCAACAAATTAGGGTATTTGGGATTTCCTGGGGTCTCTTGGTTGTGATTCCTGGTAACTCTCTTCGGGGGAGGCTGGTGGGAGAGTGAACATATTCTGCTGGCCCTCTCCTGTTAGGCGGCCAGGTACCCCATTCCCCAGGAGGGGAATGGTTTAAGAGGGGAGAGAGTGTAAGCCCTCCCCAGTATCATGACCCACTCCTTCCACCTCTTCCTTATTTGGGCCTGGGGTGCTGGCCATCTACTGCCAGGTTGAGTTAGTGGGGCCCCCCAAGGGTATTTAGGGCCTGGGTTTTTGGCGCATAGGGAGAGCTGGCAGGAGAGAGACACGGTACTATAGTGGTCAGGGCTCTGGCCCTAGCCCAGGATTCAGGCCTTGGTGACTCAGTGTCTAGTTACACTCAGGAACTGGGAGGTGGTGTGGGGTATGCGGCCGTTTGGGACTGGTTCCACGTTTGTGGGAGCCACGGCCTGGGGAGGACTAGGAAACCCGCCTTTTGCTCCACGGCACCGGGGCGGGCAGGCAGGGCCTGGTTCCTGGTAGACTATAGGCTTAGAGGTGATGGTGGAGACACTAAAGTGGTGGCAGCCTGTGGCATGGGGTTAAGAGACTGTGGCAGCCCTCCTGCCCCTTTACCCAGATGACACACCATTTGCCTTGTGGAGACAGCCTGTGTGGAGAGACAGGTGAGCCCGGTATGTCCGCTGGATCACCCATGTTGAGCCTGCTCCAGGGATAGCTAGGGCCTGGGCTCCATGCCCTATTGCAGAAGGGAAAGTAAGAGCCAAGAAGAGAAGCTGCAGCCTGTTTGGTACACTGTGTGAGAAAGGGTCTGAGCAGTGCAGGAGGTCGAGCTGCCATAATTGATAGGTCGCACTGTGTGTTTAAGGGATGTGTGGCCTACATGGTATTGCTGCTGCCCAAATCAGTGAGCGCCTCGGCTCCACGGGAAGTCCAGCTCTGTGGCCAGTTCAACCTTAAGTAATGTGCCGTGGTGGTTTGCCACCATTTGTGCTCGTCTCCAGTCTATGCCCCCAGCTCCTGGGAGCTCCTTTTACTTTTAAAATAAATTAATTTTGTTGTTCTTTTAATTAAGTGTGACCTCCCGATTTCTATGAGTTTATGATGCCTGTTATTAACCTGAGTTCTCCCCAGTGGAGACTCTGTGTGCAAGTCCTCCCCTCGGTGCTGCCGTGGTCTGCTAGTTCCAAAAGCTGAACGTACCATCAAGGAACCCTTTTTGCATCTAAACAGGTACGTGCCATCTATTTTTATTCCTGGATGGACTGCTATGCTGGGTCGCCTCTCCTCATTCCTATTTACCACCAGACCCCTAGACACAGGTGAGGAGGGGTGGCTTACACATATAAATCCATGTTTTTTGGACTTTCACAAAGGAAAGTAGTCATTTGAACAAATATCACATTTTTAACAGTCAGCCTCAAGTTTTCAGATCAACCAGTCATAACACTGCCTATGTTTTTTGCTAGATCATGTGCTAATGCTGGGGAAGAAAGCCTTTACACCTTAGATGCGAAAAGACCCATGAGCTTGTGTAAGTGTCAATGGAGTAAATAAGCACGCAGTAATACATAAACCAAAGCTGAATGGCTTCAAACACCTGTATTCATGTTTTCTCCAGCACAATCCACAAATCCTGTAAGTGTATTACTGTATTTATCAGGCCCTATGGAAGAATATGTTTCAGCTCTATGTATCACAATACACGGCACAGAGTCATTTTCTGTGCATCCAGGGTGTCCATTGGACACCAGTGAATGCACTAACACCCCTTTCCTGACACATTTCCCCCCCAATGCCCCCACCATGTGTGAAACCATGCAGCTGCACTGCAAGTCGGAGTTGGGGGCGGAGAGTGGTGTCATAAGGATGGGTCAGCAAAACAAGGTATTCATGATGGCTTTTATTTATTTATTTTTATTTATTTATTTCAGTCTTGGATTACAATACCTTTGAGCAGGAAACCGCTCATTTTCAAAGGTTCCACGTCAAAAGGGTGGGAAAACATACAATGAGAGCAGTACAATAGTCACTAGCTAAACAGATTATACAATAACAGGATTTAAGCATTCAACAACAGTGTGATAAAGGTAGGAGAGTAATATACAACACATTTAACTATATTTATTTATTTATTTATTGAATTTTGATGACCGGGTAGGCCCACTGGGCCCCGGAGGTCCCTTTTTCAGGGGCGACCCGGGTGAAACATCAACATTACAGGTAACGGATCAGTACAGTCATGTGATTGTAAAGTATAACAGTAAGAAATACATAGGTATACAGGCGGCAGGTAGTGTAAAACATGCAGGCAGTAAGGACATAGAGGTTACACATAATGAGACCGTTTTACATCCCAGGTTAGTGAATTAGGTTGAAAGTGCTCTGGTAGACAAGCAGAAGCTAAAGACCTGGGGTTAGCTTCATTGTGGGCATATTGGAAGGGGATGAGAGGACAAAAGTGCATCCGTCTTTAGGGAGGTCCGTTATGCTTCAGTAGGCTATGCAAGGTCGGGGTCTGATGAGCTACAGGATGGCTGTGCGTGGTCAGGTCCTGTAACAAAGACATGTGCTCCTGATGAGCAAGTGATCCTTGAGCTTTGTCCGGAAGCTGGTGACGGACCCAGCCTCCCTGCACCTCCAAGGGAGGTTGTTCCAGGTGGAAGGGGCGATGTATGCAAAGGACCTGGACCCGGCTTTAGTCCTGGTCTTGGAAACACGAGGAGAGTTTGGCCTGATGGCGCAGGCACCGTGGGTTGGGTTTCACCCTGGCCGAGACCATTCAGGCTGGGAGGTGTGGGACCCAGTAGCTTGAATGTAAGGCAGAGGTTGAGTAGGAGGCGAGCTTCCAAGACGGCCACCTGAGCCTAGATTGGGCCTCGCAGTGGTGAGTCTCGGGTGTGACATAGTGGCAAAGCAGACTATTTTGTTGTACAAGGTCTGCAGCCTCCCTAACTCCGTCACGCACGCCCTGGAGAATCGGGGCTCGTGGGTGAGCTTTGGGAAGAAATGCGCTTCTGGCAATGGCTACCCTAGCTTCAGGGATAATCTGGTCCTTTAGTCTATAAAGGATTCCAAGTTTCCATGGATGGCTTTGGTGATTTGGTCCACGTGATTTTTAGTGTGAAGCCTTGGTCCAGGGTAAGTCCAAGGTATTTGGTAGAGACCACCTCAAGTTTTATACCCCCTGGACTGGAGTTGTAGAAGATGTGACCTCTCAGATCCCAGGGATCTAGGACCAAGAGCATTACCTTTGTTTTGTTGGTGTTTAGAACCATTTGTTCAGAGTGAGCCAGTCCTCCAACTGAAGGATGTCTTCTTGGAGGGCTGTCTCAACTAGTAAAGTAGGAAGCTCTGTAAATGACCGCATCATCCACGTGCTGGATAACGCTACTGCTCCGAAGTGTGTGTGCAGATCATTTATGAACAGTGTAAAGAAGGCGGGGCCGGTTGACCCTTGAGTACTACTCCTTCTTTGAGTGGAGCTAGCTTGGAGACTTTATCCTCCCACTTGACCCTCTGAGTGCGCCCAGAGAGATAACTCTTGAACCATCCCAGTGAATGAGAGTCAAGGCCAAGTGAGCACATTTTTTGTAGTAGGAGGTTGTGGTTTACCAAGTCGAATGCTTTAGATAGGTCAATAAAGACTGCCCCTGTGCTGACCCCTGCATCATTATTGCTCAGGACATCGGCTGAGAGTTTAGTTAGCGCAGTATCCGTCCCATGCTTGGCTCTGAAGCCATGCTGTGATGGTGAGATTACCCGGTGGATTTCTAGGTATTCTCGGAGTTGGGAGTAGACTAGCTTCACCTGTACTTTTGCAAAGACACACAGCAAAGAGATGGGACTGTAGTTCTCAATGGGCTCAGTTGGCCCTCCCTTGTGTATAGGAATCACTAGGGCCTGTTTCCAAAGCTTGGGTATAGACCCCTCCATGATAGACCGGTTTATCAGCCAGGTTAGGGGCTTAGCTAAAGCTGGAGCCCCCTCCTTGAAGATTCTGGTTTGGATCCCATCGGGGCCCCCAGATCCTCTCGAGTGTAGGGATTTAAGGATGGTCAAAACCTCCTTTTCCCTGACCAGCCTCAGGTGAAACAAAGGACGGTCAAGGTCAGGGGGCTGTTGAGCGTTCGGCTCACTCCTCCTGTCAGGGGGTCCCATCTTGTAAGCATCCAGGTTCGTGAAGTAACTGTTAAGGGACTCAGCAATGAGAGATCCCCCATCGATTAATTGCCCATTAGCCAGGATTGGGCTGGGTGTAGTTTTTTTGCTCCCTTTGAGGAGTTCATTAATGTGCGACCAGAAGAGCCTGTTTTTAGGCTAGTTTTTTGAAGGTTGGTGATATAGTCTTTTTTAGCTAACTTTATGGCCTTTTTGCATTGGTTTCTAAGAGCCCTGTAACTGGCTAAGTCCCCCGGTAGCATTGCTTTCCTGTACTTTTTCCAGGCCTTGTCCCGGGTGGACATCAGAGCTTTTAGAGGAGGCAAGATCCACTTATAGCAGCTTCCCTTTACTCTGTGGGTTTTCATAGGAGCTAAGAGGTCAATAATTCTAGTGAGGGATGTCTGGAAAAATTTAACAGCATCCTCCAGGTTAGGAAGGTGTCTTATATTGCTCCAGTCGATCCCATTTAAGTACCCAATGAATTGGTCAGGGAGGAAGTTAGAGAAGTCCCTAGTGGTAATAATCCTAGGCGGGACTTTATTCACACAGTTCTTCCAGATGGCAAATACCGACGAGTGGTCGCTCAAGGCATCAGCCAAGGTCCCTGCCATTTTTACATTGCTGGGGGTAGAAGCCAGGACCCAGTCGATTATGGTGTGCTTTCCTGATGCGTGGTTCATTCTGGTCGGTAGGGAGATGACTTGGGTGAGGCGGGAGTCATTTAATATACCATTGATGGCAGACTTCTCCTCAAGGGCCCAGTTTAGGTTGAAGTCGCCCAGTAAGATAAGCTCAGAAGCAGATACTTCTGCTAGGTTCTTCAAGTGTCCCAGAGAACGAGGCGCGTTGATGGGGGGGCGTATGCGGCAGCTTATTTGTGGTGTAGCCCCACCTAGAGTGAGCCGTATAAGGATTGCTTCTATGTCCGGGGTCATGCCTTGGGGCATGCTAATGAGGGAGGATGTAATTGTGTCCCTCACATATACCAGAACCCCACCTGCTAGTATGTCTGGTTTGTAGACAGCTAGCCATGCTTGGACTTTGTGAATCTTAGGTCTCAGGCTGCGGATGTTCATATGCACCAACCTCAGACCCTTGGCTCCATCCCAGGCCTTATCTGATGGGGAAGAAATAGATACGTTAATTGTCCCTGGGCCTGGGTTAGGCTGGATGTCTCCCGCCAGTAGCAGCAGCGCTGCTAGCAAGCGCCGAAGAGTGAGGGTCAGAGGTGATAAAACCAGTATGGATGGGCATGGGGTTGGGCTCCTAATGAGGAGAAGGGATCGATAGAGGATCCTTTCTAGAATTCATCGCCACTAAGAGAGGGATGTTGCACCTGGAGGAGGGCAGCTGTAGTGACTTGCAGTATGCATTCCGCCCCCACAGGCATAAGGGGGCAGTTGGCATTACTAATGAGCCAATCCGTCCATAGTTGGGCCAGAATATAAATCAAAGCCAAGAGGATGCCCTTGTTCCAGTACCCAGGGTTCATTATGAAGCTTTTCAGGGCCACCTGCATGAATCTCAGGTCCCTGACCTAGTGGGTTGAGAAACCAGGAACTGGCGTCAATCCCTGCGGTTACAGGCGCATCGCAACGTCAGCTGAGGATACCAGAGCAGGTTCAGCCTCCAATCTAGATGTTAGGCAAGCCCGCACACAACCTTAGGGATAACGTGTCCCTGTCAAACCTACTGTTATTTTAGAACAATTAACTTTAGAGGGGAGACACCAAAGTCAGGTCAACAGCAGAGGTGCAGTTGGAGTATCACAGTGGGACAAATATTAGTACCAAGGATCCCTATCAGACTCTAGGTAGATGGGATTAAAACTATGCAAAACACATTTCCTATTATTAATTAAGAATAGGCAGCAAACCAGTTGGCTATATGCATTAAGCTTCGCAATCCAGATTTTTTTTTTTTTTATAGTCAAGGCCATTGATTTACGGTGATTAAAACAATGAAATTCTGTTTTCAAGACTTCAGATTCTGGAATTGCACCGGTGATTGTTACACTAATTTCTGGATTTTACCAGGATTCTGCCATCATTCTTTTAATATGTACATAAATAATCAGAATTAAATAGGCTTAATATACAGAGCATTAAATAAAGCAAACTGAAAATAGTACAGGTGCCTAAGCAAGGGATTGAAGGAAAAAATAAGAGGGAATAAGAACAGTAGGGAGAGGTTGGAAGTGAGGGGCAGAGGGGTATATTTGGAAAGGATTAGGTTAGAACAGGGAAACAGATAGCCTTTCTCAGGTGTAGTCACAGCTACTATTACCTAGGAGATGTTGTTGTAGTAGGATTTTGAAAGGGCCTAGTGTTGATACGGTAGTGAGTTCTGCACCAAGGTCATTGAACCAGAGGGGAGCCTGGTAAGAGTAGGACCACTGACCCTGTGTGGTTCTGCATTTTGGAACAGTGAAAAGTTGATGGGCGGAGTTTCTGGTGAGCTGCAAGACCGAGAATAAGTTTAGAAGGTTTGCAACTCCAGGAGGTATGAGTCCAAGAAGTGTTTTTTTGGCTAACAGGCAGGTTTGATAGTGAATCTGAAGTCATCCAGATTGTTCATAAAGATCAAAGGTGTGCGTGAGGCATGGGGAACTGGTTAGCAGCCTGTAGGCTTTGTTGAGGGCAACTGCTATCCTGTGGAGGGAGGTAGGGTGTGTGGAGCTGTAGAAGCCCAGTATTGGGGGAAGTTTCCAATACCAGCCAGCGGGTAGCCATTGCAGGTGTGCACCCCCCTGGCAGCCATCCAGAAGACTCACTTCTGCCCCACTGCCAAGGACCCAGCCCACTTACCTGCCACAGAGAGCAGAAGTGAGGATGACAGCTGCAGTAAAAAATATTTTCAAACCAAAAATAAACAGTTGTGCTGATGGGACAATGGCAGTACTTTAGAGGACTGCCTTATCCCAAAATTCCATGCCTCTCAGAGCATGCAGTCTACTCTGGGATTGGCTGTGGTTTCTAATTAGATGTTTAGAGTCCAGTCCATGTTCATCCTATTATGAAAGTTGATGGATCCACCACTCTTGACCCAAAGTCTATTGCAGATGCGCTTAATAAGACATTCACAGACCTTAGTGGGGTCCTCCCCCCAGATTTCTTCTCGGACTTACCTGTGCCTAGCCTAGTGTCACAAAACACCCCTCGTGACAAACCACAATTTTACTTCAAGAAAATAAAAGTGCACGAAGCACACAAGTACATAAGAAAGGCCTGCTCCAAATCCAGAACAAGTAGTGACACGCTAGATCTAAAAATCCTGTCTCTCACCCTGGATGAAGTAATTCACCCCTTGCAAAACTCTTAATCTGTCACTTTGCCAAAGTCAATTTCCCAACAAATGGAAATCTGCCATAGTTACGCCAGTGCACAAAGAGGGGACAAAACCTCAACAGGAAACTATCGACCAATATCAATACTCCCTCCCTCTCAAAGCACTTGAACGAATAGTGGCAGACCAACTCTCTGATTACCTGGACAAATACAATCTACTCTGTAATCAACAGCACGGCTTTAGGAAAGGACATAGTACAACAATAGCCTTACTTGATTTCTCTGGAGAAGTCCACTCAGCCCTGGACAAAGGGTGCCAAACAGGCGCAGTCTTTATCGATCTTACAAAAGCTTTCGACACAGTCCATCATGGCCTACTTACCTCCCTACTTTCTAGCCTAGGCCTGGCCGAAGGTCCTTGTGCTTGGGTTAAAAGTTACCTGTCCAATCGGTCACAGGCTGTAAAATCTCTAATGAACTCTCCGACTTCAAACCAGTTCTCTCCGGTGTACCACAGGGATCAATTCTTGGACCGCTCCTCTTTAGCCTGTTCCTAACCCCCAGATATCTGCCAGGAGAAAATAATCTTATCGCTGATGATGCTGTAATTCTCCCACAAGGATCCAAACTCCCTATGAAAAAGCCTGCAACTTGCTTTCTCTAGTGTTGAAAGGTGGTTTCTGGATAGTAAACTTGTGCTAAACCACAATAAAACAAAAGCCATGCTCTTCTCCAATCACAAAACAAAATAGGCATACTCCACTCACCATACAAACCTCTGAGAATTACACTGGACCAAGTAAATACTTTCAAATACCTTGGCATCACTTTTGACCAAGGGCTCACTTTCAACCCACATTGACAACACTGCGAAAACAGTGAACCAAGCCTTTGAATACTATTCCGTAACTGTCAATTTCTAAATCAAAGCGGCATTGAGAATAGCTATACAGAGTTCCATAATCTCAATCATTGACTATGGCCTTATTATTTTAGGCTCAGCTACCTCCACTGCTCTAAGGCATTATCTCAATCACTCTAAATAAGGCCTGCCGGCTCTCCACAGGGGCTCAAAGACTGACTCACATGTGTGATCTGTACTATGAATCAGGCTGGTTGAACCTATCAAATCATCTTATTTATCTCACCTGCACAATGGAAAAAAATCTATCTTGGGACTGACTCCATTATGTATTCAAAACCTACTCCGACTGAATCCTGGCTCACGACCCTCCACCAGATCTGAACGCCAACCTTTCCTGGTTCCGAGATGCCGGACTGCACAGGGACAAAGATCTTTCGCATACAGGGCCCCGACATGGTTCAATGCACTTAGTCCACCTACTCTATCCTCAACCTCGCTTGAAGCTTTCAAATCCATGCTCTATGCCCACCTCACCACCACTAGCAACTGTGATTGTGCTAGATAACGACTACTACTCCTCATGTCCATCCTCACATCTGAGGCCTCTTCCTCCCTGACTAATGAACCCTCTGGTACCTCTACTACTTCCTGTCTCCCACCCAAACTCACTCCCCCCCTTTTTTCCTGTCCCCTCTCACTTACTCTCCCGCTCACCACCTTTCTCTCCTCTCTAGCCTCCTTTTGGCACCTAATGATCACCCTCTCCCTGGAAGTTTCCTTAACCTCGAAATTGTCTACTCGCTTGAACCTGTTATAGCTTGTTTTTCTATGAAACTTAAAAACGTTACTGCCTTAAACTGTTAATAGCAAATTTATGATGTAACTTTCCTGTCTGGTTTTACCTGTAATGTGTATCGTGCTTTGTTAAATGTTCTTTGTGACGTGGAACCTTTGTAAAAGAGCCCTGGCTCAAAGGTATTAATTCCTAGACTAATAAACTAAACTAAATCCTCTCAGCAGGCCCCTCCCTTTCTGCACAGCTAGGCAGCCATGCATTAGGCCAACTGGGGATATCAAATCCCAGACCCACATGTCTGTCTGAGGCCATGCCTCTTCTGGTGTATACCAGGCAGTGTAGTTCATAAAGCCCAATAAATGGGTATTGCTATTTACAAGTAAAAGTTTAGAAAAGGTGATAAGGGGGGAAAAAAACTAGAGAAACTGTGTAAAACATTAAAGCAAAACTGTTTTTTTTCCTTTTGCTGGGGTTGGAGGGCCTTGAAATAGTGGCACAGGTGAAGTGCTTAAAGGAGTACTTTAGTTGTGGTTTCTTGAAGCTTTCAAGGATTCCAACAAAAGTGTGTGGTTCTGCTTGATTGAACAATAGTTTTTAACCAACCATATTACAGAATTTTCAGAACCCATTATATAAGAGGTAACAACGAACCTGTTCAGGCACCTGCATATCTGTACCCCCCTTCCCCACAAGTATCTGCAGTGGAGGTATCTGCAGCTCCACTCCTGCCAATGGAGAGCACAGAGAGGACATGTGGATCCATGCCCAAAAACTACTGGGGGTAGCCATTTTTTCTACCTCTGACCTTCTTCAACATGGCTGTTGGAGTCTAGGGTTGGGCAAGGGACAATCAGGCCCAGAAGCCTAAGATAGAGCCAGGAGGGCTCACCGGATGCTGGAGAACTTAATTTCTTTGCCCAGGCGAATGATGGCCAATCACCTGTTGAGTGACAGCCAGACAGCCCAACCTTCTGTGACTGACACCTGGACTGACCAATGGGAAGGCTGTCTGCTGCTGTGTAGCTCCAGGAACTGGGCTGGAGCCACCGAGTCTACTTGAGGCAGAACTGAAGTAGAGACCAACAATCTGCTCTGCCTGTGTGAAGCCTGTGTAAGCACTGGTGAGAGACTTGTGTTTTTGCCACTGATGGAGGAGACTCTAAACAGCAGCAGAGAGGAGGGAGGAGGGGAGGGAGAGAGAGAGAGAGAGAGAGAGACAGAGAGAGAGAGAGAGACACTGCAATCTGTAGCGTCAGGATTCAGCCACACAATGAGCCACCCTGCAGCTAAACATCAGTGCACACTGAGAGAGATTTTGTTTTCCCAGTCAGACCTGCTACAGCAGCACACCCAGTGGAACCTAAAGCCATTGTGCTGACCACCATAACTAGATGTGCTGCGGAGTCCTGCAACCCTCAAGACACAGAACAGACTGACGGAGGAAGATCCCAGCTGAATCTGCAGGAGATGCCAGGTAAAGCAACCAGCAGAGAAGAGCTCTGTAGTATGACAGTGACACAGAACTAGTTCATCAATTCAGGACTGCAGTAGGAGAATGAGGCCTACCAGCCTAGCGTAACCATGAAACCCAGTGTACCACCCCCAAGAAAGAGACTGGCAAATCTTTAAATTATTACAGTGTGCTTTCTGCCTCAAATGGCTACTCACTTATTACATCATAAAAGGGAGTGGGGGTCTCGTAGTGTTTAGTGCAGAGCTCTGATGTTAAAGTAAGCTTAGCCACCAGTCATCAAGGTTGACCTCCCATCAGCTGGGGCTTTATTCTAAAATGCAACCGTCAGAGTTGACTTCCTTTTAAAATTTGGTGTGCTGCCTGATTGGCTCACTTTAAATTAAGTGCAGTCCCCAGCCAGTGTACTGGTGATTGGTGGGGAACTAGCTAATGGAGACAGCCATATATCTCCCAGACATAAAACAAATCCAAAATTAGCAGCTCAACCCATGAGCTTTCACAAACTTTTAATTGCTTTTCTCATTGGGGTGCAACCATGGCATACACAAGTTAAAACAGGAGACCCAGGGTTAGATATTCAAAGGGGTTGCACCAGAACTGCACCCCGAGGCAATATTCAAATGTGAGAATTGTGCAGCACAATTCCCAATGTGCCGGGGTGCAAAGATAATGTGTGTAGCACATCTCCAGGGGGCGTGCCCATACATATGCTGCACATCCCGATATTCAGCCTGGGCGGTGCAGCACATCTGCTGGCACAACACAGAGATGTGCCGCAGACCTGGGCTCACCGTTGAGCCTGAAATAAATGGCTCAAGAACTATGCACCCACAGGTGGGCAGTTGTACTGCAGTGCACAACACAGCAGCTGCCAGCCTTGGGTGACTACCCCACCTCCCCAACACCATGCACAAGCACACAGGAGTCCTTGGTAGTCCAGTGGTCCCCCTCCCCACCCGTACCTCCGATTGTGGGATAATGATAATAAAATATCCCTGGTGGCCCAGTGGTTTCCCCCACCCCATGCCGACTCTCCAATCGGCAACATGAATAAGACTAATATCTCTGGCAGTCTAGTGGTACCCCCCCATCCTGATACACCGATCACTGAAAAATGAATATATTCTATTCCCTGGTAGTCTAGTGGTAACCCCCTCCCCGCCCAAATCCCCAATCACCATCAAAATAGTACAGTACACTACCCTTGTGTTCCAGTGGTTCCCCACCCCCCACCCATTCAGGGTCCCCATCCCACCCAGCTCCACCCCGCCATCGAAGGCAGCATACCTACTCGCGATACCACAGGGCTGCCTGCCGAATGACAGCTTACAGTAGTTGCTGCAAGCTCATTGGTCCACACTGTGGACCAAAGTGCTTGCAGTGCATACTGTAATAATCCACAACTTTGTGAATTAATTACTGGGTACTCAGACTTGTACCGTTGCAGGCTTGATGCACGTAGCAGCTGGTTGGCCAGCACTAGTGCACATAAACAAATGATTTGATTTATCTCTTTGGCCGGCAATTTCAACTGAACTTTTAAAAAGGCTGAAACTCTCAAGTGAACTGGTAATCGGAATTCTGGACCTGATAACCCACGGTACATTTCAATCACAACTTGGAAGACCTTGTTGCAGGGCTAGCCCAGAAGTTACTCACAGTTCTGAAGGACCTCAGTCTCTGGATTTCTGTTAGGAAGACTTGGCTCCCTGAGGCAGGCTCGAACCTTCAGTGTTTTGGATGCAGGCTTCTGGCTTCTGAAGCAGGGACCAGCATCAAGGACCAGGGCTGGCACAGCTCACCCCCATGTCTAGGCATAACCCCCAAGGTGGCCACAAATCAACACCAACTGCTGCGCTAGTAGCTGACTCCCCAAGCTGGTCACAGTATAGATGCAGCTTTGGACTCAGGATACGCTCTCTGAACTTTTCCTCCGGACTCAGGATGCAGTCTCTGGAACATCTGGCTCTGGAAAACAGGCTTTGGCACATCTGGCTCCAAATTCTCACTCTAGCAGTTCAATGCTGACATTTCTCTTCCTCCGCTGGTGTGGCTTACCTCCCAGGAAGGGGCAGGCAACAGTCTCTCTGTAGTTTTCTAAAGCTTTGGCTCTGATCAACAAAACAGAACTTCACTTAGCTGGACATTTTCAGATATTCAGCAGCCACAGGCCTCCCCCTCGGCTATGGGCTGGATAAGCCCCAGGCAGGCTTTCTCCTTTCTTGGGAGGAGCACTGGCAGAGTACTCCTTCCTCTTTGGGAGCCCGATTCAGACTGCCTCAAGCTGTAACTATCCCTCGGGATTCACAGGAGAATCGCAGGTTTTGATTGGTCAAATAGCTTGTCAATCACAGTTCTGGCTTTCCGGCTGGTTATTCAGAAGGTGCCAAACACATAGCCCTCTATTCTTCCCAGCAGCCACAGTTAAGGACCCTTTTAGGACCCATTGAGTTCTGATTGGCTGAAACAAGAGGTCAAAGTAACAAGATGGCTACCAAAGGGCAGACAGCTAAATGTCCAACTTTAAAGTCCATTTTTGTAAATCTGTTCAGTTTTAAAATTAAACATTAACAGCTTTCAATAAGAATCCCTCCACACTATTAGCTGGTGCAAGAGTGGAGTTTGAAAGAGCATTCCCAGGCAGATCACAAGCCCTGAAGCACATGGACCCAGCACAGGCTATTGAGACTATATACAGATAGAGCTCTTAAAGCTAAAGCACAAAGGTGTCACGTCACACATTCATGCAGAACTTGTGCGCACACAGATATTTAACACAGATTCAAATGTCAAGCCGAATATTAGCCCAGGTTCAAGAGGGAAAAACACTAGAGCTGGACCAAGGCCAAACGGAGGGCAAAGAAGGTGCCTGGGGAGATAAGCTAAGGTAAGCCCCACCCAAAGAGGGGGTTATATTTGGATTTTACTGCTTGCATAGGTTCAAGCATTCCAGTGGTTCTGGGGTTCAGAAACCACCCCTACCTCTGGAGGGAGAAATCAGGGCTTCCTCTGCATGCTGGCTGGGCCTGGGATAGGGAATTAGCAGCTCTCTGTCATCACCAGTGGTCATAAGCCATTCTCCCGTCTTGCTATCTACATGCCAAGCCTACATTCTGGTTGGGGGAGGCATAAGGCTACAAGCCTTTTTCGCAAGAAGAGATATTTGTTCCATACATCTTGAATGACTGACTGCTCTTGGCTATGTTTCCACTGTTATGGGGAAAAGAGGCTCCTAAACTCTGACTGACTACCGGTTCTGGATAATGGCTACTACCTGCAGTTGGATTAAGGCTTTGCTCCCTACAAGAAATTAAACTCAGGGGTGCTCTATCATACGTACATCCCAACTCTTCTTGAAATAATTATATGATCCCTTGGAAGGGAACCTGGTTTTATGTACAGTAACTTCCTTATCTATCTATATTCCACAAAGCATGTTACAGTCCAGGGGAGCAAACAGAGAGTGAATGTTGCTGCCATTATTGGCCCAGAGAGAGTGTCTTTCTGTAACCCACTATTGCCTTTGTGTGTACTGATTCTTAGTTATATGTAACCTACCGTTACTTACTATCATTACTGAATGAACAATGTCTTTCTGCTATACTTTTAAGTAATTAAACCTGGGTTGCCCTTGAAAAAGGGAGTTAGACTCAGTGGGCTCACCCGATCAACACAAGTCAATAAATAATAATAAATAAATAATACAGCACAGATATATGACAAGAGAGAGAGAAAGAGGGAGAGATGGGGAGAGAGAGAGAGAGAGAGAGAGAGATAGATTACAGAGACATCAAACACAGGGAACTTAACTGGTTTACTAAGGCTCATGCAGTGAGTAAGTGGTGGTTGTTGTACTCAGCTGTGGATCTCCAGGTTCAGCTCTGCTCATTAGGCAGTAGGCCAACTGCCTTCATTGAGTTCAAGTTTGCAGGGCACTCCTCTGCAAAGCACTGGCCCTGCTCATGCCACCCTGGCCTGGTGGGGAACCATCTCATTATAGCAGCTCTGCTACTCATGTACCGCAGACCTGAGAGGCTTTAAACAGTGTTGCCACTTGTGTCCTTACAACCCAGTTGGTGGCTCCTCATTTTAGCAATGGTGGCACAGTGTTTGTGTTCAGGGGTCAGTCTATGTCTGTGTGGTGGTCCATTGTCTTTTGTGTCTGCAGGAGCCACATGTGTGTTTGCCCACTGGTTTGTGTTTGTGTTCAGTCGTCTAGGTTTGTGTCAAGCAGTATGTGTGTGTCTGCCCAGAGGGGTATGTGTGTGTGTGTGTGTGTATGCCACTCAGGGGTTCTTGTGTGTCTCAGGGTCTATTTGTTTCAGTGTGTGTATATGTGTGTGTGTGAGTGAGAGAGATCTTTGCTAGAGTCAAATACTCATTGTTTGACTGTGGGCAAGTCATTTAACCTCTCGGTGCTCTAGTCTCAAACCTTTTGCGTTAGGCAATTATGCAAAAAGAAGACAAAATAAAAACCACCATGGTTCTCAAAGGAAGTGGCTGAGAAGGTAAGAGCAAAAAGGACGGCATTCAGGAGGTACAAGGAAACACAGGAAAGAGGACAGGGAAGTGGATCTAGAAAACAGACAGAGGCAGGGAAAGCAGTCAGGACTGCAAAGGCGCAAAGAGAGGAAAAAATAGCCCAGGCAGTAATGAAAAGGTACAAGACATTCTTCAGGTACGTCAGTGAAAGAAGAAAGACCGGGGTGGGAATGTTAGGGCTAAAAGGGGAAGGCGAGGAGTGTGCAGAGGGGGACCTGAAGAAAGCAGCAATCCTGCACAATGGGATTTACTCACCTGGTAAAGGTGATTATCTGTGTACCCTTTATAGTACTCTGCAGTCAACACCAGTGGGTATTCCTCATCCATCCTATAGGTTGATGCACGATCCTATCAAATTAAAGGTGGGCGTGGACATCCCCTCTACCCTCATCAGAATATCTCCAGTGTGAGTCTTCCATAGCTATATAGTGGGAGAGAAAAATCAAGAGAAAAAATACAATCCAGAAATATGTCCAGTCCGAGGTAGGCCCAATGAGAAATGAGCCCCCTAGAGAGCTGGACCCTGAGATTATTGACTGGGAGCCATTACTTATACTGTATTATGAGATGGAACACTTTGTCAAGAGTTTCATTTCACCTGTCATCTTTACTGTAGAAAAAATCCCAATATACAACAATAAAAAAAACATTTTGACATATATTGTGACAATCTGTGGTATCTTCTCTTGCATAAAATCATTAGTGACTCTGGCTTTAGCCTTACCTGTCCCCCTAAGAGGGTAGCTCTTACTGCTGGCCTGACCCGAGGGTAATCTGCCATCCAGGGTGAGCCTGTGGAGTACTTTAAAGGGTACTCAGATAATCACCTTTACCAGGTGAATAAATCCCATTATATTTCATACCCTTTGTAGTACTCCGCAGTCAACACCAGTGGGACCTTAGTAGCAGTGTACTATTGGAGTGAGTACTCTCGGGTGGGTAAGAAGAAGGCAGATTAGTTTAGGTGTAATCTTGAGTGGTCCCAGCCCCGAGAACTGACTTGGCAAAAGTAGTCCTTTCAGCAGACGCTATGTCTAACCTGTAATGCTTAGTGAAGGTGTGTATAGATTACCAGGTAGATGCTGAACAAATGTCTTGAGTAGACACGTTTCCCTTTTCTGCCCAGGATGTTGCTATTTCCCTGGTAGAGTGTGCCATAAGGCCTTCTGGTAGCATCTGCCCCACTGCCCTATAGGCCTCGTTAATAGTCTGCTTGATCCATCTGGCTATGGTATCTTTGGAGGCTGCCTGACCTACTCTGTGTCCTTTGGTTAGAATGAATAACCTGTCTGACTTCCGAATATCCTTAGTGATACTTAGGTACTTTCCTAATTGGCGGCCCACGTCAAGGGGATGGTGGGTCGATGTGTCTAGGGGGTTACTCGGGGCTAGGGAGGGCAAGAGGACATCCTGATCCTTGTGGTACCGTGGTGCCATCTTGGGCAGGAAAGATGGTACCGTTCTCAGAATGACTCTATCGCTATGAAACATGATGAAAGGTTTCCTGCATGACAGTGCCTGAATCTCATCTATTCTCCTGGCAGAGCAAATTGCCACAAGGAAGACTGTCTTAATAGTGCACCAGTGTAAAGAGTCCTGCTGGAGGGCAGGTAAGTGCAGGGCATCTAGTACTGTGTTAAGTTGTCATGGTGGGCATCTCTGCCTCATCCTTGGTGCTGTTAATGTAACTGCCTTAAGCAATCGGATGGTGTCGGGATGAGAACCAATGTGACCTATCCCCAGTAGTGGGCCCCTAATGGATGAAACAGCTGATGCCTGCACCCTGAGTGAGGCTTGACTTAGTCCCTTGTTCGACCCTTCGTTGAGGAAGTCCAACATTTGCGGTAACCCCACCACTGAAGGCAAGGTACCCATTTCCCTGCACCATCTGTGGAAGATTTGCCATTGTCTGAGGTAAGTCTTATTAGTAGACTGTCTCCTGGATTGTAGCAGGCAATTCTCAACCCCGGTATGGTAGCCATGGCTTAACAGTCTTTCCCTTTCAATAGCCATGCCATCAGATTCAGGTAGGTTGGATTTGGATGGTGAATTGGTCCCTGTGACAGTAGGTTGGGCCAAGGTGGTAGGAGCATTAGGGGGCTCACTGAAATGTCTTGGATGAGTGAGTACCATGGTTGTCTTGGCCAGCTGGGAGCCACCAGGACCACCGACGCTCCCATGCATCGAATCTTGTGTAGCACCTTGCGTATCATTGGCAGTGGTGGGAATATGTAGGCTCGTGTGAAGTTCCAAGGGGCTGAGAGCATATCGATCTCCTGAGCTTGGGGATCTGAGAATCTGGAGTGGTAATTGGGTAATTGCGTGTTTGTCCGTGACGCCATTAGGTCGACTTGAAAGGCCCCCCATCTGGACAGTATTCCCTGAAAAATGGACCTGTGAAGTCTCCATTCTGACTGGCTGACAGTGACCCTGCTTAACCAGTCCACCTCTGTGTTGGCCTCTCCTGCTAGATATATTGCGTTTAGTGACAGTAGGTTCCATTCTGCCCAGCGGAAGAGTTGCAGTGACTCTTTTATCATCGCTTTGCTCCATGTTCCTCCTTGCTTGTTTATATATGCTACTGTCATTTGGTTGTCACACCGGATTAGGAATGGTCTGCTGGTGAGTAGGGGTGTGAAGAAGAGTAGAGCCAGGCAAACGGCTCTCATTTCTAGGATATTGATGGGTAAAGAGGACTCCTCCTGAGTCCACAGTCCTTGGGTTACATGATTGTTGTATGTTGCCCCCCAACCAGATAGACTGGCATCTATGGTCATTACTTGTAGTGCTACTTGTGTCAGTGTTACTCCCTGCAGTAAGTGTGGATTGAGGGTCCACCACCATAATCCGGCTAACGGCTGGGGTGGGGGTGTGACCTGGAATTTGAAGTTCTGGGTTGTCTGGTCCCATGAGTCTATCAGAAACCTTTGAAGTCTTCTCTTGTGTACTCTGGACCATGGCACCATGGTGATCAGTGTTGCCATGACTCCCAGTACCTGGAGGTAGTCCCATACAGGCCTGTTCGGCCTGCTGATTAGGCCCAACACCAGTGTTTGGATGTTCTGAACTTTTTCGGGTGTTGGGGTTACCTTGTTGTTCCTTGTATGTATTACTGCGCCCAAGTGGGTGAGGGACTGGGTGGGAGTCAACTGGCTCTTGGCCTTGTTTATTATCCATCCGTGTTGCTGTAAGCAGCTGATCGCTAGTTGTGTGCTTTGTAGTGCCTGCTCTGCTGTTCTTGCCCTTATCAGCCAGTCATCCAGGTAAGGTATTACTTGGACCCCTTGTTTCCTGAGATGTGCTGCAAGAACTACAAGGGTCTTGGTGAAGACCCAGGGGGCAGATGCCAGACCGAATGGCATGCACATGTATTGGAAGTGTTGCCTTTGGAAGTTGAATCGAAGGTAACAGTGGTGTGAGGCTCGGATGGGAATGTGGAGGTAGGCATCCTTGAAATCTATTGATGTCAAGTAGTCCCTGGTTGAATGGATGCCAGAGTGGACTGGAGGGTCTCCATTTTGAATTTCTTGTAAGTAACTGTCTGGTTTAGATATCTGAGATCTAGTATGGGTCGCATCCCAACCGTCTTCTTTGGGACGACAAAGAACAAGGAGTATAGCCCTGTGTCCTGATCCTCTGTGGGGACTTGCGTGATAGCCCCAATGCTGAGTAATTCCAGTATTGCATTCTTTAATGCTTGCACCTTGAGTGGGTCCCTTGGTGTGGGTGATAGAAATGGTCTGTGTCTTATCGGCTTGCTGTTGAACTCGATCACATAGCCCTTGGTAACCACTTGCAGCACCCCTTTGTCTGATGTTGTGTGGGCCCACTGGTGTGCAAACCACCTCAGCCTCCCTGCCAGTGGTAAGTTTGTGTGGGCCCACTCGACTACATTTTTTGTTACCTTGAAGCTTGAAATTTGGTTTGAGCCCTCCATTGGAGTACTGGGCCCCTGTTTTGCCCCTTGGCCTGTTGTTGTATGTCTTGTGCTGGAAGCATGGTCTTTGGGAGCACTGCTTTGTGGTCTGGGGATGGTATGATTGAGGTTTGTGTTTGAAGAACTTGCTTTTGAGATGAAGAGTTATGTCTGTGGGGAGATAGACGTCCTTTTCTCCCTGTGTCTGTGTCTGTGTTTCCCCTCTTTGTTTGAGATATGGGGTTAGTCCTGCTCCGAAAAGGGTACCGTCTTTGAAGTGTAGTTTAAGAAGGGTGGTTTTGAACTCATAGTCCACCTGCCATAGTTTTAGCCACAGTGTTCTTCTGGCTCTGTTGGCCAGTACTATTGTTCGAGCCCCAAATCTGAAGATGTTGGAAGAAGCATCCATAATGTATTTCACTGCTTGAATGGCATGCTCCACTGTGTCCGCTTGGGGGGAATCCTTGGGAATATTCTCAGTGAGTGTGTCTAATCATCTATATAGAGCCCTGCAGGTGAACCACACTGCAGTATCCGCTGAGCGTGCCATGCCAGCCGCTTCATGAATTTTCCGGAGGTGCTCCTCTACCTTTTTATCCATCGGCTCTTTGAGAGCTGCCGTACTTTCAATTGGAATTGTAGTATGTTTGTACAGCTGTGAGACAGGCTGGTCTACCTTAGGGGGTTTACCCCAGTGATCACTTTTTTCCCCACTAATGGGGTACCACCTGTTCACCATGCTCTTTTACGACATTCTGGTCAGATCAGGTGCCTCATATTCTTTTGCAAGAAGTGAGTCAAGAGCCTGACAGGAGGGGAAGTGAATTTTCTCCTCTGGTTCGCCCATGGAGAGAAGGGGGTCTTCTAACGTGGATGGTTGCATGGGCTGCTATGATATTTTGAGTGCCGCCCGTACCATTGTGATTAGCTTGTCAATGTTTTCTCCATGGCACATTCGGGTTGACTTGTCTGAAGTGCCCTCGTCGGGTTCGGTGGAGTTGTCGGACGTGATGCTGTCCGTATCCAGCCTGGGGCGTTTCTTTGTGGGTCCTTGGTTGGGGGTTCTCTGTGGTGCTGTGGTAATGGGGTCACCTGCTTTCATGCATTTCGGCAGCTGGAACAGCAATTGAGGCTGGTTAGCATCCAATATGATAGGAGTGGTGGGAGGTGGGTGGAATTCCACGATGGAGTCCTCATCTTCCATCTGTGCTGCACCCCTGTGCGCACTAAGAATACAAACCGCACATGTTTGGTCATCCTCTTCTATGGGTGTGAAGGACACTTCACACTCCCTGCATTTCCTCATAATGTGGTGGTATCTGGAGGAATTAAGAAAACATTGCATTAGGAAGGGACCTCCTAATGCGGCAGGCCACATAATTAGATTTCAGCTGTGTGAGATACGAAGCTGCTGTTTTCATTTAGAAAAAATAACAAGAGGTCTGAATAAGAAGTGATGATTGGCAGACCCAGGCAAGATGGCGGCCGTGAGATCTCTCAAGATCTCACGAGGTTTGAGAGAGCTGTATGCTGAAGATGGCCACTGAAAAATCCCGTGAGATCTGCAGTGGGATCTGCGGGTCAAAGGGAGTCGCTGAGCATCATGGGGCTTGTTCAGCCCAAGTTGCAGAGCGAAGAGCGCGCGGTGAGTTGTCTCAGGGGGAAGGGAATTGTTTTATGGTCCCCCCCCTGAGGACAAAGAATATTCCACGGTATGTGAAGTGGAGGGCCTGGGACAATGCGCAAACTGAAGAGGGGAAAGAACGGTAGGCTGCTTGAATCAAGAAAGGCCTGAGAAAGGGAAGAAAACAGCCCTGCCTCTTCAAACAACATGAAGTCTTGCTATATTATGACAATTGCAGCATGACCGCAGGTTAGAACTGCTCGGAGTGAAATAGTTAACTTTCCATGCAGGCATGGAACTTAGATCTTGAGCTCGGTTGAAAACTCTGTCTGTTGTGCTAAACGCAAACTGTCAGATTCTTTACTCTGCCTCACTGAACAGTCGCTCCGAATTTCTCCTTCTGCTCAGGTTCATTTTGTCGGTTTAAAAGTATTATTTTTCGGTTTTAGCGAAATTAAACACTAACCAGTCGGTTCAAGCTCTGTCTGTGGTAATGTAAGTAATAGATAGGTTTTACATTTATTTTTCTGTGTGGAACTTGTAATTCTTTATCGGTTCAGTTTGAACCGATCAGGTTGTATTTAAAATCTACTAGTCCTTTTTTAGAGTGCGGTTCCTGGTTCTTATTGGTTCTAAAAAAAATGGATATCATTACGTTTTTTTCCACGACCCGTGACACGGTTGGGAACCGATAAGGGTGTCTTGCTTGGTGGATTGCCATAAATGGGCAAGTTGGTTAGGCTGGCATTATGTCTGAAAACCCAAAAAAACGGACCCACTGGGTTTCAACACTGTAGTGTTTGTGGGAAGCTTTTGCTAAGGCTGACCCACACCACATGTATCTATTGTCTGGGGTTTGACCACCTCAGTTCAGACTGCCAGATTTGTCACAATTTCCTGCTGCCACCATAGATAAGAGAGTTGGTAGGCTCAGAGGAAAGAAAAGTCCACTGACCCAGATGGCCAGCCCGGTTCAGTGCCAACCGAACCGGAGGGAGTGCCCTCTGACCAGGGCGATACTTCCTCTGGCAAACGAAGAGCCGGTTCTGAGGAGCCAGTTCCAGCGAAAAGGACTAGAAAGTCAGCTAGTGTAGAGCCAAAAGTTCTCTCCCTAACTGCTGAGGAAATAGCTAAAGCAATTCAAATTGTCCAGTCTCTCTCTCTGGTTCCGACTGAACCGACACCTTCAGGTTAGCGTTCGGTTCGGCCGTTCCACAGTTCAAGATTATGATTTTGAGGATTTTTATGAACCAGGGAGGGAAGAGAATATGAGGAGAGTGAATATGGTTTGAAGATCTGGATGTCCATTGATCGGACATCTCTCAGATAGACCCTACGGGTTTCTCCTCCAAGGCTTTCTGAGTCCCTTCTCATTTCATGTTTTATAAAAAAGTTGCTGAAACTCCAGCTCCCTGTTGAGAAGCTGTTGATGTCCAAGAGGAGCCAGACTATGTAGAAATGATGGATATTCCAGAGTCTAGGAGACTGTCTATTCTTTTGCATAAATCTTTTCGAAACAGACAGTAAAGTTTTAAAAACTCCTCACACTATACCTCCTGTGGATAAAAGGATGGACAAGAGGTATATCTTATCAGCTCTGACACTGATTTCCTCACTCAACAATGCAGCCATGTGGGGGTAGTGCAGGCTGCAGCCTATGACAAGGCTAATATTCCCCTAGCTTCACACCCCCCCGAGAAGGACTCCAAGAAGATTGATGCTATGGCAAAGAAACAGTACATGGCAGCATCTTTGGGACTCAGACAAGCAAATTATATGGCTTATGCTGTTAGGTACCAGAAATCCAGATGGGATACTGTGCTGGCCCTAGCGAAACAAGTCCCTGACTAGCTTGCCAGTGAGCTGGAACAGGTGGTTATGGATGGTATTGAGGCATCCAAGGTGCAATTCCATGCTGCAGTGGACTCTAATGATGTTTCATCAAGAGTCATGGCTACATCTGTGGCACTTCGCAGGATGGCATGCTCAGATGTACTACCCTGTCTCCAGAGCAGTCTAAGGCCATGGTTTCCTGTTGTGGGAAATTCTCTGTTGGGGACAAACAGAGAATTAAATGAAGAAAATGGATGAATATAGGACCACCTATAGGGTGCACAGGCCAAAGAAAGGCAGGCCACTCCTCAAAAGCAGCTTTCTAGAGGCAGGGCAGGCCTTTCATAGGCCTTTTACCAATCCCAAGCTTCCTCCTCCCTATGCTCAGAGGGGTTCTTCAGAGGGAGAGCAGACGGGGTACAAGCAGGTCTGCTTCACTCTCAGCCCAAAGCCCCTGCCAAGCAGGCACCCTGATGGGATTGCCAGGGCCGATTCTCCTCTACCTGTTGGGGGCAGGCTGGCTTACTTTGTCCAGGACTGGAAGTCTTTAACATCAGACAAGTGGGTCCTGAAGTAGTAAGCCAGGGACTGGTTCTCAGCTTCAAAAAATGTCCAAAGCTGAGAACCAGATCCTTTCCACCTGCAACTCCATCAGAGGCACTCATCCCCAGAGGCAGAGTCTCTACCCTCCTGGCTCTCAGAGCTGTGGAAAGGTTCCTCCCCTACACCAGGGCAAAGGTTTGTACTCCAGGTGCTTCTTTACCCCAAAAAAGACAGGAGAATGGCGGCCCATCCTGGATCTCAGATATTTAAACAAGCACCTTTTAAAGCCAAAGTTCAAAATGGTGACTCGGGGAATTATCCTACACTCTCTAAGGCCAGGGGACTGGCTAGCTTCCCTGGACCTCAAGGATGCCTACTTCCATATTCCCATCAGAAGCTCCCATCGAAAGTACCTCAGGTTCAAGCTGCCCTCAGGCCACTACCAGTTCAGAGCAATGCCCTTTGGCCTCACTTCTGCCCCAAGGGTATTCACCAAATGCCTGGCTGTAGCAGTTGCCTACCTAAGAAGGCAAAAGATTGCCATCTTTCCTTACCTGGACGATTGGCTCTTAGTAGGCCAGTCCCCAGACCAGATCAATTTACACCTTCAGATAATGCAGCAACTGCTTACCTCTCTAGGTTTCCTTCTGAATCTCTCAAAGTCAGTTCTAGAGCCGGTCCAGCTTCTTACCTTCATAGGCGCAGAACTGAACATACAGGAAGCCAGGGCCTTCCTCCCCCTGGACAGGGCAAAGACCCTAGTCTCCCTGGCCTCCTCATTTACCCTGCAGGTCTCCCAGCCAGCAAGGCATTTTCTGCAGCTCCTAGGACATATGGCTGCTTCCACAGCAGTTGTGCAAGGAGCAAGATTTCAGATGAGGGACGTCCAGTTCCATTTGAGAGCTTTTTGGTCTCAAAGAAAGGATCCTCTTACCAAGCTGATCCCAGTAACTCGAACCCTGATCCAAGCCCTACAGTGGTGGCAGGATCAGAGCAACCTGAGGCAAGGAGTTCCGTTTGTCACTCAGTCTCATTCTCTGATCCTTACTACAGATGCATCCCTCTTGGGCTGGGGAGCTCACATGGGCGACCTCACCACCCAGGGTCTGTGGTCTCCCCAGGAATCTCTGCTCCACATCAACCTGTTGGAGCTCAGAGCAGTTTTTCTAGCACTTCAAGCTTTTTCCAAATCTGTTCAGAACAAGAGTATTCAGGTCAGAACAGACAACACCACTATAATGTGGTACATCAACAAGCAAAGGGGCACTCGGTCTATGGCCTTGTGCACCGAAGCAATGAAGTTGTGGTTTCTGGCTTACTTCCTGAACACCTCCCTTATGGCAGTTCACCTCCCAGGCAAGGACAATGTCCTGGCAGATGCTCAGCAGGATTTCCCAGGGCCACCACGAATGGTCACTGGATCCCTGGTCTTGGAGTAGTATTTGCCAGATGGGGCACCCACAGATAGATCTTTTGCAGCCCCAGACAATCACCAACTTCCTCTTTTTGCTGCAGGCACCCAGTGTTGGGCTCACTCCCGTGGATGCCTTAGCCCTCAGTTGGGAGGAAGTTTCTCTATGCCTTCCTCCTTTCCTCTCCTGTTCAAAGTGCTAGTCAAAATCAGATCCCAATCATGCAAAGTCATTCTGATAGCTCCGGATTGGGCCAGACAGCCCTGGTATCCACTCCTGCTGTCCTTAGCAATCCATCCTCCCCTGTCCCTTCCCAGGAATCACAATCTGTTAACCCGTGCCCAGGGAAGGGTCTGGTACCCGAATCTCAAATCTCTCAATCTCAAGGCTTGGTTCTTGAAGAGTTATAGTTTGCTGATTTACACCTTTCCCAAGGTGTAATGGATATATTGAAGGCCGCAAAGAAGCCTTCCACCAGGGCTACTACAATTCCAAATGGAAAGGTTTTCCATATGGTGCTCGAAAAGCATATTTCCCAGTCTCTGCTGATCTACCCACAGTCCTGGATTATATGGTCCACCTGAATTCTTTGGGGCTGAGACCAGCTACCCTGAAGGTGCACTTGGCAGCTGTGTCTGCTTTTATTTCAGCAGGTAAATCCTCTTCCTTTCAGCTCATCCTGTATTTTCCAAGGTTTTTAAGGGGTTGTTTCACACCAACCCTCCATTCAGTGATCCTGCCCCTGCCTGGGATCTTAATGTTTGCATTGCTCAGCTTATGCAACCCCTTTGAGCCCTTGTCTTCAGCTGAGCTCAAGTACTTGACTTGGAAAACTGTGTTTTGGTAGCCATCACCTCTGCCAGGATAGAAGTGAATTACAAGCGTTGTCAGTGGAGCAGGAGTTTATCTCTTTTCACAGAGATAAGGTGGTCCTTTGGACTAACAGAAAGTTCCTGCCTAAGGTGGTTCAGATTTCCACCTTAATCAATCTATTTCACTTCCAGTGTACTTCACTGACCACTCCTCCTCTGGGGAGAGGATGCTGCACAGCCTAGATGTGAAGAGGCCCTTAGTTACTACATGAAGCGTACCAAGGGTCTGACAGTTTGACTCCCTCCAACTGTTCCTCACCTATGGCGAAGTTGGTAAAGGGAAGCCAGCCACTAAAAGATCCATTGCCAGGTGGATTGTCTCTTGTATCCAATTCTGCTATGAGAAGTTGGGTAAAGTTCCCCCCCTCAGGCCTGAGGGCTCACTCTACCAGAGGTACAGCTGCTTCTCTGGCTGCTGCCAGAGACATTCCTATTCTAGAAATATGTCAAGCAGCTACCTGGAAAACAGTTCACACTTTTACCAAGCATTACTCCCTGGACATCCAGGCTGGGAGTGATCTGGGTTCTATACAACCCGTGCTTTCAGAGCCTATTTCCTAGGTAGGTTCTGTCCCTCCTCCATGGAGTACTGCTGTGTAGTCTGCAATTGTCATAATATAGCAAGACTTCATGTTGTTTGAAGAAAAAATTACTCACCTTAGTAATGTTGTTTCTTCTAATGGAGTCTTGCTATATTATGACCTCCCTCCCTGCCTGCCCCTCTCAGAACCTCTGTTTTGGGGATGTGGGTGGACAGTACAGGGTTGGCACTTTTTTTTATGCCCACCTTGTTGTTTTTCACCTACCTTTTTGGGTGAATTGGTGTTGTGTTTTTGCATTGTTGGGTCTCCTGATCTGAGTCTTTGTTTTAGGCCAAAAATGAGTGTTTATGTTAGTAGCCAGTTGGCTAGTGTAGGTTTACAGCTTCCACACAGAACCTTAGTGAGTTTTAGCTCATAAAGATCTGACAGTTTGCATTTGAAGCACAACAGACAGAGTTTTCAACCGAGCTCGCGCTCTAAGTTCCATGCCTGCATGGAAAGTTAACTATTTCACCTCCGGAGCAGTTCTAACCTGCAGTCATACTGCAATTGTCATAATATAGGAAGACTCCATTAGAAGAAACAACATTACTAAGGTGAGTAATTTTTTCCTCTGGTACGAGAATGGAGGGAGAGGTATGTTTAAACTGGAAATTGCCCTCTTGCTGGGTCGGGACTCCACTAGCTCGCCGCACAGAGAATGGAGCGGGAGGAAGGGAGCCCTTCAGTTGAGCCCTGTGATTGCAGGGCTAGTCAAGTGGGATGCTGCTGCTGGAGGTGCCTTGTTTTATTTTTAGAGATACTGGCCCTGGGTAGGAATCGCTCCAGGAGGGGATTCCTGCCCAAATGACTGCTGAGGTTCTGAGATAGGCTGATCGCCTGTTGGGGGGGGGGCTGCAGTCACCAGAACAAACAAGGGAGGCTAGATGGTGGCATGTACACTGGGGTCGCTACGTGAGGGACCTCAGTCGTGATCGGATCTGCAGAGATAATGCAGCTGTTATGTGATCTGGCCTGCTACGGGAGGGGGTCCAGACCTCCTGGTGAATGCAAAAAACAAATACTGCTTTCTTGGCTGCTCTGTTTATAGAATGCCCGATGATAGAATAGACATTTATTTAAAACTGCGTGCAGTTAGTGGCTGATCTTTCTATCTCCCAGGTTGCTTGTTAGTTATAGTAAAGATAAAGTGAAAGAGATTTTTCTTACAGTACTTGTACAGTTGTTGTTGATTAATACTGTTGGGAACAGTGTGGACGTGACCAACCTATCTTGATGCACGAAGTGAACTGGAGATATTCTGATGAGGGTAGAGGGATGTCCTTGCCCACCTTTAATTTGATTGGATCGTGCATCAACCTATAGGATGGATAAGGAATACTCACTGATGTTGAGTGCGGAGTACTATAAAGGGTACGAAATATAAACATTTTTGTTCAATGTTCACAGAAGAAGGGGAACATGTGGGACCTCAGTTAAGCAACAGGAGCATCGATGGAAGGGAGGTGGACACTAGTCCATTTACAGAGGAGAGAGTCCTAAAGGAACTCACAAACCTGAGGGTGGACAAGGCAATGGGGCCATATAGGATACATCCAAGAATATTAAAGGAGCTATTAGAGAGCTGCTCGCAGCACCACTGACAGCCCTGTTCAACAAATTGCTGGAAACAGGAGTGGTTCTGGAGGACTGGAGAAGGGCAGATGTAGTCCCTCTCCACAAAAGTGGGAGCAGGGAGGAGGCTGGCAATTATAGGCCAGTTAGCCTGACCTTGGTGGTGGGGAAATTAATGGAGTCACTGCTAAAGGAAAGGATTGTGGTATATCTTGAATTCAGCGGATCACTGGATCCTAGGCAGCATGGATTCACAGGGGAAAGGTCATGTCAAACAAATCTGATGGATTTCTTTGACTCGGTGAGCAGGTAATTAGATCAGAGAGGGGCGGTGGATGTGGCCTACCTGGATTTCAGCAAGACCATCAACACCGTTCCACATAGGAGGCTTGTGAACAAGCTGGGCAGCCTGAGAGTGGGTCCTAAGGTGGTAAACTGGGTCAGAAATTGGTTAAGGGATAAAACACAAAGGGTGGTGGTAAACAGAGTTCATTCTGAGGACAGGAGGGTGACCAGCAGGGTGCCACAAGGATCTGTTCTGGAGCCAGTCCTCTTTAATGTCTTCAAAAGCAACATTGCAGAGGGACTGGAAGGGAAGGTATGCCTCTTTGCAGACAACACTAAGATCTGCAAGAGGGCTGACACTCCGGGGAGGGTGGAAAAAATGAGGCAGGACCTAAGCAGGCTTGAGGAGTGGTCAAGAGTGTGACAGCTGAGATTCAATGCAAAGAAGTGTAAAATCTTGCATTTGGGGCACAGAAGCCCAGGGAAGGAGTACATGATGGGGCGGGGAGGTACTGATGACCACCAAACAGGAAAGGGACCTGGGGATAATCATATCTGATGACCTAAAGGTGACCAAGCATTGTGAAAAGGCTGTGAGGAGAGCCAGTGGGATGCTGGAGTGCATAGGGACAGGTATCACCAGCATAAAAAGGAGATGGTGAAACCACTGTACAAATCATTGGTGAGACTATTTGGAGTACTGTGTCCAGTTCTGGAAGTTATACCACGACATAAATGCCAGCACTCAACAGAAACGGCAATAAAAGGCTTTATTTTATAAAATCACACGCTCCACCATAGTGGTAACAGCTGGAAAACTACAAAAAGCCTTTTTGTAGGTTTCCAGTCATTACCACTATGGTGAAGTGTGTGAGTTTATAAAATAAAGGCTTTTATTGCCATTTCTGTTAAGTGCTGGCGTTTGTTTCACGGTATGGACTGTAATTACATCGAGCACCTTCCGGTGAGCAAGTGAGCTGTTTTGCTTTGTGACAGTTCTGGAAGCTGCATCTCCGTAGGGACATAGACCGAGTAGAGATAGTTCAGAGAAGGGCAACAAAAATGGTGTGGGGCCTGCACCGAAAGTCATATAAGGAGAGAATAGAGGACCTCAATATGTATACCCTGGAAGAGAGGAGAGAGAGGGGGGGAATGATAGAGACCTTCAAATACCTCAAGGGCCTAAATAAGGTACAAGAGGGTAGCATCTTTCAGAAAAAAAGATGTTCAAATAAAAGGGGTCATGATATGAGGCTGGAGGGGGGTAGACTCAGGGGTAACATGAGGAAGTATTTTTTTACAGAAATGATGGTAGATGCATGAAACAGCCTTTCAGCGGAGGTGGTGCAGGCAAAACAGTAGGGGAATTCAAGAATGCATAGGATAGGCACAAGGGAGCCCTAGCAATAGGAAAGAGAGGGTAAAAGTGAGAAATCAAGTAGGATCTGCTGTATTGCAATAGGTAGGGAAAATTTGCAGACTAGGTGGGCCATGTGGTTCTTATCTGCTATCAGTTTCTATGCTTCTATGTTTCGATGTTAGTCTACCTGAACAACCCCTGCGGAGGCAGCTCAGTGCTCCAGTACGCTGAAGATGCTGTAATTTACAGATCTTCGTCTAGCCCTTCAGACCTGGGACCTCAACTTCAAGCGGACTTCGCAATCCTAGAAAGATGGCTCCTAGACAACAGGCTAGCTCTAAATGCCACAAAAACTAAAGCGATACTGTTTGGGTCAAGACAGAAGCCCCCTACTTCCTCTGGTCTCATCATCAGGCACTCCATTAGAGGTAGTGAAAACGTTTAATTACCTGGGCTAGATGCTAGACCAAGGTTTCACACTCAAATCCCATGTGGACCAGGTAACAAAAACTATACACCAAAAGCTGGGTTTACTATATCACCTGAATGTCCAATTGATCCCTGAGTCCAGGATCCCAATAGCTAACGGCATCCTCCTCCAAACCCTGACCTATGCCGCTTCAGTAATGCAGGGAGTTGCTAAACAGGAGCAAAACAGGCTGCAAATGCTATATAACAAAATCGCTCGCTTTGCCACAATGTCCCACCCAAGGTGACATCACTGTGAAGCGCTGACCTCCCGGAATTGGCCATCCCCCCATTATGCAATGCATTCAAGCTCATCAATAACCAGCCCCCAGCAAGCCTATCTGGCCTGCTGGCCCCAAAGCACTCAGGTAGACTGCTCCACACCTCTGGAAGACACCTCCTGGAAGAACGCAGGGTAAGGACCACAGCTGGTAGTAAATCCTTTGCCCATGCAGCTCCTGTATTGTGGAACAAGCTCCCTGACCACCTTCGGAGTGCTGCCTCCCTCAGTACCTTCTGCAAGGGACTTCGCGAGCACTTGCTAGATGTGAGTACTTGCTCCCGCACCTGAATGCAACACAGCAAGGCTATTAGCTACACCACAGACTCACAACCTAGTCTTTCCGTATCCCTAAAATGTCTCACAGAATCCCTTCCCAACACCAAGCAGAAAGCAAGCTACCCTCTGCTCATGTTCTGCACTAAACACCCCTAGGCTGAAGATCTAGTTCCAGTGTGATTGAACAATGGACTTACCCACAGGGAACTGTCGGACACTCTGTTGTGAAATGTCTTGAATGTAACCTAATGTTGTCTGCTCACACATGTACTGTATTTATGATAAGATCTTGTTTTATGTAACTAATTCCAGGTCACCCCTGAAAAAGGAACCCTCGGGGCCCAGTGGGCTTACCTTGTTATCAAAATTGAATAAATAAATAGTCTACTCAGCAGCAGAAGGTAAAAGCAGGGTCCCATTAGAAATGAGATGTTGCCTCTTAGCTGGGTAGTCCTGAGCAAATTAATTGGAAAGAATATTGCAGACAAATGCTAGCCTTTATTGTCCTCCCACCCCCACCCTCACAGGCAGTAGAGGAAGTGTGTTGTAGGGGTTAGAGCACTGTCGGGAACCAGAAGATAGCAGGTTCGCCCACTAGAGCCAAATACATGCCACATGACTCTGAGCAAGTCACTTAACTTCCCAGTGCTCCAGTCCATGCAGCTTCAGAAATGGGTAGAAGCAGGAACGCACTGGAAATGAGATATTGCATTTTCCGTCTCAGCTGTCCTGTCCTGGGTAAATAAACTGTTAAAGATAAACAAAAAAAAAACATTTTTGGCAGCTGCCAGCTTTTTCCAGCCACCTCCCCCAACAATCAGTGGAGACAGTCAGTTCTAGTGGTTCACTGGCCATGGGCAACTAAGTATGGTGTGACTAGTGCAGTTGATTGCTTTGTGCAACTTAACTGGATAAGGTTGCTGAACACTACAGTAGTTCTGTATTGCTAGTAGGGTGATTGGATTTGAGGAGTCTATGTGGCCTTTCATGCAATCTGTTCCCAGAGGAACTACCACCCTTTCAGGGTACTGGAGACACAGAAACACTCTTGAGGATGGTTCCAACCCTTGAGGTGCTGCAGGACAGCATTCTTTGGTTAATAGTACCTTTGGGAGGAAGCCCAGAAAGACAAAACTGAAGGCATAAATAGAAGGTTCCACCACCGGAACATTCCCGTCGGGATGCACCCAGTCATTAGGGTGCCAAGTCCCGATTTTGTTGACCCGTCTTTTTGTAAGGGCTATGCTATTCACCCCCCCATGCCCCCCCTTTCTAATTATTCTAACTTGGGGGGGGCAAACCACAGGGAGAGGATGGTGAATTTCCCCTTTTGGTGCCCTAATGACGGGCACATTCCGACCGGTGCCCTGATAGCTGGAAGGGTAAATAGAATGGTCAGAACATCGTCTTCCATGAAGATGAGAGGGAAGGCCATGATGCTGAATGACCAGTGAGAAAGAAGGAGTCACCATCCAAGGCACAATCCATTGGTGGAAAAATCCTAACTAACAAGAGATTAACTACCTATTTTTGAGACCTTTAACAAGGAAGAGAGGAAAAAAAACCTTGCCTGTTTGTAGTTGATTGTTTAGGCATTGGCCTGAAAGTAGTCGATAACATAGGAATGGTAGGTATGGTAAGATTGATAGGTCAAAGCTGAGCCCCAAGGAGAAGACAGGACAACCATTTGGACAGTCTGGTCGGAGTTTAGAAGCAAAGGAGTGGAAACCCAAAAGAATGGGTGAAGTAAAGCATGGCCTTTGCAGTGGTGGGGGCAGCATGGTGCAGTTCGAAGCCCAGAGGCAAAAGCATAATGAGCCCTTAAGAGGCTGTTGAAGAGGCATCCCCCCATGTGCCAGATGATTAAGGAGATGGCTGTCAGAGAAAGGTACACAAGCCGATGGAGCCTAAAATCACAACAAAAATTAAGCCTGGCCAGGGTAATTGCTGAAAGGAGAAGCACAGTGGAAAGCAGGGCTGAGGCAGAACATGGGAGGGGATATTTGGCCACAGCAAGTCCGCATGGAATGGAGTTGGGGGGTGGGATGGCAGAAAGCCAGCAGATCAGAGATAGCCAAGTCACATGGCCAGTGGCAAAATGGTCCCGACAGCAGACGGAATCAGAGCCAAGGACCAGCAGGAGAACACCCCCATCCCCACTGATGAGGCATGGCAGAAGAACACCCCCCCCCGCACCCTTGTAGCAAGAGGCAGCAAGTTGGGGGGCAGGAGAGAAATAGAACCAGCAAAGAAATGAGCATCCAATGGATGTTTAGGGCATGCATGCTTAACTAGTGCTCAATGGAGGGGTTGGGGTGGTTGGTGAGTGTCACACACTGCCCCAACGAATCCCAGGCATAGCCTTACAATTAAATGATGGTTGGGATCTGAAACATCCCAAGTTCAGACTCATCTACAAGCTTAGCAAATGCTGCATGACCCTGAGCAAGTCACTTAACCACCCAGTGCTCCAGTTCACCCAGCTGTGGAGATGGGTAAAAGCAGCATTGTGCTGGAAATGAGATGTTGCATCTCAGCTGGTTGTCCTTAGGTAAATACATTGTAAAAATGGGTAAGAACAGGATACCACAGAAAACGAGTTGATGCTGCTTCTCACCTGGTCAATTCTGGGCAAATAAATTGTGTGTGTAACAAAAAAAAACGGCCTTTTGTACTCACCCCCACAGGCATTGTGGTCTAGTGGTTAGAGCAGCATTGGGAACTGAGAGATGGCACGTTCAAAATCCACTAGAGATTATTACTGTATAACCCTGAGCAAATCAATTAAACTCACTGCTCCACTCCACCTAGGTCCAACTCCACTCCTGAATAATTATCACTCGTATGCCGACACCACAGCAAAACATTTACAGCGAACGTGTCAATGCCGACAACAAATACAAAAATAACAAAAAAAAAAAAGAATTCACCGGACAACTTTATGCTGACCACAGTTGCGAATGACATAAAGCCGTCACTGTAACGTCATTCAACAAAGCAGTTGTCGAACCAGCGTCGTAGATCTGTTATCACTGTCACAAAATGGGTGGAGTGATAATGACAATGACCAAGCAGGAAAGAGACCTGGGGGTAATCATATAGGATGACCTAAAGGTGGCCAGGCATAGACCGCCCTGCTAGCGCAGTGATAACGCTACCACTTGCAATGCCATTGACCCAGGTTCGGTAGTGAGTCTAGGTTGCTGGGGACCAGCCAGGAGGAGAATGATTGAGCACCCGACAGGCTGCTCTCTTTCTCCAGGGAGGGGTGGGCTGCAAACCCTGTTGCTATACTGTCACCTGGGTGACCACAGGTGGCGGTGCAAGTTGGGGGGAGCAGAGCATGTAGGGAGGGCAGATGTCAGTCTAGGTCTGGAGTGGAGGCATGTCTCAGTGTGCCTCCAGTTTCTTAGACCTCCTGGTATGCTGACATCTAGGAGAGGGACCAAGAACACAGGAAAATGCCCAGTTCTTATGAGATGGGCCCCAGTACCCAGGCAGCTGTAAATGGGACACCTGACACAATTGGACATTGGCTGGGGGGATAACCGGGGGTCTCCCTACCACATCCAGGGAGTTATCCGAGGCTGAGGTGGCTCCCCGTGACACTGCCGGGGTTGCCTTGGGAGTCCCTGAGGAAGAAGTGGATACGGTGGCCAGGAGGGGGCTTAAAAACAGAAAGTATTAAAAAAAAAAAAAAAAGGCGGCCAGGCAATGTGACAGGGCAGCCAGGAGGGCTAGTGGGATGCTGGGGTGCATAATAAGGGGTATCACCAGCAGAAAAAGGGAGGTGGTTTTGCCCCTATATACAGTAGATCTATAGTAAGACCCCCACCTTGATCACTGTTTCCAGTTCTGGAGACCACATCTCAGGAGGGACACAGACAAGTGGAGGTGATTGATAGGAGGGCTATCAAAATGGTGCAAGGTCTGTATCAAAAGCCCTACAAGGAAAGCTAAAGGAACTCGTTATGTGCACCCTGGAGGAGAGGAGGGAGAGAGGAGATATGATAGAGACCTTTAAATACCTCATTATAAAAGAAGTCAATTAGTAGCCACTGAGGCACTGGAAATTTAGGGACTAAATCGAAGGGTCCTACCTTGACGTTGGTGATTTAGCTTACTCAAATTGGAATTCCAGTCTGAAACTAAGAGAACCCACTCCTCACATGGAGCTCCAAGTAAATATAGCCAATTTTGGCAGAGGAAAGTTTAAATATGCTCTGCTATGGGTGTGTGTGTGTAGTGTGGTGTGCATTAGTATCTTTGGATTGTATGTTGTTTGCTACAACCTAGTAGCACCCCTTACAAGAAATGTGAATTCCAGTGTGAAGTAACATAAAAGGTTTGAGCATGCTATTTTTGGATTTGTTTACTATAGAACTCTGTGGCTGAAAAGGACATAAATGATGTCATATAATTCTAAAATGGCACCAGCTACCAATGTGTCAATCAGAAAAGCTCACTGACTTCACATAAAGGTCAGTAAAGTCTGAAAAATACAATAATGAGATGTATTTTGAAGGCAGCTTCACTTTTCCAGTGTTAATACAACAAAAGCACAAGAACTAGCTAGGAGGGACGGGGTAGAAATGTGTGGTTTCCTTGAGTGGAAGAGGTTGTGGATTTGTTGCATAGGTTTTATTAAGATGGTTAGCAGCAGTTTGGGGATTAGAGAGTCCATGACACCATAAGGAAAACATTTTTTACTGAGAAAATGTTAGATTTTAATCAGATTTGTTATAATGTCACAGCCTGTTGCCATGGGCATAACTATTGTCACAAGCAAAGTATTATGATACCGAGTAGAGATGAAGATGTAACAGCTGCTGACCTCTCAATCAAAAAAGATCACGTTTTCATGCATATGACCTCAGTAAATAAATAATAGGGGTTATATGCCAAATGTTGTTTGTCAAAGTTCTTCTAGAAGTGTCGCTTGCTCTTTTGGTATCCAGATTAGCAGCTCTGTGCTGTAATTACTAGGCCAAGCTGCCTGTCTCCTTCTACTATGTTCCCCCCACCCTCCTGGATCAGAAAGAGATTTAAACCTGTTTCTCTGGTTTCATGTCTCAGCATTATAAGCACTAATTAAACCTGAAGGTTCTTTTTCTGCTGGCCCTCCCTCGATGAGGGTCACAACTGAATATGACTTAGTAACAATCCAGGTTCACAAGTCTGTGCTCTAACTAGTGAGATAAACTGCTTGCTTCCTTTTACTATGTCCTCCTCCCAAAGGCTACAAATAGAGTAAGTAGCAGCAGTAGGGTTCACACCAAGGTGTCATGGTTCACAGCTGTGCACTTTAACCACTAAGCCAAATAAGCACAGACAGAGAGATACAGCAACACACAAAGAAACACTCATTTATTTGTAAATTTTCTGACCAGGAAAGGCACATTAAGCTATGATTGCTTGTTTCTAGGTGCATCCTGGGAGGTGGTTTGCATGGATCTGTTTTACTGAAGGGGAATGTTGGCTATGACACTGGGGAAATTCCCATACTCCCCTGTGGGTGGTATGAGCTGCTTCCTGGTGAGGGATGGAGGACCCTGGTTCGGAGGAGATGGACAAGGTGGCCTGGGTGGAGGAGACTGCTTCCCTCTCCACCCAGAATTTTGAGGAAGCAAACCAGCTGTGTTTTGTGGTGCCAGAAGGAGATGGTGAGACTCAGCAGCCAGGTGATGGAATAACCACTACAGTACAATGGGGTATAGGCACCAGAGCTCAGATCCTTGAAATCCCCATAGAGCAAAAGGTACAAGTTTCCAGTGAGGGGGAGAGAATGGCACAATAGTTAAAAGAAAAGAGGTAGTACTTACTGGTTATGATAGCTGAAGAGGAAACCAGATTTGAGATTATGAGACAACAGCCGAGGGCTGCGGACACTGACAGCTGTCACAAACCACCAACATAGTAGGAAGATCAAAGTGGAGCAGATCAAAGCGAGACAGCTTGTCAGCTGTCATGGGTGAAACTGACATTACCCAGTTGAGTGGGCTGCCAGCTGCTGACATTCCTGCTCCCCCAAGATGCTCCTGCTCCCCGAGATGCAGCTGGAAGGAAAGCTGGTTCTTACATGCCAAAAGTTAAACCTCATTTGGAGAAGATAGTTTCCAAGCAGCTCCGACCCAGTGCAACTCCTGTAAGAGACTCAGATGACAACTTATCTGCTGAGAAGGCACTGCTAGCTGCCAGCTGGGAACTGGCAGGACTGCCCCCGGCTCCCCGCCCCTCAAAAATAAAGATAACCTCCTCCAGGGCAGGCATGTCATGAAGGGCAATGAAACTGTGTGGATGCCCAACATGGGGTGAGTGTGAGGCGATCTGAAATCAAGATCACCCCTGTCACTCACGCCCTTGTTGCGGTGCCCACATTATGGTGCTCTAATCACAGCACCTTGTTAATGGTGGATCTACGATGCCAGTTTGACAACTATGTTGTCTAATGGCATCACGGTGAAAGGCTCCATGTCGACCGTGTTTTACAGTCAGCAGGGAGCCACGCATATTGGACAGTGATTTTCTTCAGGGGCTTTAAATCCCATGGGGGGCTCACTCTCACCCCTGTACTACTGGGTTCCAACTCTGAGTCAGAGATGGTTTGGGGAGGGGGTGCAGGATGGGGAAAAGTGTTGCTGGGTCCCAGGCAGACTTCCACTGTGACATGTCGATGTTGTTGACATCGATGTATGTCACTGTAGAAGTATCGCTGTGCGGGGAGCATACCACTAACGGTATATGGTCCTTTTAAACATCTGCAGGTTTAGATAGTTTCTGACAGAGGTTCCATGTCCCTATAAGTACCCCTCTCTGGGCCCCATTCTGGCTATACCTCTCACCAAGCTGTCCTACAAAACTATTACTATTCTGTTCAGGAATGAGAGGGTTAAACTCACAGACATGACATACTGGCTGAAACAGAAATGTACTGTTTGGGGGGAACCAGAGGCTGTCATTGACTTGGAGAATATATGGACTGGCGGTTAAAAAGTGTGGGTGTACCTCAAACAGATGGAAACTGGGATCCAACACTTGTCTAATAGTTTTCATGGGAGGTGAGACTGGGGTGTACTGTTGTATTCGGGCCAACCTAAGGCCTGCTACAGGTGCAGATTCCATGATCACCTGGGTAGGGCTTGTGATAAAGTCAAATGCAGCCTATGTGATGAGTTTGGTCATGTTAGCCTTCACTGTGTGAATGAAATGCATTGCAACTTTTGTGACGAGGTCAGCCACTCCTATAGGAGCTGTTCATAGGCTACACACAACCAGGCAGTTCAGGGTGACCAGCTTGAGCAACATGTTGTGGCCATGCTAGCTCAGAAGGCTCACAGGTTACAATCACAAGCTGGTAAGGACACAGCAAGGAACCACACCTTGCTGATGGATAAAACAGTTTCTGAACCAATCAATCTTGTTTCAGGTATTACCTCAGATCATAACACCTCATCTCCATTCCCCCTCCCCCCCCCCGAAGGTCAGGATGCCTTGACCTTGGCTGCTACTCTGCCTTAACAGAAGCTACAACCACATGAGCTTAGTGGACCTAATTTGGTCAACCTTTGTGAGGAAATGCCAATGAAAGTTATGCCCTCCATCCATGCCGGATACGAACAGTTGTGCATAGTGACCAGATGTAGGAGAAATTGGAGCCAGCCTAAATCAAAACTATTAAAAACTGACCTGGTCACATTATCTAATAGATACAAGGCATTAAACTCACAGAACTAAAAAGGAGGGCTGTGGAAGAAAAAATAATTTAACATGGGGGTTTACATTGTTCTTGATTTACGTATCCTAATGTTATTACAGGAGGTTACATTGGCTACTGCCAGCGTTAACAGTGTTAAGAACCATAAGAAAAGGCTGGCATATTTTTCTTTTTTCTAGCTGTCAAGGTATGAAATTATCCTCCTACGGGACACAAGGATACATACTCTTATGGAGGTATCCATTGTGGGAAAAAAAAAAAGAGGCATGTTGGGTCCTTTTTTTGGTCCATAGGGGCTGAACGGCATTCTGGAGTCAGCAGACTGTTGAATACCCCTGATGTTACAATCACGACATTGACGGACCTGGCTTTAGTGACTACCATGGAGCAGATACTGTTTCTGGACATCACTATACAGGGCGAAGCACACAGAACAATAAATGTGTACGGTCCACAATCCAAGGTAACCAGGGTCAATCTCCTTAATGTTATTCAACCCCGTTGGTTTTCTTCCACACCTATTGTTTTATGAGGAGATTTTAATGATGGGCCTTGGATCATGATGCCTCTTCCAAAACAAAAAAACGGTTTGTGACATGACCTTTTTGCATAATTTGACACATACTGCAGGGTTATCAGATGCCTACCTCAAAAACACAGGTAGAAAGTATCCTACGTTCTTTAAGGGTGGTATTGCTACCCGTATTGATTTTCTGTTTACCTCACCTAGCATTCCCATCCATTCTACTATCATGAGGCCTTTGGGAATCATAGACCATGGGGCAAGATTTTCAAACGGTCAATACTGCCACAAGCCCCCGGAGCACCAAACATATGGTGCATCGAGCTTGTGGCATTCACCGTCCGGCATTCAGGATTTTCCATCCCCTGTGCCCGGCGCTGCACCTTAGACCACAAATTTGTGGTTTAGCATGCGCCACTCCTTGGGGACTAAGTAACGGAGCTTGTGTCAGATATTTGGCACAAGCTGCCATAAAGCATGGAAACTGTTGCAACTGCACCCAATATTGGAAAATCAGGCACAGTTACGGCAAGGGAGGTCAGCGCACCACTGAAATCGAAGTCCCGTGGCACAGGGTGGGATGCAAGCCTTGGGCCACCGTTCGAAAATCCTGCCCTATAAGTTAGTTAAATTACAATGGGTGATTGTTCAGGTCAGATGAATGGGTGTGGAATTTAGAAGCTAAATGCAGCCTTCCTATCCTCTCCTAGGATCCTGCCCCGTTACAAGACTTGGTGGCAGCCAGGAAATCAGTCTTTGTACTTTATAATAACCCCATCATTTGGTGGGAGGACACCAAGGTGGACATTAAAACCTTTTTCCAGGTGGCCCGGTGGCACTGAGGGTTGAGCGCTGGATACCACACCTCATGCCACAAAGGGCGACCTGGGTTCGGGAGTGAGCCTGGGTCTTCAGGGATCGACAGGGGAGGAGTAGGACTGAGTGTCCAGAGGACAGCTCTCCTTTCCTGGGGTGGGTGGGGTCTCCCTCACGCTGCACTAGTGACATCTGGAGGAGGAAGGGGTAGTTGCAGTCAGCATGGGGACATGGAAGGGGATTGGGCGGTGGCAGGGGTCTTTCACTCGGGCATGGGAGCATGCCTGACATGAGCAGGACACCATTGCATGTCCGCGCCCAGAGCAACACACAAGGAAAAAATCCTCTGCACCCTGCATAGGCAACAGAGCCCTCCAGTGCCTTGCCATCACACTCCTAACACCAGATTCACTCTCCAGGTCTCGCGAGCTCCCTGAACTGCCTGGTGGATGTAGTCCAGGGCATACGTCCAGGTAGGAGGGGAAGTGTCTGTCCCCAATTTCCCAGGGAGCGCATTTCAGGTGGGAGGTAGAACTGCAGTGGTGAGTGTGGGTCTCCTGAGAGAGTTTCAGGAGTGTGGTGCAAAAACAGAGTTGACAAAAAAATAAAAAAAATAATAATTTTTCAGAAACAGTGCAAGGTCCAGGGCAAATTTGAATACCTCCAGTATTTGCATAATAGAAACCAGCTTCAGAAATTATTGTCACTGATGGCTGAGATTGGCAATGATTATCGCCTGCTAATTCACAATATCAAGAAAGATGTGTTTCACATTCATTTGCACAGGGCTGAGACTCTACAGAAGGAACAAAAATTTGGGACTCACGGGAAGTCCCCATAACTGTGCCCCTTTAAGGCTAAAATTGATAGAAAAGTCATACATGGTGTGTGTAATAAACATGTGGATTTAGTGACTATCACGGAGCAGATACTGCCTGTTGTTGAGGATTTTACAGCCCAACTGTTTAGCCCCAGTTTTACTTCTACTACACAGAGTGGACAGTGTTTTTTCACAGTTCCAGTCCCTTGTAGTTCCAGACTGTAAAAAAACTCTTTTTGTAAACTGACATTTCCCCAGTTGAGATACTTGCAGCCATCTCTGTCCTTAAAACTGACATTGCCCCGGTGATGGATGGCCTTACTAGAGAATTATACAAATTGATAGGCCCAGCTTTGTGGAAGAATTAGTCCTAGTGTTTAATAATATGTTGGAGAATAAAGAACTTGCACCCAGTATTCATGAGGGATTGCTGGTGTATTTACATGTACTTGTCTGGGAATAAGAGAAATTTGTCCAATTGGAGACCTATTAGTCTGCTTAATACGGAACTAAATCTTCTGTCTGCTACTATAAATACACTTGACAGAATTACTGGGCATCTAATAACCCCTTCAGATGTTTATGTAGTTTCTGGTCACCACAGCCAAAATCATCTCTTTTTTTTTTAGGGAGGTTATTGAAAGGAGTAATGCAGAATGTATGACTGGATTTCTCCTGTCACTGGATCAGTGTAAGGCATTTGATTATGTATCACATGATTATCTGTGGTTCCTTCTACAGCAATATGGTATACCCAGTAAACTGATTTATTGGTTACAATCTCTGTACAGATAAGTTGACTTGTTTCCCATCATTAATGGTAGCTATGGGTCATCCTGCAAAATTTTGAGGGAGTACGTTAAGGATGTCCCCTGAGCCTGGTTTTATATGCCTTCTCCTTAGACCCCTTACTAAGAATTATTAATCAGGGCCAGCTTATTTTGCCTTTACAAAATGATGAGGGTACAGTTAACTGCAAAGTGATAGCCTATGCAAATGATATGTGCCTTCTCGTACAGGACGTAGACTAATCTGGTGCCACACCTTTGGACTGTTTTCTGGGGCTTCATTAAATTTAACTAAAAGTACAGGCCATTTTTTTGGGGTGGAGAAGGAAGGAAACCCCACATGGTGGCAAGGATTTTAATCTCTGATGACCCTATAAAGATCTTGCAGATCTCTTTTGGAAATGGGTATTTGGCTGGGAATGGGGATTTGGCTTGACTGAACTGGGAACCCAAAACTGTGTTGGGTGATATAATGAATCATCAACTGGAATCCATGGCAGATGGGAAAAAAGAAACTCATTTTTATGGTCAGAACCTTTTTCATTTTCCTTTTTTATATATTAGCTAGGTGCTCCCCCCAAAGGCACTCTGGAGGCTTCCGTCCTTAACATTTTCTTTCATGCTCTGTGGGGAAGCAGATTAAATCCACTTAAGAGACACATTACACATCTCCCTGTAGAACAAGATAGTTTAGAAATAATAATACTGCTCATTTTTTTCTTTCAGATGTTCAGTCATCATCATATTCATCTGTTGGTATTAGGACTATCAACGGTATGGTCCTCTTGAGCCAGACTTAATTGCAGGACCTGGCTGTCTCAAATGGAAAGAGGGACTTTAAATGTTGTCAGAGGTTCAACTGCTATGCCGCGTTATTTTAAAGAGGCTCTGGGGTAAGATTAGAACCTGGAAAATTCCCATGTCACATATGCCCAGTATGACCAGGAAACCCCTACACCACTGGATCATGGGATCCTAGTTTCTGGTTGAAAATGTTTTTGATCATTATCCCCAGTTACTGCATGTTCCTCAGCTGTTGTGTCTTTTGACTGACTCCAGATCCCACCTAAGAAGTAGAATACACAATGGCTATACTGCTGGGAGCAGTTAAATGTTAAACCGAATCAAACGTATGACAGAAAAAGTCTGCACTAGGGCTCCCTGTATAAACAAAGTAGTCGAGACTATGGAACACCTTTCCTTCAGTGTCCAATGTACTTCCAGCTTCTGGGACTTAGTAGCTATTTATTGGATGGAATGTGTGTTTCAATTGGAAAATTACAAAGTGCTTATTTATGGTATATAAGGCTGGGAATGGAAAAAATGGCGTGGAAGCACTTAATCACATATTTTTGCCTGCTTTAAATGGTATATTTGGAAAACTAGACTTTTTTCTTATAACAAGAGTTTTGTACCTTGCTTTCGCTGTTGGCTAAAGATACTTTTAAAATTATGGAGATATATACATATGAGGGCAGCAATTGTCCGAGACAGATGCTGCACATTCTGTGGCGTAACATGCCATGGATAACTGCTGCTGGCAAACCTGTGATGTAGTCAGTGAAAGAATTTCTGCACCAGTTTTCCTTTCAATTGTTTTGTTTTTTTCCTTAAAGGTTCCTGGTTGGGGGGGGGGTTGAACCCACAAGCTTATATACCCAGATGTCAGCATACTACCAACTGAGCCACTGACACTATCAACATATTAAGTAGTGTGATTAAGTGACTAGAGTACAAGCTTGTGAACCAGGAGAGCCAGGTGCAAATCCTTATACAGCCAATTACACGCTATATGACAGAGCTGCTATGGGCAGTGTTTATGTGAAAAGGCCTGACTGGGGACAGAAAGAGAAGCCATAATCAGATGTAACAGAGCGGGAACACTGTTACATCTCATCCACCAAGCAGAGGTAAACAGTAAAGGCATCATGCACCTGGTTTGGGTGAACGTGAAGTAGGGGTACCAAAACTAGGACTGACTGGACCAGTAAAGTGAAAATAAAGAAGGGGTCACAAAGGATCCATAGTTCTTTAGGGAGAGAAATAAGACATGATGGATACATAGACAAATAATACATATCTGATAGGCAGGGGTCGATGTCAGTTCAGACCTGGGGAAATAAAAGAAAAATAGGTTAGTAGAGAAAAATGTGTCAGTAAAGAGTGTCAAGATAAAGTGTAGTGGTGAAGGATGAGAGAGTAGAAATCGAGGAAAAAATACAGTATGAGGAAAGGTACCGTTTAGGGTGAACGTGAGAGTACAGTTGTGTATGCAGAAAGTAAAATAGTTGAAAGGAGATAGGAGAAGTAAAGTGCGGAGACAGGCAGACAGATTAAAGCAAGTAAGGTGCAGTTGGGGGTGAAGAGTGGGAGGGTTAGACCCCCCTCAGTACCCAGTGATACCTTTTTATAAAATAATAGTTGCACATCTCTCAACTGCTATGAGTTTCACATAGCGTTATGAAGTTTACTCTCAAATATACCCTTCCAGAGATAGTTTCAAACAAACAAACTATTACTACATTGAAGTAATTTGATGGAAGCATTCCTTAGCCCTAAACTTATGGGCCCCACTATTCTTAGACATATTATTCTTTAAAAGAAGAAAGTGCTACACATTCTGGTCATTTGCTCTGAATTTTAAAGGCCAATGCTATGCATTTTAATACTGAGAGGTTGAGAGGTGTGGCCAGCTGTGGGTGTTCAATGGATTTTGGTGGCTGTAGAACTGTTACACACACATACAATACAAAACCACATTCAGACATCACAGCAGACACATGGACATCATACTGAAACTGGCACACACATATTGAGACAGAGGCACAATACAAGTCAGTGCACACACAAAGATATACCCCCCCAAACAACCACCACCATCATGTATATGTATATATATATATTATAAATATGGGATATACCGAGGAGAGCTGTCATACAAATGATTTATCTACACAAATGCTGTTTGACCCCGGGTAACCTCACGAGTGACGTATGCCACGAGTGAGGTGTCCGAGGTCAAACAGCACAAGTGTAGATGAATCATTTATCTGACAGCTCTCTGTTGTATATTTCATTCATGTAATAGGGATGCTTTCTGCCAGTGCAGGGACATTTGTTTTTGATTGCTTATCTTTTTTTGCATATGTTTGTCAAAAAAGTGAACAAAAAATTGCATTTCTGCTCTTTTTTGCTAATTATAAAAAAATCTATAAGATATATATAAATGAACACCACTCATTTCATACATAATTTTGTGCTGAACAACTTTCATGCACACAGTACCATGCGATAATTTTTCGTTTTAAAGTTATTCGCATTTGAATATGGAAAGTACTGCTGCTGAGGCCGAACATTCTAAATGAGTTCCGGAGTGATTGTGACATAGCTACTATATGGATAAATTTTATTTATTCAACGGCTGTGGAGATAAATGGATTTATTCAATGAGTTTTGAGCCCACTGCTATTGCGTAAATATGAGATATACAGTGGTGAGCTGTCAGATAAATGATTTATCTACACAAGTGCTGTTTGATCCCTGGTAACCTCACAAGTGGCATAAGCCATGAGTGAGATGTCCAAGGTCAAACAGCACAAGTGTAGATAAATCATTTATCTGACAGCTCACCATTGTATATTTCATTTATGCAATAGGGATGCTTTCTGCCAGTGCAGGGACATTTGCCTTTGATTGTTTATCTTTTTTTGCATATGTTTGTCAAAAATGTGAACAAAAAATTGCATTTTCTGCTCTTTTTTGCTAATTATAAAAACATCTATAAGGTATCTATAAATGGAATACCACTTATTTAGTAGATAATGTTGTGCTGCACAACTTTCATGCTCACAGCACTATGCTATCTTTTTTCATTTTAAAGTTATTTGCATTTGAATATACTTAGTACTGGTACTGAGTCTGAACATTCTAAATGAGTTCCGGAGTGATTGTGACATATCTACTATGTATATAAATCTGTGATGATGCGTCTACTATGTGTATAAATGTAACATTTTGAATTTATCTCATAGTAGCTCAGATTTATCACATAGGATTTATGTCCATGCCTACTGCATATATTTTTATATATATATATATATATATTATAGTGGCGTGGTCGTGCCACTATAGTTAAGGTTCAGTGGTCACTTCTATGTTAAACTCAAATTTTTGAGCGTTAATAACTTTGGACCTGTTCAAGAGATTTGCCTGAAATTTAATATGCATGGTGGGGCATGGTAGATCTCTTGATTTGTCAAACTGCGTTTCAGTCGGACTTACAGTCTTTGCATACGAAAACACTGAAAAATGCAAAATTATCCGTTTTCGGAGGCAGCTTTTGGGATTTTGGACGTGGCCCTGCATGGCCGTTGTGTGCCATGCCACTCTGCAAGATGGCTTGTTTGAAAGAGTTTTGATGGCCGAATATGCCACTTTTCCTTTGGTGAAAAAATTTTAAGACATTCAAAAGCTATGCCACTTTTAAGTTCCCATTGTAAGGCAATGGGAACATTTATATGTATGTTCGCAAAACAAAGACTACCAGGGATATGAATAATAATAATAATTTAATACAGATTGGGGGGCCACTAGACTACCAGAATTATAAAAAAGAAATATGAATGAAATACACATTGGGGGGGCCACTAGACCACCAGGGATACTAGCATCGTAATCTATTTTATCATGATTGGGGCTGCTAGACTACCAGGGATATCAACAATAATAATAATTTAATACATATCGGGGCCACTAGACTACCAGGGATATAAAAAAGCAATACTAATAAAATACACATTGGGGGGGCTATTAGACTACCAGGGATACAGAGATAGTTATCTATTTTATCATGATCGGGGGGGGGGTGCTAGACTACCAGGGATATTGAAAACAATTTTTTTATTCAGATGGGGCAGAACGAACCCCCCTGAGCAAAACCCACCCTCATTTAACTTTCTACGGCATCTCTGGGCTGAGAAAATAGATTTTTAAATCTGGCCATCTCGTCCCTCGCTCTTTGTTTGTGAGCGAGCAATTTCTTTGATCGCGAGCCTGCAAATTCTTTGATTGCGAGATTCTTTGATCATGCATCACGAGCGAGGGACGAGATGGCCAGATTAAAAAATCAATTTTCTCTGCCCAGGGGTTTCCTAAGAAGACAAATGAGGGTGGATTTTACTCAGGAGGCTTCATTCTGATGAACCATGTTGGTGTTTTACTGCAGTGCTTTTAATTTTTTAAATTAGAACAGTTTTTATTCTTTGGTCATGACCCTGCAAATTCTTTGATCGCAAGCCTGCAAATTCTTTGATCGTGAGATTCTTTGATCGCCATCTTTGACTGCGAGGGGGGGACAAGATGGCCAGATTTTTTATTATGGAATAGACAGGGATATTTTACCAATCTTTAAGATTAAATAGCTTGGAAACGGTTTAGTCTTTTTGCTTGAAATTTGGAGGGTGTTTGCGGCATGTCCTGTAGATGTGAATTATGGTGTTTACGTGTTGGAGAATTTTTTTTTTTTGTGGAGATATTGCATGACACATTTTACATGTTGTGGACAGTGTTTTGGATTGTGCTGGTGGCTTGAAATTGATAGGGTGCCTAGCCTTAGTGTCATGAATGTACTTTTCAGTTGTTGTGTGTATTAAATGTCAACAGGTGAAGAACTGTGCCACTCTGACAAATGACAGTTTCAAATTTTGACATGTTATAGCTTGGACACGGCTTGGTCATTGTACTTGAAATTTGGAGGGTGTTGACGGCATGTCATGGAGATGTCAATAGTGGTGTTTATATGTCAGACAATATATTTTTTGTAGAGATATTGTGTGGCGCAGTTTATGTTTTGTGGACAGCGTTTTCTATTGCTCTACTAGATTAACATTTATTTGGTGGGTGGCCTTGCTGTTGTTAATGTACGTTTTAGTCATTGGGTGTGTAATGTGGCCCGACACTTACAAGTTGATGAGAACACGGGACCAAAAGGACCCAGCTCTCTCATCAAAGTGCGCAACTTTCTACTTTACTATTCTTTCTTAAAAAGTAAGGAAAGTCTATGCAAAAAACTTCATTATTGCATCAGTTAGAGTTCTTCTACAGTGACAAAAGTGAGGAAATTTGCCATTAGGGTTCCCACCCATTGAACCCCACCCCCATCCCAACCCCACCAACAAGCATCGGGGTGTGCGTTGGGGTCATTGGCCTTAACTCTCACCTCATACTTCTACACTGCACCACCTCAGTTTGTTTACACATAGGATGGGGTGAGAGTTAGTGCCAATGACCCCAATGCACACCCCAATGCCTGTTGGTGAGGGTGGGATGGTGATGGGGGTGGGATTCAACAGGGGTTCAATAGGTGGGAGTCCTAAAGGCGAATATATATATATTCATTGCAAAAAACTCTGTTAATGCATCAGTTAGGGTTAGAGTGACAAAAGTAGGGAAATGAGATGTTAGGGTTGAGCCCCTAACTGCTGCACAACCCCACCTCCCATCTGCCACAGACTGACAGATGCCCAGGTGTGCCATGGGGTCGTTAGAGTTAGGCCTCATGACCCATGGCACACCATGGCATCTCTCGGTCTGTGGAGGATGGGTGGGGGGTTAGGGACTCAACCGTAACATCCCATTTCCCCACTTTTGTCACTTTAACCCTAACTGATGCATTAACAAAGTTTTTTGCAATGAATATGTATTATAGCTGCAAGGTAGTGCAGCTATAGTTAGGGTTGAGTATCCCATTTAAGGTGAAATTTTGCACCTTAATAACTTTGCCACCATTTGACAAAGTTGCCTGGAATTTGGAGCAGCAGCATAGGTCTTGGGATCTGCTGAGTTTCGTATAAGTCAGATTTATGGTTATGGAGTTATTAAGCGACATTCTGTAGCGCATTTATGCTTTTTTGTGCATTCTTTGCTCATGGCTACAGGTCACACGGTTTGTGTGACCAGTCCAAAAACTTCAGGGATCGTGCAGCATGTGTGCCTGATGTGCCTTTTGAAGATTTCATGAAAAAATATTGAATGGTTCAAAAGTTATTCAAAAAACAAGTTTCCCATTATAGTCAATTGGAAAAGTTAACAAAAAGTTCGACAGTGTTGCAACTGAGGATTTTAGTGTCGCAAATGGCCCCAGTAGTGTTGCAAATCCACCATTTATTTTTCAGTTACTGATCACAGAAATGCTTGGCATTTAAAATTGGGACCCTCTAGGGACACAATTATTTTTGTGTTTACCTAGTTGAGCCCTGAGGATGCTAGACATGTCTTTATTTTGGGGTTAAACACCCTAGATATATATTTTTGAAATGTTTGGGAAAAGGAGTGCTGCAAAGTAGTGTCACAGCTACGACACTTTTGTGATTTTTTTTTTGTGAAAGTGTTGTGATTTGCGACACTACTATTCCACACTGTGGGAAAAATAACAGGAATTATTTGCCACCCTGCTACAAAACACTGCTTTGATCTTTTGGGCTGAAATTTGGAGGGAAGACAGCCAACATCCCACAGATGTGTCTTTTACTAGTTTGGTGACAAAATATTGCACTGATGCAAAGTTACGCTGCTCCAAAGTTGATGCTTTTTCCCATAGACTAACATTGCGGCATCTGCCACGCCTTTCGGGGCCCATATCTCCGATACGGTGAGAGATACGGACTTTTTGGCAGAAAAATGCTTAGCCCCCCATGTCATGAATCATATGAAATTTTAATTTTTTTCTACGTCATATGGTTCCTGAGATATAAGTAATTTAGTATTCCAAGTGCTCATTTTCTGCTCCAAGGCCCATTATCATGCATACATTCTTTGTATTCACTGTGTTTCTCTATGCAGCTGTTGGGGAAAACCAGGGTGTGCACTTCTGTTACTGTTGATTAGCTTTCACTTATGTTTCCGTACCCCGATTGTGTTAAGCGTTCCGTGTGCATAGCGTGTCGTCTTGCTAACGTTTTCATTTACTGCGTTTGTGTTACTGTTACCATTTGCATCTCCACTACTGTTTGAGTTTGCATTTCGATTTGCGTCACCATGCACATTACCATTTGTGTTTGCGGCTGCCCTTCCATTTGTGTTTGCGTTTGTCCTTTGTTTTGCATCATCGTTGGTGTTACCATTACCATTTGCGTTTCCAATTGCGTTACCATGACCTTGCGCACTATGGTTTGCATTTCTGTACGTACTTACATTTTCGTTTCCATTTCTGTTTCCTTTGGCGTTATTGTTGCTGTTACCATTTGCATTTCCAATTGCGGTACCATGACCGTACGCATTATGGTTTGCATTTCCATATGCGCTTGCGTTTGTGTTTCTGTTTCCTTTGGTGTTATTGTTGCTGTTACCATTACCATTTGTGTTTACAATTGTGGTACCGTGACCTTGCGTTACGGTTTGCGTTTCCATACGCGCTTGCATTTGCATTTCTGTTTCTGTTTCCTTTTGTGTTATTGTTGCTGTTACTGTTACCATTTGTGTTTACAATTGCAGTACCATGACCATGTGTTACGGTTTGCGTTTACATACGCGCTTGCATTTGCATTTCTGATTCTGTTTCCTTTTGCGTTATTGTTGCTGTTACTGTTACCATTTGTGTTTACAATTGCAGTACCATGACCATGCATGTTATGGTTTGCGTTTCCATATGCGCTTGCATTTGCATTTTCATTTCTGTTTCCTTTGCCATTATTGTTGCTGTAACCGTTACCATTTGCGTTTCCAATTGCAGTACCTTTACCGTGCAAGTTACCGTTTGCGTTCCCATACACGCTTGTGTTAGCGTTTCTGTTTCCTTTGGCATTATTGTTGCTGTTACCATTACAATTTGCATTTACAATTGCAGTACCATGACCGTACGTGTTACGGTTTGCGTTTCTGTATGCGCTTGCGTTTGCATTTCTGTTTCTGTTTCCTTTGGCATTATTGTTGCTGTTACCATTACCATTTGCATTTCCAATTGCACTACCATGACTGTGCGCATTACCAGTTGCATTTCCATATGCACTTGCATTTGCATTTCCGTTTGCATCACTGTTCCCGTTGGCATCACTTTGAGCTTGCGTTTCTATTACCATTTGCTTTACCATTTATGTTTGCATCACCATGTGTGTAAACATTTGCATTTGCTTTGCAGTTACTGTTACTATGTGACAAAAAAAATCACATGGTGGGAGCGCGGGGCCCCAAGGGCCCGTGCTCCAATCTACCACATTCCATTCACTATTTATACTCCTCATTCTCAAAAAGAAGGGAAATTCATGGCAAAAAACTCAGTTTAATGCATCAGTTAGGGTTGTTTCACAGCAAAAAAAGTGAGGAAATTTGGTGTTAGGGTTGAAAGCCCCTTCCACCCCAGCCCGTCCTCCCAACCAGCATCGGAGTGTGCTTTGGGGTCATCGGTCCTAATTCTGTGACCATTCTCCTATACTTCACCACCTCAGCTTCTTTACACATGGAATGGGGTGAGAGTTAGGGCTGACCCCAAAGCACACCCTGATGCCGGTTGGGGTTGGTGGGCTGGGGGTGGAAGCGGGGTTTTTCAACCCTAACATCGAATTTCCTCGCTTTGTCACTGTGGAACAAGCCTAACAGATGCATTAAACAGAGTTTTTGGCCATGAATATAGATATATATATATATATATATAGTAGCATGGTAGTGCTACCACAGTTAGGGTTGAGTAGCTCTTTTAAGATTAAAGGGTCAAATTTGCACCTTAATAACTTTTCCACCATTCAACAGCTTTGCAAGAAATTTAGTATGTACGATTGACCATGGTAGATCTTGGGATCTGCCAAGTTTCATACCGGTTGGATATACGGCTGCGGAGTTATTAAGCAACAATTAATTGCGCAATTACGCTTTTTTGTGATTTCTTTGCTCTCACCTACAGGTCGCACGGTTTGTGCGACCAGTCCGAAAACTTCAGGGAACATGTGGTCAGGGTTCCCAATGTGTCTTTTGAAGATTTCATGAAAAAATATTGAACGGTCCAAAAGTTATTCAAAAAACAAGTTACCATTATAAATCAATAGATAAAGTTAACAAAATATTCAACACTTTCACAAATGCACTTTTTAGTGTCACAAATGGCCCTAGTAGTGTCGCAAATCCACCATTTTGTTTTCTGTTGGTGATCAGAAAAAATGCTTGCCACTTAAATTTGGGACCCTCTAGGGACACAATTCTTGTTGTGTTCACCTAGTCGGACCCTGAGGATGATAGTCCTGTCTTTATTTTGGGGTTAAACACCACATAAATATGTTTTTCAAATTTCTGGAAACAGTAGTGTCACAAAGTAGTGTCACAAGCATGACACTTTCGCAAATTTTTGTGAAAAGTGTCGCAAATTGCGACACTACTTTTCAGGCTATGGCCAAAATGACAGGAATTCTTTGCCACCCTGCTGCAAACAAACAGTTTGGTCTTTTGGACTAAAATTTGGAGGGAAGCCAGACAATATCTCACAGATGTGCCTTTTGGTGGTTTGGTGAAAAAATATTGCACGGCTGCCAAGTTACAGTACTCCGAAGTTGGTGTTTTTTCCCATAGACTAACATGGTGGCACATGCCGTGCCTTTTGGGGCTCGTATCTCGAAAACTATGCAAGATACAGATTTTTTTGTTGTGAGTTGTGTGGTGGTCTAGAGAAGATGATGATGATGTTATGATGAGGCACCAAAGGTCCGAATTAAAATTCGGATAGGATAACTGCTATCCGGACAAGGAGAGGCACGAGTCAACTTAGTATTTCGATGCCCGCTGGGCGGGTGTTTATTTGGTACCAAGGGGTAGACAGACACAGTCACAAGAAGGAGTAGGGGATGCCTGATTAACAATAGGGCAATGGAACAGGGATATACTGAAATACTTTTTATCTACCGCTTTTACGGTTACCATTACAAGCATAAATTTTACGGTTACCACTACAAGCATAAACTTTAGGCCTACTGCCACTCTTATTCTAATGCTAGTTTATACTGCACTTCTGTACTCTAAACAAGATTCCAGTCTTATTCTGATACTAGTTTATACTGTATTTCTGTACTCTAAACAAGAATCCAGTTACATAGGCTACTCAGCACTACATTAGGGTGATCAGCATCACACATCTACAAAAGAGTCCAGATTTTACAAGAGTCCAGAGATCCAACGTCTTCGTGTACACCATCATTCTTTGTTGGAAGCTACAAGGGAAATAAAACAGAACTGTGGAACCCTAATCTCAATTCCCAGCAAGGACCTAGATAAGGCCACTGGGGTGGTGAGAGGTTTGGTAAACAGACCATATATCTTCGGCAAAAGCCCACTCTCTCCGAGGCTGCCGGAATGTGGAACCAAAGCAACTCGTTCCTGAAATAACACACTAAAGCAAGAGGTTCCTCGGCCAAAACCCACTTCTAGGGTTGCCAAGGATAAAGAAAGACCAAGATCTGCGTGGCAATGAATCCAATGGAGGACTACCACAATCCGACTGATGCTGCAGCACTCCAAGGGCCAGCTGGACTCAGAAGGAACTCTGACAGGACCAGGAACCATAAGAATCTGAAGAGATGATGGTTGACTCTGCAATCCTGGATCAGGAACTAACACAAAACAAAGAAAGCAGTAGCGTCCCGGACTGGGCCTGACGGACTCGACTTTCGGCGAACGACCAGGTGGGGGGCGCAGAACAGGTTCTCCAAGATGAGCTCTCTCTCTCTTCTGTAGAGGGCGACCAACTTTGGGACATCTGGAACAGGAACCATATGGAACGACATTGGCACGGCTGTCGTGATGCATTTCGGCGGACATACTTTCAAGCTGTGAAAACAAGAAAATGGCGGGTATGACTTGTACGAATGACGATGGACTCGACTTCAGCGGATGACACAAATGGACAGGATGAGTTGATGGATGATCTTCCTGGAGTGAAGAATGCTGGAAGGATGTCTTCTTCTGAGTAGAGACTGATTCTGAGCATGTGGTGTTACAGACCACACTATAAGACTGCAGTGGGGTAGAAGATTGAGACTGTCTTCATACAGTAGTAAACATATAACTGAAGAATGCCCAAAGAACTGTGGAATAGTACAATAATTTGCCAGCGAGGGCAAGTTATAATTTCAGGGGTAATTGTTACTGTTACGGGCCAATGTCCAAGTGCTTAGATCAATAGTTCAGGTACTTAGGACAATAGTTCAGGTACTTAGGACAATAGTTCAGGTGCTTCGGACAATAGTTCAGGTACTTAGGACAATAGTTCAAGTACTTTGGACAATAGTTCAGGTACTTAGGGCAATAGTACAGCATAAGCAGTACAGTAATTACAGTAGTTTCACAGTATAGGCAAATAGAACACTCTCAAATGAACCCCTGTTTCTATAGGTAGGGTATTCTGGAATAGGATCCCTTACTGTATGTTGTGGCTAGGGAATCCTTTAGTACCACTAGGCTGGCTTGCCCTATTCCGCTAAGCCGGGGCCTCCCTTTAGTACCACTAGGCTGGCTTGCCCTATTCCGCTAGGCCGGGGCCTCCCTTTAGTACCACTAGGCTGGCTTGCCCTATTCCGCTAGGCTGGGGCCTCCCTCTCGTACCACTAGGCTGGCTTGCCCTATTCCACTAGGCCGGGACCTCCCTATAAACCAGGCTTTACCTCGGGCCTAATGCCCTACCTTTACCTGGGCCTGAAGCCCTACGTTAGCTTGGGCCTGGTGCCCCACCTTAGATTGGGCCTGGTGCCCCACTTCACAAGTACCAGGCTTTACCTCGGGCCTAATGCCCTACCTTTACCTTGGGCCTGAAGCCCTATGTTGCTTTGGGCCTGGTGCCCCACCAAATACTGGGCCTGGTGCCCCAATTTATAATGGGCCTGATGCCCCTCTAAACTTTGGGCCTGATGCCACACTTTACAATGGGCCTAATGCCCTGCTTTATATCTGGGCAGGAATTGCCCTTTTAAATCTCGTTGCCCCTTTAAGATCTTCAGCTCACTGAGAGCTGCTGTCAATTATGTCCAGCAATCCCCGCCTCTGTTCCGCTCCTTATAAATATTCATAGGCCTTTAAAATGGCCTAAATACACTGGCCTTGCTTTTGGCCCCTCCCCGGGGGCGTCGCTAACCCAGCCTCCCTTTTAAATATTAAAAGTGCGGGTCCTAATGACCCGATGCCCCTGCGGCGGCACCAGCACCTTTAAGCTAATCAACGCGCTTTTTTCACAAATACAGTCCCTTAATAACTGGCGGTTGGCACTGCGTGGTGCTGCCGCTGACCACCGCTTCAAGGTCTGGGAGGAGGTCGCTGCAGTCACAGGGTGGCAGGAGGTGAGCTGGCAGTGGGAGGGAGCATCAGGCAGTGAGAGGGACAGCTAAGGGGGGCCTCCAATGGCCGAAATGATGCGGGCATGATGCGGCTTGCTTGCTGCCAACATGGGACCGAGCTTTACTTTTAAAAACACTCGGGGGAGGGGCTAAAATAATAAAACGGAGGGCTTTTAAGCCCTAGAAACGCGTGGAAAACAGGCGTTTTTCTTAGTGGTGCCCCGATGGCATCACCGACAACTTCACCACACAGCAGGCTTCTTCAGGCAGTGGAGGCAGAGCAGGCACACAGGTAAGTCCTCAGGGATGGCTTCAACCCTCCAGGTAAGCCCTTTCCTTGTCCCTCTGACTTACTGTGTCCTCTCTCCTCAACAGCTGCCCAGGAACTGACCAACTGACTAACCATAGAATTATTTTTAAAAGTCAAAACTGACTGGGTTCTAGAATGGCTGGATTGGAATGCTGTGCATGAGCTACTCAGCACAGCATTCCATCCAAGCTCATTATGACATGGAATGCTTACAAAATCTATCTTTTGATCAGCTGTAAGTGCACAAGGGACTTTTCTATTATTTACAGTGTTTTGTGTGTAGGGAGGTTGACTTTTTGTCTAGGGGCCTTTGGCCACAGTATCTGCTGCCTACCCGCAGCAGGTACTCTAAGCACCTGTGTATTCTGCGTTCATTTAATTTTATTTTATTTTTCTGGAATGACCACCTTTGGGGCATTACAGTTGCATAGCTTGATGGGCTATGTAATTGTAAAAACCTAGCCAGGAAAATCAAGATTTTTGTGAAATTTAAAATTTTTTTTTTTACGTTGTGCGGTTGCTGAGATATTAGCAATTAAGTGCTTCCAATGCTCATTTTAAGCTTTGATCCCCATTACAATGCATACATTCTTTGTACACACTGTCTTTCTGTATGCACCTGTTTGGCAAAAGCAGGGTATGCACTTCTGTTACTGTTACAGTTACTGTTTCCATTTGCGCTTATGTCCCCTTTTGCATTACCATTACCGTGTACGCCACCGTGTGGGTTACCCTTTGCGTTGTCATTCACGCTTGCATTTTCGTTACTGTTACCATTTGCATTTCCACTACTGTTTCTGTTTGCGTTTTTGTTTGTGTCACTGTGCGCATTGCCATTTGAGTTTCCGGCAGCCCTTTCATTTGCATTTGTGTTTCTCTTTCGTTTTGTGTCTTCCTTGCTGTTACTGTTACCATTTGCATTTGCGTTATTGTGCCCGTGTGCATTACAGTTTGCGTTTCCATATGCGCTTGCGCTTTTGCGTTTCTGTTTCCTTTGCTGTTATTGTTGCTGTTACCATTACCATTTGCATTTACAATTGCAGTACTGTGCCCGTGCGCGTTTTGGTTTGCATTTCCTTATGCACTTCTGTTCCCATTTCCGTTTCTGTTTCCTTTGGTGTTAGTATTCATGTTAACTTTACCATTTTCATTTCCAATTGCGGTACCGTGCCTGTGCGCGTTATGGTTTGCATTTACGTTTGCTCTCGCATTTCCGTTTCTGTTCCCTTTCACATTCTTTTTGCTGTGACACTTAACATTTCCTTTAAACTACCACTGCCATCACTGTTCACAGTACCAGTTGCATTTTTGTACGCGCTTCAGTGTCCGTTTGCATCACTGTTTGCTTCAGTATCACTTTGCGCTTGCATTTCTATTAACGTTTCTTTTACCATTTTTGTTTGCGTTACCATGTGCGCCACTGTTTGCGCTTCTGTTTGTGTTGCTGTTCCTGTTACTATGTCACAAGACATCATGTGGTGGGAGCGCTCCCGCCGCCGCAGTACAGTCACTAATTCTCGTCATCATTCTCAAAAAGAAGGGAAATTAGAGGCAAAAAACTCCATTTAATGCATTAGTTAGGGTTGTTCCACAGCGACGAAAGTGAGGAAATTTGGTGTTAGGGTTGAAAGCCCCCCATTGGACCCCCCAGCCCACCCTCCTAACCAGCATCGGGGTGTGCGTTAGGGTCGTCGGTCCTAACTCTCACCCCATTCTCCTATACCTCTGGTTCTTCACACATGTGATGGGGTGAGAGTTGGGGCCGGTGACCCCAACATGCACCCTGATGCTGGTTGGGGGGTTTGAGGGGGCTTTCCAGCTATTGCAATTTCTTCGCTGTGGGTGCTGGCATTAATGGAGATTTTTTGCTTCCTATATATATGTGTGTGTGTGTGTGTGTGTGTGTGTGTGTGTGTGTGTGTGTACAGAAAAGAAATCAGTGATTAGTCTCTCAGTTCCAAGAACAGTACACTTTTCCTTCAGTGTATAATTATCAGGCTTAGCTTCAGGCAACAGAATTCCCAGTGTATGAAAACTTGCATACACACCTCCATGCTTCCTCCAACATGGCCAGCTCTCCACTGACCTACCTATCTAACAAGTCTTTCAGGAGGCAGGCTTATATACCTGCCTCCTTGTGACATCATGATCATGTGACTCATCTATTATCATATTTTTACTTGTAAAAGTGTCCAGGAGGGCATTTAATTACTAGCTTCCATGCTATACACAAATTATCATATTGCTTTATCGATAGAGATATCAGTTATAATTTTCTTCCTTAAACAAAATAAAACAGTTTCATCACCATAATTTGTCTAAATTCCGCCTACTTTCATGACATTACATTTCTGTCACTAGCATAAATAGGCTGTCTATCTGGGCTGCCTGCCCCTAAAGAGGACCCTTGCAGAAATAACAGTTGGATTTTGGGCCTGCTTTTCCTGGCCCACTAGACTACCAACACTGGCTGGTAAGCGCCACTTTGGGAGAACTTATGCTTGCATAACCTTAACTAATGTTGAATAGGGTGTTAAAGGATGTGAATAAGAGGGCACGCTTCCCCTATTCACTCCCTTCCCACCCTCTCAGATTTAACAAATAATTAATAATACTTTTACTACTGCTAAACATCTCATGCAGTATTTTTACTGCTTAGTTGTTCTTGTTAATGTGAGAGATTGCAGCGGGTGCAAGCATATGTTTATTTCTGAGGCAGCTGCTCAGCGTGGTCACATAATTATTTAGAAGGGAAGTCTGCGTAAAGAAAATGTATTTCTCCATTTATTTATTTATTTTATATATATATATATATATATATATATATTATCAAGGAGGGACTCCAACATATCGGATTCATTTTCCTTTTGTAACTGGACTTTTGTTTAAATGGAGTCGCTCTTTATCTTTGGGTTACAAGTTATTGTGAGCAGATAACTACCCCATTTATTTCAGTCCACATTAGCTCAGGGAAACCTCATCAATTATTCATAACAAATGGCTTTCTTGCCGTTTCTAGCATCAGCTCACGTATAACAAATGGCTCTAGCCAGGCAAGGCTGTCTATTTGCTGCAGTTCCATACAGCCCTTTTGGGGAACAAGTTCAGGGAAGAAACCAGCATTTGTCAATGCCGAATGTTGGCTTGCTGGCATTGGCATTGGTAGTGCAGAAGTTAGAGAGATGCATAATAGGAATGGCACTGAAATATTGATGTAACGCCAACCCCCTACCTGCAGAGATTGAAAGGCTTTGGGGGGGTGCCTTTGGGTCATCGGCCATAATGCTTACGGCATTACACCTCACCCCACCCTGCAGACAGCAACAGGTGTTGCGGTGTGCCTTGGGGTCTTCAGCCCTTACTCTCACCCCATTCCATAAGGAAATAAGCTGAGATGGGTGCAGTATAGGAGAATGGGGTGAACGTTAGGGCCGAAGATCTTCCATCATGAACAGTGTCACTGTGATTGTGTTGATCTGTCCCAAAAGATGATTTCCCACAGTAACCACGTCATTCTGTGCCACAGGTGCGAAAACATGTTTTGGGAAGGATGTGAAAAATGATAGCTGTACTATTCATAAGGAGGTGTGAAAAATTGGCAATGTTTAAAATTTGGAAATGGGTGGATTTCACGATGCCAGCTGTCAGTAATAAATGATTGGGTCATCCATTAGCGCCAATAAATTAATATAAAAATGAAAGAATGTATGTACACCACTGTATAGATATATATATATATACACGATTTCAATTTTATTTTTTAATTTTATCTTCTCACAAGTGAAAGGAAACAGTTTCGTGGTAAAAGCCACTTCATCAGGCCCAAGCTGTGTTGCTGTTGTAAAAACATTAATAACAGAGTTTTAGAATATATTGGTATTAATTACCAGATGTAAAAGAGGCTAGCTATACATACAGGTCATCAACTGTTGCAGTGTATAATATCTCAGTTCTAAACCTAACTGGCAATATTTCCAAATAATGTTCCATCATATTTAAAGTTAATAATCAGTGTAATTATATTCCCAGCATCTGTGCATTCATGAATTATATACACTTGTGTATAGCAAAATATTTGCTCTGCATTTGCAACAACACTAACACACCTCTGAAATGTGCTACTACCATAAGATGTTGCTTGCGCGTGCGTGCAAGCCAATATAAAAATAAAGATAGAAAGCATAGTATAAGGATATACTACAGGTGGCCGACCTGTAGTGAAAAATAAACAGAAATTAGAGATGCTGTTCCAACAGGCATAAGAAAGGGGGGGTTAGAGAAAAAGGATTCAGTAGTGGTCCTTTATTCGTCAGATAGGGGGTTCCCTATCACAGCTCACAGAATTGAAAGCTGAACCAAACGAGGGGTGTGGGATCCATGGTATCAGCTTGTGCACTGCTCCATATTACTCACTGTTTTATTGCACTGCTGTGCATTTTCTTATAAACTGCAATTCATAAAACTTCTTCTGTGTATAGTGTTTAAAAAAAGTATGTTTCTTACGCAGCATTGATTTGTTAGGTGATTTGTGCTGCTCACTGGGTGTATGTCAGTACAGCATTCTGAAGCTCCTTCTTATCTGACTTTCACTGCATCTGTGCTTTAATTCATATGTTTGTGCAGCCTGTGGGGCAAAAACTTGATCACTAAGCTCCTATTTCTTTCAATCTGGGCATCTGTTCTGTGCATCTGTATAACAGTGTGAACTATATCGCTTTATATTACTTCAACGTTGTTAGTCTTGGCAATTGTTTTATTTGTCTGTTGTGCAATATGGTTAATACACTTTTACACTAGTCATTTTTCATCTAAAAATTATTTTTTTCTAATACAGTAACCACTGTGATTTTTTTTAATAAACAATTTCCTTTTGGTCTGCTGTCTTGATTTTTGTTGTTTTACTAATGTGGAGTACTGCTGCACAGTTTGCTATAATAATGCTAAGAAGTGAAGCCATAGTTTCTGCCACCTAATCTGTTCAGATGCTGTGTCACACAGAGCTGAAGCCATCAGCTATGTAGTGTGTGGTTCTTGTCTGAGCTTTCCTGATTAGGCTGGTATTTGTTGACATTGCAGAAGTCGCAGTGAAATTGTGCATTAACCCTCCTGACCCACCTTTTTACTGACAGTTTGTTTTCCTTTTCTGTCCTCTGATCAATGACTGTTGCTTCTTTGAATTAAGTTGTCCTCCCCACACTGAAAGCTGAACCGCATGAGGGGTGTGGAGGCAGTGGTATCAGCTTGCGCACTGCTCCATCTTCCTAAATGACCTTCCAGCCGCCTGCTCCTCCTCCTGTATCCACATGTATGCAAATGATACAGTCCTGTATACTTCCAGATTCTCCTCCTCCTCTGTTGTGGCTACCAGACTTCAGCATGACTTTGTTAAAGTTCAGCTCTGGTTACGCTCACACCAACTTTTCTTGAACGCCAAGAAGACCGTCTCCTTGATCTTCAGCACAAAGCAGAGACTCTCTTGGCTCCCTTCCCTCCCCTCTTTCCACACCCTTGATGGGACAAAGCTGGAGGATACCTCCTCCTTTAGGTATCTTGGTGTCTAGCTAGACCAGCACCTTGTCTCCTCTGGACACATGGATGCTATCATCAAAAACCTGCACCCCAGTTTAGGTGCTCTGTACAGAAACCGATATTGCATCCCTCTGCCTGCTTGTCAGGCCCTAGTCCAGAAAATGATCCTTCCAGCTTTTTACTATGGTGATGTAGTCTTCAGTGCCACACCCAAAACCTCCCTTGCCAGACTGAACACCCTGTACCACTCCTTCTGCTGCTTTGCCCTTGATAGTCTCCCTCGCCCTCACCACTGTAATCTCTACCAGTCTCTATCTTTCCTCTCCCTTGAGGACAGATGCCGCTCTCACTGCATCTTCCTTTCTAAATTTTGGTTTGGTTCCCACCCATCTTATCTTGCTTCCTGCTCATCACCTCTGCCTCCCTACTCCATCTGGAGCTAAAAATCTGGAAGACACTGAGATCCATTGAAGGCCATCCTGCTGCTTCCTCCCTTCCCACCAAGATTCTGGCCAAGGACGGGATGGTTGAAAATAAACTGCGAATCCTCAAAGAACTTAACCTTCACTTTTCCACTGCCAGGTTGGCATTCGACTCCACCCCATACACTAGCCGAGCGAATAGCAACACTAGCCCAGATACTACACATGCTACTCCACCTCATCCCTTCCAGTTGTGCCTGTTTAGCTACAAAGAAGTTGAAGACATAATTCTTAGCCTTGACACCAAGAAAAGTGCAGGGGACGATGGCCTTGAATAATTTTTCTTGCGGTTAGGCTATGCCCAGCTCACAGCCCCCATCCTTCACATGCTCAACCTCTCTATTACCACAGCCACTGTTCCATCCTGTTGGAAATCTGCCCATGTTCTTCCTCTCAAATCAGGAGATCCCTGTGACTTAAACAACTACCGTCCTATCTCTATCTTGCCCGTTCTCTCCAAAGTGCTGGAAAAACTTATATACAACCAACTAAAAAATCACCTTGAAGCACACTCACTCCTAAACCCGGCCCAATCTGGCTTCAGGTCGAAGCACAGTACCATGTCAGCCTTGGCTAAAGTCTCTAATGACTGGATCCATGCTATGGACACCAAGAAGGTTACTGGTGCAGTCTTTCTAGACCTCAGTAAGGCCTTCCACACTGTAGACCATCACCTCCTAATCACCTGTCTTGCCTACATAGGTGCCACTCCACTTACCTTACAGTGGTTTAACAGTTATCTCACGGGAAGGATACAAAAAGTCAAAGCTGATGGCCTACTATCTGCCCCCCTTCCAACTGCCAGAGGAGTCCCTCAAGGCTCCATCCTAGGACCCTCCTTTTTTCCCAGTACATCAACAACCTTGACTCCCACATAAAGAACTCTAGCATACATTTCTTTGTGGATGATACGGTTTTGTACGCATCAGGCTCGTCCTTAACTGAAGTCAGGGAAGCACTCCAAGCTGACTTTATCCAGTTAGAAAGCAACCTTATCAATGCCAAGCTTCTCCTACATGCTAAAAAAACCAAGACAATGATTTTCTCGAGACTTGCCTTGTTTGGTGCCCTACCTACCCCACCTAAAAACTTCATAGTTACCTCCCTAGGTGAACCCTTGGAAGTCGCACCTAAATTTAAATATCTAGGTACGTGGATAGACAACAAGTTTTCCTTCAATGACCACATCAAGGATCTATCAAAGAGGCTTAAAGCACGCTTGGGTTTCTTCTTTAGAAATAGGACCCTCTTTTCTCTCGCGACCCGCAAAAGACTTGTCCAAGCAACATTCCTTACCTTGCTTGACTATGGAGACATTATCTTTATCTCCTCCCCAACCTTGAGCCTATCTAAACTGGACGTACTCTATCACCGTGCTCTTCACTTCATTACTAACTCTGCGTACAGGACCCACCACTGTGATCTTTATGCAGCAGTTGGGTGGACCTATCTTGCCACCAGACGCCTCCTGCATGCTGGCATTTGGACCCTCAAATTACTACTCCACAAACTGCCTGTCTATTTAACATCTCTCATACACATCTCGCATAGCGCCTACTCCCTAAGGAAATCCGACCTTATCCTACTAGATGTTCCCAGGACACGTATCACAGCTGGCCAAAGAGCTGTCTCATATGCCCTCCCAAACATTTGGAACCAACTACAAGCCATGCTGAAGCTAACCAGCATCGTATCAATTAACTCCTACAAAACACTAGCTATCTCTAAATTAAAAGACATATGTAGGCGCTACTAGGCCCCAATGCCAAGTCAACTTCCTAGGTACCAACTGGCCCTCTACTTATTAAGCTGAAATGTGTTGCATAATTTAGGGCAAGGTTAAAGCTGGAATGTACTGCATATATTGCATAAGGACTTCTATTGTGTATACCTCTTGTATTATATATTTTTTCTTTGTTGTTCTACATTTTATATCTCCTGTCTATGTAATTGTGAACTGTATGTGTATGTGTCTCAGGACCTCCTTGTGAATGAGCTTGTTCAACGGAGTCTTTCCTGTAATAAACTTGAACTTGAGCTATGATTCTCATACCATGGCAATCCCTCCTAGATCATCTACTGCTGGCCAGTTTGCGTTCTTTCACCGTATCCATAAAATGTGGAACTCCCTTCCTAAGGTAATCCACCATGCCAGCTCCCCTTCTGGCCTCTCATCCCTCCTTCACAATTTTATCTCCACTACTTGTAAATGCCTTTAACTCCCTTTTCCCCTCACTCTTTTGACACCTCTTTCATGTTACACTTCCATTTGAATTCTCCAGTTATGTGACCAAATTGTGTATAAACTGCATTTTGTTTTTGTATTTCTTTTCCTAATTTCCTTTATATTATTGTTTTGTGTTATCGCTGTATACTGTTGTATCCCTATTCCGCCTTAGAAACATAGACTTTGATGGCAGATAAGGACCACTTGTCTAACCTAGTCTGCCCAGTTCCCTACCTATTTGATAAGCTACAGAGCCTAGTTAACCAACAGCCTACTTCTTCTTCCTATCCCCCACCAGAATTACCTTATGTCTGTCCCATGCATTCTTGAATTTCCCCACTGTTTTTGACCCCACAACCTCTTCTGGAAGGCCATTCTATGCGTCCACCACCCTCTCCATGAAAAATACTTCCTCACATTGCCCCTGAGCCATTCCTCCTCCGTCTTCAAATTGTGCCCCCTTGTTCTTGCACATCTCTTTTTCTAAAAGATTCTGCCCTCTTGGACTTTGTTGATTCCATTGAGGTACTTCAAAGTTTCTATCATGTTCCCCCCCCCCTTTCTTCGAGGGTATACATATTAAGCTCCTTATGTCTCTCTCCATATGCCTTCTGGTGCAAACCTTGCACCATTTTAATTGCCCTCCTCTGGACTGCCTTCATCCTGTCTATGTCCTTACGGAGATGGGGTCTCCAGAACTGCATGTAGTACTCCAGATGGGTCTCACCAACTGTCTCTACAAAGGGATAACAACTTCTTGTTTTCTACTGATGATGCTTCTCCCTATGCATCCAGGTATACCCTCAGCCCTCCTTACTGACTTTTCACATTGCTTGCCTACCTTTAGGTCATCTGATATGACTACCCCAGGTCCCTTTCCATTTTTGTTGTTGTTAGTAACCCCCCACCCCGGCGCACTGTGTACTCTTCCCCTGGATTTTTGTTTCCCAGGTGCATTACTTTGCACTTCTTTGCATTGAATCTAAGCTGCCATACTTTTGACCATTCCTCTAAGCTCGCCAAGTCCCTTCTCATCCTTTCCACTCCATCTTGTGTATCAACCCTGTTGTAGATCTTTGTGTCATCTGCAAAGAGGCATACATTTCCTTCCAGTCCCTTGGCAATGTCACTTATAAAGACATTGAAAAGGACCGGTGCCAGTACTGAACCCTGCGGTACCCCACGCTTAACCCCCCCCTTTCTTCGGAGTGGACTGCGTTTACTATTACCATCTGTGTTCTGTTGTCCAGCCAATTTGTTACCCAGGCTACCACCCTGGGACCCACTCCCAGCCTGGCTAACTTGTTTATTAATCTTTTGTGTGGGACTGTGTCAAATGCCTTGCTAAAATCTAGGCAGGCCATGTCCACAGCCCCTCCCTGGTCTACTACTTTGGTCACCCAGTCAAAGAAATCTATTAGATTTGTCTGACATGACCTTCCCACTGTGAATCCATGCTGGCTTGAGTCCTGTGCCCCACTGGCCTCTAGGTACTCGACAGTTTTTTGTTTCAGAAGTGATTCCATCATTTTCCCTACCACTGAGGTCAAACTAACAGGTCTGTAGTTTCCTGCCTCTGCTTTGCTCCCACTTTTGTGAAGGGGAATCACATCCACCCTCCTCCAGTCCTAAGGTACCACACCATCCTCCCATGATTTGTTAAAAAGGGTAGTCAGTGGTGTCACTAGTTCTCATACTAACATACTAATATACTAAAATGCCAACAGAATAGGCCTAACGGTCTTTCGTGTCTGCTCGTTTGGTAATCCCCCACTCTGGAAGCTGACCTTGCTGCCCCGCCCTCGCCTTCTCTGGCTTCTCCCTTCCCAGTTCTGGATATTCTCGCTGCACTGGATTTTGCTTCCAGAACCCTTCCCGTGTACCTGTCCCACCCCCCCTTTTGAACCCCTCCACCATCTCTACCTCCACCAGCCCCCTGGGCAGCGCATTCCATTGCTCCACCACCCTCTCAGTGAAGTAACACCTCATCCTTTCTCCCCTGAATCTTCAACCCTCCAGCTTCCACCCATGCCCTCTAGTTGCCCCTCCTCCTTCCTTCGAAGCACCCTGACTGCTCTTCCCCTATTTACACCCTTCATGTACCTGAAGACCTCTATCATGTTCTCCTGGTCCCTTTTCTCTTCCAATGTGTACATATTTAGCTCTTCGAGCCTCTCCCCATAGTTCCTGTCCCCCAAGCCCCAAATCATTTTGGTTGCCCTCCTCTGGACCCTCTCCAGGAGTTTAATGTCCCACTTTAAGTGTGGCCTCCAAAACTGCATGCAGTACTCGAGGTGTGGCCTCACCAAGCAGTTATACAGAGGGAGTATCACTTCCCTCCTTCTGGAGGTGATCCCCCTAGCAATGCATCCCAGCATCCTGTTGGCCTTGGCTGCTGCCCTCCTACAAGTCTCCGAGTTGTTCATCTTGACATCCACCACCACCCCCGGTCCCTCTCAGCCATCAAGACTTGTAGCATCCCCCACAGGGTGTACACTTGGCCCGGGTTTCTGGCCCCAGGTGGAGTACCTTGCATTTTCCTGCATTGAACCTCAGCTTCCACTTTCTAGACCATCTTCCAGAGCCTCCAGGTCCCCTGTAAGGCCACCTCCCTCCTCCCATCCACCACCACCCCCAGTTTTAAGTCATCCGCAAAGAGACTCGTCTCACTCCTGATACCTGTCCTTATGTCAGAGACGTAGGCGTTGAACAGGAGGGGCCCAAGGACTGATCCCTGTGGGACTCCAATAATGACCCTCCTTGGAGATGAGACTATCCAGCCAACTACGATCCTCTGGGTCCGGTCCTGGAGCCAATTGCCTATCCATCTGATCATCTGTTTCCCCACCCCCATTTCTCCCAGCTTATCCAACAGGCCTTCGTGAGGAACAGAGTCAAATGCCTTGCTGAAGTCTAGAAAGAGGACATCCACTGGTCTATCCAGGTCCAAGGCACTCGTCACCCAGTCATAGAACTCCACAAGGTTTGTCTGACACAACTTCCCTGGGACAAATCCATGCTGTCTATCATCCAGGTACCCTGACTTTTCCAGGTCCCCCCCAGACTCTCCCTTGACAATGCCCTCCATCACCTTGCCCACCACCGATGTCAGGCTGACAGGCCTGTAGTTCCCTGCCACCTCCCTTGATCCCCCCTTGTGGATAGGCACTATATGCGCCACCTTCCAGTCCTGGGACACCCACCCTGTCCTCAGAGAGATGGTGAAAAGCTCCACCAGGGGTTTCGCCAGGACATCCGCAAGTTCCTTCAGCACTCTGGGATGTAATTTATCCGGCCCCAGTGCTTTCTCTGCCTTAAGGGACCCCTTAGTTCTTTTAGAATTCTGGGGTGAATCCTGTCAGGCCCCATTGCTTTATCCACCTTCAGTTTTAGGAGTTCTTTCAGGACCCTTTCTTCTGTGAACAGACTAGTATCAACCCCCTGATCCAGAATGCTTCTATTGATTGGTTTAGGTACTGTACCGCCACCCCTCTTCTTTTGTGAATACTGAGCAGAAGTATTCCTTCAGTAACCTTGCCTTTTCACAGTCACCCTCTGCCCACCCACCCTCCACTTTATTAAGCCTCACTATCCCTCCCTTGGTCTTTCTCCACTCCCTAATGTACCTATGAATGTTTTTATCCTCCTTCTTAACTGAGTTGGCTATCTTTTCCTCGGTTTGGGCATTTGCTATTCTGACTTCCTTCCCCACTTCCTTCTGCTTTAACTGGTACAGTTCTCTGTCCTGCTCATTCTGTGTTTCCTCATACTTCCTGAATGCTATCTTTTTCTCCCTTACATTCCCTGCCACCTGTTTTGGGAACCATAATGTTTTTTTCCTTCATTTTGATTGGTTTATTTGCTTCACACAAAGGCTTGTTGCCTCTGTGATGGCAGTTTTGATTTTTCCCCATTGTTCCTCCACCCCTCCTTCTTGCTCATTTGCTAGTGCTTTTCTGAGACACTCTCTCATTTTGCCAAAGTCAGCCCTCCTAAAGTCCAGTACCTTCGCTTTTGTATGGCTTGACTCTATGGCTGTGTTTATTGTGAACCACACTGTTTGGTGGTCACTTGTTCCCAGATGGCTACCCACTTTTAAATCTGAGATCCTCTCTCTGCCCCCATTTGAGAGTACCAGGTCTAATATTGCTCCCTCCCAAGTGGGTTCCAACACTAGCTGTCTGAGGCATGCCCCCTGTAGGGCATCGAGAATGACCCTGCTCTTGGATGTGGCTGCAGCAAAGGTGCTCCAATTAACATCTGGCATATTCAAGTCCCCCAACAACAATATCTCCCCTTTTTCTGCCTTCCCCCTTGATGCACCTGGAAATGAGCAGTTTTTGCTCAGTGTGCTTTTCCTGGTGAAACTTTTCAGTCAACCAATCAGTCCATATTACTCACTGTTTTACTGCATTGCCGTGCATTTTCTTATTAATTGTAATTCATAAAACATCTTCTGTGTACAGTGCTTAAAAAAAGTATGTTTCTCACGCAGCATTGATTTATTATGAGATTTGTGCTACTCACTGGGTGTATGTCAGCACAGCATTCAGAAGCTGCTTCTTATCAGACTTTCGCTGCATCTGTGCTTTAATTCATATGTTTGTGCAGCCTGTGGGGAGAACATTTGATCACTAAGCTCCTATTTCTTTCAATCTGGGTATCTGTTCTGTGTGTCTGTATAACAGTGTGAACTATACTGGTTTATATTACTTGAGTGCTGCAAACCAAGTCCGCCCCACAGTTGGGTGTGCAAAACAAGAAAACATATCCAACCAGAAACAGCACTCCAGCACTACCTACCGTCAAAAGAAACACCAGTAAGCATAAATGCATTGAAAAATATTTAATACATATCAAAACATCCTGACCTCTCAACATGTAAAAACACAAAACTGGAGAAACACCAGCTGGGCTCCATCAACTCCTACCAGATTTTGCACAGGTGTCTTCAGGGAGTGTCCCACCCACAGTGACACCTCATTTTTAAATCCTACACTTAAAGGTGTATGCACCATTAAACCATTTACAAGCCATAATACACTAGCAGTGCGAAAAAAAATACAAAACAGTATCTAACTATGATTCATATTAAAGGAACAAGCCACAATGTTTCAGTAATACTTAAATATAGTTGTTAAGAATTACCCAATAATTTAGAGGACCCACATGTTCTGACTGTCTGAACTGGGCTGCCAGCCAACATTATGACATCGAAACACTATAAAAGCGGTGACAAGGTATCATGTAAAGCATACCCAGTAGCAGTAAATAAAAGTCATGAAAAGAAATATGCTGAAAACACCCAAAGCATATGAGAAGACTGAATAGGATAGAAAAAATGAAACAAGGAATTATTCAGATGCACTCATGTTTAAAATTGCTTCCTACTATCATTTCTGACTGAGAGGTAGCAACGCCTTCTTTTTGTGTTTCTTCTTCTCTGATTGTATTTCTTCTTTTTTTTTGTTTGTTCCTATTGAACATGTTTCCCATTTTCAGTTCAATGGTTTGTAAACAGTTACATGTCACAATTGACCTTACCCTGTACCTTGTTTCCATTACAAGAATAGTTGCATTAAAAAACAAAACAGAACCACTTCCACAAAGGTGAGCCTCAGGGGAGAAGAAGTAGTGCAGCCCATTGATGATTGGTTCCACTTACATTGTGCAGTGGTTCACATTTATTTTAGTTAGTTTTTATTAACCAGCTAAGTACACTAGGCAAACAAATGCCTATTTTCAGGCATGGCCCAGGAGAATACACATTGAAAAATAAGCATGGCATTTTTACAGTGTGCTAAGAATGAGACAGAATGAACAATGAGGTTGGAACGAGATTAATAAGACATTACATTATTGCAAGAAAGTAAAACTTAAAAAGAAAACAACATTAGTGAAGTTACAGGAATTCAAATTTTCACAGTAAGTCTAATGCTATTTCAGGTCATGGCAGGCTCTTCAATTTGATGCAAACCAGTGATTGTTTTGAATGAGGGACAAGAACAGCAGGCTAAGCTGAGCAGATGTGCTTGGTATGTATGATGGAACATAGTCGCTGAGGTGCACAGGTGGATCTCAGGAGGTATGGAGTTCCATAGCTTTGGGGCTGCATATGCAAAAGAGGATTCACTAGTTCTAGTTCTAAGCACAGGGATAGCCAGTAGAGTTTTATCACAAGACCTTAAAGGGTAAGCACTGTTCACAGGTTTGAGCACAGAGGCAAGGGATAAGTGCATGTGACTTTTCATAATACTAAACATTATGCTCCCATATATGTGGGCACACAAGGAGGACAGAAGAAGCCAGCCAAGTCTGTTGTTCTGTTGTAGTGGGAGTAGTGGTGGTAGGTAAGCCGGTGCGATGCTAGAGTGAACAACATATTATTGTAGGTGCTATCCCATCTGAGTAGTGTGGCTTTTGAGGTAGTTGAAAAAACTGGGGCTCCATAGAGAAGTTTGGAGAGGAGAATCCCGTGGGCAATGGCACAATGAGCTTGAGAGGTTAGGTTATGGCCCATTTTATTGGATACACCCAGCATGGAGAAGATCGACTTACAGGCTCCCATTATGTGAGTAGAGTAGTCAAAGGAGGGGTCAAGTGTGACTCCAAGGTAGGTGAAAGAGGAAACAGGGGGGACTAGGGTTCCATCTAGGTGAGCTACAGTTAAGGGAAACACACATAGTCTATGTCTTGGGGGTGTGCCACACATGGACTGCATTTTAGTTTTGTTCAGGATCAGTTTGCTAGTTGACAGCCAGTCATGCACTGACTGGAAATTAGTAGTGAGGTACTGGTTTAGTTGATCAACACTTCTGCAGCAGGTGTGTTGGACCAGGCCGTCTCCACATAGAATGGCAGAGCAGTGAGACAGGCTGTCACCAATAGAGTTTATTTGTAGAGCAAATAGAAGGGGCCCAAGAATGGATCCTTGTGGAATTCCCACCAGAGCTGGGGCAGAATCAGACAGGGAGGACCCATATATGACTCTCTAGGACTTGTTCCCCCAGATAGCTGTTGAATCAAGGGAGAGCAGTAGATGAAACTCCCAAACTGGCAAGTTTGTCGCAAAGCAGGGAGTAGTCTGCAAGGTCAAAAGCCTTTGTCAGGTCAACAAAAACAGCATCAGTGAGGCTTCCTGTATCCACTGCTGAAGCAATACTGTTTGTAAGTGTGAGGAGGGCACTTGTGGTGCTGTGGCCTTTTCAAAAGCCATGCTGCAGAGGGGAAAGAACTTCATGAGTAGAGAGATAATTGCTGAGCTGAGATGAAACAGCTTTCTTGAGTACCTTGTTTAAGGTGGGGAGAATGGCAATGGGCCTGAAGTTGTTTAAAAGTTTAGGGTTGCCTTTCTTAAATACAGGAATGATGCAGAAAGTTTTCAATAGCTCAGGCACTACACCAGGCATAAGGGATAAATTAATAAATTTAGCAATGGGGGAAGCTAATTCATTTGCAGCAGTCTTAAGGAGTCTAGGCTCAATGCCGTCCAAACCTTTGGATTTAGATTCAGAGACCTGTTTTAGGAGTCGGTGAACAACAGCTGTGCCAGTCAATTTGAAATAAAATGGGCTGGGGAAAGGGGGGATTCTGGGGTGGAGTCACCATGCGGTTGAGGGGAGGATTGAACTGGGAAGGCTTGAATGGATGAGGAAAGGTCCAAGAAATAGTGATTAAAAGCACTGGCTCTGGTGAACTTCCTGTTACAATTTGCCTAATTTAAGCCCATCACAGAGGAAGAGTGGTTGCATGATTGACCCAATATTTGTTTTATGTACTTCCAAAAAAAGCCTAGGGTTTTGGGCAGTGGAGTTAAGTAGTCACTTGCAATGGCAGCTTTTGCTATGTTTAATTTCTCTTTTGCATTCATTTTGCAGTGCTCTGTAAGCAGACCAGTCAGAGATGGATGAGGAGGCCTTGAACTCAGACCATTTTCTCTCTCTGTCAGTGAGTTTTGCAGGAGTGGCTGGTCCAGCCATTTGGAGACAGGAGCATGCACCCTTCTCCTTGTGATTGGGATAAATCTGTCTTGTAGGCCAGTGACCACAGAAGTAAAATAGGTAGTTGCCAAACTGACATCAGTGGCTTTATGTAGGTCAGACCAATCAATGTTGAACACTGCTTGCCTGAAGAACTCTTGAGTTCAGGTTAGAGAAATCTCTGAACTGGATAACTGGGGGGGAGCTTTTACCAATATGGCCCACCACACATAATATACTGGGGAGTGATCACCAATGGCATCTGAGAGAAAATCTGAGCATCTAATCCTATCTGGTCTGGGCATATGTATCCAGTTGATTGGCATGAGAGTATTATCAATATTAGATCATCTGGTGGGCTCAGAGTTAACCTGGGTCAAGTTCAGTATACTGCAGGCCTGCACCACAGATTTATTACAATCTTGAAACCAATTTATATTAAAGTCACTAAAGAGAATTAACTTATTATTCTGAACCAATGCACCAACATACTTGACCAGAGAGGACATCAGATTTGTGTTACCAACAGGGGGGAGTATAAACACAGAAAAGAGGGAGCTTTTTCTACAGCCCAACAAAAGCTCTACATGACAACACTCAGTGGTGAATTCAGGTTTGAGCAGGTGGTTCAGTGCTGTTATGTTTAGATAAGATTTATAGTATATACTGTAAGTGTACCACCCCCTCTCTTCAAGCCAGTGCAATCACAGGAAAGGAAACTATATCCTAGCAGTGCACGGAGATTGTCGGGAGTAGTGGGCTTCAACCATGTCTCAGAAATCCCAGGTAACTCTGGTTAGCAATGTGTGACCCGCACTATAAACTCATCCATTTTAGAGACAATACTCCTTACATTAAAATGAGCTATTTTTAGGCTTTTGATAGTTTTCCAAGGTTTGGAGTAAAAGAAAGGGAGCCTGGGCAAAGATGGGGCCTGGGTTTAGCTCAGCATCACCTGCGGATAATAAACAGATGAGAGCAATGTAGGAGAGCGGACAGTATCTAAAATACATTAAAAGAAATAGTGCAACCCCTGTGCTGTCTCCTCAGAAAAAGGGATAGCCTTATAATGCAATGGTGTGGCAATAGGTGGTGGACTAGTATGCTGATGACATAGGCCTTATATCTACTTTCAGACTGGGTCTTCAGTGAAAATTAAATTACTTTGCAGAGCTATGTAAAGAAAACTGTTTGGCAATTAACAGAGAAAAAAACCAAAATGGTGATCTTTGGTAACAAATCTATATCAATTCCAAGAATCTTTATTAATAATGTAAAAATCAAAACAGACAAACGGTATGATTACTTGGGAGTTAGATTTACTTAAGATTTAAGGTGGAAAGGTCATTCCAGCCTGATGCCAGCAAAGACGGCAACAACAATAACAACAAATGCTCTAAAATTATTTAATGCCAAATTTGGAAAAAGCACGGTAAAATGTTGCCTTAAAGTCCTAAATGCTAAAGCTAAATCAAGCACACTGTATGCTGCAGAAATATGGGCAACTGACAATTTAAAAGAACTTGAAAGAATCATGAACACATGGGGTGTGGCTAGCTATCTGCCTGAATAGACATACTTCCAGAGAGCTCCCTGTTTAGCATCTACTTTCATGGTTTATTTAACAATTTTGCCTTTTGATTTCATGTTCAAAGCTAATCTCCTATTCTTGGGGTGTTCTGCTGTTTCTGGAGATACTAAATTTGTTGTGATGGAAAGGAAGAACGCCGAGCAAAAAGCCAATTTCTTCGCTCCACGTGGTGGGGCTTCCAGGCTTCCATCCACACCTGTAAATCTCCTGACTGCTGAAGCTGAGGTTGGGGAGCCTGGCCCGGCAACGCTCGAGACTCTGCAAACAGCAATGTTCAATTTAACCAAAACTGTTCAACGAATTGACAAAAAAATGGACAGCTATAATACTCGCCTTGTACAGGCAGAACAAAAACTTGATAGCCTTGTAGAAACTGCACGAGAAGCGGAGCGATCTTCATCCTGAGCCCAGACAACGGCAGCTACATGTGTGAAAGAGCAGACCCTTCTGCACTCAAGATTGGAGCATTTAGAGAATCTCACACAAGCAGCTAATGTAAGAATTATTGGGCTCCCTGAAGGAGTAGAAAAGGACGATCTGTTACTGCTGAATTGGCTACAAGAGAACTTTGGGCTAGAGTTGCAGGATCAGATTGTAACAACCTATAAGGTGAATATTCGCCGACCGCAGTCTCCTGATGGGGTCAGGACTGTTATGCTTATTACTACATCAGTGATGGTACGGGATCGCATTTTACAAGCAGTGCGGGCAAAACGTAATATTAATGTGAAGGGCTGTAAAGTTCTGTTTTTCCCTGACCTGTCCTACTCGACTAGTACTAGGAGGAAGGGATTTGATGAGGTCAGGAGATGCCTGCGACCACTAGATGTCCCCAATAACATGTTAATGCCGGCCAGACTGCATGTTACCGTGGGAAGGAATCCTACATCTACATGGATCCGAAAGACGCCATGAAAATAGCCAACAAGCTGGAGATCGAAAGAGCAGTTCATGAGGGTGACTCAGCTTTGGATTCAGAAGGACAGGATACTTGAACATGATTTTAACGAGTGAGCTTTACTTTCGTCAAAATGCCAAACGATCAGTTGTTTTGATTTTATTGGGGCGATAAGGTACTCTGCTTTAATTCTCCTAAGGGAAATGGGACATACTGTGGTTTTCTTGGGCCAAGAGACTTAACAATTTTGAGTTAAAGTTCAGAGACATTGGGTCCTATTAAAAGTCTCCGGCCCTTGATTTTCTTTTTAATTGCCTCTTTTCCGTTCGTTTATTTACTTCACTGAAGTAGCAGGAGATCTAAATGAGACTTTCTGGGATGATATAGTTATGTGGAAGCTGTTTGGGAAATGTTATAATTATCCCTAAGTATAATTTAATTCTGGTAGATTGATGTTGGGGGAGTGTTTATGGGAGGTTATCAGGGCATTATAGTCCAGGAGATGTTTTTTCACATACGTTGTTGATATAAATACAATTGCCACAATTAGCATTGATAGCTTATAGCCAAATGGAAAATATTTGTGTTGGAAGCAGCTTTGGAGCAGGAATTCCCCCGATCTTGTACCACCTGTTACAATGGATTCTGAATCTGTATATCCCTTTAATGCTGTTTACCTGATGATGTACTGCATGTACCGCATATCATAATGCTTTGTATTACTTTTAAAACTTATAAATAAAAAGCGTAAAAAAAAAAAAGAATCATGAACACACTGTACAGAAACGTATTAATGGTTCCTCAATCTGTCCCTGCAGAGGTCTTGATTGATGAAGCTTTGTTAATATTCATTATGAGCTCTAGTTATAGAAAGGCAGTTAATATTTATTTTGGGCCTTCTAAAGTTTTCAGAATCCCATTTACCATGATACTGTATAGAAGAAGAAATTAGATATTCAACCAAGGGATTTGCTTTCCCATCTATACAAATAATTAAAAAACACTTGTATCCATTAGGACTGGATCATCTAATGCATGAACTCGGCATTTATCCAATGACAGAAATCATATTTTAGATTAAAACAAGAGTAAAAGATATAGCAATATCTAAGGATTTTGAAAGACTAAATCAGCTACAACTTTACAGATGGTACAAATTAATAAAGGAAATACACTGTCTTGAACCATGACTCATGATTATGACAAATCCTTAACAAAGAAGGTGGATTACAAGCATAGTTTTGAACTATATAATGCTAAGTAGACACAGTCATAATAAAAATGACCAGATTTGGAGACTCTGCACTGTAAGTGTGATTTGAAATTAGACCATGAGTCAAAACATATAGCTTTGGTGTGTCCATTATATTCAAAATCTAGAAAACATTGGTTAGGTGAGGTTCTGGCTTCCCTTGGTCTCCCTCCCACACAAATGATCACAGCATTGTACACTTCACAGCATAGAAGTAGGTTGTGCAGGTTGTCTAGTTTTTTGGCATCTTTACATCTATAATGAAAAATTGGACATTATTGTGCTTATTGAACTGATAAATTATGCTTAATGTATTGAATATCTTACAGAATAAGAACGTGCTGTATGGGATGTTAGCTTTTGGTATTAGTATTTGTATTTTTATAAAGGAAAAGTTGGATATCTATTATAACTAAGTAGTGACGATGAGTACATTTTAGATGGATTATTTCCAGTTTTCATTATTCTTGACCATATCTTGAAGGATAGCTAGGAATATACAGGTGAATAAGACATTGATGGTATACAAATGAAATGAGTTGTATGAGTTACTCTTGCATAAGGTTTTATTGGAATTTTTAATTGTAACTGTGATAATTAACGATCTGAACTTGAACTTTGAGGTGGTGAACTAATGTAGTCAGCATTTCCCTTAAGTCTTCTATATGCAGATGGAGAAATGGATTTTGACTTCTTGTTAAAAGGCCCTGAGCTCTATCAGTAGAGGTGAAAGTGTCAGTTCTCTCAAGTATGAATTAAATCCACCCAACCTCAGCAAGTCTGAAGCAACTCCAAATTGCTCATGGCTTTGTCAGTTGGGGAGTGTTCATTCTGAACTCTTAAAAGGTCATGGATACTTACATTTCATTATCAGTGGTTTGAACATCACATCAAAGCTGTAGTCACCACTGTGGCCCCACAATCTGCAGCCCATCCCAGTGGCAGTTGCAGCAAGGCTGTATTTGGGACGCATCAGAGGGAAAGTGTTGTCACAGGACATGGGGGCAATGCACTGCATTGCCACCTGGGAAACCGGAGTTTGCATGGAATCCCAAACTGAGGCCAGCTAGGAGCTGGTGTGTCATAGAGGTACAGGAATCAGCTCCGAGGAGGGCTGCATGTAATTATAAAATGGATAGAAAAAAAAATCTGAAAGCTGATTGGTGGAGAGCCAGTTTAACACATGATGTTACGATGTTATCCCATCACATCCTCACAGGTGAAACTAGTACCCACAAAACAGTCTATTCACAACCACAAACATAAAAATCGATCCATTTTATAATCGTAATAAGTCAAGTCAGGAGGACATGCATCACTGGGATAATGTCACTTCTCAGGTGGTCGAAGACACACAGCCAGTAACCTCAAGCCTCACAAAGCACCCAGGGCATGACGTTATCCTGGCACAACACATGCTGGTATGCCTTATTGCTTAATTCAAGAACCCCCTTAAGCCACCCACAGAGAGGCATTGGTGGAGGCCATGAAGGCAGCCACTTGCCTGCTTACCCCATGGTGGGGGGTGGGGTGGGGTGGGGGTGGAGGGCTGATGCAGAGCAAATGGTGGTATGAGGAACTATAGGGAGAAAACAGAGGATGGGGAGTAACGGGGAGAAAATTGGGGATGGATGACTAATGTGAAGAAAGGGGGGACAAGACTAACGGGGAGAAAATGGGGCATGGGGACCAATGAGGAGAAAAAAGAGGACAGAAACTAATGTTGAGAAAAAGGGGATGGGGACCAATGAGGATAAAAATGGGGGAAATTGGACTAATGGGGAAGAAATGAAAGAAACAACTCTAAAAAAGGGGAAACTCATTCTGGGATATGAACTGGGGAACTTTAAGCCTCAAAGGCAGGAGCTCAACTTTTCAGTTATCGGAGAGCTTTCGGTAAGCTGAGCTCTAGTAGATGCTACCATGAATGTTCCTGTCTATTGCAGCCACTCACCAACAGAAGGTGCCAAGTACATGGTTTTCCCTCATTTGACTTGCTTTAAAGCAGCAGGCACAGCTCTTCCACAGTGGCCCCTGCCAGTGTTGGTGGGTTTGTGGAGCTAGGGATGATCTCAGGGCTGAGCTAATAGGATATAGCTCCCTTGGGGTAGGTTCATGAAAATTCCTAGGAAAAAAAAACTAGGTACATCATAGAAAATAAGACAAGCACAGGGTTTCTCTGTACCCTGAAAGAAACCACTGTCATTCAGCCTGAACCCTCCATTGTGTAGGCTGATCATCACCCCTTGAACTGAGCATGAATTCTGAGACTCTAAACCCCGATGGTAGCTGCAGCTCTAACCAGTCAGCTAAAAAGAAGTCTCATTAGCTGCTGACAGATCAAGCTAAGCCATGGACTTTCCATTACTATTAGCTTTTCACATCTAGAGGGCACTGATGTGACTATTCCTCAACTCGTAGAACAATGTATGGGCAAACATACACACCAAGGCTGCATTTCCATCAAAGGGTGAGACGACATCATCGACATTTGGAGAGTGAAGTTCAAGGGGTCTCTATGATGTCATCTCACCCCACGATGGAAACATCCGCCTTGTTGTATATGGCTGCCCATACATTATTTTGTATAGTATACTATATGTTTTAATTAATTTACCTTCTTTCTAACTCTTTCTTGGACCATGGTCAAATAAAAAGAAAACAGCAGAATATGATTAAAAACATTTAAGTGTGTAACCCCTCTGCAAATGGGGGTTCCCAAAAGTCTTCCAGGAGCTTGTCTGAGTGCTCCAAGTCTGGGTGGCGCTCGGCCAAATGTCGTTTAAATGTGGGCACTGTGAGTGCTTTCAGAGCCTCCATGTACTGTCTCTTTAAGAGCTGTCTGCTTGCAGACTTAATTAGTTGTGTGGGGGCACTGTGTGTTTTAATGCCCGAATCCCGCCTGGGCTACTGTCTAATTGCTCCGCTTCGGCAGTCACTAAGAGCGCAGAGGGAGCCTAATTGAAAGATTTAACTGTTTACCAGAAATTATCTGGAGTGATAGTTAAAATGCAGTTTGTCTAACCTGTCTTTATTACAGCTACGAACTGTTTCATATTAGTCCCTTCATTTTGGTCCTGAACTGCTGAATTGGACCAATCAGTGTGGGGGGACCTTTAAAATGGAGTCTGCTGTGGGCGAATCAGAGCTTGGACTCTCAATTGGAGCTTCATGTAAAGGGACTGTATGGCAGGTGCTTCTGGGAACTGTAGTTTGGACCTTGGCGCCTTTTTGCACCAACAGAGGGAGCCCTGCTGTGATTGACAGCCGATCCAGCCAACCAAGCTGGTGTGAGCCCAAAGGAAATGTCCCGAACTGTTCCTGGCAAGGCAGATTCGAGGTGGCTGTGAAAGGAGAAGGAGCTCTGTTGCTAGTACAGTGAGTAGTTTGCACGGGAAGCGCGTATGTAGGCCCCCAAGTCAGTCTGCGGCCATTAGTACAGTTAAATCGGACTGAATCCAAGTTTGTGAGAAGGAAGAAGGAAGTCAGAAGTGTGGAAACCAGGCTAACCCTGTAGAAGACTGAAGATTGTCCTGTCCAGCCTGTCAGGAATTGAAGCTGCTGTGTGTGTGCTCCCGGGTATTTTGCAGTGTTTTGCGATCGGGATTGAGGAGCAGCCTGCCTGGTATAGTAATTTCCTTTACATATGAATGTGCTTGGTGCTTGTGGGGAATCGCAGTCTTAATTCCCCTCACTCTGCAGTGTGTGCTGAATGCTGGAAGCCCAGAAACCACACCATCCATCCTGTAACTGTCTTGGGTATCGTGAGTACCATTCAGGGTAAACCCCTGCAACATCATATGAATCAAAAGTGTGCATTCTGATCTGTTGTGCTTTCTTTTTTACTTGAACTGAGCCATCTAGCTCCAGATTACAATTTGGGTTGTGTGTGTTGTTTTCTTCTACAGGGCCCCATCCAGCTGCACCAGCCGGCCAACCCCAGGCAACGGACCTGGCTAGCCCCCCCCCCTGGATACCCAGAGAGTGTACTGTTGGACCTTAATTACATGCATAATCCTTTTTATTTATGTGGCTTTACTCAAATTAACCTGATATCCCCCGTCCTTGTTATATGCCCCCTAAATAAATCAGATTTGTTGTTATTGAACTATATGCTGTCTGTGGTGTCAGTCCATATCAAACCAGCATTGCATTGTGTTGTGTATGTGCTTAACCTTGTTTTACAGGGGGTCCTCAGAGACGTGCTGCAGAATCAGTCTCGAGGGTAAGTGGTATCTATATGTGTAAAAAGTGTGCATATGTGGGGTATTGGGAAGGTAATTCCCATGTACTGTGTGGGCCACTAGTGGGAACAAAGGGGGGGGGGGGTCACAGTGTCCCAGAGGGCTGTACCCGAGCTAGTTTAACCACCACCAACCCTGACCTCTGGGTGGAGGCACCCATCACTGGACCTAGGCCCCTTAACCTGTCACTAGCCATACAGGCAGGGGTAGTAGCCCTTGGTATAGCGCCACCTAGGGGTTACATGTGATTTAAGTTCAGTAACAGCTGCATGAGCTGGCAGCATTTCTAGTAGTAAAGCTTTTAATAAACAGTTCTCTTGAGGTGCTGCTGGTCTCACTGATATCTTCATTATGAGGAATCTGCAGTTCAGGTAAGCCAGAGGAAACTTAATAGACACATGATTCTGTACTGTTGTACCACACTGGTGATAAACTACTGTGGTACAACAGTGGTGATGTTAGAATGCTATAGTGTATGGTAGAATGTTGTTATGGATAGAAATCTGGCATTTTTTGCACCTTATATGTGATATTACTATTATTGTCTACACACGGGAACTTACCTTCCATTTGTATAATTTACACCTTTACGTGCCTTGTACCAATATTGTCTTAATTTTGTTTCACTTCTGATTGTGATGTATTGCATATCTCTTGACATTGTATTCTATGTACATGTATCTCTCTGTGTTGTTGACCTCCCGGGTCGTGCCTGAAAATAGTCACTTTCATGTCTAGTGCACCTACCCGGTCATCAAAAATAAATAAATCAATAACTAGAATGGAGTTGTTATGCTGCAGTAGCTATGTCATCACAGTTGTTACGCTGCACTAGCTATGTCACTACTGCAGCATAACAACTTGGAATGCTGCCACATAGTTGCTTTCCTCAATCCAGTTAAGCTGGAAGTTGCTGTTTTTTTTATACTTGAAGTTGCAGAAACACCTGCAGCACACCGAGTCAGTTAAAAAAAAAAGAAAACGTTAACATTTCTATTCTCTGTTGTCTTCTCCAGCGGGTTTTGTGTGGTTTTCTATGCCGTGACTGCCCACACACTATAAAAGATTGTGTATGAACAGTCTTACACAAACAAGGAAATTCTTGTATCTTGAGGTTCCCTTTGGTAACAGAGTACCTCTTGAGCTGCACTCTCGAGGTCATCTGTTACCAAGGAAACCTCTCGATACAAGAATATCCTTTTTATGTATAACTGCTCATACACAATCCTCTATGTGGTACATAGGGGATATGCAGTGGGGGCCTGTGTGATACATTATTTATCTACACAACAGCAGTTTGACCTTGGGTAACCTCACAAATGACATAAGCCACATGTGATGTGCCCGAGGGCAAACTGCTTGGGTGTAGATAAATAATCTGTCACACAGATCCCCATTGCATGTCTTGTTTATACAACAGGCTGTTGTTTTTTTTTTTTTTGAGGGAGGATGATTGACAGGAAGTGTTTATCCAACATATGCATGATAAATTCCAGGTTCCAAAATGTATCACACATTTGTGGAGATAACATTCTTATTACACTGGATCTGTGTCCACGCATAATGTATAAAACAGCATCAGAAGTGTATGGATTACCATACACAACAACACTGAACCACATGGTAGGACTTGTATTGGCAGGTATCACATATAGATGGAGGTGCATTTCAAATATACTGTAAGAAAACATTACTTACCATAGTAATCTTGTTTCTTCTAAGGGAATCTTACTGTATTCTGACAAATGCAGTATGGTCTCACCATAGGACTGTCCCGGAGCTGAAATGGTTAATAGAATCTATGCTAATAGTGGAATGTTAGTCTCAAGCTCGGTTTTCAAATCACTGTCCCTGGTTGCACTTCCTGCAATCGTCAGAGTCTTACAAAGCATGCAGAAGCTAAAAGACACTATCTAACAGAGCTAATCTAACAATTAGTAAAACCCCTGTTAGGGGACACAAACACCTCTTAAATAACAGAGGGCATCACTAAGACTCAAGTCACAGATGCCAAATAAACTACTAGGTACCCACAGGTTGCCAACTTTAGTTGTACAGACAGTATGCAGTGCCCTGTAGGTCCTAGCAGGGGAGGAGGGTGGGAGCTCAGAATACAGTAAGATTCTCTTAGAAGAAACAAGATTACTGTGATAAGTAATGTTTTCTTCAAACCCCAGGAAATCCTACTGTATTCTGACAAATGCAGGCTACCCAAGCAGTGCCTTTGGAGGTGGGCAGAGGATCTACTTAGGAAATAGGCTCTGCAGAACTGCTGTGCCAAACTTGGTATGACTCCTAGCCTGAGTATCCAGGCAGTAATGCTTGGTAAATGTGTGAACTGTCTTCCAGATAGCTGTTTTACAGATTTCCTACAAATGGATGTCTCTAGAGGCTGCTATGGAAGCAGCTGTTCCTCTCGTGGAGTAGGCCCTAAGACCCTGAGGGGGTTGCTTGCCCATCTTGCTATAGCAAAACTAGATACATGCCACAATCCACCATGCTATGGACCTCTTTGTGGCAGGTTTACCTATTCCCACTTCCCCATATGTCAAAAACAGCTGGGTCCTATCCCTTTGTGACCTTTTGTATGTTCCAGGTAATAGCTGATAACTCTTTTAACATCCAAGCTATGCAGCCTATGTTCACCTGAAGAAGAATGATCAGTGAAAAAGACTGGTAGTGTAATGGACTGGTTGACATGAAAATCAGACACTACTTTAGGAAGGAACTTGTTATTGTTCCTAAGGACCACTTTGTCTCTATGAAATGCGATATAATCAGTATCTGTGGACAAGCCCTGGAGCTCACGGATCCTTCTGGCTGAAGTAATTGCAACTAGGAAGACAGCTTTCCAAATTAGATATTTGAGGTCAGCTGATGACATGGGCTCAAAAGGTGGTTGCATGAGCTGTGCAGTACATATGCTGAGGTCCCACACTGGGGTGGGAGCCCTATGTGGGGGGTGCAAATGCAGCAAACCCTTAAAGAATTTTCTAAATACTGAGTTTGAAGCCAGGGATAATGCCTTACCTGCTGATGGATAGGCTGATACAGCAGCCAAATGCACCTTGAGTGTAGAAGGCTGAAGGCTGAGGGAATGGAGGTGTGTCAAATAATCCAGGACTGCTGGCAAACCCGCCTGAGTGTGATCCAGACCTTTCTTTTGACACCAAATGGAAAACCTTTTCTGCTTGGATGTGCAAATCTTACTGGTGGAGGGCTTTCTAGAAACCCTAAGGACTTCCATAACCCCTTCTAAAAGGTACGAATCAGCATAGTCTCGGTCCTCAAGAACCACACCTTGAGCCTGAGGGACTGAAGGCCGGGGTTTAGAATCCTGCCCTGGGAAGAAGTCAACTGTAACCCCCTTACAAATGGAAGTTCCTAAAAACCTTCCCGGAGCTTGTCTAAATGCTCCCTGCCTAACTGGTGTTTGGCGCAGTGCCACCAAACTGCGGGTGTTGTGAGTGCTTCTAAAGCCTCCAGTACTGTCTCTTTAAGAGCTGCCTGCTCGCAGGCTCCAGCAGGTTGGTATGGGGGGACTGGTGTTTCCCTGTTCGAATCCCACCTGAGCTGTGGTGAAATCACTCCAATTTGGTAGTCGCTATTAGAACAAAAGGGAGCCCTTTTGAAAGATGTAACTGTTTGGCTATAATTAGTTACAGTATTAGTGGAATTACGGTTTGTCTAACCTGCTTCTTTTGCAGCTGGGACTGTGTGTGCTTGGCCCCTCCATTTTGGACCTGGGTAGTGGTCAGAGGAGGCTGTGCAAAAGCGCAGCTACCTACCAGGCTCACCCTGTAGAGGACTGGAGAATCTGCTGAATCGCGCTCGGTCTGTCAGGAAAAGTGAAGCTGTGTTGTGACTCCCCGATTAGCTGTGAGTTCGGTCGGGCCCTAGGAGCTGCTGCCTGGTATGGTACCCCTCTGTTGTTTTTCATATAAATGTGTGGAGAAGTGTTTGAAGTCCAGGCTCGGTCCTGCGAGTATGTGAGAGCGCTTTTCCTTCTGGAGTCGTGAGTTCTAAATCAGGTTAACTCCCTGTCAAATGTTTCTAGTAAGGGCAAGATCTTCCGGTTACTCTGCTGACTACACTAACTGAGTCTGCTGGCTCTATTAAATCATTGTAGAAACCATATGCTTGCTGCTGTGTCAGGGCCCCAATCAGCTGCCTCGAGGGACTAGCCTTTATGGCCTGGGTACTCAGAGGCCGTGACTTATAGGTTAGGCCTGTGCACAGTGCCCTAGATAAATACTTATATATTAGATTGGTAAGCTAATTAACCTGATCACCCCAGTCCTTGTTAATCCCCACTAAATCAATCAGATTGATTGTTTTGCAAAGGTATACTGGCTAACTTGTGTGTTTATGGTGAATTACTGCACAGTGATTATTATGTAACAGCATCTTACTTTTCAGGAGGTCTCCGGAGCAAGCTGATTGGTTCAAGCCTGGGGGTAAGTGCATATTGTAAGGGTACTGTGATTGATTTGTGTGGGCCACTAGTGGGAAGAAAGGGGGGTTGCAGTGACCCAGAGGGCTGTGACCAAGTCATATCAGACTGTCTTAACCCCGACCTCTGGGTGGAGGCACCCGCCAACGGATCCAAACCCCTCAACCTGCTGTCGGCTGAGCAGGCAGGGGTAGTAGCCCTTAAGATAGTGCCCTCAGGGGGTTACAAATTGGAGGCACCACTGAGATTAGCGTCCCCTAGTGGCCGAGTGGGTGAAGTGCATAAATATGGATAAGTTAAAGGAAAAACTGGAAGGGGATATCATGGCTAAGATGAAGCTGGACCCTATTAAGACAATAGTACATAAACTGATGGGGTGGGGTGAAGCCGAAGAGCTGGACTCTCAGAGAATTGTGTTACTACTAGATGTACCTCTGGGGACAACGACCGCTGACACTATTTCTACAGTGGAGCATGTTAAATGTTTAGGCAAGGTAGAGGTGAAGGGGCGTATGGCTGACCTGCTCGATCAAACCTTGCAGGTGTTACTTTTGTGTAGTATAGCCATTGACCACCGAGAGGGTACCCCCAGTGATTTATCCAGAAGGTGCCCAACAGGGGTGGAGGATTATTCACATCCGGAGTGGGTCAGTCACTCCGGGGTCTCCCCAGACTAATAGCTTCAAAGATAAACTGCTTAAATTGCTAGCTGTGGAGAGGAGGACTACCCAAGAGTTACTGCAGGCGTTGGACCTTTCTAGTGAACCCACTCCCCAGGCTTCCCCCGGTACCTCTCCCGGGTCCCCCAGGAGTTCTATTTTGGCTCCACCGGCCCTAGTGGTTTCCCCTACACAGCTAGATTCTTACCGTAGCATAAAACTTTTTTCTGGCACAGTGCCAGTGCCTTCAGGGGAGGATGATTTGGAGGCGTGGATGGACTACACCATCCCCCTAGTCCAGGAGTGGCAATGCTCTGAGGGGGAGAAATGGAAGAGACTGATGGAGAGTCTGAGGGGCCCAGCTTTGGAAGCCATTAGGTTCTTGCGGGCCACTAGCCCAGAAGCCACCGCAGTAGAGTACCTTTCTGCTTTAGAGGGAGTGTTTGGAAGTACAGAAACTGGGGAAGACAACTTATGGAAATTCAAGTCTGCTAAGCAATGGAGGAATGAGAAGTTGTCCGCCTTTGTTACTAGGGTGGAACAGGCCTTGCAGAAGGCCTTTCGACAAAAAGGAGGATCACAGCCGCAGCCTTGAACCAGGTCAGGTTGGAACATGTTTTGAAATCTGCTAGATTTTCCAGTGTGATAATGTTAAAACTTAAGTTACACAATAGATGGGCTACCCCACCCGAGTACTGTCAGTTGATGAGGGAGATTCGAGAAGTAGAGACTGATGAGGAGGGGTGGGGACCTTATGTGGGGGCTGTGAATCTGTGCCAAACCCCCGTGTCTAGTGAACCGGATGAGTCTCACCTTTCGAGGGGGCCTGATGTTTCCCCTGTCCCCCCAGAGCCGCAAGGAGGGGTGGGTGTGCATGCCATTTCTCTGATCCTCAAGTAGAAAGTGAGTTGAGGGCCGAGATTAGAAATTTACAAGAACTGTTGAGGGACTTGAAGCAAACTGCTACCCATCCTGTTAGGTTTGGGGAACCAGAGTCATCTAGAAACAAACGCCCTAGTCAGGGGGAGCTCTCTTGCCCCCAGGTGTCCCAGCAGGTGAGGTATCCCCCTCCCACTAAAGATCCCCGGGACCCAAGTTCTGCTGTCATTGTGGGGAGGATGGACACTTTCAGACTGAGTGCCAGTCGCCGGAGAATTTAAGGAAGGTCAATAGCAGACTGATCACCTTGCATCGCAGGGCCTACACCCGACTCCCTAGGAAGAGTTTTGTGACCCGGGCCAATGCCCAAGCAACTGCCAGCGTTATGCCCCCCCGAATGGTCTGATGTGGTGGGGCCTTTGATGGAGGCCCCGGTGTGAGTAAATGGGATCCCCACCTGAGCTGTGTTGGACAGTGGTTCTCGGGTGACCATTATGTTCCAAGACTGGTATCAGACACACCTGCCTGAGGTACCTCTACAACCCTTGGATGGGCTACATGTATGGGGGCTGAGTGATAAGGCCTACCCGTATTTGGGGTATATCTGAATCTGGATGTCTTTTCCTACTTCTGTTGCTGGGGTAGATGAACAAGTGGAAACCCTAGCCTTAGTATGCCCCCCCACTGGATTGTATGATGGGGTGCCCTTGTTGACTGGGACAAATGCTCACGTTTGGTCGATTAGCCCAATTGTGTTCAGAAAAGCAAGTGTTTAGGACTGGGCGAGCCCTAAGAATACCTACTTTGATCCAGAAGGCCTATGAGACTCAGTGGAAGGCTAGCCAGGAGGAACCTGAAGGCCTGGTGGGTGTCGTATGGAGAAAGGACCCGAAACCGTTGCTACTTGCCCCAAATGCCCAGTGTGTTTTGCAAGGGGAAGTCTGAATTAAAAAAGATGTTAAGAATAAGTTATTGATGCTCGGTGCACCCGGGGAGGAAAGATTGCCTGAGGGACTGCTGGTTAAACCCAGTATCCTGCCTGCTAGAGCCCATGCTTATGCCAGAAGGGTGATGGTTCAAGTTCATAATGTGTCTGACAAAGAGATTCGAGTAAATAGAGGTTGCGCCCTGGCAAGTGTACATTGTACAGATACTGCAGTGCTGCCCAATAGCAAGGGTTCGGGGAAGGATGACAGAGTAACTCCCGACTTGTTTGATTTCGGTGACTCCCCGTTGCCTGCTGAATGGAAAGTGAGGATCAGTGAGAAGCTTGCCAAAAGAAGCCACGTCTTTTCCCTAAAAGAATGGGATGTGGGATGTGTGCAAGGAGCTGAGCACCACATCCGGCTGCATGATGAAAGGCCCTTTCGAGAGAGGTCTCGGCGCCTGGCCCCTGCTGACATAGATGATGTGAGGCGGCATCTGCAAGAGATGCTTGCTGCTGGTGTGATACAAGAATCCAGGAGCCCCTATGCCTCCCCCATTGTAGTAGTGAGGAAAAAGAATGGGACTGTTCGGATATGTGTACATTACCGTACCTTGAATCGGCGGACCATCCCAGACCAATATACTATGCCACGCATACAGGACGCTTTGGACTGTCTTAATGGCAGTAAGTGGTTCTCTGTGTTAGTTCTCTGCAGTGGGTACTATCAGATCCCGATGGCTCAGGAGGATCGAGAGAAGACTGCGTTCATTTGCCCCCTAGGCTTCTATGAGTTTATGCGGATGCCTCAAGGAATTTCAGGTGCCCCAGCTACTTTTCAGCGCCTGATGGAACGTGCTGTGGGGGACATGAATTTGCTCGAATGTCTGGTTTATTTAGATGATGTTATAGTGTTTGGTAGCTTCTTGGAAGAACATGAAAATTGATTGTTCAAGGTCCTGGATTGGCTGGAAGACTTTGGTCTTAAGTTATCTATAGACAAGTGCCAATTCTTCCAAACCTCTGTAAAATATATGGGGCACATAGTATCCACTGAAGGCATAGAGACTGACCCCAGCAAAGTGGAGGCTTTGACTACCTGGCCTCAACCAAAGAATTTGAAAGAACTGTAACGGTTCCTGGGGTTTTGTGGATATTATAGGCGGTTTATCAAAGACTATTCTCAAGTGATCTGCCCCCCTCCTCAACCTTACTCAGGGGTACCCCCAACACACAAAAAGTATAAGAAAGTTGTGCTCTCTAAAACTGAGAAAAAGTATTTTCGTCCGAATGATGTGTTTGGAAACCGCTGGACTACTGAGTGTGAGGAAGCTTTCTATGACATTATATATCAACTTACCCATGCTCCAGTGCTGGCCTATGCTGACCCGGCCAAGCCGTACGTTCTCCATACTGATGCTAGTCTACAGGGACTGGGGGCTGTGTTATATCAGGAGCACCCAAACAGGCTAAGACCTGTAGCTTTTGCCAGCAGAAGTCTGACTCCTTCAGAAAAAAAATATCTAGTGCACAAACTAGAGTTCCTGGCCCTGAAGTGGGCCATTGTTGACCAATTTCATGACTACTTGTACGGTGCCAAGATTTTGGTGAAGACTGATAACAATCCTCTGACATATGTGCAGACCTCAGCCAAGTTGGATGCCACTGGCCATAGGTGGCTCTCTGCATTGGCCACCTACGACTACGCTGTTGAATACAGAGCAGGCCTAAACCATATAGATGCGGATGCTCTCTCTTGGAGGCCTGTGACCCAAACTGACTGGGTCAGGTTGTCAGAACCTGACATAAGAGCCCTTTGCCAAAAATTTGGCAAGGAGGAACAGGTGTCTCCCGATGCTGTGGACTGCATGGTAGATTGCTTGGGGACATCTGAGAACTGCATACCTGCTGCTTACTGTCATTTTTCATTTTTCTGCATTAGACACTAGTGCGCTGCCCTAATTCAACAATGATAGCCTCCAACGGGCTCAATCCCGAGACCCCATGATAAAAACCGCCTTGGAGGCCCTGCAAGCAGGGAGAGACATGTCCAAATTGTGTTCCACTGACTTGAGAACTGCCTTGTTATACAAAGAAGGTTCAAAGTTAAAACTGATTAACCAACTACTATACAGGGAGACGGTAGACAAAGAGGGCCGGGTAGACAAACAACAACTGGTGTTGCCCACTGCTTTTAGAGAATTGGTGTTGAGGTCCCTGCACAATCACAGGGGACACCTCGGCATAGACCGAACCCTTGACTTAGTGCGGTCCCAATTTTATTGGCCCAAAATGGGTGCAGATGTGGAGCAGTATAGCAGGACCTGTAGCTGATGTTTACAAAGAAAGACCCTGTCTCAGAGGGCTGCTCCCCTGGTTAACATCACTACTAGTGCCCCTATGGAACTGGTCTGCATTGATTTCCTGAGTCTAGAGCCAGATCTGAAAAACTTCAGCAACATATTGGTAGTCACTGATCATTTTACCCAGTATGCACAGGCTTTTCCTACTAAAGATCAAAAAGCAACCACGGTGGCTAAAGTACTTGTTGAACACTTCTTTGTCCACCATGGGGCTCCCCAGAGAATCCATTCAGACCAGGGGAGGGATTTTGAGAGCCGCCTGATTAAAGAAATGCTATCCTTGTAGGGAGTACGAAAGTCAAGAACCACCCCGTTCATCCCCAGAGAGATCCCCAACCTGAAAGGTTTAACCACACATTGCTTGATATGTTGGGCACACTGCAACCTAAAGACAAGCCTAGATGGAGCCAGCAGATTAGCACTTTGGTACATGCTTATAACTGCACCAAAGTGATGCTACTGGATTTTCCCCATACAGACTGATATTTGGGAGAGAGACTAGACTGCCAGTGGATGTGTGTTTCGGGGTTTCCCCCCTGATGGGGTACAAGCAGCAAACCATCTACAGTATGTACAAAAGTTGAAGGCCCAATTGAACAATGCCTACCAACTGGCCCAGACCATGGCTGCTAAACGAAACCTGGCCAATAAGGAGAAGTATGATAAGAAAGTAAAAGCCATGGAACTGAGAGAAGGGGATAGAGTGCTATTGAGGAATTTGGGATTGCATGGCAAGCATAAGATTGCTGACAGATGGCATCACCTCCCTCATACTGTGGGAAAACTGGAAGATTTACCTGTATATAAAGTGCGGCCTGAAAACAATTCAAAAGATGTGAAAACTATACACAGAAATCATCTGCTGCCAATCGGACAAATTTTGATAGAAGCTGAACCTCCCAATGCCCCCCTCCTGGGCCTGTAACTAGAGCTGCTGCCAAGAAAAAACTAAGATTGGTTGAATCTTCAGAATCAAACTAAAGAGGTCTTCTCCACTCCCCCTCTGATGAAGTTGATTGCCAATTTGTGTCTGAAGACAGTGAGAATAACATTGAGTATTACCCCTCTTATGAACTGAGCCAACTGTTTAGGGGCAATCCCCTAATTAACTCTGGGGATGAAGTTGGGCTTTCTGGACTGTCTGAGCCCCCAGCTTCATCTCCGAAGCCAATGCTTCCAGAGGATGAAGTGAGCGGCATCACAGCTGAAAAGGTGGGATCCTTGAGCTTGGCTAAACTGTCTAGCCTGGCTGAGCTATCTGACTTTTCAGAAGAAGGAAGTGATGTGGGGGAGCAAGCTAGTGATATGCCAGAATCTGAAGAATACTTTGAGTGCCCTGATAACACCCCGGTAGTGCCAGAAATGTCCCTAGCTGAACCAAGCAGTGTGGGTCTTGATATAGAGGGTCCGGTTCCCCAAAGTACTATGGGCCCTGGGTCCCCTTTCCCTATGGAGGTTCCCCCTACTACAATAAGTGAGGCTGAAATAGAATCAGGGCCTGTAGCAGGTTTTTCTGAGACCCCTAGAAGCACCGGCCGAGAAGTACGGCCTGTAGCAAAGTTGAGTTATGAGTCCCTGAGTCAGCCTGTGGACCTGCCTTTAAATGTAGTCCATAAAGTGGTGTATGTGTCCCTGAACTCCTTGCCCAAGTTAGCTTTGGGAAATGACTCCAGACTGTTAGTATTGCCCTCAGAGTATGGTACCCCTGCCCCAGTTAGCCCGCAAGTAGCTGATAGGGAAGGGCCCCCTCTTTCCAAGTGTCATGGGCAGAAAGTAAAGACCTGATTTAAAAAGAAAAAGGTTGTCTGTATGTGTAATATTGCATAAACAATAGTAAACTGTGAATACAGTGCCAATGTATGTAACAAAAGGTCTACTGTGCTGTCAATTTAAATTGTTTGCCTTAAAGTGATTTAAGGGTAACTACTTGGTGCAGATACCAAGTTCTTTCCAGGCCAGGAAGGGTGTAACCCCCTTACAAATGGGGGTTCCTAAAAGCCTTCCCGGAGCTTGCCTAAATGCTCCCTGCCTAACTGGTGTTCGGCGCAATGCCGCCAAACTGCGGGTGTTGTGAGTGCTTCTAAAGCCTCCAGTACTGTCTCTTTAAGAGCTGCCTGCTCGCAGGCTCCAGCGGGTTGGTATGGGGGGACTGGTGTTTCCCTGTTCGAATCCCACCTGAGCTGCGGTGAAATCGCTCCAATTTGGTAGTCGCTATAAGAGCAAAAGGGAGCCCTTTTGAAAGATGTAACTCTTTGGCTATAATTAGTTAGAGTATTAGTGGAATTACAGTTTGTCTAACCTGCTTCTTTTGCAGCTGGGACTGTGTGCACTTGGCCCCCCCATTTTGGACCTGGACTATTGAACTGAGCCAATGGTAAACGGGGGAACACTAAAATGGAGATCTTTCTAACCAACCCGGATCAGGACTCATGTGGGAGCCAGCTGACCAATGAGACACAGCTAATAATTCTGGGAAGTAAAGTCTGAATTATGGCACCTTGTTTGCACCAATAGGGGCAGTATTAAGTGACTGGCATCTGCAGCCCACCTATGGGATCGGGTGGTGCCCAAATGATGAGACTTGCCCTAACTGCCAAAGGGCAGAGACGTTGTGGCTGTGAGCAAGGAAGGATCTCTGGGCCCCTGCGCCGTTGAGTTTTCGTGTGGGAAGCGTGTGTGTGGAAGGCCAGCTTCGGGCAGCTCGATCGCCGTCGAGTATCGGAATAAATCTACTGGGTAGTGGTCAGAGGAGGCTCTGCAAAAGTGCAGCTACCTACCAGGCTCACCCTGTAGAGGACTGGAGAATCTGCTGAATCACGCTCGGTCTGTCAGGAAAAGTGAAGCTGCGTTGTGACTCCCCGATTAGCTGTGAGTTCGGTCGGGCCCTAGGAGCTGCTGCCTGGTATGGTATCCCTCTGTTGCTTTTCATATAAATGTGTGGAGAAGTGTTTGAAGTCCAGGCTTGGTCCTGCGAGTGGTGTGAGAGCGCTTTTCCTTCTAGAGTCATGAGTACTAAATCAGGGTAGCTCCCTGTCAGATGTTTCTAGTAAGGGCAAGATCTTCTGGTTACTCTGCTGACTACACTAACTGAGCCTGCTGGCTCTATTAAATCTTCATAGGAACCTTATGCTTGCTTCTGTGTCAGGGCCCCAACCAGCTGCATCGAGGGACTAGCCTTTATGGCCTGGGTACCCAGAGACCGTGACTTATAGGTTAGGCCTGTGCACAGTGCCCTGGATAAATACTTGTATATTAGATTGGCAAGCTAATTAACCTGATCACCCCAGTCCTTGTTAATCCCCCCTAAATAAATCAGATTGATTGTTTTGCAAAAGTATACTGGCTAACTTGTGTGTTTATGGTGAATTACTGCACAGTGATTATTATGTAACAGCATCTTACTTTTCAGGAGGTCCCCAGAGCAAGCTGATTGGTTCAAGCCTGGGGGTAAGTGTATATTGTAAGGGTACTATGATTGATTTGTGTGGGCCACTAGTGGGAAGAAAGGTGGGTTGCAGTGACCCAGAGGGCTGTGACCAAGTCATATCAGACTGTCTTAACCCCGACCTCTGGGTGGAGGCACCCGCCAACGGATCCAGGACCCTCAACCTGCTGTTGGCTGAGCAGGCAGGGGTAGCAGCCCTTAAGATAGCGCCCTCAGGGGGTTACACAACAAGTCATGCCTCCTGAGGAGGCTGATTGCTCTGGACACTGACAATGCCAGGACCAGGGAATACCATGGCTGCCTGGCTCAATCTGGAGCAATGAGGATCACTGTGGCAGGCTGGGATCTGAGCTTATTCAGAACCCTCAGCAGCAAGGGAAATGGAGGGAAGGCATACAGAAATGTCCCTGTCCAGTCCAGAATGAGGGCATCCAGTGGGACTGAGCCCAAGACTAGAGGTCTGCAACAGAATTTGGGAAGCTGGTAGTTGTCTGGGGCTGCGAAGAGGCCTATCTCTGGAGTGCCCCACTGCTTGAATACCACTTGTAGCACTTGCCTGTTCAGGGCCGATTCATGATTGTTCTGATTTATCCTGCTCAGTGCATCTGCCAACACATTGTCTTTCCCTGGAAGGTGCACTGCTGACAAGACAACCCCCAGAGAATAGGCCACACCCCATATTCTCATGGCATCTGTGCACAGAGGTTTAGACCTTGTGCCCTCTTGTTTGTTTATGTAGTACATTATGGTCGTGTTGTCTGTCTTGACCTACACTACCTTTCCTTGCAACAGGTTGGCGAATGCCTGAAGTGCTAAGAAGACTGCCCTGAGCTCTAGCAGGTTAATGTGAAGCAATGATTCCTGTTTGAGCCATGTACTGTGAACAGTGTGCTCCCCTAAGTGTGCTCCCCACCCTAGTAGGGAAGCATCTGTGGTTAACACCAGGGAGGGAGGCTCCTGAAGGAAATTACTTCCTTGTCTGAGGTTGTCCATGTCCAACCAACACTGCAGTGCTCGCAGGAACGTTTGTGTGACTGGAACCAGTTTTGACAATGGATCTGATTTCTGATGCCAATACAATCTGAGATGATACTGGATATCCCTCATCAGAAATCTTGCTCCTGACACTGTAGACGTTGAAGCTGCCATATGGCCCAGCAACTATAAAAAGAGTCTAGCTGGCCTGAGGCTTTGGGCCTTGAACATGCCTTCCAATTGAACCAGGGTATTTGCTTTTGACTGTGGGAGAAAAGCCATTCCCCTCACTGATTCCAGCTTGGCTCCTATGAATTCCAGAAGCTGCACTGGTTGTAGTTCTGGCTTTTTTAGATTGACCAGGAACCCTAAAGACTGGAGGAGCTCCTGTGTCAGTGGCAGAAACTGCTTCACCTGATGTGGAGACTGCCCTACGACTAGCTAGTCATCCAGGTAAGGAAACACTACCACTCCTTGCCTTCTGAGGTGTGCCACAACCACAGCCAAGCATTTTGTGAACACCCTTGGAGTAGAAGTAAGTCCAAAAGGCATTGCCTTGAACTGGTAGTGACCTGATGGCAGTCTGAATCTCAGGAATTTCCTGTGGGACTGTCTTATGGGTATATGGAAGTAAGCATCCTTTAAGTCCAAAGATGCCAACCAATCCCCTTGTCTTGGGGTCGGGAGGATTGTGCTCAGGGTTACCATTTTGAACTTTGGCTTCAGTAGATGCCTGTTTAAGTGCTTGAGATCTAATATGAGTCACCACTCCTCTGTTTTTTTCAGTGTGAGGAAGTAGCTTGAATAGAGACCCTTTCCTCTCTGTGCCAGAGGAACTGGTTCTATTGCTCCCAAGGATAGCAGATTCAGTACCTCCTCCTCTAACAACTTTGTTTCTCAGGGAGAAGATGGTCTGAAAACTCTTGTTCTCAGCCTTGGTTGTAGCTTGAAGCTGAGAATCCTGCCTTGGCCCACTACCTCAAGAATGCATCTGTCTGTAGTGATGGCTTTCCATTCCTGGAGGTAGTGGGTCAATCTGTCCCCTATCTGGACTGGGGAGGCAACCCGGACAGATACTTCAGGGTGTCTGCTTAGGCCGGGATGTTGGTTGGTGACTGGAGCTAGTTTGGGTTCCACCTCTTCTGCCCCTGCCTCTGAAATAGCCCCTCTGCTGCTGATACTGAGGGCAGGCCTGTGGCTGGAAATAAGGCCTATATTGACCCCTACTTCTAGCTCCCCTTACTTTGTGTTTCTCAGGGGTGGAGGCCCTCTCCTTGGCTGCAGCACTTTTATAGGCTGTTTTGTAATCATCCATTTTTTTCATGTAAGCTCTGTCTGCTCACCAAACAGAGAGGAGGCTCACAAGGGAAGTCCAAAGCCTTGGACTGCATGTCTTGCGTCAGGTTGGTAGTCCTAAACCAAGCAAATCTTCTGAGGGAAATAGAGGAAGCCATCTGTCTGGCTGCAGTGTGATTATTATCTACAGCCAGTCTGACCTGTGTCTTAGAAGCCTCAATGGTCCTCTTTGTAGCTTCTTGTAAGTCAGCTGCCATAGGGGCTGGCACAGACTTAGTAATTTCCATAACCGTGTCCCACAAGGTCCTCTGGTATCTGGCTATGTATGTCATATAAGAGGCCTGTCTGATAAGGAGAGAGGATCCCAAATATATCTTCTTAGCAATGGTGTCCATCAACTTGAGTCTTTATCAGGAGGGTGGGAAGCCAGGGGAATGTCAGCTTTGTGACAGGCAGCAGCCTATACCACTCCCTCATGGCTAGGGTGTCCGAACAGGAAGTCTGCTCCAGCCTTGGCAACCCAATATTTTTTGTCCAATTTTTTATCCACTGGTGACACAGAGGTAGGAGTCTGCAGGATCTTATGAACCTGCCTCTTAACAGATTTATGGATAGGAACCAGCAGCCTCTTAGAGACAGGTACATCCATCATCTCTCTAGTCTTGTTCTTCCTCCTCATCAGTAGACTGCTGGGTAGGGAGATCAAGGGACTGAGCCATCTGTTTAATAAAGGCATAATGAAAGGTAAAATCCACATGTCCTTTATCAGGGGAGTCAGAATGGTGAGGATCTGGGGAAATCTCTGGTTCAATAACCTCCCCATAATCCTCATCCTCATCCTCATCATCATCATATGGGTCCTCCTCCTCTTCCTCAGCTCCTGTTCAGCTTCCAACAAACTGGAAGCTGGTGTAGGAGGAGCTGAAGGGGCCTTCCCAACTGGAACCGGAGTGCTCGGTTGCAAAGCTTGAATTATCCTGATAGCGTTTGCTATCTCCTCAGCAGTCGGAACCGCTACCCCTTTTGGTTGCAGTTCAACGGTTACATGTTTTTTGGTTTTTTTTCTTTTTTCCCCTGGTTGCTGGGTTAGCGGCAGTATCTGCAGGGCACTTTTTGGTAGAAGAACCGTCACCCTGGTCAGAGGGCTGGTTCTCCGGTTCAGCTTGGCCCATGGCTGGTTTGTCCTTAGCCGGTTCAGCAGCCTTATCGGACATCTTCTCCTGCAGTCGCTCAAGTCGCCTATCAAGCGCCAACTGAGGGAAGTTTTTGTAAATATCACAGTCCTCTTGGAGGTGGTCAAACCCCAAACAAAAAACACAAATTAAATGAGGATCTGCCTTAGCGAACAGTTCCCCACACTCTGTACAATGCTGGAAACCTGTGGGGCCCATTCGTTTCTTGGTCTGTGACACTGAACAGAAGTTAAACCAATAGACCAAGAGTTACCCCAGTAAAAACACTTTTTTTTTTAAACCACCTTACCGAACAGAAATAGAAGTTAAAATTAAACTTTAAGAAATTAAAACAATATCTGTTCCTTCCTGGTCAGAGAAACCGAGTAGGAACTGAAGAAACTCACCAAATATTCACTAAATCTAGACTAATTCTACTTGTGAACCAAGAACAGTGCTTCAGAAACTGAATATAAATAACGGACTTTAGAAAAAAATAAGAAATTAAATTTTTTCAAATGAAAGTGAAGGAGACGGACTAAAGAATCTGACGGTTGCAGGAAGTGCAACCAGAGACAGTGATCTGAAAACCAAGCTCGAGCCTAACATTCCACTATTAGCATAGGTTATATTAACCATTTCGGCTCCGGGGCAGTCCTATGGTGAGACCATACTGCTTTTGTCAGAATACAGTAATATTTCCTGGGGTTTGAAAATGGGACATTTTTATATGGTAGGACTAAAGCTAGAAGTTCAATGTGGGGGAATAGCTCCTCCCACATTCCAGATAAAAGACAGCTTCCCTCAACAGCTCTCGCTTAGCATGTTTTGGAAACATTCTAGGCTCCTGCATGACTCGTACAGCTGAGCCTCCTTGGGTTTCCTGCTGTTTGGTGCTTTTCTTCTCTCCCTCACTTGCCATCTGTTCATTCCTTGTTTTTTCTCTCTAGTGTCTCTCACCCACCTCCTTTTCCTCTCCTTTTCGTTTTGTTCCCCCCCCCTTGCTTTCTTGCTCCATTATGCTTTTCTGTGTTGTTGTTTGTTGCTGTTGTGTCCCCTCACCCTTCCTGTTCTTCATTTTATACTGCTCTTTGTGTCCCCCATTCTCTCTCTGCTCCTACCTTCTGTTTTACCTCCCCTTCCCCTTCCCTCCTCATCTTTGTGCTGCATTTTTTGTTTTCTTTACCTGTCTCTTTTTGGGGGCATTTAGCTTTTGCTACTCTTGGAGTTGCCATTCTATCTCCACCAGCACTTCTGGGTTGTGTGAACACTTGTAGCGCCCCGCTTTCAGCTCTACCCATGGATCATACCTGTGTCAACAATTTCTCATAAACTCACTGATTGCTGCTGCATGGTGAGTTTTATTCATGTTTAAGTCCCTCGGTTTTCATGCTGTTTTTGTCTCGATCATTTTATCCATTCAAACGTCAATACCACTGATACACCATTTGCACCTTCGATTGCATGAAGTACCTCATCAGCTCCAGTTTGTACAATCTGTACTACCTGGATTTCTCCATGTTGCATGACTCATGTCATTTTGTTCAATTAGTCCTGATACGTTTGGTGCTCATGTCGTGTCATTTCCTAGCACGTTTGTTCAAATGCTTTTATTCTGCATGTTGTTGTTCAGTCAGGTAACCCTGCATTGTGCTCATCTCCTCTATTTCCACAGCTTAAAGCTATACACACCCATTTTTGTTCTCCTAGCTATTTTCTGTTGTCTGCCTGTAGTTTGTCCAGTTTTGCCTCTTCTTCCCCAGTGTCTGTTTTGTCTTCCTCCTGCTGTTCCCAATCCTCCTTCCCTATTCCTATCCTCCTTTGCTGCTATTTTCTACTAAGCAGCTACCTGCTACTCTTTCCTTGCTTAACCCATACCAGCAGTCTGACCATCTCCATCCCTAATTCATACCTTGTGAGGTGTTCGAGCAAAGGTAGACTTGCCCTGTTTACCAGGGATGGGAGTCTGTTTTATTCAATTGCAGCCTGTACTAGAAGTCTGACAGTCTCCGTCCCTAACTCTACCTTGTGAGGTATCGATGAAAGTTAGTTTGCCCCATCTGCCGGGTATGGGAGTCTGTTTCATCAATTACATTCTCTACTAATTACATTCTCTACCAGCAGTCCAACAGTCTCCATCCCTAACTCTACTTGGTGAGGTACTGAGTGAAGGTAGGCTTGCCCTGTGTACCAGGGATGGGAGTCTGTTTCATCCAATTACATTCTTTACCAGTTACATTCTCTATCAGCAATCCTATAGTCTCTGTCCCTAACTCATGCTTTCTGGGGCATTTGAGTGAAGGTGGGCTCTCCCTGGCTACTGTGGATGGGAGTCTGTTTCATCCAGTTACTATCCACTCCACTTCTCTCTTATTCTTGGTTCTGTAGCTCTTATGGACCGAGATTCAGGTTTGCCATCTCCTTTATGAGGTGGGAACCTTTTACTCAGTCAGCGCAACCTCCCCCATACCTTGACCTTTCATTCCATTCAATTCCTGGACCTCATTGTTTGGGATTGCTCCCTGGGCCCTCAGCCTCTACCCAGCACGGATTTGTCTTGATGCATCTTTTGTGTCTACCACTTCCATGCCTTCATCACCTGAAGAAGATATTGCACAATCTCCTTGGATTTAGTCCTCAGCTCTCCCAGCCCATTGGCAGCCTTCCACACTGAACTGCCTCATGCAGTATCGTACCATTCCCTGCCTCGTGGCCGAACTACATGTTTGGAGTTTCCAGCACTCGGCTTCTGCCCATATCCTGGACTTGAATGCTTTATCTGAGCTTCTCAGCTTCATTCAGTTCAGGATCCTAGCCCCAGCCAGCCTGGACATCAACCAGATTCTTTCCTTCACTGTCTGCAATTCAGGACTTCATGGCTCTACCTGTCTCTTCAATTTCTAAACTGCTCTCCTGCTCATCTGCAACTGCAGCTCATTTCCCAGCTCAGCCTACTCCAGTCTCCGACTTCATCAGTTCATTCTGCTATCTCCTCCATCAGTGGTGCTCCAGAAATTCCTGCTCCGCTGGGTACTTGTCCATGTGTCCATCTGCCATTCGCCTCAGAGGCAATACTGTTCCTTGCCTCAGACATCACATCTCCTGCGGAGTCAGTTCCATGCTGTTGCTGCCTGTAGCTCCTGGACTCCTGAAGACTTCGATTGTGTCAGCCTTTATCCTAGCTTTCAGCCTATTCTGCAACATGGATCTGTTTCATATTCCTTCAAGCTGCAGGGCCTGGGTCTCCTGTCTACCGTGCTGCTTCTTTGGTTTGATTTCACATGAATCACACCGGCATCTCAGCACTCCCCTCCTCTGCCTTCCACTGTCATGCATTTAGTTTGCTGTGCCAGAACCTGCTGTCATTCATCTGCTGTCAGGACGATCTTCCCTTGGAGTTATGGACACTTTGACCCTACTCCTGGCTCTCCACTGCCATTATCATGGATGCCATTTAGCAGTTCCCCATTCATCTGTCTCTCTGGCATCTTTTTTTTAATTTTTTTTTTTTAACTCTATTTCTCACCTGCCATCCTGGGGCATCTCTCAGGCTGTGCTCACTCGGCTGTAGCCCCTAACCACCTGCCTGAACCACTCCTCTGACAGATACATCAGTGTCAGGATCCCCACCTCTCCCAGCACCCTAGGAGAAGGCCGAGGATCCCCAGATGGTAGAGTAGGAGTTGTGGCTGGCATTTGGCATGTGAGGCGTCAGTCCCTGGAGGTCGCCATTGCCTCACCCAGCTGGCAGGGGTTTTTCTGCTTTTGTCACCCCTAGGAGTGTGGTGTGCAATGACACCTGCATGGCTGCCCTGCTGGCATCTGCTGCACTCCTCCCCTTATGTTGGCTGGTGTACCTGCAGTGCCCCCGATCTCCACTGGGGGCTGTCAGAACACCGAGCATCCCTGGATCCCTCCCCAGGGAAAGGAGAGCTGTCCTCCAGATGCTCCATCCTCTCCCTCCCCTGCCGACCCCCGGCCACCCGAGTCCATCACCGAACCCAGGTCGCTGGCATGACATGAGGTGTGGCATACAGCACCTCAACCCTCAGCTCCACTGGGCTGGCGTCTCTCTGGCATCTTGAAGGCACATCTTGGAAGGACTGTTCTTGTCTTGCAGTACATTTTACATTCAGCTCCTGAAGCAGCCCACAGCTTTGTCATATTTGCTGCTGTGCTTTTGGTTATTACCTAGGCTTGTAGCCGTCCATCAGTTATGCATCTGTTCGATTACTTTCTCTGGATTGATCTGCCAGATTCTCTTCCCATGGCTGGTACTACTGCTCTTGTCCAGCTGTTCCAAGACCTATCAGTCCCTCTGTTCGAAGAAGCCTAAGTCCAGCAATATCCCTCACATTTCTTGGCATCTTATTGGATTCAGACTATATGGAAGCTGATTACCTCCTGATAAACTCCACGGAGTCCAAGTCTTAGAGGAGTCCTCTTCAAATCGATCCTCTTGCATGAAATGTCAATTTATTTCCTTCCTGGGATACCTCAACTTTGCAATGACGATAATTCCCTAAGGTTGATCCTTCATTCCTGCCTATGGACACTGGCAGCTTCTGTTTTTGAATTCCACCACCATTCCTAAATCTCAGCTCCTGCAAACAAAAATCTAGTTACGTGACCCCATTTCTACCTTCCTGGAATGGCAGTTTAATGGTCTTCAAAGACCTTTCTTCTATCTTGCTTCTCAGACTACACACCAAAGCATTTCCAACACTTGGCTATCCTGCTGTCTTTGAGCGGCCATGGATCATTACTCCCTGACCTCTGGACATTGCAACATTTCATGAATTCATCTACATCTCCTTTTCAAGATTTACCCAGTCATGCCAGTTACCTTCCTTGAGGTCATCTCTGGTCCCTTCCGACAATATACATTTTCCTGATAATCAGTCTGCAGCGAGTATCTGCAACAAGGCAATACTTCTTCCTATTCTACCATGCCATTCATGCAGAAACTGACTTGGTTATCTCTATCACACCGCAACATTACACTCCAAGCTTTGCAACTGATGCAGCTGATTGCATTATCTCATTTCCGACGTCAGATCTTCATTGCCTCCGTTCTTCAGCAGACTCAGTCATCACTCCTCCTTTTCATTTACCGACCTCAAAATGTATTAGAATTCAATTGCCAGCAAGTCAGTGCCACATAAGGGCCACTCTAGCTCCCACCACCCAAGCTACTTATACTACAGCATTACGAGTATTCCTCATTCTGCGCATTGCAGTCCTTCCTGAGTATTTATGTTCATGAGGAACATGTACTAGCATTTCTAACTGTGCCATTAATTCTGGAAACTATCATTTGGAATAATTCAGCTATACCTGTCAGGAATTCAGTTATTGTCCTCACATCTTACTCCATCCTTGCATTCACTGTTTTTTCAAATTCTGTTACACTTCTTCTACGGGTATCCAAAGAGATCAAAAGCTTAAACTCCTCATTGTCGCCCTATAGATGACACAATAATACAAACACAGAGGATTTACTGAACTCAGATCCAGTTGATTTTACCTTGACCATCATGGTTCCTTTCATTATTTGTCTAGCCCTCTTTAGATTCCAGCATCCTGGAGAGTTCACTATCTCATCATCCTTCTCTGCCATCTTTCTTAAAATCGACGACTTCCATGAAGGGCTGATCTCTATATCCTGCTGCTGCCTTCTCCAAGACTGTCAGTTTATGTTAAGGAGTTCATAATCTATTAACCATCCTGTAAATAGTGGAGTCTGGTAGATCACCTATACAAACTCATACTCTTCCTCATGCTCAGATCAATCACGTCCTCTGTTTACTTCAGTTAAATAATCATCTATGGCCACAATGTGGTTCCTTGATCATGTTAAAACTTTTCTTCAACGACTGCAACTTAATCCATATTTGCTTTCATGACATTCATCCAGAATGAAGCAGCTTCTTCAACCTTAAGAAGGAACATTCCTGCTCACATCATCAAGAGACTCAAAAGATGGACTTCATCAGACTTTGAATCTTGCATCCTAAACCAGAACCAGAAACCAGTACAAGCGTTTAGGATCATCTTCTCTTAGTTTGCCCAGAGGTTGGGCAGGTCAGTAGCCATGGGTCCTCAGAGGTTTCCTCCACTGGGTTTTTTTCCTCTCCTGCATGATACTGGTCACATTCCCCATGAGCTGGAGGAGGTAATCTTTTTGGGCCTTCTATTCCCTATATGCTACCTAGCTTGTCTACCAAGGGTGGGAATAGAGAAAGGCCAAAGTTTGGCAATTATATACACAAGCACTATTCTATTCACCACACATTGAATGGGGAGGGCTAAAGCCCGAAGTTCAATGTGGGGGGAATAGCTCCCCCCACATTTCAAATAAAAGACAGCCTCTCCCAGCAGCTCTCGCTTAGTGTGTTTTGAAAACACCCGCCATTCTCCCCTGCCACCTCCTCCTCTGACACTCTGCTCACACTTGGTGCTGGGCCTTCTATTCCATACATGCTACCTGGCTTATTTATCAAGGGTGGGAACAGAGAAGGGCCAAAGTTTGACAAGCATACACAAGCACCAATCTAGTCACCAAACATTGAACTGATATTAATTGTCTCTATTTTTGTATCATTTACCATAAATGGTGCAGTTTCAACTCTATTCAATCAAATTTTATTGCTTATGGCTTTCGCCGTTGCACACATAAATTATACATATTTTGCAATTAAAATACATAATGAAAAATACATCCATTGACAATACAAACAAGCCATTCACAGATTAGCCCAAGACAGAAACGTTTTTATGTCTCTAAATACATCCATTGATAATACAGACAAACCACTCACAGATGAGCCCCAAGAGAGAACGTTTTTACATCTCTAGGCATTAATAGGCATTTCCTGCTCTTTTACAACAAAGACTCAGAAAAAGGAACTACAGTAGTGGATGCCATCATGTTACAGAAGAAAAAAAAATGTGTTGACACTACCATAGTTTCGGTTTAATCTGAAAACAGAATGAATCAGATGACAGTGATAAGTTCACAGTTCTCTAAATAAGCACATCAATTACAATGTAATCAGAAGTAATGTGAGAAAGTATTTTTTCACGGACAGGGTTGTGGATACATGGAATAGCCTTCCTGAGGAGGTAATGGAGTCAAAAACAGTTGAGGAATTCAAGAATGCATGGAAAAGACATACTGTAAGGCAATTCTAGTGGGGGTTAGGATGAAGTAGGCTGTTGGTTAACTAGGATCTGCAGCTTAACCATTAGGTAGGGAAATGGGCAGACTAGGTGGGCCAAGCAGTCCTTATCTGCCGTCAAATTTTATGTTTCTATGTTATGTTATGTTTGAACTGTAGCAAATAAGGTGGTAATTGCATAGTACAAAATTAAAATTCCTCAGTTTTGCTCAAATTGCTGGAAGCACAACATTTAACTAACATGAGATCTAGCACTTTCCCCCTTTGGCTGGGGGAGGGCAGAAGCAACCCACACTCATTGTCACTGTTCAATCTGTCCTATCTTTTTGGGAAGACTTAGTAAGCACCTGTGCTAAGAATCAAACTAAGGATCCTAAGTCCTAAAGGCAGCAGTTCTAACCATTCAGCTACAGCTAAATCCCATTATGGGGAGGGGGGAGGGGCAATGTGTTTTTAACTTCCCATTACTTACACTTTTCACATCTAGAGCTGCTACAGTTTCCAAACACAGTAGGACTCTGTTCTTGCAGGATCTCACATCTAGATAGTGCATTAACAAACTGTGTTCCCTATATACAGTCAAGGCCCGCAGCATGTTGGATTCTGCCGCAATCATGAATGTCAGATGGCTAAACCCATGCTGTGGCCAGGCTGACTGCCACTTTGTCACACCACATCACCATGACTGTTTTTATTTTACTTATTGTCAGGCTTTTTTTTTTTTTGGTAGTTGTCCTTTCCCCTCTGGATAGCATTTTGTGGCATTCTTACCGCTCATATGTCACCTACCAGATGCAAAGTATGGTCTGCCAGGGGAGGCACGCACATGCTGTGTGTGTTTTGTGTCCGCTTACTGTGCACATTGACCACTTAGATTACCATGCTGTATCACTGACTTAACTGTCCCTGCCTGCTACTAAAGTATGCTGCACAGTATTGAATATTAATTGCTTCCTCCCCGTTACTAAACTTTGCTTAAGAGCATAATAACTGCCTCCTTCCCTTCCTGGGCTGGCCTTAGGCACCCTCAGTCCCAGTAGTTGTTGGAGACGCCCTCCTCCTAGGGGTCCACAGACAAAAGCTGTGCAGGTCATCACTCTTTCATATTTTATGTTTGTTTTAATTTATGCATTTCATTTCCTTTCTACTTTTTTTTTTACTTTATTTTCATTGATTTACTGCATAAAAGTACTGCATACATTTCCAATAGGCAGGCTTGAGACATACTGCAGTAACAATATTATACATTGTTAAGAAAATGTTCACAGTAACATTAAGTAATAACCATTATATTGAGTTACATCACTGGGGGTTATCAGATATTATGTTAATTAACATCCTACAAATTATATGCAATAAGGCTTAATGCAGCCATGAGCAGGAGATTGACCAAAACATCTTTTTTTACATTATGTGTTTCCATATCATATAGATAGATATAGCTCCCATCAACATCTACATGCAAGCGAATAAAAAACCAAAAACAGCTTTCAGGTTTATGAACATCTGCAACCTTGGAACCAATGTCTAAACAGTATTATATAAGGCATAGCCTCATTTAAAATCCCATTAAATGCTGACTTAATTCTTCATGCTTTTTACCACCCTCTTTAGTCATGGACATTTTGAAAAACAGTAAATATAGTCCAATTGGAGAGCGAGTAGCGCCCCTCTGACTACCCCAACATAGAAAAGTTAAATTAGTAAGTCCATTGTACTAGAGGATGGCAGACTAACAGACCAGAAGGCCTTATACCCGTGAAGCACGGGAAGTTCAGTGAGAGAATATGTTACAGAAATAGCACTCTGAGAGGCTTAACCCTCACTGTCCACCTCAGAGTTTTTAGCATCAAATTCCTTCTGAACTCGGTCGGTAAATTTAATGGCTTCCGTTGGCTCTGAAAACTGAAAAGTCTTACTGCCATAGAAGACACGGAGACTCGCCAGGAGCAAAAGCACATGCTGGATCCCCAACTGCAATAGTCGAGCCCGCGTGGCAACGTATGCCTTTCTCCTTTGTTGGGTCACAAAGCTCAGGTCAGGGAATATGTGAATCTTATTCCCCTCCCAGTCCATAGTTCCAGATTTCTTGGCCCTCTCGATGACAGCGTCCTTCTCTCCCATCAAACCTAGAACCACCAGGAAAGTGTGCGGTGTCATCAGGCCCCTCATCGTGCAACTCCTAGAACCACGTGGAGTTATCCTGTATGCCTTAATAATGTTGAACGAGGATGGCATCTGTAGTTCTTTCAAGAAACCTTGTAGAAAATTCAGAGGGTCCTCGGCTTCTGCTTGTTCAGGTATGCCCAATATCCTGATGTTCATGGCTCATGACAGGTTTTCAAGGTTTTCCAACCGACGTCACAGCAGGCCATTCTCCTTTACCAGGCCTGCTGTGGCAGACTTTGCAGCCAATGCAGATTGCGCCGCTGCCTTAGTGTCCTCCGCCAATTGCCCAACTTTAATGTCCATAGCTTTAAATTGGGAGGCAAAATCCTCCATCCGGCTGTCCAGTTTTTGTATCACCTTTAAAAGAGCTGCGTTGGATGGCTGCGGTGCCTCCTCTGATTCTGCAGGCATTGGGTCCTTACTTTGCCCAGGCTGAGTGTCTCTCGGGCGCATGCTGGAGCCTACAGCCGCTGCTTTGTTCTTACGGCCCATTCTCCTGGGTTTCTCAATCAAAATGCCACAAATAAGGTATCAAAATGCTCAGTTCAGAGACAGCCAGCAAAATACGTAGTTGGTTTTTGCTAAAAAGTGTTTTTTCTTGTATTTATATCTGTATTTAGCCATTCAGGTGCAGAGCTCGCTCTGAAAGCTGTTTCTAGCTCGGCTGCTGGCCACGCCCCCCGTTCCCTTTCTACTTTTGAAAAAGCACACAAGAACATCATTGAGCTACACAAAACCTTCCACTGTTGCATTATAATATCATAAGAATACCCGTTAGGGTACACTCAAGAGTCCCCAATGACTAACCCTGCTGGGGGCCCCAGAAAAATTAGACTAGATCTGCTCCCTGCTACTAAAGTTTACCTACAGTAGATCAGTCCTCAGTATTAGTAATGTAAATATCTCATGGGGCTTCAACATGTACTGTGGCAGAGAGGAGAAGGGAAGAAAAGGAAAAAAGAAATGAAAAACAAAGACAGCATGGGAAGCAAAACAGGGAAGTATAGGAGACAGAGCAAGGAAAGGGTTCTTGGACTGCCAGAAGGGCAAGTTCCTTGGTCCCACAGGAATAAGGCTGTGCAACCAATTTTTAAAAGAGATAGAAATGACAGGACAAGACTGGTAAAGGATAGTACAATATAGAATAGAATAGGCTTTTTAGTAATTTTATTTTCCCAGTGAAAACAGGACAAACTCAGTTCCAGAAGTGCAATTAAAAGTCAGACTCAGTTCTCAGAGCAGAATGGAGAAGCATTGTTCTTGTATACAGTGTATCCCCCAGAGGCATAAAACTGAGGAAATGTCCCCAAGACACCTGTAAGGTACTGTATTATATTATACTGTACTCTGCAGTACGTGCAGTCCTACATCACAGGTGGTGAGTTCCCCCTTTCCAACACTGCTCGGGTATGGGCCATATGCACTACAGGGCGGATTGCCTACTCGCCATGGATCCACAGTGCATAGTCATTCCTAAATGTCAGTTTCACGCACCAAGGTCCTGCAGACCCCTCTGAAAATGCACAGATGAGGCACGCACCCCTTTCACACTGAATTCCCCTGCCAGTCATATGGCTAGGGATGTCACAGTATACTGGTTTTACGGTGTACCACAGTATCAGAAGTCAAGGTATTGACACCGTGGGCAATTTCTGATACAGCGATAACCATGGTATATTCACTGTATACCACAGTATTAAGACCTTTCAACCAATTTTTTTATTTTTTATTTTTAGGGACAACTGTCCCTTCCGCTCTTACTCTCCCAGATGCTTTGTACAACAATTACTTCTTATGTTATACCGTGATATAACAGTTATCATGATAATTTAATGACAGTTATTATATCACAGAAATTTTATTATCGTGACACCCCTACATGTGGCTATGTACATGAATGGCCCGAGGGAGTGTCAGGCACGTTCCTGCTCTCCATGCCATTCACAAAGGTGAGGAGTGCCAGGTGAGGGAAGAAACACCATACGGCAGCAGGGACCCTGCTGTAACTGTTGCCCACCTCCCGCAGTGTACCTCCATTGGTCACAGGGACCCACAGCCCCTTCCACCATGATGCCCCAGCCCTGAGGTGAGGCAGAGAGGGCTGGGTGGTAGCCAATGGGGCACTCTCTCAACATTACAAAAATTATAGACCCCTGCCATCTCAAAACCCCTGCTACTGCAGGACCAGGTTAGGCCTCCAGTTGGATGCCTGCCTGTGTCCTCCAATCCACACCTGCAATTCTGCACTCTGGGGGTGTGTGGCCACAGACAGGTGCCCCATGGTCATTTATGCTTGCCGCCGCATTCCTGTCTGTGGGTGCAGAGCTACACAGGTCAGGTATGTGCAAATCACATGTACCCTGAGCGTGTTTGTGCATAGGCCCCTATATGCACAATTTTTCTTGCAAACAGTTCAATGATTTAATTTTAACCTAGTGCATGACTCCTTTATGAGGATCTGTAACAATCTGCTATGTGTACCTGTCAATGTATTTTTTTATTTCATTCTTTCTGCATGGGTCTCAATTGGAATTTAGCAGTTAAAGGGACAAAACTCACATTTCTTGGGAAAAGTCAAGATTTTTATCAGAGACAGACCAACTGGCTCTGAGGGAAATTTACTATCTGTGCTGCCCTATATCATGGCAGGACCCCTGGACAATTTATTGGAGAGCTTAGAAAGTGTCTTTTCATCTCAGGAAGCTGCTAGCTAAACCAAACACTCATGCTGGGTGAGACAGGACTTGGGACAGAAAACAGATGTATATACAAAGTCTGTAGTCCACATCAGACCGGTTTTCCAACCCAGCTCTCAAGACACAAAGAATGTGGACTATATGATGTCAGAGTGACATACTGGATGATGTGTTAAGGAAGGACAGCTAGAGGTTCTTAAGGTCTGGCAGAGCCTGACAGAGACAGTCAGGTTTGGGACTATGAACTGCTACCATCTAAGGTTTGAATCTGCCCTGATTCACCAAGGTGTCTTGTGTGGCAAGCTATTCTACCTTCTAAATAGAGAAGAGAGATTTTCTGCATGTAACCTACTGTTCAGAACATGTTGTTTTTCATTTCTGCAGAATTACTGTTCCCCATAGTCTTCATGTGGTATCCTGTATTATCTGTGTATATATCTTGAAGTATTACAAGATTATTTTTATATACATCATACTTCTGCAACTGAGTCCATTGAAGTACAGCTAACTGATTTATAACTGACAAAAACTCTGTTTCTATCTTCGAACAGAAGGCTACATTTACCATAATGTGTTTCTAAAGTAAGTTGTTCTCAGTTGTTGCACAGAGGAGTGGGTCATTTGCCCTTGGGCAAGGAGCACTGTACTGTATGAGCAGTGACTCAGGAGGGATTCAGATCTAGAGATACCATGACAGAGTGTCTATGCTGAACAGTAGCAGCTACTGGGTACCCTGGCAGTTGTCTGAAGGGTTTAAGAAAGCTGGCAGCAGCTGCAGGCTAGTCTGGGAGGGACCAGTTTGCCACAAACTGGTGGCAATGAGTGGGATCTGAAACAGTTTTGCCAGTATAAAAGTTATCTATCCAGTCACAGAACAGGATATACAAAAGGGGACTGTATATTTTACTGCTTTTATTTTGTTACGCAAAAGAAGATAGATGGAAGACATTGTGTCTGGGCCATATGAGAGGTGTACACTGGTAAACCAGCAGGAGCTGCGCTGAGAAAAAAAACTGAGCTATGAGGATGGTCAAACATGAGTGGAACTAGACATATTTGGTTTTTTGCAGGTAGGAGGGAGAAACACACAAACATCACAGCTGCTGCAAGTTTGTCCAGATTCATGAGTCATACCTGGATGAACTGCAAAACACAGATGAAGAAGGGAATGAGGCAGATGAGCCAATGATAGAGACCATCAGCTCAACAGGTTCACCTACCATCTCCTCCCTAAGCAGTGCTATAATCGACACCCATCAACCAACCGAAGTACAACCCCAACCACTGTCTACAAAGAGCCTGAGTAGCATAAGGACTTACATCCTGGTATGCTCACTGCAGAGGACAGACAGGAAGGAAGGAAGGAAGATATCCCAGGGTTCAGGGTACTGTACATAACATTCAACAGAGTGACAAAGATCACAGCCATGAAAAATTCAATATAGAGACAATATACTATAAAATGATAAGAACCAGATTACTATCCATAGTCATTAAAAGCCATGGGGAACAGATGAGTTTTTAGTGATTATTTAGAAACCTCCACTGAGGAGATATTTCTGTGGTAGAATGGAAAAGCACTCTACATCCAAGGCACTACCACAGCATATACCCTGAGAACCAAAGATCTGAGGCAGGCCCCAGGAACCTCCAGAGGATTCTACGCAGCAGAACAGAGAGGACAAAATGGAGTGCATGGATGCAGGAGGTCTTTAATGTAGCCAGAACCCAGACCATACAGAGTCACGAAGACCATCAAGCAAATAGTTAAGGTAGTTCGCCACCTAACAAAAAACAAGTGAAAACTCCGCAGCACATGCACAATATATTGGAAGGTACTGTTACATAAAATCAGCTAGGGATGTCTTGACCTTCCATGGCAAAAAACAGACTCACATCAGGAAGTAGTCAGTTCCTATGAAAGCCCAAACAAACATCCTATAGACACAGGAATAAGTGACCACTCACCAACTTTTGCCATATAAAGGTTTATATTTATTATGGTACACAGACAATATAAGTCACCCGAGTCCACTGATGTTTTGAGGTGTTCCAATACCTCTTCCTCAGGGTGGCAGGAGTACCTACTATAGATATCAAGTATATAAATACGTTCACCACTAATAATACATAAAACTCTGTATTTACAAACAACAGCACCATAGAAAACCAGTGCTGTAAATTAATGAGGGCACATACAGTGCACAGTGGCATACATCCCACCAGGATGAAATACATTAACAGGCATTTGTCCTGCATTATAAAACTGCCATGCGAAATATTGCAGAGACTCACAGCTCTGGTTGCACTCTGTAAGTTGACCGGCAGGTAGCGAGAATACATTTCACAAGCCTTGCTTGCCAGTCACCTAGGAGATTGTCAATGCTAGTGACAAACAGTCATAAAGGAGATGAGCAAATAATTCACTAACTTATTATAATAGTGTGACAAAAACTCCTTTCTGTTGTACCAGCTTCTAGGGTTACCTCTCCTGGTGGCATCACCTGTTTACCCCAGAAAAATACCTCTGCCCTGCTCAGGGACTTGGAAGGTCAAACACAGCAATACTTGGTAGCATGCACTTTGGGTGGCAAACTTTAAATGGAGAATTTTCAATTTGCCCAGCAGAAATATTAAATTTACCTTTGCAATAAGGATACTCAGCCACTGGTACTATAAAAATAAATCTTTACTATTATACTGCTACAAGATATTACAAACATGATAAGTACAGCAAACAAAAAGATACACACATTTACAGGGAAGGAAAATAAAACAGTTCAACAGATTGATGGCTTATAGAATAAACCCACAATCCAGTGTCACACTAGGATCTATATTTACTTGCCAGTTAACTTGAAATAAACATTCACGAAGTCTCTGCTATCCTCGCCTAGATAAGCTAGCTATGGAAACAGGGCTCTACTGCCTACTGGGTGACACTCAGCAACAGACAGAACCCGAGGTCCTCCTCAAACATTGCAGGAAGTCAGAGAGAGAGAGAGAGAGTTGTGGTTAAACTCTTCTATTTATAGACTCAGGGAGGTAAGATGGGGCCTCTCTAGAGTGACAGCCCCCTCCAGTATCCACAACCAATGTAAGTGCATAGGTGTGTAGGGGTCTGTGTGTGTGTGTTTACAGCTGACAAACTGAATTGCCCTTTACTCCTTAGCAACATCCTCTTGTCCGACTGTCTACTCCATAACTGGTTGGTTGCCTCTGTGGGAAAATTAACACTATTACACCTGGCAAGCTGTTTCTCTTGTAGGTTTCCCAAGATAGCTGCTGGGACATGTGACCTGAACTCCATTTTGTTTACCCCATGCCATTCCAACAACAGAAAGAACTTTTATGAGAATAAGCAGAGAACAAATAATTACAGCAACAAAAGATTACATCAACATGGTCATATTCCTGTCACACACACCCTTTCTTGGAAAATAAAGGCATGTCTTTTTTAGGTGACACCCATGAGACAGTGCCATTCATGTAGGGACTAGGAAGTTCCTAAGTTTTCCTGCCATGCTCTTAGCCCTGCCTAAACCCATCTGCATTGGCATTTTGTGAATCACTGCATTGCTGGATGGTAATGTTATATGACTGCAATACCAAACTCCAGCACAATAATCTTGTATTTTTCCCACTAGTCCAATGGAGCCAGGTTAGGGGATTATGATCCATGACCACAGTGAACTTCTGCCCACACAAATAAGGCTGGAGCTTCTGAAGTGCCCACACCATCTTAAAACATTCCTTCTCAGCTGTGGCATATGCCTCCCCCCTGGGCAGCAGCAGCTTCTGGTTTAGACACACTAGGAGGTGCCCCTTCCCCTTTGATGTAACCTGGCTCAGAACAGCACTCAGCCCATGGTCTGAGGTATCCATGTGCACAATGAACTTTAGAGCATAATTTGGGCTAGCAAGCATGGGCTACCCACATAATGTCTTCTTCAATTTTTGGAAAGTGGATTCACAGTCCTCCATCCAGAGAGCTTTCTTTGACAGTTCCCTTTTTGCCAGGTCTATCAGGGGATTGGACACATCACTATAGTGAGGAACAAACCTCTCATAGTACCTGCTGTCCCCAGAAATGCCCTTACCTGTCTCTTCATGAAAGGGATGGTCAGTCCTGGATGGCATCAACCTTTGCAGACTGTGGGTGGATGCATCCACTGCCTGTCACAAACCCACTCCTGGGGTCAGGCCCTCTGCTCCCACAGTGCCCAACCTTTAAGTGTGACTTGTGAACAGGGGGCAAACAGGGACACTCTCCTGTTTGTTTTGGGCCCGAGCAACTACCAGTCTCAAGTCCTGGGGTCAATTATGAACCCTTTTTAGCTAGCATGCCCAGGTAACAGCTCCAAATATTACACTCTATTTGGGGAAAGCAGTGCAATATACTTGGCCCAGCAATAATACAACCAACCTTGGTTTATAACCCCCTTCTGCTTCAATGAAACTCGAGTATTTTCTTAACTTGCTGGATCTTTACACGGATCCTTCTTAGCTCATTACCTCCTGGGTGGCCACTTTGTGTCAGGTAAACAATGGATAGTTCAGACTTCATATGGGGCTATTGGAGGTACGGAGTTAGCATGCTGTATAAGGTGACACACTAGGCAACTTAACAGTTATGTCAGAATTATCAATACTGTTCCACCATTCACACTCAAAATGAGAAAATGTCTCAGGCAGGTTTAAGGAAAAACAAGATTTACTAAAATTAAAAGTAGTAAAATAAACAGAGAACATATATACATTAAAGATTACAGTCAGAAAGAAATGGAAATTGCAAAACAAGACACCTTGTAACCAAATTATTAGTACTAACTCAGTTTTCAGTTGTGTGTTACCTATCTTGACAGAAGTGTCTCTTCAGTCCAGAACATAGGTGTGTCCGTTCTTTCAAAGTCTGGAGCAAGAGTAAGCCACAGTCTCTTCAGACAGCTTGGCTATCTCAAAGTTAAAGTCCCAACCTCCCTGTGATGTCACAGCACATGAGGTCCCTTTTAGTCCTGTAATTAATTTGTAACCTGACCAAGTATAACCAACATGGTTGTATCTTACTGCTTGCTTCAAATCTGCAAAGATAGCAATATCAAATTATACAGATAGTCTCTCTTCATCAAAGCATAAGTTACGACAGCATTCCCCTTTGATCTCTCAGCAGAACAGCCTAACAACACTTCTCTTAGCTGGGTGAGTTTTCACAGGTAGCTATCAGAACTTGCTTTCCTCCTGATGCATCATAAAATGTAACCTTTTATGGAAGTCTTCCTAAGTTCAGAGCAGTGGCTTGTTATAACTTGTTTGTATAGCAGCTACACAGGCTCTGACAAGTAGGTGTAAAAAAAAAAGAAGTTCTAACTAGTTTATCCCTAGGTCAGTGAGAGGGCAGACCATTTTTTCTTCTCTTTTAAAATCCAGTGTCTCATGAGGCTCTGCTGCTTGGCCTGTTTCCTAAGTAGGACTGTCATACAAACATATATTTATAACAGAACTATAATACAAATAATAACAAGCAGAAGACTATTGTCACACTGCCTCCCCATACCTATCTAACATTTTTCCACCTTAACAGTCAGCCCTGCAGCCTTCAGTCAACAGAACACCTGCCTCACATGCCTGACATGGTCCTCCCATGTCTGGCTTTAAATGGCTATGTCATCCATGCATGTCAAGACAAGTTATCTACCCCAGACAGAATGTGATCCACAAGTCACTAGAAGGTTGTGGGCACATTCTTCATTTCTGGGTGTGTTTTGGGAGCACAGGGAGGTTAAGTGACTTACTCTGGTCACACAGTATACAAATAGGGCATGTTGGAATCAAGCCCCATTCTGCTGGATGAATGAAGCTTGTTCACAGCTCTTTGCTTTAACCTCTAGGCTGTACTGCCAACTGATAATCACAAACATCACATTTCAAAGCTGGACCCATGATGCCAGGCCAGTAGGTATGTAGCCACATTTGCATCTTGTAAACCTGAGTTCACACCTGAAATTGTAAGAGTAAAGGCTGTAAGAGCTGGAATGAAATAAGACAGAAGTTAGTGCTGTGGCAGCCCCAGAAATCTGCATTGACATGAACACAGCCAGAGTTAAGAAATCCTGATACAGTATGGAGCCCCAATACCTGTTAGCATCACAAAGAACCAGCCTTGAGATGTTTAGTTTTTAATGATCAGCTGGCAGAATAGCCTAGAGGTTAAAGCAATCCTAAAGATGGATTATTTTTACTAACAGTTTGAAATGTAAGGGTGATAACTCACTTATTTCAATGCACATCCAAAACTATTATTATAAGTGTAGAAAGTGTTGTAATAATACCTTAAAACACACTTAATAAAACAGACAATTTCCTATTTAACCTATAGTCAATGGAGGGCCAAGATCCTCGGTGACATCATTTACTGCCATGAGCCTAAAACATATGGCTACCCCCAGCCCTTAATTACAGACTGATTTACATATGAATGACTCTGGACTGCAAAGACTTACAGATAAACACAATGGCTCACTCAAATTAGCTTTTTATGGTCTTTCTGACATTAAGAAACCCTATTGATGACAGTTCCCCTTTAACTAAATGTTCTTTCCTAAAACACAATGTATTTCAGTTCTGATGCTACAGCTTCTTACATACATCCCTGCATAGGCTGTGCATAGGTCACTTCCTTATGCCTAACTGGCCAAACTGCATATGTAGCTGGTAGTTCTGGGTAATAACTCAGATTCAGACACTAAGAGGATACGTGTACAACAGGTCAAACATACGTCGTTTTTCTTTTATTTTTAAATTTTTATTCTGTGACAACTAAACAAGGCCTACTGGGTACAGGACCAATTTACAGTGGTCTCCAGGAATTATCTAACTTGCAGAGGGTCACACAGTATGCAGGAGGAAGTTGTGGGAATCAAACGCTGGTCTTCTGGATGTAACAAGCTCATTCACAGCTTGTTGCACTAACCTCTAGGTCATAACTCCAGCCTTTGCTATACTAGACACTCAGAATTTAAGAATAAAACCAATGCTATTGTCTAATCTGCACAAAACATCTGCAGCTCAGCTGAAGAACTGAATTACTAGTGATAATTAAATTTCTAGTTCAGTTGTCTGTCAAATATGTCACTTCTCCTCATGAGTCTATATGAAATGACACTGCAGACTGCTGTTTGTTTAGTAAATGATAATCAAACAACCCTAACGGCCAATGGCCAAGCCATCCCTGGCTTTGCTTCCTGTTCTCTCCCTCCTTCACAGTTCAGCAACAGACTCTTTCCTTTTTTTTTTTGTTAATAAAGAAATATGCTAAATTGTCATAGAAAATTAGAAAATGTTGATGGAAAAAGACTACTGGTCCCTCCAGTCTGCCCTGTTTTACCCTGTCTTACCCCAGGACCTAATGTCTAGTAAGTGGGTTATTGTCCAACTCTTTAACTAAGTTTATATAATTTTTGTCCTTGGTCTCACACAGTTGAAACAATTATTATATATATTTGTGAAAGATGATAAATTCAATATTTCACACTCAAAAATTTCAACTGCTCTCTGAGAGGTATGGGTATCTCTCTCTCTCCCACCCTCTCTCGTCTTTGTCTTACACAGGCTAATGTTTATTGCTATGCTTCTTTTACCTTTATTCTTTCCTTTTTCAGTCCTAGTGTGTGGTCTTCTCTCCCCCCCCCCCATCAAAAGTTAAAACAAGCTCCCCATTCAGGCCAAAGTTCCAAATCAAACTAGAGGTCAGGTTATTTATTGTATTTTCCTAATCAGATCAGAAATGCTTTTCAATCCTGGCATGTGCCCCCAAGAAGTTAAACCAAGCTCCCTTCCAGGCCAAAGTTCCAAACCAAACTGGAGGCCAGGTTATTTATTATATATAGAATAAAGGATGAGGAAGTGTGTGATATGAGAATTTAATGCATACCTGAGGTGTGGGATGCTACACCAAACCCAAGGGCAGGCCAAGGATCAAAGCATCCCACACCAAGGGTGTGCATTAAATTCTCATATGCACACTTCCCCATCTTTAATTTTATATAATTTCTGATCAGCAATTTTTCTCCAGCACTACTTCTGTCATGTGTCTCACACACACATACACACACACACACACACACATACACACTCACACTCTCTCACACAGACACACACACACAGGGTCTCTGTCTCCCAGTCTCTCTCTCATTTGTTTTTGGTTTTTTTTTTTACTCATTTGTTTTTCTTTACTTGCTGTACTTTTTTTTTCACTTATAGTTACAAACTTGGCTGATCAGAGCTACACTGTTATAATTTTATAAGCTGTTTCTTGCTTACCAAAGGAACAACAGTTGTGTGTTGACAGTGTCATGCAACTTGTACCTAGCTGATGGCATGTTACCAGCTTCCAAGGGCAACTCTCCGTTTCGGTCCCACAGTGCAGTCAGCAGCTGTACTTAATTTTATTCAGCACAGAAAAGGAGGATATAGATAACAGACTCAGAGGTACAAGAGGAAAAGAGGCAAGACAGTTTGAAATTGTCCTGGTAGCGCTCACGATGGTAGTCAAGGCACGGTTTCATTTCTGAAGTGGACGGAGAGCAGGATCAGCCAGATAGCACTTTTTGAAAATGTAAATGGGTAACAAAGTTTCAAAAAAAAGTAACAATAAAGAGCATCCAGGTTTGCTGTGGTGCTCCTCAGTGAGCGAGAGACAGAGCCACCACATTTCGGACAGACTCCAACCCACCCACACACGGAAGAAGAGCCAATGAGGGAGTGCACAGCTTGAGTGACCAGGAGCATGAATGCCATAATAACCTATGGGTTATCACGGCAAATATCACCTCAGTCAGCCCATTCAGAAAAATTGCTGACCAGTAATTATAAATATTTATGTAATCAGATCAAAAACACTTTTGTGAGTCTTACTGAGTAATAAGCCTTAGCCACTGATTTTTATATTTATCATAAAAATAAAAAATGCTCTGTGAAACAGGAGCAGCTCCACTCAGTGTGAACAGTATGCAAGAATAGACCAAAGCAGAGGGAGGAGAGCTAATCTGACAGTTTAGTGAGTGAGGGAGCAGTAGGAGTCAGTGTGGGCTGCTATCACTAACAGACAATATAAATATTCACCTCATGAATGCGAGATGAGACACTCTCCTCCAGCCTGCGCACTCTCCTCCAGTTGACGCTTTGCTGTTGCGGGTAGTGGTTTTCAGATTTTGCTGAAAGTGAGACCATCCAAGACTGAATGCTCCCCATGACTGATGGTAGCTACGAGTTGAAACTTCTGCTAAAACAAACAATCAGGAGATTAAGTTATTTGAAGCACAGAGACCAGAGCTTAACATGTACATTGTTTTCTGCATGCTGCAGCTGTTTCTGTTTATTTTGTGTATTTCTAATGGCTGTTTCGCCTTGCTCTTGCTTCCAGTGGTCTATGGTCTTGAAACCAAGAAGCAACCGCATGCATAAAATAAAAGACACTTTAATGCTCAGCTTGAGTCACTGTGTGTACTTTAAATGAACGTGCCCTCCAGTTGTTTGTTTTTTTCACAGCCAGGGAGTGTCCTGAGCAGCTGCCAGCCTGACACCCACCACCATCACATCAGTCCTCAAAGCTCCAGCAAACACACATACCTGAGTGAAATACAGCTGGGAAAAAAAAGTAAAGTAAAAAAATTGTAAGCACTAACAGGGAAGAAACCTGATGGCAGCAGGCGGAAGGTCTGTTAGTCAGATCAAGATGATCTCCCCTGGCTTCTGCTCTGTCTCTCTCGCTCCCCCCCCCCCGTCACTCTTTCTCTCTCCTCTGTCTCTCTCTCTCTCTCTCTCTCTCTCTCTCCCTCTGCTGCTCTCTCTCTCTCTCTCTCTCTCTGTCTCTCTCTCTCTCTCTCTCTCTCCCGTCTCTCTCTCTCTCTCTCTTGCCCTCTGTCGCTCTCTCTCTCTCTCTCTCTCTCTCTCTGTCTCTCTCTGTCAGTGAGAGAGCATATCTTAAACAAACAAATTGTTTATTTGCCATATTGGTCCTACTAAGAACAGATCCAGAAGCAAATGGTTTGATACCTTTTATTGGACCAACACAGATGTTACAACAAAAGAACAAAGTGCTCTAGCTTTCGGACCAACCAAGTCCTTCTTCAGAAGCTTTATGACAGTTATTTAGAAAATCCCATACTATTAATACCCAGATAATGCATAAAAACAGACATAGGCAGTATAGCACAGTGGTTTAAGGCTCTGAGCTGCAAATCTAGAGACCTGGGTCTGAATCCCACAGCCCCCACTTGCATACTGTGTGACCCTGAGCAAGTCACTTAACTTCCTTGTGCTCCCAGGTTGCACCTGTAAACAAGCTTTCAGCTTAGTGTGTCTCACCTGGTTAAATAATTGTGGGGAAAAAAATAATTCTCATTGGTTTAACACACTCCTTTGAAACATAACAGAAGATTACATCAGAGAAGCTAATTAACACCAGTATGCTTTTAGCTGAGAAGCCCTTGAAGGGCAAAGGTTATCAGAAAATGGCAACAAGCAGAGAGTTCACCTCACATACATTTTAAAATGTCTCAGTATGTTTCAAGAAAACAATCTACTGATAACAAAACCTTAGGATACTATTCTCCCTAATTACATGTAAGATGAGGCGCTTACAACTTTAATTGCAAGTGTCCTTGTGTTTTAAAGAAGACAGTCAATGAAAGGCAAACCTGTGGATAATAAATACATGCTAAAATGAGGCCTAATTGCAAGTTAAAAACAAGCCCCAAAATTAAAATAAACAGAAATTTTATATATACAGTATATGGCATACAGAGGGTTTAAAGTGAAGTTTACTCAAAGTGAGCAAATGTTTCACACATAATGTAATACAGAACTTAGCTTGAGACATTTTCCCAACTATATTCTCAACCAGTTACTACATTTCATAAACTTTAAGGACTTCAGTGTTGTAACAGGACTGAATACAGTACATGATAAAATCAATTGTAAGTATAAGTGCCAAATAAAAAACAAAACTACTTGTCAAGGACCCCCAAGAAATTGGGACCATGCGCCTGATATGTAACAGTGTCAGTGTATAACAAACATGTACAGAATCAGTCTAAGGAATCTGAATAAAAGCTCATAGGAATTAAATCCCCCAGCCCCCCCCCTTCCGGGGACGATAACTAGTTAGAATGAGATATATGTACAAGAGTCCTAATACATCATCATTCACACCAATCTTTGCAATATTTATCCAAGGGAATTAAACCTTTTATGAACCCCAAGTAAATGAGATATGCATCTTAATATGTACAGAACTTAAAAATGTGACAGTATGTATTCCAAGCACAGACAACTAGTACAAGGAACTAGTAAATGTTCACTACATATGAGAACTGAGAGTCCTAGCCACTGTAACACCATTATGTCATGTGCCTGAATAAAAACCTACCTCAATATCACTGCAATAACCACATCAACTATAAACACAAAAAAACACCCCAACACCCACATAAAAATTGCCCCATCCCACACTTCCCCCACATACATACACACATATACACACACACCCCAACACACACACACACACACTGCTAAGGTGAGAAGACAACATGTAGATAACCAGATAAAGGAGAGACTGTAAGTATAAAACTAAAAAAAATCAAAGGCTCGCTGAAGAACTAAAGTATTTATGTCCATCCTTTGAAGTAAAGGTCTGTGTAAGTTTAAATGGAATAGAGTGTCATATACCTAAAAATCAATGTTCATTCCATCCTCCACCATACTGAGAAGTAAAATAAGTCTAATTTCATAAGTCCGTCTCTGTTGTGCAGTGTTGAAATGTCCTTTTAAGACCATCACAGACATACAGTATCTGAGATTGAGTGGCCATCCTGGGAGAAGTGTTGCGCCATTGGTTTGCCAGTCATCTTCATGTTACTATGTAACCCCTGTGCCAATCGGGGGTTACTAATTGCAAATGCCCTGCGGCATTGCGGGGAGGTCTTGATCGTCGCGTGTTGCTGAGCTCTGCTCCGAACGCATGCGTCTTGTTTGAAAAAGCGCTATTAGACACGAATCAGGGGTCATTTGAGAGATTCATGTAGAGTGTGAGGAGGAGGCGGTGTGTTCGAGGAGAAGCAGGCACCTGCTCACAGGCCCACGTAGGGGCGGCCTACAGTCAGAGCTGGAGAAGCCCAGGACCAGGGTGGGGAGATTGCCCTCTGGTTCCCAAAGTTGAAGAGGGATTCCTCCAAAGTGGTAGATAGGGGAACAGCTTGTAGCAGGATGGAGCAGCAACGTCAGAGGGATCATGAGAAGCTTGCTAGGCTCTACCAGAAGCTTGAGAGACTGGCTGCCATGGAGGGCCCATCTGAGACTGAGGTGGCAGTGATGTCTCCAGTGGGAGTAGGTGACAGCTACCCCTTTGCCTGACCATATCCACTTAAAGGTACTGTGCTGCTTATGTTTTGGGACTGCTGTGAGGGAAGAGTTAGGCCCCTGGTGCTGAGAGAACCCTGCCCGTGGATCTTCAGTTTGGGTGGCCACTAGTGGAAAGGACTGGAAGTGTCTGTACAATGTACCATTGTACCCCCCCCCCCCCCGAAAAGGAAAGTGTACTTACATTTAAAGTAATAGCACCTCTGCTCCCACAGGCGGGGTGTCAATAGTGAAGTGAAATGTTAAGGGAAAAGAGAATGTTGCTGACAGGAATTTGAGCCCATTTGGCTTGAAATGGAAAGAGAAAGAGTTGCTAGATCCCAGGTTCAAATCCTGAGCCCCCCAAGTTTGTGCCAGGGCCAAGTGTCATAGAAATGTTGGAACTGTGCTAGAAATCAATTAAGAATCCTCAGCAAATGTTGTTTCTGCTTCAGCATTTCTTGTGAAGAGAAATAAATGCTGATTGTTGCATTTTAAATAGTTTGGAACTGAATCATTTAACAAGCTGTGGTGAAAATGTTGTTGCTTTGCTGCTTGCCTAACAAACTGTTTTACAGCCTGTCTTTTGAGCCTGCGACCACCCAAGGTGCTGGGGAGGAGAAAGCCAACAGCGAGTCAGCATTTCGACGGAGCTCGAACCATCACCAGGAGGAACCCGAAACTACAATTTAAAGGTACTGTGTTTTGTACTCCCTTCCGAATGTGCTTACAGTCAAGATGGTACCCCTCCCCTTTCCCAGAGACAAATATACCATCCAAAACCCCTAAACAGGGAGGGGAGTGGGGTAGTTTTCTGGAGCCTGTTATCTGTGCCTGAACTGGAGCTGCTGCCTTCTCGAGGGAAGCCCCTGTAGTGCTCGAGCAGGAGTGAGTGAAATAAAAAGTATTTACCTTCCTGAAGTGAATTTAAAGTGCCATCATGTGGAAGTATAAGTGGGAGGGAGGGAGGTTACAAATAGAATGCCTGTGTGAATTCATTCTAGTGCAGAGCTGTTGCTTTGTCTCCCCCACATAACCTGTGCGAGGACATTTCTTGCATTAAATGAAATAAACAACATTACTTGATGTACATGTATGATTGTATAATGTATAAACATGTATAAACACCTCTGACTCCCTTACCTGAGTTCATATCCTCAACTTGGATACCCCCCTCGTCTGTCTGATCTTCTCTATTGTTTTACCTACCCTGGACCCCACCTGCCATCCCTTGCCACCCCCCTCTCAAGCTCCCTCCCTCCATGCCTCACACCTCCCTTTCTCCTCTCCCCTAAATATTCTCCTTCTCCCAGTCCCTTTCTGTCTCTCTCTCCCTCTCTCCTCCTCCCTTTCTCTCTCTCTCTCTCTCTAATCTGCCCTTCGTTTGCACCTCTTCCCCCCCTTTCTTTCTCCTACCCTTTCCGATACTCTACCTTGACAGGCCTCCCTGGGTCAGCTATGCCATACATTGCTAATTGGGAAATATCCTCACACTGTTTAATTTCCATTGTCTAGGTTACTCAAATGTACTATTTATCTATATTCTGTATTACATAGCAATCTTATGTTCAGTGTTAACTGTCAAATTTTTGTTATGTCTCTGCTGTTTTACATCCTGATGTGGAACCTGTGTAAAAGAGTGTATACTCAAAAGTTGTATCCGAATTACCAAATAAATAAATAAATAAAAATTGTTTCCTGAATTGTCTGTTTTGTGATGCAACCACACAATCTGAAGTGGAATTGTGCTTACAAGTCTTATATCTGAGTTGATGACTGGGTCATGTACCATACGATGTCATGGTATTCTGTTCTAGTTCGAGCTGACTCCTAATAATCAGGTTGACTACATTAGGTGGTTGTTTAAAAGATAGCAGTGTTAGGTCTTGAAAAGTACAATTAAGGGGTTCATCCTCACTAATTATTGGGTGGAGGTCCTTAATAATCTTACACAGAAGTTCAAGGTTAGGATGATATGTGACTACTAAGGGTATTCTGTTAGTAGTGGTCCTTTCCTTATATTGCAGTAGCTGTTCTCTTGGTACCTGTGTTGCATGTACATTCCACTGCTCTGTCAATTTCTCTGGAAGATTGTTCCTGCTCAATAAAGGTGTGTTACAACATAGTCAAATGTGTGTCTCTGTCTTTCTCATTTGAACAGAGGCAGTGATACCGAAGTGCTTGACTATACATGATGGATTTTTTTGTGTGGCTCGGGTGATTACTTTTCCTGTGTAAGTATCTCTGTCTCTCTGTTGGTTTCCTGTAAATACATGTATGTAGTGTTCCATCCTTGACAGTGACAGTGGTATCCAGAAAATGTACACTGGTGGCAGAATATTCCAGGGAAAGCTTTATGATTGGGTGGAGGTTATTAAGTTCCTGATAAAAATCCATAAGTGTGTCAGTGCCCTCCGTCCAAATTATAAAAAAATCATCAATGTAACAGAAATAAGCGAGTGGTTTGTATGTATAGTGCCTTAAAAAGTCCTCCTCCAAATTCACCATAAAAGAGATTAGCATACTGTGGCGCCATCCTGGTGCCCATATTCCCATAGTTTGAACATAATGTTTCCCATTGAAGCTGAAGTTGTTATGTGTCAGAATAAATGCAGTAAGTTTCCCCACAACCCTCTGTATGCCATATATATATATATATAATGTCTGTCTATTTTAATTTGGGTGCTTGTTTTTAACTTGCAATTAGGCCTCATTTTAGCATGTATTTATTATCCACAGGTTTGCCTTTCATTGACTGTCTTCTTTAACTCATTGTACTCAATAGCTCCATGTGCAGTCCAAACCATCCATTGATTCTCCTGATACAAACTGGCCACCCAGGGTATAATGAGTAAGGCTGTAATATTTACACGGCAAAAAATGGGATTTTTCACGGCTTCTGCATGGAGAAAAAAAAAAATTAAAAAACTTCACGGAAAGAACGAGGGCAATGTTGAATGCAAAACATAATGGTTTTAATCATTAAAACCAGGTATAACAAAGTGACATCTTTCTGTTTTCCTAGAGAGCTGGTATTGCTGAAAGAGAACCTGAACTATTACCTGACATTGCGATGTCTTTCACAGGTCACCTTTAATTTGTTGTATACCGGGACAATAGTGTTAATGGTTTTGTTAATGTGAGAGCTCAGCAAGTGACAAATAGTACTGGCAGACTAATAGCAGGAGAAAAGAGGCATAATCTGTCATTTCTGTGTCTAATCTTTGTCCTTTCCAAAAAAAACATATCAAAAAGTGGGAAATACACTCACATTCTGTATTAGTGTAAAATTCACGGTAACAGTGCGGTTTCACAGAAATCGTGAATTCCGTGCATGCCATGAATTTATTACAGCCTTATTATGAGTTAAAACACAAGGACACTTGCAATTAAAGTCATAAGCGCCTCATCTTACATGTAATTAGGGAGAATAGTATCCTAAGGTTTTGTTATCAGTAGATTGTTTTCTTGAAACATACTGAGACATTTTAAAATGTATGTGAGGTGAACTCTCTGCTTGTTGCTATTTTCTGATAACCTTTGACCTTCAGGGGCTTCTCAGCTAAAAGCATACTGATGTTAATTAGCATCTCTGACATAATCTTCTGTTATAAAATGGGCAAAGGATTTTAAGCAATCTGATTGGTTGTTAGCCATGCATTAAAAGTGTCTAATGTGCAGCTAAAACTAGAAACCCCATTTAGAATACACAGACCCATTTTATAAGTGCAATAAGCCACTCCAGGGATGTGCATTAGACAGTTCTAATGTATGGCTAGGGGACTGGACGCACTCGGCCTGTGGCCTTGTGCCTCACTACGTCCCCTTAGCCGTGCATTAGAGCGGTCTAATGCACACCCCATCGTGTCTTATTGCTTACTTATGTTTTGAATGAGTGTGTTAAAGCAAAGAGAATTATTTCTGTTTTTTTTATGCATTATCTGGTTGTTAATTGTATGCGATTTTCTAAATAACTGTCATAAAGCTTTTGAAGAAGGACTTGGTTGGTCCAAAAGCAAAGAGCACTTTGTTCTTTCGTTGTAACTTCTATGTTGGTCCAATAAAAAGATATCAAACCATTTGCTTCTGGATCTATCTTAAACAAAGTCACACATGGGCAGAGATATTCAAAGGGGTTGAGCCTGGCGCACCTGAGTTGTGCCAGCGCAACCCCAGAAATGCATCTCGGGGCAATATTCAAAGGGAGACTTGTGCAGTGCAATTCCCGATGCACCGTGAAGCAAAGATAATGTATGCGGTGCATCTCCAGGGGGTGTGCCCATGCATATGTGGCACATCTTGATATTCAGCTGAGATGTGCAGCTTATGTGCTGGCACATCCCAGAGATGTGCCGCATACCTGAGCACAAAGTTGAGCATGGAAAAATCATGCTCAAGTGGAAGCCACCCACAGGCGAGATGCAGTAATGCAAGGCACATCACAGCAGCTATCAGTGCGGGGCTCCCCAGAACACCATACACAAGCACCCACAATAATCCTTGGTGGTCTATTGTTCCCGCTCTTACCCCTAACCCCACACATTTTGAATTAAATAAACTGTCTTGGTAGTCCAGTGGTACCCCTTCCCTGACCACAACCCCGATCACCCATTTTGAATAGGGATTTAGACAGTCAGTCGAACGGTGATCAGGGTTACGGGCGGGGGGGGGTACCACTGGACTACCAGGGCAGTTTATTTAATTCAAAACAGGTGATTGGGGTTACGGGTGGGGAGGGGGTTACCACTGGGCTACCAGGGCTGTTTATTTAATTCAAAACTGGTGATTGGGGTTACAGGTGGGGAGGGGGGTACCACTGGACTACCAGGGCAGTTTATTTAAGTCACAACACGTGATGGGGGTTACGGGCGGGGAGAGGGGTACCACTGGACTACCAGGGACTGTACTGAGCCATATTTACGGCACTCAGTGGTACGGGATGGGGAGAGGGGTCCCACTAGACTGCCAGGGACTGTACTGAGCCATATTTATGGTGATCAGTGGTATGGGATGAGGAAGGGGTACTACTGTGGTCCCTGGTACAGGGACCGAATGCTGTGCAGGGTGCCAGGTGCATTTCGCTGGCCAACCCTGCACAACACATGCAAATGGGGCCATAATGACATACAAATTGCCCCATTTGCACCTTGCATGCATAATGGCTCATTTGCATATCCAGGTCTGAATATCTGGAAATTGCACCCGGCGCAGCTCCAGTTGCGCTGGTGCATGTCCATTCCAAGTATGCAGGCCTGTCTGAGGGATGTGCCGATGCATTGTATTTGCTCTGTGCGCATTCTTTGGTATGTTCAGAAGAGATGCTCCATGGCACATCTCTTTTGTATATATCCCTTTGTTGCTCCAGTGCAACTCAGTTGTGCTGCGCAACCACTTGCGCCATTACCAGGCGCACCTCTGAATATCGGGCCCTACGTGTAATACACTGCAGACTTTAGAGTTACAGAATTGATCAGAGCAGCAGCACAGCTTCACTTCTTCAATGCACAAAAGAAAAATGCAAGTCTGTCATAAATCATTTGAGGCTACAGCTGAAATATTTGGAGTTGCAGCCCCAAGTGCCTACCACTAGTGATGCCCCTGCTCACTGTCTGACTCTGTAGTCCCGGGCTCAAGCGCCAAGGTTGTACCAGCCTTTCTGCTGCTGTTGTGCAGTGGCTAAGTGCTCCTAGGTGAGCCCCATGAGCTCCTTAAGTCGGATCTTGAAGTTCAGAACGTACTCCACAACAGATTCCCCTTGGGAGGCAAGGTCACCCTTCCATTCATCCTGAACTAAATCTAGGGGCCCCCCTCGTTCTTTGGCCAAACAGGAGCTTGAAGGGTGAAACCCCTGAGGACTCCTGTGGGACTTACCTGTAAGCAAACCGGAGATGATGCAAATTCTTGCCCACTCCCTCTTATGCAGCCAGCAACCATCCTGAGCATAGTTTTCAGGGACCCATTGAACTGCTCAATCAGGCTTTTAGCCTCAGGAGGATAGTTTGAGGTACTGAGCTGTTTCTCCTGCGCTACTCCCACAGACTAGTCATGAGTGATGACATGAAATTCATCCCCAGGTATGACAAAATCTCCTGGGGAAATCCCACCCAGCTAAAGATTTCCAGGAGTTCATCATCCACTTTCTCTGCCTCAATGAAGGACACTGCCCCTGCCTCAGGGTACCTCATTGCATAGTTCATGACAACCAGCATGTGTCTTTTGCTCACGTGTTTCAGGGTTCTCAGCATCCCCACTATGTCTACAGATACCCTCTTAAAGGGTTCATCAGTCATAGGCAGGGGCGTCAAAGTTGCCTTAGTCTTGCCCCCACCTTTTCCACCTTCTGGCACTGTGGACAAATCTGACAGTAATTTGTCACATCTAGATATATACTAGACTAAAAGAAAATGTTGGCAAGCCACTTTTCTGTGTGGCTAATACCCAGGTGGCCTGAAAAAAGGATGTCATGAGTCAGGGCCAGTGTTGGGTAAGTTACTTTTTCTATTACTTTCTATTACTTTTGGAAACGTGTTCCAGGAAGCTCTGTGCAGTCACTAGCAAGGATGGAGGAGTACTAGAAAATGTAATACACCTTACAGTTACAATTACTTATGTCTTTTTATACAAAATAAATATGTAACTGTAACTGATTACATTTATTTGAAAGTAACTAGTAACTAGCCTATTACTTTCAAAAAATGTAATATGTTATAGTTATTTATTATTTTTGTATTGGTTTTGTATAAAAAGAAATAAGTAACTATAATTGTAAGGTGTATTACTTTTTCTAGTACTTCTCCATCCTTGCTAGTGACTGCATAGAGCTTCCTGGAACAAGTTTCCAAATGTAATAGAAAGTAATAGAAAAAGTAACTTACCCAACACTGGTCAGGGCTAAAAACTGCTTGCGGTAACCACGAGGGACTACCAGCTGCCAGAGTACACCTCTCTCTCTAGCCCCCTGGGTGGTATACACCCTTCACAGCAGTCCATTCTCCCAGGAAACTAGCTTTTACTCCCAGAGAGTCATCAGCACTATCGATTATTCCTCTGAGTTTCTGTAGGGAAGGATCAGCCAGCTGAGCACTGCCCAACTCCTCCCATCTGACCCCCTCCTCAACTCCCCTTCTAAAGGAAATCTGCCCATGGCTAAGATGTCCTCAGTCTGCAGCTGGGGCTCAGGATGGCTACTTGTAGTTCACTCTTCAACCACACTGGCTGTTTCCTCAGCTGTTGAGGGAAGGGTTAGTACAGGCTGTGTTGCCCTCTCCTCACCCTCAGAAGGTTGCTGTTTTGCCTGATTGCAGGTAGTAACACACACCAGAGTTTCCCTGGGGTCAAAATCATTCCCCATTATCACAACCACAGGGAGCGTAGGTATGACTCCCACATCCTGTACCCCATGGCCACCTTCCCAGCTCAGGAAGACTTGAGCCATTGGTAGTTGGACCACTGGACCTGTGACTCCCCAAATCTTGGAAAATTGCCCAGGAAGACTCTGTTCCACCTGGGTTAGATCCTACCTCAGCACAGAGATGGACGTACCAGTGTCCCTCAATCCCTGTGTTACGGTCCCATTAACTAGGACAGAGAGCATATGTATGGTGGGCTTAGGTGGTACAGCAGTCTATAACCAGGCTACTAGCTGATCAGCATTGTCTTGATCACCCCTCCCCCAGGCCTTTGCCCTTGTTCATATTTTTAGGACAGTCATATGAGAAGTGCCTCACTTTCTGGCAAATCAAGCATTTCATTACCCCCGGCTCCTTGTTACCTTCATGGATGGTGGGTTGTGTTTTGGGCTTAGGTGTAGGCTGGTTTACTTTAGGCTGCCCTCCCTGGGTCCCATTGAAACCATGTGCTGCCCTCCCAATTGTTCCTACACAGGATGTGTGGTCTGCTGACCACATACAGATCAGCACTTTCTGCAGTCTCTTTTGAAGAGCTGCATGCCCGGTCCAGCAACCACACATGCAGAACCTCAGATACAACTTTAAGAAATGGTTCCATTACAAATAAATATTTTATTTGCTCACAGTTTTAGCTTTAGTCCCATCCACCTAGTGGTCCAGATAAGTACACATTTGAACATACAATTCTGCATACTTTCTCATAGGCCCTTTCTTGACTCCCTAAATTTTTGCCTATAAACCTCAGGAGTTAGCTCAAAATATTTCAATAACACCATCTTGACTTTATCATAGTCTATACAGTCCTCATCATCCATTCTAGAAAATGCATGCAAAGCACAACCAGTAAGCAAGTGTGCAAGCTGGGTCATCCATGGAGCCCCGTCCAATTTAAACTGCACACATACCCTCTATAATGATTTTAAAAACAAAGGTCATCCCCCTTCCGGTATTGAGAAAGCATTTTAGAATGAATTGGGCTTCATGGATTTGACCCCCCATGCTATTACTTACAGTTTGCTGTGATGCTTTATGGCACAGGATCACCATCCCTTTCTCCTGCTGGCATTTCTTCTCTCTTTCCACTCATTCCTTCTCTCTTGCTTCTCATATGAGACTCTCATACTGACACTGCTCCTCTTTCTCTTCTGCTGCATCAGGATCTCATGCTGGCATGCCTTCCCTCTTTCCTCAGCCTCCAGCCTGACTCTCTCACTCTTAGCCTCAAGTCTTCCCCTCTGCAGTTCTGCCACTTTCACCTCAAGCTCCATTTTCCTCAGCTCAAGCTGATTTTGATACTCTGCAGCACCAGTTCTTGGCTCAGGCTTGGGCTGCACTGATTCACCAGTTCATGGCTCAAGGTCTAACTCTGGCTCAGCCACTGTGACCTCAGTCTCACTACTTTGGTGATCTTCCTCAGTGACTGATTACTCCTCCCTGATTTGGTCATGCTCCTCAGTGACTGCCTGCCTCCCATGCATTTGGTCATGCTCCTCCAGGGCTTATATATGAACATTTCTTGCCAAGTTCTTGTAGACAGTCCCTCTTCCTTTGCACAACTCACAGAGCTGAGGCACAAGAAATGTGCCATATGTTGCTAACTACACCGCACTAAGCTGTGTTTCTAGAAATAAAAAGAACAGTAGTAAAACATGCAATCTTATTGTATATCATGTTTTGTAACTGTTTGAATAGCTTTTCTACTGTCACTCTCTGTTTCTCTGTGTGCCAGGTAAGACTTGTACCTCTCTCTCAAAGTTCCTAGTTTTACCAGAAAAACACACTGTCCACAAATTCTGTCTTAAAATGTGTGCACTTATCCCACTGCTCTGCCACCAGTTTGTGACAAAAATGTCTTTGGGCTGTACCAGTTTCTAGGGAGTTTTGTTTGAATTGCCTCTCCAGGTGCCACCACCTGGTTACCCCAGGAAATACCTCTGTCCTGCTCAGGGACTTGGAAGATCAAACACAGTAGTAATATTTGGTAGAGTGCACTTTGGATGGTGGACTTTAAGCAGAATTTTTTTTCATTTTGCCCAGCAGAAATATTAAATATACCTTTACAATATGGATGCTCAGCCATTGGTACTATAAACGTAGATCTTTCCAATTACAATGTTATAAGATATTACAAACAGGATATGTACAGCAAACAAAAAGGTATGCACATTTACAAGAAAGAAAAAGAAAACAGTTTAACATAGATGGCTTATAGAATAAACTCACAATCTAGTAGTAATCTTTATTGTTTGACTTAAAAGTTGTACACAAATTTAAAACAATGTAATTACAGAATTAAATAAACAATAAATAGGATAAAGTGCATGAGCATACAGTAAACAAAAGACCTATTGCATAATTGGAAACTGCCACATTATAATTCATACTACAGTGGTATCTATACCTTTCATTTTTTGTCTGTTGATTTTACTAACTTGATAGAAAACAATTGCTAACACGATCATGGTATAATCTTCTTCTGTGTTAAACAGCACAGTAGTAAGATACACCTTATCCATAGTATTCCAAGTATCAATTATTGGCCCAAGTCAGTGAGCTCTAACGTTGGTATACCAGTCACATTCCCACAAAACATGGTAAAAATCCTCTTTCTTGCCTAAAGTGCAATAGCATTTCTGTGCAAATTGTGGAAGTTTTTAAAATCTTGGTACATTCACATTATTATCAAAACATTCAAACTTGTATGTGGTGTATGCTCTTCTTAACACAGGCTCAGTTAGTGTCTAAGTAATATTTAAAACCATGATCACCTCAAAATAAGACACACCAGGGTGAGTATCTTGAAGAGTTAATATGATTCAAATCATTTTTGAACCAGCTATTTTGAATTTTTTCCTAAAGGGGCACTGTCAGCTTTGCCCCTCGGTTTTCTTTCAATATGCAACTGCTGATCTGTGGACACAAAGTAGCTCTAAGTATGCTCCAGAAAGTCCCTGCATAGAAGAGAAATTGATCTGATTACCTGTTATTTTAAATTTCATAGTGTTTTCTTTACATTCGTCCTGACTGAAACTCCCCCATCCACCGGAAGCAGGTCCTGCTCCGAGAACACGCGTCCACTGTGCATGCTGTGCCGAGATGCAAATTTCAGCAACCCCATCCCAATAAACATGAAATCCAGCACAGCTGGTAATGCTAAAGTGCTGCTGGTATTTGTGGAAAAAAAAGAGTGCTGGATAAGCTGCAAAATTCTATTAAAGTCTGGCGCTGAAATCCTGTGCATGCGCACTTGAGGCCAGAGGAAAGATCCAGCACGTGTGCAAGAATGTGCCACTAGTAGAAAGAAAACCAATGGGCAAAGTTGACAGTGCCCCTTTAATGTATTTTCTTTTTATAATTCTTTTTTCTCACCTGCAGCCACAGTCCTACCATGTATCCAGCCACTGCTCCTCCTTCACCACCGACCCCGAGGCTGATGTGCCCAGCTGGCATATGCAGCTACAACCATGGAGAGGGGCTCCCCCTAAGCCCCCACACCTGGCGAGGATCCAATACGGGCACACGCCTAATTCAGGCATCGTAGGCTGGTGAAGCTGCAGCCATCAAGCTGCCGTGGACTATGATACCATTTTCCTCTTTTCTCCCTGATGGGAGCACAGACATGCAATGACATCCATGCACAACGTGCGGATGTCTGCCGTGCTCCCCCAACTTAGCACCCATGCATCTGCAGTACTTCCAGGCATCCTCAGGGACCGCCAGAGCATGGCATGCAACCACCCCTTTCCCCAAGACTAGGAGAGCTGTCATCAGATGCTCAATCCTAGTCCTCTCCTACCGACCCCTGATGACTCGGGCTCATTCCCGAACCTGGGTCGCCGGTGTGGAGCGAGGTGTGGCATCCAGCGCCTCAACCCTCAGCACCACCGGGCTGGTCCCTTTAATGTAGTTAACATATTTTCAGCTAAGCACAATGTTCCTGTCACAATAGCCTTTGAGTTTCAATAAATCATAATTCTTTAAGAGGCTTAGAATTTTGTCATACCAACTACTGATCTTAAGTCTGTTCTTATGCCACTCTACCTTTTCTATAAAGCACTTATAGGGCAACCTATCTTTAGACATTCTTTTATTTCTAACCAGTAATTCAATTTCTTTATGTCAACCAATGCTATAACATCAATTAATCCTAATTCACTCCTTATATAAGCAGACGGGCAAGTGTGCCTTAACCCTAAAGTAGCTCTTATTACTTTATATATTGGAACAGTTAGCTTATCCAAATTCTTGTGCTCCCAAACTTCAGTGCCATATAAGATTTGGGCAAAGAGTTTAGTACTTATCACTGTAAGGAGAGGCCTGATAGAATTACCTCCATTTGAATAATTACCCCTTGCAGGGACGCGGACTGACATATCAGTCCAAGATTGCTATACATTCTAATTCTGTCGGCAGCCTAAGGGTTAAATTTATTCAACCATTAACAGTTTTTACTGTCTGCTGTGAGAGACAATTGAGTTGTGCCAGCCAAGAAGAGTCAGAGGAATAGGTGAGGCCCAAATAAGTATAATTGTTTGTATTGGGAAGTTTCTCTTTGCCCAGGAGCCAAGAACCAATGGACTGTTTCTGCCCAAAAAACATAATTTGGGACTTCTGTGTAAGTATTGGCTTTTAATTTCAAAACTCCTGATGCCTCTTGGTTTAGTATATTTAACTGTTTTTGAAGTCCCGATTTAGATAAGGACATTAGAGTAATATCATCGGTGTAAGCTAAAGTAGAACAGGAGACGATCCTATTTTAGGGGAGTCCGAGATTAAGTTATTCAGTTTTCTTAGAAGGACATCATTATGTAAAGAGAATAGAGCAGGAGTCAGTATGCACCTTTGACGCACCCCTTTATTAATGAGAAATTCTTTTTGAAACCTCACCCTTGGTACCCAATCTTATAATGGCCCAGTTCTCACTGTATAGATTAGAAATAATAGCGATTAAGGCTGGATCTATACCGCTGTCTCTCATCAGTCACCATAATGTTAACCTGTCTATTGTGTCAAACACTGATGAGAAGTCAATAAATGCGTAATATATTTTTTGTTTTCTTAAGAGTGTGTATTTTTCAATAATGCATGCCAGAATAAAACAGTTATCAATGGTTGAGCAGTTACAGTATTTCTAAACCCAGCATGAGCTTCTGTGAAACCACCTGTAAGCTTTATTTGTAAATTTCATTTTTCTAAGATAAATTTGGAAAAGATTTTCAGATTTATATCAAGTGGGCTGATCAGCCTGTACATCTTGGGGTCATCTACTTTCCCCTTCTTGTGAACAGGAATGACCAGTGCTCCTTTCCAAGAGTCAGGAAAATATTGCTCTTGGATGCTCCTGTTATAAGTTTTTTCCAACACTCCACACCAAGCAGAAGTGTTAATATGATATACTTCTGTTGGAATTCTCTCCAGGCCGGAGGCGTTATTACATTTTAGAGTTTTCATTGCTATGTAAATCTCTTGTCTAGAAATTTATAAATTGTTAACTTCAATATCTCCCATAGTTTAACTATTCACTGGTTGGTTGTCAGAGAAAATTTCAGAGAAATGCTCAGCCATTTTTCTTCCGAGATGTACAGATCCGGGGGGATCTATATGTGTTTGTTCCCTTGCTTATGTATAGCCAGATCTTTTTTGTATCTTGTTTTACAATGGCTAGGAGCATTTTTTCCCATTGTGTTCTGTAATATTTTATTTTTTTCTCTTTTAGCAATAGCTTGTATTTTTTTCGATCTTGATTTAGACAATTGATTAAGAAAACTAATGACAAATTGTTAATTTGTCTAAGCTTTACCCAAAGTTGTCTTTTAAACAATTTACACTCTTTATCAAACCAAGCAGTATCCATGGTTTTTGAGTTGCTTATTGTTTTCTCTACATATAGCTTGTTGCATAGACAAGAGAAAATACAAGCAAGGTGATCCCAAAGTACTCTAGCTGCTTCTACCAAGAAATTTATACAAAATGAATGTAAATATGTCTGAAGTATGTTTTTCAGAGCTTCTTCTAGGTTGACTGATAAGACTGCCCTTTTATTCTGAATCGATTCTACCTGGGCTAAAAGAGGATTTACTAGTACATGACTGTCTTTTAATAAGCCAGTTAATATTAGGGGAAGTGGTCACTCTCAGTTCTGACTATAACCTGAAGCCTGTCCTGAACAATAATGGAGCCTGACCAAAGGGCCAAGTCTAGAACTGAACTGCCCGTCTTGTTTATGTACGTGTAATTACCTTCTGTATCCCCACTGAGTCTACCATTAAGTGGATAGATATCTGTTTCCTTTAAAATGTTCACTAGTTCACTGCCAAACTTGTTTGTCACTAAAACCTTTGAATTCCTAGCACTGACATAGTTGGAAGAGTCTTCATATGTAAATACAGAATTGTCACAGTACCCATCGAAATTGGCTATCCTGGAAGTAAAATCACCCAATAACAGGATCTCAACATCTGGGTAATCAGTCTTGCAATCATGGAGAAGAGCCCTAAGTCTATCCCAAGCATCCGATAAATAAATTTAGAGGAAGAATGGGGAATATATGCATTAGTAAGAAACATTTTATATATATTACTAACTAACTGAAGGGCAGAAAATGTCTATCAGAATACTTTCATTTCATGTCAGTAAAGATGCCAGTTTTAATAAAAGGAATTAATTCACCATCCTGTGAACAGTAAAGGTTTTTATATTTTTTTATTTTTTGCTTACTAAGGTATATTTCCAGCACTTGAACTGATTGAGCCACCACTCACTCACGACCCACATAGATTCTTTCCACTCCCCCCTTGGTCTTACTCAGATGCTGCTTAGTCCTCCATGACAGTCAGCAGTGTACTCATACTCCACAATACAGTAGCATTAATTGATGTCACTGAGGGCACTCGTTAATAATATCAAGACTTATTTAATTTTTTGCAAATACTGATACTATAGAGTCTGTCATGCTTACTTGCCGTACACTGCCCTGGGCTGCTTTTTTATTAAATACTGAAACAGGAAATGGTTTAGATTAAGTGTTTAGATGGTGCCCTCTCCCACTCACACCAACACCATCCACACGTGCTCTGTTACCACATGAACACACTGCATGAAAGCAAACAAATGTGTCTATTGTCAGTAACAGAAGTTCCATACAGTGATGTGAAAAAAATATTGATGCTGGTGTTTGATGTGAGCAAGGTGCAGATTGAGCAAGGCATGGGACCATCAATTATTTAAATACCCGCACATCACTATTGCGAAGCTCAGCATCTAACACAGTCATCAGCAGTAACAGAGATGAGCTGTCAGCTCGAATGGTTCATAAAAAGATGTCTCAGCATTGTTCTGACAACTGAGATGAGTAAACAAAGTTCACCAATCTGGTGCATACAGTGCACTGTCCTAAATTTTCTCTTAGTCAACTGCAAGCAAGCTTGAAAGGGTGGAACACTCATGATTTGGATATGTGGGTGGGGGGACTTAACATACATCTGTGGAGCTAAAGCCACTACGTAAACAAGCATGGTGACCTCACTGAAGTAAATAAGTGGGACTGGCAGCATTGGCAGCTGTCTGATGTGGTGCATGGGGGAAGGTCAGAGACTGTAAACTGTATAACTTAGATTCATTTTATTTGTAACATGGCAAAAAACAGTACCCAAATAACGTTTTTTTGATTGGCCTAAAGACAACACATGGTCACAAAATAAGGAGGCATTAATTCCCTAGTAATGCTCGCACAGTACCATAGTTTTCCACATTAAAATCACCTTTGAGACTTCTGGTTCCGCCCCCATGCTATGCAGTCGCTAGACGCGAGTGCTCTGATCCCCCGGGAGAATAAAATATACGATAGAGCTTGCCCCCCCGCACTGAGGAATGTCTTCAGCACCATGGGTTGTAGATCTGACCCAGACGCTTCACGTTGCCTCCTAAATCAAGAGCGAAGGACACATTAATGGAATTTTTAAAGCCAAGTGTGGGTCTAGATCAGCGTGACCCAAACGCCCAAAATAAACCTCACTCTGCAACTCCGTAACAGGTGGGCGATCAGGCCGGGGAGCCTCCTGAAGAATTTACGATCACATCAAAGAGATTGTTTCAGGAATTAGCTAAACTGACTGATACTTCGGGCAAAATTGAGCATTCCACAACTGAAAATAAAAAAAGTATACTCGAGGTGGAAAAACAAGCAACCGATCCAGACAGGACAATATATGTATTTATGGAGTGCCAGAAGATATGGAACAGGGCAAGATGGAGGACTTACTTAATTCTTTTTTAAAAGAATTGCTGGACTTGCCTGCTGACCTCCCTCTGAATAGTGTTCGGGCACATTGAGCTCTGGCCAAAAAGCCTACCGGCCCTAATGCAACCCCAAGGTCCATAGTGTTAATGTTTCTGGATTACAGGATCAAGACCAGAATACTGCAAGCTGCTTGGGCAAAAAGAGAAGTTATATTTGGAGATAAACGCCTGTACTTTGACAATGATTATACACCTACTACTCAACAAAAATGAAGGGTGCTTCTGGAGATTAAGAAATGCCTAGCCTCCAAGAATATTCGAATGCACTTAATTGGGCCAGCACAATTAAACATTTTTCTCCCAGATAGCCCACAATTCTTTCGATCACTTGGGGCCATGAAAAGCACTCTGCTGCAGTTGGGGATTCCCCAGGATATGCTGACTAGGCCATCAGGACTGGAAAGAGACTATCCAAATGGAGACGAGCCCTGGTCCAGGGTATGAGGTGCAAGGAAGAGGGGTCGATCACTGTCCCGCGACCCCTTACAGACTGATTCTTCAGTTTCCACGAAAGGGCAGACTATACAAGTGGACATTTCAGACCCCCCCATTGACATTTTGGTACACTCTCTACGAGACCTGATTGATATACATGGGATGTGGTCTTACACCATCCTACAACCAGAAAAGGGTTTTGGTAATGTAATCCAGGGAATGCCTAGTTCTTTAATGAGGTTTAATAGAAGTGTTCTGGTTACAGATTAAACTCCTCGGATAAGGGGGGTGTCTGGAGACAAGTGATCTGATTAGTCATTAAGGGCGAGCTTGCTGTCAGACACCCAACCATTTGAATTGCGCCTCAAGGCTGCGGGGAAGGTTTTGATTTACTACATACGTTGTATGCACTTAATGTAGTGCAGGGGGAAGTTAAATGGCAGCCTGGGACTGAGGTGCCTGAAGGAGGGGAGTTCTTGCCTTTCATTTCAGCAGCGGGGGAGCAGAGAATACATCTTAACGAAGAGCCCTCTGTTGTCTTATTCTAAGAACTTTTCTCCCTTCACTGAGAGCTCCCTGCGCTAGGTAAGAGGGTTAGATGGGGATCCTAGGGAAGAGGGAGGACAAGGAAAATGGCTCTGATCACCCTCAGATCCCTGGCCATGGTGGGAATTGATCAGCTGTTCCCTGAGTGGGACATCAGACTCACAATTAAATTACTCCCACAGGGAAATCTCGGTCGATTCTTACAATGACCAGTTGGGGGGGGGGATTTTGGTAGCCATTTGGTGATGAGGGACTTTAAATCGATCACTGGAGGGCTTACAATCCTCTCCATGAAGGTGAATCACAGACTGATTTAGGCCCATCTAGGGAATTATTTTTCTCCACCACTTGCATATGTCTGTCTCCCGGGGGGGGCGGGCTTATGCTGAAAACAGGCGGCTTTTGGAATTATTCCGAATGACTAACCCCATATCAGATTGTCGGGAGTAATGGGCTAGACACGAAGGTACAGGCCTGCTCACCCTTTAAGCATAAGTTTAGCGCAGGGCTCCCTATTGGGGTGCCCCATCCGGTGGGCTACTGTCACTTGAATTACCTACCGGATGGAGTTATATAACCCTGGACATTATCAAGTTTACTGTTGTACAAAGTTCAACTGTTTTTTGGTTAAGAGGCTCACATTGTTGGTTGGGCATTGGAAGACCATGCTACTGGGAATACCGGGAAAGTGGAGGGCTAAACAGAGAGAATGGTAGAGGGAAAGATAGCTACATATAATGTGAGGGGTTTAGGTAACCCTATCAAGAGAAAGAGAGTTTTGAACGAGCTGCACAAGGCCCATGTGGAAATAGCACTCCTCCAGGAGACTCACCTGGATCAGAAGGAAAGTAGTAAGCTTAAACGTGCTTGAGTAGGTCAAGTATATTACTGTACTTATAAGACACACCCCCACAGAAGGGGGGTTGTCACACTCATTCACAAAAACTGCCCCTTCCAGCTTTCTGGCATACAGGAGGACCAAGAGGGGAGATTCTTATGGCTATGGGGTAACTATAGGGGGGTTCCTGGTTCCATTTTAAACATCTATGCTCCCAACCACGATCGGGAGAACAGTGATTTCCTGAAGGAGGTGCTCCTTCGGGTGGTGCCCCCTCCGGGAGAGATGTTCATTGTAGGGGGGGATTTTAACACAGTCCTCAGCCCTAAGGTGGATAGATCGGGTATGCCGTCGGACTCTCCTGCATGAGCTGCTCAAACACTAATTAGGCTGGGGAGAGAGCTGGGTCTAGTGGAGGTCTGGCGTCACCACTACCCGAAGGTATGGGATTATACCTGCTGGTCTGCAACACATAATGTCTACTCAAGGCTTGATATGCTTTGGCTTTCTACAGACTGGCTTCACTGGGTGGAAGATTCTTAGATCCATCCCCGGACCATATCAGATCACAGCATGGTGTCAATGCTTCTATGGCCACACCCTGGACTTAAAAACTCCACTTGGAGGTTAAATGTATCCCTCTTAAAAAGAGGAGCATACAAAGACCTATTAAAAGAGACAATAAAACAATATGAGAATGACCACCCTACCCGGGACACTACGGCGGCCATCTGGTGGGACGGTCTAAAGACGATCCTAACGGGGGCCACCATCAGGTATGCCTCTAATCTTAAAAAGGGGCAACAAAAGAGATTTTGGAGCTTGAGAACCATCTCTATGACCTGGAAGCCGAACATAAAATCTGCTTAGACAAGCAGGTCAAGAGCCGAATAGAAGGGACAAGAGGGAAGTTAAATAGACTTCTTGATGAGAAGGTCGAGGGACAACTTAGATACTCCTGCCACAGGTTTTTTGAGGCAGGCAATCGAGCAGGTAGATTACTGGCATGGCAACTAAGGAAAGAGGCTGCTGCTCAGAATATCCTTCGTTTGAGGAGCTCAACCAAGCAGGGTCAGTACATCACAGCCCCAGAAGCCATAGCGGCACAGTTTCGGCAATTTTACAAATCACTGTATTGCCAGGATCATATAACAGATTACTCAGATAAACTGGAAATTTTTTTTTAAAAGCTAAAAATGCATAAATTATCTATGGAGGATGAGGAGAGACTCGAGGCCCCATAACAGAAGACGAACTCCGGAAGAGTTTTAGAGAACTGAAAACAAGGAAGGCCCCAGGACCAGATGGGATACCAGGGCAATTATATAAGGCTCTAGAGCCTAAATTGGTCCACTTGTTAAGTAGAGTCTGCCAAGAAGTGAGAGATGGTGAACCCATCCCACCGAGTTGGCAGTATGCCCAATTCTCGGTCATCCCCAAAGTGTGGAAGGATCCTGAGCTTTGCAGGTCTTACAGGCCCATTTCCCTCCTAAATATAGACCTAAAAATCTTTACAATGACATTGGCCCGTAGATTGCAAGGGTGTGTGGAGACTCTGGTCCACCCAGATCAAACTGGCTTTATTAATGGGAGGCTGATCCATGACAGCATCAGACGCCTATTAAACCTTTTAACATACCAACAACATCAAGGAGACCTGTCTTTAGCAATTTTCATGGATGCGGAGAAGGCCTTCAACTGGATGGACTGGAGGTTCCTGCACAGGACCCTGGAGGAGGTAGGGATGAGCCCTAGGTTCCGGGATGAGATCCGGGCACTCTACGTGGCCCCACAAGCCACAGTGAGAGTGAATGGCTTCACCACTCAAAGGTTCACACTCACCAGAGAAACCAGACGGGTGCCCGCCTCTCTCTTCCTCTTTACTTTGTGCATAGAACCCTGGCCAGGGCAGTTAGAAACAACACAGACATCAAAGGCATTCGGTGGGAGGAGGGACACAACATTTCCTTGTATGCCGATGACTCCTGTTCTTTGTGACTTTCCCGAGACCACCCTCCCAACTTAACAGGGCTCCTCAAGGATTATGGGCAGGTGTCAGGCTACCGGATTAATTCAGACAAATCAGAGGCAATTAAGTTTGGAGGGACGATTCCCAGATGTCGGGTGGAAAACTTTCCCTTTAGATGGGCGGTGAATAATACTGTGAGATACTTGGGTGTTAAAATAACACCAAATTTGTCTTCGCTCTTCCGACTTAATTATGGTAAATTGTAGGGAGAAATAAAGTCTGATTTAGCCAGGTGGGACCTATGTCCACTATCATTAGGAGGTAGGATGGATTCAATTAAAATGAACATTCTCTAGAGGTTATTGTTTTTGTTTCAGGCCCTCCCTATCCACATTCCCAACTCTTTTTTTAAGACAGTTAATTCGACCCTCCTGTCCTTTCTTTGGCAACAGGGTAGGAGACGAATTAGCCACAGCCTTCTCACACAACCTAAGGGGCGGGGAGGTTTGACCCTACCTGATCTTAGAATGTACTATCTCGAGGCCCAGCTGGCCCTGGTGGTGACATGGGTAAAGCAGCGGGGAGATATAGGCTGGAGAGACATAGAAGCCCACTATTTACAACTGATCTCCTTGGCATCTCTCCCACATGCCCCACTCACGGCGGAACTCTGGAAAGCTATACACAATCCTTGGACAAGGCACACCCTCGCGGTATTAGTAAGGGCTAGGAAACTTACCCAGACACCTGAAGGTACTGGCCCCCTTACTTCTATTTTGGGAGACCCTAACTTCACTCCCCCCCTGTACGGACACCAGATTTCAATGGTGGGACAGACATTCTCTAGTACACTTTACAGACTTTACCTGGGGCAATTTGGTGGTCTCATTTGCGTCACTTCAATCCATATACTCCCTTACGAAAATGGATTTCCATAGGTATTTATAGGTTAAGCATTATTTGATTTCTAATAACTTGATTGCAGGAGTGACCAGAGATCGGACCGCCCTAAAGAATTTTCTCTACTGGTCAGTACGCCTAGCAGAGAGTAGAAAATTCATTTCTGTAGCCTATAAGATGTTACAGAGTGAGGGCAATGTTCAATTTGAGGACCTCCAACAAAAGTGGGAGGCCGAGAGTGGTGCCCCCCTGCCAACAGCATTATGGATTAAGACTTGGGAAAGGGGCTGGAGGATCACATCCTCTCCAGGGTGGAGAGAATTCCACTGGAAATGCCTATCTCACTTTTTTCACACCCAACAATCACAAAATATTTTAAAGGAGCCACGTCAGACCTTTGCTGGCGTGGATGCGGGCAGGTGGGTAACCACTTTCATATATTCTGGGCCTGTCCACTGGTGCAGAAATTTTGGAACGGGGTTCACAGTAGACTGCAGAGGGGGTGGGGGCTTCAGCTTCCTAACACCTTTCAGATACTGGTGCTAAGATGTGGACACCCTGTGCTGGGTTTGGGTAGACAGCAAAATCTTTTCAGAACTCTATGCCTAGCAGCCCAAAAAGAAATCACATCAAACTGGCTGGGAGCCTCCTCCCGGTAATAGCATCCTGGAAATCCCAAGTGGATAACATCAGGAGAATGGAAGAGCTCACAACAAAACTGAGGTTTTCCCTGGAGTCCCACACTGAGATCTGGAAAACCTGGGACGCCCTGTGGAACTGACTCAGTGATCCTGTGTGGCTGGGCCAACAGAGCAGGTCTCTGGATGTGGATGGGATTACCCCCCCTCTCTCTTCAGCTGACCCTTAACAGGATATTTCCCAAAATTATGTACCTGGGGTATTTATAGGGTAAAGCCTTGTGGTCTTGTAGCATGGTCTTCCAGGCTAGTTATTGATTCATATTGGTCCGGTTCCTGTTGAGCAGTTGACCATCAAGTAAAGGTGTGAGTTGACATCTCTCCATGTCGCTTAGCTCATAATACATATGCATAAAAGGTATCAGACAAGACACTAATATTTGGAGTCTTGGAAGTCATAGCTACACTATAAAACTGATTTATATACTTGTTATAGGGGGCCTTTATAGCCTTAAATGTCAATTAAACCTGTGCACGCTTGTTAACCTGAATATGTACACCTGTTAACCAGGTACTCATGTATTTCTATAAGATGCCTATCAATATACATGTATCAGTTGTGCTGTGACATAGCAATAAAGCTGAGTTTAAAAAAAAATAAAATCACATTTGAGTAAAAACGTACAGATCAGACATGAGTTCCCACCCACCCACCCACCCTCGTGGTATTCTGAGTATCGCTCCAGAATTCAAATCTGCTCGTTATTTTGCAATTAAAGTGGCCGACATCAGGGCGGACTTGTGTCTGGTAACCTCTAAGGGTGATGTTGTAGAACAGTGTGTGATCACAGTGCCTCAGTTCTCTTGGAGTTCCTTTTGTCGACCTGAATTCATGGATATTATGAGGATCATCCATAGTGTGCATCCCACAAGCTGTGGTTTGGACTCTGAACCGACTTCCCTAATTTTGGGTTGTTCTGATATTATTGGTCCAGTCCTGGTGCAAATAGTCTGGTGCTCCTTGGAGTCAGGTGAGTTTCCTAGTTCTCTGAAAGAGGCAGTGATGACACCTCTCTTGAAGAAAGCTACCTTGGACCCAGACTGTTTCTCAGACTACAGACTTATCTCTAACCTTCCCTTTATTGGGAAGGTTATTGAGAAGGTTGTGGCAGCCCAATTGGAGAACCATCTAACCATCCATAGTATCTACAAATCCTTCCAATCTGGTTTCCGTAAAAGACATAGCACCGAGACTGCGCTGGTTCGGGTGCTTAATGATCTTCTGCGGGCAAGGGATCAGAAGAGACATTCCATTCAGGTTCTCCTTGATCTCTCATCAGCTTTTGACACTGTGGATCACCTGGTGTTGATAGCACGCCTGAGGCAAGTTTGTGGAATGTTGGGAACCGTTTTACAATGGTTCACTTCATTCCTCACTGGGAGATCACAAAGAGTTGTGTTGGGGATCTTTTCCTCTGGCCCAATCTCTTTGTTATGTGGAGTGCCTCAGGGTTCTGTGTTGTCACCCATGTTATTTGCAGTGTATATGCTGCCCCTCAGAGACATTATAAGATGGTATGGGCTGAGGTTTCATTGCTATGCAGATGATACCCAGCTATACCTGTCTTTTGCACCCGACCAGGATGGAGCTCTCGCGGTGTTTAGCAACTGTCTGGATGAAATCCAAGGTTGGATGGATTCTAGTTGGCTAAAGTTGAACTCAGAGAAGACAGAGGTTTTGGTGGTGGACCCGAGTGGTCAGATTGAGAGATCGCACAATGGTGCGCCCTCTGGAATTTTTCTTGGCGGCGTGTCACTTCCAACCTCTGAATGGGTACGTAGCCTTGGGATTGTCCTAGATGACAGGCTGGCTCTACAATCTCAAGTGTCGGCCGTTGTCAGGACTTCCTTTTACCATCTTACGAATATTGCCAGGGTAAGGCACCTTGTTCCATCTGACTCTTTGCCAACGTTGCTCCACGCCTTTGTGGCCTCACGCTTGGACTACTGCAACGCCCTTTACTTTGGGCTTTTCTGGGGTAGAATTCTGTTGCATACAGCTGGTGCAGAACACTGCAGCCCTTGGTTTTGACTGGGACAAGTAGGTCCTGTTATATTACCCCAGTGCTGCGCAAACTGCACTGGCTCCCTATATGGTGGCGGATCATCTTTAAAGTCATTTTATTGATTTTTAGAGCCCTTCACGATCAGGGTCCGACCTAGCTGAAAGAACTTCTGGTGCCTTATTACCCTGGCCGATTGCTCCGCTCAGCTGATGAGGGGTTGTTAGAGATTCCAAGAGTGAGTCTAAAATCTTCAGCCAGCAGAGCATTCTCTCACGCTGCACCCACTCTTTGGAATTCTCTACCATGCCGGTTATGGGAGTGCACCTCCGTGGAGATATTTAAGAAAGATCTGAAAACATACTTATGGCAAATGGCCTTCTTGGATAACTAAGTTAATTTTAGTGTGTCTGTATTTTTATTATAACTTATTATGTTTTAATGTCTGATGTTATTGTGGTACATTTTTATACATTTTGTAGATTTGTATTTGAAATTTGAATTTATGATCTTAAAATGTTCAGCGCCTTGGTAAATTGAAAGGTGCTTTATAAATACAATTATTATTATTATTTATTATTATATTTGTTCTTTTTAAGCACTGACTGAAGGAATGTCTACTTACAATGTCATGTTTGCTCTTTGTGGCATAATGGGGATTGCTGCTTGGTCGGATAGTCAGTATGTTGGTAAAAGTGCCTGTTCTTATGTTCCAACCATGTTGTGTGGCAATATATCCGCTATCTCTAGTAATGCAGCACCATCTCAGGAATTAAATACTGCTCCCTCTTAATCTACTCAGCCATCACTGAAAAGAAAAAGAATAATTAAACACCTAGAAAATGAAAGTATTCCGGTTAGTGATACTAGCAATCTCAGACATGCAGTTCTATCAAACAAAGAGATAGTTAAGTTGGAAAAGAGGAAGTGAGATCCGAACACTCATAAGAACACTTCCTGGGCCTGTAACATGTTTTCTGGTTGGCTCACTGCACACTCTCTCACTGTTGATATAAGCACTATTTCCATAGCAAATTTAGCAGCTATATCCAGAAAGTTTGATGGTTCAGCCAGGACAGAGGAAGGAAAACCCCACAGCATCATTTCCTCTGCTGGTCTGAGAGCAAGCCTCAAAAAATACAGTATATCAATAGTGTCGAGGTCAACTTAAAAGTGAACGTTGCAGCAGATGCAGAATTCAGATTTGCTAACATTGTCTTTGTAGCTGTCTTGAAGGAGTATAGACAAGGTGGGCAAGATGTTGCTACACATCATTCTCACATTAGTGCATCTGATCTTGAGAAAATCAGAAACTGTGACAAACTCAATCCAGAGTCTGCGTATGCATTAGTACGCAGACTCTGGTTTGAAATGCAGTTGGGTCTAGCACTTCGTGGGAGAGAGGGTTTGAGGAAATTGACACATCAGTCTTTCACTCTGCATAAAGATGAACATGGTGCAGAATATATTGCACTCTCTTTTAACTAAGCTACTAAGAAACATAATTCACTAACTAAGGGCAATAGACAAGCACTAAGAGGTGTGCTGTATTCTCAGGTTGACAGTCGAAATTGCACAGTAGCACTTTTTAAAGAATATGTGGCTTGTTGTCCTCAAAACCCACCCTCTTTCTACTTGCATCCCTTAAAAATATCAACCCCAGACTTGCCAGACAAAGAATGTTGGTACAGCAGACAACCTATGAGGAAGAATTATCTTGGCGACATGGGGCCTGATTCCAGAACAGATATGCACGGCACAAGGTGTCTTGAGCCAAAACAAATGGCACAAGTAGCACTTTGAGCCATGAATTCCGACATTCGAAATTCCAAAAAGCAGCCTACAACATGTCGCAGGCTGCCTGCATCCAGGTGGACTTATGCCACCTGTTTGCACAGTGGCATGTCAGAAGGGGGGGGGTTACAGCAGCATATGCGCCCTATTCTGAAAGGGCGGCTGCCACAACCCAAAGCACTATTCCAAAAGGTCCCAGGATGGACATCCAGCACAGAACAGTCAGACCAGCTATGAGCTGACGTACCCATACTCTGCCAGCTGCCATGCCCAAGAAAGTGATGCCCCCCACCCAGCCCCAACTCTATACAAGGCAGTAGAACACCTCCCACCATTGTGCATGTTAGGACCCCCCACCTGACCCCAATCCTAGGCAGTCCTGGAGGTGTCCCAGCCCAATCCCCAGTAATGTGATGCAGTGCTAACCCCCCCCCTTTTCCGGAGTATGTCTGCCCACCCCCCTTGCTGGTGTAAGTCTGCCAACTCTCCCCCGCATGGCCCACCAGGGCTTACAGGCTCGTGTCGGGGCTGGGGCTAAGGGGTGGCTGTGTCCTGTCGGTGGGCATATCTACAGCTTGCGGCACCCTATTTAAGTGCACCCTTCCTTTGGTGCACAACTTGGGGTGCTGAAACTCACAGGACGTAGTGGCGGGAACCCTGCCCATACTGGAAAAGGGCGCAAGGTTAATGTTGCACCTTCAAATGTCACAAGTCACCTTTGGTGGCAACTTGCGAGGTGCCTTCTGGAATCAGGCCCATGATGTCTCAGATATCTGCAGACGCTGAGCTGACTATGCGGTATGCTAATCATTCTATCAGAAGTACCACTGTTCAAATACTATTGGAGGCTGGTCTCTCATCTTGAGAAATAATGTCTGTGACAGGACACAGATGCAGGACCAGCCTCAGAAATTATTGGTCTCCAAGTCCGAGTGATCGCAAGAAGTGGTCTGAAATTCTATCTAAACAACACACCAGCCCGAAAAAAGAGCAAAAGAACAAAACACCTACAATGCCAACAGAGAGTGCTCCATGCTCAGCTGAGCAAAGCAATACAATCCAAGATGTGAATGAGACAAACAACACTGTGCCCACAACACAAGCCTAAACCCCTGTTCCTGTAATCCAGCAACAAAACAAAGCACTTAATTCATGTTCTCAAACTGAAATGGCAAATGCAGAAAACAGTGTTATAGCTCAAATGCAAACCTCAAACGAGCACATAAATGCTACAGCTCAAGCTAATATTGTCAACCAGGACAGTTCCCAAAGTAAGAACACTCTCGAAAATGTATTCTCAATGACCTGTACTCTATTTCATTTGTCCTATTTCACAATTAATGGCCCTGTTAATTTCATTTCTTACAGCTGTCTGTCATAACGAGTGACATAGAAATAAAAATACACATCTTTACTGTTAAACCTTACAAATGTTGTTATTATTGCAAACGTTTACCATTTTATTGGTATCATGTTTTAAAATATCTCAGTTGTACTCCTCATACTATTTCCTCTATTATAGTATTCACACTGAAGCTGGTGAGCTAATGAATATGCAAATTAGTTTGAGTTGTATTCCCACAGTGCATGTTACACATAGCTTTTTGAACTTGTAACGAGTAGTTTTAAGAAAATTTTTTGCAACTTGAACAAGAAATGAAAGCACTGCAAATAATAATACAGAAGATGAGTGTGAACAGCCATCTTTGTAATAAAAGGCTACACACAACCACAATATTAACAAATGTTGAATCAGACAAAACATCATTAAACAACTTTAAATGTTACAGCAGTCTGTTATTTATTGCTTTACCTTACTAACTGAACACAATTTTTGTAAGTGCTTGCCATGTTACAAGCGCATTAATCCACTCCAAAGGAGGGTTCTACTAGGGAATTAATGCCTGGTTGGGTGGTTGGTGGCACTTGGCCTTTGGCCACAGGCCCCAATCCCCCCAAACCAGGCATTAATTCCCTCGTAGAAACCTCCTTTGTTGTGGATTAATGCTCACTTAACCTGTTTCTACAGCCCCCACAAGTGAAGTACTGAGAATTTTCAAATCTTTGAGTTTTGGTTGTCATATCATAACAACAGACAAGAGCATATAATGACAGGAAATATTTAAGAAGATTGGGGGGGAATAGAGGCAGGTAAGATAAAATGAAAAATGGAAGCATTTCACTTCACTCAGGTAACCGACTCTCGGACTCACTTTAACTACAAATCTGGAAACCATTTGATTATAAATTGGCTTATCAGTAATCGTCCCACTAATATTTTAAGGTATGGTACAATGTGTGACACAATTTCAGATCAGTGTCCCAATTTTTGTTCAGGAAAATTTAAAAAGGAACAAATGCAACCTAGACTGACTAACAAAAGAAATATACAAAGACTGACTGTCGAAGGCTTTTTACTGGCATTAGTCAGATTAGGTGGCAACAACGTATCAATGAAGTAACTGTAACTCAGGATATCATTGCTGAACAACTTACTAGTCATCTCAGAAGTGCTTATGAGAAAAATACTCCACTCACAAAGCAACGTGTCAACAGAAAATATTCTCCATGATTGAGTAAGGAAATTAGACAACTAACGAGGAGGATGGATACGTCAAGGCACTTATATCTTAAGAGAAAGGACACAGGAAGTCAGAGTCAATATATAACACTTAGCAGAAGAGTAAAACTGTAGGTAAAAAAATGCAAAATCACCCTATTATTGTCAGCAACACATACAACACATGCAAAACCCTAAAACATTCTGGGCCTCATTTAAGACATTGTGTAGCCCCCAGGACAGGTCTGGTAATAAACATCTAAAGGACGGTGATAGAATAATACAAAATTAAAGGGACAGGGTGGACCTACTTAACAAGTATTTTATTTCTAAAACAATACAAGGGGTAAGGAGTAACCAGGATTGTGGGAATCACATTTTTAATATTGAAAGGATAGAGGAAGGAGGGGAGCATGTCCCAGATTTTAAATTTGTAAAAATTGAAGAAAAAGAGCTGTTAGGGCTCTTAAACAATCACACAGGAGAGTGTTGTACATATTTTATGAAGCACATACAAACAGAGGTGAGAAAGAATAAGTGCCTCAGATGGGAATTGAACCCTGGCCACCCAGAATACCATTCAGATTGCACTAACCAGCTGCGTCACTGAGACAACTGGAACCTGGGCTGTCCTGGAGCACATTACTCTTTCTCAAATTATAGACCTTTATAGACCTTATGAAGGCCTTCGACTCTGTTAATCACAACCTCCTCCTAAAGTGCCTTTTGTCTACAGGTCTATCCCTGGATACAGTACTTTTGGTTTGGCAACTACCTCTCCAACAGATCACAACGAGTCAAAATTGGCGATACCCTATCCACAACTAAGGAGGTGCTCCTCGACGTTCCGCAGGGTTCAGTCCTCGGGCCTCTGCTCTCTAGCCCCTTTATCAACTCAGCCTGTTTGGCATGCTCCTCAAGCACAGTTCTCTATGCTGATGATGCAGTGATCTCAGTCGCTGGCAAAGACCAACATTCCATCACAGCTGAACTCCAAAGCAGCTTCCATAAACTTGAATCTTGGTTTACAGATAACAAGCTACTATTAAACGTCTAAAAAACAAAGAGTATGCTCTTCACTACCTCCCAAAGCAAAAAGAAATACCTGCCCCTGCTTATTCATAATCAAAAGGGTGAGATTCTAAACCAAGTAACTAATTTCAAATATCTTGGCATTACCTTTGATGACATGTTCACCTTCTCAAGCTACATTGACGCTGTAATCAAGTCTGCAAATATAAAACTCGGCATACTCTACTGTCACAGACATTCTATGACTCCAGATGCACTCAAACTTGCCACTAGTAGTTCAATACTGTCTACCATTTTATTTTATTTATTTATTTGAGTTTTGGTGACTGAGTAAGTCCACTGAGACAATACAGTCCCTTTTTCAGGGGCAACCCAGGGTTGAATTACAAACAGTAACAGTGCAAATTAATAGAGTGGTATTACACTGGACATATATTAGAACACAATAACAAAGCAGATATACTATTCATGAGCAAAGTTTGTCAGGTAGATGATAAATGCATACCGGGGTAGGCACTGGCACAAGATAAAAACTTCAACAAATCAATAAGCAGGGAAGATAGTGAAGCAAAACATCTGGGGAAGATTAAGCGGAGGGGGAGGGAGGGGTAGGGCAACTGAACAGAGAGAAGGAAGGGAGGGGTGCAGGGAAGGAAGTAGAAGAGGGTGTAGTTAGAGATAAAGAAGGACCATATTCAGGTGAAGCAAGAACAGGGTGTAGAGGTGGATAACAAGGCAGACAATTTTGATTGGAACAACTGAAGACAGAAGTAAAACAAATAGTCAGAGAGCGTTCCAGTCAGAAAGAGCAGCAAATGAGTAAGATCTCCTGGAGGAAGTCAGATGTAGTTTCGGAACGACAAGAAGGGGAAGGGAAGCAGAGCACAGGGTGCATGGTACATGTCAGAGACGCAGTAGTTCATCAAGGCAAGGAGGTGTGAAGTCGTGGACGAGCTTGAATATAAGGCTCAAGGAGGAGTATCTTAATTTATCAACATAAGTAAACCATCCTAGGGAGGAGAGAACATCACAGTGGTGCGAGCAGGCTTTGGCTCCCAAGGCAAACCTTCCAATCCTGTGGTATGCCTGACAGAGGAGGGACATGGAGGCAGAGTTAGTAGAATGCAGTAAGGGAGCGCAATAGGTTAAGAGAGGTAGAAGGGAGGAGGAGGCAATTTCCAGGCATGAGGTAGATGTGAGAAGCAGACGAATATGGTAGAGGAAACCTAGTTTCTGATTAACCTTTGGCAACCTTTGTTTGTAGTGGCTGCTTGTCTGTGTCTGTAGCTTAGTTTTTGTGGATTTACATGGTTTTCTGCTTGGAGTAACTACACCATTCTTGCTCACTACATCCGTGAAAGTCTCCTGAACTGGATTTCTGCAAAACATCACAACCAGGTATCTGTATTTTTCATTTAAAAATCAACTTTTTGGAAGCTATCCCAAGCAAAACACAAGTCACGCAATTAAGTCTGACAAACTCAGTGACTCTAGGTCTGCTTGAATCCACATTTTCGTCTGACCTGCTCCATGATCTGTATGTGGGCTTTTCAACAACCTCTTTGAATGACAAAGAAGCATGCAGACAAAAGGATTTCACATCCTGCATATGCGCAGGCACAGTTCATTACCTTCAGGAATTCTAACACATTCTGTGACTCTGGACCTCAGCTGTTGATAATTTCTTTTGGCTTATGACTTAACCACCAGGTATCTACAAGATGATGAAATCCTTTCTCCTACAAATTCTCCCTATGCTGCTCCTGCTCTCAGGAAATGTTCACCCCAACCCAGGACCACCTGGGCAGCCAGCAGTGGCACCAAGCAGAAGGACAGGGACACTCACCATGGCATCCATCAATGCCTGCAGCATCCTCAACAAACTTGACTCCTCCAAACATGGATCCTACAAGCACAACCGTGATGTCCTCTCAGTTGTGAAAGACATGGCTAAACCCTAAAATCCCTGATACCTCAGTCTCTATCCCTGGCTACCGGTGATTTTCAGGCAAGACAGGATTGTAAACGGGCAGGGGCTGAGCATTCTATCTTAAGGATACCTTATGGGTCACATCATCCCATCCCCTAGCCTGAGCAACTCCTCTCAGGTCCTCACAATCAAAATCCTCCTTGGTGCACATAACAAGGAACTCACTGTCATCTCAGTTTACCTACCCTAAGAGACCAGGCTGCTGGCTTCCATAGCATCATGGAATATCTAAGGGTCCAGCAACATAATTCTGACACCATAATCATGGGTGATTTTAACATTAACTGGCTGTCCGCTGGGGCGCTACCTATAAGGATGCAGCCGCTGTCATCACTACTCAACTGGTCAATGCCCCACTAGGGTGTAACTATAGGACAGGCTCTCTTACACTTCTAGACTGGATTCTATCTAACCGCCCTGAACGCATCTCCAATGTTTCTGTACTCCCGGATACAATAAGTGACCACTCACCTGTCATCTGCTCCTGGTCAAACAAATACCACAAGCCCCCTCCCAAGCTTATCTATGCCAGGGTTATCAAACAAGGGCACCTCCAGCTGTTAAAATCCCATCTAACCAGGCTGAACTGGGCAGTGCTTGACTCCCTCAATGACACCAACAAAGCTCTGGACCTATTTATCAAACGTTTCAACGAAGCCTGTGACATCTATGCACCAGTGAAAAGATGAAGGTCAAAGGACAGACCAACCCCTAGGTACTCTGACCTTTTAACTCTGCTCAAGCACAGAGACCACCTCTGGCATTGTGCTGTGAACTCGATGCAAGTAAACATACATTATACAAAGCAGCCAGAAATGATTGCACTCAAAGAATATGGAATGCTAAACGAAGCTTATTACAAAGAGGTTTCACCAACTCTTGGGGCCAGGGAAACAAATTCTGGAACAACATGAAAGAACTCACAGGCAAGGATCCTAAAGCACCACCCACTATGCTCAACCTTCATGGCACTCCTACACTCGACCTAGGTATCATCACCAGCACTTTTAATAATGCATTTACAAACCTGGACAGTGTCCTTCCACCAAATTTTTTCGACGACCTCCCCTCCAGCTCCTCCCAAGTTACCCCCCAACTAGAACGTACAACCCCAAAGTTTTTTTTTAAGGAGGTCCCACCACAAGTAGCTAGAAAATACATTCAAAAGGCCATCGGCAAACAAGGGTACAGTGGTGACTCCCTTGACCTGAAACTGCTGGCACAAGTCCTCGATGAAATCTTAGAACCACTTACAAAGATCTTTAATCTCTCGCTTAGATTAGGCCATTTCCCCTCTCTCTGGAAGAAAGTTACTGTCACACCGGTTCACAAAAGCGGATATAGGACACTGCACACCAATTACAGACCTATCTCACTCCTCCCCCCACTATCCACAGCGCTGGAGCGAATAGTGTCGGACCAACTAGTTGAATTCCTGGATAAGTACAATGTACAGTGCCCAGAGCAGCATGGCTTCAGAAAAGGGCACAGCACCACCACTGCACTTCTGGAATTTACAACCTTCATTCATGCCACGCTTGACAAAGGGAATTGTGGAGGGGCAGTATTTATAGACCTTACCAAGGCATTCGACACGGTTAACCACCCCCTACTGCTCAAGCAACTGTCCTCCATTGGGATCTCCAGCGATGCCATTCCATGGTTCACCAGCTACCTTGCTAATCGGATCCAACGTGTAAGGATTGCAGGGATCTCTTCGGATGAGAAACCGGTCCGCCCTGGAGTCCCCCAGGGGTCTATTCTGGGCCCTCTACTCTTCTCCCTCTTCATCAACAATCTCCCCAGTGCCTGCCACCAAAAAATATTACTATACGCAGACGGTGCAGTCCTGTTTTCCAGCCACCATGACATTACAGTCCTTGAATCCCAGCTGCAGCTCAACTTCAATCGCATCGAAGACTGGTTCAGTTCTCATAAACTTGTCCTGAACCACAGCAAGATTAAAGCCATGTCCTTCTGTAACCGACAGAGCAGGCACAACTCTCTGTCCCTCACCATCAAGAACCACCTGGGAACACCACTCGATCATGTCAAGGAGTTCAAGTACCTTGGTATTACCCTGGATAGTACCCTCTCCTACACTTGGCATATTGACACTGTTGCCAAGACTCCAATATACTGGATTGGACTACTACACAAACACAAGCACTGTATGCCTGTGGATGCCCTTAAACTAGCCATCTACAGCTCTGTCACCTCTATCATTGACTATGGCCTTGCCATCTATGGCTCTGCCTCAGCAAGTGCCCTCTGCAGGATCTCAGTTGCTCTCAACAAAACCTGTAGACTACTGACGGGTGCAGCCTGACAAACTCACACCTGTGACCTCTATGCACAGGCCAGCTGGCTACCCCTACGCAGCAGAATACAATACCAGACCTGCTTACTTACCAAAAAGATTCTCCTCGTTCTCATGCCACCTGCTGTTAGCTCACTCCTTACTACCTACAGTGGCACTCAACAAACACGTGGTGCCCAATCTCTAACCTTTCAGGTTCCCAGATGTCGTACCTCCATGTGTCAGCGGTCCTTTATCTATAGAGCCGCTCAATGGTTCAATTCCCTCAATAAAGAAGCACTTTCCTCTACTACACTTGGACCCTTCAAAAGGAATCTAAAGCTTTACCTCACCTCTACCATTCAATGTGACTGCTTCTCTGAACAGAGATCTCTCTAAACACCTCCCAGCTCACTCATGTCTCACAGCCCGCCCTTTCCCAATCTTATTCCCTCTGGCACTGGGCCTTCCTTGTGACTCCTTTCCTGCTTCACATCTCCACTGGTACAAGACATTTTCCACCACTATTGGACAGTGGCCCATTAGCCTGCCAACTTCCTCTCCTGGTCACACGCCTGCAATACTAACTGCCTATGGTACCCTCTATCTCTTATTGTTACCGCAGCCAGCTGCCTACTCAAGCTGCTCGTTTTATGAGTATTATCTCAAAGTATGTTATAACTGAGTATCTTTATTTTTTCTTTTAGTTGTTTTGGTTGTTTATTGTGCATTCTTTTACTACCTCTGTATGTATGCTGACCCTCATCCTTTGACATGGAACCTTTGTAAACGAGCAGTTTCTGCTCAAAGATATTTGTAATCCGAGAATTTAATAAATAAATAAATAAAAATAAGAGATTTGGCAAAAATTGCAGCATGAATGCTGAAGGAGAGCATGGGGTCCATAGTGAATCCCAGGTATTTAAATAAGTGCACTACCTCCAAAGTATCCCCCGTAAGGGTTGAAACGTGAAGGGGAAGGGGAGGAAGATTAGGATTTGGACAATGTGAGAAAAGCCTGGAGAGCTGTTAGGTTTCAAGTTAGAGAGAAGCTGTCGCACTTCTTTGAGCGTGGCTAATTTCAGATGAAACTCAGGACGTTCCCCTAAGGTAGTTGGGGGAGCCAAGGTTGGAGAGGTAGAGTTATGAAAGAGAGAGGTGTATTTATGAAGGTTGGTAAACAAGTGATTAAAACCGGCAGCGATGGATGCAGCGTCATCAAGGGTAGAGAACCATTGACAGTGGTATTGCAAGGGATTTCCACAGGTTTTCCTTTTACTAGTGAATTAATTTGCCCCCAGAATTCCTTGGATTGCTAAGGTGTTACGTTTGAAGAGTTTTGATATGGAGGCGCCAAGCTTTTTGTAGTGCATTTTTGCAACTGCTAAGGAGTTGTCTGTAAATCTGCCAGTCAGGGATAGATCCACTCTTTTTGTACGTGTGCCAGGCTTTGACTATGGGTTGCCAATATGTGGGGCGGGCACTAAAACTGCACTTAACAGGATCAACACACTCCTTAATAAGGCCTGTCACCTCACTTTGGGGGCTCCTCATGACACCCACACCTGCTCGCTCTACATTGATACTGGGTGGCTCCCTCTTCATCTTCGAGGGCAATACCAAACCTGCCTACTCTTAAAAAAGTACTGCTTGGAATGACATCCCCCATACTGGGTGGACACTTTAGGCTGGCCATGTCATTGAAATCTACCCGAAGTGCGGTTGTTGACAAGATGGTGATCCCCTTCAAAAGAACGAAGCTTGCCCAGAACTCCATTCTGTATCAAGGACTGAAATGGCACAATGAACTACCTGCTGACCTCTCTGATACTAATAAGATCAGTACTTTGAAAGAGGGGCTAAAATCTCTCCTTGGCTCTAAACTGACTTGTACCTGTCTGCGCTAATGTGACAGTACCTTGCTCCCAGATTTTCTCATTACCTACCCCCCCCCACTACCTCTTACAACTCGACTCCACCTCTCTTTTCCACTTAGATACATAGATACATAGAAACATAGAATTTGACGGCAGATAAGGACCGCTTGGCCCACCTAGTCTGCCCATTTTCCTACCTAACAGATAAGCTGCAGATCCTGGTTAACCAACACCTTACATAGACAGTATTGGCAGATTAGGGCCTACGGCCCACCCAGTCTTCCCATTTGAGCTTGTAAGTTCGCTTTATGTTTTCCTACAAGTCAGTTGCCCCTTACCCCTGATCTCCAGAATTCCTTTATGTCTATCCCATGCATTCTTAAATCCCATGGTTGTTTCAGCCCCCACCACTTCCTCTGGCAGGGTGTTCCACTTGTCCACCACCCATTCTGTGAAGAAATTCTTCCTCACGTTTCCTCTGAACCGTCCTCCCTCCAACTTCATCCCATGCCCTCTAGTCCTGGAACATCTTTTTCACTTAAAAATAGTGTATTCCTCCACCCTATTCCTCCCTGTAAGATACTTGTATGTCTCTATCATATCCCCTCTCTCCCTCCTCTCCTCCAGGGAGTACATATTCAAATCCTTCAACCTGTCCTCATAGGACTTGTGATGCAATCCATGTACCATCTTTGTTCCCCTCCTCCGAACCTTCACTTTCTTTTCCTTACCTCTCAGCCCCTCCACCAATGACCTGACTAGGGCCTCACTTGGCTGAAATCTCCTCAGGGCCTCACTTGGCTGAAATCTCCTCCATCCACCCCCCTCAGATGATGCCACTTCTGGCTGACCACCCTAATCCCCCTTTATCTAATCAGTCTTGCTGTAAATATGCTCCAATTTTTGTGTTTAATTTTCATATCTACTATGACTGTCAATTATATATTTTTCAATGTTTCTTGTTCTGTAAACCTTGTAATTTCTGTAAAGTTATTTCAACACTGACGTGAAACCTTTGAAAATGAGTCCTTGACTCAAAGGTATTAATCCCAAACTGAAATAAATAAAATAAATAAATGCACAACCCAATGGCAACACAAATATTTACTTCTAACAATCACACAGGAGCATGGTGTGCATATTTTATGGAACACATACAAACAGAGAATAGTTATTCACAAATCTGTGAATGAATGACTTCATTCACAAATACGTGACTGACTGTTACAGTATGCACTGCAAGCCCATTGGTCCACAGTGTGGACCAATGGGCTTGCAGCTGACACTATAAGCTGTCATTCGGCGAGCAGCCGCAGAGGTATGCAGGTGGATTTGTTGCCCAACAATGATGGGGGAGCTGGGTGGGCTGGGGGTCCTGTGTGGGTTGGGGATGCCACTGGACCACCACGGTAATGTTTTACCTAACTTTACGGGTGGTCGGGATTACTGGCAGGGTGAGGGGGAACCACTAGCCTACCAGGGAAATATTATTCGAATTTACGGGCAATCAGAGGTACAGGAAGGGAGGGGGGTACCACTAGACTACCAGGAATCTTACATTAACATTAATATGCTGAATGCTAGGAGCCTTATGGCCAACCTCCCTGACCTCCAGGCTTGGATCTATACTAACGTCCCGGACATCCTCGCCATCACAGAAACCTGGCTTAAGCCCACAGTGCCTGACTCTCAGTGCCATTTTCCTGGATACAGCATGCTTCGGATCGACCTTCCTGGCACTAAAAGGGGAGGTGGCCTTGCCCTCTACTTCAAAACTCACCTAAACATTACCTTCTGCAGAACCCCTCCTACCAAACTGTGAAATCCTGCACTCCCTACTGCTTCTTGGGGTGTAAAGAAACTCCATATTTTTGTACTTATATCCCCCAAAATGCTACAAGGCATCACTGAACTCCTAGAGTTTCTGCCTACAGTTACAGGCAAGAATGACATTATCTGCCTTGGTGATTTTAACCTTGACTGGTCCGAGAAAAACTCAGCTAACCGATCCTCCTTAGCTAGCAAGGCAAATCTATCCCAGCTCATACATGAACCCACAAGGGTCTCACTTGGGGGCAACTGTGCCACCCTCCTTGACTGGATACTTACTAACAGGATGGAAAATGTTGCCTCAGCCGGTGTGCTACATGACACAATTAGTGACCACTATCCCATCTACTGTGTCTGGAACACTGTCATTCTTCCCCTCCCTGCTAAAACTGTAACCTTTCCTAATCTCTCCCGCCTAAGTCATGAGGGCTTCTTAAATTACCTTAATCAGGTTGACTGGTCCCCTCTCTACCAAACACAGGACATTAACATAGCCACAGAATATTTCAACTCCGTCCTCCTCTCTCTTCAAAACCTTCACATCCCGGTCACCACCACGTAGGATGGCAGGGAAAGTAACCAAGTGGCTAACACCCTAGCTTCAACTTCTCAAATCTAGGGACAAACTTTGGTCCAGGTGGAAGATCTCCCACCTCCGTGCAGACTTTGAAGACTATCGTGCATTACGTAACAACTGCAAAAGACAAATTCGTATTGCCAAAAGCACCTACTATAGGAACCTACTAATAACATCCTCTACAAATCCTTGCAGGTACTGGTCCAAAATTAAGGACATTCTTGGCAATGACAAGTAACAGAATCCAGCTGACATGAACATTCAAGGTGTTCACTGCACCAACCATGACACCATTGCCAACGCCTTCAATGCCCTTTTTTCTTCTCCACCAGTCGCTACTCTAACTAGCCCACAACCTGACTGTCCTCTTCTCCTCCCTTGCCCCTCCCACCTCCCTTTCATTCTGGCTCCAACCACATACCTTGAAGTTCGCAAGCTACTTAACTCCCTTCTGGCACGGGGGTCAAGGGCCTGAGGGCATCCATCCTTGCATACTTAAGCAGTATGCACCTTGGCTGACCAGACCTATCACCTGGCTTTTTAACCTCTTGATTTGTATGTCTACTGTCCCATCCACCTGGAAAACTGCCAGAACCATCCCTATACACAAAAAGGGCGATGTCAAACTCATGTCCAACTACCGCCCTATATCTCTTCTGCCCACTCTCAGTAAGCTGCTTGAAAAAATAGTCCACCGCCAGCTTGCTGCTCACCTTGACATGTTTAATCTTCAAACCCCGTGCCAACATGGTTTCCGGCCCGGTCACAGTACCACCTCTGCACTTACACAACTTACAAATGACATCAGAAATAATATGGACCGTGGTCACCCATCAGCCGCTTTTTATCGACCTGTCTAAAGCCTCACATCGTGACACCATCCCTCTCATGCTAAAGAAACCCAATCCATTGGAGCATCTGACCAAGCCCTCTCCTGGTTCCATAGCTATCTTGACAATTGACTCAGGCAGTAGTATTTCACAAGGCCCTTTTCTCCCCTAAACATCTCCCGTGGAGTTCCCCAGGGATCCACTCTTGGACCTCTACTCTTCTCCTCTTTCTAAATGATATTCCCACCATGTCCCGCATAGCTGCACTCTTATGTACGCAGATGACCTTGTTCTCTACTCTGGGTCAAAATCGGTTGCTACCATCAACTCCACTCTCACTAATGACTTCCAATTCCTGCAGACCTGGCTCTCTAGCAACCACCAAGTCCTGAACCTAGAAAAACCTGTGCTATGCTATTCGGATCCTCTAAGAAACTGTCTACTCCCCTGCAACAGGCTCCGGGTTCAATGCCTTGATGGCTCCCTCATCTTAAACACTGAGTCCTTCAAGTACCTTGGGGTCACTTTGGATCCCACACTTGACCTGTCTCAACATGTCAATATGGTGTGCCGTGCCGTCAATGCTAAAATTGGCGGAGCTCATCGCGTGCGCCACTCCCTCACTTCTTCCGCTAGACTATCTGTTGCGAGAGGTATTCTCAAACCCCAGCTCCAATATGCTCTGCCCCTCCTCTTTGCTGCAAACTCTGCTACACTCCACAAATGGGACACTGTCTACAACAACATCTGTAGATTCGCCTTAATTGCCCCACGTCTTACCCATCATTGTCTCCTTTACGCTGGCTTAAATTGGCTGTCACCTAAAGATATTCGAGCCTACTCCTGGGCTGCTTTATCGACTCCCTGTCTAGACCTCCTGCCCTGTCTATCTTGCCAACCTCCTGACTCCTGCCTCACACACTGCATCTTCAGGTCTTCCTCTGTCTCCATGCTCTCCACTAGACCTTGCATGACAAAATGGGTGAACAGACATTTGCCCATTTTGCTCCCAAATTCTGGAACTCACTCCCCTTATGGTGAAAACTTCAGCCTCCCATCGAGAATTCAAAACTCGCTGTTCACCCACCTTTCTAGCCTCTGGCCAATGCAAATGCTTAATTTGCTTTGTCCCACTGCAGGCTGTCGGGTCTGACCCTGAGTACTACACTAATGTTCTCCCATGCAATATGCTTGTCTAGGTGGCTATGAACCTTGATGTCTTTACTGTCCTCAGCTGTCTTATGGTTATCCTAATTGCTTTATTTTACATCCTTATTATGATCTATGCCTAAAATGTACCCTTATGTAACTATTACTGTGCTACCCAATGTATATCTTGTTTTGCTCCTGTACACCTATATTATGTCTGTGCATTTCTGCATATTGTAACCAATGTCCTGTGCTCTCCCGGGTCGTGCCTGAAAATAGGCAGGTCTGTGGCCTAGTGCACTTACCCGGTTACCAAAAGCTAATAAATAAATAAATAAATATGGCGATCAGTGGTACACGAGGGGAGGAGGACCCACTGAATCACCAGGGAGGGAAAAATATATTTATACAGTGATCGGGGTTACAGGCAGGGAAGGGGGCACCACTGGACCACCAGGGATGGGAAAGTGAATGCTTTATAGTGATCGGGATTGCAGGTAGGGAGTGGAACACCACTGGACCACCAGGGATGGGAAAGTGAATGTTTTACGGAGATCGGAGTTATGAGCAGGGAGGGGTGAACCACTGGACTACCAGGAGCATGTGGGGGTGTTTGTGGATGGTGTTCGGGGGGGTAGCCACCCACGGCTGGTGGGGGCTGTGTTGCGCATTGCAATACAACAGCATGCCTGTGGGTGGCTAGCATTTAAGCCATATTTTACAGGCTCAACTTTGTGCATAGGTTTGCGGCACATCTCTGGGTTGTTCCGGCATATGCACCGCACATCCCGGGCTGAATATCGTGATGTGCCGCATATGCATGGGCACACGCCCTGGGGATGTGCTGCATATATTATCTTTGTGCCCCAGCACATTGAGAATTGCGCTGCACAATTCCCCCTTTTGAATATTGCCCTGGGGCACATTTCTGGGGTTGCACTGGCGGAACTCAGTTGCGTTAAGCCCAGCCCCTTTGAATATCTCGGCCATAATGTGTATTTTGCCAGCTGATGTCTTTTTTTTATAAACTTTATTTGTTAATTCATGCAAAGAATCACATTATTGTACCATATATCATCATATTTCCATCAGTTTTAGTACAATCAAATTATGTGCTATATCTTTACAGATCGTTAAACTTAAACCAACAAAAGAGGAAATCAGTTCTATTAATTATATAAATCATTTATGCACTAAAGTACTTTATCATAATTTCTGATTAGTGCTGTGATTTAAACTATTCACCCTTACTGATGGACAGAGTCGTCCCAAGGAATCTCAGGGCTTCCTCAGCCACCCCATTAGAAGTACCCCGCGTCACCACTACAATGGGAATTCGAGCTTTCTCGATCGCAGCTCTCTCCCTATGGAATAAGCTCCCTCTGTCAGTTTGCTCATCAGCCACCCACCAAGCTTCCAAACAAAACTGGAAAGCTTGGCTCCTCACAGCTACAAACTGTCACTGCATCACGTAAAGATGCTAGAGCATACACACCTTACGCTCCCCTATGAAAAAGCAGCACTTATTTCCTCCTTTATCTGTCCTTCTCCTCACATCTGTCCCCTCCCTCTCTGCCCCAAGACTACCCAGCACCCTGTCTTCCCTACCCAGCACCCCAATGGTACCCTAGCCTTAACCCTACCTCCCATGCCCTGGCTCTGATCTTAAACCATGTAAGGAAAGTGTTGATCTGTCTGAATCTAAATCATGCAGTGTAAATGTTGAAAGTGTCACACTGTCTGATACTACCCAATGTATTGTTGCTGCTACTGCATTGGAATCCTGCACTTCTGTCAGTGTAAACTGTTGTTGTACGTAACATGCTTTTCAGCACAAACTGCATGGAAACTGAACTGCTGTAATTATCTTCTGTCATTGTATATAGCCTACACTATCTGTTCTGCCACACTATACTGTAACTTGTATGTACTGTATGGATATGTACTCTTGTTGACACTACGTGGCTCGGGTCATGACTGAAAATGGTCCTCTGGATCAGTGCACCTACCTGATTACCAAAGACATAAATAAAATAAATAAATAAATAAAACTATGTTACAGAGGGACCAAATCAAGGTCAGTTCAGGGGACAAAATCTTCATCTTCCCAGGAAATATAAAAGACCGAAGGCCTCCATATTAATTCAGATCGGGTCTGATAACCTAAACAATGTGCTATAGTTCATTCTGTGTAGTATTAACCATTGCTTGCCACAATGAAAGCATAGGGGGAGAAGTGGTGTGCCATAGGCGGGTAATAACTTTCTTGCCCGCAGCAATATATAAGTACAGCATACTCCTAGCAGGAGGTACTGTTCCTTCCTGGTCTATATATAATAATATTAACTGTGTGGAAATGGTCAAATCAGATGTAAGTAATTAGGACACTGCTAAACCAGAATCATGCCAAAAGGAGTCCAGTTTAACACAGTTCCAAAAATCATGAGCAAAATTAGCACAAGGTTCCCCACATACCCACCCACATGATCCGTATTGGTTGGGTAAATATTTCAATAATTTGACCGATGTATAAAAATACCTGATCTGGCACTTCCAATACAGGGCTTGAGAGATGCGTAACGAGGGAGTGCCCTTCCACAAAAGCAGTCCCAAGGATGACCCAAGGAATTACAGACCAGTCAGTCTGACCTCCATTGTGGGCAAGTTCATGGAGACCATACTAAAGGAAAGGTTGGTGGAATATCTAGAAGAGCTTGGTCTCCAGGACGCGAGGCTACATGGGTTCATGAGGGGGAGATCATGTCAAACAAATCTGATTGACTTCTTTGACTGTGTCACTAAGACAGTAGACAGAGGCCAAGCAGTAGACATCCTATGTCTTGATTTCAGCAAGGCCTTTGACTCTGTGCCCCACAAAAGGTTGATCAGGAAGTTGGTGGATTTCAGGGTTGGGGAAAAGATGGCCAGATGGGTGGAAAACTGGCTGAGAGACAGAACCTAGAGAGTAGTTGTGGGAGGCGAGTTCTCTGGCACCAGAGAAGTAAACAGTGGGGTCCTGCAGGGCTCAGTACTGGGGCTGTGTTGTTCAATGTCTTCATCAATGACATTGGGGATGGCATTAAGGGCAAAATGTGCCTATTCACAGAGGACACCAAGCTCTGTGGGAGAGTGGACACAGCTGAAAGGATACAGGACGTACAGGAAGATCTGGAAATGCTGAGGAGGTGGTCCAGGATCTGGCATCTTGGCTTCAATGCCAAAAATGCAAAGTTATGTATATTGGAGCCAAGTATCCCAGGACAGAGTACTACCTGGGTGGAGTCCGAATATCTGCATGAGAGGAGGAGAAGGTCCTGGGAGTTATGATCACTAGTGACCTGAAGCACTCCACGCAGTGCAAGAAAGCAGCAGCAAAGGCAAACAAGATGCTGGGATGCATACCCAGGGGGATCAGTAATAGGAGAGAGGAGGTTATACCGGCCTTGTACAGGTCACTGGTAAGGCCGCATCTAAAGTATGGAGTTCAGTACTGGTGCCCACACCTCAAAAGGACATTAACCTGCTGGAGAAGATCCAGAGGCAAGCTACAAAGATGATAGCAGGTCAGCATGGTAAGGCATACGAGGAGAGGTTGAGGACACTGAACATGTACTCACTGAAAGACAGGAGAGAGAGAGGGGACATGATTGGGACCTTCAAGTACTTGAAAGATATAAATAAGGTTGATAAGGAGAGTCTCTTTAAGCTGAGTGGCAACCATAGCATGAGGGGACACAGTCTTAAGCTGGAGGGTGGGAGGTTTAGGAGGGAGGGCAGGAAGCACGTCTTCACAGAGAGGGTGGTGGACACTTGGAATACGCTGCCGGAATAGGTCATCTCATTGAAGACAGTGGGCAGCTTTAATAGAGGCTGGGACAGGCATAGGGGAAGGTAAAGATCATGGGTAGGGAGGATGGGAGGAGTGGGAAGGGAGGGCAGGGACCCTGCAATATGAGCAGACCTGATAGACCAAATGGCCTTCTTCTGCTGGCTTCTTCATATGTTTGTAACTACCAGCTCTAACCATTTCTCATAGGAGATATCCGACTGTAATTCTCTATTTCAAGCCTTAAGAACATAATTTGTGGTGACAGTCCAAAATGTTGTGAGGGCCTTATAGGCTATATCAATCAAGTGTGTGTATATCATCCCTCTCAGTGCATCTAAGATTAATTTCAATAGTTGGGGAGTGGATTCAAGAGGGTACTCCAAGGAGGGCCCTTTTGCTGCTAGAATGCTCATACTTGCAAGTAATGAACATGATTAGACTTGGGTAAGTGGTGGGAAACCTGTAAACTGGCAAATGAAATTACCCCATCAGTGTAGAGAAACTGATAAAGGTAGGAAAGGCCTACACGAAGCCAATTCTGAAATGTGAGAGCCATCCAGGCAGGTAAAAAATCTGCCTCAGAATGTAAAAGTCTGACAAAATAGAAGGGGAGTTGCAATGCTGGGGTAGTTCTTAACTTATACCAAGTTCTGATAGTGTCCCCTGTACCAAATGTAAATGCCTTAAAATTCGGGGAGACTTCAACAGTGCAAACATCATCCTATCTATATCAAACAAATCATTAAGGACAAACTCTATATCCTTCCATATTGAGTCATATTGGGAACTGAGCCAAAGCAGAACCACCTTAAATGACACCTCCCTTTGATATTCTATTAAATTAGGAAGATTCAAGCCCCCTTTATCAATTGGTAGCATCAGTAAGGATCAGCGGACCCTGGAACGACCACCCACCCAGATAAAATTGAGATAATGATCTATTCCAAGATATAAAATAATGTGACGCAGGTGTCAGTGGAAGGGTCTAGAACAAATATAAACGCTTTGGTAATATTGCCATTTGCACAGCCACTACTTTAGAAAACAAGGACAGGTGAAGATGGGCCCAGCCACTTAGCTCCCCCTCAGTCGTCTGATTTAAAGGCTCATAGTTGATTAACTCCAAGTGTATTAGATTTTTAGGCAAATATACTCCTAAATATTTTATTTTAGTACAACCCCATCTGGAAGGAAACAAGTTTTTAAGCTCAAAAAAGGGGGAGAAGCTAAGGACCAAACTCTCTGTTTTTGTAAATGTATCACATACCCAGAGAGTGCTGAGTACGAGTGCAATATTTCAAGCACCACCAGGACTGATTGTTCTGGGTTCAATAGGGTAAGCAGAACATCATCTGCATAAAGAGAAAGTTTAAAACTCCAGTCTCCCAACGGGACACCCTCTACTGATAATGATTCCCTGATTGCCGTCGCTAATGGTTCAATATAAAGAGCAAAAAGAAGAGGGAGGAGGGGCCATCCCTGACGTATTCCTCTGGTTTAAGGGAGTGGTGCGGAGAGTTGGCCATTAATACGGATAAATGAATTTGGGACCTGATAGATGTTCCATGGCCAACGAAGAACCCCTCAGGAAATCCCATGCATGTTCAAGTCTGCCATAAAAACAGCCAAGATACTCGATCAAAAGCCTTGTCAGCATCTAAACTGATCAAGGCTGCTGGTATTTCCCTCTGATTTAGATGTCCCATAAGATGTGTTGTTCGACGGATATTATCCACCATCTGTCTGGAGTGAATAAACCCAGACTGATCGGGATGAATAATGGTCAGAAGAATATTTTCTAACCGACTGCCCCAAATAGACACAGATGTTTTATAGTCCATGTTTAATATGGAAATAGGTCTGTAAGAAGAAGTATTCTTAGGGTCCTTTCCTGGTTTCAAAATAGGAGACAGTGTGGCATAGGCCCATGGGGGTGTCTCCTCCTGAACCTCCCTGTAAGTAGTCAATAAGGAGGGGGTCAGTTGCTTGGTAAATGCTTTATACCACTCGGATGGAAATCCGTCTGGCCGGGACATTTTGGGGTTTTAGCCTCAGCGATGGCTACTTAAATTTCTTTAGCTCTAATTGGTGTCAATAATGAAGCCTGTTGGTCATGGGATAGGGTAGGAAGAGCAATCCTGGACATAACTTGATCAATCTGGGTGGTTTCAGGGGCAATAGGGGCTGCATATAACTAGATATAAAATTTCTGAAAAGTAGCCAATATGTCCTCAGTTGTATTTGCTGTTCCCAACAGAGGCCTGGGGTTAACCTGTGAGATACAAGAAGTGGCCTTTTGCTTAATGAGCCGGCGTTCCAAATTTCTGGCTGCCTTTGGACCTCCCTCATCTATATTTCTTCAACTAGAACAGGACCTGTTGCACCTTCTGGTCTAAGATTTTCTGCAATTCCTCTTTTAATTGACAGATTCAGGTTTGCCCCTGAGGCATTCTGGAGTCTGGGGCTTGTTGCAAAGTGTACAACTCTTTCTCAAGTTTAGCGTAGGTGGCCTCCCTTTGTTTCTATTTATGTGATGTATAAACAATAATCTCTCCATGGATAACTACTTTCAGCACATCCCATGTTATACTGGAGGTAACTTCCAGTGTAGTGTTATCCGCCAATATCTGTGTGATTTTCGTTTTAATCTTTTTTCAGATTCTGGGTCTCGAAGCAAAGCTAGGTTAAGACGCCAGTGAGAGGTTCCTCGGAGACAGCCCAGATCCAGTTTTAGCAATATACAGGAATGATCCGAAAGAGCACGTGGGCCTATACTAATGTCGTGAAGCAAACCTGTATGCTCCTTCGTAGTGAAGAAGTCATCAGTTCGTGAGTGGGTATGGAATCGGGGGGAAGTAATAGGTGTATGCTCTGGTAGCTGGAAAAAAAATCTCCAAGTGTAACCCCTAAGTGGCACTATCCCAAGGGCTACTACCCCTGCCTGCTTGGCTAGTAGCAGGTTAAGGGGCCTGGATACTGAAACGGGTGCCTCCATCCGGAGGTCAGGGTTGTTAGTGGTCAAGCTAACCTGGGCACAGCCCTCCATGACACTGTAACCCATCTCTTTCCCTTCTAGTGGCCTGAACAATAGACAATAATCACTTTCATAATGACCCTTATTCACCATGCAAGTACCCACACTGTTTGCACTTACCACCAGGGCTGGTTCCTCTAGCATGACCCTGGGGACCCCCTGTAAAACAAGGTTATGCACAGCAAATAACAACAGTACAGTACTCTTAGCACAAACTGGAACCACAGTCAAGTTAAATGCAAAAAGAGTTGGATCTGATTTTTTCAGGGGACTTATTTATTTATTTATTAAATTTTGTTAACCGAGTAGGCCCGCTGGGCTCCAAAGATCCCTTTTTCAGGGGCGACCCGGGGATTGGTACATAAGGTTTGAACATACAGACAGGTGTCACAGAGTCATATGGATCATAAAGATTTGCTAAGACAGTATACAATTTCCCAATTTTGTGCAAGAGGGCATGAGGTACATTGTATTGGTTGGTACAGTCATAATACAGTGCAGTGTATTTGTTACAAGATATAGCAATTCAGAGCAGTACATGTAAGGTCCGCTAATGCGCTGAGAGTAGTACAAATAATACGGGGTTATGAATACACCATACAGTTTCTGTGGACGCGGGCAACAAATACATTATAGTATAGAATACAGCAGTGACGTCAGGTGAAGAGGTGAAAAAGCGCTTCTGTGTCTACGGGAGGTTCCGTACGGGGTAGTGAACCAGCTCAAGCCAACGTTAGTTGTTGCCCTTATAGGGAAGCAGTGTCTAGTCAGTATGGACAGATATTAGGTGTGATTGTCTTAGCTGTTGGGGCAGTTGCAGGGACTTGGTTTGTTAATGTGAGCACGTAGCCCCCTTTGAAAGATGGCTAATGTCGGTGCCTCTTGAAGACGCCTGGGGAGATTGTTCCATTACTCCGGGGCTAGGTGAGTAAAGGATTTCCTCCCTGCAACTGTGCAGGTCCGGGGAGTCTCCAGGAGTTTTTTGTTTGAGGAGCGAAGCAGTCATCTGAGCGGCTTTGGGGCAAGTAGTCCATTCAGGCCTGCCGGTGGATGGGCTTCCTGGAGCTTATAGGTCCAGTTTAGTAGGGGGCACTGGAGCCTATTGTCCAGGGATGGCCAGTTGAGGGCATCACAATGGTGGGTCCTCGAGCAGGATTTTGAAGCAAAGCGAGCTATTTTGTGATACAGGGTCATGAGTCTGCTCTGGTCCGTTTTAGTGGTGCCGAGTAAGATGGGAGCGGCATAGGTTAAGGTCGGGAGAAGGATGGTTTGTGAGATGGCCAGTCTAGTCTCTGGTATCATATTGTGGCTAAGGCGATAGAGAAGGCCCAGTTTTTGATGTATGTTTTTTGTTACAGCATCCACTTGGGGCTTGAGGGTGAGGCCCTGGTCTAATATGAGACCAAGGTATTTGACTGATTGTACCACCTCTATGTTGGAGCCAGCCAAGGTAGTGAGTGGCAGGAGATGGTCCTGAGGCCCAGGATATTGCCCAAACAGCACGGCCTTGGTCTTAGTGGGGTTGAGAACAAGCATGTTCTCAATTAGCCAAGTCTCAGCCTTGGTGAAGTCATTTTGGAGCCTAGGTCCTAGATCGGATGGGTGATCCCCAGTTCTGTAGAGTACCACATCGTCTGCATACTGTACTAAGGAGCTTCCACCGCAGTGCTCATGGAGGTCATTTGTGAATAGGGAGAACATAAGTGGACCTAAGATTGAACCCTGAGGGACTCCCTCAGTTAAGGGTAGGGGTTGTGAGGTGGCCCCTTTCCACTTGACCTGTTGAGTGCGGTCCACGAGGTAATTGCAGATCCAATTGAGGGAGTGTTGGTCCAGCCCTAGTTGGCTAAGCTTTGTTAGCAAGAGCGAGTGATCCACCAGGTCGAAGGCCTTAGAGAGGTCTATGAATACAGCCCCAGTTGTGTTACCCTTGTCCCAGGCTGTTAGGACACCAGAGGTGAATTTGATGAGGGCAGTATCGGTCCCATGCTTTGGCCTAAAGCCGTGTTGTGTGGGTGCCAGTAACCTGTTGGCTTCCAGGTAATCTCTGAGTTGGTTGTAAACTAACCGCTCCTGGATTTTGGCCAAGTGACAGAGGATGGAGATGGGCCTGTAGTTTCCTATAGGTTCCCTTGCTCCGCCCTTGTGGATTGGCACTACATGTGCCCATTTCCATATTAAGGGGACTGCACCTTCCTGCAAGGATCTTTTTATTAACTGCGTCACGGGCAGTGCGATGGCTGGGGCGGCAGCCCTGAGCAGCCTTGGGTCCAGCCCATCGGGTCCCGGAGATCCACTGGGTTTTAAGCATTGAAGGAGGGTCAGCACGTCTTTGGTACGCACTATCCATAGATGGAAGTTGGTGATTGTAGGGTCCTGCGTTTCATTGACTGTTGGGCTCTGAGAGCTGCAAGTGGTGTTGGGTCTGAGTGCCTCCAGGTCAGTAAAAAAGCGATTGAAGGCTGTAGCGACTTCCTCTCCATCGTTGAGAGAAGCTCCATTGTGTGTTATGTTACCTTGGGGGCAGTTTAGTGCCTTTTATCAGGGAGTTGATACTTGTCCAGAAAGACTTTGGGTCAGTTAGTTTGCCTCTGTAGGGATTTTAAGTAGTCCCTTAAACAAGGGAGGGGCATAATCAGGTTGATTTGTTTAAAGGCTATATCAATCAGACAGTTATGCATGCACTTCAGAGTCTCTACACAGTCACACACTCTGGGTACCCAGGTAGGAAGATGGTGGGCTAGCCAGGAACGTTGCCCAGGGTATTCCGGCTCGCAGCTGGTTGGGGCCCTGTGATGGAAGAAAGCAACATGCACAACACACACTATTTGTAATCTGGAGCCAGAGGGCTCAGTTCGTGACAGAAAAGACAACAAAGCAATCAGATGACAACACTTTAGATTTTGCTGTTGTTGCAGGGAGCTACCTTGATGTTTACTCATGATACCCAATACAGGACACAGGCAGGATGAAATCGAGACAGCAGGTTGTTGAACTGGAGTGCCAGAAGAAGCAGGGCCCACATGAATCACCGAGGCGTCATTCCTGTTCAAAGCATGAGCAGGGGGCTGATCCCCAGGCAGGTCTCTCGTTGATGGCTTTTTCTGTGCAGTGGGTAGTTTTGCTGTGCCAGTGTGGCAAAGCACAGGCCCACTTGAGATGAATATGGATTCAGTCCGTGGGAGCTGGATGCAGCCTCCAACAAGCAGAACACAGTTCAGCACACAGTGGGGAACCAAATCATGATCCACTAACAGCACACAGCACATTTACATGTAAGAAATTCTACTGTACCAGGCAGATTGCTATCTGGTCGCAATTACAGAGTCTCTGCACAAACCAGGAGTTCAAATGTGGCTGGAAATCCTGACAGGCCAATCGCATTCAGCAAATCTTCTGTCTTCTTCAGGTTAAAGCCTGGTCACAGTTCTGAGGCTTAAATCGTCCTCACAATTCGGATTCAGTCTGAATAAACTTCAATTTCCCTCTCAGGGACAGCAGGCAGACAGGCAGGCCAAAACTCAGCCCTTTCACAGTTCTCCTGTGCAAATTACACAGGGGCTACTGCTTGAATACGCAAGCTGTTATCACTTTCACTTCCCAATTCAGACTGACTGAGCTGCAAAACAGTCTGGGATTTTTCCCAGGATCCAAAAGGTTCGGTTGGCTGATTTGTCTGTCAGTCACAACAAGGGCTCCCCCTCCAGGTCTGTCTTGGCACCAAAATGCAAAAGCTACAATTCCTACAGAATTTTGCTCCCACAAAGCCCCTGGGGACAGGCTCCATTTTAGAGTCCTCTAAGGTACTGATTGGCCCATTTCAGCAGTCCAGAACCAAGATGATGGAAACAAATAGAACTGTCCATGCTGCAAAGAAGGCAGATTAGAACAAACTGCAATATTATTACTACTCTAACAAATGATCAGCAAACAAGTCCATCTTCTAACAGAGCTCTCTCTGCACAAGTAGCGATGGCAGAACAGAGCAGTTATCTGACAGCCCGGATGGGATTTGAGCATAGAAACACTCAGCCCCCCTCCCAGATTAATTATAACTGCAATCTAAGCAGCTCTTAAAGAGATAGTACACAGAGGTTATACAGGCACTCTCTGGCAATATATTTAGACTGCTAAAATGCAGGACACCAGCCTGGCAGTGAGCATTTAAGCAAGCTCAAGGAAGACTTTTTGGGAAACCCCATTTGTAGAGGGGTTACACAAGCATCCTCTATCCCAAGGGAGTCCAGTTGAGCTCGGAAAGCTTTCTGAGAGGATGATTGCCTATGTTGTGAACAAATGGCATTGCCTATTTGTGGATCTAGGGTTAAGTTTATGTCTGCCCCCATTATTAGAATACCTTGTAGTATCTCCACCAGTTTGTTGGAAGAACACTCGAAACTTAGCAGGGGAGATTGAGGGAGAAAATACACATTGACCAAAGCTACTGGTTTCCCATACAGTAGCCCAGGATCACATGAGAACCATTTGAATCAGCATATTTTTCCTGCATTATAAAGAATGTAGACATAGGAATCAGTATGGCTGTACCCCTACGTTTACCCTTTTTGCTGGAGGATGCCGTTACATGATATCTTCCACTCCATGCTAACTTCAAATGCTCTCCAGCTGTAAGATGCATCTCCTGCAAGTAAATCACATCCCAGGCTTGCTTCTTTAAGTACCAGAATACTCTTGGCCTCTTAACTGGGTTATTTAACCCTTTAATGTTAAGGGAGAGTATCTGCACCATTGTTATTGCCATTTTTGACTTGGGAAGTATACCATTGCCCCAGAAAATGATTAAACATGTCCTCAATATCTCCCAGTGTAGTACCCCAAGCATATGTTGTAAAACCCATAACAGCTTTAATTCCTCGTTCTCCCTCGCCGGGATCCAAACACTGAGTTCCATTTTCTCCCAAATAAGAAAACATAAATTTCATCTGCGTTTTAAATCATGTGTCTGATGGTATTTAATAAAAGTATATTCCCTTCATCTCTGCACAGATTTTTCCATTTCTACAATAACTTTCTTTGCAATGTAAAACTTAAAACTAATTTCCACTACGTAACAACCACTAGGGACAAACTATGGGCAAAAGGGGTCAGAACCTGTTGACCACCCACACCCACAAAACTATTTACATCTTTCTTGGAGCTCCACCCAAAAGTAGTTAACAAAAAATAACAACCCAGAGTTTGTTTCCCCTTTTTGGGAATCAAGGGCGGCTCCACAGTATTGACTGCCAAGGTAGGGGAGACAATTACTATTCTCCCTAATAGTTCAGTTTTATAGCCAAGCTGTGGAGGAAAACCAGGAGTAATATCTAATATCCTCTGGGGCCTCCAGGGGATGATATTTCACCCCAAAAACAGGTAAAACATAACACCCCAAAGTAGAAAGCTGCGGATGAAAAGCAGCAAAATAAAAAACAAATAATGGATCCCACCAATGACAGCTTTCCCATCCACCCCGCTAGAAAATCTTATTTGCAATAAGTAAACAGCAATATTGAACCAGAGCCCATAGTTGGTTAATTCAAACCAGCCAAGCAATCATGAGGGAAAAACCAAAGAGATACAAAACAGAACTCCTCCTCCAAAATTAAAGTACCTGGAAAGGAAAAAATAACTAAAGTTCTCTGGATCTTTAAACTATAAATAGCCACTCTAATATTGGCTCTGTGGCTCGGTGTGTGTCTTTCCATTGTAGTGTCTGTTAAAGTCAATGACCCAGTGAGCAATCAAAAGAAAAAGAAGGGAAAGATGGTTACTATGAAATGTATAAAGGGATTAATCCCTGGTCCTTCCCTGGTCTCCTATGAAAATTACCACTGTTATAATGATAGGAAACCAAACATTAACAGTATAAGTCATCATCATAATCATCATCAAATCTTTATTTATTCAGGCGAACATCATTGAGCAAGGCTCATTTACAAGATGAACCTGATAAGGTCAAGGTTCAACAGTTGATACACAACAGATACATCATACACTTATATAAGACAGTTATACATACAGGGGAAAATAACGTTTATAAACACAGTGATGTACAGTAAATTCACATGATAAAAAGCGGTTACAGGAAAGTTAAGCTAATATTTACAGTATGTAGAGTATATACATATCCAGTGGGGGGGCATGGCAGACACTCAACATAATGTAATACTAGGATGGTGAAAGTATTACTAGGTGCCATAAGATGGGGTGTCTGTCTGGAAGGAATATGCCATATATGGTTTGGAAGGGAGATTTGTGAGATGACAATGCTAGCTCTAGTGGTAGCAATTGCATTTCTCTTTGAAGAAGACTGTACAGTGCTGTTTAAAGGATGCAAATGGAATGATATTGGACAGTTTTAGGGATTTTTGTAGGGTGTTCCATGCTATAGCTAGAGAAGTATATATACTATAAGTAAGACACTGCAGAACCAGAGTCAATAAGCGATCCCCAGAGCAGCTCAACAGTGTCTACGAGTCTATGTGGACTTAAATAAAGGACTCCATGATGGGGTAGCTTACGCAGGTGCAGGATGTATTTCTGCTTATTCCTGGAAAACGTGTCCTTGATCCTCTTGCTTTTCCATTTCAGTAGGCTCTGCCTAGGGGCCCATGTCATTGGGCTATGACAGTCCAAGCCCCTAGGACCCAAGGGACGAGCAAGGTAAGGAGATCGCAGAGAAAAACAGTTCCTTTATCTGCCTTTCATTCAAGGCTTGACTCTTGTGGAACATTGGAGTGAGGTGAGACATGTCGCAGCTGGAAGAGCAGTATCAGCCCTGGTACTATGAGTGTTCTTCTGCCCTGCTACAGTCTGCCAGCGGGGGCGGGGGGGAGTTGAGGCATCAGCTGTGCATAGTTTTCTTGCCTGTGGAAAATTGCAGGCCCAACTTCAGTAGCTCTGCCCGCGCCTCTTCAGCTATGTCAAATTCTCTTCCTCACCCCCCCCCCCCGGTACCTGGACCACCAAATGAGCCAGGTATAGGGTAGTGAACTTGTAACCTTTTCTCTTAGGTCCAGAAAGATGTCTGCACATGCCCTCCGGTGTCTCATTGTTTCAGGTGCATAATTGTCCAAATAAATTCTTGTCTAGCTGTAGAACACTTTCTGGCACCTCCAGGCTGTAAGTAAAACTTTTTCTTTGATGGCATAGCTCAAGAATCTGTCAGTTACAGAATGTGGGTGGGCTTCAGGGGACGGGGGCTTAGGCCCCAGTGCCTGATGTACCTGCTCCATTTCCAGTGGTAAGTCAGAGGGCAATTCCAGGGCCATCCAGAGTAGAGTTACAGCAAAGTCAGAAATATCCTGACACTCTGACCCCTTGGGAATGCAATAAATGTGTATATTTTTATGCCTGGCCCTATTCTCCGCATCTTCCTGCCAGGCTTGGAGTCGACTTGCTGTTCCTGCAAAGTTTTAACTATCTCTTCCAAGTCATCTGTTCAGTTTTCCACTGCTGTAATCTGCCTTTCTCAATCATCAGCACGTTGTTCCCAGCTCTAACCACATCCCATCTTAGCTCCTAGTATAATTGCGTCACTTCTGAGCGCAGTGATAGTAATTCCTTGTAGACTGTGTCCAACTTAATTTTTTTATTCTTTTATGCCTTTCTGCAAGGTGTAACTGCGGCTTCAGTGTGGCTTCCCATATCAGCCGAGGCCTGCGATTACTCTGAGTCAGAGAGATTGAGTTGAGAAGTCTGGTGGTCCTCCTTCATTTTTAGGCTGTTTTTCACGGTTCTCCAATAGCGTGCTGGAGTCAGGCAGGTATACTCCCCTTCAATTAAGTTTTTTAAGTTGAATTTTTGATTTTACTGAAGTTGTTAAGGGGAATACTAATGAGGTGGTGCGGGAGCTCTACGTTCAAGCCGCCATTCAAGCTGGGATGCAACCGGAGGTCCGCCAGCTGATGTCTTATCTGGAAGCACAAAGAATAATAAATGACCAATAGCATGATTTCAGGAGGGGCAGTCCACTGCGATGGCCCAGGTCAGGCTGGCAAGTACTGTGCTTAAGGCTTGTGAGCAGGATCTGATTACAGGTGCAGCGTTTGCTGACCTGGCAGGGGCCTTCGAAACAGCGAGCCACAGGCTGCTTCTGTACAAACTGGGAGCGATTAGAGTGAAGGGTCAAAATCTGTTATGGTTTGAGTTACTTGAAACACCGCATTCAGAGGGTCAGAACAGGTAATACATTGTCAGGGCCTATAGAAGTGAAGCAGGGGTCCCCCAAGGCTCAGTACTGAGCCCCCTGCTATTTTCAGTTTTTGTCAACAGCCAACCTGGAATTTCTTTTACCATGCAACAGCTTGCTTTATGCTGACAATACAGTCTTTATGGACTCAGCTTCATCCATAGCAGAGCTGCAGGTTATCTCTGCAGGCTAATTATGACATTTTGGCTACATAGTTGGAGACAAGTTAAAACTGAATGAAATGAAAACCAACATAATGCTATTTGGCTGCACTCAAAGACTGGCATGGGTTAAGGAACAGTTGCTGACTGTCAGAAAAAAATGGGAATACACTTTCTGTAGTTTCTAGCTTTAAATATTTGGGGGTGCTGTTGGACCCCAGTCTTGATATGATTCCACACATTGAAAAAGTAGGGAATAAGATAAATCAAAAATCGGGTTATTTGTGTTGAAATATTAACTCATTGACCAACGAAGCCAGGATGCTAATTGCAAAACAGATTCTGATACTAACGCTATACTATGGCAACATTTTATTTGTGAAACTAAAGTACACTTTTTTAGAAAAATACCAATCAATACTAAATAACACCTGTCACTTTGCCCTTAAAGGGACAGTAAACATTGCAGGGGTCACTCAAATTGTGAAAGCCCATGAAAAGATATTTCAAATGAGGCACTGGACTTCACTGTAGGTGTAAGGAGTCCTGAGATATGACTATCTAATTAATCTGTAAATGAAAATAAGGCAGCAGCCATTTTAAAACTGGAAGTGATGTCGCTGAGGGGCAAGCTGCATGTTGTTAATTATAGCTTGCCCTTCAGTGACATCACTGTTGAGCTCATGATTCAATGAAATGGCTGCTATCTTGTTTTGATTTACATATGATTTAAGTATTCATAACTCAGGACTCCTGGCACCTACAGGTAAGCCCAATACCTCATTTGAAAAATATTTTAATGTGCTTTCACAATTTGAGTGACACCTGCAATGTTTACTGTCCTTTAAAGCACTTTATAGAACACTCCACTGCAAACTTTACTAACAAACATGAATTCTCCCTCACCCAGGATTGAGTTCTAATGCAGCAGTATTTGCTTATCAAATACTAAAAACCTCAGGAGCAGATATTCTTTATTCTTCTTTTAACTTGTTGTCTAACCCTTACAGTACTAGAAGCAATGTATCCAGGCTATTTTCTACCAATGCCATAAAGTTAACAATGTGCAAGAAATCTTTTTCCTGGTATGGTCCAACTATTTCAAACAACCTGTCTAGCACTGTTAAATCAGCACATAATGAAAGACGTTTTAAACAACTGCTAACACATTGTACTATATAAATGTCAAATGTGAATGTACTTGTTTTTAACAAATGTTTTGTAATATATTGTGTACTTGTTGCTGTATGTCAGGTATGACTGAAGTGTGCCAAGTTCATTTCCCAGTCAAAAAAAAAAAAAAAGCCCTAAGCTCCAATGTTATGTGACCCTACAGATCTGTTTTGTTTTATAAGGGGGAGCTGTATCTTTCCATTTGCTCTTATTACTCTTCTTTATAAATACCTAAGGATCTGGTTTCACACTGCAAGTTACATCAGGTCAGCCTCACAGTGCTGCCTTGCAGCAACACAATTTTCTTCCCAGTTATGCACAGGTGCATAATACTATATGCAAATTTGTAGAACAGCTCATACTTAAACATATTTTTTTCTTATCATTTCTTCTTCTTTCAGTTCTGTTTTTGCACCTGCAGTGCCTGTGGGGATGTATCCCATACCTGCCCGATATGCAGCTCCCGCCACTCATGAAACGCCTTCCCACTTCCAGGCCTACCTGCTCAGGCATCATGGTCCATGGCTTATTCCACACAGCAGGGCTCACTTGGGGAGCTAGTGGTCTGAGATTGGGATCTCCATTCCTGGCTGGTTGTTCTGGGACTTCTGGTGACTGGAAGGAGAGAGGGCCACTGACATCATGCTGCATGACTAAAGGGGATTTTCTGCTCCCCAGAGGAATGGATGGGAAATGATGTGAGCACACCGCCATGCATGCTCTGGCATATGGTGCGTAAACATCTGCCTCCCCCACCCCCCGACATCATGCAGTTCCATGTTCTCTCACCTCCAGCCATCAGTAGAGGTCAGGTTCAGGTGATCGTCGCATGCCGCAGCCTTCCCACCCCAGAGAAGGAGAGCAGTCCATCAGATGCTTGATCCTCCTCCCCCTTACTGGCCCTCTGATGCCTTGGGCTCGTTCCCTAACAGGGTTCACAGTGCTGCAAGGGGCAGCACTACTGATGCACCAGCAGGATGGCTTTATTCATCATTTCTGTATGCCCCTTCTCCCAACAGGCCCCCTTCTCCATCCAGCCCCATCACCTATGATCCCCAGGACTAACATAGCTCTGGCAATCCCCCACAGATTGCACCCTCTAGTGGGGCCAGGGGAGGGAGGTCCTCCCCCAGGTGTCTAGATCTATATTTGGAGCCAGGGCCCAATCAGTAGTGCGGGGCATGCAACAGGCACATTGTCCTGTTGGCAGAGTATTTTTCTTATTTTCTTCCCTGTCCCTACCCACCTCACTGAGGTCAGGCTGTGCCCTGTCAGACCACACACAAAGTAGCATGCCACTATGAAAAAGGTAAGTTTCCTGGCCCACCACAGGGGTTGCTAGTGTGGCAGAACCTGTGACCATCCCTTCTCTGGCTTGGAGTGCTGCTGTGCAGCAGTGTGGGCTGTCCAGCTCCTCACTTCCTCAGAGTGAATTCCATTTACCACCACCAACTGCCGCCTATCCCCTAACCAATTTCTTACCCAGTTAAACACCTTTGGACCCACCCCTAAACTACCCAGCTTGCCCACAAGTCTCCTATGTGGAACAGTGTCAAAAACCTTACTTAAATCTAGGTAGGTCATGTCCACTGCTCCACCCTGATCCAGCTCCCTGGTCACCCAGTCAAAGAAATCTATCGGATTCATTTGACATGACCTTCCCCCATGAATCCATGCTGCCTTGGCCCACTGAATTCAAGATATTCCACAATCCTTTCCTTCAACAGTGACTCCATTGACTTTCCCACCCCTGATGTCAGACTGACTGACCTATAACTGCCAGCCTCCTTCCTGCTACAACTTTTATACAGTGGGACTACATCTACCCTCCTCCATTCCCCCAGAACCAGTCCTGTTTCCAATGATCTGTTAAATAGGCTTTTGGAGGTGCAGCCAGTACCTCCCTGAGCTCCCTCAATACCCTTGGATGCAATCCATCTGGCCCCATCGCTTTGTCCAGTTTCAGATTGGTGAGTCCCTTCAGGACCCTCTGCTCCAAGAATGGACTCATGTCCACCTCCCTCACTCTAATGCTCCTATTACATTTTTGTGGCCCCTCCCCTTCTCCTTCCTCTGTGAACACTAAGCAAAAGCATCTGTTCAGGATGTTTGCCTTTTCCTGGTCCTCCTCTGCACAGTCTCCCCCTTCCCTTTCTAACCTTATGATTCCACCCCTGGTCTTCCCCTTTTCACTTACAGTGCTGCACCTCCTACGTTGTTTCTGTATAAGGGGGCCCCCCTGATGAAAGCTTGTTATAGGTGGTGAAGCGTTGGGGTTTTGTGCTGCTTTTTTCAATGGCACAATAAAATATCTCATACCCAGTTTTTTGACATTTGTGTCTGTTTCATTTTTTTGTGCACTTCTCCCTCAAGTGTGACGCCTTGGTGTTTCTATCTGCACTTTTTTTTGAGATTTTTTCAGCACTGACCACTTTTCTCATGCGCCCGTGCTTGCACTACTTTACCACTGTATCCTGGGACATCCTGGATATGGGGACAGGCTACAGCTGCTCCAAGAGTAAAACACTATTTTCAGGGTCATTATTGACAGGGGTACACTGTGTATAAAAAGCACTATATAAATACAAATTTTCTTTCTGCATAATTGACAAACTAGTTACTGTACATTGTAATGATTCAGCTTTTCCAAGAGTGAAGAACCTTTTTTTTTTTTTATCCTTTTGTAACCATGTAAGACCCACTAGGCACAAGTGCCTGTTTTCTGGGGTGACCCGGAAATACTGGGAGATAAAGTGACTTGCTCAGAGTCACACAGTATGCAAGTGGAAGTTGTAAGAACCATACACATGTCTGCTAGATATACCAGACTCATTTGCAGTTCATTACTCTAAGCTCTAGGCTAGACTGCCAGCCCACTTGCTACAGGTCCAGGTCCCAACTTTTCCAAGGACAGAGTGCTTACAGGTTCCATGTTTTCCAAGACTAGATGACTTTCAGGCTCCTTGTTTTCCAATGATAGAGGATTTTCTGTCCAATGTTTTCCCATGGTAGACTTCCAGGCTCAGTGTTTCCCATGGGTTGAGGTCTTATAGGTGTCATGTTTTCCAAGGAAAGAGGACTTCTAGGCTACATGTTTTTTCAGGGCTGAAGAACATCCAGGCTTCATATTTTTCAGGGTGGAGCCCTACCAGGCTACATGTTTTCCAACGGTAACGACATTCAGAATCTATGTTTGCCAAGGGCTGGAGAATTTCCAGGCTCTATTTTCTATAAGGGTGGAGGACCTCCAGGCTTCAACCTACAGTGTGTTTTTTTTTTTCCATCATACAAATGTGGTGGTTCTGCACATGGATAAAAATGGGTACACAGCATTGTTTCACAAGTGGTACATCCTGCCAAACCAACCTGACTGCCTTCTTTGAGGAACTAACTAGCAAGGTGGATTGGGGACAGGTGGTGAATGTTATCTTTCTGGATATCTGCAAGGCATTTGACATTGTATCACATGGAAAACTCTGGAAGAATTTAAAATGCAGAGTTCACAAAGGTGTACAGGAAGTGCATAAAAAACTGATTGAAATGAAGGAAGCAAAAAATGATGGTAGATAGACACCTTTCAGCATGAAGGGATGTACTGAGTGGAGTGGTCAGTGCTTGGTCCAACTGCTATTTAAAGCAGCAGCAGTGCAACAAAAACTGTTTTCCAAAAAAAGCTATTTTCAGCTACAATTAATACAAATATTAGCATACCTATCAAATCTATTTTTCTATGTACCTCCTATGCTGAGCGCTGTAAGTTTATTAATCTTCTTGATCCTAACCATACCATGTTTCCAATGGTATATCCAAGTCAAATGTGAAGACTGTCTTTTTGTCTTGAGAGAAAAAAAAATTAATTGAAAACGTTTATAAAATATTAAAATTTTGGTTAAACTAGAACATGTTACTGTTAAATAAAACTGAAAGATCTCTGGAATCCTTTATTAGGAAGGGGAGTAAGGTAAAATGTTTGCCCCATTTTGTTGCACTGCTGCTACAACATATTTAGTTATGATCTGGGGAGGGGTCATTAAAGGGCTGCTGAAGTGTGCTGGTGGCACTAAACTGACAAGAGAAGTGCACGAGGCCAGGCACCGGAGGACAACTTTCAGGACTGCTCCTTTGTACAGCATGTCAGTGAACAGATCGGAGAAGAGGCCTTCCAAGACCTGGTACTCCTGAACTAGGATTCTGTTGAAGGACTGTGGGTTCTGGCTTAACTGGGGATGAGCAACCACAGCACTGCATGGCTTAACATACTCCTTGGGACCCGGCGTCCCAACACCAAGCTGCTAGTGCCAGCGTTAGGGAAGGCAGATTTTGGAAAGATGGAGGAGTTACTATAAATTAAGCTTGACTGAGTATGGCAAACAACAGAGATAGTAGCTAAATGTGAGGCCATTACCAGGGCAGTGTTGGAGGTCTCCAAATGTTGCATCAGATTGGAAGGGAAGGGTAAGAGATATAAGAACCCTGTATGGCTCTCCGAGAAGGGGGGGGGGGCTGTGAAGACATAAAGCACATATTTCAGAGATTATAAAAGGGAACAGACAGCAGAGAGAAGGTTTACCTGGGCAGGCTGAGGGTGGCAGGAGCAGAGGTGAAAATGGCCAAGGCTAATGTAGAACTCAGGACTGGGATGGGGGTAAATCAAAATGATATGACCTTCTACAGAAGAAAAGGGTGGGGGTGATTCAGGATGAGGGGAAGGTGAACCTTTTAAATGAATACTTCAGCTCAGTATTCTCAGTGGAGGAAGGGGAACCTCTTCCTGAGTGTGCAACAAAGCTGAAGATGGGTAGTAGGCAGAAGCTGGTGACAGGGCAATCTACAAGAGAAAGGGTTTGTAAGAGTTTAGAGGGTTGGAACTGAATAAGGTATTGCAGCCAGATGGGCTGCAACCCATGGTTCTAAGGGAAGTGAGGAGATCACAGGCAGAGCCACTGACATATTTGGTCAACTGCTGTCTGGCAACAAGAGACAGGAGGGTGGTGGATGTGGTCCTTCTTTACAGGAGGGTGGTGGATGTGGTCCTTCTTTACAAGTCAGAGGACAAGGTGGACTTGGGTACACTACAGGCCAATTAGCCTGCCCTCTATCATGAGGGAATCTGCTTAAATCTATCATCAAGGAGCAGATAGTAGAATTGATTGAGGCAAATGACCTACAGGACAAAAGGCAGCATCGCTTCCTAAAAGGGAGGTTGTGCCAGATGAACCTAATTGATTTCTTTGACTCCTCATCACAGGCAGTGAACAGAGGCCAGGCTGTGGCCATGCTTTTCCTGGAGTTTAGCAAGGCCTTTGATACAGTGCCATGCAGGATGCTTGTGAAAAAGCTGAAGGATCTAGGAATGCTTATCCAGTGTGATAAGCAGCTGGCTGGGGGGAGGGACCCAAAGGGTGGTGTTTAATGCAACTCACTCAGCTGTCAGAAGGGTACTGAGTGGGGTACCACTGGGTTCAGTCCTTGGACCCGTACTCTACAATATGTTCATCTGTGAGATGGGAAAAGACATACAGGACACAGGAAGATTAGCTTGCTTGCAAATCACACAAATGTATGTGGCAGGGTAGATAAACAGGAAGGGGATCCTGACAACAAATCACTTTGCACCCCTGAAGGAGGTACAGTTACCTAACACCAATAGGAGGGACTTGAGCCTGTTGGGAAGAGTGGACAGAAGACTTGGTCGCACCTGGGGGTGAGCACAGGAGGAAGATAGCAAGAAGTATTTTAGCCATAGGGGACTTAATGATTAGACTGGAGAAGGTGGTGGGCATAGGGAGAAATGGAAGGGGGAGGTGGTCAGATGCCTTCCTGGTGCATAAAGCATCAGGGACTTGGCTAGGATAGGAAGGATGGTGGAGGAGGGGGAAGGGGAACTGGAGTTGCTGGTACACTTGGGTACCAATGATCTGGCAAACCAGAGGCGATGTGGAAGAAGTTAGACACAACTCTCAAAGGCTATGGGACAGACTGAAGATGCACTCTGTTTCCCTGGCCTCTTCCAAGGTCCTCCCTGTGTGGGATAGGGAGAACGGGAAGGATGGGGTGAGGATTTTAATGAGTGGGTGAAGAGATGGTGTCAGGAGGAAAAGCACAGTTTTGTGGGGGACTGAGAGGGGCTTTTAGGACAGGAGGCTCTTTGAAGGTGATGGCCTTCACTTAAGAAGAGAAGGGACCAGTGAACTTGGGTAGAAGTTTGACATCTACATTAGTGGACAGTTAAACTGACTGGGGGGGCTGAGACTACAAAAAACACTGGGAAGGGAGAGCAAGTGGGGAACTTAGCTAGAGCTTTTCCCAAATTGGATGCTAGGAACACAGGGGAGGAAAGCAGCAAGGTGGGTGTTCATAATAGGCTCAGAGAAGATACTAGGGACTGAGGACTCACTACGCTGACAAAAATAATTGAACAAAATGAGAATAAACAGGAAAAGGAGATTAGGGGAGGATGAAGTAAGAGGATCTGTGGAAAATGGGAGGGGTTAAGGCACAAGATGGAAATCAGTCTGTATTAATACCAGGAGCTTGGGAAACAAAATTAGTGCACTCCAGGCAATGATGGCAGATAGTAGGCTGGACCTTGTAGTCATTATGGACACTTGGGCCACTGAGGGGCAGATCTAGAATTTTTTAAAAGGGGCAATACTTTCTCTGAAAAATATTCCCTTTTAAAGGAAAACTGTGTAAATTCCTGCCACCCCTTATGAAAGCTCCAATCCAGCTTTTATGTAGAAAGGCGCATTTTTTCTGGTACAGCATTACATTATTTTCTTCCAAAGTCCGCAAACCAGAATATGACAGATGCTGAGGCTCCATTTATTGCAGCAGTGCCACACTGCTCAAATGTATTGAAGTGAGCAGTGTGGCGCCCGCACCTTTACAGTAAATGAGCCCCCCAGCCGTCCGCCATTCTTGGTCTGCAGACTCTTGCAATAATAATAATGTAAGCATCAGCTCAAGAAAAAACACCTTTTCTGCATAAAAGCTGGATTGGGGGTAAGCTTTTTGGGGGCGGGGGCAGTGAATTTATACAGTTTTCCTTTAAAGCTCAAATTAAGCTAAAAGAACAACTGTTCGCTTGCCTAAGGGAGCAGCAGGTGTAACTTTGCTACATAGCAGGATTCACTAGAGGGACATAAGGAATAACAATCGGGACCTAGCCATCCCAGACTTTACTATGTATTGGTGGGATGAGGAAAGGTAAAGGAGGATGGGTACCGTCTATGTCAGGGAAGGAATTTAGGCAGCAGAGGATGCATCCATCGGGGGAGGAAACAGGGTAACCGAAGCACTGTGGGTTCAGCACATGGTGAAATCAAGTAAGAAATTGCACATAGGAGATGATCTATAGCATACCAAGATAGGGGGACATAGGCGAGACGGAACATGGGGCAGAAATAGAAAGGTGATCGCAAAGGGGGAGGTGGTGGTGGTAGAGATCTCAACCTGCTAGACACTGATTGGGAGATTCCAGCAACTAAAAGCACCAGCAGTCAGGCCCTGTTAGATATATTACAGGGCTGCCTACTGGTGTAGCTGGTCAGGAACCCAGAAGGCTGATAGCCATTCTCGGCATAGTGCTTACCAACTCAAAATTGGCAGGCGATGAGCGGGTTGAGGAAACATAGGGGTCCAGTGATCATAACACAGTGTGGTTCAAACTGGTCATCAGTACAAGTATGCCCTCATCAAAGACTGAAGTTCTGGATTTCTGAAAAGCAGACTTTAACCAGATGAGTGAATTAGTCCAAGATAGGTTAGTTGTAGTGGACAGAATCAGGGGAGTGGAGAAAATAGGGGATAAAATTAAATGGGCCATTCTCAAGGTAACAAAGTCATACTTGGAGACAGTTACCAAGAGAAACAGATGCAAGAGATCAATCCAGTTCTCTAAAAAGGTCAGGAAGGCAGTGAGGACCAAAACAGAGGCATGCAAGGAGAAGCAGGGCGATGAAAAATGGAGGGAGTACCAAGTAAAAACTAGGGAGGCCAGGAGGGCAATAAGTGATGCAAAAGCAGACACAGCTGCATGTTGCGGAGGAGGTCAAGGCCAGCTGTCTAAACATAAATATAGTATCTTTGCTTGCAGTTATATACGGAGCAGGCTGTAATATATATTATATATTCGCTCCCTCCATGTATAATTGCAAGCAAAGATATTATATAAATGCTTAGACAGCCCACCTCCCGATTCCACTAATCTCTACATAGTGCACCTGCAGCCCTGTTCCCTACCTCGCATCTTCAAAAAACTCTTTTTAGGAACGGGGCTGCATTGTTGTTTGGCCACTCAGCTCGTACATGGAAGTTATGAGCCAGGCATTAAAATGTAAGTAGTTCTTATAACCAATAACCACAAAATTCAGGAATGGGCTTGATTAACTCCTTGTGTAGGCAACTCCTTGGTATGAGTTATTGGCCCAAGACTGCATATCATGTCAGCTGGTCTTTTAAACAAGCAAAAAGAACCCGCAAACTACATGGATTATATTTCATCCAAGCAGGTCAAAAAATATCAAAAATCAATATATCATATGTTGGTGCAAGAAATAAAGGCATATTCTGTTTTGTAGCTAATAAAAACCAGAAGTAGGTGGTAGGTAGGTAGGTAACATTTTTATTTTTATACAGGATATCACGTCATTAGGGATGAAATCCCTGTTTACAAGACAAGTCCTGTTTGGTTACATAAAAGTAATAAATCATGTATTACAAGTACTAAGATTTTTTACAAGGTTTGTTAAATACAACGACATTCACTATACACTATGCAAAATGCATAATAACAGTCTATCTAATACAACAAACAACAAGTACAAAATAAATGTACAAACATATCAACAGGCCTAATTACATTAAACTACGAAATTTTCAATGAGGACAAAAAATCTAAGACAAAGTGCATCATGGTATACGGTCTAGATTTACAAATCCCAATAGTAAACCAAGCAGTTAACAACTATATACAATCTAGATTAAGTTCAAACCCAGTCTACATCCACTCCATTATAAAAATTTCAATTGACTAACAAACAAAGCTAAAACACAATTACATCACATATCAGAAATACTAAACACAGTAATAAACCAAACAATTAACACTTACTCACAGCCTGGAAAATGTATTTCAATCCTGTTTTAAATACATTTGTGGATGCCACTCTCATTGAGTACTGCAGTATATTCCACCATATTGCCGCTTAATGTTTTAATGTTTTTACTTCAAATTTTGTTTTATTAGAATTACCTTTTATTTTATTAACATACATAGATGTAGTCAAGGTCCGAGTAGGCTCAATATTTTTCATCAATGCATTAACTGATATGTAATGAGCCGGTTGCTTTATAAAAAAGCGATGCAATAATTTCAACCATATCTCACCATTTCTCTGTTCTAGAGTAGTCCATCCCAAAGTAATTAATAATGTACAGCGGTATGTTCTATAATGACATCCCAGAATAAACCTCGCAAGTTTATAATAAATTTTATCTAACTTAACCCGCATTAACTTAGGTGCAACCCTATATATAACACTTCCATAATCAATGGTTGGCATCACCATCTGTTCCACTATGGTTTTTCTAGTCTTTAAATCCAAATGTCTTGATGTTCGTCTAAGGGCCCCTAGTTTCCTACTAACTTTATTCATTAACTCCTTAATATGTTCTTGAAAATTTAGCTCTACATCAAATATTACACCCAGATATCGATATTCAGTTACCTTATCTATTAGAACATTTGACAAAGATGTTATACCCAAGTTTGATTAGTTTCTATTCCCAAAGTAAAGGACTTTGGTCTTCCTTTTATTCATTGCCAGCCCTGACCCGGTGAACCACTCCCGTATGCTGCTGAAGTCCCTCTGCAGGTTAACTCTCAGGTCTGCAAAGTCTGACCCAGTTACAACAAGAGCCATATCATTGGCATACAGCCGGATGTTTGATGTTTGAACTGTCTGGGGAAGATCGTTGTACAATACTAAGAATAACAAGGTCCATAGTATAGATCCTTGAGGGTCTTCTCTTTCTACTAATTTAACTGTTGACAATGTCTGGAACACACATACTCTTTGAGATCTTCCTGTTAAATATGATTTAATCCACGCCCATGGTCCCTCAGTAATGCCCATAACCCAGAGTTTTCTCATGAGCAGGGAATTGAATGTAAGTCTTGAATGTAACAACATTCAGAATATAAATAGTCCATGCGACCCGGATTTGGGAACAAGCCCAGGGTGTCGTAAGGCTGGCCGGAAGGGAGGAGGCTTGCGAGTCCAGGGGACCGCTCGCCTTCTCTGGGAGGGAGGGGGATGTGGCTCAGTGCTTGGCTGACCTCAGGAGGTGGCCTGGGATGCAACAAGTGTCCAGCAATAGAGAGAGGGGAGGAGGTGTGAAGGACTTCAGTGGTCACGCCTTGCCGTCGGGGTGCATGTCACACCCAGAAAATGGGAAAATCATCTTCCTGCACTCCGAGGAGATGGAGCACCTAGCACAGATCTCCAGTTCCCCTGTCAGTCCCGGTCCAGAGCCCTGACAACACTCAGGAAATTGGGGTGTACAGGCACCACCTTGTCCCCATCTGGGGAGCAAGCCAAGACTACATGGAGGGACTACCACGGGCTCCAGGTAAGAGGGATGCAAGGGGACAGATGCCATAGGTGACTCCCAAGGATGTGGAGCACAGGGGGCAAGGGGGAGCATAAATTGAAAGTAAAAAAAAAAGAATATAAATGGTCCATGGTTTCTAAAGCAGTTGAACAAGTGGTCCTGGGGCAATAGCATTTACGTGTATGATTGTGCTTCAGGTAATTTTTTATGACCAATCTACCATGAACGCAGAGCCAAACTGTGTCCCACATTTTTGTTAATATTCGAGATTCCATCATGGTCTTCTCAATAACTACCATCTGCAGGGTGTAATCTCTGACAAAAGTAGTCTGGTTCAGAAAGCGTCTGGACATTAGAAGAGCAGTGGAGTTTCCCCAGTGTCATGACCATCACTCCCTCACCAATAAAAAACAGGTCCATTTAACCCACCCCCAGGACACACCTGGAAACAAGCTATCACAGCTCAGTGTGTCTTTCCTGGCTAACAATTGTAAATAAAATACATAATTCAAATCCATTTAAGTCTCAAATTCTGCATTCTGATGTGCACATAAATTATGCAAATTTAGTTGCTATTCCATGCACCTGTGACCATCGACAAACTATGGTCACACATGGATAAACCATGGTTGGCCATGGTATGTCCAGAACATTCTTAAAATACATCAAGAAAAGCCATAATACACAGAGATCAGCTTGAAGAATTCTATAGCTATTAATTAAGATCAGTAGCCAACTGGAACTGAAACAATTTGTTAATATAATGGGAGTAAAGATGGAGGATTGTTGAGTTGCTGAGCTTCCTAAGCTGTGAGCGCCTTTGGGGCATTTGTTCCTTTCTCTCATTTACCTGACTACATCACATCCCTCAGAATGATGAATCCTGAGTCAAAAATGCCGCAGAGTCTGGGAGAGCACTTTGTTTCCCTGAAGTCGACACTGTTAGATCAACTGTAGAATCCCACGTCTCCTAGCAGGTGAGTGACGGCAGAGCTGAGTGCTCGAGTGTGCCCCTCCCCCTACAGGCAATGTTTCATACTCTAGGTGCCAGACCTAAATCATCAGAGCAGCGAAAGCCATAAGATGTGATGTTATCTCACAGCCCATAGCAGCATTCTCCATTAACCCAGTCTTCTCCTAAGGAGGCAGAGAAAACAGCAGGTACTGAGAACAAAGTTAAGAACAAATAATACATACTATACTAAATATGTTGGTTCAGTCACTGGATAAAGTGCTGGATTGGATTTAGAGATCTGACCACCAATTTAAGGTACTCTCACAGAAGACTTATTTTTTTGCAGCAGGAAAGGCAGTTAAAAATTTGGGAGCAGGCTAATGAAAAGATAGTTGCATATCTCAAAATATGCTGTGACAAGATGGAATTAAAAAATCAGGCATTCAAGGTTACAGTGCATGGTGTGGTTAAAGAAAACTACAATTTCTCCAGAAAATTGGAAAATATGGAGAAACAGATAAAATTCAAAATATTCAGCTGGTTGGCTTGCCAGATACACTGGACAAAGAATTTAGCATGGTTAGAGACTTGGTAAAAGATGATCTGATTTCTACTTTTGACCTACCACAAGATTATCCTCTTCTACTAGGTAAAGTCTTCAGAATTTACAAAAAGAATAAAGAAAATACATCCTCAGTTAAATCATCTGTCATCATGGGCATTTTAGCCTTCGCGTCTGATAGAACATTTTTGTTCAAATTGATGAAAATCAAAGGGTATTAGAATAAAAAACTAATAGATTTTGTTTACCAATTATACCAACCCCCTCAGCAAAGACACAGGAAATGTTTGGCCAATCAGCAAGAAGTTTTGAGACTGGGGCCAAATTGTCCTTGCTGCCCCCAGCGAACCTATGTGTGGTGGGGGCAGCAAAGGCCCAAACCGAGGAAACACTAGCATGAACAGTAAAAGAAGGGGACAAGACTTTCTATAGATACATTAGTGAAAGGAGAAAGTCCAGAGGGGTATTACTAAGATCAAAGGGGGTAAGGGGGAGTATGTGGAGGAGGACCAAGGAAAAGCATCTATCTTAAATAGATACTTCTGCTCAGTATTTACTGAGGAGAAGGTAGGTCAGGGCCCACTGCTCAGCACCATGGACACAGGGGAGGGAGGTGTGCACAAGTCCCTTCACAAAAGAAAGGGTCCTACAAGAGCTTGCTAAACTCAGGATGGACAAGGCAATAGAACCTGGTGACATACATCCCAGGGTACTAAAGGAGCTAAGGGTGGAACTAGCAGAGCCATTTGCAGAACTGTTTAGTGAGTCTCTGAGCACAGGAGAGGCTCATGTGATCCCGCTCCACAAGAGTGGCAGCAGGGAAGAGGCAGGGAACTACAGACCAGTCAGTCTTACCTCAGTAGTGGGCAAGATTATGGAGGCACTCCTTAAGGAAAGGATAGTGTAACACCTGGAATCCATAGAAGCACAGGATCCAAGACAGCATGGGTTTACAACAGGAAAGTCCTGTCAAATTAATCTCATAGATTTCTTTGATTGGGTAACCAGAGTGGTGGACCAACGGGGGGGGGAGTTGATGTCGCCTACCTTAACTTCAGCAAAGCTTTCGATACTGTTCCACATAGAAGATTGATAAATAAGCTGGGTAGGCTCGGGGTGGATGAGAGGTTGGTTAACTGGGTGGCAAACTGGTTGGCAGACAGAAAACAGAGAGTGGTGGTAAATGGTAGACAGTCAGAAGAGATGCAGGTCACAAGTGGGGTACCTCAGGGATCAGTCCTGGAGCCAGTCCTCTTCAATATTTTCATCAGTGACATTGCAGACGAACTGGAGGGTAAGGTTTGCCTGTTTGCAGATGACAGCAAGATCTGCAAAACAGTAAATGATCCAGATGGGGTGGGCAGAATGAGAAGATATCTGGAAAAACTGGCTAAATGGTCGGAAGAGTGGCAACTGGGGTTTAATGCAAAGAAGTGCAAGATCATGCACATAGGGAAGAGAAACCCTGAAGCTACCTATAGGTTGGGAAGGGAGTTGCTGGCAATCAAAAGGGAAGAAAGAGACTTGGGCATCATCATCACAGATGACCTGAAATCATCCAAGCAGACCACTAAAGCAGTAGGTAAGGCTAGAGGGATGTTGGGGTGTATTAGTAGGGGTATCACAACTCATAAGAGGGAGGTAATAATCCCTCTTTACAAGACACTGGTTAGGCCCCATCTGGAGTATTGTGTGCAGTACTGGAGGCCGTACCTGCATAAGGACATTAACAAATTGAGGCAGTCCAGAGAAAGGCAACCAAAATGGTGCAGGGACTGCATCAGAAAAACATATGAGGACAGATTAACGGAGCTCAATATGTATACCCTTGAGCAAAGGAGGGGGAGAGGTGATATGGTCGAAACATTCAAACACCTTAAGGGCATTAACAAGGTGAAAGAGTCTAATATGTTTCAATATAAGAAAAATAGCAGGACAAGAGGACACAGCATGAGATTAGAGGTAGGCCCGATTAAGGGGTAATGTGAGGAAGTTCTTTTTCACAGAAAGGGTGGTGAATGCATGGAACGGCCTTCCTCAGGAAGTGGTGGATATGAATACAGTGCATGGCTTCAAACAGGTATGGGATAGGCATAAAGGAGCAATACAGATGAATATGAATAGGTAGGCCATTGACAGAGTAAAGGCCTATGGCACATTCATAAGGTAGAAAAAATGGGCAGACTGAATGGGCCTTGTGGTCCTTATCTGCCGTCAACTTCTATGTTTCTGTGGTGAAAAATGGTAAAAGTAACATTTTCTTTGTGGTGGATCAGTTGGTGGCCTATCTCAGGGCCTTTTATTTCATTGCTTCTGATCAGGATGATTTCCTGTTCTCCTACAAACTCTCATAAAGACATTCTCGTCTCTGTCAAGAAGATGGATAAATGATCTGTTTATATGAGTTGATACAATCTGAAATGTATTTTCTATACTTGAATACTTTGAAGAAAAAATGTTATTATTTCAGTAAAATATTTCAAAATATCTAAAAGCAGGATTGTGGATGCTTCTCTGAAACATGACTCTCAACCAAAACATTTGCACACCTACTGCTTTGCTTGTATTGCAGATTTACCTAAACTACCCCTGCTGATGCACCTGTTTAGCGTCTATCTTGTGCGGCCATTTGGGTCAGGTTAAGCAATGGATGGTTCCAACACCATATGGCGCTACCAGAAAGAATGGTTTCAGTTACAGTCCCTACCTGTTCACCTGCTGCTTTAACTTGCCTCTACTTGCAGGCACACCTTTGCCTCTCACTTGCTTTAGGCAGCTAGCTCCCTTGCCCCGGGTTGTTTCTCCCCTGTATAAGATTGCTGGATGCATTCTCAAATATCCCTAACTAGGTCTCCAGATAAGATTTTTTTGAGCTGAGTATTGTACTCCTCATTTTGAAAGTGAGGTGAGTAAAGCCAATTATATTTCGTACCCTTTATAGTACTCCACAGTCAACACCAGTGGGTATTCCTCGTCCATCCTATAGGTTGATGCACGATCCAATCAAATTAAAGGTGGGCGAGGACATCCCTCTGCCCTCATCAGAATATCTCCAGTTCAATTTGTGCATCCAGATCGGTTGGTCACGTCCACACTGTTCCCAACAGCATTAATCAACAAACAACTGTACAGGTACTGTAAGAAAAAAATCTATTCTACCTTATTTCTTTCCTATTTTTAACAAACAACCTGGAAGATAGCAAGTGGAGCACTAACTGCACGCAATGCTAGAAAAACATCTATCTTTCGTCGGGAACTGTATAATGAGAGCAGTATAGAAGCAGTAGTTGTTTACTATGGCATTAACTAGAGATCTGGCCCCCTCCAGTAGTGGCCAAGATCAATCCCCACTATGATTCTTCAGTTGCATTGGTCATGCAGCTTTAGACATGACTGGGGTCCCTCATGTAGTGACCCCAGCGTACATGTTGCAAGTCCACACTTTGCTTGCTCTGGGCAATCCCACCTGGGCAGCAATCCCCTCATGCAGCTTTTCCTGCCCACTGCAAACCCACACAAACGAAACGAGGCTCCTCCAGCAGCAGCCTCCCACTCGTATTGCCCTACAATCACAGGGCTCAACTTCTCTGGCGACTGCACAAAACCTCAGCAGTCCCCCCGGGCAGGAATCCCCTCCTGCAGCGTCTCCTGCCCACCTCAAAACCCACACAAACTAAACGAGGCTCCTCCAGCAGCAACCTCCCACTCGTATTGCCCTACAATCACAGGGCTCAACTTCAAGTTTTTCTGCCCCTCCACTTCTGTACAGCTAATGGGTGCAATCACAGGAAAAAGTCCAATAATCAGACAGTGGCTCTCGGTTGTCACATACCTCAACTACGTGTATCTTTCAGAGGAGGTGCATGGCCGGTCCCTCTTCTCTCCACTGTCCTCCCACTTTACTTCAGCTTCCCCGCTCTTCCTGCATTCAGGCATTGTCCCTGGTTCCCCATGGCCATTTTGTCATTCTCCTGCAGTTTGGGCACTGTCCCAGGTCTCTCCGACCATCCTGGACTCCTTTGTTGTCAGGGGGGACCATAAAATAAATCCCTTCCCCCAGAGACAACTCTCGACCGCGCGTCTCTCGCTATGTGAGACAAGCCCAATGAGCCCTTGCAAATCCCGCTCCACATCCCGCGGGATGCTAGGCTGCCATTTTAAACATACAGCTATCCCAAACATCGGGAGATCCCAAGAGATCTCATGGCCACCATCTTGCCTGGGTCTGATATCCTATATTCCCTTCTCAGACCCATCGTGTTCTTCACTCTCAAACAAGAGCTGCAGCCTATACTTCACCCATGCCTGGGTCTGACAATCATTCTCCCACAGTCAGACCTCTGAATATTTTTCAGATTACTTCCCCTGTGGTGCACAGGACAAGCACAGGGTATAAGACTTGTGGGTTCAAGGCTAGCTTCTGGATATATATTCAAATAAAAATAGCAGCTTGCCTCTCAAACAGAAAACAAAAACATGTTTAATATATGGCCTGCTGCATTAGGAGGTCCATTCCTAATGCAGTTTGTTCTTAACTCCCCCAGATACCACCACATCATGAGGAAATGCAGGGAATGTGGAGTACCCTTTACTCCCTTGGAGGAGGATGACCAACAATGTGCAGTTTGTCTTCTCGGTATGAACAGGGGCACAGCACAGATGGAAGATGAGCACTCCATTGCGGAATCACCTCCCCCCCACCGCTCCTACTGCATTGGATACTAACCAGGCTCAATTGCTGTTCCAGCTCCTGGAACACATGAAAGCAGGTGCCCCCATTGCCACAGCACCACAGAAAACTCCTGACCGAGGACCCACAAAGAAATGTCCCAGGCTGGATATGGACAGCATCTCGTCCGATACCTCCACCGAACCCAACAAGAGCACTTCAGACAAATCAACTCGAATGTGCCACAGAGAAAACATCGACAAATTAATCACAATGGTACAGGCAGCATTAAAAATATCACAGCAGTCCGCACAACCATCCACGTCGGAAGACCCCCCTTCTCTCCATGGGCGAGCCAGAGGACAAAATTCACTTTCCATCCTGCCAGGCTCTCAACTCACTTCTTGCTAAAGAATGCAAGTCACCTGATACGACCAGAATGTCGGAAAAGAGCATGGTCAACAGGTGGTATCCCATCAGCAGGGAAAATACCAATCACTGGGGCAAACCCCCCTAAGGTAGACCAGCCAGTCTCGCAACTGTCCAAACGCACTACAATCCCAATTGAAAGTATGGCAGCCCTCAAGGATCCGATGGACAAAAAAGTTGAGGAGCACCTCTGGAAAATTCATGAGGCGGCTGGCATGGCACGCTCGGCGGATACTGCCATGTGGTTCACCTGCACGGTCCTACATAGGTGGCTAGACATTCTCACTGAAAATATTCCCGAGGACTCCCCTCCAAGCGGAAGCAGCTGAATGTTCCACTCAAGCTGTGAAATACATCATGGACACTTCTTCCAACATCTTCAGGTTTGGAGCACGAACCACTGTCCTGGCCAACAGAGCCAGAAGGGCACTGTGGCTAAAACTGTGGCAGGTGGACAATGAGTCCAAAACCACCCTCCTTAAACTACCCTTCAAAGAGGGTACCCTATGCAGAGAAGGACTAACCCCTTACCTCAAACAAAGAGGGGGAACACAGACACAGGGAGAAAATGACGTATATCTTCCCACAGACAGAACTTTTCACCCCAAAAGTAAGTGTAACCCCCCTGCAAATGGGGGTTCCCAAAAGTCTTCCAGGAGCTTGCCTGAATGCTCCAAGCCTGTGTGGTGTTCGGCGTCTGAGCTGCTTAAATGTGATTGCAAGTGAGTGCTATTTGGGCCTCCACATACTGTCTCTTTAAGAGCTGTCTGCTTGCAGACTTAATTAGTTTGTACGCGGGGACTGTGTATTTAATGCTTGAATCCCGCCTGAGCTGCGGAGTAATAGCTCCATTTTGCGGTCGCTGAAGGTGCAAAAGGAGCCCATCTGAAAGCTGTAACTGTTTGCCTGTAATCATTTAAAGCATTAGCAAAATTGTAGTTTGTCTAATCTGCCTTTATTGCAGCTGGGACTCTGTGTGTGTTACCCTCTCCATTTTGGACCTAAACTGCTGTACTGGGCCAATTGGGTTAAGGGAGCCCTAAAATGGAGCCTGTGGATGAATCAGAACTTGGACCCTCAATTTTGAGCCAGCCACAAGGGGATTGTATGGGCAGTGACTCTGGGAAATGTAGTTTTGACCTTGGCGCCTTTTTCTACCAACAGAGGGAGTCTTATTGTGGTGACAGCTGAATCAGCCAACAGAATAGTGTGGAGCTAAAGGAAATGCCCTGCTCTGTGACTGGAAAGATCAGATCAGTTGTGGCAGTGAAGAGAGAAGGAGCTGTGTGCTTCTGTGATGTATAGTTTCACGCGGGAAGCACGTGTGAGGCCCTGAGTTTCGGTCTGCAGCCTTTGTGAGTGCCAGTTTGGACTGAATCTGAGTTGTGAAGAGAAAGAAGCACTAGAAGTGTGGAAACCAGGCTCACCCTGTAGAAGACTGGAGAAATTGCTGAATCGCGCTCGGTCTGTCAGGAACTGAAGCTGCTGTGTGTGCTTCCGGGTATTTTGCAGTAATTGCGATCGGGATCGAGGAGCAGCCTGCCTGGTATAGTACTTTCCTTTTACATATGAATGTGCGTAGTGCTTGTGGGGAATCACTATTTCCAATCCCCCGTGCTGTGTGCTGCGTGTTGAAGCGGGAAGCAAACCCCATCTTGTCTCGGACTAAATCTGGTTGCTATCAACTGCATTGGGGTCCAGTCACACGGACCTTTGTCACCATGACCTGTTGTTCTGGCAATCCAGAAGAACATCCACCATCCGGTCCTCAGCTTGGGTATTGTGAGTACAAATCAGGGTATTTCCCTGCAGCCTGTTTTCAATAACAACTGTGTCATCTAATTCTTGTTGTTTCACTGCTTCATGGACTGAGCCATCCGGCTCCGGATTACAATTGGCTATTGTGCATATATTTTCTTCTACAGGGCCCTATCCATCTGCACCTGCCAGCCAACCCCGGGCAATGGACCTGGCTAGCCCCAACCTAGGTACCCAGAGTGTGACTTTTCAGCCCTGTATGTGTGCACAGTACAGTGATTTAATGCCATCAATTAACCTGATTTCCCTCCCGTGTTACTGCCCCTAAATAAATCAGATTTGTTGTTGTTATACTATATACTGTCTGTGGTGTTGGTACTTATGGAAACAGTATTGTGTTTTGCTGTGTATGTTGTTTAACCTTATTTTACAGCGGGTCCTCAGAGACGTGCTGCAGAATCAGTCTTGAGGGTAAGTGGTATCTATATGAGTGAACAGTGTGTATACGTGGGGTATTGGGGCTGTAACTCCGGTGTACTGTGTGAGCGACTAGAGGGAATAAAAGGGGGTCTCAGTGTCCCAGAGGGCTGTGACCAAGCTAGTCTAACCACTACAAACTCTGACCTCTGGGTGGAGGCACCCGCCTTAGGACCTAGGCCCCTCAACCTGTCCGTAGTCAAACAGGCAGGGGTAGTAGCCCTTGGGATAGCACCACCTAGGGGTTACATTTTGGAGGCACTGCTGGGATTAGCATCCTCTAGTGGCCACATTTATGAATTACTGTTAAAAATAACTGGATACCCCAATAGAAGTGGCTGTACACCAATTGGTGGAGTGGTGAACTGGGCAGGAGATCGACCCCCAAAATGCTATACTTATCTTAGATATCCCACTGGGTACCAGTACGGACACTGTAGAGGGAGTACTTTCCAAGGTGGAAGGTTTACAAAACCCCGTGGTGGCGGGTCGACATGCTAATCTGCTCACCCACACTTTCATGGCCCTAGTAGTGTATAAGGACCCCATAGATAGCTCCAAAGTGCCACAGACTATTACCCCAGAGGGAGCCCTCACTGCCTGGAGAGTGATAACTAAGGACAGTAAAGACCTGGGGGAGAATGACCCCCCACTATCTGAAACTTTTGAGGAGAAATTTGCTAAATTGTTGCTGGAGGAAGGGAAAACTGTGGAGGATTTAAAGAAACTATTATTGTCACCTGGGGGCGTTCCTCCCCTAACACCCTCTCCCCCTCCCGCACCCGTTATTGCCCCTCCTTCTGTGCCAGTGCTAGCCCCTATGTTTGTACCTGCCATTAGTCATGACTCTTACCGCAAGCTTGAAGTATTCTCTGGCATCCGCCCCACTCCAAATGGGGAGGTCGATCTGGAAACCTGGATAGACTCTGCTACCCTTGCGGTACAAGACTGGCAATGCTCTGAGTCAGAAAAAAGGGCTCGCCTGGGGGAGAGACTCCAGGGACCCGCCCAATGTACTTTTCACTCCCTGAGGGTCTCTGACCCTGACGCCAAAGCCCAAGAGTACATAATTGCCCTTGAAAATGTGTTTGGGGGCACTACTAGTGTTGAGAACTTGAAATGGAAGCTTAAAGATGTTAGACAACAGCCAGGGGAATTGTTATCTGCCTATATGGATTGATTAGAGGGAATCTTGCAAACCATTTTTTGAAAGGGGGGTTGGACCTGTAGTGAAGTGGACCGGGTACGACTGGATCATATACTCTGCTGTGCCCAGCACTCTAGCTGGGTGTTGCTCAAATTGCAACTGCATCAAAGGAAATCTGGTCCCTTGCCTTTCCATGTGATGATGAAGGAGGTATGGGAAGTTGAGGAGGGGAAGGTTTTTCAGAGCCCTGTGCAGTCGTAGCTGCTACATCCCCTGCCCCAGGTGCGGGGTCGGACGCTGATGGTCTAGAATCACCGAAATCACATGACAGAACCCGAGACCCAAATGTCAGCCAAGGGGGACCCAGCCAGAGAGGGATTTCTACCAATGTTCTACCATGGGATGAACTGCTGAGAGAGATTAGGAAAGCAACAGACAGTCTCATCATGAAGGCCGCTCCTATGACTACGGGCCCTGACACTTGCCCAACTGCTTCTGCTATGGAGGTGGGTGTGCCCACCCAGGCACCTCCTGCTGACAACAGCTCAAAACTTCATGTCTTGGCTATGGAAGTGAGGGAACTGAAGAGATCTCTCCAAATGTCCAACCCACCGCTAGCTGAGGTGGCATCAAGATTTTCTATTGATAGTACCAATGCCGCAGCCCCCAATGTGATGCCTCGGTCCCCCCAAACTTCAGCAGACATATTTTGCCATAATTGTGGGAAGGATGGGCACATGAAGAGGGAATGCCGGTCTCAGAAAGACTTAGAGAGAGTGGTGAGCCGGCTACAAGGAGAGCTTTGGAGCAAATAACAGTGGTTAAGAGGTGCATGAAATGACCACAGTGAAGGTTCCAGAAATGCTAACTCATGTCCCTTTGTGGCTAGATCGTCGGCCCAGGCCCTTGCTACTGCCTCTCCAGACTCGTCCAGAATAGTGAGTCCCTCCATGGAGACCACTGTGAAGGTGAATGGAGTGTCTACAAGAGCTGTATTGGACAGTGGCTCCCAAGTGACAATTATGTTTCAGGACTGGTATCAGACGCACCTGTCTGATGTACCCTTACAACCGTTGGAAGGACTGCATGTCTGGGGGTTAAGTGAGAAGACCTACCCCTATTCCGGGTATATCCGAATTTGGTTGTCTTTTCCCACCTCCGTAGCTGGAGTGGCTGAGCAAGTAGAGACCCTAGCATTAGTGTGTCCCCCTACCGGACTGTACGATGGGATTCCTCTACTAACTGGGATGAATGCGTATATGTTTGGACAGTTGGCGCAGTTGTGTTATGAGAAACAAGGGTCAAGGACTGGTAGAGCTTTGAAGATCCCAGCCTTGATCAAGAAGGCCTATGAGGCACAGAGAGATGCTGAAAAAGTGGACCCAGTGGAACCGGTTGGAATTGTCTGGAAGTAGGATCCGGAGTCTCTGATTCTGGCGCCAAATGCCCAGTGTACCTTACAGGGGGAAGTCCGTATCAGAAAGGATGTCAAGAATAAAATCCTCATGCTGGATGCACCAGGCGATGGGAAATTACCGGAAGGACTGCTGGTCAAGCCAAGTATTTTGCCTGCCAGAGCCCATGTTTATGCCAGAAGGGTAATGGTTCAAGTTCATAATGAGTCTGATAGAGAGATTCGAGTACATAGAGGTTGCACCCTGGCTAATGTACATTGTGCAGATACTGCAGTGCTGCCCAGTAACAAGTGTTCAGGGGAGAATGACAGAGTGATGCCCGACTTGTTTGATTTTGGGGACTCCCCGTTGCCAGACGAATGGAAGATGAGAATTAGTAGAAAACTTGCCCAGAGAGAGACCAGGTGTTTTCTTTAAAGGAATGGGACGTAGGATGTGTGCAAAGAGCTGAGCACCACATCCGGCTGCATGATGAAAGGCCATTTCGTGAGAGGTCTCGACGCCTGGCCCCTGCTGACATAGATGATGTGAGACTGCATCTGCAAGAGATGCTTGCTGCTGGTGTAATACAAGAAACCAGAAGTCCATATGCTTCACCTTTTGTGGTAGTGAGAAAAAAGAATGGGACAGGAAGAATGTGCGTGGATTATCGCACCTTGAACCGGCGGACTATCCCTGATCAGTATACAATGCCCAGCATTCAGGATGCTTTAGACTGCCTGAACGGTAGCAAGTGGTTCTCTGTGCTGGATCTTCGCAATGGGTACTACCAGATCCCGATGGCCCCGGAAGACCATGAGAAAACAGCCTTTATCTGCCCACTTGGTTTCTATGAATTCATGAGGATGCCTCAAGGGATTTCAGGTGCTCCAGCCACTTTTCAACGACTAATGGAGCGTGCGGTGGGGGACATGAACTTATTAGAGTGCCTGGTGTACCTAGATGATGTTATTGTGTTTGGCAGCTCACTGGAGGAACATGAGAGCAGATTATTCAAGGTGTTGGACCGACTGGAAGACTTTGGCCTAAAACTGTCCATCGATAAATATCAATTCTTCCAAACATCTGTAAAGTATGTGGGACACATAGTTTCCGCCGAGGGAACAGAGACTGACCAAAGTAAAGCTGAGGCCTTGACCACCTGGCCACAGCCCTACAGTCTAAAAGAACTGCAAAGATTCCTGGGATTCTGTGGCTACTATCGCCATTTCATCAAGGACTATTCAAGAGTGATCCGTCCTTTACTTAATCTTACTCAAGGTTACCCTCCTACCCACAAAAAATACAAGAGGTCGGTTTCTTCTGAGCCTGAGAGAGTGTATTTCCATCCCAATGAAGTATTTGGAGCCAGATGGACACCTGAGTGTGAGCTGCTTTTCATGAGATATATATCAACTTACCCACGCTCCTGTCCTTGCCTATGCAGATCCAGCGAAGCCCTATGTCTTGCACACTGATGCTAGCCTGCAAGGCTTGGGGGCTGTATTGTACCAAGAGCATCAGAATGGCCTGAGACCAGTGGCCTTTGCCAGTAGAAGCCTGACCCCATCCAAAAAGAACTATCCTGTACATAAGTTAGAGTTCCTAGCTTTGAAGTGGGCTATTGTTGACCAGTTCCACAAGTACTTGTATGGGGCTAAGATACTAGTAAAAACTGACAATAATCCTTTGACCTATGTGCAGACCAGCTAAGTTGGATGCCACTGGCCATAGGTGGCTTTCTGCATTATCTACATACGACTATGCTGTTGAATACAGAGCAGGCCTGAACCACATAGATGCTGATGCTCTCTCCCAGAGTCCTGTTCCCCGGAATGACTGGGTCAGACTGTCAGAACCTGATATTCGAGCACTCTGCCAGAAGTTTGACAGGGAAGAACAAATGTCCATGGACGCAGTGGACTGTATGGTGGATTGTTTGGGACCCTCTGAGAATTGCATACCTACTGCTTACTGCCACTTTTCTGCAATAGACATTGGTGCACTGCCTCAGCTGGACAATGACAGTATTCAGCGGGCTCAACCCCGAGATCCCATGATCAAATCAGCTTTAGAAGCCCTCTATGCAGAGAAAGATGTGTCCAAATTACACTCCACTGATTTGAGAACTGCATTGTTATACAAGGAAGGTCCTAAGTTGAAACTGATCAATAGACTTTTATACAGACAAACAATAGACAGAGGGGGACAAATAGACAAACAACAACTAGTGCTGCCCACTGCCTTTCGAGACTCAGTACTGAGGTCCTTACACAACCACATGGGGCACCTTGATATAGACAGAACACTTGACTTGGTGAGATCCAGATATTGAGCAACACATTCAAACTTGTAGTCGCTGTTTACAGAAGAAAGCCCTGCCCCAGAGGGCTGCCCCCCTTGTTAACATCACCACCAGTGCCCCCATGGAGCTGGTCTGTATTGACTTTCTGAGTTTGGAGCCAGATCAAAGAAATATCAGTAATGTGCTGGTAGTCACTGACCATTTTACAAGATATGCCCAAGCTTTCCCCACCAAGGACCAGAAGGCATCCACTGTGGCCAAAGTACTTATAGAAAACTTTTTTGTTCACTATGGGGCGCCACAAAGAATCCATTCTGATCAAGAGAGGGACTTTGAGAGTCATCTGATCAAAGAGATGCTTTCTCTGTGGGAGTGCGAAAGTCCAGAACCACCCCTTACCACCCCCAAGGGGACCCACAGCCTGAATGTTTCAACCGCACTTTGTTAGATATGCTAGGCACCCTCCACCCAAAGGACAAGCCTAGATGGAGCCAACAAATTAGCACCCTGGTACATGCCTACCACTGCACCAAAAGTGATACCACTGGGTTCTCCCGCTACTGCCTGATGTTTGGAAGAGAAGCTCGACTGCCGGTAGATGTACGTTTTGGAGTTTCTCCTGATGGGGTTCGAGCTGACAACTATTTACAGTATGTGCAAAAGTTAAAGGCCCAGCTAAATCATGCGTACCAATTGGCTCAAACCATGGCTGCCAAAAGAAATCTGGCCAACAAAGAAAGGTATGATAAAAAGGTGAAAGCACAGGAACTCCAGGAGGGAGATCGGGTATTGCTAAGGAATCTGGACTGCATGGCAAACATAAGATTGCTGACAGATGGCACCATCTCCCTCACATTGTAGTGGGTAAACTAGATGATCTGCCTGTGTACAAAGTAAGGCCTGAGAATAATTCAAAAGATGTTAAAACAATGCATAGAAATCATTTACTGCCCATTGGACAAATCTTGATTGAGTCTGAGCCCCCAGAAAGTGCCCCCTCTGGACCAGTGACTAGAGCTGCTGCTAAGCAAAAATTAAGAAAGTCTGCACCTACAGAAGCTGAGTTAAAGTATTCCTCTCCTCAAGCCCCAGTTGAACATGACTGTCAGTCCATGTCAGAGGAAAGTGAGTGTGGCTTTGAATACTACCCTTCTTACGAACTGAGTCAATTGTTTCGGGGCAATCCCCTAGTCAATCCGAGAGATGAAGCTGGGCCTTCTGGACTGTCTAAGCCCCCAGCTTTGTCCCTGGAGCCAATGCTCCCAGAAAGTGAAGTGCAAAGCATCAAGTCAGATGATATGGAATCATTGTGTATGGTTCACCTGTTTGAGCTTTCAGAGGAGGAAAATGATGGACTGGGACAAACTGGTGATATACCAGAACAAGAAGAGTGTGTTGAGTGCCCTGATAGTTCACTGCCAGTGTCAGAAAACTCCCCATGTGAGCCAAGTGTTGTGGACTCTGAGATTGTAAATCATGGAGCAGAAAGTGCCCCAAGTTCTAGCCTCTCTACCCCAATGGAGACTCCCCTGACAAGTGAGGACAATGCAGAACATGAGGCTCAGGGTGCAGAGACTGTAACAGTTCCCCCTAGAAAGACTGGTCGAGCTGTAAAGCCTGTGGTGCACCTCAGTTATGATTCCTCTGGAAGGCCTGTGGACTTGCCTCTCAATGTTGTCCATAAAGGAGTGTATGTGTCCCCGAGCTCATTGCCCAAACTGAACATCAGTGCTAACTCCAAGTTACTTGTGTTGCCTTCTAGGTATGGTGCCCCTGCCCCATCCAGCCCCAAGGTAGCTGATAGGGAAGGGCCCCCTCTCTTCAGGTTTCATGTACAGGAGGTAACAACCTGAGTTATGGTACAATGTGTGTATAATACTGTGAAAAAAGTGATGTACTGAAAAGTTTCAGAAATGTGTTTCTGGTAAGGTGATATGTTGACTAATGATTAAGTGTATAAGCCTAATGTGATACTGATGTAAATGTTTATGGTTATATTGAAACTTATGGGGGTACTTACTTGACGCGGACGCCAAGTTTTCCAGGCCAGGAAGGGTGTAACCCCCCCCCCGCAAATGGGTGTTCCCAAAAGTCTTCCAGGAGCTTGCCTGATTGCTCCAAGTCTGGGCAGTGTTCGGCGTCTGAGCTGTTTAAATGTGGTTCCAAGTGAGTGCTATTTGAGCCTCCACGTACTGTCTCTTTAAGAGCTGTCTGCTTGCAGACTTAATTAGTTTTTATGGGGGGACTGTGTATTTAATGCTCGAATCCCGCCCGAGCTGCTGTCAATTCACTCCGTCTCTGCCGTCGCTACATGTGCAAAGGGAGCCTTGTTGAAAGATATAACTGTTTGTCAGAAATCATTTAGAGTGACTAAGAAAATGTAGTTGGTCTAACCTGTCTTCATTTCAGCACGCACTGTTTCAGTGTAGCTTTTTTCATTTTGGTCCTGAATAGCTGACTTGGACCAATCAGGATGAGAGGAAGTCCCTAAAATGGAGCCTGTGGATGAATCAGAACTTGGACTCTCAATTTTGAGCCAGCCACAAGGGGATTGTATGGGCAGTGACTCTGGGAAATGCAGTTTTGGCCTTGGTGCCTTTTTCTACCAACAGAGGGAGCCTTAGTGTGAGTGACAGCTGAATCAGCCAACAGAATAGTGTGGAGCTAAAGGATGTGCCCTGCTCTGTGACTGGAAAGATCAGATCAGTTGTGGCAGTGAAGAGAGAAGGAGCTGTGTGCTTCTGAGGTGTATAGTTTTGCGCGGGAAGCATGTGAGTCTCTGAGTTTCGGTCTGCAGCCTTTGTGAGTGCCAGTTTGGACTGAATCTGAGTTGTGAGGAGAAAGAAACACTAGAAGTGTGGAAACCAGGCTCACCCTGTAGAAGACTGAAGAAATTGCTGAATTGCGCTCAGTCTGTCAGGAACTGAAGCTGCTGTGTGTGCTCCCGGGTATTTTGCAGTAATTGCGATCGGGATCGAGGAACAGCCTGCCTGGTATAGTACTTTTCTTTTACATATGAATGTGCATAGTGCTTGTGGGGAATCATTATTTCCAATCCCCCATGCTGTGTGCTGCGTGTTGAAGCAGGAAGCAAACCCCATCTTGTCTCGGACTAAATCCGGTTGCTATCAACTGCAGTGGGGTCCAGTCACAAGGACCTTGTCTCCATGCCCTGTTGTTCTGGCAATCCAGAAGAACATCCACCATCCGGTCCTCAGCTTGGATATTGTGAGTACAAATCAGGGTATTTCCCTGCAGCCTGTTTTCAATCACAAGTGTGTCATCTAATTCTTGTTGTTTCACTGCTTCATGGACTGAGCCATCCGGCTCCAGATTACAATTGGGTATTGTGCATATATTTTCTTCTACAGGGCCCTATCCATCTGCACCTGCCGGCCAATCCTGGCAACGGACCTGACTAGCCCCCCAACCTGGGTACCCAGAGTGTGACTTGTCAGCCCTTGTATGTGCGCATAGTACTGTGATTTAATGCCACCAATTAACCTGATTTCCTCCGTGTTACTGTCCCCTAAATAAATCAGATGTTGTTGTTATACTATATACTGTCTGTGGTGTTGGTACTTATGGAAACAGTATTGTGTTTTGCTGTGTATGTTGTTTAACCTTATTTTACAGCGGGTCCTCAGAGACATGCTGCAGAATCAGTCTCGAAGGTAAGTGGTATCTATATGAGTGAACAGTGTGTATACGTGAGGTATTGGGGCTGTAACTCCGGTGTACTGTGTGAGCCACTAGAGGGGATAAAAGGGGGTCTTAGTGTCCCAGAAGGCTGTGACCAAGCTAGTCTAACCACTACAAACCCTGACCTCTGGGTGGAGGCACCCACCATAGGACCTAGGCCCTAGGCCCCTCAACCTGTCCGTAGTCAAACAGGCAGGGGTAGTAGCCCTTGGGATTACGCCACCTAGGGGTTACATATATAAGATAGGACTGTTATTTGTAGAGTAAACTTATTTGGACCCAGAGCACTTTACATGACGAGGATAGTATCGTACAATAAATAAGTAAAGACGTTACAATATAAATCCAGTGTAGGGAAGCAGGACAGGATGAAGAGTATGAGTAGGAAGGAAGAGAGTGTAGAGCCATCTCCTGACATTCACCTTGAAGTAGCTTTCACAGGAAATTGTCTAGATTGACAATGAGAGGGAGTTCCTTAGTGCTGGGACTGTGACCTGAGTCAACCACATCAAAAGGCTGCTTGAAGTACTGATCTGTGGTTGTGCTGTGCTTGTTTTTGTTTTACACCCAGCTGTCCACTAGGGGGCATAGCGGAGACCATCCAACTCTGTTCTCTTTTGATTTGAATTTGTTTTCAGAGCAAATGTGTCAAAATGGTCTGGTTGAAATATGAAGTGTTACCCTGGAATTAAATGTACTCACCCCCCACCAAGAAAGACAAATAATCATAGCCAGCCTTTTACTGGTTGTATAAATATATGAGAGAAAGAGAACTGGCATCGCGTCAAGCTGCACAGGGTGTCAGAATGTTACAAAGTTTCACAGGATTGATAACCGTGAACAACAATACTGTGTTTAAGTATTACACAGACCCTTAACAGGTATGACAGTGCCAGACAGAGATGAACTGCTGACAAATGGGTTCTGTTTGTTCGATATAGACCCTCTGCAACCCGTTATTTTGGGGTGGGGAAGGGTCGGGGCAAAGGTATGAAATCTACTCTGCAATGCTTGATTATCGCTGTATGGAAAATATCAATATTTCACTTTTCTATACCACAATGTAACATAATAAATTGCAGCATCCCTATCATGCATGCATTTATTAAACTGAATCTGTAGGGGGGACAGTAATCTTTTTTTTTTTCTTTATTCATTTTTTTTATTTGGGGGAGAGGAGATTTCTGTAATGTTAATGAAGACAAGCATCAGACAGGTCTCCAGTCAACTCCAGAGTTCTAGATGGGTCCTATGTAAAACAGGTAACTGCGTTCAAACACCGAGGGGTCACCCTGGATCCCTCACTAACCTTTACAAAGCACATCGGACAAACTGTCAAGTGTATTAACCAGAACCTGGGAGTCTGCTTTAGATTAAAGAATTTTATGACCTCTGAAGGGTGGCTGGGCATTGTCCAAGACACCCTTCTGCTCCTGGATTGCTGCTCGCTTATTCACACCCAAGCCACCAACTGCAACCTTGCTAGACTCTACACTACCTATAACAGCATCTGTAGGTTTGTCTCGCAGGCCCTTTACAACACTCACCATTGCTCTCTATATCTGGCGCTTGGCTGGCTCTCCCCACAGGCCTGACACGACTACCTTATAGGCACCCTTGTTAGAAAGTCCCTCCAGGAAAAAGAGAATTCCTGCAGGCCCGCCGTGACTGCCTTACATGCACCCTTGTTGAAAAGTCCCTCCAGGATAGGGAGAACCCTTCCCCAATCAAACCTCTTCAGTCTTAGGACTTACACACACAATCTCAGGTCCTCATCTCAACTTCTCCTTGAACTCCCCAGAAAGCAACCTAGATGTGTCATAATAAAGCCTTTTCCCTTGCCACCCCTAGGCTTTGGAATGGATTGCCAGCCTCCTTCCACTTACTAGACATTCCCCCCCCCCCCTTCAGTTAACCCCATCTGTATGCGAGTGCCCTACCTGACCTGGGATAGAGGAAATTCTTGTATCTGGCCTCAGTCCCCAATAACCCACACCCTGTTGTGCCTTATTGCTTAAATAAAGTGATCTGCCATAAAGAATGTCATGGTTTGTGTTGGGGTGAGAAGACTAAAAAAACAATGGGGGGGGGCACTGCTGCCAAGTTCGCCTAGGGGCACTATATACCCTAAGGCCGGCCCTGACAAGGAGCAGGATGTTCTCTTGCCCGACCTAGCCCCGAGTAATCCCCTAGACACAGCGACTCACCATCCCCTCAATGTGGACCGCCAGCTAGAAAAATACCTCAGTATCACTAAGGAGATTCGGAAGTCAGACAGGTTATTCATTCTAACCAAAGGACACAGAGTAGGTCAGGCAGTCTCCAAAGATACTATATCCAGACAGATCAAGCAGACCATTAACGAGGCCTATAGGACAGTGGGGCAGACGCCACCAGTAGGTCTTAAGGCACACTCTACCAGGGCAATAGCAACATCCTGGGCAGAAAGGGGAAATGTTTCCACTCAAGACATTTATTCAACAGCTACCTGGTCATCCATACACACCTTCACTAAGTATTACAGGTTAGACATAATCTGCTGAAAGGATTATCTTTGCCAAGTCACTACTCGAGGCAGGGAACAATCACCATGACATCTGAACTAATCTGCCTTCTCCTTACCCACCCGAGAGTACTCACTCCAATAGTACACTGCTACTAAGGTCCCACTGGTGTTGACTGTGGATTATTTTAAAAGGTACGAAATATAATGGGATTTACTCACCTGGTAACGGTGATTATCTGAGTACCCTTTTTAGTACTCCGCAGGCCCACCCTGGATGGCAGATTACCCTCGGGCTAGGTCAGCAGTATGGGCTACCCTCCTTGTGGGACAGACAGACCCGTAGATGACAAATTTCTTATCCACTTTTAAGGTGACGAGTGAAAATATGTCTCTTGACAAGCGTTTATGCCGAAAAATGTCCTCTGTTACTGTTATATATAAAAAGAAATTTCTACAATAAAGGTGACGGGTAAAAATGAAACCCTGGATACAGTACTCCATCTGTAATACAGAAAAAATGAACGGTTCACAGTCCATAATCACAGGGTCCAGCTCACTAGGGGGCTCATTTCCCGTCGGCCTACCTCAGACTGGACGTAGTTTTGAATAGCATCTTTTCCCTCGATTTTTGTTTTTTTCTCTCACTATATAGCTATGGAAGACTCACACTGGAGATATTCTGATGAGGTCAGAGGGATGTCCTCACCCACCTTTAATTTGATTGAATCATGCATCAACCTATAGGATGGACAAGGAATACCCACTGGTGTTGACTGCTGAGTACTATAAAGGGTACTCTGATAATCGCCTTTACCAGGTAAGTAAATCCCATTTCAGATGCGTACAAATGTCTGGCTGGAGTAAAGTGAGGAGTGCATTTTTAAAAACTGTAGTTTTTTTCTAGATAAGAATTGATCAGATGCCAACAGTAGTGTAGCTACTCACCAGTTTTAAAATATAGTGAGTAAAACAAAAGTGGAATGTGTACAAGTGCTGTAAATCTAGAAAAAATGCTCCTTTTGAATCATTCACCAGTTATGTTATGATGCGCTGTTTGGAGTGTGGCACATTTACAAATGTTGGGTGAGTATTGGTACTCATTTAAAAAAATTTCTGAAGAGTATTTCTTAAAACGAGGCGAGTAAAATAGGTCAGTACTCACCTTATCTGCAGCCTTGCCCCTAACTATACAATAGTTAGGTTTCCTTTTGTCACCCACTCTCTTTCTTCAGTTGCTCACTCTTGAATGCAATTTTATATTAGATAATGGTCAAAAGAAAAGTAGCATCATGATTGGCAGAAAGAGCCTGGCACCTGGGCTGTTATTTCTCAGCAACACCCAGTGAGAAAAAAGTGCCAGCTCGATCATTCGTCACCCCAAACTTGCCAGCCGCCATTTTATTGTCCAGTTACTGAGATAGCAGTCACAATCCGAACCCCACCATACTGCTAAACTAAAATGCCACTGACAGCCTGATACTGCCTCCCGAACTGACTCTGTTCCTCCTCACCACCGGAAAAAAAAAAAAAAAAAACATTCATTTTTAAATGCTTATATTGCCAGCTCGCTCGATCTCTCGTAAGGTTAATGCTCCAGTCTTCCGTGTTCCATTTCCCTTCACTGTCACGCTCCCTGTGAAATCTCTGCTCACTTTTAAACCCATCTACAGACTCGTGCTACACTTCTAAGCCATATCACATGAAAATTGAAGTACCTGTCACAAAAAAATCACCAGTGTACATTTCTCCCATTCTCAGACAACGTTTTTCAATCGGGGTGTGTGTGTGTGAGAGAGAGAGACACGAAGCAGGATGGCAAGATAATTCAAAACAGCATAAAAAAAATAAACAGCAGCAACCTCCTGTGGTGATTCCAGCACTTCACACTATAGGAACTACTTTATAACAAACATTACTTCTACTTAGTTGTTACTTATTTTTTTATATGTAAATATTTTTCTTATATATTTGTAACCCCCCTGCAAATGGGGGTTCCCAAAAGACTTCCAGGAGCTTGCTTGAATGCTCCAAGCCTGGATGGTGTTCGGTGTCTAAGCCATTTATCTGTGAGTGCTTTTAGAGCCTCTGGTACTGTCTCTTTAGGAGCTGTCTGACTGCAGACATAATTAATTTGAAATGGAGCCTGCTGCTGGCAAATCAGAACTTGGACTCTCGTTGTGGAGCCAGCCACCTATGTACTGTATGGCCAATGCTTCTGGGTATTGTAGTTTGGACTTCGAGGCCTTTTTTCCACCAACAGGGGGAGTTTACTGTGAGTGGCAGCAAAACCAGCCAGCTGACTGGGAGGAACTCAAAGGAAATGCCCGGCTCTGTCTACTGGAAAGATCAGATGAGTTGTGACTGTGAAGAGGGAAAGAACTCTGGGCTCCTGCACTGTTGAGTTTTCACACGGGAAGCTTGTGTGGGGCCCTGAAGTTCGGCCTACAACTGTTTGTGAGTGCCAGTGTCGACTGAATCAGAGTTGTAAGGAGAAAGAAGCACCAGAAGTGAGGAAACCAGGCTCACCCTGTAGAACACTGGAAAAATTGCTGAATCGCACTCGGACGGTCAGGAACTGAATCTGCTGCGTGTTCTCATGGGTATTGTGCAGTAATTTCAATCAGGATAGAGAAGCAGTCTGCCTGGTATAGTACTTTCCTTTTACATGTAAATGTGTGTAGTGCTTGTGGGGAATCACATTTCAAATCCTCTGTATAGTGAATAGAGTGCATGAAGCTGGAAGTAAACCCCAGCTTAATCCAGACTACATCCATTTGCTCTGAACTGCAGTGGGGTCCAGTCACAAGGACCTTGTCCACATGGTCTGCTCCTCCTAGCAATCCAGGACAATCTGCCTTCCATTCAGTTTCAGCATTGGATTTGTGAGTACAAATCAGGGTAGCTCCCTGTCATCATCTAATTGCAAGTGTTCTATCTGATTACTTTTCTTTCTTTCTTCATGAACTGAGCCTACCAGCTGGATTACAAAGTGGGTTGTGCATGCATTTTTCATCCTCAGGGCCCCAACCAGCTGCAAATAGGCTAGCCTCTTGTTGCCTGGGTACCCAGTAAGAGTGACATTTGGGACATTTGCGACTCTGAAATATGTGCACAGTACTGTGATTATTAACGTGACTGAATCAATCAACCTGATTTCCCCCTGTCCTTGTTACTATCCCCTAAATAAATCAGATTTGGTTGTTTAGCAAAGTAAAACTGTTTGAACTGTGTGTCTATGTTAAATTACTGTACAGTGGTTATTGTATAACTGCATCTTACTTTACAGGGGGTCTCCAGAGTCAAGTTGACTGAACCAATCCTGGGGGTAAGTGTATATTGCAAGGGTACTGTGATTGATTTGTGTGGGCCACTAGTGGTAAGAAAGGGGGGGTTGCAGTGACCCAGAGGGCTGTGACCAAGTCATATCAGACTGTCTTAACCCCGACCTCTGGGTGGAGACACCCACCATCGGATCCAGGCCCCTTAACCTGTTAGTGGCAAATCAGGCAGGGGTAGTAGCCCTTGGGATAGCGCCATCTAGGGGGTTACATATTCTTCCCCAAAATGCCATCTCTAACCCATTATTTAAGTGTAATAATACCCCCTACAGGGTGGGCATTATGGGCTATATAACGGACCTCCTAGGGGCTATCAGGCCCTCCACCTGCGGCATCGGCCCTCATTACGCCCCTGGGTGGTCCTTTACATCCCAATAATGCCCACCTTGTCAGGTATTATTACTTACTTTGTGCCTCTCTCCACCTAGCCCCTCTCTCCTGCATCTCCATTTACTCACTACTACCCCTTCCTTTACATGCCTTTTCTGGGTCAGTGCCTTCTAAGCCTCAAACTACCCTTTATCATTAGATTCCCCTGTACCATGCTCCTCTTGCTACCTATATATCTTACCTTCCTCCCCTCTTCCTCCCACTACCTGCTCCCCTTCCCATTTCTCCCCATCCCCCTGCCCTTTCCCTCCCCCACTCTCCTCTCATCTCTCCCCCATCTTCCCCAACCCTTCCCTCTACCTTTTTCTCACTCCTTTTCACCTGATCTCACACCTACCCTCTATATCCACCCCGATCTCCTGCACTCTCCCTCTTTAAACCTTGAATTTCTCCAACACTCCTTCCTCCTGCTACCTCCCCACACTTCCTCTCCTCTTCTCCAGTCCATCGGGAGGCAGAAAGTTCACTCCTTTCACCATGTCCTGCTCATCCTCCTCCTCCTGGCTGGTGATGTTGAGTCAAATCCTGCTCCCCCTCCTCTCTCCTCCTCCTCATCTGTACTCAAAGGCCTCAGTATCTACCACCTCAATATCAGAAGCCACCTCCCTAAGATCAACTCACTCAAAGTCTGGATCTCCCTGCACTCTCCCAACATCCTGTGCATTTCTGACTCCTGGCTCTCCTCTAGAGTCCCTGACTCTCACCTCTTTCACCAAGAAAGAGGCATACGTGGTGGTGGCATTGCTTTATATGTTCACCAAACCCTCTCCTGTTCCACCTTCAAGTGAGTCCTCCCTGCCACTCATGAACTCCTGCTAGTAAAACTATCCCTCCTTTACACCCTTCCCATCTTTTTAAGTGTCCTTTATGCCTCCCCCAAAATTCTCCCTGCCACTGATGAACTCCTGTTAGTAAAACTATCCCTCCCTTCCCATCTTTGTAGGTGTCCTGTATGCCTCTCCCCAAATCTCTCACTCCCCCCTCCTCACCTGTCTCTTTCTCTTCTCATCTCCATCTCCTAATCTGGTGGGCTCATCCTCCTTGGCGACTTCAATGTCAACTGACTCTCTTTTGCCAAGAGGCCCCTCCCACACTCTATCAAGTCCCTGAATCTGACACAGTTAATCATTGAACCCACCACACTCAACCCTCGCTCATCTAACCGCTCCCTCCTGGACTGGGTGTTATCCTACTACCCCCATCGCATCTTGGCTGCAGGCATGCTCTCTGATGCTCTCAGTGACCACTGCTTTGCCTACTGTATAGGACTGATCCCCCCAGTCCACCCCTGCGTACATATGGCACAGACCTCTCAGGTCACTCAACACAGATGCCCTAATTCTGGACCTGGCCTCCTCAGATTGATCCCCTGTTTACTCCACACATCATATTGACTTAGCCCTGTCTTCTTTTACCTCCATCTTATCCAACACCTGGAACACTCATGCCACACTCCACAAGACCCATGTGAAATGCACCCACCATCCCTGGGTTACGCCTGACCTAACAGACATGCAATCACAGGACGTTGCATGGGCTTGTTTCAAGGCCTCCCACTCTTCGTCCGACCACCAACTTTATAGGTCACTACTGAATGCCTATACTAAGGCAATTCATGCTACCAAGGCCCATCATTTCAAGTCCAACCATCAGTTCAACCTTAATTTCCCATCTAAATTCTGAAGAGTGATCCACTCTTTGCTCAACCTCCTGGCTCAGCAAGCCTCCCTCCCCCACCCTCCCAGTTGATAGGTCACTGGTCTCTGATCATCTCATTGTCACTACCTTTTTTAACAACTTCTTCACCACATGTGCTCTATCCTGACCATCTGCCTCAGCCACTCCACTTCCTCCATCACCCAACACTGCTGATGGTTTCAGCTTCCACCCATCTCATCCCAGGAGGTTTTCCATGCCTTCCTATCCCTTAACCCCTGCAAACATAGCCCTAAAGGACTAGACCCCAAACCTCTCTACATATCCACTACAGGCATCATCCATCCTCTCACTCACCTACTGAACCTCTCCTTCTCCCTCTGTACCATCCCTCATGCCTGGAAAGTTGCCAAAGTACTACCTCTACACAAAGGAGGTGACCCCTCCTCCCCATGTAACTACACGCTGATCTCACTCATTCCTTCCCTTGCAAAACTTCAACAGTCCCTAGTGTATTCCAGACTTGCAAACTTTCTAGACTCTTCATCCTTTCTCTTGCTTTTCCAGTCTGGTTTTAGAAAAAAAAAACACTCCATCATCTCCTTCCTATTGCGCGTCGCTGACTCCACTCTCTCCGGAATGGATCAGGGTCACATCACTGCTGCCCTATTCATTGACCTTGCAAAAGCCTTCAACTCAGTCTCCTACCCCCTCCTTCTGAGTAAATTATCCTCAGCTGGCCTCTCTGCCTCGGCAGTAGCATGGTTCTGCTTCTACCTCATGGGCCGACAACAGTCTATCCATGTTGCCCCCCCTTCACATCCAAGTTGGTGTCCTCCAGGGCTCCATCCTGGGCCCCATACTATTTTCAATATTTCTCAATGATCTCCCCTTCACCTGTGTCTTATCCCATATACATATGTATGCTGATGACATGGTAGTTTACTCAGCAGGTCCCTCCTCTTCTGCAGTTGAAATCTCACTCCAAAGTGACTTCTACAACTGGTATAACTGGTTTCAGGATAACCAACTCAAAGTCGACACCAAAAGACCATGACCATGACCTTTGGCACTGCCCAGAGGCTAGCTAGGCTATCACCTCCCCCAACCTTCTCCACCCTAGATAGCACCCACCTGGAGTCTGTCCCTGCCTTCAAATATCTTGGCATCTGGCTGAACAGCAAACTTGATGTCTTCGTCCACACTGATGCCATTCATGCCAAACTCTGTCCCAAGCTCGGCGTGCTTTACAGAAACAAGGACTGCTTCCCCCCCAATCCACCGAGAACTGTTAACCAAAATTATCCTCCCAATACTCGTTTATGCTGATTTGGTATATAGCTCTGCCCCTTCCTCCTCTCTTGCCAGACTGGATACCCTCTACAATGCCTTCTGTCATGTTGCCTCTAACTCTCCTCCCTACACCCACCATTGCTCCCTATACTCCGCCCTTTCCATCCTCCCTCTACCCCTCCGTTGCCAGTGCCACTGCACCTCTGTCATTGCCAAATACTGGTTTGACTCTCTTTCCTCCTATCTATCTTACCTACTCTCTCCCCTTCCTACTCCCTATGCTCCAGGGACCATGCGCCTTCTCCTTACCTCACCCCCACCCATACTGCAGTCACACTACCTTCTCCTACCAGCTCCCCTCCCTGTGGAACCTCCTCCACTATCATATTCACCTTCACCCTCTCTCTCCTCCCTCTGAAATAACTACACAAGTTCTCTCCTCTTCCTCCTCCCCCATTCCTGTCAACCCTCCTCCTGTTCTCCTCATCTCCCTTTCTCATCGCAACTTCTCCACCCCTCTGTCCCTAGGCTCCTACAACTGCAGCCTCCTAAACCCTGCTCTGTCCCCTTCATGTGTGTGCATTATCTCACTCAACACTAACCCGTCTCCCCATCCTGTTCACCTTTCCCCCTCTCTCCACCCTGTCAAAACATCTACTCAGGCTCTCTCCTCCTCCTCCCTTGTCCCTGTCACCCCATTCCCCAGTTCCTCTTTCACCGCAGTCTTATCAACCCGGTTTTGTACCCTCATATTTTACTGCATGCCTCTCAGTTTATATTCCCTGTATTTCTCTTGCTACATGTTGTTGCTCATTGTATACTGCACTTATTTTTGACATTAATTGCTCTTCTTGATGTTTGTACCTGGCTTTGATCTCATCAGAGGGGATCAGCTGGGAAAAAAGCGAGGGGGTGGTATCTTGATTTACTACAAGAGTCACCTTAATTTGTCTGTGGTGTCTCATCAGCATTCCTCCCTGTCTTCATGTGAGCTGCTTCACTCTGTCCTATTACTTCAGAATACTAAGAAGCTGCACATCATCTGTGCATACAATCCCCCCAAGGGAGGCCTGCCTGGGTTATCCCATCTCCTTGCTACTACTAGGGCTAAGACTGGGGATAATGAGCTAATAATCTTGGGAGATCTTAATTTAAACTGGCGAGGAGGAAATTCTAAGCTGTTTGAACCTCTGCTTGCTAGCCTCTCCTTGTCTCAACTTATTCAGGAGTCCACTAGGTGGTCTACCAATGGTGGTACTAGTTCCCTCCCGGACTGGGTCCTGTCCAATCAGCCAGAGAGGATCTGTTCCGCTGGTACCCTTTGTGACTGTATCTCTGACCACACCCCTGTGTACTGTGTATGGAAGATCTCCTCCCTGAAAATCCCCCACAAAATCATTCAAGTAAGGGATTTTTCCAGATTTGACCTGGGGTCATTTCACGTGGATCTGAGGCTCGTTTACTGGTCTGCAGTGCTTAATGCTTAGGACCCTGCCACTGCTGTTAGTTTCTTAGCACCTTTGGCACTCTGCAGGACAAACATGCCCCCCTTATCAGGTGGAGAGTAAGGGGACTGCCACAAAATGGCTGCATGGGAGTCCCCTAGCCCTCATGAAGTATAGAGACAAGTGTTGGGCCAGCTTGAAGGCCACGATGGATCAGGCCACATTTCAGCAATACAGGAGGCTCAGAAATGAATGCAAAAAAGCAATCAGGACAGCCAAAAGTGAATACTGTAAAATTGCCTTACTCAACTAGATAAGGACCCTAGAAATTTCTGGAGGAACATTAAAAATATAGTTAGTGGTTCCTCCAACTGTGGAGTCTCTGACCTGCTCGTGGGCGGGTCTAATTGTAACAATCCACTAACTATTGTCAATGCATTCAACTCCCACTTCGGACCTGTCGCCTTCACCTCCCTATTCTCTGCTGATGGGATGATAGCCATCTCCAGGCCTCCACCTCCAAGTGGCCCTCACCTCCTGTCTGTTATTTTACTTTAAGGCTGTGACAGCACTGGAGGTGAGACTTCTCTGGTCTCTCCCTTGGCATTCTAGTGTTGGGCCACGGCGGTATGGGACTTAAGCTCCTCCATTTTGGTACCCCTTTTATAGCCTTCCCAGTGGCCCATAGCTTCAATATGTCCCTTGCCTCTGCTGTCATCCCTGACATCTGGAATGTGGTGAAGATTGTCCTGTTCTCAAACAGGGCAACCCTAAGATCCTTGACAATTACCGACTGATAGCCATCGTATCGGCTATCAGTAAACTTCTGGTGAAAGTTGGGTCTGGCAACTCACGGATTATATCCAGATGCATGAGCTACTGTCCTCTACACAGCATGGCTTTCAAAAAGGGCACAGTACATCCTTGGGCCTTGTCACTGTCTCCTCTGGAATCCGGTCTGCCATGGACCAGGGCAAACTAACAGGTGCCATATTCATTGACCTATCCAAGGTTTTCAACCTAGTTGACCATGTCTTACTTTGCTCTCAAATTCAGTCCTTTGGTCTGTCCCCACCTGTCCTGAGTTGGTTCAGTAATTACCTCCAGGGCAGTGAGCAACTTACCAAATTCAGCAAGGTCCTCTTGGGCACCACTCCTGTGTCCCCCAGGGATCAGTCCTGGGACCCCTTCTCTTCTCTTCTCTTCTCTATATTTGTCAACAATCTACCAGCTACTGCTACCAACTGTAGTACTATCCTATATGCAGATGACCTGGTCATCCTCACCCATTCCAGGGGCATTGGGGTCATCAACCATCAAATGAGTGAGGATTTCAGAAATATCCAGTTCTGGGTGATGACTCACAAGTTGGTCCTCAACCTAAAAAAAAACTCAGGCCATGCTTTTTAGGTCCCTGGCCAAGACTACAGCATCCCCTGCCCCTCTGTGTGTTACTGGTATCAGTGGTACTCTTCTTCTAACCTCTGACTCCATTATCAAATACCTTGGGGTGATACTGGATCCCCAACTTGACCTCGGGTGCCATATCCAAAATGTATGCAGAGCTGTCAACGGCAAACTGGGTCTGGCCTACAGAGCAAAGAAAAGTCTTATGTCTGTTGCTTGTCTTGCATTAGCCAGAGGAGTGTTGCTTCCCTATCTTTGCTATGGACTTCTCCTGTTTGCACGCACCTTCAAGGTTCACCTCACTAGATGGAACACAACCTACAATAACATTTGCCACTTTGCACTTGCTGCCCCTCGCCTCACCCACCACAGTGACCTATATTACAAACTCAGGTGGCTGTCCCTGCCCAACCACATGAACTTTGCCCTGTGCTGCTTCATGGGCAAGGTGCTTAGTACTGGCACTCCCCCAAAGCTAGCTGAGCTTCTCAAACCGGCTGTCTCTTCTACTTACTCCCTCAGGTCTCTGAGCCCTGGCATTCTGAAAGTCCCTATCACTCGCACGCAAATGAGGGACAGGGATTTTACTTCATGTGTCCCTAAGCTATAGAACTCCTTTCCCACTCAAGTCTGCTCCTCACTCTCCCACTTGTGCCCCTGGAGCTCCCTGTGGTATCATTTGAAGCTCTCCTCTGCATGTGGGTGTCCTAGACCTCCATAGCTAGTTCCAGTCCCCTGTACATGTCCTTCCTGGCACCCCTCTTGCAGCTCCTGCTGATGTAGCCTGTCTAACTGGACTCTGAGGTGCATATAATGTATTTTTTCTCTGTTTCAGGAGATACTCAGTCTGTGGCTCTGTTTGTGGCTTGAAGTCATGTATACCTTTAAAATTTTACTGTTCTTAGCCTTGGTGTCTATATATATATATATATATATATATATATATATATTCTTGTACATATCTTAACTGTGCTTACTGTCTTCCTGTTATGTTCACATGGTTGTATTTTTACTCTGTATACAGCCTAACTTGTGTCATGCTGTCCTCTGTATGAACAGGATTCTTAGAATGGGAGTGGTGTACAGGCCACCATCTCAGATGGAGGAGTTAGATAGGGAACTAGCGGGACAGATCAGGAGGACCTGTGATAAGGGTAGTATGGTGATTGTGGGGCACTTAAACATGCCAGGAGTGGACTGGAGCACCCCAACAACCAGGAACAGAAGGGAGCAGGTACTGCTAGATGCCTTCCAGGACAGCTTTCTGCTGCAAATGGTCAGTGAACCAACCAGGTTAGGGAATACCCTTGACCTTGTGCTGGCAAATGGGGACTTTGTAAGAGAACTTACAGTGGAGGAACCGCTGTCAGGGAGTAACCACCACTCAGTATGGCTCACATTGGATATGGGCAAGGAAAGAGTGGAATCTGGCACAATAGTGCTGGACTTCAGGAGGGCTGACTTTGGGAGGATGGGGAAGTGGTAAAAGGGTACTTTTCCAGAATTCAACCCAGTATGGACACTAACCAGAGGTGGGAGCTCATAAAGCTGGGGATAGTGGAGGCAACCAAAACCTGCTGCAAAGCCCAGAGCAAGAAGGCTAGGGCTAAGAAACTGATCTGGTTGAGCAAGGAGGTCATGGAAAAGGTAAGGAGAAAAAGAGCTGCCTTTAGAAAGTACAAGAAAACAGGGAGGGGGGAGGACAGGGAGGAGTACTTGACAGAATCGAAGGAGGTGACAAGGGCAGTAAGGGAAGTCAAAGCATCTACGGAACTCAGGCTGGCACAAAGCATTAAGAACAGGGAGAAGGGCTTCTTTAAGTACATCAGGGAGAAAAGGAGCTGTAAGGACCATATAGTAAGGATTAGGAAGGGGGGGTGTTGGGTGGAAGCAGGGTGCGATAAGGCGGAAGCACTAAATGAGTACTTCTGCTCAGTATTTACTAAAGAGAATAGGGGTGACACCCAAGGTGGGAGAAATGGCAGAAGCAGGGAAGAGAGGTGACAGATGGGGAAATCATGAGAGCAGAGTTTGAGAGGGTTTGAAGGCACTGAGAGTGGACAAGGCGCCAGGCCCAGATGGCGCCCACCCCAGGGTACTGAAAGAGTTGGCAGAGGTCCTGCAGGACCTTTGGAGACCTGTTTAATGCTTCACTTACATCTCGGGTGTGTTCTCAGGACTGGAGGATGGCTCATGTGGTGCCCCTCCACAAGAGTGGCCCCAAGGATGAACCGGGAAACTACAGACCAGTGAGCCTCACATCCATTGTGGGAAAGCTAATGGAGACTATCCTGAAGGAGAGACTGTTGGCCCTCCTAGTGGCCAAAGGACTACAGGACAGCAGACAGCATGGCTTCATATGTGGCAGATCCTGCCAAACGAACCTGATCGAGTTCTATGACTGGGTAACTAGGCAACTGGACAAGGGTCATGCAGTCGATGTCCTGTATCTGGACTTCAGTAAGGCATTCGACTCAGTGACACATGGAAGGCTGGGAAGGAAGTTAGTAGGCACAGGGGCGGGTGCAAAGCTGGTGAGATGGGCAGGAAACTGGCTGCAGGGAAGGCAACAGAGGGTAGTGGTGGGTGGGGAGCTCTCACACCCAAGGGCAGTGACGAACGGTGTTCCACAGGGCTCGGTGTTGGGACCAGTGTTGTCTGGGATATTCATTGCAGACATATCATGGGACATCAAGAGCAAGATCAGTCTATTTGCTGATGATACCAAGATAGGCGCGGTGGTGGATGACCTAGGGGGATGGCAGGGGTTGCAGGATGATCTGACAAAGCTTGAAACCTGGTCAGACACCTGGCAACTGGGCTTTAATGCCAAAAAGTGCAAGGTGCTGCAGTTTGGGATGAAGAACCCAAGGAGGAGTTACAGACAGAGGAGGAGAAGGATCTGGGTGTGCTCATTACAGGGTCAATGAACAACTCGGCACAATGTGGTAAGGCAGCTGCAAAGGCCAACAAAATGCTGGTTTGTATTGCAAGGGGTATATCTTCGAGGAGGGAGGAGGTGATTCTGCCACTGTATAGGTCATTAGTTAGACCACACCTGGAGTACTGCATGCAGTACTGGCGTCCGTATCTGAAGAGGGACATTAAGTTACTGGAGGGGGTGCAGCACAGAGCGACAAAGATGATCAAGGGGCTGGGGGACTTATCATACGAGAGGAGGTTGAAGGAGTTGAACTTGTACTCACTGGAGGAGAGGAGAGACAGGGGTGACATGATTGAAACCTTTAAATACATGAAAGGAATAAACAAGACAGGTACAGAGGGGCTGTTCAAAGTAAGGGAGGGGAGGGACACCAGGGGCCATGATATGAGACTGGAGCAAGGAAGGTTCAGGAGGGAGATGAGGAGACACTTTTTTACAGAGAGGGTGGTGGCTGGGTGGAATGCGTTATCTGCTGAAGTGGTATGTAGTAGAACAGTGGACTGCTTCAAATGAGGATGGGACAGGACAAGGGGGAGGGTTAATGAAGTGGAAGGGAAGGGCAACTGCAGAATAAGGGGTGCTAGCTGCACATTCGAGCAGGCTTGATAGACCTCTAGGCCTTTATCTGCTGGCAAATTTCATATGTTCGTATGTTCGTAACCTGTATCTCCCTGAATCTGTATCTCATTGTACTCTCCTAGGTCGTACCTGAAAATAGGCATATAACTTGTTTAGTGTACGTACCTGGTCAACAAAAGCTAAATAAATAAATATGCCTATTCTCTCTCCCCTCCCCCAGGTCACACCTGGAAATGAGTCTCTGCTCAGTTGTGACTTTCCCACTTATCAAACTTTTACATAAATAAATAGTTTACACTGGGCTAAGAATGATTAAAGATACATGGTAGGTGTTTCTGTGGCTCTGGTAAAAAAAGGTATACATTTACGAATAAAAATGGACTGATCAGTAGAATTGCAGCCAACAGTATCTGCACTGACACTGTCTTTTAGACATTGTCTAAACAGTTTGGTGTTGATTACATTTACTCCCTCTTAATAGGAACTGGACTAGTTTTCTTTCTACGTTGTAATGAAAGTAATATTGCACCCTATTTACTAATTATTACATTTACAGTTTATAAGGCTGCTGTCCGTATTGAATGCAGTTTTCTTTTCTGTTTGTTTGTGCCATATAGTAACACAATTTTTATGAAAATACAAAAATAAAGAATACAAAACATTAGCATGGCCAAGTAATCAAATATAAGTTTTAGGAATACAAATACAACCTGAATATATTTTAAGAAACTTATTTTTTTTCACTTTCAAAAACAAAAAAAAACAGAGACATGCTGGGTAGTTATAATTTACAGCTATTATAAGAGGTCGCATAATTCTGTTTGAGAATTGAACTGATTCTGCGAAGTCTTTGGTTATATTACTGTAACCCCCCCTTGGGAGTAGAGCCTAAGACTGGGTACAGTTCGTGCCCCAGTAGGTGATTAGTGGGGACAGTCAGCCTGGTAAGCTAAGGGTTAACTCTGCACCACCTCATGGAACCTGCTGCTGAATGGGAGGTCGCCATGGGTGGGCTGGATGTAAGTGTGGGTACATAGGTGAAGGAGGGGAGACTGAGGAGGGAGAGGACTGGAGTGGGGGTGACTGTCTGTTCCAGTGAACTGGAGGTTTTTTAGACTGCAGAGAGGAAAGAGAGAGAGAGAGAGCCTGTGGGAGGACATGGAGGAGGCTGAAGTTTCGAGCTCCATGTGTGACCTCAGGATATACACCCAGTTGGACTGGTGCAAGGAGCCCCATTGGGACTGCAGCCTGAATGAGAGGCATGAGGTGAAGCCAAGTATAGAGGCTCCGAGCAGGGTTTCACCAGGAGCTTCCAGCCTTGAAGACCCACAGAGAGTGAGAGTAAGAGTAGACCGAGGAGGGATGAAGTGCCGCTTGCCACAGTTTGCAGACATGTCACCAGTAAGTTGTGGGGACAGTCACCCAAGGGAAGATACATGAAGCCAACATGAGAGTTGGAAGGGAGCTAGTGGCCATAATTTGAGAGGCCAGTCTGTTCCATGTGGAGAACTCACTCTGTGCCAGCCAAGCTGGGACTTAGGATGGAGGTGGCCACCCCAAGGTGAAAGGCCAGCCTGTTCCTTGGGAAGATATGCCAATGCGTAAAGGAAAAACAGGAAAGGTGGGGCCACATCAGCCCAAGGTGTATGTGGGGATTAAAACTGCCTACATTCGGCTGGCCTGGTGGCACTGAGGGTTGAAGCATGGGACATCACAGCTCACCCTACGCCGGTGACCCGTGTTCAGTAGCAAGCATGGGTCACTGGGAGTCAGCATGGGAAGGAGAGGATCTGAGCATCTGATGACTTCTCTCGTCTCCCGGTGATGGGTGGGTATGTCATCCCACTCCTTGGCTGCCTCCCAGTGGAGGATGGGGGGTGGTGCCAGAGCTAGGGAGACAAGTAGTGTGGCTTCGTGATGTGCGGACACCTCCATGTATGCGTGTTCATGGCCGTGAGGGGGAGGGAACAAGCAAAGAGTGGAAACACAGCTGCCTGCTCTATGGAAGCCCCTCCAGTACTCCAGCACCGCTGCCTCAGGAACTCCTAGGCCCACTCTGGATATGTACTCTGGAGTGGGGGGAGGAGGACGGCCCTTCTCCCTTCTGCCCCACCTTGGGGCATAATCCATGCAGGATACAGGGCATGGGGGATACCGGGGGTGAGGCAGCAACCAGGGACTGGAGGAGGACAGATGCTTGTCAGCAGGCCGAGGAGGATAAACACTTCAAAAAAAAAGCTGCTTTAAATTTGGGGATGTCCGATTCACACCCCATAGGAAATCTGTAAACTGTTTACTCAAGGGATTTGGGGATTATAATCTCAGATGACCTAAAAGTGGGCATGCAGAGTACAAAGGCTATAGGGAGGGCCAGTGGCATGTTGGGGTGCATAGGAAGGGGGTTTCACCAGCAGAAGGAGGGAAGTGGTGATACCACTATACAAAACACTGGTGAGGCCTCACCTGGATTACTGTGTGAAGTTCTGGAGGTTGCATCTTCATAGGGATGTAAACAGGGTGGAGGCAGTTCAGAGAAGGGTGACTAAGTTGGTGCAGGGCTTGCAACAGGAGACCTATGAGGAGAGATTAAAATACCTCAATATATATATATATTACAGGGAGGAACAGGGTGCAGGAAAACACTATTTTTAAGCGAAAAAGATGTTCCAGGACTAGAGGGCATGGGATGAAGTTGGAGGGAGGACGATTCAGAGGAAACATGAGAAAGAATTTCTTCACAGAACAGGTGGTGGACAAGTGGAACACCCTGCCAGAGGAAGTAGTGGGGGCTGAAACAATCACGGGATTCAAGAATGCATGGGATAGACATAAAGGAATTCTGGAGGTCAGGGGTAAGGGGCAACAGACTTCTAGGAAAACATAACTTACAAGCTCAAATGGGCAGACTGGGTGGGCCATAGGCCCTTATCTGCCGACACTGTCTATGTATCTATGTATCTATGTATCTATGTATACACTGGAAGAGAGGAGGCAACAGAGAGATATGATAGAAACCTTTAAGTATCTTAAGGGCACAAACAAGGTGCAAGTGGAAGACATTTTTTTGATACAGGAGAGGTACAAGAACAAGGGGCATGACATGAGATTGGGGGGGCAGGATAAGGGGTAATGTGAGGAAGTTCTTTTTTACTGAAAGGGTGGTGGATGCATGGAAAAGCCTGCCAAAGGAAGTGGTAGGACCGAGCACAGTGGTGGAACTCAAACATGCATGGGGATAGGCATAAGGGAACCCTAGAGGTGGGAAGGAGAAGCTAAAACCAATGACCAAGTAAGGTTAGCAGCCACTGATACAGGTAGGATATATGGGCAGACGAGATGAGCCTAGCAGTCCTTATCTGCTGTCAGTTTCTATGTTTCTATGTGAACTGTTTGCTCATGTGAACTGTTTGCAATGTGAAAAATGGGATCATAGTGGTCCAGGACATGTGCTTCCTACCTCAACCCAACTATTTTCTGCTCCATGGAGTGTTCATTAATTTTGTTATTAAATGGGATCCCCATGGTTTGTTCTATAAAGTTGTGGTCTCCAGTTATTTCATTAACTGTTATTGTGGCTAACTTTGATTGCCTTTCAGCCCAGCACCTGAAAAGCCTTGCACCCCGGTGTGACAGAAAGACATGCTAACACAAGCCATTTCTGGAATACTATCTGCTGTGGTCCCCACCTCCTCAAGGACAATTACAATCATACCCCTAGATATCAGGGAGAGGGTGGGCAACATTACAATTTAAATAAGAGACTGCATAAACTAAAAAGGCTAACTAAAAATAAAATAGAGAGTCCCATCTTCCAATCTAATCTTCACATTTCACTCTAACACTGTTTAAAATTATCTAGACTTCTCTAAAGGGCTCAAGTGGATTCATCATAAAATGAGGCTAAACTGACAACTGAAAATGCTTTTCACAGTTTTACTGTAGAATTTATACAATAAGTAGTTTAAATAATGGAGCTCATAATTTGATTAAAACATGTTTATATTTTATCCAGGATATGATCCATGCTATAATCTCAGACAGGACACAAAGACCGCGCATGCCCGAACTCAGAGCTGCAAATTTCATTAACAGAATTAAATAGCCTAGGCCGCTCCATTTTCGACGGGGTTTGTTTCTAGAGGTAGAGCTCAGCCAACACCACCAGGCACAATGTTTCTTTTCACTTTGTGAAAACGTGTCCGGATCGTCACAAAGCGGTGTTCCACACACAACAGGATGATAACCAAGCTCACCCACTAGCCCACAAGGTCACGCTCGGTCTTCCGGTGCGGCAGCACTGTCAGAATGGCACTTCCAGGGTAGCACTAGCAACCTCCATCAAGGCAACAAATGATTACAATTGCATACAATATGTAAGCTGCAAAATGAAAACAAAATGAAGGTTGTGCTAATCGGGCATTTCTGCAGCCGTAGTAATTGGCACAAGAGTTTATGACAGCCTTCATTTAGCAAATTTAGAATCAGTCCTGCACAGGACTTCAGAACCCCGGCCCCTTTAATTATCTCCCTGGCTAAGAAAGTGTTGCTTATGCAGACTCTGGTCTTTACCTATGGTGCTGTTTTTAGCTGGCACAGATTGTCTCTCCTTTTCCTCTCCTCTCTCCTCTCTCACCACAGCTTTCATGGCAGGGTAAATCAGCTCACACTGCTGGAAGTTCACCCCCAAAACAGCCTTTTATCGAACTTCCAGATGTCTTATCTGCTGTGCCATGGGGACATTGGACTATCTAGCCTACCTGGGCACTGCAAGGCAACACCCTCGTGTACAGAAACCACCACCCAAGCTATGGGCATTGCAGATCCTCCTCATAGAGGCAACCACGCAGGCACTGGTTACCTGCTCCTCCTTGCTGCTTCTTATTTCACACACCTCCATTGCACACAGATGCGTACACAGCAATATATATATATATATATATATATATATAATTAATGGTCTCCGTTTTTCTTGTATTGCGAAAATCAGTAAGAATGCCGTAACACCTGAGTAGGTGTTACGGCATTCACGCCGCCTGCTCCACAACAAAGCCGCCGAGAAACTAAAGATATCACATTCAAACTATCCCTCTCACTTCAACTGCCACTGAAAAAAACACTTACCTCCATCCCAGATAGCCTCCAGCAGCCTCACATCAGCTATAAGTTTTTTTAAAAAATCTTAAGCTGATTCCAAACAGCGACGAAACAGTTCGTTGAAGAGCAAGAAAACCGTAAGCCGCGGCGACTTTTTCGGAGAAAGCGGATCCTTCAATTATATAAAATAAAGTATAGGAAGTGTGTAAAACTCGAATTCTTACACCTAAGCTGTTGGATGGCATTCATAAACCCCGAGGGCTTTGCCTCGGGGTTTATGTGCCATCCAACAACTCGGGTGTGTGTTAAATTCTCGTAACGCACTTCTCCCCATACTTTATCCTATATAAAATATATGTATACACACACACACAAATGCACACACAGACATTTTCACACACTCCTACACACACACACACAAAAATGGAAACACAGTATTACTGACATCAGTACATTCACACAGATCATCAAACACAGATGCATGCACACACCATACAAACACAGCCGCATCTACATACAGACTCAGTTTTTTCCTACCGTAACACTCCACTACTGGTTGAATCTGGGGCCTAATTCTGCAGATCTTTTGGGCCCAATGTTACTGTTTTATTTTTCCACAATAGTAGCTGTTGGGGGGGGTGGGGACTACCTGACCTGATGTCTACATTTCTCCCTCCCAGCAGAAGCCAGAAAAACAGGGATGAGAAGCACATCACTTTGGGTCAGATGGCCCAATCTTAGAGCCCGAGTAGAGCAAGGTAATGTTACTGCATACTTCTGCCCCAGCCTCCTTCACTTTGCCCCTTGGGAGCAGCATACACTTTGGTGTCACTGTTATCTCCTTAACATGTTGCCCCTCAGAAGCAGCATACATTTTGGTGGCACTGGTCTCTTTTCAACCCTCCCAGCTGCCAAATGTCCATGCAAACAAGAAAAATCTGGTGCTACTCACCAGCTGTAGGAAACAAGACACCCACCAACCTGCAGTTGCAATTTGTATTTTATTTCTAAAAGGGTGCACAGCAATGTATATCCAAACAGACACAGTGGGAGGCGTGTTTGCATTGTCCTCTTCTGATTGCAGTGTCCTAACTCTGTTGAGGCCATTATTGTTGCCCTGCCAAATTTTCATCTCTCATCACCCCCACCTGCCCCAAACCAAGCTCTCAAAGAAGAGTAAAAAAACACAAAACTCACAGCACAGTTTCCTATGCCAGTCTAAAAAGTGCCAATCTTCTATCAGATGATTCAATTTGACAAAGGAATATGTGCTGTGTGGTTATGTTTTTAACTCTCCTCGTGGAGTTCAGTTTGGGGGCAGGGCTTGGTGTAATAAACGTATGAATTAAAAAGCATAGAGGACAATGGGTGTAGGACTGTGCATCAAGCTGCCACTTTTATTCACTGCCAAGCTCAGGACAATGCACAACAGAAAGCCCAACATGGAATACACATGAATAAGGTAAACAAATACAACTAACATGGCATCCCAGGACCTCTTGGTAAGGTAAGTGTAACCACCCAGTCCCCTGGGGTTACTAGAATCCTATCAGTATTTGTGTTAGGAAGGTAGCATGCAGCTGGTAGGGAGCTCATTAGGGGCTCCTTACATAATGACATCATTATTTACTCAGCTAGCCTGAGGCAAGAATGATTAGATCATTCAGAACTCTCGCAGCAGCATAAGCCACACTGTGTGGACAGCTGCCCTGGGAAGCTTAGAATGCTCAGTGTCTGTTAGAGTTAGAGCTTGAGTGAGGAGGTGAGAGTGGTAGAAGGATTGCCAGTGGTCTCTGAGGCGAGGGCTCAGGATTTCTCATCCTAGTGGAGTGACATTTCCGGCTTCCACTAAAGTTGTGGAGATCAGTGCTACAGCAGGATTTCCTGATTTCTACTCCCAGTAAAGTGGAAGGAACTGCTTGTTTTCAGTGGACTCAAGGGGCATGCCCCTCAATGTTCAGTAGGGTTTTCAGCTGCCTTGGGTAGGACCTGAAAGAGACTGTTTGATCGGCTACCCAGGAGAGTGCCTTTCTTTTCTTTTTGTTGTTCCATGCCCTGTGGATGGAACAGCCTCTGTGAGTATTGTTCTAGGAGACCAGATCTCCACATTTTTAGGGGGTTCGATAGTCTGGGGTGTGTGTGCTCATAGATAAGGCTGAAGCGCACCTGTCAGTGCCCCTAGTTTCTTCTAAGTGAGTGAAATACTGTTAAACTGTTCACCAAAGTGAGTGCAGTTTTGTTCTTTGGTCACCTCAGTGAGGACCTCTAGCATTTCAGTGGGGAATGGGGGTTTCAGTGGTGTAACCCTGAAGAATGGCACATACTGACGGCTGAGGCCAAGGGCGGAAGGAACGCCATCTAAGTGCTTACAAGGCTGGGCTTCCTGGTTCATAAAAGACAACAGTTTTACCCGAGCAAGGGCCAAGCTGCAGGTTAAGGTGTGTGACTGAGTTTCATTAATGTGCATCTATGTTCGAGAAGAGTTCTTAGTGTGTGGCTTAGATTCACTAAATCAAATCAAATCAAATCAAATCAAATCAGTTTTATTTATAAAAGGCGCCTTTCTGAAACCAAAGCGCCTGTACAATAAAATACATACAATAAATGAATAAATGACACTCACGGGAGGAAGATGTTCCTGTGCGTGGCCAGGTGTCCACAAATGCACTTTGGGGGAATTTGGGAAGAAGATTGCTCTGTTGTTGTTCATGAACTGTACTGCATGCAAGCAGAGTTCATGAATTGTACCTGTCCAGCCTGGACCAACCCTTGGGGGTCCACTTCTGCTTTTACTTTCCATCTGTTGAATAAAGCCATACTGCACAATCCCAGTCACTGTTATGAACATTCTGATTATTGCTTCTGGTTGTGTGGATTTAATGGGGCCACCTCAGCAGGTTAGATCTAGCATATGCCTAGCAGCCTCCACCCAGGACCTGGGTTGTGTCATTTACACAAGGTTCATGTTGTTTTGTTTCTGTACCCCCAACCCTCTCTTCCTCTTGAAAATGAGCTGGGTATCCCTCCTAACACCAAGGGTGGTAACTACCTTTTTGTAAAGTAGAATGGTATGCCAGAATATGGGCACCAGTGTTTCCAGATTTTAATGGGTGGTGTTCTCACTAGTTAAAAAGTGGCCAGGAGGTTACATAAGCTTTACATGTTTATTACAATAAGCGGTTGGAGAGGCATTGTTTCAGCACCCAGCATGGCAGTGGCTAGCTCCAGAAGGCTTACTTTAACACTTGCTGCCCTGCATGGCTAGCCACAGAGTTTAATTTAATTTTTGCTGCCCACTGCACGAAACCTTGGAGGGCATACTTTAGTTTTTGCCGCCCAGTGCAGCAAACCCACAGAGGGCTTACTTTAACTTTAACTTCCCCCACCCAGCGCAGCAAGCCCAGCTTCTTTTGGAGAACTAGTGTCCCTTACACATGCAGTTAGCAAGCAAGAGCTCTGCTGTTTGTGACTGTGTGTGCTGGCAGGCAACTGGCATGAATAAAGTTTGTCTGCCTTTTTTCCTGCTGCCAGTGCCACCACGTTGATATCCCTCAGCAGACAGTGTTAGGTGGAGGCACATACAGAAACAGTCCATCAGGAAATGGGTAAAACATCTATTTCCACTTCCGTTCAACCCCTTACTGTATATTATTTATTCTGACCGCAGTAAGCTTACAGCACTTGACAATGCCAAGCAGATTTAAAATCAGATAGTAGCCATACAGTTATGCATATTCCTATTGACCCCACTTACAAAACCAACTGAAAGGCAAGACTGCAAAAAATACAGGTAGGATTGTATTGTTCTGTGTCCTTTGAACTAGGTCCTTACAAATCACAAGCCTGTCTCAAATCTTTCTTTTTTAGGAAAGATTATTGAGAAGGTTGTGGTGACACAGCTAGAGGCTCATCTGGAGATATATAACATCCACAAGCCATTCCAATCAGGATTTAGGCCTCGTCATAGTACTGAGACTGCACTGGTTAGGGTGGTGTATGATCTCCTCATAGCAAGAGATCAGGGCCTTTGTTTCATCTTGGTCCTTTTGTATCTCTCAGCGGCATTTGACATGGTGTATCACGGGGTTCTGCTTGATCAGCTGAGGAATTATATAGGATTCGCCAGCACTGTTTTGAACTGGTTCGAGTCTTACATCAAAGGAACATCTCAGCAGGTGGCCTTGGGTAATTCCATCTCTGAACTCATGGCATTCACCTGTGGGATACCTCAGGGATCGGTTTTGGCATCTATGTTATTCGCTGTGTACATGCTGCCTTTGGGAGAGATCATAAGGTGGCATGGGGTTGAGTTTCACTGCTACGCAGATGATACTCAACTCTATCTGTCTTGCACCCTGGATCAGGGAAATGTGGGTTCAGAGCTCGGACATTGTCTTCAAGAAATCAATGACTGGATGGCCTCCAGCTGGTTACATCTCAACCCAGGGAAGACAAAGGTGATGGTCGTCGAACCAGGGCAGACTGGGTCGACAATGACAAGTAGTGACTTTTCTTTCTTATCTTTGAATGGTCACAATCTTCGAGCCATGGATGCGATGAAGGATTTGGGTGTCATTCTTTTTTTTCTATATAGATTTTCTATTGGCTCCCCCCCCCCCCAATTTCTCCCTGTCCCTGTGCCCTGGGCATGCGTGTGAGTGTAGAAGCAAGCACATGCCACGCCCCGGGATGCCCTCCAGCTACACTGCCACCCCCTCCCACCTGCGCTATTCACCGGACCTCCACCCAGTGGGAACGGAACTACAGGAGAGTGACAACCACCCTGGGAGAGGAGAGCTGCCTTTCAGCTGCTCAATGCTGCTCCATCCCTCCCCCCTCCTGAGTGGCAGCTCTCCAATGACCTGAGGTCATTCCTGAACCCAGGTCATTGGCATGGCATGAGGTAAGGCATCCAGCACCTCAATCCTCAGCGCCACCAGGCCAGCACATTGGGTGTCATTCTTGACTGCAGGCTGACATTTGAAACACAGGTGTCGGCAGTAGTCAGGAATGTTTTTTATCATCTTTGCTATATCACCTGACTCAAACCGTATTTGGTGCCAGCCGACCTTGAGATGGATGTCCATGCCTTTGTCATCTCCTGTTTGGATTACTGCAATGTTCTTTACTTAGAATTGTCTGGAAGTTTGGTGTGCCAACTTCGGCTGGTCCAGAATGCCACAGCCAGGCTGATGGCGGGAACTCCCCCTAGTTCCCACATCACGCCGATGCTTCGGGCTCTTCACGGGCTGCCAGTCCATTGGCGTATCATCTTCAAGACTCGATTGATAACATTCAAGACCCTATGTGGATTGGGCCCAAGCTACCTAAATGATCTCTTGGTGCCTTATACTCCCCCTCGAGCCCTCTGGTCCACAAATGGGGTCTGCTTACAGTACCTCACTCCCGTTTAAAACAATCTGGGGCATTTGAAGGTGCAGTCCCGTTACTGTGGAATTCCCTCCTGAATATGATTTGCTCCAACCCCACTGTGGATCCCTTTAAACACAGGTTAAAAACATTTATTCACACAGGCCTTCCCTTATTAATTTGAGAACTGAATATGTGTGAACGTATATAGATTCTGGACGTATATATACGTCCACAGTCTTCTAAGGGTTAACTAACTTCTGACATGAACACTTTAGTGATTTTTAGTAAGTTGATGTATTTATTGAATGTTCTTTTAAATGTGTGATGTGTTGCCAGCCTGGTGGTGCTGAGGGCTGAGGCACTGGATGGCTTACCTTGCGCTGCACCATCAACCCTGGTTTCTGAATGGACTTGGGTCATTGGGGTGCCAGCATGGGGGGAGGGACAGAGTAGGATTGAGCATGCCAGAAGACAGCTCTCCTCTCCTGGGGATGGTTGCCCCCCCTTCCCCGTAGTCCAGCTGCCACTGGGTGGAGGTCCGGTGGTTTGTGTAGGCGGTGGGGGTGACATGAAGGGAGGGCACCTTGAGATGCAGCGTGTGCATGCCTCCACATGCACATACATCCAAGGTGGGGGGCTGGGATCAGGGAGAAAATGCCAAAAACACCATAAAATCTATATGGAAAAAAAATTTGTGATTTGCTTTATGAATTGTGAGGCACTCTGAGCCATTGGAAAGGGCACCATATAAAAAAAACTGCCTTGCCTTGTTAAGGTAGGAAAAAGCCACATGGGGGTATAACTGAGGAAAAACTAGAATAACTGTAAATAAAATAACTGTTTTGCTGAAGCAAGACGTCCTTCATCTTAGGAAAGCAGCTTTAAAAGTCAAATCCTGGTGCAGTTAAACAGCACAAAACTAGACCTACAGAAACACGTCTTGGAAGAACAAGAAAACTCACAGGCATAGACATGTTACAGAGGCATTCAACTGTTGCTTGAAGGACCTCCTCATTCTTCTGTCCTGAGGGGTTTCTAGGTAAAAATAGGCACTGGGTGGTTCCAACGAAAGCAAGACCTATAAGCTATAATAACTTGAAACTTTAGTTTGATTTTATCTCTAGTTCTAATTAAACAGTATGACATGATGCAACATACCTGAAACCTGGCTCTCCTCCAAGGTCCCAGACTCCTCAATTTCTCTGGATGGTTGCATCGTCTTTCGTATGGGCAGGCTCTCCAAATGAGGGGGTAGGTGCCTAGTCTACATGAGGAGCAGCATCTGCGGATGAATCATGCCTACAATACAAACACCAAAGAAGTTCAGATACACTCCATTAAACTTTCAATTGGCAAACAAGGTAAAATTCTGTTACTTACAACAGTTTACATACCCCCAGGAAAACAAGGGCCAGGACTCAAGTTATTCACTGAACATGTCAAAAAAGCAAAGCAGGGCTGGGAAGAGGTTATCCTTGGGGACTTTAATCCGAACTAACTGGCTAAGGATACAGTTACCATCAGGGACAAGGTACATGCCCTTTATCTAATGCCGATGGTATATCAAACAACTAGGGCGAACTATCAAACAGGTACTGGCATGCTCATTGATTGGCTCCTAGCTACTTGCCCCGAGCACATAAAAAATATCACCGTCCTGCCAGACACCTTGAGTGACCACTCTGCCATTATCTGCTCTTTGTCTAACAAGTGCCCTATGGCCATGCTACAAACCAGAAAAAAAATGCTCCATGAAGAAAGGGAAACTTGGCCTCTTCAAGAGCTACCCGAGAGATGCAGACTGGGCTCCCCTTGTCACTTGCCCTGACCCTAACCAGGCTCTGGAATACTTTATTACAATCTTCAATAAAGCCTGCAACTTATTCACACCATTCAGAACATCCAAAATAAAAGGGGCATCCAATCCTTGGCTTAACGGACCCTTCTTAGAACTAATGAAGAATAGGGACAACCTTTGGCATGTAGCGAGAGCTACCAGAAGACAGGCAGATTTTACGGCCTACAAGACTGCAAGGAATAAATGCACCTGCTTGATAAGGAATGCTAAGGCCTCCTATTACAGAAAGGAACTTCAAAAGTGCTGGGGGAATGGGAGAGTGTTCTGGGAGAATGAAAAGACACTGACTGGGAAAGAATCCAAAGCTCCACCAGATCTAACTGTCACCCTTGTGGACCCTCTCCAGCAACCCAAAGAGTTAGCTAATGCCTTTAATCTGGCCTTTACAGACCTCAGCTCTGTCTTTCCTACAGAGTTCCTTGTTACTAATCCCAACAGCCGGCCTCCAAACCCAGCTACCACTGCCGACACCACTCAGCCCCCATTCTGCTTCAAAATGATCACAAAGGCAGACACTATTAAATATGTGAAGAATATCCTTGGCAAAACTAGAATGGATAGTGATATGTTTGACATGAAGCTTCTCACCATCACCCTAGAAGAGCTGGCCCACGCACTAATGCAACTATTTAACATATCCCTTAAGTTGAACATATTCCTGGACAGGTGGAAAACCACCCTCATCACCCCCGTCTTTAAAGTGGAGACAGGACCAGCATAAGCAACTACCGCCCCATGTCTATTTTACCCCCCCCTTGAAATCCCTAGAGAGAAATGTGTCAGATCAGCTCACAGATTACCTCAACAAATATAACCTACTCTGCCCTCAGCAGCATGGGTTCTATAAATCCCACAGCACTATTAATGCACTCACCGACTTTACTTCATACCTATATGACTCCTTGGATAGTGGAAAAATAGTTGGGTCAGTCTAACCAAAGCATTTGACACTGTCAATCATCACATCCTGCTCAACAGCCGGGCAGCCCTTGGCCTCTCCACCAATACGTTGTCCTGGTTCTCAAGCTACCTCTCGCACAGGTCACAGTGTGTTAGGATAAAAGGTGTATCCCCTGAACCCTGGAATGTAACTTTGGGTGTCCCACAAGGATCAATTTTAGGGCCTTTACTATTCAGCCTCTTTATCAATTCCCTGCCAAGCACGAACCCTGCTAAGATGCAGCTTCTGAGGGGAGCTCAGTCTGTGTCTCTCAAGTAGCTCTTGAACAGGCCAAGTTGCTCTTTCTTCTGATGCTGCTGTAAATCTTATGCTAATGATCTTGGCAAAGTCGCTGATTGAACAGACAATGCAGTGATCGCCGTACCAGAAACACACCTCCACGAAATAACAGCTACCCTTCAAAGTAGATTTACCAAACTGGTGTCATGGTGTGCTCAAAACAAACTCCTCTTGAATTACAGAAAAACAAAAGCGACGTAATCAAACAGGTTACTACATTTAGATACTTGGGATTAATCCTAGACAACACCCTTTCTTTCAACACCCATATTGACCATGTCATAAAAACAGCCAACATCAGACTCAGACTCCTTTACCGACACAGCAATGCTATAACCACTGAGGCCCTCAGCCTTGTCACCAGATGCTCAATACTGTCCATCGTTGGCTATGGACTATCTATAGTGTGGCCACTGAAACTGCTCTCAGAAGGGTTAAACTCCTGCTCAAAAAAGCCTGTCGACTTGTTCTAGGAGCTGTTCGGTATTCCCACTCTTGCAGTCTCTACTCTGCAACTGGCTGGCTCCCATTACCTCTAAGGTCCCAGTACCAGGCACATATCATAGGAAAAAAAAGCCCACCTAGGACTGGTCCCAGAATCAACTTCAAAGCTTTTCCAACGTAACCCCAACACTAAAACAACCCAAAACTCTGCTAGAGGGGTACTGCATGTACCTTACAAACTAACCTACTTCACCCAGAGGTCCCTCTCCTATCAAGGCCCTCTCTGGATGAACAACCTACCCCCTCCCTTTTTCACCGCAAGAAACTCAGCCAATTCAAAAAGAACTCCATCGCCTCCTGGTAGAATCCCAAGAGTGCAACTGCTGTGCACAGTGATGGAGTTTCATCCCCTGCCCTAGACTTCCAACCCTCACCCCCACCTTCTTACCCCTCTCGCCCCATGAGTCCTCACCCCCTTCCCTCCTCTTGGTTTACACTTCCCCTAGGCTGCCCCCATGCATACAACACTTATCAGTGTGTTCTCCCTCATCACCATACCCCCTTCTCCTATCCTCTAATAACATTATACAATATGCGTCCTCTGTACCCATGCCAATATTCTCCATACTTCCTCCCTCCTCCCCTTTTCTTTGACAAAGCCAATTTTGGCTGCCAACTACAAGCAACCTGCACTTAGTAACTAGACCTATAGACTAGCAATATTTCTGTAATAAAAGTATTTGTATTTGAGGTTATACTCCACATTTATCTTGCTTGTAAAATAGTCTTGTCACTTGGCTATTGTACGTTCTCGTCATATGATGTAAATTGTACTGTTTTGTCTGCTCTTCCACTCACTTGGAGCCTTTGTAAAAGAGCCAGTTTGACTCAAAGGTTGTAATTCCGAAACTGAAATAAATAAAAATAAATAAATAAATAAATAATACCTTTCTTGACAGGCAGCACATTGTTTCAACTTTTTAGCTCCACCCACTGCTGGGATTACATGTTATGACTTTCTGAAGTAATTTATGGGAGCAGCCACCAGTCTATAAACAGAGCGCCTGCTTCCTCCATCCTATGTAAATAGTACTGTTGTGTGAGTTATTGGGACTCACTTAATAGCTATGGGGGTTCTCTCTATAAACTACCTCCCCCCAATAAAAGTACATCTAGCCAACACATGGCTGTCAGGTGTTATGTGACCCTCCACCATGGGAGAGGGCTAGCCAGGGTTGTTCTTGTAGTATTTTTTTTAACTCAGCTTTTTTGAGCAACAGCTGGAAATACAAGCATAACAATTCCATAGTATAGACAAATCAGTTAATATTAAATGCTCTAGTACAGAGATTGAACAAGCATCTGTTAAGTACACCTGAGGCATTACATCTTCAGTTCATAGCACTTCCAGGATCAAGTGTCCACTGTTCTGAGCTGCCAATGTCTGTATTTATAGTGTTGCTCTGGTCTCATGCCATAACATTTCAATCAGGAGGGAGCAGTCTTAGACCTGGTACTCTCAAATGGGGACGGAGAAAGAATCTCAGATTTAGAAGTGGGTAGCTATCTGGGAACAAGCGACCACCAAACAGTGTGGTTCACAATAAACACAGCCATACAATCAAGCCATACAAAAGCAAGAGTATTGGACTTTAGGAAGGCTGACTTTGGGAAAATGAGAAGTGCCTCAGAAAAGCACTAGCAAACAGGCAGAAGGAGGGTGGAGGAACAATGGGGAGTAATCAAAACAGCCATCACAGAGGCAACAAGCCTTTGTGTAAAGCAAATCAGTAAAACACAACAAAGGAAAAAACCGCTATGGTTCTCAAAAGAGGTGGCAGGGAAGGTTAAGGAGAAAAGGACAGCATTCAGGAAATATAAGGAAACACAGAAGGAGCAGGACAGAGAACTTTATCAGTTAAAGCAGAAAGAGACTGGGAAGGCAGTCACAATAGCAAAGGCCCAAACTGAGGAAAGGATAGCCAGTTCTATTAAGAAGGGGGATAAGACCTTTTATAGGTACATTAGGGAGCGAAGAAAGACTAACAGAGGGATACTGAGGCTTAATAAAGGGGAAGGAATGTGGGTAGAGGGTGACAGTGAAAAAGCAGGGATACTGAACGAATATTTCTGCTCAGTATTCACAAAGGAAGAGGAAGGGGAGGTACCTAAACCAAACAAGAGAAATACTCTAAAGACGGGGGTCAATACCAGTCCATTTACAGAAGAAAGGGTTCTGAAAGAACTAATAAAATTGAAGGTGGACAAAGCAATGGGGCCAGATGGGATTCATCAAAGAATTCTAAAAGAACTAAGGGTAGAACTAGTGACATGGGAGGATGGGGTGGTACCCGAGGACTGGAGGAGGGCAGATGTGATTCCTCTTCACAAAAGTGGGAGCAGGACAGAGGCAGGAAACTACAGACCAGTTAGTTTGAGCTCAGTGGTAGGGAAAATGACGGAATCACTTCTGAAGGAAAGAATTGTTGAGTACCTAGAGGACAGTGGGGCACAGGACCCAAGGCAGCATGGATTCATGATGGGAAGGTCATGTCAGACGAATCTAATAGATTTCTTTGACTGGGTGACCAAAGTAGTAGACCAGGGAGGAGCTGTGGACATGGCCTACCTAGATTTTAGCAAGGCATTCGATACAGTCCCACACAAAAGATTAATACACAAGTTAGCCAGCCTTGGAGAGGGTCCCAAGGTGGTAGCCTGGATAAAAATTGACTAGACAACAGGGCCTTAAAGGTAGTAGTAAATGGAGTCACAGTAAAGAAAGGAAGGTTGCTCTTGAGGTACCGCAGGGTTCAGTACTGGGACGGTCCTTTTTAATGTCTTTATAAGTGACATTGCAGAGGAACTGGAAGGAAAAGTATGTCTCTTTGCAGACGACACAAGGATCTGCAACAGGGTTGATACACAAGATGGAGTGGAAAGGATGAGAAGGGACTTGGCAAGGTTGGAGGAATGGTCAAATGTATGGCAGCTCAGATTCAATGCAAAGAAGTGCAAGGTAATGCACATGGGAAACAAAAACCCAGGGGAAGCATACACAATGGGGGGTGAGATACGGACAACAATGAAAATGGAAAGGGACCTGGGGATAATTATATTAGATGACCTAAAGGTGGGCAAGCAATGTGAGAAGGCAGTAAGGAAGGCTGGGGGGATACTGGGATGCATAGGAAGAGGTAGCAATAGTAGAAAACAGGAAGTTGTTATCCCTCTGTACAGACAGTTGATGAGACCCCATCTGGAGTACTGTGTGCAGTTCTGGAGACCCCACCTCCGCAAAGACATAGACAGAGTGGAGGCTGTCCAGAGGAGGGCAACCAAAATGGTGCAGGGTCTGCACCAGAAGACATACAAAGAAAGACTAAAGGAGCTTAATATGTATACCCTTGAGGAAAGACGGGAGAGAGGGGACATGATATAAACTTTCAAGTACATCAAGGGAATCAACAAAGTCCAAGAGGGTAGCATCTTTCAGAAAAAGAGATGTGCAAGAACAAGGGGGCACAATTTGAAGATAGAGGAGGGACGGCTCAGAGGTAATGTGAGGAAGTATTTTTTCACAGAGAGGGTTGTGGATGCATGGAACAGCCTCCCTGAGGAGGTCGTGGAGTCAAGAACAGTGGGGGAATTCAAGAATGCATGGGACAGGCATAAGGCAGTCCTACTGGGGGGTAGGAGGAAGTAAGCTGTTGGTTAACTAGGATCTGCAGTTTATCTGTTAGGTAGGAAAATGGGCAGACTGGGTGGGCCAAGCGGTCCTTATCTGCCGTCAAATTCTATGTTTCTATGTTTCTGTGTTTCTAATCTCCAGCAAGGCTCCAAACGGGAGCCGATCAGGGTGCAGACCATGCCTCCTGCCTTCCAGGGCACCAAGAGGAATCAAGGACCAGTGTGACCAGGAAGAGTTCAGCTACTATAAGAGGACTAGGCCTCCAAATGGCCCCACATGAAGGAAAAACAAAAAAAGGACATCACAGAGGAGTATGCCCACTGGAGTCAGCCCAATGAGGCAGCCAGCAACTGGACACTCTGCACATCAGCAGTAAGTGAGTAAGGGAGTAGAACAGGTGTCTGGCGTCAACAGGTGTCCGCAGAAGGAAACAAGAAGCCAGGAGGTTCTACCTGACAACTGTGAAATGATTTCTGTTAAACTCTTCTTGTAGCTCACACACTGCAAGGGAGTGAGGAGAGTTAGGGTTGCACAACAATTTGGCAATAGGTGAACACCGTTTCTAGGGTGGGGGGTATAAAAGGGCTTAAAGAAAGCAAAACAAAACAAGCAGAGTAGAAATTAGATATGTTGGGAGTGGTGCAGTGCAGCGGCTGTGGGGCAGCAATTTTCAGGGAGACTTTCTGAAGCCTGCAGTGCTGCCCCGTCTGTGTTCACCCTTCTGGGCTGAGAGAGAAGATTTCTAGACTCCAGGCTGAGTTAGCTAGTATTCAGGGGGCCTCCTCCCCCACCAAGGGACCACCAAGTCTGCCACCACTACCTCAAAGGATGCCAAGGAGGAGGAGCAACTGGACTATGGTGGGCTCAGGAAGGGTGAGGGTGGTGTGTCAGAGGCACATTCCCTATATGGTACCACTGCACAATTTCTACATCGATCTGGCAGGGTAGGACTGTCCCATGGAGGCACCTGTAGTAGTGGCCAGGGAGGATGTCAGGTCCTCCATAGTGGAGACACCAAGGAGGGTGTGGAAGAGGACCTCAGAGGAGGAGGAGGAAGTAAGTCCTGGTGGGGGACTCCACTGTGAGGGGGGATAGATCTGGGGACAGGAAGAGAGGGGGAGAGGGAGGTTAGGTGCCTACCTGGCACCTTGGCTCATAGGGATGCTAAGCAGATCCTGAGGATTGCTAGGGCAGCAGGACAAGAGGGACAGCTGGATGTCATTGTCCACCAAGGGACTAATGACCTAGCTAAGGATGAGGCTAGGATAGTGCAGGAGGAGTTCACGGAGTTGGGGAGACTGAGGTCTTAGGCAGGTAGCATGCTCAGTGGCCTTTTCTGAGGTGCTGCCTATCTACATCGAGGGGGAGGATGGGATACTCCATAGCAAGAGCTTCAACTCATGGTTAAAAGAGTGGTGCAGAGAGGAGGGGTTTGGCTACACTGGGGACTGGGGTCCCACCTGGAGGGATAAGGGCCTATACAGGGGAGAAGGTCTGCAGTCTTCCAGGAGGGGAACCACAGTCCTCAGTGAATGGTTTAAATGTTACACTGGCAAGCATTTAAAAATGTGGCCTAGCTGAGGTGGGTGTTGGAAGGAAGCAGGGAGACATAAACTGTCCTCACTCACAAGCTGAATTAGTCACTAGGGAAATGGGAAATTCACCCCTCGCAGTCCAGAGCAGCGGGGCCCACAGCTAGGCCATGGATAACTGGCCTTACCCGGCCAGCCACCCACAGGCTGGCTGCGGAAGTGCACTCAGATGCACAACAGCCAGGCAGCCCTGGTGGACTAGAGGTACCCCATCTCATCCCCGATCAATCCTATTCCATCCCTGAAGAGCTCCATAGTGTAGGGCCCCCTGGACCGAATCACACCAGAGGAAACCACGATCCACATCCATAGCATAGAGGACTCCCACCCACCGCCTTGGTACATAGACAACCCCTCTCCCCATACCCGACCTGTTGTGGAGACTGGCACTGCCCTCTACACCCTGCCACAGGCAGCCACCAACTGCACTGGACCCGAGCCAGGGACCTGCACTCCAGAATGACCCAAGTGGTCATACCATACATTGGGGCACTACACAAGCTGCGGACCCACCAGTGTATGCAGCTGTGCGTACGTCCATGGCAAACTGTAAGAGGGAACTGACATACCTCCAATGCATGCCTTGTCGATGTTGCATCTTCCTGCTGTCATACACTCTCCTCCATTCCACTGTGTAACATGCCACCCTCCAGACTGCTGAGGTATCCTGGGTGCCATGGGGTGTGGTATCTTGCAATGCCATTTGTAGTGTACGCCCCAGGCTATGGATAGTGTGTTCATGGTTCCTCAATTGTACAAATAAATGGGAGGTTGGCTGCAACATGCCTGTTCCAGGACCTGTGTGAGTGAGTACAGCATCAGCTTTCACCCACAATGAGCAATGCAACAGCACTGGGACAATGGATCCACATGTGAGTGCCTGAGGTGTATGGCCAGTGGGTGTTATCACCCGCACACAGCTCGTACCTATGCATGACACATTCCAGCGTTCTACTGCTAGTGCTCTGCCACCAGAAAATAAGATACCATTTCTTCTGTGAACTATCCAGGCTAAATATATAGCAATCAGCAGGCATATTCTAGGAAAGTACATTGTAAAAATGTGTAAAAGGAAGACCACATTGAAACTGCCTCGCTGCAGGTCTGCATTGTGCAAATTCATTAGACATAATGGGTAAAAGCATCCCAAAAGCTCTCCACAGCCATATCGGCTCTGACCAGAGTTTGTTCATTCTTTCTGTCGTTTTGCTTTAGATTGCTCACCTCATACTCACCAATGCTTTCTGTACTCAGCCCTTTCTCTCCCATATCTTGATGTTAGGTGCCTTTCCTATTGTGTCTCTTTTTTATCCAAATTCTGGTTCATCGTCTTTCCCTCTTATTTCACATCCCTCCTATCCCTTCCTCTTCCTTCTTCCTCCTACCCTCTCCATAACACTACTTCCCATTCTCTCTCTGTTCCTTCTAGAAAATCTACTGTTGGTCAATCTGCTTTTTCTTACTGCTTTCCTAAACTTTGGTTATCTCTTCCCCTTTCTATTCATTCTGCCTCCGCTCCTTCCTCCCTAAAGTCTCTTCTTTATGACTTTTGTTGCCCTTCCTGCAACTGTCTCTGACCCCTTCCTCTTCTACTCCCTCATGACTTGTTACTGGTATTCTTACTCCTTTTCGCTAGTGGTACCCTATGCATGCTGTTTCACCCCTTTTTCCCTTCTTTACGTAGAGGAGATTGTTACTTTTTCTGATTGCGTTCATTACTAAATTGCCTCTATTATTCAAGATTCTGCTTGTATTTCTATATTGTTGTATCTGATTTCCTGTACTTTTAGTCATTATATTGTTTAGCTATCTCCTTCTCTCCTCTCCCCCAGGACATATCTGGAAAGGATCTGTTATAAGTGAGGTATGGATTTTCTGGTGTAACTTTGAAATACATAAAAACAATTAAAAAGTCCTTTGGTTTTAACTTCAGTGGCATTTTGACTGCAGCATGAAAGGCTGTCATGTTGTGAGTCTGATCATGGGAGATGGGGGAAAACAGCAGTTTAAGGTGCTGTCGGGTGAGAGCCAACTGACTTACAGTATGACCGCATGGGAGGAAGGCAGAACCGGAAATCTTGGTAGTATTTTTTTTGTGTGACCACGAGGCATGAGGCAAAGGTAACCAGTTTCCACAGTAATTCAACCAACTGATTGTGAATGTGAAGCTTTCGGGCAGTAGGGGATTATTTTCCGTTCAGGATAGATACTCTAGCTGCACAGGTATGGGACAGGTGACATGCAGTCACCATGGACTCTCAGGTGCTACAGGACCCCGGCTGGCAGACCTTGGTTCCTTCGCAACACTTCATTCTAGCTGTCAGTGGTGGAAATGAGGGGGACCCTGGGGACCTCAGTTGCAGGAGTGAAATTCAGTCTTGACCAGTTCCAGGAGCAAACTAAGAAAGCACTGTACCTGCTAAAATGTAAGGCATAGAATGGACTGAATAAAGTGTAAAAATGCAACTTGTAATGATAAAACATGCCCCCCAGACCTCTGTCAGGTATGTTCGATCCTACATAAAAGGCTGTGGTTTCCCTCTGTGAATTGTTTCCGTTTCCAGCACTGCTCAGCGTGACTGTCAAATCAGTAGCTCTCTAGTATATGGACACAGTGCTTGCTACAGCACATGAGTTTCATAAATAGCATTCTGATCAGTATTCACCCTGGCACAAACTTCAATAGCTTCCACTTGGGAGGACCCCACCCTGGACACCAACCTTCAACAGGCACCCACAGGTGCATCCGTGCTCCACCCTTATCTGGCTGACTGCAGGGAGTTAGAGTAATTCCATAACACACAGAAACCTGAGTCCAGGATCCCACACACACTCTGTACCTTAATTCCACTGTCATAGGTGCCGGGTTTGTAAAATGTTTGGTGGGGATCAGGGGACAAAGCCCCAGTGGGGGGTCTATGGGAGTGCTGAAAAAACAAATTCCCACGCTCCTTCCATCCCCGCCATGAAAAAAATTAAATATCTTGGCACTGTGTTTTGCTGTTTACCATCATAAACATGTAGAAGAACCATCCTAATATATCTATTGTATGAATCCAACATGTACATTCAACAAGTAACACCTAGGTAAGAGATTTTTAAAAATGGCAAATAGCGGGCATCGTTAGTGACGTCAGTAATTAATTATAAAATAAACTGTAAAAAAACATTTTAACAATATCTGAGAAAACAAAAAATATACTGACCATGAATCTTAGGTAGTCAGAAGTACATTTTTGCTAAAAAAAATAACATTTTTTTGCCAGCTAAAATACTGCTGCTTTAAACACTCCATGCCCCACACTCGACACTCCTCATCTTTCTTTTCTTTTTTTTTCACATGTTCACCACTCGGCCACCTCGCCTCCAGCCAGGGTGACTCCTCATTTTTATGTTGCTTGCACGCACGTGCAAGAAACATAGTGCCATCATCGGAGATTTCGGAGGTGTGTCACCTCCTCCTTCAATTCAGTCAGTGTGCTGGCAGGCGCGGCCCCTGTAAGCCAATGCATTTTGGAGCTGTCTTGACCGCTCAAAAATGCAGTAACTTCAGATTGAAAGTGGGAGCTACGCTTCGAGTGAGCAGCGATAAGCGTGGCTCCCCACAGGCAGGCGTGCGCTTCCTTGCGTACTGTATAACCGGCAGGTGCCCAATCCCCGTCGGCTGAGCTGCGTCTCCCCCAGTTGTAGGTGCCACGCTGGAAGCCCACTAGCGTGGCAATCAATCCTTTAGCCGGCCAGAGGTGCCCCAATCCCGTTAATCCCCGTCGGCTGACGCCCCCAACGTCCTTGTGCCGTGCTGGGGCCACCCCAGGCGTGGCAAACATCCTCGTGGTCTTTTTTTAACCTGAAAGCGAAAGCGGTCCCATGACGCGTCTCAGCCCCCTCCCACAACCCGCACCCACCCTCGCACAGCCTCCCCACCCCTCACCCCATACTTGCCTCTGGACTCCGGTAGCGGCGATCTTGGTGGACTGGGAACACGTCTGCACTCTTCAAAGCCGACCCGCGAACTGAGGAAATGCCGGTAAGCTGTATAATGGGCTAGATAGGGGGCTTCAACTTGTTGCATATCTCAGGCATTTTTGAGAATTTTACGCACCAATTTTCAACATGGGTTTTGGGACCCCTTCTCATGAATGATGTCACTGTCATGGCGTTATTCAGGCCGAAGGGTGATTTGCGCGGTGACTGCGCGGTGACTGCGAATCACCCTTTGGGCGCAGATACCGCCATGACATGACATCGTTCGAAGAATCCCAAAAACCTGTTTGAAATTTGGTGCAAATCAAAATGACTGTTTCTGACGTCGTTGCGCAGTTCCTCGCGAGGCTCGTAAGTTCGTGAAATTTCAATATTTTCACTCCAGATTTTCAACATTGCCATTTTACCACACCTTCTTATGAGTAGTACAGCTGTCATTTTTCACATCTCACCCAAAATGTGTTTCCGCCCATGTAGCGCACAATAGCGCAGTCGGTGTGCGAAATCAATGTACGGGACACATTAAGAAAATCACAGTGACACAGATCATGAGCAGAGGTCTTAAAATGGCTATGTTGAAAATTTGGTGAAAAAATTCCTTAAAATGACTGTTTTACAAGTCTGAGTTGCGCAGTTCCTACGCACGCTTGTAAGTTCGCAAATTTTAAATATTTGCACTCCAGATTTTCAACATTGCCATTTTATCATACCTCCTCATGAGCAGTACAGCTGTCATTTTTCACATCCTGCCCAGAATGTGTTTCTGCCCACGTAGTGCACAATGGCACAGTCGGTGTGCGAACTCAGTGTATAGGACACATTAAGAAAATCACAGTGTCACTGTTCATGAGCAGAGATCTTAAAATGGCTATGTTGAAAATTTTGTGAAAAAATTCCTGCAAATAACTGTTTTACGAGCATGCGTTGTGCAGTTCTTATGCATGCACATAAGTTTGCGAATTTTCAATATTTTCACTCCAGATTTTCAACATTGTCATTTTACCACACCTCCTTATGAGCAGTACAGCTGTCATTTTTCACATCCTGCCCAAAACGTGTTTCCATCCATGTAGCCACAATGGCGCAGTCTGTGTGCAAACTCAATGTATGGGACACATTAAGAAAATCACAGTGACACTGTTCATGAGCAGAGGTCTTAAAATGGCTGTGTTGAAAATTTGGTGCCAAAATTCCTAAAAATGACTGTTTACGAGTGTTCATTGCACAGTTCTATGTACGCTCGTAAGTTTGCGAATTTTCAATATTTTCACTCCAGATTTTCAACATTGTCATTTACCACACCTCCTTATGAGCAGTGCAGCTGTCATTTTTCACATCCTGCCCAAAACGTGTTTCCGCCCATGTAGTGCACAATGGGCGCGATCGGTGTGCGAAATCAATGTATGGGACACATTAAGAAAATCACAGTGACACTGTTCATGAGCAGAGGTCTTAAAATGGCTGTGTTGAAAATTTGGTGAAAAAATTCCTAAAAATGACTGTTTTACGAGTGTGCGTTTTGCAGTTCCTACGCATGCTCGTAAGTTTGCGAATTTTAAATATTTGCACTCCATATTTTCAACATTGCCATTTTACCACACCTCCTCATGAGCAGTACAGCTGTCATTTTTCACATCCTGCCCAAAACGTGTTTCCATCCATGTAGCCACAATGGCGCAGTCTGTGTGCAAACTCAATGTATGGGACACATTAAGAAAATCACAGTGACACTGTTCATGAGCAGAGGTCTTAAAATGGCTGTGTTGAAAATTTGGTGAACAAATTCCTAAAAATGGCTGTTTTACGAGTGTTCATTGCACAGTTCCTATGCACGCTCGTAAGTTTGTGAACTTTCAATATTTTCACTCCACATTTTCAACATTGCCATTTTACCACACCTCCTTATGAGCAGTGCAGCTGTCATTTTTCACATCTTGCCCAAAATGTGTTTCCGCCCATGCAGCGCACAATGGCACAGTTGCTGTGTGAACTCAGTGTATGGGACCCATTAAGAAAATCACAGTGTCACTGTTCATGAGCAGAGATCTTAAAATGGCTATGTTGAAAATTTGGTGAACAAATTCCTAAAAATAACTGTTTTACGAGTGTGCGTTGTGCACTTCCTATGCATGCTCGTAAGTTTGCGAATTTTCAATATTTTCACTCCAGATTTTCAACATTGCCATTTTACCACACCTCCTTATGAGCAGTGCAGCTGTCATTTTTCACATCTTGCCCAAAACGTGTTTCCGCCCATGTAGCGCACAATGGCACAGTTGCTGTGTGAACTCAGTGTATGGGACCCATTAAGAAAATCACAGTGTCACTGTTCATGAGCAGAGATCTTAAAATGGCTATGTTGAAAATTTGGTGAGAACAAATTCCTAAAAATAACTGTTTCTGACGTGCGTTGTGCACTTTCGCGGCTACCGTGAGTTTGCAATTTTCAATATTTTCACTCCAGATTTTCAACATTGCCATTTTACCACACCTCCTTATGAGCAATATAGCTGTCATTTTTCACATCCTGTCCAAAACGTTTGTCCGCCCATGTAGTGCACAATGGCACAGTCGGTGGGTAAAATCAATGTGTGGCACACAGTAAGACAATCACAGTGGTCACGCGCACGGCGCTTAACATGGTAGTCGGATAAACGACAGCTCCCACCCGCCTGTTGGTGATTTATTGATATTCAAGGCTTTATTCTACAAGTTTACCAGGAAAACCGTTACCGTTTCTTTATTTAAGGCATAGTGGTTGGTACGATCCAAAAAATTTCGGAGAACTACAAAGATTTGATTGAAATTTAACTGACAGCATAAACGCTCACTGACAGCTGTCAAAATGTCACCGTCGATCAGCAGGGCCGCTCCAGATGGTAAGAAACAGGCTTGCAATATTCAGGGGGCAACTAATGACCACACAAACAAAACGGACATCCAGCTTATTAAAGAAATACTAGAAGTACTACAGTTGGACATTTATGTCACTAAACAAGCTGTTGAATCCCTCCAGACAGACACAAACAACAATTTGCATAAAGCGGTTCTTTTCGATAATAAGCTCTCTGATTTAACTGATACGGTCATTTTCTTAGAAGACAAAGTAGAGCAACAAAATGACCAGATACAATACTTGCTCAAAAAGATTGATGACTTAGAAAACAGGGGAAGAAGAAATAATCTACGCATTGTGGAATTACCAGAGGGAACAGAAGGCAATGAATTAATCCCCTTTCTACAGCATCTTATTCCGGAGCTACTGCAAACACAATGGCAATGGCCCCTCGAAATTGAGAGGGCACATAGATTGTTAGGAGCCAGACCTACCGCTGGGAACAAACCAAGATCCATTATTGTTAATTTCCTAAGGTATTCTATTAAAGAGGAGATCTTGAGGAGAGCCAGGGAGCATAAGCAGTTATGTTGGAAAGGGGAGAGAATTTTCTTTTTCCAGGACTTTTCATCGGAAATCATAGAAAAAAGAAAACGCTTTTTTGAAGGGAAGAAACAGCTACAGAAACTGGGTTTATCCTATTATTTTTATTATTATCCTATTATTTCAAATACCCTGCTATTTTAGTGGTTCAAATACCAGGCAGCAAACCCTGTCAGTGTGAGTATCTGGAACAACTATGGGATTTATTGGAAGCTTATGATAGCTCACCAAACTTTCAAACTGCCACAACATATTCAAAAAATAATCCTGGCATGCCATCGAATGGCCGTACAGCTTGTCAAGAACCAGTGAATTCTCCTCCACAAGCGCTGCACTCGAATGCTAGCATACAGGAAAGACTTGAGAATCTCCATGCACAAAGTAAACAAGTTTGTGACTGCACTCCTTTGGCTTATGCTGCAATAGTTAAAAAGTCAATTTTATCATCAAAGATACCTTCCATTACGAGGCGCAGCAAACCTTCCACCAGACCTTCTTATGGAATTAGATACGCACTGCCTAACCATGCGCTGACTAAAAACGTCAACGAAGCAGAAGCAGAGACTCACCAAGATTCAAAGATTCAAAGATGACACCTGTTTAAGACAGACACCGAAAAATCCTGCCACTTCTCCACCTATCCCACTCCAAGAGAGAAATATGGACCCTGACTGCTCCATTGAGATGTGTCCATCGTGATTCCTCCTCCACTAGTCTTACATCGCAATGCATACAGGAAATGATTTTGACTTCCTGCTAAGTTTTAAAGTGCCAGTACTCTCCTTCCATGACTGCTTATAGTAAAGCCTCTACACTCAGTTATCATTTAAGGTCAAGATATTTCCAGTTTGTTTATTAAATTTAACTTAATGTTGGTTCCTTTCTCTTTATATTATGCCAAGAGGTGCCACAAAGAACTCGTAATATTCGAGTTCATTTTCTCCCTATGCAAGGCTGCCATCTAGTGGAGACTTCCTTCACTATGATGTAAGTTGCACTTTACCTTTTTATTTTTCTTGGATATTAATATATATTTTTTTCTAACATATATAATGAGCAATGGGGACCTTGTCATGCTTATAACCCCCCCTTTTCTTTTTACATTTTAATGTATTAATAAACATAGCTATGGGGGAAATACTCTTATATTCATTCACCTCAGATAATAATAAGGTGGTAAGCTCATTTTTCTTACATTTTCCTTTTAAATCATTTTTTAATCTTGATACTTTACAGTTACTTGTGTATGGGTCAGACACCTACTACCCAATGGCAGATAGAAATAGGTATGTTGCTGTCATAATAAATTGTATGACATCTGTTGATTTCCAAACAGGCGTGGCAATCTGAATGTTTTGACTACACACACAAATAGTTACTCCATTTTAGTTAGGCTTCACCTACTCTATTTAGGTTAAGGAGTACAGTTAGGACCATAATATTAGACATAAGCCCTTTTTTTTTTCTTCTCTCTCGTTTTTGTTTTTGTCTTCTCTCTTGTCTCGCGTTCTGAACTATTCGGGTTGCTATAGATCAGCACAGTATTGTATAAAAACTGGTGTTCCCTTTTAGTACTCATACCCTAATATTAGCTACTTTGATGACTGTTGGCTAGACACACATTTTGCAAGATGTCTACCTTATCTCAGTCTATTAAAATTGTTTCTTGGAATATACAAGGTTGTAATAATTATATCAAAAGGTCTAAAATTTTAGCTTATTTAAAAAGCTTGAGGACTGACATTGCATTTCTTCAGGAAACACATCTATCTGAAGAAGAAACTGCCAAACTGAAGAGATCTTGGGTTGGCTCAGTCTATGGTAGTTCATTTAATTCCAAAAGTAAAGGGGGTTTGTATTTTATTTCATAAGAATTGAAATGTGGTAATACAATCCACGATTCTTGATGTTGATGGTAGATATATTATTGCAAATGTAAAAATAGAAGATAGACTTCTAACTTTAGTAAATGTCTATGCCCCTAATGCCAACCTAGCTGTGTTCTTTGCTGACCTTGCTGAACAGATATCTAAGAATGCTAATAGGGATTTAATAATAGCAGGGGATATGAATTCGGTCATGGACGTGTTCATTGACAGCACTTATGCAAACCCAGCCAACCGTTATGCTTCCTCTAAAATTTTGAGCAGATTCTGTGAAGAATTCAGCCTAGTTGATTCTTTGAGAATTATGAACCCTAAAGGAAGAGATTATACATTTACATCTAATCGTCATGGCTCACATAGCAGATTGGATTATATTTTTCTCAACAAAGGCTTGTTGCAGGGCCTCTCTAATAGTCATATTGGTAATGCTGTCATATCTGACCATGCCCCTATATCTATTAACCATTTAATTGGACAGCAAGTCCCATTAGAGAGAAATTGGAAGTTTAATTGCAGCTTACTTAACTCATCTGATTTCCTCAATTGGCTACAAAAAGAAATCAAACTATTTTTTGAACTTAATGATAGTGGGGAGGTACCCATCCCTATAGTTTGGGATTCCTTCAAGGCTTACATCAGGGGTCGCATAATTTCCTATTCATCTCATAAAAAGAGATTAAGAGAAGAAAACCTTACCAAACTTGAAAGGACTCTAAAAACTAAAGAAGGGACTTTTATTTCATCAGGGTTTAGCAACCTTAGTTTATATAAAGAAATTATAGATATCAAATATGAAATCAATACAATTCTAAATCACAAAGCAGAATATGCATTGTTTAGACTTAAACAAGCCTACTGGGAGGCAGGGGAGGTACAAAGCAAACTACTAGCCCATAAACTTAGAAAACTATCAGAAGAAACCAAAGTGGCAACAATCAAAAATAAAAAGGGCCTACAAGTGCATAAAACTGATCAAATTCTAGAGGTCTTCAAAGATTACTACTTAAATCTATATAAAAACAAAGGTGTTATGATCCAACCTACCCTAGACCAATTTTTAGTAGACATTAAATTGCCAATGATTACTGAACAAGACAAAAATAAACTGGATAAGCCAATCGCTTTAGAGGAAATACATAAGGCAATACATTCTCTTCCTGATGCTAAAGCACCTGGTCCAGACGGCTTCTCTAGTGAATTTTACAAAGCCACTACACAACTGATTACACCAATTCTACACAGGGTATTTGACAATGCAATAGAACTGGAAGTCTTACCCCCATCTATGAGAGAGGCTACTATTGTGGTACTCCCTAAGAAGGATAGAGATCCCACATCTTGTGGCAACTATAGACCAATATCTCTTATTAATGTAGATTGTAAAATATTAGCAAAAATTATGGCCAACAGATTGAATTCTGTTATACAAAAACTTATTCATCCTGATCAAGTAGGATTTGTGAGTGGGCTCCGAAGTTCAGATCTCTTTCGTAAAATATTACATATTATTCATGAAGCAAGACCAAACAAAAACTCCCCCACCCTTTTGTTCTTGGATGCTGACAAGGCATTTGATAGGATAGAGTGGAGTTATCTAATGAAGATATTGGGAAAATATAATTTAGAAACCTACTTTTGTAACTGGGTGCAGATTCTTTATTCAAAATTATATGCTAGGGTCAAAATTAATGGGATATCTTCAAATAGATTTCAAATTTTAAGAGGCACTCGCCTAGGATGCCCTTTATCACCTCTCTTATTCTTATTGGCCTTAGAACCCCTCCTCATAAAAATCCACTCATCCAGCTTAATTTCTGGTATTAAGATAGGGAAAGAACAGAAAATATCTGCTTATGCAGACGATATACTACTCTCTATATCCAACCCACACTCTTCTATCCCCCAGATTCTACTGGTAGTACAGAAATGTGCCACTTTCTCGGGTTTTAAAATAAACTTTGAGAAATTGGAAGCTCTCCCACTAACAAAAGCATATGATAAATCTATATTTGAATCACATAATATTGCAACTGCAACCCATCACTTAAAATTTCTAGGTATACTCATTTCTCCCAACATCTCCCAAGTCATTTCTATCAACTTTAATTCTATCTTTGAAAGAATGTCTGCAGACTTCACTAGATGGAGCAAAATATTTTCATCATTATGGGGGAAAATACAAGCTTTTAATATGATGTTAGCACCAGTTATATATTACTTTCTTCAACATCTACCCATCAGAATACACAAAACATATTTTACCAAAATTCAAAGCTTGATCAGGAAATTTCTATGGGAAAACAAACCTCCAAGAATTTCCTTGTATAAACTACAACAACCAAAAATGAAAGGTGGCTTTGGCCTACCTAATTTTAAATTGAGACATGATGCTTTTATTGAGGCACAATGTATCAAAGCACTTTGGCTAAACAAGAATCAGGATATCCCAGGATGGGTATCAGTGGAGAAAAAATTATTGAAAGGAAACCATCCTAGGATTGCCCTCTTTTCTAACTCGTCAAAGATGTGTTCATCCAACCCTATTCTGTGTCAGGTATACAATTCATGGAAAATAGTAGCCTCCTCATTAAATTGGTCTCCGAATTTATCCCTACACTGCCCAATGTGGGGAAACCCTTTGATTAAAATTGATGGAAAATGTATAATATGGAAAAGTTGGGAAAAAGCAGGTATTTTATTTTTAGAAGACATATGGGATCAAAGTACATCTTCACTAATGTCTTTTACACAAATCTCATCAAAATTCAAGCTCCCCAGAACGGAATTTCATAAATATTTACAATTGAGGGACACAATAAATATAACATTCTCCCCAGGCTTACAACCCCATTTTCTAGATAAAATCTGCACTACAAACAGTGGTCATAAAAAATTACACTCCCTAATGCTTGAATCACTGCCTGACCGAAAGTTATCACTTTTAGCTAGTTGGCAAAAAGAACTGCAAACCTTCATCTCACCTGAGGAATGGCAAAACATGTGGAAAATTATTCTAAAAGCATGTAGGAAAACCAACGGTAGACTCACACAATATAAAATAACTCATCAATGGTATTATACACCAAGTAAAATGGTTAGGCTGGGTTTAGCTTCTACAGACACTTGCTGGAGATGTGTAAAAGGTAAGGGCACACTTTCCCACATTTTATGGTTCTTTCCAAATATTACCATATTTTGGAACAAGGTACTCTCAATCTGTAGTAAAATTATTGGTCACACATTTACTTGTTCAGCAAAGTTTGCAATTCTTGGCATTTGTTCTGAATTTACTAATTTGACTGAATACCAGCAATTATGGTTGATTGCTGCTTTCATTACAGCAAAGAATGTTATTCTCAGATATTGGACCAGTCAGACATCGCCTTCAATCAAAGAATGGCTGTTTGACCTATCTACAAGGGCTAGTTATGAAAGAGTTGCTTATGTAAATATGAATCATATTGATACATTTTTAGAAATTTGGGATCCTTTTATGAAATGTCCATTAAACTGCATGAATAGATAATATTATATATTTTCTTTCATCTTCATAATCGTACTTTGTTAAAATAAGGGAACATCACATATCACTTTAATTTTCATAAAATTGGATATGTATTGAATAATATATAAAACTCTCAGATCTCTATTTAGATCATTCTCCTTCATCCTTCCCTTTATTTTTTCTCTTTCCGTGTTTCTCTTCCTTCCCCCTTTCTCCTTCCTCTTTCTTATTCTTGTTTTTTCCCCCTCTCTCTCTTCATTTTTCATTTTCTCATATTTGTTTGTCATATGCATTACAATGTATTAGTTATGGATAAAGAATAGTTACATTGTACGCTGTGAGATTGTATTTACAGTTGTTTATTTATATGTAAAATTTGTATTTGGAAATACCAATAAACTTTGAATTACAAAAAAAAGACAATCACAGTGACACTGTTCATTAGCAGAGGTTTTAAAATGCCAATGTTGACAATTTGGTGAAAAAATTCCTAACAATGACTGTTTTACCAGCGTGCATTGCACACTTCCCACACATGCTCGTAGGTTTGCGAATTTTCAATATTTCCACTCCAGATTTTCAACATTGCCATTTTACTACACTTCCTTATGAGCAGTACAGCTGTCATTTTTCACATCCTGCCCAAAACGTGTTTCCGCCTATGTAGCGCACAATGGGGGTAACAAAAAGGTCATGCTGAAAATTTATTGTGCAAATACCAGCAATCACACAGGGCATTAGGGTAAAGCACCATACATGCCAAACACCACTGCAAATACCTGCAAGCGAACGTTTGGCATTGACAAATGCTTGTTTTTTTTTTGTTACTAGGTTTGGAGTGTTGTGACGGAACATCAATCACTTCTGAACACTTCAATTCTTAACGTATCAGCGGAGCACTTAACTTTTCTAAAAGTGAACCTGGAGAAGGAACACCAGCTGATTTCCCCTGCCGTGCCCCTATTTAGAAACAGATGGCCCCAGCAGCAGGGAAGAAAAACATAAAGATTGCAGTAGCCCTTAACCAATACACGAAAAGACGATGGAGTATTGTTTACAGAGTAATGCAATGAAATGGGAACTTGCTTGATCAGAAGTTACGCAACTGTAAGGTGAGGTTCACAAAACAAGGCATTAAACAACAGCAAAATGCAACTATAACTAGAAACATACTATTATGGTTCATTACACAGGGTAAACTGGAAACACTTCTGTCATTAACAGGAGTATCCAGAAACTAATTTATTGTTGCTGTTACTTGACCCGCCCATCCCTGACTCTGCTCTAACCTCAAACCAGTGATCGTGAAGGGGTATGAGCCCTTCAGCATAACTTCTGGCACAATGTAACAATCTGGCATGGACCGGGTGTTGATATTAGTTCTTTGGTAGCAGAGTTTAGCCTCAGAAACATGCCATCAACATACCACTGGACCTCGCTAGCATCCACTGTAGACAGACACATTAATTAAGCAACAAGGCATGATGGGTGTTTTCGGGACCCAACATCACTCTTGCAGCCTGTTTAAAGTGGTGCACACAGTTAACTTGTCAGCACACTCCCGATGAAAGCAAAGTGCAGTTCTAGAACTGTCAAGGAATGGAGTCGCACCCTTACCTCTGCAGGTGACATTTCCAAGTCTGACGATTTTGCTCTGCTGGGCCTAGCTGTCGCTTACTAGCTCTCTCCAACTGACTGCTCACTATCTCGCCGTCACCTGCCTCGAGTCCTCGCTGCAGCCCAATCAGTTTCCCCGCTCCCATTGCACACAAGTACATTGAATTATCTATAAAAAAAAAGGTGCTTATTCAAAAAAATAACACCAATAAGTATGAGGCGAATCGCTCCTTTACAGTGGCGGGGGGAGCACTGCAGCACATCATAAGAGAGGACACACTCGAACCGCAGCACTTCACAGGGGCAAAAAAACAGTAAGAGTACCAAACCATATTAAGTAAACTTATTCATGGGGCTGGGCCGCTTCTGAACCGCTGGAGCTCATGCTCACGGTCCCATATCTCGGCGCCTATGTCCTCTGTAGCCTTTTAGCAGTGTTGCTATAGCACGGAATGCACTGAGCTGACTCCTTCCCTTTCTGCCCCTGGAGAGGTGTCCCACACTTCTTAAGCCCCAGGGAGCTTCTGTACTCTGGCCTCTGCCAGCCCAGCTCCACTGCTGCCTGAGTTTTATCTTCAGACTCTGGAAACAAAGGTCGACCCTGGCTCACTAGGCAGGTGCCTGCTGTGTAGGCTGGATGGGCCAGCACACTCACATGAGCTCCTTTCACTGGGAGCTCCGGAACTCTCTAGCAATGACTCTGACTCCCTTTGTTATCTATAGGCAATGTATCCTGGCACTCAGCCAGAGGGTCATAACAGTTTATTTAACCCATTACATGCATGGGGGGGTATCATAAATGATACTATTGTACAGCTCACTTCAAAGGGCAAGTGGTTAGAATAGCGCTTCCTAAATAGCGCCGTCTAAACCACACTGCAGGAACCATGTATACCTGAATAGCGACTGGGGTAGAATAGCACATGTCAGTTACCACTATTCAGGCAATGGAAGAGAAGGAGGATGGGAGGAAGTGGAGAAGCAGATGAAAAGTGTGAACTGTCTGAGCTGCTCTTGTGGTGAAGAGGGCTAAGACAGAAGCACCTTGGGCAGTATGGTTTAGGAGACTTGGGTTCTGTTCCTGATCTTCTGAATTTTGTGGCCATACTTTTTCTGCTGCTCCAATTGTGGGTTTTTTTTTGTGTGTGTATGGTTGAATGTGGCACCCCCCCTCAACTTTCTCCCCATCCCTGAGTCCCCCCCTTCGGAGTTCATTATTTAAAAATTGAGGGGGGTAGCGGGAAAAGCCCCCCAAGTTGTGTTTTGTTTTCCTCACATGGTAGCGGTCCTTCCTGTATTTTGCAACCTCTACCACTGGCGATATTTTTGTAGTTGGCGTATTGGATGGGCATTTTTGTTGACAGCGTGATTCTTGACCGTACTATCGTTGCTGTCAGCGTTCTGACCTAGTGCCCTTCAAAGCTATGGGGGTCCTATCTATAAAATGAGCCACACTCCACTCCATTATAAGAAAATAGCAGTGTTGTAATACAAGTCGCCAGGCTCTCTCCAGAGCTATGAGGGCCTCTCTCTATGTATAGAGTTTAGGAATTTTGGATTTTATATGTTGTAGAGATTATTTATGATGATTTTATGTGCACGTTTTGTAGTATTTTTGTATGTATTGCATTGTCTGTAATTTCAAATAGTGTTTGATATATTTTGAAACTGTAACTAATTTTTGACAACTCCCAGTGCTCCCAGGTCGCCCCTGAAAACAGGCCTAGTGGGCCTTACCCAGTTACCAAAGACTAAAATAAAATAAAATAAATAAAATGATGTATTAAGGGCCTCGATGGAAATGAGCTTGTTTCAGTCGAGATGTTCCTATTCATTGTCTTCTCAAATGAATAAACGTTTTTATGACTACTTCTGTAAAATGCAGTGTTATATGAGTTACTGGGGCACGCTTCATATCTCTCCCATTATAAGAAAACAGCAGTGTTGTAATACAAGTCACCAGGCTCTCTTCAGAGCTATGAAGGCCTCTTTCTCTATATATAGAGTTTAGGAATTTTGGATTATATATGTTGTAGAGATTATTTATGATGATTTTACGTATACGTTTTGTAGTATTTTTGTATGTATTGCATTGTCTGTAATTTCAAATAGTGTTTGATGTATTTTGATACTGTAACTAATTTATGATGTATTAAGGACCTCGATGGAAATGAGCTTGTTTCAGTCGAGATTTTCCTATTCATTGTCTTCTCAGATGAATAAACATTTTTACTACTACTTTAAATGAAACACCCCATTGTCAATGGCAGTATTATACGAGTTACTGGGGCACACTTCATATCTCTCCCATTATAAGAAAACAGCAGTGTTGTATGAATCACCAGACTCACTTCAGAGTTTTGGGGCACCTCTATAAACTAAGCACCCCATAATGAGTTGCTGGGGCACACAGTGGAGTGATGGGGGCCACTCTAAACATCCCCCTTATAAGTAAGTGTCAGTTGTAGGAGTTTCTGGGGCTCACTTTAGAGCTACGGGGCCTTGTCTATAAACTCAGCCACACCCCCTCCCATTATGGAAAAATTGCAGTTTTGTATACATTGTTGGACTCACTTCCGAGCTTCTGCGGTCTCTCTGTAAACTAAGCAGCCCATTATAAATGGCACTGCAACATGAGTTACTTGTGCACACTTCAGAGCTACTGTCTGAGGATCCTCAATACATTGAGCCCCATCCCCTCCCATTATAGAAAAACAGTGTTGTATGAATCACGGGACACATTTGGGGGGCCTCATTATAAACGAAGCACCTCATTATAACGAAATGTCAGTTATACTTCAGAGCTATGGGGGTCCCTGGCTAAAAACTAAGCCTCTCCCCTTCCATTATGTAAGTGTAACCCTTAGGTGGCGCTATCCCAAGTGCTACTACCCCTGCCTGCATGGCTAGTTGCAGGTTAAGGGGCCTGGGTACTGAAACGGGTGCCTCCACCTGGAGGGCAGGGTTGTTAGTCACAAGGCTAACCTGGGTACAGCCTTCCGGGACACTGTAACCTCCTCCTTTCCCCTCTAGTAGCCTAGACAATATGCAACAAACACTTTCACAGCAGCCCCTATTCAGCATACAATTCCCCACACTGTTTGCACTTACCACCAGGGCTGGTACCACAAGTTCGACCCTGGAGACCCCTGTAAAACAAGATTAGGCACAGCAAATAACAACAGTACAGTGCTTATGGTACAAACTGGAACCACAGTCAGATTAAGTGCAAAAAAAAAAGTTAGATCTGATTTATTCAGAGGAATTGAACAAGGGAGGGGCGTAATCAGGTTGATTGATTTGAAAACTGATCTAGTCAGGCAATTATGCATGCACTTTTAGTCTCCACACAGGCACATGCTCTGGTTACCCAGTTGGAAGTAAGGTGGGCTAGCCTGGAACATTGCCTGGGGTAGGCCAGCATTGCAGTTGGTTGGGACCCTGAGATGAAAAGAAAAGGCATGCACAACCACACACAATATGTAATCCAGAGCTTGAAGGCTCAGTTTGTGAAAGGAAAAACAACAATGCAATCATATGACAACACTTGAGATTTATCTGTTGTTGCAGGGAGCTACCCTGATTGTTACTCACGCTACCCAATACGAGACACAGGCTAGATGAAATGGAGACTGCAGGTTGATGACTGGTTTGCCAGGAGAAGCAGGGCCCATGCGAATCACCGAGGTGTCGTTCCCATTTGAGATGGTTCAGCAGGGGGCTGATTCCTGGGCGAGTCTCTCGTCGATGATGGTTTCTGTGCCTGAAGTAGCTGGCTGGGCCAGGTGGCAAGGCCCAGGCTGGGTGGAACAGTTCGGATTTCGAGTCCGGTAGTGCTGGATCCAACTTCCAGCAAGTGTGGCACATTCACACAGTGGGGAACCAAATCACGACCCACTAACAGCACAGAGCACATTCATAGTAGAGCAATCACCATATCACAATGCAGAAGGCAGTCCGGCCGTTATATCAGTGTCTCTGAGCAAAACCTGGAATTCTGCGGTAAATGGATGTCCTGACAGGCTGATCCTGTACAGCAAATCTTTGGTCTTCTTCAGGTTCAAATCTGGCAACTCTTCAGTGGCTTTGTCACACTCCAATTCGGATACAGTCCGATTGCTAAGCCTTTCAAAGGATTCCCTCGCGAGGGATTGCAGGCAGACAGGCCAAAAAGCAGCTGCTTGTGTAACCCCTAGGTGGTGCTATCCCAAGGGCTACTACCCATGCCTGTTTGACTACGGACAGGTTGAGGGGCCTAGGTCCTATGGCGGGTGCCTCCACCCACAGGTCAGGGTTTGTAGTGGTTAGACTAGCTTGGTCACTGCCCTCTGGGACACTGAGACACCCTTTTATTCCCTCTAGTGGCTCACACAGTATCCTGAAGTTACAGCCCCAATGCCCCATATATACACACTGTTCACTCATATAGATACCACTTACCCCCTCGAGACTGATTCTGCAGCACATCTCTGAGGGCCCCCTGTAAAATAAGGTTAAACAACACATACAGCAAAACACAATACTGTTTCCATAAGCACCAAAACCACAGACAGTATATAGTATAACAACAAATCTGATTTATTTAGGGGACAGTAACACAGGAGGGAAAAATCAGGCTAATTGGTGGCATTAAATCACAGTACTGTGCACACATACAGGGTCTGAAAAGTCACATTCTGGGTACCCAGGTTGGGCAGGGGGCTAGCAAGGTCCATTGCCCAGGGTTGGCCGGCAGGTGCAGATGGATGGGGCCCTGTAGAAGAAAATATATGCACAACACCCAATTGTAATCTGGAGCCGGAGGGCTCAGTCCATGAAACAGTGAAACAACAAGAATTAGACAACATACTTGTGATTGAAAAACAAGCTGCAGGGGAATACCCTGATTTATACTCACAACACCCAAGCTGAGGATCGGATGGAGAATGTCCCTTTGGATTGCCAGAAGAGCAGGGCATGAGGACAAGGTCCTTGTGACGACCCCCCACTGCAGTTGATGCAAGCGGATGTAGTCCGAATTTAGCTGAGTTTACTTCCAGCTTCATACACAATTCACTGTACAGGGGATTTGAAATAGCGATTCCCCACAAGCACTACGCCCATTTATATGTAAAAGGAAAGTACTATACCAGGCAGGCTGCTCCTCGATCCCGACCGCAATTACTGCAAAATACCCGGGAGCACACACAGCAGCTTCAGTTCCTGACAGACGTAGCGCAATTCAGCAATTTCTCCAGTCTTCTACAGGGTGAGCCTGGTTTCCACACTTCTGGTGCTTCTTTCTCCTCACAACTCAGATTCAGTCCAAACTGGCACTCACAAAGGCTGCAGACCGACACTCTGGGCCTCATACGCGCTTCCCATGCAAAACTATATGCTGCAGAAGCACAGAGCTCCTTCTCTCTTCACTGCCTCAACTAATCTGATCTTTCCAGTTACAGAGCAGGGCATTTCCTTTAGCTCCACACTATTCTGTTGGCTGATTCAGCTATAACTCACAATAAGACTCCCTCTGTTGGTAGAAAAAGGCACCAACGTCAAAACTACATTTCCCAGAATCACTGCCCATACAATCCCCTTGTGGCTGGCTCAAATTAAGAGTCCAAGTTCTGATTCATCCACAGGCTCCATTTTAGGGCTCCCTTAACCCAATTGGCCCAGCACAGCAGTTTAGGTCCAAAATGGAGAGGTAACACATACAGAGTCCCAGATGCAATAAAGGCAGGTTAGACAAACTACAATTTTGCTAATGCTTTAAATGATTACAGGCAAACAGTTACAGCTTTCAGATGGACTCCCTTTGCACCTTCAGCGATCACAAAATGGAGCAATTACTCTGCAGCTCGGGGGGGGGTTCGAGCATTAAATACACAGTCCCCCCATACAAACCAATTAAGACTGCAAGCAGACAGCTCTTAAAGAGACCGTATGTGGAGGCTCAAATAGCACTCACTTGCAACCACAGTTAAGCAGCTCAGAAGCCGAACACCACCTAGGCTTGGAGCATTCAGGCAAGTTCCTGGAAGACTTTTGGGAACCCTCTTTTGCAGGGGGGTTACACCTGAATCACTCGAGCTGTTTACTCTTCAAACTCTAACTCCAGACTGACTCTTCTGCTCGCCGTGCCCATTAATCAGGACACAACGAAATGGCTCGGAGACGTGGTCCAAAATAAAGCTTCTCTAATCTCTCCATTCGGGAGAGCTGAAGGCAGGCAGGCCAGACTCAGCCTTCCCACCATGTCCCCATGCTACCCCATGGGGCAGCAGCTCAAGCAGCATGGGCTGCTCACTCCTCATCCTCCAACTCACTTCTGCCTTACGGCTGCAGGCAGCTTGGGGATTTCCCTTCGATCCACAATGTTCAATTGGTTAATCCATCTGTCTGTCAAAGCAAGGGCCCCCTTCCTCCAGGTCTGTTTTGGCACCAGAATGTAAAAACTACAATTCCTATAGAAATGTGCTCCCACAAGACCCCTGGGGACAAACTCTATTTTAAATTCCCCAAAGGTACTGATGACTGGCAGTCCAAAACCAAAATGGTGGTGCAATACAGAATGTTCATGCTGCAAAGAAGGCAAGTTAGACAAACTACAATACTATTGCTATTACAGCAGGCAATCAGCAAACAGTTACAGATTCCAATAAAGCTCCCTCTGTGCAATTAGCGATGGCAGAAAGAAGCAAAAGCACTGCAGCCCAGGCAGGACTCGAGCCTAGACACACTCGGCCCCCACCCATATTAATTATACACTGCGATATAGGCAGCTCTTAAAGAGACAGAACACAGAGGCTATTGGGCAGTCTCATGCAATTTCTTTTTAAACAGCTAAAACACAGAACAACAGCCTGGCAGAGGGCATTAGGCACACCCAAGGAAGGATTTTAGGAACCCCCATTTGTAAGGGAGTTGCATAAACAATCACCCACAACAGGACAAGCATTTCCAGAGAATTAATGCACACCTCTGGTGAACTAGAAGGCATGAGGCCAACTTTACAAACACAATAACCCACTTCAGGACATGCATTTCATGAGAATGAATGCACTTACAGGGGCTCATGTCAGAGATATGCAGAGTTCAGTCAAATTGAATGGGAGTGTTATACAAGTTATTGTGGTTCATTACAGAGCTATGTGGTGTCCAGTCCCCCTAAATTACAATGCTGTATGAGTTACAGGGGCTCAGTTCATGGCTATGTGGGGTACAGTCTCTATACTGCACATTACAATGTTGTTTGAGATACAGGGGCTCAAGTTAGAGCTATGTGTGATAAAGTGCCCCTAAATTACAGTACTGTAAGTGTTCCTGCAGCTCACTTCAAAGCAACGTGGGAGTCAGTCCTCCAAATGGCAGTTACATGTGTAACCCCACCCCTTTGAGGGCTTACTTGAATTGCCCCACGTTGGCTACTGATTACTGGTGTCCACTGATCTGTCCCCTGCTATCACTACCATGGCCTGAGTCTCTTGGTGTGCTTCAGGGCCCCTGAGCCATCATTTTGCTCTCTTCCAGCCTCTTTGGGTTTTGGAGCTGAGTCGCAAGATGCTGGCATTTCCCTAATGCTGCTGACACTCATGCAATTGAGAAGGCATGTTGATCTGCTGACCACCAATCTTGCAGTCCAGCAGGGGGTGTTTCAGCAGTCCCTGTGCCCCTACTAGGCTAAATGGGGACCGGTGACCTCAAGGCGGCTGGTAAAAAGCCTCAGGAGAGCTTAAAAATTAAGTTTTAAAACGGGGCACATATTGGGGCTAATGAATATTAATAAGCCCTTATGAATATTAACCTGATTAAACAACTAAATAAAAAAAAATAATATTAATGTGGATGCTGCTGCCGCTTGGGGGGACAGTATTTCAGCAGCAACGATAGGAAAAATATTGTAAATAAATGTGTCATGAGATGATCACTATACAGAGTGCTAAAGGGGCTGCCAAATTGGGAGGGATTGAACAGATAATTCTGTTCTTACTGGCTGCATGAGGACTAGCAAATGGGGATACTATAAGAACTGCTAGGGGACTGAATAGAAGCAGCCATATTTGTGCTGCTTTGACCCCACAGTGTTGGCCAATGGAATTCTTAGGTGTCCAGAACTGATTGAAAGGACTTATGAGAGGAGGAGGAGTAAACTATGTTCAGGCACCAAGGGACCTCCCCAATCACTAACTAAAGAGGGCTTATAAATGTGATTGATAACATGAGGCAGCCAATCAGAGGACAGGGGTTCCTGGAGAAATCTCAGAGACTTGGAGAGTTTGGATCAGTCTGGACCGGGCTCTTATCGAGTAAGGAGGGACCTGTGCTGACAGAGTTGAATTTTCTGAGACCTCTCACAGGACTTAAGTTTGGAATTGATCTAGAGAAAGGGTGAAATGAATCCTGTCTGAGAAGGACTCTGCTGGTGTGAAAACGCTCAAGGTACTTTTGGACTGTGCTGCTTCTTTTGGAAGAGATTCTCTGCTACAGAAATTCAGCCCTGTTGCTGAGGCTCTCAGAGACTGTTGTGATAGCTGAGAGCTTGCTGGAACTGGGTGCTAGCCAGGACAGACTGGAAGCTGGGAAAATCTAGAAGGGTTGTGAACCAGCCGAGTGGAAGGTGAAAGTGGCTCTGAAGCTTAGAGTCTGTCAGGGAAAAGGACACTGGGGGCCTATGTCTTGGGACCCTGTGGTTGCTGCCCTGACTGGTGAAAAGGGAGAGCCTGCTGAGCTGGACTGTAGCCTTGCTGCCAAACGGCACTGAAGAAGTGGGGAAGCTGTGTCCTTGTCTGGCTGCACCATGGAGATAACTTTTCCCTGCAGAGAGAAATTGAGGAGGAGTTTCCAGCTGCATTCCAGAGCCTGGTGGTGAACTCCCTAACTCCCATCAAGTGGAGTTCGCTAGTCCCAGGTGGCCACTGATGCTTGCTGGAGTGCTAGGGCACCTGTGACCTGTTGGGAGGAGCTGGGTCCTCTGGGGCTTGGTGGGCCTTGCACCAGTGCTCTGCAATGGGCCAGAAGAGGCTGAATGTGACAAGTGGCCAGATCTCCAATCAAGGAGACAAGTGTCTAAACCATCAATCAAGATCAAGGCTTCAAACCATTTTCTGCTGCCCCAAGCTGTACCCTCTGTGAACTGAGACCCTCTGCTCCCAGATTTGTGGAAGCTTGCTTTGCTAGAGCCTACGTAAGTCTTCAAAACCGTGAGTACCAGGGCTTGCCCTGGACTACAAGGGGAGGGAGCTAAGCTGATTGTTCTGTTCAAACAACTTCAAGTTTCTGGAGCCCCAACAGCCGGTCAACCTGCAGCAATAACAGGCCTGCAATTTCTGGATACTCAGATAGGACTAGCACTGGCATCAGGGTGGACAGCTGGGGGTTGTTTAAGCTATGGGTATGTGTTATCTATTGCATTGTTATATCACCCAACCTTTCCTTCCACAGCTGTCCCTTGTCCAGGTACCCCACCCCTAACCCTTACCCCCAATAAAGCTGTGTTTTACTGTCTGGAATTGCTGTGTGGAGGGTATTTTTGTGATTGGCAGCTGTAAAGTGTACATGGTTCATGGTATTGAGAAACTGTTGCATATCCAGTGTGTGGGGTGGTTGGTAGGGGATGTGGGTAGGTGCAGCATCCCATTCACTCTGATTAGAGGCACCGTGCTATTTACTATAACTTTGGGAAAGAACCCCCAAGCACCACTATAGCAGGATCCAGGCCCCTTAACCTGTGTGAGGGCCAACAGACAGGGGTAGTAGCGCACTGGCACATGGCACCTGGGCTACACATGAGTTAGAGGGGCTCACATTAGAGCTATGTGGGATTCAGTCCCCCTAAATGGCAGTGCTGTATGAATCATAGGGGCTCATTTCAAAACTATCTGGGTTCAATCCCCCTAACTGGCAGCATGTATGAGTTTCTGGGGCTCGCTTCTGTGCTATGAGACCCTGTCTATAAACTGAACTCAAACTGTCCAAGACAGTTGCAGAACAGGATCTGTTTTGGATTCTATTACAGATGGGTCCAACTGGTTCTAAAAAAACAAGCACAACGTCTAAAACCCAGCCAATACTTACCCTTTGCACAGAAAGTACCTCACCAGGAGAAACAGTTTGACTTGTTCAAAATGCAAATGTATAATTATAGCTCTACTTTGCATATTCTTAACATAAAAACATTATGTAAATTACTAGTTTTGCAACACAAGAGCCATTTAGGACCGTTTTAGTTCAAATTAGAAGTTTAGAAGGTGGAAAAGGTTTGACCATTGTCTGTTCCCACGAGGGTATGAAAAATGGCACAATGAAGGAATTAGCTTCTGCATAGTTTTTCCATTGTCTGGTGATGAGTTTTCTGATGTCTGAAAGGCAGGAGAGGCCTCTGCTGTTCTGTAGAGAATAGGAGGGGGTCTATATTTTTTATTTGTATTTATTTACTTATTTGTACAAGTCGGATTTACAACCTTTGTGTCAGAGACTCGTTTACAAAGGTACCTCATCATAGGGAGGGTAGACAGTTTTACATAGTGCAGATTACAACAATGGCAACAGTGTATTCATGGCTTGTTGGGTCTTCTCCTTATGTGTTTGCGGGAGCTTACACTCATGCCGTTAGCCTCTAGGGTAGTGAGCTTCTGTACTTTTGCCAGAGGAATGAAACTGTTTCATAACTCTATCTAACAGACGCATTACTGTTTTTATTAAGGGTTTTAACTAGTGACTGTGAATGTATGCTATATAGATGGCTTGGCTGTTTTCACAGAAGTCGGGGGGGGTGTATTTTTTTCTTTAGTTACTATGCAAGTTTAAGATCCATCCTTCAGGTAAGCCAGCGTGTTCATCTCCCACTATGAGCATTACGCCCAGGGTGGCTTACTCCCTGGATCTCTGAGTGTCCCATACACTCTCCAGGCTGAAACAGCCATTGTGTGGTCATCTAGAATAGTAGGAGGTTGGCTTCACATTTCTTCCACATCCCTACAGCCCACCAGGCTGGGGGTGAAGCAGTTTTTAATATAAATAATATTTATATCATATTTAGGAATTCCAGGTCACACTGACTTACATTACACTCTACTTCTGCAAATGACTCAAATTCTGTGTGCTCTTTTTGTATAGCGCTGTTAGCACTTGGGGAGGGCTGTATTAGCAAAGTGCTCCACAGCCGTTGTTTATTCTGTGTGCTGGGCTAGTTGTACCAGAGCCGCTAGTGCTCGGGGAGGACAGGATTAGCCTTAGTGATTATACAACCTTTTCACTCTGAAATTGTTAAATCTCTCTGATGCTGATCTCACTTCTGTTTCCACCCAATCTGCCTCTCTTCTCAGACTGTTAACCCCCCCAACCCTATCTCAAGACCCTCCTTGCACCTCTTGCCACCTAGCCCTTTCACACCTCCTTTGTCTTGCAAAATCTGTCTTACCTTCTCTCCATGCCCACCATTTGAATCCCATTTAACCAAAGCCTCCTCTCCTCGCTCTTTCTCCCTTTAGGCGGTGGCCCCTGATCAGGCGCACCCGAAACCTTCACAGCACCTGGGAAGTGGCACCTCTCCTGCCTGAGCATGACATGCCAAGTGGCTGCTAGAACAGTACACAGGTACGGCCTTCAACTGCTCCTGTAGCCACTCCTTCGAAAAGACCTCCTGAGCCTCTGATTGGTCTGGCTGGATAGCATCACACATCCGAAATGGCTGCTCTCTCAACCCTCTGTAGACCGAAGTTCTCCCTCCATGCTGGCTCCATGGCCCAGCTCCCATCTCTAGAGAGTAATTTATCCTGCCCACCCTCCCTGGCCCTGACCCCGACTTCTATTAAATCCACATTGGGTCTGCCCCACTTGCCTTGAGCCATCTCATTGTATCCTCTCGGTTTTAGCCTGAAAGTTATAATCCTACCTCAGTCACTCACACCACTTAGTCATCAAAATAGTGTACCCCCTCCCACTGTCACAGCCTGCTTAGGGAGCACAATATGTACTGCTCAGTCCCCCTACTCATTTTGTTTACACTTAGGGCTGCTGGCTCTGGAGACAATGTTGGCACTACCCACCTTCCTTCATACCATGACTACTGCTTTGAACCTTGTGACTGGCTAAAAGCAATGGGTTGACTGCCTCAATGTGAACCTACCAAGAGTTCGCTGCACCACTGACTGACCCAGGGTCCCTAACCTCCAACCCTGCCTTGGCACCACCATGTTACCATCCCTGACTACCTCTCCTTTGAAGAGAAATTAGCCCTTCCAATGCAAGTCACGCCTCACAGTAACACTCTGCCTCATGGCAAGGAAACTTATCCTAATGCTTCTACTACTATCTGGGAATGTACATATCAATCCTGACTCACCATCCAAAGACCTAAAATTCACAGCCATGAATATCTGTAGCCTCCCCACTAAATGCAACCAATTCCAGGCCTAGATGGCCAGCCATAGTCCCAACATATTCTGCCTTATGGAGACATGGTTAACTGACAAGATCAAAATTAACCAAATGACATTACCAATATACCAAGTCTGTAGGGGTGACAGGAGGGCAAGAAAGGAGGTGGCTGTCTCATCTATGCCAGGGACTCCCTCCACTGTTCTGTCCTCCCTATTTCCAGGATGGCTGATGGCCACGAACTGCTATCAGTGAAAACCCAAGTCAGTCAGCTAGGCAAATCCCTGATCATGGCATCAGTCGATCTACCACCAAAAAAAACAGAGATGACCAGCCGAAGGTCCTGGTTGCTGTGGTCACTCTCCCAAAAGACTGCAAACTTATAATAATGGGTGACTTCAACATTAAGTGGGAATGCACAGTTGCGACCCCCCAGAAGGATACTGTGGCCAGCAGCTACTTAATGCAATTAGTCACTGAGCCCACTAGATGTAACAAGACAGGCAGCAGTGTCCTCCTTGATTGGCTCCTCTCTAACTCCGCCGCTCTGATTTCTGAGGTTACAGTGCTGCCAGATACCCTGAGCGACCATTCCCCCATCACCTTCAGGTGGACCAACAAATTCAAAAATAAACCCCCCCATCACAATTGGGTGGGAGTAGAGTCCTGAAAAAAGGTCAGCTTGGACTGCTTAAAACAGCCCTCTTCCTATTTGATTGGTCCACCATCGATTTGATGACAGACCTCGACTTGGCCCTAAGGTACTTTGTCAATGGATTTAACAGTATATGAGATGTTTATGCTCCGGTTAAAAAAAGGAAAGCCCACGGCATCAACAACAGCTGGATCATGGAAGAACCGCTAGCCAAAATGAAGGAAAGGGACAACCTCTGGTCAAGAGCTAGGACCACCGGCAACAAGCATGACTTCAGTGTTTCAGGGCCGCCATAAACCGCTGCACGAAACTTATCAGGCAGGCCAAAGCAAACTTTTACAAGGAACAACTAAACAGCAGCTGGGGTGACAGTAAGAGATTTTGGGACAACATCAAGGACCTCCTCGGGAAGGACGAAAATAAACATCTCCAGCTGCTCAGCATCAACTGCTGTGTCACACTGGACCCGCTCCTAATTGCAGAATCCTTCAGCTCTGCCTTCACAGACCTCCGCTCAGTCCTCTTCCCTAACTATCTTAACCCCACCGGAGTTACCCCCTGCAACAGGACTACAGCTAACACCCACCTGGACTTTTATTTCAAGAGAGTGTCAGTGAAAGAGGCAGCTAAATATGTTAGGAAAGTGCTCAGAAAAAACAGAATGAGCAGTGATGGTGTTGACATGATGCTACTATCCCTCACTCTGGACACTCTCATCATAGAAACATAGAAATGTAGAAACATAGACTTTGACGGCAGATAAGGACCACTTGGCCCATCTAGTCTACCCATTTCCCCATCTACAGGATAGGCCGCAGATCCTAGTTAACCAACAGTCTATTTCTTCCTACCCCCCCACAAGAATTGCCTTATGTCTGTCCCATGCATTCTTGAATTCTCCCACAGTTTTAGACCCCACAACCTCCTCAGGAAGGCTGTTCCATGCATCCACTACCCTCTCTGTGAAATAATACTTCTTCACGTTGCCCCTGAACCGCCCTCCTTCTATTTTTAAATTGTGTCCCCTTGTTCTTGCAAGTCTCTTTTTCTGAAAGATGCTACCCTCTTGGACTTTGTTGATTCCACTGAGGTACTTAAAAGTTTCTATCATGTCCCCCTCTCCCTTCTTTCCTCAAGGGTATACGTATTAAGTTCCTTCAGTCTCTCCTCACATGGCTTCTCTTGCAGACCCTGCACCATTTTAGTTGCCCTCCTCTGGATTACCTCTATCCTGTCTATGTCCTTACAGAGATGAGGTCTCCAGAACTGGACACAGTACTCCAGATGGGGTCTCACCAACTATCTGTACAGAGGGATAACAACTTTCTGTTCAGCTGATGCCTCTCCCTATACATCCCAGTATACCCCCAGCCCTCCCTACTGCCTTCTCACATTGCTTGCTAACCTTAGGGTCATCTGATATGATTACCCCCAGTTCCCTTTCCTTTCTTGTTGTTGTTACTACCTCCCCACCTATTGTGTATTCTTCCCCTGGGTTCTTGTTTCCCAGGTGCATTATTTTGCACTTCTTTGCATTGAATCCTAGCTGCCATACTTCTGACCATTCCACCAACCTTGCCAAGTCCCTTTTCATCCTTTCCACGCTTCCTTGTGTATTAACCCTGTTGCAGATCTTTGTGTCATCTGCAAAATGGCATACTTTACCTTTCAGTCCCTCTGCAATGTCACTGACGAAGACATTAAAAAGGACTGAACCCAATACTGAACCCTGCGGTACCCCACTAGTAACCCCTCTTTCTTCAGAGTGTACTCCATTTACAATTACCTTCTGTGTCCTGTTGTGCAGCCAATGTTTTACCCAGGCTACCACCCTGGGACTCACTCCCAGGCTGGCTAATTTGACTATTAATCTTTTGTATGGGACTGTGTCAAATGCCTTGCTGAAGTCTAGGTAAGCCATGTCCACAGCCCCTCCCTGGTCTACTACTTTGGTCACCCAGTCAAAGAAATCTATTAGATTCATCTGACATGACCTTCCCTTTGTGAACCCATGCTGCCTTGGGTCCTGTGCCCCAATGGCCTCTAGGTACTCAACTATTCTTTCCTTCAGAAGTGACTCCATCACTTTCCCTACCACAGAGGTCAGACTGACAGGTCTGTAGTTTCCTGCCTCTGTCTTGGTCCCACTTTTGTGAAGGGGAATCACATCCACCTTCCTCCAGTCCTCGGTACCACACCATCCTCCCATGATTTATTAAAAAGAGTAGCCAGTGGTTTCACTAGTTCCTCCTTAATTATTTTAGAATTCTGGGATGAATTCCATCAGGACCCATTGCTTTGTCCACCTTCAGTTTTAGGAGTTCTTGCAGAACCCTTTCTCTGTGAAAGGACTGGGATCGACCCCCTATCAAGAGTGCTTCTGTTAATTGGATTAGGCACTTCCCCCTCCTCTTTTGTGAATACTGAGCAGAAATAATCGTTCAGTATCCCTGCTTTTTCACTGTCCCCTCTCTGACCACCCACTGTTCATTCTATTCAGCCTCACTATCCCTCCCTTTGTCTTTCTACGTTCGCTGATGTACCTATAAAAGGTTTTATCCCCCTTCTTAACTGAGTTGGCTATCTTTTCCTCAGTTTGGGCCTTTGCTAATCTGACTTCCCTCCCTGCTTCCTTCTGCCTTAACTGGTACAGCTCTCTGTCCTGCTGCTTCTGTGTTTCCTTATACTTCTGGAATGCTATCTTTTTCTTCCTGACTTTCACAGCCACTTCTTTTGAGAACCATAGTGGCTTTTTCTTTCATTTTGATTTGTTTATTTGCTTCACACAAACGCTTGTTGCCTCCGTGATGGCAGTTTTGAAGAGTCCCCATTGTTGCTCCACACCTCCTTCTAGCCTGTTTGCTAGTGCTTTTCTGAGGCATCTCCCATCTTGCCAAAGTCAGCCCTCCAGAAGTCCTGTACCCTCACTTTTGTATGGCTTGACTCTGTAGCTGAGTTTAACGTGAACCACACTGTTTGATGGTCACTTGTCCCCAGATGGCAACCCACTTCTAGATCTGAGTTCCTCTCACTGCCCCCATTTGAGAGTATGAGGTCTAAGACTGCTCCCTCATGAGTGGGTTCTGAAACTAGCTGTCTAAGGCCTGCCACCTGTAGGGCATCAAGAATGGCCCTGCTCTTGGATGTGGCTGCAGCAAATGTGCTCCAGTTAACATCTGGCATATTCAGGTCTCCCATCAACAGTACCTCCCCTTTCTCTGCCATTCTAAGAATGCCTTCTATCATATCCTTGTCCATTCCCTCCCCCTGACATGGGGGTCTGTACACAACCCCTGTGCGGATTGTGGTGCCCTTTCCAGTCTCCAAGGTGACCCACAGTGCCTCCTCTCCTCCCTGTTTACTCTTTTGTTCAGTTGCTTTTATCCCTTCCTTTTCATAGAGAGCTACTCCTCCCCCTCTTCTCCTGCCTGTCTCTCCTGTAGGTTATGTACCCTGGTATGTTAACATCCCAGTCATGGTTCTCTGTGTATCATGTTTCTGTGACTGCTACGATATCCAGGCATCCCTCTTCCATCAAGGCCATCAGCTCAGGGAGCTTGTTGCCCAGACTATGGGCACTGGTACTCATTACCGTCCATTTTCTGATGGCCTTACTCCCTTTTGCCCCATCCCTGTCCTTCTTGCCTTTGTCACTTTCTCCATTTACCCCTGCCCTTCTCCCTATCGACACCTCTATGTTGGTGTTTGCTGCACTTACTACCATGATTATTTGGGGGTTAGGATTTCCCTGCTCCTTTCCAGTGCCTCCCCCCTTGGCTAGTTTAAAAGCTTGCCAATGAAGCATTTAAACCTATCACCTAGGACCCTGGTTCCCCTCCCGGACAGATGCAGCCAATCATGCCAGTATAGGCTTGCATCACTCCAGGTGGACCCCCAGTCCCCAGTGAAGCCAAATCCCTGAGCTCCACACCAGGTTTTCAACCACTGATTGAATCCCATGGTGCGGAACACCCTAGCCTCTCCTATGCCATAGATGGGCAGCACCTCCGAGAAGGTTACCGTGTGTGCTACTTGACTAAGGCCCCTCCCCAATTCCACAAACTCTTCCTGCACTTCTCTAATCCCTTTCTTAGCCAGGTCATTTGTCCCTAGGTGGACAATTACATCCAGCTCCCTTCCCTGTGCAGCTGCTCCGGCAATCCTGAGGATTCGCTCCCTGTCCCTCCAAGCCATGGCGCCAGGCAGGCACCTTACCTCCGTCTCCCCTTCCTCCCCCAGTTCTACCTTCCTAACAATGGAGTCCCCCACCAGGAGTTGTTTCCTTCCCCTGCAGGGTCCCCTGCCACCCTCCTGTGGGTCTCCTTTGTGGAGGTTCCAGCATCCTCCTTGGTCTCCACTGCGGGTGCCTCCATAGAGGAACCACACTTTTCCAGAATGGCATAGGAATTGTGGAGAGGTACAACTGGAGGGATGCACCTCTGTTCCACCACCCTCACCCTCCCTGAGTCCACTGTGGTCCAACCGCTCATCTTTCTTGGCAACCTCTGAGGCAACGGCAGTGGCACTGGTGGTCCCTGGATGGAAGAGGAGGTCCCACAAATCCTGGCCAACTCAGCCTGGAAATGAGCAACCTCCTCCCTCAGCCCAGAGAGGTGCCTGCAGATGGGACAACACCGCATCCTCCAAAACGTCTCCCGGAAGACAGCTGCTCCACAGTCACTGCACTGCGCCTCTCCAATCATGTCTTATTTCTGGCCCCTTAACTGTTTGCAGTCCTTACTCTTTCCTCTGTTTTCTTTTTCTCTCTCTCCTTGCTTTCTGCCTGTGTGCCCTTTAAGCTCCTGATTATCCTGTTCTGAGACAAGAATATCCTATATTTCTCAGTAGACCACTTACTTGCTCAGTGCCCATAACCAAGGTATTCAACAAATCATTGGCCCTGGCTAAATTCCCTGTCATATGGAAACAAGCACTTGTGATCCCTGTTCACAAGAGTGGTGCTAGGTCCTGTATTTCAAACTGCAGACCAATTTCTATCCTCTCCCCACAATCCAAGGCTCTGGAAAGGATCATTGTGGACCAGCTCACCGAGTATCTCAGTAAATATCAACTGCAATGCCCTAACCAACATGGATTCAGCCGGAATCACAGTACTACCACTGTCCTGGTCGAATACACAGACTTTATATACTGAGATATGGACAAAGACAAGCTGGTGGGTTGGTGTTTAACGATTTAACCAAAGCCTTCGACATCGTAAACCACACCCTCCTTCTGCTCAGCTGCGGAAACTGGGCGTGGTGGCAAATGCACTAATGTGGTTCCAGGACTATCTGTCTCTTAGATCCCAGTGTGTAAAATTTGGCCAAACTGTACCTGGATCCAGTGAAGTCTCAATGGGGGTCCCCTAGGGGTCAATCCTGGGACCCCTTCTTTTCAGCCTTTTCTTAAATGATCTCCCTAAAGGCTGTGACTCCAAAATCATTCTTTACACCGATGATGCATTGATCCTCATTGACTCTCTCCAAACTACTCTACAGCACTCCTTCAACAGAGTAGAGAACTGGTTCTCTGAGCACTTGCTCCTGCCCAACTATAAAAAGACTAAGACCATGCTCCGAGCCAGCCCTCAGCTCAAGAAAAGGCCCTCCACCCTCTCCATCACGAACAACGCCCCAGCACTTCTGGAGCAAGTGCACTCCTTTAACTACCTGGGGGTCAGCCTTGATGATTCCCTATCCTTTGCACAGGATGTTGACTCGGTGGTCAAGGCAGCAAACTCTAAGATGGGTCTGCTTTATAAGGATAGGAAATACCTTACTCCTGCGGCCCTCCACCTCTGAGTCACCAGCTCCATTTTATCAACTATTGACTATGGTCTGGTAGCCTATGGTGCAGCAACAGAAACTGCGCTAAAAAGGGTCCACACCACACTCAACAAGGCCTGCAGACTCACCATTGACGCTGATCGGATCACCCACACCTGCTCCCTCTATGAACAGATGAATTGGCTGTTGTTAGGGGACAGGATCAAATTCCAAACCTGCCTCCTTGGAAAGAAAGTGCTGTTGGGAAAAGCACCCCTGAGCATAACTGCCATCTTTTCCAAATCATGCACCAGATTTGGCACTAGAAGCAGAGAGCAGGGGCCACTTCTGGTGCCATTTCAACGAACCGCACTTGGTCAACGTGCCTTTTCCTACAGAGTGCCCCTGTGGCTAAACGAGATTCCTGAGGCCACTCACAACTGCACAAGTCTCTCACATTTCAAATCCGAACTTACGCTCCACCTCACCTCTAGCTCCACGTGTGCCTGTTTTCCGAACGCCAGAACTATACCCACTGGTAGCCAGTAACAACTGACTCAATGAGCTGAACCCTCAAACAGGGCCCTGGGCCACCCCCAAAACTATTCTTATACCCAGTATCTCATCCCATGCAATCCCACCTCCCACTTCTGCTCTGATTCTACTCCCTACCTCCTCCCCCACCTGTCCCTTGCCTACCTCTTCCCACCTCTGTAGCCCACCTCTACCTCTTTCTGCCTCTTCCAAATCCCAGTGGCCCACTTGTCTACCTGTTCCTCATGCCCTGCTCTTTAACCCGTGTGCTACTGACAAAGCCTTGCATGTGGACTTCCTACCACCCCCCTCTCTACTTTCTCCACCTCTCCTGTGGGGCAGCCACATCATTCCCCTGCCCTGTTTCCGACAACTCCTAGGGGGTGGGGCCTCTCTGCACCTAACCCACCTCTAGCCTCTTTGCTACCTGCTGTTATTGCAATTGCCTGGACAATGTAAGGATATGTTCCTCTGTTTCAAACTCTGTTTTTCTATAGTGTACTTACTCTGTAACTTGTCTGTTTTGTGTGTCTGTTACTATTACATGATGTGGAACCTTTGTAAAAGAGCCTTGGCTCAAAGGTTATTTCCGAATCACTGAATAAATAAATAAATAAACATTGTCTGTAAAGAACATTGCATGTCAAAGCTAGTCATGTTAGTATTCACTACTGCCACCTGTAGGCTTATTATTTAATCATGTAAGAATACATTCCAGTTTATATTCTTGTCCAAGCCAGATCCAGTTCCTGCCTCTGCCTGCAGGGCTGACTAAAACATATGAAAGACCAAAACTCTTAACAGTACATTAAAGGAGCAGTTCCCTTTATATAACTAGGAGTCTGGGTTCTGATGAGCCGGGTTCATTACAACACGCAGTGTTGGAAAGTGGTTTTGCAAGGTCTCAGCGTGCATAAAGTTGTCCTCTTGTACTACAAGCCACTGAAAAAGGGTCATGGACTTCAGCGACCAGCAGAGCAGGCCATGTGTGATTAAAGAATCAGTGTGCCACTGGATGCCAGAGCACGTATCTGGCAGGTGAACCAGCAGTAACTCCATTTTTCATCTGCAATATTGACTAGGCCATCAAAGTAAGTCCTGAAACACTGATATATTAAAGCAGAATCCTCATCACCCCTACACTAACATGACAGAAGTGGTGGTGGAGTGTACCAAAAGGTGGAGTTTAGAATTGCCAAGGCCAGAGACAAAACTTTGCAACACTTTAGCATGGGTCACTGAGAAACAATTACCTTCTTGACTATGCCTCAGTCAACCTACAACACCAAGCTTTTTACAACTCTGAATAATACAAAAATGCAGCACACCCTTCGGCCTGTGCTGCTAAGTGTAACTGCTGCCCAGATTGGGGTGGGCATGACCCAGGGGACTCCTGTGTCTTGGGGCATATGATGTCATGGCTCACCGGGAGCCCCTTTGCAAATGCTTGAAGCACACACAGGTCCCTTAAGACAGAGAAAGCACCGGGGCCGGATAAATTACATCTCAGAGTGCTAAAGGAACTGGCGGATGTCCTGGCAAAACCCCTGGCGGAGCTTTTTTAGCATCTCTCTGAGGACAGGGTGGGTGCTCCAGGACTGGAAGGTGGCACATATAGTGTCTATCCACAAGGGGGGATCAAGGGAGGTGGCAGGGAACTACAGGCCCGTCAGCCTGACATCGGTGGTGGGCAAGGTGATGGAGGGCATTGTCAAGGAGAGGCTGGGGGGGAACCTGTAAAAGTCGGGGTGCCTGGATGATAGACAGCATGGATTCGTCCCGGGTAAATTGTGTCAGACAAACCTTGTAGAGTTCTATGACTAGGTGACAAGTGCCTTGGACCTGGGTAGACTGGTGGATGTCCTCTTTCTTGACTTCAGCAAGACGTTTGACTCTGTTCCTCATGGGGGCCTGTTGGATAAGCTGGGAGAAATGGAGGTGGGGAACCAGATGACCAGATGGATAGGAAATTGTCTCCAGGACCAGACCCAGAGGGTCGTGGTTGGCAGGATAGTCTCATCCCCAAGGAGGGTCATTAGTGGGGTCCCTCAGGGATCGGTCCTTGGACCCCTCCTGTTCAACGCCTACGTCTCTGACATGAGGAAGGGTATCAGGAGTGAGAAGAGTCTCTTTGCGGATGACTCAAATCTGGGGGCGGTGGTGGATGGGGAGATGGGGAGGGTGGCCCTACAGGGGGACCTGGAGGCTCTGGAAAGGTGGTCTAGAAAGTGGAAGCTGAGGCTTAATGCAGGGAAATGCAAGGTACTGTACCTGGGAGCCAGAAACCCAGGCCAAGTGTACACCCTGGGGGGGAAGGAAATGCTACAAGTCTCAATGGCTGAGAGGGACCTGGGGGTGGTGGTGGTGGATGTCAAGATGAACAGCTCGGAGACTTGTAAGAGGGCAGTGACCAAGGCCAACAAGATGCTGGGATGCATCGCTAGGGGGATCACCTCCAGAAGGAGGGACGTGATACTCCCTCTGTATAACTGCTTGGTGAGACCGCACCTCGAGTACTGCATGCAGTTTTGGAGGCCACACTAAAAGAGGGACATCAAACTCCTGGAGAGGGTCCAGAGGAGGGCAACCAAAATGATCTGGGGCTTGGGGACAGGACCTATGGGAGAAGCTCGAAGAGCTAAATATGTACACATTGGAGAGAGAAGAGACCAGGGGACATGATAGGTCATCAGGTACATGAAGGAGTAAATAGGGAGGAGCAGTCAAGGTGCTCCGAAGAAGGGGGGCAACTAGAGGCATGGGTGGAAGCTGGGGGAGATTCAGAGGAGAAAGGAGGAGGTGCTACTTCACCAACAGGGTGGTGGAGCCATGGAATGCGCTGCCCAGGGGGCTGGTGGAGGCAGAGACGGTGGAGGGGTTCAAGAGGGGGTGGGACAGATACAGGGGAAGGATTCTTGAAGCAAAGTCCTGTGCAGCGAGACTATCCGGGACTGGGAAGGAAGAAGCCAGAGAGGGCAAGGGAGGGCAGCAAGGTCAGCTCCCAGGGTGGGGGCTGACCAAACGAGCAGACACAAAAGACCATTAGGCCTATTCTGGTGGCATTTTAGTATGTTAGTATTTTATCAGTTACTCCAGGTCTTGGAAACTGTTAAGATGCTGCCAAATAATCACACAGAGCAACAGAAAGACAGCTTATATGCAGTTCCTTTTACTTAGGGGAGTAGGGGTCACTGATATGAAATACCATGAACTCACAATTCATTTCAAATACACTGGGGACAAGCGCCCTTCATTATAGTTCATCAGTACTTAAGCTCAAGTCGCATACGAGTACTCCTCACAGGCACTGATCACGCATTACAAATCTACGTGAGACATGCCCATCCCTCACTGCTAACTTCAGTGCCCCAATGCACCACTCCAATCAATATGGGAGCTGCTGCTACCCCACGCTTGCATATTTGACCAGATACTATTCTTAGCTCTAATCCCAGTACTCCTTCATGGACATCATTTGTCACAAACAAGCCTCAGCTCAAAGATACGTGTTCTTTACCTTAGTCTTGCCATTACCCCAGGCAGTTACCTCATCCAGAGTCCAAGCTAGGGATGTTCTCTCTCTGACCCGACTTCAGTTACAGCTTCTTCCCTGTACTCCTGCTCACTGTCATCAGGCAAACCCTACAGGCCCAAAAGCCATGCACATCCTTTGTGGGAATGTTCACCTAGGGAAACAGGCTGCCTCCCCGATCAATTTGTATGCTAGCCCAGCCACCAGTATCAATACCCAACCACGCCCACTATCTGCTCATGGACATCTAAACCCAAGGCCTGCCACCCAGGAACCCACTGACTGTACACAAAAGGGTGGCCTGGACATGTGGGGAAACCCCCAGTTTAGCCCCTTGTTGCGAGGTTAACAGCACCTGTGCCCCGTACCACTGCCCGTGACCCCTCCTTGAAAGGGGCAATGAGGATCCGACCCAGCTACATGCATGGCCACCGAATCACTCTCTGACCCACCTGCAGAGCTCCCAAGACAACCAAACCCCTGGTCCTTCCACCCCACCCCACCCCCGCACTGTTTCGAGCAGAAAAAGCCTGACAGCGGGTTCTGTACCACCTCGGTGCTGGCACCCTGCCACTCAGCCAGACTTGGTAGACCCCCTCCAAACCCCAACAGTACCCTATAACCATTTATGGGAACCTATGCCACTCCATGCCTGGTACCCTGCCACTAAGTGAGACTCAGCAGGCCTCCTTGGAGTCCCCAAGGGCCCTTACCAGCACAAAGGCCTTGGGTACACATGTTACCTAATTCCCACTGACAGTCTCTCAGCAACCATGTGAACTTCACCCGAGTCTCCCTAGTCTCCCACTAAAACCTCCTTTTATATCCTTGTTCCTCTAAGTTCCTACCCTCCTACAGCTAATGGACAAAGCGATTTGTTCACTGGCACCCTGTGCTCTGAGGGACGTGTTAGTGACAACCCACCCTCTTTCCTGGGGGAAAGGGTCATTACACAAATATTCAAGAATTATCCATAGTAATAGTCACATAAATGTTTTTATGAGTATCAGAGCAGAACAGGGTCAGAATCTGCAAGTGTTGCAGTTTCAAGAGATGCAGGAGAGCCCAAATAACTACTGCAACCCACTCAATAGTAAAACAAAAGTAATATAATATATTATTGAAAATAAAAAAATCTAACTGAATAGAAAACAGTGACTATAATTCACTACAATAATACTTCCAACAGCTTAAAGGGGACTACTTAACAATAAAAGCCCCATACTCAAGTGTAGGGCTGGTCCCAATTTGTGCACATAGTGTGCAAAAATATTTTGTATTTATTTACTGTTTACTGCACTATAGTAGAGTGCATCAGACTGTTTCTGTTGACTTGCTAGTTGATATATTCTAGAACTACAAATCCCAGAATCCCCTGCAGCTGACATTAGAGGAGGGCTACAGCAATAGGAGATTCAATACCCTGCAGTGCATGTTAGACTTTTTATAAGATCCGACCAGGGGCTAGACATTCAAAAAAGAACAAAAGGGGGCACATAGGTTTGCACTGCACTTGCACCTCCACCCGACCCAGAGGCTGATATATTTGGTCAGACAGCGGACCAGCGCTCTCTGACTGAGTAGCGGCCCATGTCGGTGCAGCACTAGGTTAATGTGTGCTGTCCCGACAGGGATGTGGGATGCCCTCCTGAAAGGGACATGCGCTGCATCCAGCCCATACAGAATTGCACCCCCAGACCTGATAGTACCAGGAGCCATGGCACAATATTCAGCTGCACCATGCAGATGAGACCATTGAGTATGCATGGCACTGACAGGCAACTTGCATGCCCATTAGGGGCCCATTTGCATCGAAAGTGGTGGGCTAGTTGCTCCTGTCCTGACGTCATCCCTTGTGGCTAGGGGCACCCCCCACCCTGAACACCAATCCTTCATATATCTAGCCCTTGCCTCAGTGTCTAGCAGCAACCCACACCCTCCAATCCCCCATCCCCCTCCATGAACAAGAGTCCTTGGTGTCTAGTGTCACCCCCACCCTCCAATCCCAGTCCATGAACATGAGTCCCTGGTGTCCAATGGTACCCATCCACCCTCTCATCTCCCATTCTGGTCCATGAACATGAGTTCCTGGCGTCCAGTGGCAACTCTCACCCTCTGGGCACCTGTCCATATACTATGCCCATCAGTGATGGCTAACAGCATCCCCCACCCCGAACAATGGTGTCATTGCTGTGAGTATATTCCCTGGTGTCTAGAGGCCCCTCCACACCCGTTCCCTTAATGGTAATATGTACCCTGGTGTCTAGTGGAACCCCCCCCACACCCATCCCATTGACTGCAATATAGTCTCTGTTGTCCCATGGCACCCCCCACCTCCTAATCACCTGTCTGGGTGAGTAATGCCATAGCTCTGGTGTCTGGTGGCACCACTCACCTCCAATCTCCCAGCCCATGTCCCCTATACAATCCTTGGCATCCAGTGGTATGCCTGCCTTCACTCCGATTGCCAGTCAATAAATGTACCCTGCACATTAGTAGTCCAGTGCCCACCCACCCACTCTACCTGCACCCAGCACAACACCCACCCCAGCTCCCTCTTACTGGGCAGGATGGGGACATGCAGCACATCCCTCTATGGCAACCAGCAGGGCCCTTCTCTTACCTCCTCAGCCATCCGCTGTACAAGTTGCAATGCATGCACGTACTGTACACATGCTCATTGCACTACATACATAAAGCAGCTGGCCAAGAAGGTGAGAGGCAGGCTGTGCCGGTCACCATAGAAGGATGCAATGCATGTCCCTCTCTTGCCCAGTAAGTGAGGGTTGGGGTGAGTGCTATGCTGGATGCGGGTGGAGTGCCACTGGATCGCTGCTGTGCACCGGTATTTTGTTGACCGACATTCATGGGATGGGGCAGGGGTACCACTAGACACCAGGGATTGTAGAGGGGGCATGAGCAGGGAGATCAAGGGGTGGAGGTTGCCACCAGACACAAGGACTATGGTGATACTCATCCAAATAAGTGATCGGGAGGGGGTGGCAAGGTGACACAGGACACCAGTGACTATATTTCAGTCAACGGTATGGGTGTTCGGGGGGTGCCACTAGTCACTGGGGTACACATTACTGTCAATGGGGATGGGGATGCAGGGGGGCACTCTATACACCAGGGAATTTCTTCACAGCAATGGGACAGTTGTTCGGCTGCAGGGGGTACCACTAGCCACTAATGATGCACATAGTATACAGGACAGGTGCTCGGTGGGTAGGGGGTGCCACTAGCCACCATGGAATCCTTCACAGCAACCGAGGCAGGGGATCTGAGGGTGGGGGGGCCACTTGACACAAGGAACTCATGGACATGTACCAGGATGGAGGATCAGAGGATGGGGGAGGTGCTACTAGACAGCAAGGGAATCTTTTACAGAACTGTGCCAGGGGATCAGAGGGTAGGGGTGCCACTAGACACTGGGACATCCTTTGTTTCACTGGGAAGGGGATTTGGGGGGCAGTACAGTACATCTGTGGGATGGGGCATGGGCTTTGCACCTAATTAAGACTAGGTTCTTGGAGTCTTTAAATAGAGCCCCTTTGGGTGCTTTTTACCACCAACGCAATCCTTTGAAACTGCTGCTGCACCAGTAGGAGGGACACCCCCTCATTTGCATGGGTGCAGTGTTATGTTAGCACTCGGGTGCTTATGAGTTTAGCCCATGCTAAAGGGGTCTGTAAATATAGACCCCATCCCAAAACTGGGTGCAAATCACTATTAGCATGGGCAAACGCCCATTAGTGCCCATGCTAACTTTTCAATATCCGGCCCCAAATTTTGCTGGTCCCGGTGTTCTCCAGGGACTAAGAATAGTCCTCTGGGACATACTGTAGCCAAGGGAGGAAAGTGGGACCAGCAAAAAAAGATCAGCCCCGGATTCACAAAACTTTGCCCTGGTGCAAACCCAGTTTTGCATGAGCAAACCATATTTAGTGCTGAGTTGGTATTCACAAAAGCCCAGTTTGCACACTCAAACAGGGTTTGCACTGGGGCAAAGTGCAGACAGGGCCGCAATGCAAATCGGGGGCCTGCCTATTGGCACAGTCTGATTCACAAAGCATTTGCTCTGTGCAAGGACCTTTTGCAGGGTTCCCTTGCGTGCAGCAAATACCACCAACCAAGACCCTGCTTTAATCCCATGCAACCCTAGTGGTTGGAGGAGGTACTGCAGCCCCCCTCCCCTGCTGATTGCTGGCCAGAGTGTAAAAATGTAAGTAGTCCCTGTGGCCAGTGGTCCACCCCCCTGCCCCCTCCGATAGCCGTCCCAACTGTAAAATGATAGGTTTCCCTGGTGGCTAGTGGTCCCTCCCCACCAATCACTGGCCCAAATGTAAAATGATAGGTTTCCCTGGTGGCTAGTGCCCCCCCCCCCAACAATCACTAGCGCGATATGTAATAAATAGTTTTCCCTGGTGCCTAGTGGTCCCACACCCACCCGATGCCTGCCCGATATAAAATAAAGGTTTTCTCTGATGTCTAGTGGTCCCTCCCCATGCCTGACCAATATAAAATAAAGGCTTTCCGTATGCCCACTCGATATAACATAAGGTTTTCCCTGGTGTCTAATGGTCACCCCGATACCCACCCAATATAGAATAAAGGTTTTTCCTGGTGTCTAGTGTTCCCTCTCCCTACCCGAAACCCATGCCCAATCTACACATCATATTTCCTGCTGTTCAGTGGTCCCCCATCCCAATACCATGTAATGTCAAAGAACACCATTCCCTGGTGTCCAGTGTCCCCACATTCCTGATCCCCTATTCAATAAATTGAAACAATTCCCTGGTGTCTAGCAGGCCCCCCCCCAACCGGCAGGTGTTGCCCACCACCCACCCTACCTAATCCCACCCCGAGCCAGCGACTGACACAGCCGTCTACTCTCCACCACAGCCAGTCACCGACTGAGCTGTCAAATGAGCACATACTCCATACAGTACACGCTCACTGATTGACACGAGCTGTCAGTGACCGTGTACTGTATGGAAGACATGCTCATTGACAGCTCAGTTGGCAGCCGGCTGTAGTGGAGAGCGGAGGACTTTGCCGGTTCCCAGCTCAGGGTTGGGATGGGGAGGTAGGGAGGTGGGGCAATACTTGCCAGGGTGGGGGGTCTGCTAGACACCATGGAACTGCATCAGATGATTGAATAGGGGATCAGGATGGGGGGGCCACTGGACACCAGGGAATGGTATTCTTTGACATAACAGGAGATCAGGATGGGGGGGCCACTGGACACCAGGGAATGGTATTCTTTGACATAACAGGATCAGGATGGGGGGGCCACTGGACACCAGGGAATGGTATTCTTTGACATAACAGGAGATCAGGATGGGGGGGCCACTGGACACCAGGGAATGGTATTCTTTGACATAACAGGGGATCCAGGATGGGGGCCACTGGACACCAGGAGATGGTATTCTTTGACATAACAGGGATCAGGATGGGGGGGCCACTGGACACCAGGGAATGGTATTCTTTGACATAACAGGGGATCAGGATGGGGGGGCCACTGGACACCAGGGAATGGTATTCTTTGACATAACAGGGGATCAGGATGGGGGGGCCACTGGACACCAGACAATATGACGTGTAGATCAGGTATGGGTGTGGGTGGAGGGAGGGACCAGTGGACACCAAGAACGCATATATGTTACATTGGGCAGGCATCGGGTGGGGGGAGGGACCACTACACACCAGGGAAAACCTTTATTTTATATTGGGAGGGCATCAGGAAAGGGGTGGGACCACTAAACACCAGGTAAAACTATTTATTACATATCAGGCCAGGGACCGGTGTGGGGGTGGGACACTAGACACCAGGGAAAACGATTTATTACATATTGGGCTGGTGATCGGCGGGGGGAGGGGAGGACACTAGACACCAGGGACAACTATTTATTACCTTTTGGGCCAGCGATTGTGGGGTGGGAGCAACACTAGCACCACAGATACAGGGCTGCCTATGGGGCAAGGGCTGGGGGGGGCCATGCTGAACTCTGACCCAGCCTAAGTAAATGGGCCCATAATGGGCATTCAAATCCCACATAGCACCTTGCATGCCCAGTGGACTCATTTGCATGGCTGCTTTTGTGAACTGGAAATAGCACACCTGCGCTATTCATTGCAGGGCCATTCTTCTGGCTGCAGGTCGGGGCGGCGCTAGTAGAGTAGAACTAGCAGTAATGGGGTTACTGCTGTCTCGACCTTGCCCTATTTACAGTCGGACAGTGCTGTGCGCTATCCGACTGTGAATAGCAACATTTGACACATGGGCAATCGCTAAGCGCAACGCAGACTTTTTCACTGTGCTTTGCAGCTTTTTGTGAATCTAGCCCCAGAGCTTATAAAAACTAATAGCAGCTGCAGAGAATTCTGGGATTTTCAGTTACAAAAAATGTCAGTTAGCAAGTCAACAGAAACAGTTTGTTGCAATCTACTATACTACAGTAAACAGTAATAAAAAAAAAAATGTTTTGCACACAAAGTGCAAATTGAGACCAGACCCACACTTGGGTGTGGGACTTTTATTGGTGACTGTTTCCCTTTAACCTAATTCAATATGTCGGTTTACATTTGTATCCTCCTTCCCCCCGGACTAGGCTGAAAATAGGCAGAATTGCTTAGCCATCCTTTCCAGATCAACAAAAACGAAATACATTAAAATAAAGCATGTACTTTCTGTTGCCTGATTCCCTCTGCACATTGAATACAAAAAGTTTAAAAGCAGTCTGCTTGCTATCCTTAGATATTCAACAAGACTCATTTCTTTACAATGACTATAATGCTACGACACTGAATTAAATGTGTGTTGGGGGGGCAAATGAACTGGAACCGATTCTGCTGACCTGTAAGTTGGTGTTTTCTGTAAGTACAAATCCCAGCATTCCCTGCAGCTACCATCAGAGTAGAAAGCAGCAGTGGCAGATTCAATAGCCTGCAGTGCATGTTAGAACTTTTGTAAGCTCTGATCAGATATTTGCCAGTCCCGCTGTTTTCCCAGGGCTACAGTAAGTACAGTCATCCGTTACTGTATTTAGCCCAGGGAGGACAAAGTGACCAGCAAACAAAAGATCAGAGCTCATAAGTTTTCTTTTATTTATTTTTATTTAAACATCTGGTGACCGGGAAAGGCACAATGAACCGATGCTTGTTTCCAGGTGCGACCTGGGGAATAGGGACATGGGATAACAAGTATTCAGGATACAGGTGTAACCCCCCTGCAAATGGGGGTTCCCAAAAGTCTTCCAGGAGCTTGCCTGAATGCTCCAAGTCTGGGCGGTGTTTGGCGTCTGAGCTGTTTGAATGTGGTTCCAGGTGAGTGTTATTTGAGCCGCCACGTACTGTCTCTTTAAGAGCTGTCTACTTGCAGACTTAATTAGTTTGTATGGAGGGACTGTGTATTTAATGCTCGAATCCCACCCAAGCTGCGGAGTTATCGCTCCATTTTGCGGTCGCTGAAGGTGCAAAGGGAGCCCATCTGAAAGCTGTAACTGTTTGTCTGTAATCATTTAAAGCATTAGCAAAATTGTAGTTTGTCTAATCTGCCTTTATTGCAGCTGGGACTCTGTGTGTGTTACCCTCTCCATTTTGGACCTAAACTGCTGTGCTGGGCCAGTTGGGTTAAGGGAGCCCTAAAATGGAGCCTGTGGATGAATCAGAACTTGGACTCTCAATTTTGAGCCAGCCACAAGGGGATTGTATGGGCAATGACTCTGGGAAATGTAGTTTTAACCTTGGCGCCTTTTTCTACCAACAGAGGGAGTCTTACTGTGAGTGACAACAGAATTAGACAACAGAATAGTGTGGAGCTAAAGGAAATGCCCTGCTCTGTGACTGGAAAGATTAGATCAGTTGTGGCAGTGAAGAGAGAAGGAGCTGTGTGCATCTGCGGTGTGTAGTTTTGCGCGGGAAGCACGTGTGAGGCCCTGAGTTTCGGTCTGCAGTCTTTGTGAGTGCCAGTTTGGACTGAATCCAAGTTATGAGAAGAAAGAAGCACCAGAAGTGTGGAAACCAGGCTCACCCTGTAGAAGACTGGAGAAATTGCTGAATCGTGCTCGGTCTGTCAGGAACTGAAGCTGCTGTGTGTGCTCCCGGGTATCTTGCAGTAATTGCGATCGGGATGGAGGAGCAGCCTGCCTGGTATAGTACTTTCCTTTTACATATGAATGTGCGTAGTGCTTGTGGGGAATCGCTATTTCCAATCCCCTGTGCTGTGTGTTGAAGCTGGAAGCAAACCCCAGCTTGTCTCAAACTAAATCCGTTTGCTATAAACTACAGTGGGGTCCAGTCACAAGGACCTTGTCTCCATGCCCTGCTGTTTCCGACAATCCAGAAGAACATCCACCATCCGGTTCTCAGCTTGGGTATTGTGAGTACAAATCAGGGTATTCCCCTGCAGCCTGTTTTCAATCACAAGTGTGTCACCTGAGTCTTGTTGTTTCTTTGCTTCATGGACTGAGCCATCAGGCTCCAGATTACAATTGGGTGTTGTGTAAATATTTTCTTCTACAGGGCCCTATCCATCTGCACCTGCCGGCCAACCCCGGGCAACAGACCTGGCTAGCCCCCCCGACCTGGGTACCCAGAGTGTGACTTTTCAGACCCTGTATGTGTGCACAGTACTGTGATTTAATGCCACTAACTAACCTGATTTCCCCCTTCCGTGTTTCTGTTCTTTAAATAAATCAGATTTGTTGTTGTTGTTAAATTTTAAACTGTCTGAAGTGTCAGTACCTTCATGCCAAGCACTGTATTGGTTTGTGTATGATGCTTAACCTTATTTTTCAGGGGGTCCACAGAGGCAAACCTGCGAATCAGTCTCGAGGGTAAGTGGTACCTTATGAACGAACAGTGTGTACATGTGGGGTATTTGGTACTGTAACTCCTGTGCATCGTGTGGGCCATTAGAGGGATTAGAAGGGGGTCTCAGTGTCCCAGAGGAGTGTGACCAAACTAGCCCAACCATTACAAACCCTGACCTCTGGGTGGAGGCACCCGCCATAGAACCTAGGCCCCTCAACCTGTCAGTAGTCAAGCAGGCAGGGGTAGTAGCCCTTGGGATAGCGCCACCTGGGGGTTACACAATAAAAGCATCAAACAATTAAGTAGGAGGTACAAGTACACAGGATGCAATAAAAAGTACAAAAAAACAGCATACAATTGTGTAGGAGGTACAAGTATACAGGATACATAAAAGGGTACATATGCTCAAGAATGAATGTCAGCGTGCAAGTCAGAAGAATCCGTCTGATATAATCTACCATACTGCAGTAAACAGTAAAAAAAAAAAGGTTTGGGGACGCAAAGTGTAAATTGTTACCAGCATCAAACTTGAGTGTGGAGCTCTTAGTGCTGACTGTTCCCCTTTAATCTCACTTCTTTATCTGGTTGATCCTGCAAAATTCTGCACGTCATGCTGATGGGCAATTTATCCCGCTGACCCTTGCCGCTTTTTCTCTGATGACATCATTGAGGAACTCAGCTGTTCAGATCATGAAAGTGCTGCATTTGACTCTAAAGTCTCATAGTATCAAGGCACATTTCAGAGGTGACACTGCCAGTACCTTGGCAGTACCTGTCTCCCTCTGAGACTGGCACTAGTAATGTCAGCATCAAAATATGCTCTGATATTGTTAATGATACTTTAGAAGTAGGTGCAGTACTTTCATGACTCCTGCAGCTGGGTCCCTTGTCAACATCATCGGAGGAGCAACCATAGTGGGCCAGTAGGCTGTGCTGCCAATCGGCATGTTTGGGGCAGGAGAGGGGTAACAGCATCAACCAGAAGAAGTGAGTTTAATAAAAAAATACTGTAGTTAAATTATTTCAACATGCAAATGTCTTATTTGGGACCTCAGGGTCCTGTCACATTAGTTTGGGGGTGTTCAAGATTTCTTTCTGGTGTAGTAAGAGCAGACTTGATGGACCTTCAGTCTCCTTCAACCATCAAATTCTGTGTTTCATCCGCCGACACAGTGGTAGTGCTACCACTTGTGATGCCAGCGAACCGGGTTCAGGAATGAGCTTGGGTCATCAGAGGGCCAGCCAAGGGGAAGAGGACTGAGCATCCAAGGGGCTGCTCTCCTCCTCCTCCCAAGGGAGAGGCTGTGGGTGCTGCTGCTATACTGTCGCCTGGGTGACCACGGGTGGCAATGTAGCTGGGTTGCATGTAGTGGGAGGGGAGGGGAGGACATTGGCTGAGATCTGGAGCGGTGGCACGTCTCAGCATGTGCTTGTCTCCTTGGATCTCCCAGTATGTTGCTGTCCTCAGGGCTTAGAGGAGCGACCAGAAAAATGGAAAAAAAACACACCTACTCCTGGTGATGGACCCTGGCACCTAAGCCATTAGACTAGGCTCTGAGGGGGCTCCGTGTGACCCTCCCAATGTGCTACAGTGGGTCGGAGGGGGAGGACCTGGGCTCTCCTTCCTCCCAACCTGAGGGGTAAACCAAGGCTGGATGGGGGTTGGTCCATGGAGGTTCCCCTAGAAAGCTTGGTAGAGCCACAAGGATGCCTTGGGAGCCCTGGAAAGAGAGGAACAAGTCACGATGAGGAAAGGGGCATAAACTGTGAATAAAACAAAAAAATTCTATGTTTTATACAAACATACATACAAACATACGTATGTGCCAGCGGATAAAGGCTTTATGGTCCATCTCATCTGCTCAAATGTGCAGGGCCCCACCCCCCCCGTGTCTATAGAGGGACCTGCCCTCCCTCCGCATTTCCCTGTGAACCCCTCAAGTGCCCCCTCCTCCACCAGCAACTTCCCACTTCATTCTGTCCCATCTTCTGTTGAAGCTATCCACTATTTTCAGGGAGACCACCTCCTCTGGCAACTTGTTCCACTTCACCACCATTTTCTCTTGGTGAAAAAGTGCCTCCTCATCTCTTGTATGCTGACACCACAGTGACATTTCTAAAATGAAGTACATTACAGCGGCAAGTTGCTGTTGCCGTTGTAATGCACCTGTGGGACCCTACCAATACTCTCAGGTTTTGCCCCTCCCGAATTAACCGACCGCAGTTGACAATCCTAAGTTACGGAGGGTGTGGGAGGTTCAGTGGGCAAAGCCCCTCCCAAAAAAACAGACAGTTTCCTGATGGGTTTATGCCGACCGCAACTTGCAGTCAACATAAATCTTTCGCTGTAGTATCGGGTCAGAAAAAGTTGTTGCTGTGGTGTCATGGATTCCTCATCTCTGTCCTAAATCTTCCCCCTACTAGTTTTATGCTATGCCTCCTAGCTGACTTGTTCCCATTAAGGATCAAGAGGCCTTCAGTGCTCACCCTGTTAATACAGTCTCAGTCATGTCCCCCCTCTCCCTTCTGTCCTCAACGGAGTACGTGTTGAGCCCCTTGGGCCTCTCTTTGTAGGTGTTGCCCTGCTGGTCCTGGATCATCTTGGTTGCTCTTCTCTGAACTGTCTCCAGTAAGTTAATAACCTTCTTAAGATAGGGGCACCAGTACTGCACACTGTACTCTAGGTGCGGTCTTACCAGTGATATCTGCAGTGGCAGTATGATCTGTACAGTGGCAGTATGACCTCTGCCTTCCTGCTGGTAATTTCCCTGACTATACAGCCCAGCATCCAGTTTGCTTTGGCTGCTGCTCTTCTGCAGTGTGCCAAGTGCTTCAGGTCACTCATGATGATTACTCCCAGTTCATTTTCTTCCTCTGACTTGGTTACCTGCACACCACCCAACCAGTATTTGGTCTCGGGGTTCTTCACCCCCAAGTGCATATCTTTACACTTTTTAGTGTTGAACCCCAGTTGCCAAATGCCAGATGATGTCTCTAACCTAGCCAGGTCACCCCTGAGTTCCTGCCCCCCTCCTCCATGTCCGCTCTCCCATGGAGCACTGTGTCATCCATTAACAGGAAGATTTGACGTTTGATTCCATCCACTATGCCACCGATGAAGATGTTAAACACCAGACTGAGCACAGAGTCCTGTGGGACTCCACTGGTCACTGATCTTGCTTCCAAGAATTGCCCCCCAGCCACTATCTTTTCGCCTCTGTCCTGCAACCAGCTTTTTACCCATCCAGGAAGCTTGGCCCCCATACCCAGGTCTTCCAGTTTCCTGACCAGTCTCTTATGAGGCACAGAGTCAAAGGCCTTGCTGAAGTCCAGATACAGGACATCAGTCACTTGGCACCTGTCCACTGTCCAGGTCTCCCAGTCAAAGAAGTCAATTAGGTTGCTTTGGCAGGACCTCCCTGACACAAACCCATGCTACTTTTTATCCTACAGCCTGTTTTCCTCCAGAAAGCTCATCAGTCTTTCCTTCAAGATGGTCTCCATCAGCTTCCTTACTATTGCAGACAGACTAACCAACCTGTAGTTCCATGGTTCATCCTTTGGCTCGCTTTTATGGAGCGGTATCACAATTGCAGTTTTCCAGTCCTGGGGCACACTACCAGACTCCACAGAGGTGTTAGAAAGGTCTGTGAGGGGTCCCAACAGTACATCTGCCAACTCCCTTAGGACTCTTGGGTGCACACTGTCTGGTCCTGGGGATTTATCCACCTTTAGGGCCCTTATGCACCCTGTCCACTTGTATTACGCCATCTGTGACTCCCCCCTTCCCAGTTCTCACCCCATGCTTCCTTGTGGTACTTATCCATCCTTTTCTCTTGTGAAGATAGAGCAGAAGTGCATAACTACTTCCCTCTGTCTAACCCTCTCCTTTTTAAACCTGACAATCTCATCCTTAATGTCCCTCTCCTCCCTTATATATTTGAAGAAGGCCTTCCCACTCTATTTTGCTCCCTGTGCTAGCCATACTTCCCTTCCACTCTTTGTCTCTGTAACTGCTCTGCTCTCTTCCCTTGCTTTAGCACAATAATCCTCCCTATTTTCCTTGTTCCGAGTATGTCTGTACTTCCAGATGGCTGCTTTCTTGTCCCTTACAGTGTTTGCCACCTCCCTGACGAACCAGCTGGTCTTCTTTGCCTTAGGATTTCTTGCTTTTGATTTTGGCACACTCACTAGTGGCCTCCATCAGTCCTTCCTTTATTATGGCTCATTTCTGTTCCACCTCCATCTCCTTTCTGATCCCAGCAAGGTATCCTACTAAAATTCCTCTCATTTTACTAAAGTCAGCTGTCCTGAAGTTCAAAATCATTGTCTTCATTCTGATCATCCCTATGCCCATATCCAGGTGGAACCACACCTCATGGTGGTCACTTCCTGCAAGTGGTGCTTCCACCTTTACATCCTGAACATGTGCCCAGCTGGACAGGATTAGCTCCAGTACGGCCCTCCCATGACACCTTTCATCAGGAACCCACTCTGGAATGCATCCAGCAGTACTTGCTCCTTGGTGCAGGGGGTAGCCAGGATTTTCCAATCCACCCAGGCAGAATGAAGTCCCACTTTATTACTACCTAGCCCTTGCTTGCCTTTTCCATGGTTTGGGACCCAAGTACCTTGTCCAATTCCTGATCTTGTGAAGGTGGTCTGTAGACCACCCCCATCCTTAGTTTCCTCCCTTTAGTATATTGTATCTGCACCCACAATCCTTCTTCCTTCACTTCCACCTCTTCCACTCTGGTACAGGTCATTCCCACCTTCACATACAGAGTAACCTCCCTTTCCCTTTACCCTATCCTTCCTATATATTTATACCCAGGGACTGTGAGGTCCCAGTCGTGGTTCGGTGTGACCCATGTCTCTATAATGGCCACTATATCCACCTCTGCCTCAGCCAACAGTATCTGCAATTCAGTCATTTTGTTTCCCCGGTTTCTGGCATTCAGAGACACCACCCTACACCGGAACTTGGCCCCCCTTTTCCCTGACCTGCCCTCTCCTCCCCAGTCCCTCCTTCCTTCTTCCACCCTCCCCACTAGCACCTGTTCTGTCCTGATTGGAGGGAGGAATCTTGGCCTCCTCCACCATGTGTGCCCCCCCCCCATCAGTTTAAATTTTGTTTTCTTTCCCATGAATTCCTCAATCTTGCCCTCCACGACCCTTATGCCCTTCTTACTTAGATGTAACCTATCCTGTGCACATAGGTTTTTGTTATCCCAGGTCCATCCTCAGCCACCAACTATCTCATACCCCTCCACTCATACACCAGCTTCTGAGCCATACATTAAATTCCTCTATTCTTACTTTCCTTGCAGTGCTAGCCCTCTGGACTGGTAGCATCTTCAGGAAGGCTACTGATCTCCTTACCTCATCGCAGATTTTCCCCTACCTCCCTGAACCTCTCTTGCACCACCCCCACCTAACATCCTGCAAGGCCGTTCATGCCCAGGTGCATTATTATGTGAGGCTTCCCCTCCCTCCTGTCCCACATGCTGGGCTATCAGGGAGAGATCCCAAGCTCCCTGCCTTCATCCCTGACAACCATTGTACCCTCCTACGGTTTGCCCTGGACTCCTTCCCCCCATCTCACCCACTTAACTATTGAATCCACCAAGATCACCACCCTCCCCCCACCATACTGGGCTCTCCCCCGCCCGCCCATACTGCTGCCCACTCCTGCCTCCCCCCCACCTGTCCATCCTGTATTCCTTCTCAACCGCTTGCACCAGCTACCCCATCCCAGCCCCCTCCTCTTAATTTTGTCTTCCCTCTGACATGCCCCCTACCTTTCCCTTCTGCTCACCCCTCAGTCTATCCTCTCGCTCTCCCTCCCCCACTGCCCTATACCCTGATTTATTCACCTACTCCCTCTTGCCTGGACTCTTTCCCTCTGTCACCCTCTCCTTAGCTTCCCTGAAATCCTTCCCCGTACTACCTCCTTCTCTCCCTGTCTGCTGTCCTTACCCCCATATTCCCCCTCCTCCCCTCGTCCAATGGGAGGAATCTGTTCCGCACTGTCACCTCTGGAGTTGCTCCCACTGAACGTCGTTCCTCTTACCATTATTCACCCCCACACACTGGACCTTCTCTCACGCTGCAGGAGAGTAATCCAGGAGTCCTGCCTAATCACCTCCTCCCTCTTGCCTGCCTCTAAGCCCTGCAGCCCCTCTGCCCCTCCCAATGATTACCCTACGGATCCTCCCCCACCAGCTTACCCATCTCTTGCCTCAGCTGCCACACCTCCACACTCAAGTGTCTAATATGCCTACAAACCAGGCATCCCCTTATCTCCCAGACAGCTCCCAAAAGCACCATTGCCCCACACCCCCTGCACCACTCTACCCATCTCACCCTGCCCCCACCGCATCCCTCCCTCTCCACATATTAAAGATATAGGCCTTCTTTAATAATGCACTTTGCTATCCCCTTTACCCTTACAAAGCTTTTAACTTGGCTGAAAAATAAAAACACCTTCCCTCCTCGTTATTTTATTAGGACCTGGATGAGGAAGGCTGAAGAGCTGCAACCCCTTCCTTTCCCATTAGGTACCGAGTTAACTGGTTATCTGTCTAACAGCCTAGTTGGCACTAGATATGCACTGTCTGCCTTCGTACTGAATTTCTTGCCTACTAACTCCCCGGTAGGTTAATCTTAAAAAGGGAGTAGCTGAGACCCACTACTTACATAGGTACACATTATATGCCTCCCTACTGAATGCCCTGCCTAATAACTCCCCTGTAGGTTGACCCTAGACAGGGAGTGGATGCGGCTCACTAGTAACGCTGTTATCTGCACCTAGCTGAGAGATAGCTGCCCTCCTACTGACCTTACTGTTAGGCTTGTTGTAGGCTTGCCCTCGACAGGGACTAGCTGCAGCCTGTCAGCTAACTCCTCTGGAGACAAACCCCAGATAGGTAACAGCTGCAATTCCTGTCTAACCCCTACCTACTTCTCCCTTTCCCCTCTTGCCTTACCTGCCCTCCCTTTGAGCAATGTGGCTTGCAGTCCTCACTGTGTACACCCTGCTGACACCACAGATGCCGAGCAGACAGATGCCACACTCCTGCTCCGTGGCACTCATGGTTCGAGGTGGCTCATGCGAGGGGGTCACTTGGCCCTCTGGGCAAGTTATAGAGACTACAGCAAGCGTATTGGCTGGCTGCAGTCACAAGGTCTTCTTGGAGCTCCTATGATGCGGGTTGGTTTGGCTGTGTTCTCATCCACAGCCTTCCCTTTGCTGCTGTCCTCCCCTCTCCCCTCTCCCCAGCACCAACCTCCACTCACAGCAGCATTTCTCCAATAGAAATAAAGGACAAATCGACTTACAACATTACAGATGCTACTCGTCAGAACCCTCCCTCTGCAGACTCCCTCCTTCCTCCTGGATCTCCCATCCCAGGTCATGATCACACTCCCATTAGCTTTTGTTTGGTTTTATTTTTTTTATTTGTTTTGATTTTTTACAGATACCAACACGCTTATTTGCAGTTCTCTTCTTGGGGCTTCTGTACCCGCCCTCAGCTCTCTCACTGCAGATGTCCTCCCACAATCCCAGTACCCTTGCAGCCATGCTCACAGCTGCATCTCTGGTCAAATACTCGAAATGTATCCAAAGAAAAATGAAGGACCCCGTAAACACTTAGCTGTGGTCGTACACCTCTTCTCCTCTGAAAAATCGCTTGGCAGCATCCTGTAGAAAGAGACAGCGTGAACTACAACTTCTTCAACTTATAAGCCAAAGACTACAGCCATCCTACTGGCTGGCCGCAGCCACGTGGTCGGTTTAGACATCCTAAGACACTGGCTGGTCTGGCAGTGTTCTCGCCCTCAGCCCTTCCTCTGCTGATGTCCTCCCCTCTCCTCATCATCAACCCCCACTCACAGCAGCATTTCTCCAATAAAACAAGCATTTGTCAATGCCGAATGTTTGCTTGCTAGCATTGGCAATGGTAATGTAGAAGTTACAGAGCTGCATAATAGGAATGGCAGTGAAGTACTGAACTGAAGCCAACCCCACCACCACACTGCAGGGAGTGACAGGCATTGGGGTGTGCCTTTGGGTCGTCAGGCATAACGGCCATGCCATTTCACCACACCCTACCCTGCAGACACTGACAAGTGTCACGGTGTGCCTTGGGGTCTTTGGCTCTTATGCGCACCCCATTCCATCAGAAAATACAGTGAGATGGGTGCGGTACAGGAGAATGGGGTGAACTTTGGGGCCGAAGAGTCCAAGGCATACCTTGATGCCTCTCACTGACTGCAGGATGTGGAATGGTATGAGCATTACAGGCAAGAATCTCAAGTCACACCCCAGATGCCTGTCATTCTCTACAGGGTGGGGCATTATGGTTGGAAACCCTAACACCTCAGGCATTCGTTGGTATTTTCTCTCCAAATTTTCAACATGTTTTTTTTGTGACCCCACCTCATGAACAGTGGCAATATCAGTTTGTTAGCCAAAAGCCGCTTATGCACAGTGACTAAGGCATTTAGCACCACAGGTGCAAAAACACATTCGAACAGGATGTGAAAAATTACAGCTGTACTGTTCATGGGGAGGTGTAAAAAATGGCAATGTTGCAAATCTGCAGTAAAAATATTAAAAAAACTGGTGAAGTCACGAGCGTGCATAGAAACTGTGCAACACACACCCGTAATGTAATTAGGTTGGGATTTTTACAGCAGATTGTCAACACAGGCATTTTGGGACCTCCTATCATGAACAGTGTCACTGTGATTTTCTTTATCTGTCGAACAATGATTTCCCACAGCGACCACGCATCTCTGCGCTGAAAGTGTGAAAACACATTTCGGCCATGTTGTGAAAAATGACAGCTGTACTGTTCATAAGGAAGTGTGGAAAAATGCCACTGGTGAAAATCTGGACTGAAAACATTACAAAGTCATGAACTTACGAGGGTGCGTGGAAACTGCACAATGCTCACTCATAACACAGTCATGTTATGGACTTTTGTCACCAAATTTTCAACATAGCCATTTTAAGACCTCTGCTCATGAACAGTGTAACTGTGATTTTCTTAATCTGTCCCAAACATTGCTTTCGCATACCGACTGCACCACTGTGTGCTACATGTGCGGAAACACATTTGGGGCGACAAGTGAAAAATGGCAGCTGTACCATTCATAAGGAAGTGTAATAAAATGGCAATGTGGAAAATCTGGAGTGAAAATATAGAAAATTCGCGAACTTACGAACATGCGTAGGAACTGCGCAACGTGCACTCGTAACACAGTCATTTTTAGGAATTTTTTCACCAAATTTTCAACATAGCCATTTTAAGACCTTTGCTCATTAACAGTGTCACTGTGATTTTCTTAATGTGTCCCATACATTGATTTTGCACACCGACTGCGCCATTGTGTGCTACATGGGTGGAGACACGTTTTGGGCAAGATGTGAAAAATGACAGCTGTACTGCTAAAATGGCAATGTTGAAAATCTGGAGTGAAAATATTGAAAATACCTGAACTTCTGACAGTCGTGTGAACTGTGCAACGACGCTCGTAGAAACAGTCATTTTGGGAATTTTCCACCAAATTTTCAACACAGCCATTTTAAGACCTCTGCTCATGAACAGTGTCACTGTGATTTTCTTAATGTGTCCCATACATTGATTTTGCACGAATGCACCATTTATGCTTCATGTATGCGGAAACACGTTTTGGGCAAGATGTGAAAAAGACAGCTGTACTGCTCATAAGGAAGTGTAATAAAATGGCAATGTTGTTAATCTGGAGTGAAAATATTAAGGTCGCAAACTTACAGCGTGCACTTCAAGAATTGCATAACGTGCACCGTAAAACAGTCATTTTTAGTAATTTTTTCACCAAATTTTCAACATAACCATTTTAAGACCTTTGCTCATTAACAGTGTCACTGTGATTTTCTTAATGTGTCCCATACATTGATTTCGCACACCGACTGCGCCATTGTGTGCTACATGTGCGGAAACATGTTTTGGGCAAGATGTGAAAAATGACAGCTATACTGCTGATAAGGAGGTGTGGTAAAATGGCAATGTTGAAAATCTGGAGTGAAAATATTGAAAACTTCGCGAACTTACGAGCGTGCGTAGGAACTGCGCAACGCACACTCGTAAAACAGTCATTTTAGGAATTTTTCATCAAGTTTCAACATAGGCTTTTGGAGAGCCCACCTTATGAACAGTGGCAGTGTCATTTCATTATCTTAGTCCAAAGGTGATTTCGGCGCGTGACTGAGAAATCACCCTTCGATCCGATTATACCATGACAGTGACAGCATTCATGAGAAGGGGTCCCAAAACCCCATGTTGAAAATATGTAGAAAAATCAAAAATGGCTGAGATATGCAGCAAAGTTGAAAAACCCTATCTATCCCATTATACAGCTTACCGGTATTTCCTCAGTTCGCGGTTGGCTTTGAAGAGTGCAGAGCGTGTTCCCAGTCCACCAAAGATCGTCACGCCAGAGTCGGAGCTAAGTATGGGGTGAGGTGGTGGTGTAGGGAGGCAGGGTGCGGTGGGTGAGTGCGGTGGGGGTAGAGACAATGAGGGACCGTTTTTAAGTTTCAGTTTTTTAAGTGACATGGGACGTTTTGCCACGCTGGGGTGGGCTCCCAGCATGCACAGAAGGACACTGGTGGGGGTGTGTGGGCGAGGGGATTGGGCACCACCGTCGGCAATAGCATCTGTTGCCTGAAGCTGACGGGGATTGGGCACCCCCGTCGGCTATACGATGTGCAGCCATGCTGGGGTGGGCACCCAGCGTGGCATATGTAACTCTGCTTTGGGGGGGTGCAGCACAGCCACGACGAGGGGATTGAGCTCCCCGTTGGCTACACAGTGTGCGTGGGGGGCGAGCATGCAAGGTAAAAGGCAGGTGTGTGTAGGGGGGAGCGCCATGAGCAGGCAATATCTTATCGCTGCTCACTGAAGCATAGCTCCCCCTTTCAACTGTACGCCACTGCATTTTGGAGCTGTCATAGACAGCTCCAGCAGGCATTGGAGAACTGCGGCCGCGCCTGCAAACACACTGATTGAATTGGAAGAGGGCTGCCACACCTCCGAAAACTCGGGTGATGGCACTATGTTTCTTGCCATGCATGCGAGCAAACATAAAATCAGGGCATATCACTGTACAACACTACAGATGCTACTCATCAGAACCCTCCCTCTGCAGACTCCCTCCTTCCCTCCTCCCGGATCTCCTATCCCAGACCCCAATCACTCTCCCATTAGCTTTTGTTTGGTTTTACTTTTTTGTGCTTGTTTTGTTTTTTTACAAATGCCAGCACATTTATTTGCAGTTCTGTTCTCTGATCTTCCATACCAACCCTTAGCCCTCCCACTGCAGATGACTTCCTCCTTCCAAAATCTCAGTCCCCCAGCAGCCACACTCACAACCACATCTCCAACCAGACACTCAACCCTCTAAATGTAACCAAAAAAACAAAAAAGGACCCTGCAAATATTTAGCTGTGGTCCAGCTTCTCTTCTCCTCCAGTCGATCGCTCAACGGCGTCCAGTATAGAGTTTCTATTTTTGAATTTAATGTATTAGAACTAAATAAATGTGGTCATAGCCTTAGAACGCTGAACTGTGAGCCTGGAGATCCAGCAGACTTGGATTTGAATCCCACACCTGCCAGCTGTATACTGTGTGATCCTGAGCAAGTCGTTTGGCCTACATGTGTTTGGAGGTGGGCAAAATGGCAAAACATCACTTCGCAAATGTATCCCAGGTGTCATATGCCAGTAGGCTACCACCCCTGCCTGCTGTCCCTGTTACAGATTAAGGGTTCTGGGTCCTGCTATGGTAACAATTGAGGGTTCATTCCCAAAGATATAACTAATAGCGCAGTGCCTCCACCCAGAGTAAATAATAAGTAGGTCAGGTATCCGCTTGGTACAGCCCCCTGGGATACTGTACCTACCCACCTCCCCAACCAACCACTCTACACACTGAACCCCCAATAACCTTGATCCACCACAAACCATGAATTTCAGCAATAGGCAAATGCAATAAATCTTGCTGATGCAGCAGATTCAACAAACAAACTCACAGCTTTATTTTGGGGTAAGGGCTAGGGAAGGGATACTGGGATAAAGGATGGCTGTGAAAGTAAGGTTAGTGAAATATTTAACAACAGTAACCATTTAGGCCGAGCTGACCCAGTGGCGCTGAGGGTTGAGGCGCTGGACGCCACACCTTGCGCCATGCCGGTGACCTGGGTTCGGGATCGAGCTCGGGCTGCCAGAGGTCGGCAGGGGAGGACTGCTCTCCTGTCCTGGGAGGGAAGGGGTTCCCGATCCCAGACTCTGGTGGCTCCTGATGGTGGCTGGGAGCACAGCAAGTCCACAATCCAGCAACCAAAGGGATTGGCTGTGGCAGCGATCCTGTGGACACGCATGGGAGTGTGCATACTCACGCTGGATGCATTGCACGTCCAAGCCTGGGGGGAAGGTAAGAAACATAGAAACATAGAATTTGACAGCAGATAAGTACCGCTTGGCCCACCCAGTCTGCCCATTTCCCTACCTACTGGATAAGCTGCAGATCCTAGTTAACCAGCAGCCTACTTCTTCCTACCCCCACCCCCCAGAATTGCCTTATGACTATCCCATGCATGCTTGAATTCCACCACTGATTTTGACTCCACAACCTCCTCCAGAAGGCCGCTCCATGCATCCACAACCCTTTCTGTGAAAAATACTTCCTTAAATTACCTCTGAGCCGCCTCTCATCTTCAAATTGTGCCCTTGTTCTTGCACATCCTTTTTTGAAAGATGCTACCCTCTTGGACTTTGTTGATTCCCTTGAGGTACTTGAACGTTTCTATCATGTCCCCCTCTCCCTCCTTTCCTCGAGGCTATACATATTAAGCTCCTTTCATCTCTCTTCATATGTCTTCCGGTGCAGACCCTACACCATTTTAGTTGCCCTCCTCTGGACAGCTTCCATCCTGTCTATGTCTTTGGAGATTGGGTCTCCAGAACTGCACATAGTACTCCAGATGGGGTCTCACCAGCTGTCTGTACAGAGGGATAATAACTTCCTGTTTTCTACTGGTGATGCCTCCCTATGCATCCCAGTATCCCCCAACCCTCCTTGCTGCCCTCTCACATTGCTTGCCCACCTTTAGGTCATCTGATATGACTACCCCAGGTCCCTTTCCATTTTTGTTGTTAATATCTCACCCCCCATTGTGTACTCTTCCCCTGGGTTTTTGTTTCCCAGGTGCATTACCTTGCACTTCTTAGCATTGAATCTAAGCTGCCATACATTTGACCATTCCTCTAACCTTGCCAAGTCCCTTCTCATCCTTTCCACCCCACCTTGTGCATCATCTCTGTTGCAGATCTTTGTGTCATCTGCAAAGAGACATACTTTTCCTTCCAGTCCCTCTGCAATGTCGCTTATAAAGACATTGAAGAGGACCGTCCTAATACTGAACTCAAGGCACCCACTAGTAACCCTCCTTTCTTCTGAGTGACTCCATTTACTATTACCTCTGTGTCCTATTCTCCAGCCAATTTACCCAGGCTGTCATCTTGGGACCCACTCCCAGGCTGGCTAACTTGTATATTAATCTTTGTGTGGGACTGTGTCAAATGCCTTGCTAAAGTCTAGGTAGGCCATGTCCACAGCCCTCCCTGATCTACTACTTTGGTCACCCAGTCAAAGAAATCTATCAGATTCGTCTGGCATGACCTTCCGCTGTGAATCCACGCTGCCTAGGGTCCTGTGCCCTCTGGCCTCTAGATACTCGACACATTCTTTCCTTCAAAGTGATTCCATCATTTTCCCTATCGCTGAGGTTAAACTAACAGGTCTGTAGTTTCCTGCTTCTGCCTTGCTCCCACTTTTGTGAAGGAGAATCACATCTGCCCTCCTCCAGTCCTCGGGTACCACACTATCCTCCCATGATTTGTTAAAAGGCTAGTCAGTGGTGTCACTAGTTCTACCCTTAGTTCTTTTAGAATTCTGGGATGAATCCCATCAGGCCCCATTGCTTTGTCCACCTTCAGTTTTAAGAGTTCTTTCAGAACCCTTTCTTCTGTAAATGGGCTAGTATCAACTTCTGCATCCAGAGTGTTTCTACTGTTTGTTTAAGGTACCTCCCCCTCTTCATTTGTAAATACTGAGCAAAAATATTTGTTTAGTATCTCTGCCTTTTTACAGTCTCCCTCTGTCCACCCTCCTCCCTTTATTAGCCTCACTATCCCTCCTTGGTCTTCCTTTGCTCCCTGATGTACCTATAAAGGTTTTATCCCCTTCTTAACTGGTTGGCTATCTTTTCCTCGGTTTGGGCCTTTGCTGTTCTGACTGCCTTCCCAGCCTCCTTTTGCTTTAACATACAGTTCTCTGTCCTGCTCCTTCTGCGATTCCTTGTACTTCCTGAATGCTTTCTTTTCCTCTTGAACCTTTACTGCCACTTCCTTTGAGAACCATAGTGGTTTCTTACCTCGTTTCATTTTGTTTATTTGCTTTACACAAAGGCTTGTTACCTCTGTGATGGCAGTTTTTATTATTCCCCATTGTTCTTCCACCCCTCCTACCTGCCCATTTGCTAGTGCATTCCTTAGGCACTCACCAATTTTGGCAAAGTCAGCCCTCCTAAAGTCCAGTACTTTTGCCTTTGTGTGGCTTGACTCTATTGCTGTGTTTATTGTGAACCATACTGTTCGATGGTCGCTAGTTCCCAGATGGCTACCCACTTCTACATCTGTGATCCTCTCTCCATCTCCATTTGAGAGAACCAGGTCTAAGACTGCTCCCTCTCGAGTGGGCTCCAATACTAGTTGTCTAACGCATGCCCCCTGTAGGGCATCTAGAATAACCCCACTCTTCGAAGTGGCTGCTGCAACTGCACTCCCGTTAACATCTGGCATATTCAGATCACCCATCAGCAATATCTCCATATTTTCTGCCATTCTAAGTATACTTTCTATCATTTCCTTGTCCATTTCCTCCCCCTGAGAAGGGGGTCTGTATACAACCCCTGTGCAGATTGTGGTGCCATTGCCTATCTCCAAATTTACCCACAGTGCTTCTTCTCCTCCCTGTTTACCCTTTTGTTCTGTTGCTTTTATTCCTTCCCTTATGTAAAGAGCTACTCCTCCTCCTCTTTTACCCTCCCTGTCCCTCCTGTAGATAGTATATCCTGGTATGTTTACGTCCCAGTCATGGTTTTATGTGTACCGTGTTTCTGTGACTGCCACGATATCCAGATGTTCCTCCTCCATCAAGGCCACTAATTCAGGAAGCTTGTTACCCAGACTACGGGCATTGGTACTCATTGCTCTCCATTTTTTGATGGCTTTACCTTCTGTTGCAGCATCCCCACTGACCTTTCTACCTTGGTCTTTTTCTCATTTAGTACCCTGTTTTGTAGGGAGAGGCTGGGATTTTCCTGTTGCTTATCAGTGCCTCCCCCTTTGACTAGTTTAAAAGCTTGCCAATGAAGCATTTAAACCGATTGCTCAAAAGACTTGTTCCCTTCCTGGACAGATGCAGACCATCCTGCCAGTATAGGCTGGCACTGCAAGAAAATTCCCTCCCTCGGGGATAGGCAAAAGCACCTCGGCCCCGGACCACACTCCCAACACCGAGCGCTCTTCTCTCCGTGCCTGCTCGCTTCTACTTGGCACTCAAGACTATAAGACAGAGCACCCTGGGGGGATAGGGTGGCCCCTCCCGAGGGATTCAGATCCAGGGGTCATGTCAGAATGGAGGAGGGAGAGAGAGCATCTCAGGTGGGCGGTAAAGACTGGAGGTCGGGGATGCTGGAGAGAGTTCCCCAAGGGGGGAGTAGAAACAGAGTTAAAAAAAAAAAAAAGTAACCATTTGGGCCCGCAGGCCAGCCCCACCCCCACTGGTACCATTGTTCCCAAATTGTCCTTAGGGGTACCCACTAGGTGCAGGCCTGGTCTTTGTTGTGGGTTGGCTGGCTGTTGGGGCCCTGAAATACTTGCAAATAGCATTGTTTAAGAAAACCAAATCCCCTTTTACCCTTTCCAGGAACCAGGTCCTGGGTATTCACTGTTTGTTGATCTCAAAAACCTGGAGTATGGAGCTCCTTGGCTAGTGCAACACAGCGCAGAAAGAAGGCCAGCCTTGGTCCCCCTTGATAGGGTGGAGCTTGCTCAAGGATCTTGCAGCCGGTCACCTTGATTGCAGTTCTGGACACTTGTCACCGTCAGCCACTTCTGGCCCATTGCAGAGCACTGTGGCAGGATCACACCAGCCCCAGAAAGCCCAGACCTGGGAGTGGCTCCACAGCCCAGCTCCCCACTAAGGATCATAGGTGCCCTAGCACCCCAGCAAGCACCGGTGACCTCCTGAGACAGGGTGCCCCACTTGGCAGGGGTTTGCTGGTTCCCTCCCTGGCTCTGAGTGAGGTCTCCCAAACAGTGGGAGTCCCCTGCAGTCTCTACACTGAATTCATGAGCTTCAGAAATTGTACGCAGTCTCTCCAACAACGTCCACTACCAGTAGCAGAGGCACTAGCCATACACTTTTAAAGCACAGGTGCACGCAGCAGGGGATTTCCAGCACAACAGATCCCTGTCCACTAATTCACCTTTTTTCTAGACAAGACAAATGTCTTTCAGCTGCCATTGTAACACAGCTCCCTGCCACTCCCACAGTTCATTCAGGAGAAATTCGGCACCCAGCTAGCACCTTTACTTCAGAGATGCTTTGCCCCTTCAGTATTGCAGTTTCAGTCCCAAACAGTTTACTGCACTCTCAACAGCAGTGTAGCACTCAGATAATCCGCACAGTCCTCTCAGCCAATTCAGCCTATGGGTGCAGGGGTTCTGCAGCATTCAGTTTCTCCCAGCAATAACTAAGCAACTCCTCAGTGCCTGGGGAATCAGGACCACAGTTCAGTCTCTCTCTCTCTCTCTCTCTCACTCTCTCTCTCTTTCCCCTTCTCAATCCACTTCTGTATACAGCAGTCTCCAAAAGGGGAACTGGGAAGGGCCCCTGCAGTTCAAAGTCCACTCTCACAGGATACCTCCAACTCATACAGAGCCCGGGAACAGACTGAAGAATTCCCAGAAAGTCCACAGAGTTGCAGCTGAAAATCAAAGGTCCTGATTGGCTGATGAAGCCTATCAATAATCCATAACCATAGATATCAATATTTCCTGCTCGTTTATTGGGACATGATCTAGGCACCTGAATTAGTCCCCTTCTTCTCCCAGGAGTCCCTTTTGAGTCAGTTTTGGGTGCCTAGATCACTGACTGGCTGTTAGACAGGGGTCAAGTGTCATAAAGATGTTGGCTCCCATTCAGTTATATGGAGTCCAATACAGTTTAGTGCAGTTCCTCAGAATCCAAGGTCTGGTGCAGCCCAACACAAGACTTTATTTGTTTAACAGCCCCACCAATTTGTAGCCCTTGCTTTACCCTCTTAAACAAGCCCACTATTATTATGTTAGTCCCAGACGTTTCCGTGTCGCTGCTGCCGCAACACTATGTCCCTAGATGCAGGCAACACTGATTAATATGTATGGTGGGGCTCATTAATATTCATAAGCCCCACTCTGCACTCCCTGGCAAAACCCACTATTTACCCCCCCAAAGCGGCGTGTTCACCACAGCATTCAGGTCACCAGCCCCTACTCCGATGCCCAGGGTGCCGGGACCACAAAAATTCTCCTAAACCGACCGCAAATGGCGGTCAAAAAAATCAAAGGCACTCCCAGCTCATGCACGGTCACCGGCCCAAACAGTAACATCGGTGACTCACGAGGGGAAATCCCAGCCCAATGGGCGGAATGCCACTGGAGCAATACAGGCACAGGGGGAACACCGGGGATACAGGAGGCACTTTCAGGTAAGCCCCCAAAGGGGAGTTACATTCCCCCCCATGAAATGCTTGGCTTCCACGCCAAGCTAAAGGGATAAAACACCAAATAGTAACATCAACCTTAATATCATTTCTAACTATACACCTGATTCCTGTCGAACAGGTTATATGTATTTCTCAGAACAGGAAACAAACCAGTATATACATTTCAAACAACCCTTTTTGTTTGTCATAGGCCCCTAGGAAGACTTCCACAGGTTCACCCATTTAGCCTGGGGCATTGAAGCCTCACATAATACATGTCCCTGTATTTAGCTTGATATCATCTTCACCTCCCTCTTCTTCCTCTGGTCACCGTTCTCTCAGACCTAGGGGACTTAGCATCAGCAGAGCACATAACCACCTTCTGTAGGGAACTAGGGGTAATGTACACTCCCTTATGTACTACAAACAAGGGTAAGCCAGCAGAGACCCCAGGGGCATCATACATCAGTGTAAGGATAGACCGTATCATTCTCCCTGTCCTTCTGGGGGTCTCCTGAACACTCGGGCCAATAACCACCCTTGATCAGTTGTGGGTTCCTCTTCGTCTTCACCCTCTCCCTGTTCATCCTGTTCCTCAGCTATTGGGGCAAAGGATTCCAGAACCTCCCCAGCATCACCTACAGCTCCATGGAACTAACCTGGGCCCCTTCAGAGGACAGTCGGATCAGTGTTCATTTTCGATGTGGGCCCTCCAAAAGACGCTACTTCCCCTTGCCTTCCTGATCCTCAAAACCACCCTATTGCCATTCAACGGGTGCATCTGCCGGAGAGCTACTCCGGTACCACTCAAGCGTCTCAGCCGGACCAGTATTCAAGTCTGGGGTGATCCCCCTGAGGGATGCGGCCAGAACAGAATACCCATCCCTACCCTGTCTCCTAGGCATAACCCTTACCAGTGGCAGTCCCTGAAATAACCTGGCAAGCTCTGGGGTAGGATAGTGACTATGTGGGGTACCATAGTTCTCCCCCTCAGACTCATCATCAGTTTCCTCTTTATCTGAGACCCCCTCAACCTGGGCAGGCCCAGCCCCCATGGCACCACTTCTTCTTGGCCTCTGTCTCCTCCGTGCAGCAGCTCGAGTGGTGGGGGGTGATGAAGAATCTCCAGCAACATCTTCAGGATTTACTAATTTGTCACCAGTTGGGATGGTTACGATGAATAACCTTGTGCCCTCGAGTCTCTCCTTCGGGCTAAATCTTGTATATAGGTAGGCCTTCAAATTTCTCCAGAATGATATACGGGGTATCTCCCCATCTGTCAGCTATCTTATGCTTCCCTGGTATGCCCAGCCATCGTTGAAGTACTTTGTCACCTGCTTCCAAATCTGGAGCCTGCACCTTCTTATCATAGCCCTTTTTATTAGCCTCGTTCCTCTTAGTGGCCATTTCTGAAGCAAGACGATATTCATCATCTAATTAATGTTTCAGCTTCTTCACATGCTGTAAGTAGTCCTCTGCTCCCAGACCATCCGAGGAGACTCCGTAGCACAGCTCCACTGGCAGGCGGGCTTCCCTCCCAAACATAAGTTGGTAGGTATAGAACCTCATAGCGTCATTTCGTGTGCAGTTGTAGTCGTGAACCAGGGTGCTCACCCGCTGACTCCATGTGCGCCTCTCCCAGAGATCCAAGGTGCCCAGCATATCTAATAGAGTCCTGTTGAATCTTACCAGTTATGGGTCACCTTGGGGATGGTAAGGTGTGGTCCGGGACTTCCTGATGCCCCACAGTGACAAGAGTTCTTTGATGAGCCAACTCTCAAAATCACGGCCTTGGTCTGAATGGATCATCTGGGGGGCACCATAGTACATGAAAAACTGTTCCACCAATATTTTGACCACAATGGAAGCCCGCTGATCCTTGGTGGGGTAAGCTTAGGCGTATCGGGTGACATGTTCGGTGACAACTAGTATGTTCGAAATGTTGCGAGTCAGGTTCCAATGTGAGGAAGTCTATGCATACCAGTTCTATAGGGCCACTAGTTTTGATGTTGACTAAGAGGGCAGCCCTTTGGGGAAGCACCATCTGTTGTATACATTTCATGCAGCTTTTGCAATATATTTCCACATCCGCTCCCTTCTTTGGCCAATAGGACCAACTTTTAACCAGATTCAAAGTGCATTCCACTCTCAGATGCCCCATATAATCATGTAGGGCCTTCAACACAGTTTTAACATGCCGTTCAGGTAGTACCAACTGCTCCCGTGGGGCCCCCTGCTGGTCCTGTGTCTCTCTGTACAACAGTCCCTTCTTCAGTCATAGTTTAGGCCATTTGCGTAGCAGGAGCCATGGCAGGGGGTAGATGGTGTCCACTTGATCCTGGCTCCCCTGTTGTCAGAGCACTCGTATGATCTCCCCGGTGACTGGGCTGGCCCTTTGCTCCCATCTTATATCTTGAGTGGTTAATTGTGGAAGGGTTCTCACATCTAGGGTGGCTAGCCAGCAGTGGGTGACTGGAAGGCAGCTCCCCGAGGCCCCCAGACATTCTACCAGGCAGTGGACGTCCTGGGGAGGGGGGTCTCTTCACCATCATGTTTCTTACACAAGGTCTTTACCGCTTGTTCAGAAATTATGTCCCAGTTGGAACTCTCATCAGCATAGGCTTGGGGCTGCCTTGATAGGGCATTAGCGTCTACGTGGTTCAGGCCTGGGTGGTACTCCACACAATAATAAGTGGACAAAGCTGACAGCCACCTATGACCAGCTGCGTCCAGCTTAGCAGTGGTCTGCACGTAGGTGAGGAGATTGTTATCTGTCTTCATGGTGATCTTGGCCCCACACAGGCAGTCGTGGAACTGGTCTGCTATGGCCCATTTCAGCGCCAAGAACTCCAACTTGTGAACAGGATATCGTTGCTCGGAAGGGTTTAAACTCCAACTGGCAAATGCAATGAGATGCAAACCTTCTGGGTGTTCCTAGTATAATACGGCCCCAAGCCCACTAAAACTGGTGTCAGTATTAAAGTACACAGGGTTTCTGCAGATCCGCATTAGCCAGCACCAGAGCATGGGTCAGGCAATAGATGATGTCCTCCAAAGCTTTATCACATTCTTTTGTTCACCAAAAGGTTCAGATGGCTGGAAACAGCTGACTGGTCTAGCACAGCCCCCAAGTAAGGTAACTTTCTTGCTTTTGTTGGTGGGTGGATACCCCTGTAACAGGTTCAACAGGGGCCAACATACTCGGGTGTAATCTTTCACAAATCTCCTATAGTAGCCGCAGAAACCAAGTACCCTCTGTAATTCCTTCAGAGTTCGTGGCTTAGGCCAGTGGTAAGGGCTTTGACCTTGGTGGGGTCGGTCTGTATGCCTTTTTCAGAAACTATGTGCCCCACATACTTGGCCGAGGTCCAGAAGAACTGGCATTAATCAATTGACAGCTTCAGCCCAAATTCTTCCAGGTGGTCCAACACTTTCATCAACTGGGCCTCATTTTCCTCCAAAGTCTTCCCGAGCACAATGATATCATCCAGGTAGACTAAACACTCCAGCAAATTCATATCCTCTACGGCTTTCTCCATCAGATGCTGTAAGGTGGCAGGTGTGCCCGAGATCCCCTGGGGCATTCTTAGAAACTCATAAAACCCAAGGGGACTTATAAATGCTGTCTTCTCCCGATCCTGGGGGGCCATCAGGATCTGACAGTAGCTGCTCCTCAAATCCAGGAACGAGAACCACTGGCTTCCATTCAAGCAATCCAGTTCATCCTGTACCCTGGGCATGGTGTATTAGTCTGGCACTGTCCGTTTATTCAATGTGCAATAGTCCACACACATTCGTATGGCCCTACTTTTTTTTCCTCACCTCCACAATATGAGACATGTATGGGCTCCTCGATTCCTGAATGATCCCAGTGGCCATCATCTCCTGCAAGTGCTGCCGGATGTCATCAATATCAGCAGGGGCCAACCATCTTAACCTCTCTCAAAAAGGCTTGCCATCCGTGAGACGTATTCAATGCTTCTCCACTCACACACCCAACATCCCATTCATTCAGAGAGAAAACATCCTTCTAAGCAGCCATCTTTTCCCTCACTCTCTCTTTCCATTCCTCTGAGATCGGGGCGTCGCCCAAGTCAAACAATCCTGGGTCAATTCCCGATGGGGCACCTCTGCTCGCAGCAGTGGGGTGCATTGCCATGTTGACACGATATACTTGAGCCAGGGTCCACCCTTTCCTCACCACTACTTCCTTATCCGTGACATTCTTCACTTGTACAGTCACCCTCTGGACATACGCACGAGTTCTGGCTGGCAAAACGCCGGATTTGACTAACAGTCCCACTGGCAACCCATGCTCATCTGGTGCATCCAACATTGGTATCTGATTCTAAATGTTTTTCTTTAACCTCACCACACCAGTAATGTTGCATTCCGCATTTCGTGGGAGCACAATTTCATCTCCATCTCATCTCCATACTATCCCCACGAGATCATCAGGCTCCTCAACAAGGGACTGACCCTTCCTTCTGTAGGCCTGCCAGATCAGGGGGTGTAATGGACACTTCTCACCATCAATTTCGTCCACTTGAGCATGACACAGCTGGGTCAGGTGTCCAAAACATGTGGGCACTTGTGCCCAGCAGCACAGGCACCCCGTTGTAGATTTTAGCATCTGGGCAAATCAAAGCTAGGGTTTCTGCAGCTTCTCTCACTCCAGCTACACTGGCAGGGAAAGCCGTCCACATCTGGACATAGCTGAAATAAGGATATGACTTTTCACTGAGGCCCCACACGTGCAGTCCTTCAAGCAGCTGTATCGCCACACCTGGTAAATGCTGATCATACCAGGACTTAAAAATAATGGTAACCTGGGAGCCACTGTCCAGAACAGCCTGAGTGGGGACTCCACTGATGGTGATGGTGGTCTCAGTTGTCAGTCCCACTAGTTTATGCATGTCTACTGGCACTAACGTGGTGGCTCTGGCAGATGAAACTCTTGTATGAGCCATGGAGCTGGACCTGCCAGGGGCCCCAGTGCACTCCTTTACTGGGCCCTTCTGTAGTTTCCTTGATTGCAGGCTGGGTTGGTGGGTGCCCTATCTCTGTTAGATGAGCGGTGTAAAGGTGCCCTACACCCCCTCTTCATATGCCCCTCGCCTCCACACAAAGGACAGGTTCCTGGGGCCACAGCCCATCTGACGCCACAGGACGAGTCCCAAGCATTTCCACTGGGGCACTCTGGGCCACATGACCCCAATCTACAACCCGCTCATTTCCCGGGGAGGCAACTGGCACCCCTACCTCTCTAACTTAGTTACTCTGCAGACTAATTCCTCTACTTGAGCCTTGACCCCCGCATCAGGGAGGGGTGCTGGCACAGGGGACCCAGTACCAAACGTTGTCGGGCCTGCATTTGGGACTATACCACTTACCCTGGGAGACTCAGTTGAACCTGAACCTACAGTTGGTTTAGCCAATGTGACTACATCCTTGTATTCCCTCAACAAAGTCCTTAATTCCTGTATCTCACCAGGGGTGCCTCTTGTTCCATCTGCACTACGGCCGTGGAGGCCCTTTGCATCCCCCAGTGATCCTGCTCCTCCTCAGCCTCCTGAACCTCTTTTACTAAAACCCAACACAGAAAGGAGGGTTACTCTTTCTGTCTGCTAGGTGCAACTGTAGTACCAACAAAGGGGAGTAACAAGCAGCCTTCACTACATGCTCAAGCATAATCCGGTTCAGTTCTTGGGCTGCTACCCCCCTTTTCAGAACACCCTCTGCAGGACCCTCTCCACCCAAGTAAGAAAAGCAGACAGCGGTTCCTCCTCCCATTGCCTAGTGGTTTTTAAACTTCCACATGAGGTTCTCACAGGATTTGGGTCTCCCAAACACACTTTCCAAGGCCATAAGATATACCTGGGCTGGAGCTTCTAGATCTGTAGCTCATAAAGAAAAAATAACTTCCAAAGCAGGACCCCATAAGCTCTCCGCTAATCGTTTCCACTTCTCAACTTCAGAACACTGCCAGTCCTGAACTAACGGGGTGGCACTGTCCATCCAGGCCTCCAAGTCATTCTCACTATTCGGGGTAGGCTTTGTCACAACCCCACTCAGCAGGTCAGGCCCTCTGCTCCCACAGTGACAACCTCCGAGTGCAGTATTGAGAACAGTTAACAGAACAGGGTAACCCTCCTGTCTGTTTTGTGGGTTCAAATCAACTTTGGTCTCAAATTCTGGAGGGATTCAAACTGTGAACCTCTTGCTAGTGTACCCAATGTACAGACTCAGATAATTCTGCTCTTCGGGGGGGGGCCAGATATCTTTCGCCTACGGGCACCTAACCAGGTGTACAAAATGAACCCTTAAAAACTCTATTAAAGACCTCAGAATAAACTCTTACCTTTTCCCAGTTTGATATTACCAATAGCTTTGCACAGTGTCTACTTTAACCATATATGCTTCACTTGTCAAATAAAGAATTTCAAAGGCACACCAAGTAGTCTCTAAAATTAGATGTTTACTTAAAAATAGATAAAAATGTAATTACAGAACCATATATCATAAAACACACAAATCACTTAAAAAAACAGGTTTAAAGTGCAAACAAAATCTCCTACTACAGTACACTTAGAATTGTCTTTCTCATGTATACCTTCTAACAGTGCCTGATGTTGCTTTTTCAGAGTCCAAACATGTGTTTGTCTAAATGGAATACAGACTACAGTTTAAAAATGCTGGCCCAGATATTCAAACTGCGCCATTCTGAGGAGCAAGCCCCTGCGATGCTCAAAATAGTTGCGCAGGGGTGTGGCCCCAGCGATATTCAAAGGAGTTGCGCTATTGAGCAACTCCTTTGAATATCACCCCCCAGCCACAGCCACTGTGCATGGTGCAGTGGAACTTGCGCCACCGCAAGTTGCCAGAGTTGAGCATTAAACTTGCGGTGGCGCAAGTACCATTGCGCCATGCGCCAAATTTCGATATTCAAAGGTGACATGCAAATGGGGCCATAATTTATACAAAGCGCGGGGGGCCATTTGCATCTATTTGGCCCCATTTGCATGCCATTAGCATGTAGGTGCGCCCGATCCCGAGGACTTGCGCCTGGCAGCCCTGCCAGGCAGCAGCCGTCGGGACCTCGCACCCTGCAGCCCGATCGCGAGCAGCATCATTGTATCATCCCCACACACGGCTCGAAGCCCGATCGTGGGCATACAGTAACATGCCCCCACACATATCTCCGAAGCCCGATGCGTGGGCATAAGGTGTATCAACCCCCACATCTCCGAAGCCGATCCACGGGCATAACCTGTATCAACCCCCCACAGTGCCCGATCACGGGCAGAATGTAAAGACCCCCAACCCAAATATCTCCCTGGTGTGGTCAGTGGACGTAATGCCCGATCGCGGGCAGAATGTCAGGTACAACCCCAAACATCTCCCTGGTGTCTAGTGTCCCCCACCCACCACGAAGCCCCTCCACCCGCTCCCCGGCAGCCAGCAGCATCCACCCGCCTGCACGCCGCCCTCCGTCGAATGATGGCTGTCGGTGGGGCTGCACGCCCATTGGTGCAGAGCTACAGCCAATGGACGTGCAGCCCATACCGTACATGAAGTCAGATTTGTGAATGAACATCATTCACAAACCTGGACTGTCATTGCAGTATAGGCTATTACGCTCGCAACTCACAGCATCTACCGAACTGATCGACTCGACGGCGGCGGCGGGTGGCAGGGTGGGATACTGCCGCCCGGCTGCCGGGGAGCGGGTGGAGGGAGCCGTGGGTGGTGGAGGACACTAGACACCAGGGAGATGTTTGGGGGGTTGTATGACATTCTGCCCGCACTGGGCATTACGGTCCACTGGACCACCAGGAGATATTCGGCTGGGGGCTTTACATCTGCCCGTGATCGGGCACTGGGGGGTTCATACAGGTTATGCCCGCGATGGGCTTCGGAGATGGGGGTTGATACACCTTATGCCTGCGATTGGGCTTCGGGAGATGTGGAGGGGCTGATACACCTTATGCCCGCGATCGGGCTTCGGAGATATGTGTGTGGGGGACATGTTACTGTATGCCCGCGATCTGGCTTTGGGAGATGTGGGGGGGTTGTTTTTATGTTCTGCCCGCGATCGGGCTGGTGGGGGGGCACAGGGACTGTTGGGGCCAGCCAGGGGTGGCAGCTGCTGTGTTGCGCCCTGCAATACAGCAGCTCACCTGTGGGTGGCCCTCAACTTGATCCTTTTTTTGGCTCAAGGTTGTGCAGGCGCAGGCTGGGGGTTGCGCATGCACAACTCTGCACAACCAGACTGAATATCGGGTTGCGCAGGTTATGCATGGTTCCTCCCCCTCCTGTTGAGCATGCATTCATTTGCATTGCTCTTTTGCGCAACCTGTTGTCAGTGGTGTAACTGCCTCTTGTTAAATATCGCAGAATGGCGCATTTTTGGACTTGCGCATGACAGCAACCCTTGTTGCGCATGGCTAACCTCGAATATCTGGGCCGCTGTGTTTCTCCAACCCTTCATGATGTCATCATCTAGCTCCTCCCTTTCAGGATACATAAAATATGTATATACAAAACAGGAAGTCCCATCAAGGTATTGAATTTTGTGACTCCAGCAAGACTCATTTTCCAAATGATGACACTCTTAATTAAGACTGTAATTTCTCAGTCCCTTTGATCCATGAGCAGTTTCCTTTCTCAAACACATCAAAGGACTTTTTATGACACCAGGTGCAATTAACTGACTTTCCTGAGGATGTCATAAAATGGATATTCCACTTCCTTATGACACCAAGTGCAATTAACTGACTTTCCTGAGGACGTCATAAAATGGATATATTGGTTCCTGGCTTCAAAGCAAACTGACAAGTTAATTGCATTCAGAGATCTGCTGTTTAACATAAATCCTGTCTTTTGAACTGATACCTGGGGGGTGGGGTTTGTCATCCCAGGCACAGGATTTTTCAAGACAGACAATCGCACTACATTTTTATATTGCAAAAATCATAGAGCGATTAGAACCAGCTGTCCAAGTGTCACAATCCTCCCCAGCTAGACTGAATTTGAGGGCTCTATCCCCTGCATGGGAAAAGCTTCCTAAATCAGTTCACTCCTTATAGACAGGGGACAGCCCATCTGAGTTCTGATTGGTCGCTCCAGCCCTATGTGTAATGGTCATGTCATACCCTTGCAAAGCATGACTCCATCTTAGCAGTCTACCATTGTTTTTTCCCATCTGTGTCAACCAAACCAGGGGGTTGTGGTCAGTCTGTACTACAAAATGCTGCCCATACAAGTATGGCTCCAGCTTCTTTAGGGCCCACACTATGACAAGACACTCCTTTTCCTCAATGGAGTATGCCTGCTCCCTGGGAAGTAACTTTTTACTCAGATATGCTACAGGGTGATCTTTCCCTTGGCTGGATGTCTGACTCAGTACTGCCCCAATACCCGCATCTGAGGCGTCAGTCTGAACTATAAAGGGTCTGCTATAGTCAGGACTTGTCAAAACAGGAGCACTGCACAGTGCCTCCTTCAATATGGTAAAGGCTTCTTCACAGGCTGGTCCCCAGGTAATTTTCTTTGGCATTCTTTTCTTTACCAGGACAGATAGGGGAGCAGCCAGGGCACTGTAATTGGGTACAAATTTTCTATAGTACCCTGCTGTCCCAAGAAAACTCCTGACCTGCTTCTGCATTTCTGGTCTGGGCCATGCCTGGATTACCCCTATTTTTATTTGTTTAGGATGGAGCTGTCCTCAGCCTACCACATGCCTGAGATATGCCACTTCTCCCACAGCCACCTGGCACTTCTCGGTTTTGACAGTGAGCCCGGCCCTCTGTATCCTGCCCAGAACGTCCATAAGGTGGGATAGGTGTTCCTCCCAGCTGGTACTAAAGATGGCAATGTCATCCAGGTATGCCACGGCGTACTTCTCAGCGCCATTTAACACCTGGTTCACCAACCTTTGGAAAGTGTCCGGGGCGTTCTTCATTCTGAAAGGCATTACTTTAAATTCAAATAAGCCTGTCGGAGTGATGAAGGCTGACCTCTCCCTAGCTCTGTCTGTCAACTCTACCTGCCAATACCCCTTGGTCAGGTCAGTGGTCGTAAGGTAGGTCGCCCCTCCCAACTTGTCCAGGAGTTCATCCGTCCGGGGCATCGGGTGGGCGTCAGACTTCGTGACTGCATTCAGTCCATGATAGTCCACACAGAAATGAGTAGAGCCATCTGGCTTGGGCACAAGGACTGCGGGTGAGGCCCAGGGGCTGTGGGATCTCTGGATTACCCCTAAATCCAGCATCTCCTCCACTTCCCTCCTAATGTCCTATTGGACAGCCTCTGACACCCGATATGCTGTCCACCATACAGGCGTCTGTGTCCCTGTCTCCACATCGTGAGTCGCTAAGGGGGTTAGTCCAGGCTTGGCGCTAAACAATGGGGCAAAGTCTGCTAAAACCTTCCTTACTTCCTGGATCTTGTCCAGGGTCAGCTGGGGAGGTAATTTAACTGCCTCCACAGAGGACTCCCACTTACTTTCTTCCAGCAACTCCAGAAGGGGGTCTCCTTCGTCCATCCCCTCCCCAGGACTACACACTGCAAACACCATGTCAGCCCTATTGGCATATGGCTTTATCATGTTGACATGGTACATCCTTTCTGTCTGTCTTTGGTCAGGTAACTCTATAATACAGTTCACGTCATTTACCTTCCTAACCACTTTGTATGGTCCTGCCCACTCGGCCTGCAGCTTATCTTTCCAGACCAGAATAAGGACCATGACTTCCTGACCCACCATGTATGAGCGAGCTCCGGCTCTGCAGTCATACCACACTTTCTGTTTCTGTTGGGCAGCTGCCAGGTTGCTCTGGGCTGTCCCCATAAGCTCCTTCAGCCTTTCCCTAAACCTAAGGACATAATCCACTATGGGAGTTCCCTGGGTGGCGTGCTTGCCTTCTCAGTCCTCCTGGATCAATTCTAGTGGCCCAAGTACCCTAGCGTCCATATAAGAGTTCGAAGGGGGAAAATCCTGTCGACTCTTGGGGCACCTCCCTGTATGCAAACAACAGGTGGGGAAAGTATTTCTCCCAGTCCCTCCCATGCTGTTCAGCAAACGCCCAGAGTATTGACTTCAGGGTTCCATTGAATCTTTCCACAAGCCCATTGGCTTGTGGGTGATACGGTGTTGTGCATCTCTGCACCACCCCACAATTCTCCCATAAACATTTCATCAAGTCTGACATGAGGAAACCCCCTCAATCAGTAATAACCTCTGCGGAAACCCAACATGGGAGAAAATCCCAAGTAAGGCATCTGTCACTTTGTCCCTCCTCAGTGAGGAAAGGGCGACTGCCTCTGGGTACCGGGTGGCATAATCCACCACAGTCAGGATGAATCTCTTCCCTGAGGAGCTGGGGGGTATTTAAAGGCCCCGACAATATCCATTCCCACTCTCTGGAATGGCTCCTCCACTATGGGCAATGGAATCAGGGCGGCTTGGGTTTTCTTGCCCGCCTTCCTTATTTCTTGGCACTGGTGACAAGACCTGCAATACTCCTTCACCTGATGGGTGAAGTTAGGCCAATAGAAATTCTGGGCCAACCGCTGCATAGTGCGTGCGATTCCCAGATGACCAGACAAGAGAATATCATGTGCAATCTTGAGCAACTGCTCACGATACCCCGGGGAACAACAAGCTGCCAGCCTAGCATCCATCCCCTTTGTCTGTACTGCCTGAGTATACATCAGTCCATTTTCCCAATAAACCTTATGTCTGCCGCCACCTCCCTGTGCCCTATCAGAGTCTGCCCAAGCCCTCAGTTTCTCTAGACTAGGGTCACTTCTCTGAGCGGCTGCAAACCCCTCACACATTCCCAAGGCATGGGACAGGTCCCCTTCAGTCACTAAACTAGGGTCCCTAGCACTAGCATCAGGGCACTCAGGATCACTGTCAATCCCAACCCTCTGACAATGAATCACCCCTCCCTCTTCGGAGTAACCCTCCGTAGCTGTGTGGTTAACTGCTACTGGGGAAATTTCTACCCCCTTTTCATTAATCTCCCCATCTGGAGACACAGGCTGGGGAACCAGCCTCTCAGTGATTTCCACAATGGCTTCTGTGGAGTTCAGGGAACTACAATTTTTCCTTGCCACTTGGCTATGGGTAACTGCACACACCATCTCCTGTTTGAGATTGTTGCCCAGGATCACATCCACTGCTAAGGGTTGGGCTACAGCCACCTGTTGCACAGTTCCCCCTGTTTCGCCCCAGTCTAGGAGAACACTAGCAAGGGGCAATGTTTTCTCTTCACCAGTGAACCCTTGTACAGTGACGTATTTATTGGGTATAAGCTGACCAGGCTGTACCAGGTCCCCTTTTACCAGTGTCAGGGATGCCCCTGTGTCCCTTAACCCTTGCGTCTGTACACCATTCACCATGATTGGGTGCATGTGTTCCCTCATGTTCACAGGCATGCTTCCAGGGACACACAAACAACCCACTTCCTTCCTAGCACCAGCTTGCGTATTATTGCTCATCCGTTTGGGACACTGTCTGGCAATATGCCCAGTTTCTTTGCACAACCAATATTCATTTCTTTTCTCAGAGAAATCTTTTCTCTGAAACCTGGGGCTAACTGGTTTCGGTGGAGGCAGTGAGGGTTTTAGCTGGCCTGAAGGTGCGCTTTTCCCTTTCTGCGCTGCCATGCCTGCCCCATTCATTCTCAGGGCAGGTCTGCTCCTGGCATAGCGGTCCGAGAGTTCAGCAGCCTCTTGCACTGTTTTGGGATCTCGGTCCTCCAGCCAGGTTTTCAGCTCTGCTGGGCATGCCCAGAAAAACTGTTCTAACAAAATCACATTTTCAATTTTATCAACAGAGTTTGCTCCAATTCCTTCCCACCAATGTTTTAAAAACTGACATTGTTTCATGGCTAGCTCCTCATAGCTCATGTCAGGGCTTCTCCTGAGCTTCAGAATTTAGCTCTGTATGATTCAGCAGTTAATTCAAATTTCTTTAACAGTGCAGCTTTAAGTTTGCTGTAATCATCACTGTCCTTATTGTCCATTTGACCCAATGCATCCCGAGCTTTCCCAGTAAGTAGCGGGGATAGCTGGAAGCTCCAGGACTCCCTAGGAATTTTAGCCTGAATACAAACTTTTTCAAAAGAATTTAAAAAGGCATCCTTATCCTCCCCCTTTTTAAATTCGGCTATCAATTTGGAATTCAATTTGTAGCCAGTCCTGTAGTCCCAGTTAAACCCAAGCCACTTTCCTGCTCTGGTGCTGCTGGTTGGAGTTGTAGCTTCTCCAGTTTGTGTTGCCTCTGGTGCTCACGCTCCTCACGGTCAGTGTTCGCTGTTCATGCTCTGCCTCTCGGTGTTCTTGCTCTGCCTCCCTGCGTTCTCGCTCTGCCTCACTCTGTTCTTGTTCCCTCTTCTCCTCTGCAGCTCGCTAGCACTCACACTCAGCGTCCTGCCATTCCCGCTCTGCCTCTCGTGTCTCTCATTCTGTCTTCTCCTGGAACTCCAGCTCCATTCGGCGCAACTTAATCTGCAGCCTGAGTACTTCTGGATCCAGGATACTGGTGACCTTTCCCTGTTGCTGTGGCCCTTCCTTGGCACTGGCCCTGTTGCCCTCCTCATTGGTTCTGGACACTGCACTGGCCACTAGACCTTCCACATTCAAGTTTCAGTCCCTTACGGTCACTGTCTGTGACGTGATGCTCTGGGTATCTGCTACCATCAGGGCATTCACGAGGTTCTGTTTGGTGGCTTTCACCTTGAACAGGACTCCTCTGTCCCCGCACAACTGCTTTAAGTAGTCTACAGTGTGCCTGCTGTAGTTGGAAGCCATCTTCTTCCCTAACTACGGCTACTCTGACTTGCACTTTAGGAAAGAAAATAAAATGGGTAGGAACTTGACTGTATGCCAAGTGATATAGTTCTGTCTCCTTTTTAAAAATAAATCACTGCTTTTTTCTTTCTTTGCAAGTGAGCTGACGGTCTCAAGCTGACACACTGAGCAATAAAAGCTTGTAATACCAAAATTATCGCACTGCTGCCAACCAGTCTGTCACAACCCCACTCACCAGGTCAGGCCCTCTGCTCCCACAGTGCCACCCTCTGAGCGCAGTATTGTGAACAGTTAACAGAACAGGGTAACCCTCCTGTCTGTTTTGTGGGTTCAAATCAAACTTTGGTCTGAAGTTCTAGAGGGATTCAAACTGTGAACCTCTTGCTAGTGTACCCAATGTACAGGCTCAGATAATTCTGCTCTTCATGGGGGTCCAAATATCTTTCACCTACGGGCACCTAACCAGGTGTACAAAATGAACCCTTAAAAACTCTATTAAAGACCTCAGAATAAACTCTTACCTTTTCCCAGTTTGGTATTACCAATAGCTTTGCAGAGTGTTAACTTTAACCATATATGCTTCACTTGTCAAATAAAGAATTTCAAAGGCACACCAAGTAGTCTCTAAAATTAGATGTTTACTTAAAAATAGATAAAAATGTAAAATGTAATTACAGAACCATATATCACAAAACATACAAATCACTTAAAAAAAACAGGTTTAAAGTGCAAACAAAATCTCCTACCACAGTACACTTAGAATTGTCTTTCTCATGAATACCTTCTAACAGTGCCTGATGTTGCTTTTTCAGAGTCCAAACATGTGTGTGTCTAAATGGAATACAGACTACAGTTTAAAAATGCTGTGTTTCAACCCTCTTCATGATGTCATCATCTAGCTCCTCCCTTTCAGGATACATAAATATATATACAAAACAGGAAGTCCCATCGAGGTATTGAATTCTGTGACTCCAGCGAGACTCATTTTCCAAATGATGACACTCTTAATCAAGACTGTAATTTCTCAGTCTCTTTGATCCATGAGCAGTTTCCCTTCTCAAACACATCAAAGGACTTTTTATGACACCAGGTGCAATTAACTGACTTTCTTGAGGACGTCATAAAATGGATATTCCACTTCCTTATGACACCAGGTGCAATTAACTGACTTTCCTGAGGATGTCATAAAATGGATATATTGGTTCCTGGCTTCAAAGCAAACTGACAAGTTAATTGCATTCAGAGATCTGCTGTTTAACATATATCCTGTCTTTTGAACTGATACCTGGGGGGGCGGTTGTCATCCCAGGCACAGGATTTTTCATGACAGACAATCACACTACATTTTTATATTACAAAAATCATAGCAGGATCAGAACCAGCTGTCCAAGTGTCACAGGCTTGACCCCTGAGAACATCCTCAATTTATGATATGACTCAAAGGCCACAGGCATGGCATTGGGCTGGGGTTTCTCAGACTTGGGCACCCAAGAAACAGATCTGGCCCCCGACTCCCCTCCCCCAAGGAGGCCACACTAAAGGAGGTTACCACCGGTACAGCCTCAGTCAATTCCTCCACCATCAGAGCCTCAGGCATCTAGTTGGCCTCTATTGGGTGAGTACTCTCTATCAGCATAGTCAATGTACCCTTAGTTGAATCAAACATTTTCCCTTGTACCTTTACCTTTCCCAGTTTCTTTATGGTGGATACACATTTTTCAACATCCCCTTCCATCTCTTGGTATACTCCCATCAAAAGAAAAGACCTCTGGGGATCCATTTTCATGTCCCCACTCCATTTCGCCAGTCTCATCTTATCTTCTTCAGTAGGCTTAAACTTGGTCCAGGGTGGAGTGAGCTTGGGGCCCAGGGGCCCGACAGGGGCCTCACCACTCAGATTTTCCAGTGCATACATAGCTGGTGAAAAGGAGATCCCAGTGGTGCTTCCAAAGATATAGCCCAGGCGCCGTATGTCCGTGGGCTGCCACCCCTGCCTGCTGTCCCTGGTACAGGTTAAGGGGTCTGGGTCCTGCTACGGTGACAATTGGGGGTTCGTTCCCAAAGATATAAATAATAGTGCAGTGCCTCCACCCAGAGTAAATAATAAGTGGGTCAGGTATCTGCTTGGTACAGCCCCCTGGGATACTGTACCTACCCACCTCCCCAACCAACCACTCTGCACACTGCATCCCAATAATCTTGATCCACTACGAACCATAAATAAAAAAGGGATACCAGGATAAAGGATGGCTGTGAAAGAAAGGAAGGTTAGTGAAATATTTAACAACAGTAACCATTTGGGCCCGCAGACCAACCCCACCCCCACTGGTACCAGTGCTCCCAAATTGTCCTTGGGGTACCCACTAAGTGTAGGCCTGATTGGTGCCACAGGTTGGCCGGCTGTTGGGGTCCTGAAATACTTGCAAATAGCTCTGTTTAAGAAAACCAAATCCCCTTTTACCCTTTCCAGGAACTAGGTCCTGGGTACTCAATGTTTGTTGATCTCAAAAACCTGGTGTATGGAGCTCCTTGGTTAGTGCAACACAATGCAGAAAGAAGGTTGGCCTTGGTCCTCCTCGACAGGATGGAACTTGCTCAAGGATCTTGCAGCTGGTCACCTTGATTGCAGTTCTGACCACTTGTCACCTTCAGCGGCTTCTGGCCCGTTGCAGAGCTCTGTGGCAGGATCACACCAGCCGCAGAAGGCCCAGACCCAGGAGTGGCTCCACAGCCCAGCTCCCCACAAAGGATCCTAGGTGCCCTAGCACCCCAGCAAGTGCTGGTGACCTCCTGAGACAGGGCACCCCACTTGGAAGGGGTTTGCTGGTTCCCTCACTGGCTCTGAGTGAGGGCTCCCAAACAGTGGGGGTCCTCTGCAGTCTCTGCACTGAATTTGTGAGCTTCAGAAATCATAGGCAGTCTCTCCAACAAAGTCCACTACCAGTAGCAGAGGGTGCTAGCTAGCAGCTCCTAAACACTTCCACAGTTCATTCAGGGGAAATTCGGCATCTGGCTAGCACCCTTACTCCAGAGACACTTTGCCCCATCAGTATCTCAGTTTCTGTTCCAAACAGTTTACTGCACTCTCAACAGCACTGTAGCACTCAGATAATCTGCATAGTCCTCTCAGATAGTCCAGCTACGGGTGCAGGGTTTCTGCAGCATTCAGTTGCTCCCAGCAGCAGCTCAGAGGTAATTTAAGGAAGTATTTTTTCACAGAGAGGGTTGTGGATGCATGGAACGGCCTTCCGGAGGAGGTTGTGGAGTCAAAAACAGTGGTGGAATTGAAGCATGCATGGGACAGTCATAAGGCAATTCTAGGGGATGGGAGTAGGAAAAAGTAGGCTGCTGGTTAACTAGGATCTGCAGCTTATCCAGTAGGCAGGGAAATGGGCAGACTGGGTGGGCCAAGCGGTCCTTATCTGCCGTCAAATTCTATGTTTCTATGTAAACAGTTCCTCAGTACCTGGGGAATCAGGACCACAGTTCAGTCTCTCTCTCTCTCTCTCTCTCTCTCTCTCTCTCTCTCTCTCTCTCTCTCTCTCTCTCTCTCTCTCTCTCTCTCTCTCTCTCTCTCTCTCTCTCTCTCTCTCTCTCTCTCTCTCTCTCTCTCTCTCTTTCCCTTCTCAATCCAGTTCTGCATGTAGCAATCTCCAAAGGGAAACTGGGAAGGGCCCTGCAGTTCAAAGTCCACTCTCACAGGAGACCTCCAACTCGTACAGAGCCCGGGAACAGACTGAAGAATTCCCAGCAAGTCCACAGAGTTTCAGCCGAAAATCAAAGATCGTGATTGGCTGATGAAGCCTATCAATAATCCATAACCATAGAGATCAATATTTCCTGCTCGTTTACTGCAGCATGATCTAGGCACCTGAATTAGTCCCCTCCTTCTCCCAGGAGTCCCTTTGAGTCAGTTTGGGGCACCTAGATCACTGACTGACTGTTAGGGGTCAAGTGTCATAAAGATGTTGGCTCCCATTCAGTTATTTAGAGTCCCATATAGTTTAGTGCAGTTCCTCAGAATCTGAGGTCTGGTGCAGCCCAATGCAAGAGTTTATTTGTTTAACAGCCCCACCAATTTGTAGCCCTTGCTTTACCCTCTTAAACTAGCCCACTATTATTTTGTTAGCCCCAGATGTTTCTGTGTCTCTGCCGCCACAACACAATGCCCCTAGGTGGCAGGCCCCGCTCTGCACTCCCCAGCAAAACCTACTATTTACCCCCCCCAAGCAGCTTGTCCACTACAGCATTCAGATCATCGGCCTCTACTCTGATGCCCAAGGTGCAGTGACCAAGGAAATTAAACCGACCGCAAATGGCGGTCAAAAAGATCAAAGCCGCCCCAGCACATGCTAGTCACCAGCCCAAACAGTAACACTGGTGACTCGGAGGGAAATCCCAGCCCAACTGGTGGAATGCCACCGGAGCAATACAGGCACGGGGGGGGGGGGACTGGGGACACAGGAGTCACTTTCAGGTAAGCCCCAAAGTGGGGTTACATAAAGTTGCCACAATTCATGAAGTGCTCCACCATGCAAAATGCCAGTTCAAAAACAAAGGGCAAAGTGAATAACTTCACCTGAACTTCCCTGGTATAGTTTTCAACTTCGCTCTTTGTGAAGTGGCACTTAGAAGTGGCAGTACAGCCTAGAGGTTAGAGTGACAAGCTGTGAACAAGCATAGTGTGTCCAGCAGACCTGGGTTTTATTCCCACAGCCTCCACTTGCATACTGTGTGACTAAGAGCAAGTTATTTAACCTCCACAGTGCTCCTGAGGTCACCCATGTGAACAGTCCTTGTGCCCAGTGGACCTTACGCAGTTACCAAAGAATAATAAAAAAAAAAGAAAAGGTTAATGCAAAGCTGGAGCAGTGAGATCCAAAATGAGGCCAGTTGTAAACAACATACCATACCATACTGTGTAATTGCAGAAGCTGCTGTCACATGGTGCAAGAACAGCATATACACCGGGCTCTGTTTCAGTGCAGTTCTAGATAGGTTAGTGGTATGGCTAGTTCTGCTTACTCGGTGTCTGAGATACACAAAGCAAAAACAGTGGTTTTCAAACTATGCAGTCTATTCTCTATTATTCTTCACATGGTTTGGAGTGCAGTGTGTGTGTGTGTGTGTGTGTGTGTGTGTGTGTGTTTGTTTGCACTTATTTAGTTAGTCTTATATTTTAAAGATCCTATTTTTTCATTCTTCATTTCAGCCAGCCAGCAATGCAGCAATGCAGATCTCTGAGGGGGGAGGGGCATGGCATACTGACTAAGGAAACCGAGTCTCTCTGTCTTCTGTTTTTATCTGAATTCTTATATTATTTACTAAATACATCTTTCATCTTACTTTCTTCTGTTTAGTCTTTGTTAACCCTTACTTGCTGTTTGTTTTTTATGAAAACTTTACAGAATGGCAGACAATCAGGTGGTGGTGAGGCTGGCACTATTGGGCTATAAAATGTTCCCTTTCTGTCCCTCTTCTACCACCATAGTTCCTTATAGCTTATACACCCACTTATGCTGTAAAATTGTGGTTCTAATGCCCACAGCTGCAGTGGTTCCAATGCCTGCAAATTAATGAAGGCAGCGGTTATAGCGCTCACAGCCTAGACGTTTTAAGTAACACCCACATAGCCTGTACAGTTGTGGTTCTAATGCCCACGGCTGCACTGGTTCTAACTCTTACTCATTATATAAGGTCATGGGACTAATGCTCATAGCATGCACATCATTTTGCCCCTCCCCCTCGCTGTCTACTCTTCTTCTTCTTTAGTCTCTTGGGGAGTGGTCTAACAGCCACTTATACTTTAAAACTGTGACTTAAATGCCCACAACTGCAGTGATTCTACCACCCACTTATTAATTCATAGCTGTGGTTCTAACTCCCACAGCTACAGTGATTCCAACATCCGCTCATTAATTAAAGCCATGGTTCTAACACCCACAATCTAATGGTTCTAACACCTGCTATACTGTAAACGTGTGGATTTAACGCCCGTAGCTGCAGTGATACTATCACCTGCTACATGCTGCTCTGCAATGATGTAACTCCTTCAGCAACCATATAATTTCAGTGATCACTATCCAGGTCTACCATGGCTCATCCTATTGCAAGTGACTTAATACCTGATCTCTTGGATTAATCCTATATCTCTGAAAGGCTCGCAGGACCAGCCACGTAAATCCATAAAGCAGCATTTGTGAGATATAAAGAATGAACCTCCTGTAAGCTAAGCTTAACTTTCTATTCCATTAAAATTCCCTAAGCATCATCTACCAAGGAAAAACAGTTTTTTTGATTTGTACTAAGCAGCCAAGAAAGCTAACACCGAACATAACCTCCCCGAGGTCTTCTCCCCTTCCTAATCCATTATCCAGGAACAAAGAACTGATGCTCCAGATCAAACCATTGGTCACTCTCTCACCTTGAAACAAAGGTTACTGCCAAAAAAGTCAGGTTGCCAGTACCCAACAGTAATGTTCCAAAGTCTGGTTCCTTGATCTCATGGCAAACTCATACAGCAGCACCTCGGAATATTCTGGCCACCGGCTCTACTCCCACTTCTCAAGATATGACTGCACCTGTCATACTGACCCTTCCCCATTCCTGTATTATCCTACAGCAAACACCAGGTGATTTGTCATCTTCCATACTCACTCACTCACGTCAGCTCCTATTTCATCTAGCCCCTGTTCATCTTATCCCAGCCCATCCTAGAAGGGGTTATATTGATGGTAAAGATGTAATCTTGCTACATTGCTTATATCCTCTCACAACACAATGGAAGATCGGGTGATCTCCTGCAGAGACATTTCAGTCATCCTCAGACCAGAAGATCCTCAACTCCTCAAAACGCTGATAGTCTCTGAAATGATAGTAACTTTTAGTATTTACAGGGACCTCTTCCTTGATGTCTTCCTGGCTAGATACACTGAATCTGATCCTGTCTCTACCTCATTAGCGATCTCTCCATCTGCTAGGGAGGTACCTCCTTTATGATTATCATAAGGTCTTCTCGGCCAAAGTGACTGCTTACTTATTCTGTGGGAAAAAAGACAGGCCAATCATTCTCTCACCTGACAAAGCAACAATTTCAATGACTCAGGCTACCTCTTCTCAGGCTGTCACTTGCTATAAATATGCAATAATTGCAGAGGTGCCCATGCCAAGCAAGACAGTGTGCCACGTTAAATACACTCAGTAATACCCTTTATCTTGATACATACGAACATACGAATGCGCCAGTAGAAACAGACCACTCAGTCTATCTAAGTCTGCTTGAGTGTGCAGCTAGCACACCTAGTTTGCAGCCCCCCTCCCATTTGTCATCCCATTGCCACCCCCACCTCCCCCACCCTCACTCTCCCCTGTTCCCTGTCCCATGCCCTTTTGAAACTGTTCACAGATTTACATGATACCACCCATTCTGGTAGGGCATTCTATTTTGCTACCACCCTCTCTGTGAAATAGTGTCTCCTCATTTCCTTCCTAAATCTTCCCCCTCTATTCTTATCGCATGCCCCCTGGTGACCCTCCCCCTCCTTAACTTAAAGACCCCGTCTGCCTCATCCTTATTGATTCCCCTCAGATACTTGAATGTCTCTATCATGTCTCCACTGTCCCTTCTGTCCTCCAGGGTGTACATATTCAGGTCTCTCAGCCTGATGTCATAGTCTGTCCCCTCCATTCCACATATCATCTTTGTTGCTCTCCTCTGCAACCCCCCCCAGTAGCTTGATATCACGCTTTAGGTATGGCCTGCAAAACTGCACACAATACTCTAAGTGCAGCCTTACCAGCAACCTGTAGAGGGGCAAGGTCTCCTCACTTCGCCTGGATGAAAAACCCCTCACTATGCACCCCAGCATTTTGTTCACTTTGGCAGCTGCTCTCCTGCACTGGGCAGTGTTGTCCATGGTCCCTGTTATCATTACCCCTAGGTCCTTCTCCTCCTCAGTGATCCCCAGCTTAACCCCTCCCAGCCAGTATTCTCTCCTTGGGTTCTTCACCCCAAAGTGCATAACCTTACACTTCTTTGCATTGAACCCTAGCTGCCACCTCTCTGACCACTCCTCTAGCTTGCTTAGGTCCTCCTGCAGCTGCTTCCATCCCTCCTCTCCATTCACCACTGCTCCAATTTTGGTGTCATCAGTGAACAGACTTACCTTGCTCACCACCCAATGTGCAATGTCTGATATGAAGAGCCCGAACAATACTGGCCCCAACACAGAGCCCTGTGGCACCCCACTCATCACCGGCCTTGGAGTTGAGAGCTCTCTTCTCATCACCACCCGTTGCAGCCTCCCAGTCAGCCAGCTTGTAATCCAGTTCATCATTTTTGCCCTTACCCCTACACCAGTTAGCTTCCCCCAAGCCACCCATGAGGCACAGAATCGAAGGCCTTGCTGAAGTCCAAGTAAAGAACATCCACCGCATGACCCTTATCCAGCTCACCTGTCACCCCGTCATAAAATTGTATCAGGCTGGCTTGACAAGACTTCCCTGAAACAAACCCATGCTGCCTCACATCCTGGAGGCCATTGTCCTCCAGGTACGACACCAGTCTTTCCTATAGATTTTTCCTTTTCCTTTTGATGTGTGATTTATCCATCCACATTACTTGTCATTAACAAGACCGCCTTACACTGCATCCTAACCAGCACTTTGTACAACACCTGATCCAAGGTCACATTTATGGTTTTAAGACAGTAGCCTAAGCTTTTCTTCAGGAACTTTATCTATGCCCCAACCTATTGAAAGCCATTCATGAACCTGAAATCCCTGCACAACTGCTTCAAAAAGAGCTTACCGTGGGCTTTATGACTGGCCCATTTACATAACCACCATTTCATGTTTCCAAAATAAGTCCACTCAGCATCACCACATGTAAAGTCACTCTAAAGGCTTATCATCAATTTATCAGCACCTTAGGGCGCCATGACTTCCAGTATCAATGTCCTTATTTTTTCTGAAGAATTTTCCGCCATATTTTCTTGTATAAACAATGCCATCTCTCTCATCAAAAAGGGTGGCAAAGATGCCTGGCTTATTAAGGCCAACATCACTGATGCCTTCAAACTACTCCCAATCCACCCTTCTCTATGGTATTTATATGGAATCTCCTGGAAAGGTCTTTATTACTTCGCAGTGCACCTCATTTTTAGCTGCACGGGTAGTCCTCAGCTGTTCGATCAGTTGTCAGAAATGATATTTTGGGAGGGGTGCAAGGTGGTGCTCAGCAGGTAACTACTTGATGCTGCTATTTGGATCATGTCCCTATTTAAGCACTCGAAGATGGAATCAATACCCTCGCCACCTTCAAAAACAAAAACAAAACAAAAGAATGCAAACTAGAAAGATGATTAGAGAAGAGGAAGGAGAGACTCCTCTCATACGAGACAGGCCACATCAATCACTTTTTCCTCTCAAGTTACCCCTTGTCCAGGATAAATGGGCAATGGTAAGATGGCCATGGCATCTTTCAATGGTCTTGACCCAAAAAACATTTTTAACCCTGTTTCACTGCTAAAGATTACTGCTTGTAAACCCGCCTCCACTTTACATGCAATGCTAGAGATTGGAGAAGCTTTGTCTAAGTTATACAACCTCTACATGAAGTCTGAGAAGATGTTAGATAAGTTAAAGCTACAGGGTGGAAGCATTCATCAAACTGCCAAATTTCACACTGTACAAGCCTCTATACATCCCCATGGACATGATGCACTCCTTCCACTGAGACCACTACATAAACCCTTGACTCCAGCCCTCCAGGTTGCTCACATCATTTTGCTTCTCCTCCTCCTCCTCCCTGTCTGCTCTTCTTCTTCAGTCTCTTGGGTGGTCTTATTTCCTTTTGCCTGGGCCCCATTGGGAAAGAGGAGTGGGGGGGTCAAGAATAGACTCAAGAGGTGTGATCTAAAAGTACAGATTTCAGGGCAGGGAAGAGGAGCAGATGGAGAACAGACTAGTCCATATTCATCAGGGGCAACAGGACAAATGAAACTGCTGTGCAGTGGTCTTAGCATGGGTAAGAAGGAACAAGTTGGTGGGGGGGTCACCTTTTCTCCCTCCATCATTTATTTTTATTTGATATTCAACTTATTTACATACAATGTTTAATCTTTATAAGATAAATATAATCAACATTATATACTTTTAGGTGATGTCTACATATATTTACACTGACAATATATACATAGATACATAGACAGTGTCGGCAGATAAGGGCCTATGGCCCACCCAGTCTGCCCATTTAAGTTTGTAAGTTCAGTTTATGTTTCCCAGGAAGTCTCTTGCCCCTTACCCCTGACCTCCAGAATTCCTTTATGTCTATCCATGCATTCTTAAATCCCATGATTGTTTCAGCCCCCACCACTTCCTCTGGCAGGGTGTTCCACTTGTCCACCACCGCTCTGTGAAGAAATTCTTCCTCACGCTTCTCTGAATCGCCCTCCTCCAACTTCATCCCATGCCCTCTAGTCCTGGAACATCTTTTTGCTTAAAATAGTGCATTCCTGCACCCTGTTCCTCCCTGTAAGATACTTGTATGTCTCTATGATATCCCCTCTCTCCCTCCTCTCCTCCAGGGAGTACATGTTCAGTCCCTTCAACCTGTCCTCATAGGACTTGTGATGCAATCCATGCACCATCTTTGTTGCCCTCCTCTGAACCTTCTCTACCCTGTCTATGTCCTTACGTAGGTAAGGTCTCCAGAACTGCACAGTGTACTCCAGGTGCGGCTTCACTAGTGTCTTGTATAGTGGAATTATGACCTCCCTTTTCCTGCTGGTGATGCCCCTGCCTATGCATCCCAGCATCCTATTTGCTTTACCTGCTGCCTTGTCACACTGTTTCCCTGCCTTGAGGTCATCAGAGATGATAACTCCAAGATCCCTTTCCTGCTTGGTGCATGCTATATCCTCACCCCCCAACTGATATATTGTGCCAGGGTTTTTGTGCCCCATATGCATTATCTTGCACTTCCTTGCATTGAATTTCAACTGCCAAACCCTTGACCATTCTTCAAGTTTCTGCAGGTCCCTTCTCATTCTGTCTACACCCTCTGGTGTGTCTACTCTGTTACAGAGCTTTGTGTCATCAGCGAACAGTGAAATTCTGCCTTCTAGGTCCCATGCAATGTCACTGATGAAGATATTGAATAGTACCGGTCCCAGCACTGATCCCTGTGGTACCCCACTGGTCACTCTTCCCTCTGTGGAGTGACAGCCATTTACCACCACCCTCTGTGTCCTGCTGCCCAGCCAGTTACCTACCCACTGCACTACTGTCCTGCCCTCACCCATATTCCCCAGTTTGTGCAATAGTCTTCTATGTGGCACAGTGTCAAAGGCCTTGCTGAAGTCCAGATAGGCCATGTCCACTGCCCTCCCCGATCCACCTCCCTAGTCACCCAGTCAAAAAATTCAATGAGGTTGGTCTGACATGACCTTCCCCTGGTGAAACCATGCTGCCTTGGGTCCTGTAGTCCATTGACAAAATATTGATATATAAATAAAATATTGACAACACATTGATATATAGCCAAAATGCAAGCTACTAACTTAGAAAAGTAAACATATGCAACTCCTCTTGTCATATAATTATTGATAGAATTTGTATAGTTCATTCAACACTAAGACAATTAATTACTTTAAAGTAACCTTATCATTACACTTCAACATATTTTATTCTGCATTAAGGTTGATATTACACATCTAGCCTAATTGAAGGAATGGCCCCCCAGGTATCTTCAAATTTCTCCTTTTTATCAAAAATCAAATAACTGACTTTTCCATTACTAGTTGTAAAAGCCACCATATTATACCATTCCTTGACAGAAGGAACTGTTTTTTCCAGTGTTTTAAAATGATTCTCTTAGTTTCTAGACCTGCAGCTAATAACCATAACCTTTTAGGTTTGGCGAAGACACAGTTCTCTTGGAAGACATCCAATAAGTACATTTCCAGTGGATGGGTGGGGGTGGGGGTCACCTGACAGTCCAGCTGGTAGAGAGTTGTGCTCCCGCACCAGTGACCCAGTTTTGGGAGCGAGCCTGAGAGGTGGACCAGGCATTGGAGGCTTGGCAGAATTGGAGGCCTGGTAGCATTCCGAGATTGGGAGGGATGACAATGGGTTCTGCCTTCACAGAAACTCCTGTGGTGGAGAAAGAAGCCTGTCTCCTCTGCAGGAGTGTTTTCTGCCTGCATGTAAAGCTTGATAGGGTATGACCCAGTGCCAGTGGGAGGTGGGTGGAATTTGAGGTTGGGGAGAAAAGTCTAAAACCAGTGTCCCTCAGCTGCCTATCTGACAGCAGCCGGTACTCTAAAGTCCCACTCTGGATGGATCCCCACTGGTCCGACAGTGGGATGAGTGGCTTACAGGAATGGAAGGCTGCTAGAAGAGCCTGAGGTTTAAGAGAAGTTGGTGGTTCAAGGGCCAAAAAATAGAGAGAGCCAGCTGTGCCAGAGTTTCTGAGTGTGTAGGAGATGGGGAGAGGACAGGCTAAGAGGGAGATAATGTTGGATTGAGGCATTAAGAATTCCTTTTTCTGAATGAAACAACAAAGAAGTTGGAAAACAGACCACTGAAATAAACATAGACACATTTAAAAAACGAGTTCCAATTATGCTCCTGTTCACAATCCTCAAACTTTGTAAGAGACCATCTAAAATTAACAGATTTTCCTAAATACCATACCTACCACTTGATATTTTAACTTTAAAAAAATGTAAAAAGCAAGGATCATACTGGAATAGTGGATGGAAGAAGGCAAATTGCCCATTATTTACCATCCAACCACATTAGCGGAACCCTATGTTCCCATTTTGTACCAGCAATGCATCCAATCTTTTTTTAAATATGTTCAAATTCTCACTATCTACCACCTTGCAAGGAAGCCTATTCCACTGTCTAACTGCACGGTGTGTAAAGAAGTTGTATCTGATATTTTTGGGGACATTTTCTAGTTTAATCTGGTACTCATGGCCTCTAAGGCCCACTGGTTTACTCTGAATTACCAGATTCAGTTCCAGTTATCTTTAATGATCTTGTACATGGTAATAAGATCTCCCCTCAATCTCCTCTGTTCCAAACTATAAGGTCCTAACCTTTGCCATCTCTCTTCATAGCTGTATGACCCTTATCATCTTTGTCATCCTTCGCTGCACACGCTCCACCCTATTCACTTCTTCCCTCTGATAGGGACTCCAGAGAGGGGATCCATAGTCCAGATCTGACATACACTCTGTATAGGGGCATTATACGAGAGGCGGAGCAGTTTATAAATGTTCTTTTTATATTTCTGACCATATAGTTTGTTTTCTGTATCAGCTTAGTGCAATGCTCTTTAAACTTAAAATTTTAGTCTGCACAAACTCCAAAATTCTTTTCAACGTACACGTTTCCTAATTTTTTTCCATTTAAAATAATACTCTTGCACTCGATTGTCCCTACCCTTATGCATTACTGAGCATTTCTCGATACTAAACTGCATCGCGTTGTCGGATGCCCATTTCTCATCTCAATTGTCTCTATGTCTAGGGTGAGCTGTAGTGCAACTTGACTTGTATCCATTTGCCTACCTATTTTAACATTGTCTGCGAATTTTACTAGACAACTTTTTACCTTATGATGCAAATCTCCTATAAATAGGGAAAACAGTGGAGGCCCCAGCACCGAGCCCTGCGGCACCCCACTGGTCACCTCCCCTACCTCAGAACAACATCCCTTCACATGCATTCTCTGAGTTCTTCCACATAACCAGTTGTTTATCCATCTAAGTAATGCTGGGTCTATTCCCAACTTACTAACCTTATCCATTAACTTTGTGTGCGGAACGCTGTCAAACGCCTTTTGGAAATCCAAGTACACAACATCCACCGGGATATTTTGGCTAAGGCTGATGTTAACGTACTCGTAGAAACATAATTGGCTGGTAATACAGGCTCTATTCTGGTGAAAATCATGTTGTTTACTATCTCTGTACCCGAGTAAATAGTTCTCCTGTTTAGTTTTAATATGGGTTTCAGCTAATTTACAGCATATTGTTGTTTAGCTAATAGGTCTATAGTTAGCTAACAGGGCTCTATTTCCTTTTTTAAACACTGGCACTACAATAGCAGTTGTCCCGTCAGTTGGTACTACCCCTGTGGAGAAGAAAACATTCATTAGGTGAGACAGGGGTTTGGATATAAGGGGACTAACTTTTTTAAGAAGTCTCAGATGCAGACTTTGGGCCTGCTGATTTTTTTTTACATTTATCATACTCAGCAGTTCCTCAATTTCATCCAGACTTATACTTAGGTCCCTGTCATTTTTTTCAGCTTCTTTGACATTCTCTGCTATAGTGAAATTCTGGTTAAACACTGAACAGTAAAGTTTATTGAAAGTATTGGCCATTTCTACTGGGGATATAATAGTCTGTTTGTTGTCTACTGTTGGGCCAACCTATGTATTTACATGCTTATGACTGTTTATATAGGAATAAAAACTTTTTCCCCGTTATCCTCTCTAGGTATTATGTTGAATTCCAACTTATTTTTTTCCTGTCTAATCATCTTTTTTAGTTTTTTCAGTTTCTTTTTATAAATTCCAACCACTTCTTCTGACATAACTGATTTCATAACTTTAAAAGCTTTTTTCTTTTTTTCACATTGTTTTATGACCCTATATGTACACCATGGCGGTAAATTTCCTCTTTTGTTGTACTTTGGTTTATACGGCACAAACCTATCCTCCAGGTGTAGGAAGGTGTTCTTAAAACTTTCCCACATGTCTCATACACTTTAGCTCTCAAACAATTTTTACCAATCCAAGTTAGACAGTTCCTTCTTAATTCTTTCAGAATTGGACCTATAATAGTTTCTGACCCTTGTAGTTCCCTTAGTTCTCTCAACTGTTTTTTGAGGTTAAATTCTACAGTACTATGATCACTGTTACCTAAATTCTCCCTAATATTTATGTTTTTGATGAGTCTGCTTTCGTTTGTTATTATCAACTCCAGTATTTTGTTCCCTCTTGTTGGTTTATGCACCATTTGATCTAATCTGGATGTTAACAAGGTATCTATGAACTTTTTTCTATCACCACACTTGATGTCATGCTTTCCCAGTTAGTATAAGGGTAATTAAAGTCGTTGGTTATCACTATATCCCCTTTATCTGACATCTGCTGTTATTGTTTATTAATTTCCATATCTAGTAAAGATTAATATTCATGACCCTACATGCCACACCTGTGTAGGGTTTTTTAAGATTTATATCATCTACTTAAATCCATATTGACTCAACATTGTGTATTACTAGAGTCCTCACAAATGTTACTACCAATAGAATCTTTTATATAAATTGCCACCCTACCTCCCTTTATTTACTTTATCCTTTGCATATAGTGTATACCCATTTAAGTCCTTATTCCATGTGCAATCTGTGTCCCTCCATGTTTCAGTCACTGTGCAAATGTTTACGCTCTCTTTATTTAATAATACTTCAAGTTCAGACTTATTATTATTTAAGCTACGTGCATTGAGTGACCCTACTCTGACACCCTGGTGGCCCCTCTTGTTATCTTCTACACACTTACTAGACATGATACCTTACTCATTAATCTTATCTAAAGCCCCTCTCCCCTTAGTAATCAGTTGTTTAATTTTTCTTCCCAGTTTTCTACTGCCTACTTTACTGAGATGTAGCCCATCCTCACTATAGTAGTTAATATTATGCACAGATTCTTCCCAGTGAGTTAAACAATCAGCCCCTTCCTGCAATGTCCATAACCTTAACCAGTTGTTTATCTTTTTTATTTCTTTGTTGTTTGTTTTTAGGTCATTAGCTCTCGGGACTTGAAGAATCTCAGAGAAGATTTTACACTTCAAATTATCTGCTTCTAGTTTGATATTTTTTATATTCCTCCACTATTTCTGTCACTGACTGATGCTGTGTATTATTTTTGATCCTTAGGTGAACAATAATAGCTGATGCATAATCCTTTTATTTAATGATGTTGGGCAGCATCTTATTTTGGCCCCTGGAAAGTAACTAGTAGTGATGCGCTCCTTATTGCCTTTTGCTGTATATCTGTCCGTATATTTTAGGATGGAATTCCCAATACATGTATTTGTTTTATTCCATTCTTGTCTTCTCCAATATTATGGCCATTACATGGTTCCAAGCCCTCCATTTCCATTACTTGATCATTTATTTGCCTCATTTCAGTATTTGTTGTCTGGTTCTCTCTAGTTAAATTTCCTATATAACTCTCGTCCGGTTGTGCATTACCATTGAGACTATCTGTTACTAACAAGTCTACTGCCTAGTAGTTCCTCATTCTGATTTGTAGTCCTATGTCATTCATCTTCCACTGGGGTCTTATGTGACGGTGTACCACACATGCAGCCTCAGCCTCATTCTCTTTCTCCCCTTCACCTTCCTAAATATTTACAAGGAAGTCACCATTTTCTAGATTTACCAATGGTGTGAATCTATTTACAGTTTCTATACCAAACCCTGTTCTTCAACCTTTTTTAAATTTTCTATTCTCTGTGGTCCAGTTTTCTTCCTCCTTGGCTTCTCTAGTTCTTTTCCTATTTTCTGTAATGCACATGTTGCCTCCCTGTGTTCTGCTTCCGACACTACACTCGTACATGATATTTTTTTGTTGCAGTGTCACAATTTGCATTTCCAGCGTTAGGGTCTTGTTCCTTAGTTCCTTTATAGTATTACATTCGCTGCATGTAAGTACCAAAACTTAATTTATTTCTGCCATACTGATCTTACTACATAAAATGCAGCGAATGTCGAGTTCCCCTGATTCAAGCCTCACTATATTGGAATCCATTTGTAGTTTTCAATGATGGTTTACTAATATTTCCTACCTGGTCCCCAATTGTAGATGTTTATCTACAATTTACCTGTTATGTGTCACCCAGCAATTAGAAAAAAATACTCACCATAGTAATGTTATTTCTTCTAATGGAGTCTTGCTGTATTCTGACAATATGCAGTTAGCCCCAGCGCTTGAACTGCCCGGAGAGGAAAGGGTTAACTCTCGATGCAGCAGCATAGAACGTTGAGCTCGAGCTCAGGTTTTCAAACCTCTGTCTCTGGTACATCTCAGTGTAACCATTAGATTCTTACGAGCAAACTAACTAACTAAAGGAATGGAAATTGTTTAACTTTACGCCAAAAGGCAACAAACTTGGGTCCAAAAGACTCAAGTCAAGAACCCAAGGGAAAAAAGGTAGCAAAAAAATACATATAATATAAAAGCAACAGTAATAAAACAACCACCCCACCCCGAAGAGGGAGGATGCAAGGTACACCCCTGAGGTGCAACACTGTACCTGCCAGCCCACTTCCCAAAAACTAGGTTCTGGGAGGGGAGGTAGGGAGGGAGGTCAGAATACAGCAAGACTCCATTAGAAGAAACAACATTACTATGGTGAGTAATTTTTTCTTCAAACGACATGAAGTCTTGCTGTATTCTGACAATATGCAGACTACCAAGCAGTTCACCTCAGGAGGAGGGGACAAAGAACCTTACTTTGGGAACAGGATCTGCAGTACTGCTGTGCCAAACCTAGCATCACTCCTAGCCTGGATATCCAGAGATTAATGCTTGGTGAATGTATGAACTGTTTTCCAGGTGTCTGCTTTACAGATTTCTACCAAGGGTATGACTCTGGCAGCAGCCAGAGAAGCAGCTGTACCCCTAGTTGAGTGTGCTCTCAGGCCTGAAGGAGGTTCTTTGCCCAACTTGGCATAGCAGAATTGTATACAAGAGACAATCCACCTGGCAATAGTTCTTTTAGTAGCAGGCTTACCTTTTCCCACTGCCCCATAAATGATAAATAATTGAAGACAGTCATTTCTGTGTGCCTTAGTATGCTCTGTGTAGTAGCTAAGTGCCCTTTTAACATCCAAACTGTGTAATCTTCTTTCTCCTGAAGAAGAATGATCAGTGAAAAAACACAGGTAGAGACATAGATTGGTTCAGATGAAAATCTGATACCACTTTAGGTAAGAACTTCCTATTTGTTCTGAGGACCACCTTGTCTCTATGGAAGGAGATAAAGTCAGGTTCAACTGACAGGGACTGTAACTCACTAATCCGCCTGGTAGAAGTAATAGCTACTAGGAACACAGTTTTCAAGGTCAAGTACTTAAGCTCGGCGAAGCCAGAGGTTCAAAGGGTGGCTGCATAAACTGAGCAATGCAGACATTTAGATCCCAAGCCAGAGTAGGCTCTCTAAAAGTAGGGTTGATGTGAACCAGACCTTTGAAGAACTTACTGAAAACAGGATGAGATACCAGGGGAAGAGCCCTTCCCTGCTGAAAGGAAAGCAGAGACAGCTGCTAGGTGAACCTTCAGAGTTGCAGGCCTAAGGCCTAAGCCATTAAGGTGAACCAAGTGCTGAATCTTGTCCATTTGGAATTGTAAGTTTTTCTGGTAGAAGGTTTCCTAGAGACCTTCAAAATATCCAGTACTCCCTGACAGAGATGCAGGCATGCATATTCTAACTCTTCAAGAGCCAGGCTTTGAGATTGAGAGACTGGTGATTGGGGTACCAAATTCTCCCCTGAGAAGAGGTTAGGAGATTGTGTCTCTTGGGAAGAGATAGGGGGAGTGACACTGCCATGGACAACAGTAGAGGGTACCAAGATTGTCTGACCCAGTCTGGAGCCACCAGTATCACTGTACAGGGTTGAGACCTGATTTTGACTAGAACTCTGAACAACAGGGGGAAGGGGGAGAAGGCATAGAGGAGCCTGCCCTTCCAATCCAATATGAGAGCATCCAGAGCAACAGTCCCTAGGACTGGAGGTCTGCAGCAAAACAGGGGAAGTTGGTGATTGTCTGGGGCTGCAAAGTGATCTATCTCTGGAGTGTCCCATCTGGTGAAGATTACTTTCAGGATGAGAGGGTTCAGGGACCATTCGTGATGGCCCTGGGAGATTCTGCTCAAAGCATCTGCTAGCACATTGACCTTCCCTGAAAGATGAACTGTTGTCAGGGAAGCCTGAATGGAGTAGGCTAGAGATCACAGTTTCATGGCCTCTGTGCACAAGGCTGTGGACCGAGTGAACCCTTGCTTGTTGATGTACCACATTGTGGTGGTGTTGTCTGTCCTGACCTGCACCACTTTGCCTCTGACTGAGTCTGAGAAAGTCTGAAGGGCTAGGAATACTGCTCTGAGTTCCAGGAGATGGATATGAAGGAAAGACTCTTGTGGAGACCAAACACCCTGGGCCATGAGGGCTCCCAAATGGGCTCACCAGCCTAGCAGAGAGGCATCTGTGGTTAGGACCACTGAGGGAGCTTGACTGAGGAATGGGACACATTGTCTGAGATTGTCCTGATCCAGCCACCACTGGAGAGCTTGGACCAGAGTCTGAGTCACAGGAACCAGTTTGGTGAGAGAATCCTTTTTCTGAGACCAAAAAGATCTTAGGTGGAACTGAATGTCCCTCAGCTGAAACCTGGCTCCTTGTACCACTGCAGTGGAAGCTGCCATGTGGTCTAGGAGTTAAAGAAAGTGTCTTGCTGGATGAGAGACCAGAGGGCAAAATGAGGAAGTGAGATCTGCAAAGGCCTTTACCCTTGCTAGTGGAAGGAAGGCCTCTGCCTGGACAGTATCTAATTCTATTCCTATAAAAGTAAGGAGTTGTACTGGTTTGAGAACTGACTTGGGAAGATTGAGGAGGAACCCCAGAGAGCTGGGCAGGTTCTAAGTGATTTCCAGAGCTGACTTGACCTGGTCGGAGGACTGACCTACAATGAGCCAGTTGTTCAGGTAGGGGAAGATAGACATACCCTGCCTTCCAAGGAAGGCAACTACTACTGCAAGACACTTTGTAAACACCCTTGGGGTTGATATCAGGCCGAAGGGCATGGCCCTGAACTGATAATGGCCTGAACGCAACTCGAACCTGAGGTACTTTCTATAGGAGCACCTGATAGGAATGTGGAAATAGACATCCTTGAGGTCCAGGGATGCTAGCCAATCCTCTGGCCCTAGAGAGGGAAGAATTAGTCCCAGAGTCACCATCTTGAATTTTGGTTTTGTGATGTGTTTGTTCAAATACCTTAAGTCTAGGATGGGTCACTACTTCCCTGTCTTTTTTGGGGTAAGGAAGTATCTGGAGTACAGACCTTTGCCCCTGTGTTGAGTAGGAACTTTCTCTACAGCTCTGAGAGCTGGTAGAGAAGAAACATCTGCTTCTAGAGCAACGGTTTCTGAGATGGTTGCAGGTGGAAAGGACCTGACTCTCATTTTTGGGATTCTTTTAAATCTGAGAGCCAGTCCCTGGCTTACTACCTCCAGGATCCACTTGTCTGAGGTAACAGCCTTCCAGGCCTGGAAGTACTAAGCCAGCCTGCCTCCTACTGGAATAGGGGAGTTGACTCGGGCTGACACATCAGGGTGTCTGTTTGGCAGGAGCCTTGGATTGGGAGAAGGATGCAGCCCTGCTCATCCCACTCCTACCGCTCCCTCGAAAGAACCTCCTCTGTGGGAAAGAGGAGGAAGCCTTGACTTGGTAAAAAGACCTGTGAAAAGGCCTGCCCCTGCCCCTAGACTGCTGCTTTTGAGAAGTGGCTTGCCATTCTCTGGCCTGTGCGCTCCTGTAGATGTTCCTATACTCATCCATTTTCTTCATGTAAGCTTCTGTCTGCTCTCCAAACAGAGAGTTACCCACCACAGGAACATCCATGGCCTTAGCCTGGGTGTCCTGGGAAAGGCTAGTACATCTGAGCCGAGCATGTCTCCTGAGAGACACAGATGTAGCTATGACTCTTGATGCCACATCATTGGAGTCTACAGCAGCATGGAATTGTACCTTGGATGCTTCAGTTCTATCAGCAGCCACCTCCTCCAGCTCTTTGGCCAGCTGTGAGGGAAGCCTATTTAGCCAGTTCCAGTACCATATCTCACCTGGACTTCTGGGACCTGGCTGTGTAGACCATATAATTAGCCTGCCTGAGCCCCAAAGAGGATGCCAAGTATTGTTTCCTGGCCATGGCATCCACCTTCCTGGAGTCTTTATCTGGGTGATGTGAAGCCAAAGGAATATTAGCCCTGTCACAGGCTGCAGCCTGCACTACCCCAACATGGCTGCAGTAACTGTATTAAAAACTCCGTACCTGAGCCTGATAACATGTACCTCCTGTCCATTCTCTTATCCACAGGAGGTAAGGAGTTAGGTGTTTGCAAAATCTTTTTTGTCTGTTTCCCCAAAGATTTATGAAGAGGGATAGACAATCTCATGGACTCTGGGATGTTCATCATTTCAACAAAATCAGGCTCTTCTTCCTTCTCAGCAGCTTCCACCATTGGGAGCTGGAGAGTTTCAGCCACTTTTTTTGTAGAACAAAAAGTGGGAAGGGGACTCAGAAAGCCTGGGAGGAGAGACATTGGAAGGCCTGTCTGGGGAGATGTCCAGTTCAGTAGGCACATCTAGGCCTCCAAAGTCATTGTCATCATCATCATTGCTGGGATACTCTTCATCTCCCTCCCTCCCATTCCACATCATAATATGCATCCGGACCGTAATCCGATGGAGTCAGATCCGACTGAACCGACTGGTTAACCAGTGGTGACTGTTCGTACGGAACCTGGCGAAGCGACTGAACAATACTGATCGCTTTGGCTATTTCGTCGGTGGTTGGAGTATGCAGTACTGGATCCGAACCGGGCGACTTTTTTTCTTTTAGCCCGAACTGACCCCTCAGAGTCAGATCTCCTTTTGCCCAAGGTGGTATCGCCCAGGTCAGTGAACATCTCAGGTTCGACCGAAACCGAACTGGGCTGGCCATCCGGATCAGCGGACTTCTCTGCCTCCTTTTCCTTTAGCTTACTCAATGTTTTATCCTAAGTGGTTTTAGGAAAATTCTTACATATCTGGCAGTCTGTTTTGAGGTGGTCAAACTCCAGACAATAAACACAGATGAGGCAGGGGTCAGCCTTGGCAAAGGCCTCCCAACACTCAGTACATTGTTGAAACCCAGTGGGACCGTTTATTTTCTTTGGTTTCTCAGAAATGACCACGCTACACAAATTACCCTTAACAGCTTTCAAGCCAAGTAAAACTCCCCTATCGATTACCAACCATGTCACAAGCTGTGTGAAAAAACAGATAAAGTCATTTTTTTTTAAACCGATAGGAACCAGACACCACTACTAAATCCCAGAAGAAATTCAAACATGATCTAAGGTTCAGTTTCCAACCGGACCGACCGATCGGAAACCGACAAAAAAACAATTTCCACAAATAACAAATCATTACCTATCTACAACACTACCTGTACCATAGATAGAGACTTGATACTGAAAAATAATAAATCAGTTGAAACAACCGAATGCTTTCTTTACTTTTATCGAACCGAAGCAAAGGAGAGATCTCCGGAGCGACTTCACAGTTAGGTGGAGTAAAGAATCTGACGGTTACACTGAGATGTACCAGAGACAGAGGTTTCAGAACTGAGCTTGAGCTCAACGTTCTGTGCTGCTGCATAGCGTTAACCCTTTCCTCTTCAGGGCAGTTCAAGTGCTGGAGCTAACTGCATATTGTCAGAAAACAGCAAGACTTCATGTTGTTTAACATAGAAACATAGATTTTGACGGCAGATAAGGACCGCTTGGCCCACCCAGTCTGCCCATTTCCCTACCTATTGGATAAGCTGCAGATCCTAGTTAACCAGCAGCCTACTTCTTCCTACCCCACCCCCTAGAATTGCCTTATGACTGTCCCATGCATGCTTGAATTCCACCACTGTTTTTGACTCCACAACCTCCTCGGAAGGCCATTCCATGCATCCACAACCCTCTCTGTGAAAAAATACTTCCTTAAATTACCTCTGAGCCACCCCTTCTATCTTCACATTGTGCCCCCTTGTTTTTGCACACCTCTTATTTTGAAAGATGCTACCCTCTTGGACTTTGTTGATTCCCTTGAGATACTTGAAAGTTTCTATCATGTCCCCCTCTCTCTCCTTTCCTCGAGGCTATACATATTCAGCTCCTTAAGTCTCTCTTCATATGTCTTCCAGTGCAGGCCCTGCACCATTTTAGTTGCCCTCCTCTGGACAGCCTCCATCCTGTCTATATCGTGCTTGAGATTGGGTCTCCAGAACTGCACGCAGTACTCCAGATGGGGTCTCACCAACTGTCTGTACAGAGGATAATAACTTCCTGTTTTCTGCTGGTGATGCCTCCTATGCATCCCAGTATCCCCCAGCCCTCCTTGCTGCCCTCTCACATTGCTTTCCCACCTTTAGGTCATCTGATATGACTACCCCCAGGTCCCTTTCCATTTTTGTTGTGGTTAGTATCTCACCCCCCATTGTGTACTCTTCCCCTGGGTTTTTGTTTCCCAGTGCATTACCTTGCACTTCTTAGCATTGAATCTAAGCTGCCATACATTTGACCATTCCTCTAACCTTGCCAAGTCCCTTCTCATCCTTTCCACCCCACCTTGTGCATCAACTCTGTTGCAGATCTTTGTGTCATCTGCAAAGAGACATACTTTTCCTTCCAGTCCCTCTGCAATATCGCTTATAAAGACATTGAAGAGGACCGGTCCTAATACTGAACCCTGTGGTACCCCACTAGTAACCCCCCTTTCTTCAGAGTGGACTCCATTTACTATTACTCTCTGTGTCCTATTCTCCAGCCAATTCTTTACCCAGGCTGTCATCTTGGGACCCACTCCCAGGCTGGCTAACTTGTATATTAATCTTTTGTGTGGGACTGTGTCAAATGCCTTGCTGAAGTCTAGGTAGGCCATGTCCACAGCCCCTCCCTGATCTACTACTTTGGTCACCCAGTCAAAGAAATCTATCAGATTTGTCTGGCATGAATCTCCTGCTGTTCCTGCTGATCCGACTGACATGGCAGACACAACTAACTGCCTTAGCTGTGTTGCCTTTGCTGTGCTCACCAACGCCTGTGTTCGCAGATGGTCACAGGGATAAGGGGCCTTATATTAGCAGGACCGGAAGTAGTGCTGTGCTCACTTCTGGGACCCTCGCTACACAAATCCCAACCAACTGGTTAAAAATGGTTTTAAGGTGCCTTTAAAAGATCATCCAAACCATTTCTGGGAACCTGTAATGAAATAACTGCTGAAAAAGCAAAACCTGCTGGTTTCCCAATGTCTCCTTGGCCCTTCCTGTGTCTGGTTGCATGGTAATTCCCGAGGTGCATCCTCTGAGCGTCCCCTTACACTCGAGGAGTGGGTTGAATTTTAAAAGAAAGACCTCATGTGGGCTTGAAGTAAAATGTGCTGCCTTTCAGCCTGCAGCTTCCAAGTTTGGTGCTGAATAGCATTATGTGACCCTGTCCTGAATTTTTTAATTTTTTATTTTTGCAATTTATGTTTTATCTCCCCTCTGTCTCCAGCACCAGCTCTCCATGAAACCCTTGGGCACCTACCTTCCAAGGAGCCTCAGTCTGCCATCTGCATGGGGTACAAAGTGGAGGGGGTCTACCCCCAAGGGCACAAAGTGTCAGGAGGTGCAGCAGAGAGGCAGGGAATTGCCAGGTTATACCAGGATTCCCTGGAAGTCAGCTCTGGGGCTTCCATCCATTTTTCTCCCTGATCCTCTCCTGGAAGATGCCAGCATGTGAGAGGGACCAATATTCCGGCATGTTAGGGGGACCAATGCATAAAAACACACAATGCCTGCACAGCACTGGTCCACCATCAGTGTCTTTTCCCTCTCTCTTGGTGCCCTGCCTCCTCTGGTAACCCAGGTGGCAGTACTGCAGCAAAGAGGGCACCCCTCCCTCCCCAGTGGAGGAGAGCATCCTGCGGGATGATCAATCCTCCTCTTCCCAGCTGCCTCCCAGTGACCCAGGCTTGTTCCTGAACCTGAGTCGTCGGCACTGGGAGATACTACCCTACCATTGCACCAATAGGCCAACCCCTGTCTGACTTACATAGTGTGACCCTGAACAAGTCACTAGGGCTCCCTGTGCTTCTCTGCCTTATATCTAGCAGTAATATTGGGGAGAAGCAGGACCCCCATGCCCTGAAAACATTACATCCCAGATGGGCTGTTTATGGGGTAGATAAGGTGTCAGTAAAGAACAACTGAGAACTAACTGAGCCCAATCCATGAAAGAACTTTGGAGAGTGTGAGGCATAAGTGAAAATCAACCATGACATTAATGAAAGCTATGAAAACACCATACACTGTCACAAGGAACTGTCCCTCGATAGATACAACAAACATTTAGATACAATAGGGTGCAGGGATCACAGCCCTTCTCTTCATGGTTGTGATATTGCAGTGGTACAATGAAAACGGGATGAGTGTTGCCATGAAAATGTACCACATGACCATTCACAAAGCATGTCTAACCTCGCAAGCCTGGTTGCAGAACTGAGTGACACCCATGCCTGCTGAACTGTTACAAGCAAATGGCAGAGATGACGTCATGCAAATCTATAACCAGGAACTAAAGTGCCAATGGGGTGGGTTGGAGAGCACCGTGAGACACGTGCGTAGTGGCAGTATGCGGTGAACAGGGCTAGGGGTCCACTAGCTGCCAAAGAATTTACAAAGGTATGTGGAGTGAGTGGGGTGGGAAAGTAACTGTACTACCAGAGTATGGCTCTGGCAGGCATGGCTGTTTTATATAGCACTGGCCTAGAAGTGGCCAGCAGGCACAGGATGGGCAGGAGCGGTGGGAAGCCTTCTGTCAGTATCACTGTTCTCAGTGGGCTGTGGTAAGGTGTATGCGTCTGGTGCTATGTCACTGTAAACGCTGTTGGAGTCACTAACCAACATATTAGTGGTCAAACCCCCTTCCTGCACCCACCAACACATCTGACTGACTGATTTGCACTGCATTCTTGAAGTTGCAGGTGGGACTTCTCCCCTTGCAACCAAAACTCATTTCTGTATATGGCCCCATAGTGTGGAGCAGCAATGGGGGGTAGCTGTCTGCAAATGTTCGTAGTTCTTGTGAGTAATAAATCAAGTTCTTGCTGCATCTCCAAGGTGCTAAATATCCTTTTAAGTTGCTTGGTTGTGGGGTGCTTTAAGCAATACTCAAGGGCTCAAAATGTTCCATTTTCATCTGTTTGTTCTTTTTCAATTAACCATCCCAACGTTTTGCACATTTCTGTTTGTTTTCAGATTTTTCTTGGAACACTTTCAAATTCAGATTGCTGCATCTTTTATCTTTATCTTTGTTTCATTTCATTTTTGCTGCACCATCACAGTGTTCCTTCTCTTTTTCCAAGGGGAAGTGACATCCACCCTCTTGAACAAGAGAATAAACAGATGAAAAGGGAACATTTTGAGTCCTTGAGTATTGTTTAAAGCACCCCACAACCAAGCAACTTAAAATGGTAGCTGTCGCCGGCCCGCTGGCACAGAGGCATGATCACGGTCTGCAGCACAGACAACCCGGGTTCTGGAATGGACCCGGGAGTCAAGAGAGCCAGCCAGGGGGAGTAGGATTGAGCGTATGATGGACTGCTCTCCTACTCTGGGGGGAGGTGTGGTTGAGTGTCCGATGCATGACGGACCCCTGGCTAAAGCCAGGAGTTCCGCTGCGGTTGGCACCTGCACGTTTGGGGGCGGAGCGGACGTGGGTCGTCACTGCACACGCCCGCCCCTGAGGGGTTAACAGCATACAAAATACCGGCCCTCGCTAATGAGCCAGCTCCATTGCCATCCCCTCTGGCCACCAGAGTTCACCTATTGGTGGCCCCACTTGGGGGGGAGCCCAAGTATGAGGGGGCAGCTGCCCGAGCCTGGCGAGTCAGTTCGGGGGCCTGGGGAGCCAGCACAAAAAAGATAATAATAAAAATATATAAATAAAAAGGTAGCTGTCTGCAGCCTGTATTGTGGCTCTGCATTTACAGCTGAGAATGGTTCCCAGAGTTCCTTCTCCTATTGTCACTGAGGATATACAAAGCACGTGCAAGATTTGTAGTCCAAGATAAAAAAGCCTAGTGCTGCTCTCTGCAGGTCAGTCTGAGAATGACAACATGCTCCAGTGCACACAACTGAATCTGTAAAAACTATCTTTCCCTCACACAAGAGATTGTTTAGCCAGGGGCCAACACTGAGAACTTTTATCAGTGATCTTTAAACAGCTGTATTATTTAGTAAGAATTGTACCAAGACTCCAGCTGCAAACCCCAACTGTTCTCCAGGTTCACCCTAGTCTCTTGAGGTTGGGTTTCTAGAAAAATATACAATCCCAACTCCCCAGTCTCCAGACAGTCAACCGATACTAGCTCCCTATTCCTCTTCTAGGCTAGCCTGCTTTTGCAATCTGCTTCTGTTTGGGCAGTTGTTGGAAAAGTGGAATGGAGAAAATTGCAACTGCCACATAAAGCTGGGATTCAGGTGGCATCCATACTCTTCGCTTTCTAAGTGCAGTAGTTGAAGGTCAGGCACTGTGAAAAAAAAAATCAGCCTTTCAGTATCTCAGATTACTGGTGCAGCCAGGTAATAGCTTTTCCAATGTTCATGTTTCTCAGTGTGCGTGTGTGTGTGTGTGTTTGGGATGGTGGTTAATATGATACTTCCACATACAGCCCATGATCTATACTGCACAAGATCTTTGAAAAAGTGGATTATAAATACAGTACTGTGTCTGATTTGTATGTAGATGTATGAAAAAAGAAGAAATGTGGTAGCCATGTTAATCCAATCAACAATGTAGTGAAAAAAAAAAACCAACAAATATGTTGCAGGTGATACCTTTTATTGGACTAACAACATTATTTCTAAGGCTAGCTTTAAAGAGCTAATTTTGTTAGTCCAATAAAAGGTATCACCTGCAACAAATTTGTTTTTTGTTTTTTCTCTACATATGTGGATGTAGGAACAGATGCAGTCTGGTTGAGAGGGCAGGGAAGATGGGGAAACTATGCAATAGAAGTATAAAATGTAACACATTAGTAACGTGCAGTACAGGGATTTGCACATAATACAACAGGTACAGAACCAGCAATGGGAGAGAAATTACAGTTCTACAATTTACGACAGCTTTAGAACAAAATTCACAGTAAGCGGTCAGGTGCAATAACAATGGGATGTAATCAGAAACTTGAGGGACTGTTTAGAAAAGGTAATGTCAGCGGGCGGGCTGATTTCCAAGGCAAGGTTGTTCCATACCTGAGGGAGTCCGTGACAAAAGGCAAGCTGTCCAGATTTCCATTTGCACCTAGTTACAAGGAACCTGTTCTCAGTGTGGAAACATTGTTGTAACAAGAGAAAAGAGCTGGGGGCGGGACCAAGGTGCCTAGACAACCGATAGAGCGAAGATGTTACAGGTGCCTGTCATGGGCCTCTTCAGTGTGGCATACAAATAACAGTGTATACAGTCAGACCTCTTTCATACACAGCCATTTGGGATTTCGCAAGAACATTAATGAATCTCTTGGTTGTCAGTTGTCTTTATTATATTTTTTATACATTTCTTTTATTGATTTGTTTCATAATGTATTCACCATGGCAGCCCAGCTGAGATGCAGCATCTCATTTCCAGTGGGGTACCCATTTTCAAGTCGGGCGGACTGGAGAACTGGACGGTTTTTTTTTGGTTTTTTTTTTAAATACACTGTATTGAATAGTTTTTTTAATTTTCACATACACAAGTAAAGTACATCACATTAATCACTCCAGCACTACATATGACATATATCCCCGATCCCCCGTATATAGTGAAATGATGTTATAAAAGGCCCACAGTGGTTTGGCTCCAGTTGGGTTTGAACCTGCAATCTCCTGGTTCCCAAACTGTTGCTCTGACTATGGGACAACACAGCCTAACACTACTCTATACCAGAATCACAGACACAGTAAACAAGCATGTAGGAATGTACAAAAAATAATTCTTTTAAGGGGCAACATTCTGGCCCACCACAGGGCATTTGCCATACTTTCTAATATAATATAGAGAATAATGGATGGGTGGAGATTATTACAAGAATGTAATACACACCCGAGGTGTGTAATGCTACATAAACCCCAAGAGCAAAGCTTGAGGGGTTTATAAAAGCATCACACACGGAGAGTATTAAATCTGAGTTTTCAACTGTACACCATCCATTATTTTTTGTAAATTTTGGCCATCAATCCCCACCCCCCACCCCAGCTGAAGGGAGGCGTGGGAGTTCTGCACTATGTAGGAGTCTACCTTCTAAGTTCCCCCAGCTACTCTTCTCCAGAACTGCAGCTCTATCTTTGAGGGAAAAATAACATTTTTGTCAAAGTAAACCACAATTTTATCCTTTCTTTTTTTTTTTTTACTGAGTGCCAGACATCTGAGCATGATTGCTTTCAGGTAACCAGAAATCACTGTTCGCCAGATCGCTGTCATTTTTCTTTTTTTTTGTATAATGTTCTTATTTGCAGGTTAGTCAGTGGTCCAAATTTATTTCACAGAATCATAGAAGATGATGGCAGAAAAGGTCCTCCCGGCCCATCTAGTCTGCCCCTTCCCCCCTAGCCCAACCTACCGTATCTTGAGTCATCCCCCATTCCCCTTATCCCCATGTGTCTGTCCCAAGCAGTCTTGAATCCCTCTACGGTCTCTGAATTCACCACCTCCTCCGGAAGACCATTCCAGTTCTCCACCACCCTCTCTGTATAAACTGACATCTCACATTGCTCTTAAAGAGCCCCCATGGAATCTCAGTCTGTGCCCCCTTGTTATATTTCCTTCCTTCCTGTGAAATAACTTCCCTGGGCCTCCCTTGTTCATCCCTTTGATATACAGTATTTGAAGGTCTCGATCATGTCCCCCTTCTCCCTCCTGGTCTCCACTGTATATAGCCACAACTCCTTGCATCTCTGTTCATATGGTTTGCCCCTCATCCCCTGCACCATCTTGGTCACCCTTCACTGGACCCTTTCAATCGAGTATATATCCTTGCACAGGTAAGGCCTCCAAAACTGGACATGTGGTGATGGGGGGTGGCTGCGGAGAGAGCTGTGACTCAGGGGTTTGAAAATAACACAAACATGCTAGGCCTGTGAGAGAAAGCTGTGCTCTGATCGAGTCTCGAGCACAGCTGCTTGTTGGGTTTCAGCGTGTGCTTTCATAATAGCTGGCCTGTTATTACAGCAAATAATAACTGGTCATCACCATTGAAAAAGTTGGTCAGTTATTATAACACAATTTTTGATCTCTATGTAAGTGAGCAGTATGTAAATGCATGCAATGGAGCACTGCTAATGATGAGAGTTATCATTAGGGACGACCTCAAGCAACATAGTCAGTGCAATAAGGCTTACGGCAGGGCTAGCAGGGTGTTAGGATGCACTGGCAGAGGATAGACAGCAGGAACAGGGAGGTGATACTACCACTTTACCAGTTATTAGTGAGGCCTCATCTGGAGTACTGTGTATAATTCTGGAGGCCTCACCTAAGAAAGGACTTTGATAGATTGGAAGTGGTCCAGAGAAGGGCAACAAAAATGACACATGGCCTTCAGGAAATCACCTATGAAGAGAGGCTTGGGGCTCTGAAATTGTACTCACTAGAGACTAGGAGGGAGAGGGGGGATATGATTGAGACCTTCAAGTTCCTTAAAGGCATCAACACAGTGCCAGAAGTGCAGCTTTTTACTAGGAACATCAATTCTACTACAAGAGGGCACAAGTGGAAATTGAAGAGTGTAGTGTTCAAGAGGGACATCAGAAAGTATTACTTCGCAGAGAGGGTGATGGAACCTTGGAATAGATTGCCTCCCAAGGTGGTGGCTGCAAAGTCAGTATCAAGCTTTAAGCACGGATGGGACAAGGACTGGGAACAAACACATGGCACTGGCAAGGGCTAGGCTGAGTGTCTAGGAGGACAGAACACTGGTGCACAATAGGTCCCGGGATACCTCACTTGGGTAGACTCAATGGACCACAGGTCCCCTTCTGCCATCATTTTCTTTGTTTCTGTGTTTCTATGCTTTAGTTTTTTCCCATGCTTAGAGCAGCAGTGCATGACAGCAGTGAAAATTTTGACCTACACTTTTTTTTTTTGCTTCCTCTCAGCTCCAGGCCAGCCTCTCCTTCAGGTCACCTAAGCCCTCCATGCCACACTGCTTCAGATCAGCAACCTCTTCACCCCCATATTGCAACCCCCCGGGTAACCCCCGGATGTAACCCTTCGCAGGGTGGGTCCCTTTCCTCCGAGGGGGACAGCACCGGTGGAGCGGGTGCTGCTGGGGATGGTGCATGCACTGCCCTCGTACTCGTGGCAACGGAAGCTGTCGAACATCATCTGGTCAGCTATGGGGCTCTTTTCCCTTTTGCTCCCCGGGGGGCATGGTGTGCCACTAATATGAGGCTGACGCCAATGTTCACCATGCCACCTTAGTGAATGGGACCCCGTGCATTGCCGTGCCCCCAGCCTCTGCTAGGGGTCAGCAATTGCCGGGTCACATCCCCGCCCTCCCCCCGAGAGAAGGCAAGCCGTCAGCCAACGTTCAAGCCTTCTCCCAGGCGGCCAGCCTCCAGCACCCAAGTCCGCTCCCAAACCCATACACTTTTTTATTCTATTTTAGTTGCCTTTATCCTAACTTGTATGTGTAACCCCTAGGTGGTGCTATCCCAAGGGCTACTACACCTACCTGCTTGGCTAGTTGCAGGTTAAGGGGCCTGGGTATTGAAATGGGTGCCTCCACCCGGAGGACAGAGTTGTTAGTTAGTAGCAAGGCTAACCTGGGTACAGCCCTCCGGGACATTGTAACCCCCCTCTTTTCCCTCTAGTGGCTTAGACAATATGCAACAAATCCTTTCACAGTAGCCCTATTCAGCATACAAATCCCACACTGTTTGCACATTCCACCAGTTCGACCCTGGAAACCCCCTGTAAAACAAGGTTAGACACAGCAAATAACAACAGTACAGTACATTTGGTACAAACTGGAACCACAGTCAGATTAAATAAAAAAGAGTTAGATCTGATTTATTCAGGGGAATTGAACAAGGGAGGAGCGTAATCAGGTTGATTGATTCTGAAACTGATCTAGTCAGGCAATTATGCATGCACTTTTAGTCCCTGCACAGTCACACAATCTGGGCACCCAGTTAGAAGTAAGGTGGGCTAGCCTGGAATGTTGCCCAGGGTAGGCCGGCATTGCAGCTGGTCGGGGCCCTGTGATCAAAAGAAAAGGCATGCACAACCACACACAATTTGTAATCCAGAGCCAGGAGGCTCAGTTCATGAAAGGAAAACAACAATGCAATCAGATGACAACACTTGTGATTTACCTGATGTTGCAGAGAGCTACCCAGATTGTTACTCACGCTACCCAGTGCAGGACACAGGATGGACGAAATGGAGACTGCAGGATGACTTGCTGGTTTGCCAGGAGAAGCAGAGCCCACACAATTCACCGTGGTGTCATTCCTGTCCATGATGTTGAGCAGGGGGCTGATCCCCAGGCAGATCTCTCATCGATGTTCTTCTCTGTGGTGTGAGCAGCTGGCTGGGCCAAGGTGGCAGTGCCCAGGCCAGATGAACAATTTGGATGGCAGTCTGGTAGTGCTGGATGCAGCTTCCAGCAAGCGTGACAAAATCCGTCAGTGGGGAACCAAATTGCGACCCACTAACAGCATTCAGCACACTTATAGTAAAGAAAAGAAACAGTACCACAGTTCGGATGGCAGTCCAGTTGCAATATACAGTGTCTCTGCGCAAACTGACGCTCCGCGGTAGTTTCAGGTCCTGACAAGCCGATCACACCGAGGCAAATCTTCAGTCTTCTTCAGGTTCAAGTCTGGTCACACTTCAGTGGGTTTGTCACACTAAATTTCGGATATAATTTGGTTTCATCGAAGGCTGTCTCTCAAGGAACAGCAGGCAGGTAGGCCAAACTCAGCCTTTCCGACAGTCTCCGGCATGAACTACGCAGGAGCAGCTGCTTGAATCACTCGAGCTGTTCACTCTCCAAACTCTACCTCCAGACTCACTTCTGCTGCAGGCAGCACTGGGACTCCTTAGAGATCCAAAAGGTTCAGTTGGCTGATCCATCTGTCTGTCACAGCTAGAGCTCTCCCTCCAGGTTCATTTAGGCGCCAAACTGTAAAAACTACAATTCCTACAGAAATTCATTCCCACAAGACCCCTGGGGATAGCCACCATTTTAAGGTCCCCAAAGGTACTGATTGGTCCCAATAGGCAGTCCAGAACGAAGATGGTGGTGCAATACTGAAATGTCCATGCTGCAAAGGAAGGCAGGTTAGACAAACTACAATATTATTATTATTAAAACAGATAAACAGTAAACAGTCACAGTTCCTAGCAGGGCTCCCTCTGCGAAAATAGTGATGGCAGAATGGAGCGAGAACACTGCAGCCCAGGCGGGACTCGAGCCTGAAACTACTCGGCCCCTACCCAGATTAATTTTACACCACAAAGTAGGCAGCTCTTAAAGATACAGGCACGGAGGCTAACAGGGCACTCACATGCCGACACTTTTAAATTGCTAGGACACAGAACATCAGCCTGGCAGTGGGCATTTAGACAAACCCAAGGAATACTTTTGGGAACCCCCATTTGTAGGGGGGGTTACATATGATTCCCCTTTTTCCCCATTTTTGAGTTGGCTTTAGCACTTTAATAAAAGGAGTGCTCCTTTTAATGTGGCTTGGGCCAGGTTTTCATCAGTATTCTCAGTTGTTTCTGTACACCTGCCATCCCAGAAGGTCAAGGAGCTGCGTCTGCTGCATGCTACAGTAATTCATTATAGTCACATGAAAAGTGGGTGTAAACAATGGGTGTTCAAATACAGCAAAGAATACTGATGAACACCTGATCAAAGCCATATTAAAAGGAGTGCTCCTTTTATTATTTCAACTGCAAATAAAGTGTTAAACCAGACTCGAAACAGGGCAAAAAGGGTATCATTCAAGTGTGGAGATAAGGAGCAAAGTAACATAGAATAAAAAAAGTATATGTCAGAATTTTCACTGCAATCATACACTGCTGCTTTAACACAGCACTGGGCTATATAACAGCTGTGCAGCAACATACAGGGTACAAGTGGGAGCAAGGGTACAAATGGGAACAACACACAGGGTAGAAGGAAACAAACAAGGTCATGGTATACAAAATGGTGTACAGACATTATCTTCCTAGCTACACTCCTGAATGTAAACACAGTGTATTATTTATCTGATCGCTAATACTTGAAGAGTTACCCTTTGGGCTTGATTCACAAATGAGGTCTGGATACACGCCAAATGCACCTATCCAAACATGTTACCCATGTGACCCCCCCATATGGCCACAAACGGATGAATCCACAGTCAATGACCTCTCTGATCTAAATGGAGGGATCTGGGGTATTCCAGGGTGGCATGGAGTGAGATACCTGACATCAGCTCAGATGACCAGGACAGCTCCTGAGTAGATCCCCTGCTCCACGTGAAGCAGGGGACTGTGGGACACAACAGTCCTCCAAGAACTGACGTATCATCATTACGGCACAAATAATTTTAATTAAAGACTATCTGCTGGTGTTATGGCCCACAGCCCTCCATGCCATTTGGGAGGGCTAGAGGCAAAATATTGCAGTAGGCAACTGGGCTCCAGGAAAGTCCAGAGGGCTCAGGTGTGGAAAGCGTGCAAGCATTACTGCAGGGTTCCCCCTCGTATAATGTTGCAACTCTCTGTACCTTCTCAGCAGTGCAGAACTTGTGACTGAAATTGCTTGCAACATGAATATGCCCCAGATCCAACAGCCTGCGTAGTGGCATGGATCAGGTTATGCATCCAGGTGGGCACATTGGGAGCTGTGGGTGTGCGGTGGTCACCACATGTGCTGAGTGCTGAACAGGACATCTACACTCCTGCAGCCTCCCTACACACCCCTTTGTGGGCACATATGGCCTACTGAGTCCATTCTGTATTGTGCCCTGGATATATTTAAAATAGTCCACTACAGAAATAGAATAAGAACTGAAAAGACCACAAAAAGTTCATCAAGTCTGTCCTGAAGCCCTAGGATATGTATTATTTATCATACAATGGCAAGAAAAATCCCTGGGCTCTGGTCAGCCTGGGGCTAGACCCGTGATGTTATCCCAGCACAACATCATGGATCTAGTCCCAGCAAACGGGCACCACTGCATGGCATGTCAAAGGAATCACTCCATTAACCTATCCAAGTTGCCCACACTTGACATGTCTGTCATGGAATTTGCCAGTACTTCCAGTTTTGTGAAAAACAAAAATCTTTCCCTTCAATATTGTAAAACAGTGAAATAACACATTTTTATTTAGTTCCCACCCCAAAATACTAACATACTAACATACTATTTGCCAGCAGATTAGGCCTTACGGTCTATCGAGTCTGCTCGAACTTTAGATCCTTAGTTGGGTGCCGAGACCCTCCCATGCCTTGTGCTCCAGAAACCCGTATCATCCATCCCCAACCCCCTGGGACAGGACATCATCTGATACATCCACTTTCTGTGTCTGTCCCATCCTCTCTTGAAGCCCTCCACTGTGGATCTCTGAACTAGCTCACCAGGCAGTGCATTCCAGGGTCCACCACCCTCTCAGTGAAAAACCTCCTCCTCTTTTCCCCTCTTGCCTTCCACCTTCCAACTTCAAACCATGCCCTCTGGTGATACCTCCCTGCTTTAGTCTAAAAGATCCCTCCATGTTTACCCTATTTATTCCCTTGAGGTACTTGAGACCTCAATCATGTCCCCCTGTCTCTCCTCTCCTCCAGTGAAAACAGGCAGAGCTCCTTAAGTCTGTCCTCATCGTCAAATCCCTAGCCTCGTATCATCTTTGTTGTCCTCCTCTGTACCCTCTCTAGGAGCTGTATGTCCCTCTTTAAGTGTGGTCTCCAGTACTGTACACAGTACTCAAGATGTGGTCTAACCAGTCCATTGTACAGTGGCAGAATCACTTCCTTGCTCCTAGAGGTGATCCCCCTTGATGCATCCCAACATCCTGTTTGCCTTGCTAGCCACTCTCCTCGCTGCTCAGAGTTATTCATACATGCATCCACCATGACCCCTAGGTCTTTTCCCCTATTGAGGCCTCCAGCGCCTCCCTCCCAGAGTGTACCTGTGTTTAGGGTTTCCCCGACCAGATGCAACACCTTGCACTTGGTGATATAAATTAATTTCCATGTGTGAGCCCAGCTTTCCAGGGTGTCCAGGTCCCTTGCAGGGCCAACCTCCCCTCTTCTCCCTCAACTACTGCTCCCATCTTGGAGTCATCTGGAAGAGACTCATTTCACCCTATACCTCCTGATGTCCGATATGTATGCATTAAACAGGATCGGACCCAGGACCGACCCTCTTGGTGCCCACTACCAACCTCTCTAGGGTTCGAGAGCTCCCCACAGACCACTACTCTCTGAGTCGTCCAGCTAGCCAGTTTTCAATCCATCTGACCATCAAAGGGCCTACTCCTAACCCCATCAGTTTCTCCACCAGACCATTGTGGGGGACAGAGTCAGCGCTTGCTGAAGTCCAAGAATAATACATCCACAGGCTTACCCTGTCCAGTTCTGATGTTACCCATTCATAGAACTCCACAAGGTTGGTTTGACATGATCTACCTGGCACAAACCCATGTTGCCGACTATCCAGACCTCCCACCTCCTCCAAGTACACCCCCAATCGTTCCTTTAGTATACTCTCCATTAATTTTCCCACCACGAGGTCAAACTGATGGGTCTATAGTTACCTGGTACTTCCCTCGACCCCCTTGTAGTTGGTAACACATGTGCCTCGCCAATCCTAGGTACCCTCCCTGTCTCAAGTGACCTGCTGAAAAGCTCCGCCAGTGCAGCCAGTATGTCTGCCAATTCCCATAGTACTCTCGGATGAATGCCATCCGGCCCAGGAGATTTGTCTTTCTTTAGGGCCTTGAGGGCTAACCACCTTTTTGGTGGAGATAGCATCATCCGTCCCTCCACCTTACTGGCCTTTTATCTTTACCCAGATACTGACACCTGGGGTACCTCTCTCTCCCTCTTGCTCCATTTTGTGTTGCTCCCTGATCCCACTTACTGATGTTTCTATCCCTTAGTGCCTTGCTTTGTAGATATCCCATCCCCTCCCTAGTGAACACAGAGGCAAAGTACTTGTTAAATACCTCTGCCTGGTCCCTCGCCTCTTCCACCCACCCTCCTTCTGATCTCAATCTGCTGAGATGGCCCTTAGTTTTTCTCCGCTCCCCAATGTACTGGAAGAACCCCTTTTCCCCTCCATGTATCCCCTGTGCCAGCCGCTGCTCTTTACTGGACTTTGCTCCCCTCACCATACGGGTGACTTTTCTAGATGCAAGCTGGTACATTTCCTTATCCCTATCCCCTCTTGTTGTTTTATATTTTTGTGAGCCTTCTTTTCTCTGACTGCTACCTGTACCTCACTGGACCACCAGCATGGTTTATGTGACCTTGCTCCTTACGTTTCAACTTAGTGCAGATCCTGACTGCCTCATGAAGTCCCGCTTATGACCTCCCATCTCCTTTCCACACTTGTCATTGAGGTAATCCCCATCAAGTGATCCTTGAGAATATTTCCATGCCCATGAAGTCTGCCCCCTGAAGTCCACTGCCAGTGTCCTAGATCTCACCCCCCTCCCCCATGCTTATTTGAAACCAGACAGTATTGTAGTCGCTCCCAGTCAGGGTCTTGTACAACCATGTCCCTTACCAGATCCTCATCTGCCAAAACCACATCCAGGACATGCCCTCCCTTGTGGGCTCCATCACATGCTGTGTTAAGAAAACATCCTGGAAGCCATCCAGCAGCCTCTGCTCCTTAGCCACCTTAGAGGACATGGTTCCCCAGTTGTACCTGGCATATTAAGGTCCCCCATCAACACCACTCCTTCCCTTTTGGTCCCAGAGCAATGATGTTGTCCAGCAAACCATCCTCAGAACCTCACTCATCCAGGGGCCTATGCTACACCCAGTTTGACCTTATTTCCTGCTGAGGATCGTAAAGTGACCCATAAGGCCTCCCGTTTCCTCTGCCTCTTCTACCTAGCAATTTCTATGTCATCTCTAATGAACATAGCCTCCACCCCTCTGCCCTCCTTTCTATCCTTCCTGAGCATAGTGTACCCCGTGCGTTTGGGTCCCAGTCATGGTTTTGTTGTACGTTTCGTGACGCCGCCATCCCCCCTCGAACAGCATGGCCTGGAACTCTGGCAACTTGTTTCCCAAGCTCCTGGCATTTACTAACACCAACCCCACCCTTATCCCTGATTCTCTTTGTCGAACCCCACTCACTCCTTCACTATATTCCCCCAGTTTAGACAGAAATTTAAAAACAAAAGCGAAGCCGTCAGCGTGATCAGATTCACTGCCCCTCACTCCACAGCTGCCTTCAGTGTCCCCCACTGATCAGCAAACAGTCTCCCAAAGGCAAGCTTGAACATAAAAAATCAGAAATGCACACATAATTCAATAAGATAACTGTTATGTACCCCCATGAAAAATAATACTGGTGATTATGTACTTCACAGCATCAAAATATTTTGACTGGGCAAATATTAAAAAGTTGAAAATACCCCCTTGTTACATTCAAGGATAACATACTCTGATCACTAGGATAACAATTCAAAGAGTAACAGACTTCAGGCATTTACTGAAGATCCTGTTTCCTCTTACTTTTCTGGGAAAGTAACTGGAGGCTGATGAGTATCTCGTTAAATGATGGGCTGTGACAGGGCGTCTCCACTATAACTGTCTCCTAACAGCATGACAATTATTTGCTGTGTTTATTTACGTTAAAACCACAGCAGGTGTGTACCCAGATAATTAGAATGAAGTCTGCTGTATGGTAATGTAATTGCAATGGTGAAAATTAGGTTACTGCTGTTTGGCATACATTTAGCACAGAATGCAGAGACTGTTGAGTTGTTCTCCAGTACCTGGGTAAACAGCACAATTTAAAGGGGCAGTACCTGTACTTACCTTGTTTTTTTGGGGTTTTTTTGTAAATTATTCTAGTTGTAACCTGATATTTCAGTACTGGATGGACATCTTGCAGTGTATGTGTTGTTATATTCTTTTTCAACACTGCTGGCTTCTGTAAAATAAAGCTTTTAAAACTCTGTTTGTCAGAAGACCATGCACTCATGGAGGGGATTGTGCCTCTGACAAAGAAAGCACATTTACAGTAACAGAACTCACACCCAGACACAAGATGAAAAGCACGGATACTGGTCAATAAATTATGTTGTGCAAAAGTTTTAGTCTCTCTGGCCATAAGTAGCTCTACATATCAAATCTACAGATTCTGACATTTAAAAGGCATTGCTGAGCCGGCCCGGTGGTGCTGAGGGTTGAGGCGCTGGACGACACACCTCGCACCACACCGGCGACCCGGGTTCAGGAATGGGCTCGGGTCAACAGTGGTCGGCCGGGGTGGAGAAGGATAGAGTGCCCAAAGGCAGCTCTCCTTCTCCGGGGAGGGGTTCTTCAGGCTCCCGCCGCAATGCTGCCACCTAGGGAAGCCTGGGTGGATAGCACGGCAAGGGGAGAAGCAGCCAGCGGATTGGGTGGTGATCGACAGAGGGGCGGAGCAGGAGGCACGTCTCAGTGTGTCTCTGAGCTCATAGCCCCTCATTGCACGCCGACGTCGGGGAGGGATGAAGGAAAGGAGGAAAAACACCTCGCTCCCTCCGAGGCGAAGACACCTCTATGGAGCTTCTCTGGGACCTGTCGGACAGACCCCGCTGTGCCATCCACACGAAAAACGCTTGGAAGGGGAATCCCCCTCGCCCTCTCCACCCCATTCCCCGGGGGGTAAACCGGGGCCCACTCAGGGTAAGTGTGGATGAAGCACTCTAGGGGCAGATCACGATAGGGTCCAGGGAGATCCAGGAACTGAGGTCGTCGGAGAGAGTGGAGGGAGGAGGCAAGAGCAGGAGTATAAATACAAGGGTTAAAAAAAAAAAAAAAAGGCATTGCTGACACATTTTCATTTATGTCCCCTTCAGGAAGTACCAATAAGTATAGTATATCTTAAAGGAGCTAGAAGGCCTGGAGGAGAGAGGAAAAAAGAGTTAATAAAGGACAGTTACGTAAGAACGTACTGAGAAGATCTTCGAAGGGATCTCTTGCAGCAGGCCATCATGTGTAGGACTTCGCCATCAGGCACTAGGACCACACAGAAACATTTCTAGCTAGCAGTTTACGAAAGGGGCTGCCAACCTCTGAAGTCACTCACTGGCATCAGCTACTCTATGTATAGGTGGGCAGCTCCCCACGTCCTCCCCAGTTCTCCCAACGGAGACCCAAGAATATCTGGCTGAGGGAACAGAGGAGGAACCCAAGGTTCCAGGGAAAAGGAAAGAAAAAAGGGAAGGCTGAAGGTGGAGAGGAAACAAGAACAGGATAAACAGGCCCAAGGGAAAGGAGGAAGGGAAAAACAAAGCCTGCTGCAAGAGATCCCCTCAGAGATCTACTGTCACGGTAAGTTCTTACATAACTGTACTATCTCACATTGATGGAATCTCTTGCAGCAGGCCGTCATATGTAGGATGAATGCAAGCAGTTCCGAAACTGGTAGCACTATGAAACTGGGCAGAGGTGAAAAGCGACTAAGAAAGAAGGCCCTGTAACACAGCCAGGCCAAAACTGGCTCGATACCTGGAGGCAATGTCCATGCTGTAGTGCCTAGTGAAAGTGTGAACTGAACTCCAAGTAGCTGCTGTGCAGATTTCTGCAGCTCAGCTGACACATTACGGAAACAGGCTACTGAGGCAGCCATCCCCCTGGTGGAATGGCCATGAACAATACCCAGAGGCTTCATACCATACTTCCAGTAACAAAAAATAATGCAGATGGCAAACCATTTGGAGAGACACTGCTTAGAAACAGGTGCGCCCTCCTTTCCTGGGGCGAACGAAACAAACAACTGAGAGGACTTCCTGACCTCCTTAGTCCTGTGCGTATAATAACGCAAAATTCTCTGCACATCCAAACTATGGAGTAATGCTTCCCCTGGATTGGCATGCTCTGGAAAATACGAAGAAGGATGAATGGATTGGTTGAAAGTAAACTCAGATACCACTTTAGGAAGAAACTGAGGATTAGTACATAAATACACCCTGTCTGTGAAAAAACAAGTAAGGCTCCTTACTGAGGACCCGGAGCTCAGAAATCCTCAGAGCGGAAGTAACAGCAACTAAAAATAATGCTTTCCACGACAGATAGCGTAGGTTGCAAGACGCAGCAGGTTTGTAAGGAGGCAGGGTGAGCTTTTATACCACAAAGTTGAGATCCCAAGCCAGGACAGGGTTACAGATCAGGGATTTCAGATGTAGAATGCCTCTTAAAAAGGTACAGGCCACATCAAGCTGGACCTTCACTTGCCCACCCACAGTTACATGGTACGTTGAGATGGCAGAGCGATGTACCTTAATGAACAAGTATTTAAGATCTGCTTCCGAAAGGGACAGCAGGTACTCCAGGATCTGGTTAATTGGACACGTGAAGGGATCCAGATGTTGTGAAGCAGTCCAAATGACAAAGCACTTCCACTTCATGGAGTAAGTGGCTCTGGTGGAGGGCTTGCGAGTCACCATCAAGACCTCTGCTACCTTGGGGGAGACTCCAAAGCAAGAAATGGCTACATCTTCGGGAGCCACGAATGAAGGTGGAGCGACCTGAGGTCTGGTTGGACCAGATGCCCTTTTCCTGGGAGAGCAAACCTGTGCATAGTGGCAGAGGAACTGGAGGTTCCAATGCCAGTTGCTGAAGTAAAGGAAACCAAATCTGGTGAGGCCAAAATGGGTAAATGAGAATCATGGTCGCCCCTCCATCTGCAGATTGGTGAGAAGTCGCTGCAGAAGAGGGAAGGGAAGAAAGGCATATAGAAACCTCCATTTCCAGGAGTGGGACAACACATCTTGCCAGAAAGCTCCAGCCCCTGGAGTGAGTGAGCACAAAAGCGGCAGTTTTGGGTTGAGTGGGGACACAAAAAGGTCCAACTCTGGGTGACCCTAGTAGTTGAACAGGTCCTCCGTGACAGAGGGAAGAAGCTCCCACTTGTGCGCTCGAGAATGGAACTGGCTTAAACTGTCCGCTAAGATGTTTTGCATGCCTGGGACATGCATGGCCAAAAGATGAAGGCCATAGTCCAGAGCCCAATACCATACCCGCATCGCCTCCTGACACAGTGGATATGAGTGGGTCCCCCCCTGCTTGTCGATCTAATGGACCACATAGGTACTGTCTGTCTGGACCAGCAGCCCAGCAGCAGACACAGGGAGAGATACGTCTGGAAGGTCTGAAGGGCATACAGCATGGTTCACATCTCTAGAACATTTATATGCAGATGGCCTTCAGATATTGACCACAGCCCTTGGGTCTGGTTAGCCCCCAGATGGGCCCCCCATCCTAAGTTGGACACATCCATAGCCAGTATTTGCTGAGGAGGGGAAATAAGGAAGGGAACTCCTTGGAGGAGGTTGCTGGGCTCCAGCCACCACAACATAACCCTCTTTACTGGGTCCAAGACCATGACCATCTGGTCAAGATTGTCTGTACATTGATCCCACTGAACTCTGAGTGCCCACTGGGGAACTCTCATGTGTAGCCTGGCCAGAGGGACAGTTACTATGCCAGCTGCCATATGACCCAGCAGGAATAGGAACAAGTGGACCAGGACATGGTAAGAGGAGTACAGAAGTCTGGCCAGCTCCATCAAGTGGTCCGCTCTGTCCTGGAGGAGGAAGGCCATGCCATGGGCCATGTCCAGAACTGCCCCCAATATACTGAAGGCACTGGGAGGGAGAAAGGAAGGATTTGGCCAGAATGATGGTCACCCCAAGGTCCTGGAAAAGGCTGTAGGTATACTCGAGGGTTAGAAGTAGGTGCTCCCTGGACAGGGACGCTAGAAGTCAGTCATCTAGGTAGGGAAATACAAAATCCCTGGTGCCAGAGGGCAGCCACTACCACAGCTAGGCACTTGGTAAAGACCCTGGAGCCTGAGGACAAGCCAAAGGGGAGTGCCCAAAACTGGTAGTGAGTTTCCTGAACATGGAAGGATAGATAGTGCCTGTGAGATGCACCTGTTATGATGTGAAGGTACGCATCCTGCATGTCTAAGGAACAGAATCAATCCCCATGATGTAACAGGAGGACAAGGCCTTGCAGTGTGCCCATTCTGAATTTCTTGTGCTGAATGGAAAGATTTAGTTTGCTGAGGTCCAGGGTGGGCCTGAGGTCTCCCGTGTGCTTGGACACTAGGAGGAAATGGGAGTAGTACCCTGTCTCCTGCTGGGATGCTGGCACCGGTTCTGTGTCTTGCTTTCAGAGAAGGGCATGGATTTCCTCCCGTATCAGGGGGACATGATGTGGGGGGTAGTGGGACAGTGACGGGGGGTTGTATGGAGGACATTCCAGAAACTCTAGAGAGTGACTATTCTCTATTGTCTGAAGTACCCAGCTGTCTGTTGTGATCACCCTCCACTTGGGTACGTGGAGGGAGAAATGACCCACTACCGCCACCTCCTGCTCTGCCCAAGAGAGGGGGGGTTGGGCAAGGAGTTGGGGGGTGGAGGCGGGGGCTGCTGGTCCCCTCAGGGGAATTTGCTAGTAGTCCTGACCAGGTGGTCACCCATGTCAGAGACTCCCTTGAGGTGGTCCTGCATCTCCGACTTAGAAGCCCCTCGGGGAGGGAGAAGATGGCCTCCTGGATCTTGTCCCACAGGGAGTTCTGATATTACAGCATATGACCCAGGTAATTAAGGGCCCAGATGGCAAAACTGAAGGAAGCAAACATCCTTTTGCCAAACAGGTCCAAATGGCAGGATTTCCTGTCTGGGGGCAGGGAACTAAGGTGTTTGCGACATTTGGAATGGTCGTGGGTGGCATTAATGACCACCGAATCCACCTGTGCCTGTTCCCTCAAGAAAAGTCTGCCTCTGAGGCATGGTATAGTCTGTCTGCCTTGTGAGACATGGCAGGGAGGAGATGGGGTTGACATCAGGCTGCCATCATAACATCTTCATAAGCATCAATCAGTGTGGGAGTCACCGGTATCAGGCTTGTGCAGTTATATGGACAGTCGCCTACATTCAGGGTCTTGTTCTTCTGAGCCAAAGCCCATCGCTGCCTGAATGTGGTGCATGACCGCCGAAAAAAAGGGGTCATCTGGGGGGGGAGGTGGAATGTCCTTGGGGCAGAGACCCCTTCTGAGAACCCCAAAGAGTGAGGGGGGACCCAAATCACCTTCCCATCCATCTGGAGCACCCTCATCCCCTGAATTATAGAGAACCAGGTGAGGGTGGTATTCATCCCCTTCGTCGGCTGGGGGAAAAGAGGAGAAAGCCCTCTGTGGCATTGGGGGTGGATGCTGGGAGGTGGGCGATGTAGGCTTTTGCAGCGGATTCCTTGGAGGAGCTGGCATCAACACTTTTGAACGTAGGACCCCCCACCAAAAGGAGGACACCAATCCCTGAATGTCCACCATGACCAACATAGGATCCAATGGAGGTGGGTAGGAATAACCCAGAGAAGCCCCTGGTGAAGGTATGGAGATGCCAAGATAGGGCGCCAGGTATGAATCATATGGATTGGGCATAGGGTAGTGATGGTGGAGCAGGGAATGTAGGGGCCAGCGAAGGGAGGGATGCAGACCTACGTGAGGTATCTGATGCCAGAGAGGTGGGCGATGGGAGGGGTGACGAAGGTGCTCCTCTGTCAATAGCACCCGCGTCAGCAGTAGGACCACTGACAGGGCCACTCTGCTGTGTGCCCCATGAAGAGATGGGACTGAGCCAAACTTGAGGACTGGGCCTGGGAAGCTGAAGACTGGGCCTGGGTGGCCAAAGGTTGGGCCTGGGAGGCCTAGGAAGACTGTATCGACAGCTCCTGCTCCACTGAGTCAACCTTCAGTTTGAGCAAGTGCCCCTTGAGGGTCCGCTGGTGGCAGTGGTGGGTGGTGGTGCTGAACCTTTGGCAGAACTCACAAGACAAGATGTTGTGGACTGGGCCTAGGCAGAAAAGGCAAACTGAGTAGCTGTCCTTCTTAGGAATTTGCTGGCCACAGGCACATTTGTTTCAATGCTCCAACATCGAAGAGGAAGGAGAAGACGACATAAAAGAAAAGAAAAACTATCTAAGAATGGGGAAAAACTAAGGTGAAAAACAAATAGAAAAAGGCACTAACATGGTGACTGAAGCAGCGGCAGTCTCTTTGCAGATCCAATGTGACTAGGTCGATGGCAGAAAGGGACTGGGGAGGACGTGGGGAGCAACCCAAATATATAGAGTAGCTGACATCAGTGAGTGACATTGGAGGTGGGCAGCCCTCTTTGGTAGACAGTTAGCTAGAAAATGTTTCATGTGCGGTCCTAGTGCCTGACAGCGAAGTCCTACATGTGATGGCCTGCTGCAAGAGATTCCCCCGACGTAAGATCTAACAAATATAGGCTACTTATTATTTTTCTCGTCTGAAATAGTTATAAATGTACAGTGATGTAAAACCAGGCTGCAACGAATTGCAAACATTGAATCTGATGCAAGATGCCAATAAAAAGATTGGGGGTGTCTTCAAGACAGTCATTACTCCAAGCTTCATCTAGTTTAGAAACAACGCTGCATAAAGCACCAATATGTCGTCCTGGTAGATTGGCCATCGATAATTCCGATTTATATACAGATGACTTGCTATACCAGTTGAATTACTCAGATATATTATCTAACTGTGACGGTGGTCCCTGACTTTGCATCATCGATTTCATCTCCCATCCCAACCTAATGTACCAGCTGAACATTTGGTATCAAGAGCCATAAAAGAATGTCAAATGTCGTGGTAATTATTGTAGGAAAAAATACTATTCAATAAAAAAAAGTAGCTATGCACAGGTTTTTAAGGTATGTTACTGTCTTTGGTGCTGGTCACTGTGGCTCACATTCGTTTCATCATTTATGGTGCTCATTTGTTCCAGATGCCTAAAAAATGTAAATTCTTTGCAAAAAAACTGCATTAATGCACCAGTTAGGGTTCAAGTTAATGCCACAAAAGTAGGGAAATGTGGTGTTAGAGCTTCCTACCCTAGCTCCCCACCTTCACTCCCCAAGCAAAAAACATTGTTAATGCACCAGTCAGGGTTCAAGTTGATGCCACAAAAGTAGGGAAATGTGGCGTTCTTAACCCTAACTCCCCACCCCCACACTCCAGGCAGCATAAGGACAAAAACATTAGGGTTTTCGGTCTCCAGAGTCTTGGCGAATCAGTGGTGGGGTCTTCCTTGAGGATGCCAACCCTAATGCTCACCCCCTCTTCCCAGCCTGTAGCCTCCTCTTTGAAGCACAAGGAACAGCTCCAAGCCAGTGCCTTACAGTGATGCACTCTTCTAAGGTAGAGAAGCATGTCTCGCCACATGTTGCCAACACAATGCATTGTAGCTTTCTTCCCACAGGACCCACAGATGAAGAAAGAGATTATGTCGGACATTGTTTGCTCAAGGAACAGGGTGGGCATTAGTTTTAGTTTAGTTTTTTTTTTTTCATATAAAACCCTTTAGGGAGAGACTATTTTCAAAGGGTTTAGAATCAGGTATGTAACCACTACTATACGCCCCAGCCAAGAACCACCATCTTGCAACCCTGACACCCCTACTTGTTACACAAACAAGGCAACAAACCACAAGTTGGCAGAAAATAGGCATCATCCCTGGCATTAGGGCAAATGCCTGTGTAACTCCCCTACAAATGGGAGTTCCTGAAAAGTCTTCCTCGAGCTTGCCTAAATGCTCACTGCCAGGCTGGTGTCCTGTGTTTTAGCAGTTTAAATGTGATTGCCAGAGAGTGCCTGTATAGTCTCTGTGTACTGTCTCTTTAAGAGCTGCCTGGATTGCAGTCATAAGTAATCTGAGAGGGAGCTCTGTTGAAAGATGTACACCTGTGTAATTCGCACAGGAGAACTGTGAAGGGCTGAGTTTTGGCCTGCCTGTCTGCCTGCTGTCCCTGAGAGGGAAATTGAAGTTTATTCAGACTGAATCCGAGTTATGAGGACTATTTAAGCCACTGGACTGTGACTGGACTTTAACCTGAAGAAGACCGAAGATTTGCTGAATGCGATCGGCCTGTCAGGATTTCCAGTTGCTTTTGAATCCCCGGTTTGTGCAGAGACTTTGCGATCCTGACCGGAGAGCGGTTTGCCTGGTACAGTAGAATTTCCTTACATGTAAATGTGCTGTGTATTGAAAGTGGATCATGATTTGGGTTCCCCACTGTGTGAACTGTGTTCTGCTTGCTGGAAGTTTTATCCAGCCTAATCGGACTGAATCCGTGTTCATCTCCATTTGGCCTGGGTCATGCCACGCTGGCCCTGCCAGACTTCCGCACTGCACAGAGAAAGCCACCAATGAGAGACCTGCCTGGAATCAGCCCCCTGCTCCACGCTTGATCAGGAACAACACCTCGGCGAATCGTGTGGGCCCCGCTTTTCCTGGCACTCCAGATTAACCACCTGCTGTCTCGATTTTTGTCCAGCCTGTGTCCAGTCTTGGGATCGTGAGTAATCATCAGAGTAGCTCCCTGCAAAACAGCCTAATCTAAAAGTGTGTCATCTGATTGTCTTGTTGTTTTTCTTTTCACGAATTGAGCCCTCCGGCTCCAAATTACAAATAGTGTGTGTTGTGCATGTTCTTTTCTTCCATCACAGGGTCCCAACCAGCTGCAACACTCCTGGCTAGCCCACCATTCTCCATCTGGGTACCCAGAGTGTGTGACATTTATGGACCCTGAAGTGCATGCATAACTGTTTGATTGATAGAGCCTTTAAGCAAATTAACCTGATTACTCCCCTCCCTTGTTCAAGCCCCTTAAATAAATCAGATCTAATTCTTTTTGCATTTACCCTGACTGTGGTTCCAGTTTGTGCAAGAATACTGTACTACTGTTATTTGCTGTGTATAACCTTGTTTTACAAGGGGTCCCCAGGGCCGGGCCAGAGGAAAGCCCTGGCGGTAAGTGCAAACAGTGTGGGTACTTGTGTGGTGTATCAGGAGTATTGTGAAAGTGATTATTGTGTATTGTTTTGGCCACTAGTAAGGAAAGAGGGGTTACAGTGTCCCAGAGGGCTGTGCCCAGGATAGCTTGACCACTACCAACCCTGACCTCCGAGTGGAGGCACCCATTTCAGAACTCAGGCCCCTTAACCAGCTACTAGCCAAGCAGGCAGGGGTAGTAGCCCTTGGGATAGCACCACCTAGGGGTTACATTTTGGAGGCTCACTGCTGGGATTTTGTGCCTTCTAGTGGCCAAAAATTACGAATTATTGTTAAAGATTAATGACTGCTCCAGTAGAGATGGCTGTACACCAGTTGGTGGGGTGATGTACTGGGCAGGAGATTGACCCCCAAAATGCTCTACTTATACTGGATATTCCCCTGCGTACAAGTAAAGACACTGTAGAGAGAGCACTCTCCAAAGTTGAATGTTTAAAAAACCCTGTGGTCGTGGGTCAAAAGGCTGATTTGATTGCCCAAACTTTCATAGCCTTAGTAGAGTGTAGTGACCTCGTGGACAGCTCTAAAGTGCCACAGACTATTGCTCCAGAAGGGGTTCCAGCTGCCTGGAGAACGATAACAAAAGACAGTAAAGGCCCCAGAGAAGATGAGCTCCCACCATTATCTGAGACTTTTGAGGAGAAATTTGCTAAGTTGTTGCTAGAGGAAGGGAAAACTGTAGAGGACTTTAAGAAACTATTCCTGCCGCCGTGGGGTGTTCCTTCCCCAACACCCCCTCACACTCCAGCACCTGTTACTGCCCCACTTCTGTGCTTGTGCCAATGTGGGCCCCTATATCTGTACCTGCCATTAGTCACAACTCCTACCGAAGGCTGAGAATCTTTTCGGGCACCCTCCACACTCCCCAGGGGAGGATGACTGGGAGACCTGGATAGACTATGTTGCCCCTCTAGTACTTGAATGGCAATGATCAGAAGCAGAGAAATGAAAGAGGTTGAGTGAGAGCCTCAGAGGTCCTGCCCTGGCTACCATCTGTGCCAAGCGGGCCAATAACCCCGAAGTAACTGCACGGACTATCTTGATGCATTGAAAAATGTGTATGGGAGCCCAGATTCAGATGAGGATCTGTGGTGGCGAGTAAGGAATGCTCAGCAGTACCCAGGGAAGCCATTGTCTGTGTATGTACCTCGGCCTGAAAAGCTGCTACAAGAGTGCCTCAGAAAGGGTAGTTTGCCGTCAAATGAATTAGCTCAAACTAGGCTGGACCGGATCCTTAAGTCTGCTCTGTTTTCAGAATTGTTACTGCTTCCATTGCACCTTGACACCCGACTGGAATCGCCCCCCCTCCTATGATGAGCAAATGAAAGAAATACGAGGGGTTGAGCAAAGGCGACCCCATGGGGGAATCGCACCCATATCTGCTGCTGCTGCGCAAGTGATGGAGACTGATCAGCCAAGTGAAGCTCAGGGGCAAAAGTCAGCATTTAACGAGCACTCTGAGAAAGCAAAGGACTTCCCGCCCTGGGCCCAGCATTGGAAAGATGAGCTACTAAAGGAAGTCTGAGAGTTGAAGATGGGTGCCTCTGCAAGGGTTTCCACCATAGAACAAGATTCTGGCCCTTTTAGGATGTGACTGCCATGGGAGTGGGGTTGCACCCTCAGCCATCCACTACCAAGGGTGGCTCCAAGGCTGAGATCACCAGATTGACTGCCACTCTAAAGGAACTGTTAAGACATGTTGCACCACTCTCACTGCTGCAAGCAGATACTAGACCCCAAACTCTTACTACTGCTTCAGTTCCTCATACGATGTTCTCTCCCAGGATGACCCAGGAGTCTATCATTTGTCACAACTGTGGAAAGGATGGCCATATGAAAAGAGAATGACGGTCTCAGAAGGACTTAGAAAGAGTAGTAAACAGACTCCAAGGGGAGCTCCGAAAAGCAAATCAATGGCCAAGGGGTGCCTGAAATGACCGCAGTGAGGGTACGAGAAACCCTAACTCAAATTTCTTTGTGGATAAATCGTCTGTCCAGTCCTCTGCTACTGCCTCTCCAGACTGGTCCAAAATAGTGGGCCCTTCAATGGAGACTACGGTGACTGTGAATGGTATTCATACTCGGGCTGTGCTTGACAGTGGGTCGCACCCTGAGTGGTGGCCTTGATGGAAGAGGGATGCCTGGATATCATAGCAGTCACAGAAACATGGTACACAGAGAACCATGATTGGGATGTTAACATACCAGGGTACATAACCTACAGGAGAGACAGGGAGGGGAGAAGAGGGGGAGTAGTAGCTCTCCATGTAAGGGAAGGGATAAAAGCAACTGAACAAAAGAGTAAACAGGGAGGAGAGGAGGCACTGTGGGTCATCTTAGAGACTGGAAATGGCACCACAATCCGCACAGGGGTTGTACACAGACCCCCATGTCAGGGGGAGGGAACGGACAAGGATATGATAGAAGGCATTCTTAGGATGGCAGAGAAAGGGGAGATACTGTTCATGGGAGACCAGAATATGCCAGATGTTAACTGGAGCACCTTTGTTGCAACTACATCCAAGAGCGGGGCCATTCTCGATGCCCTATAGGTGGCATGCCTCAAACAGCTGGTTTTGGAACCCACTCGTGAGGGAGCAATCTTAGACCTCATACTCTCAAATGGGGACAGTGAGAGGATCTCAGATCTAGAAGTGGGTAGCCATCTGGGAACAAGTGACCACCAAACAGTGTGGTTCACGATAAACTCAGCTACAGAGTCAAGCCATACAAAAGTGAAGGTACTGGACTTCAGAAGGGCTGAATTTGGCAAGATGGGAGAGTGCCTTAGAAAAGCACTAGCAAACAGGCTAGAAGGAGGGGTGGAGCAACAATGGAGAAACATCAAAACTGCCATCATAGAGGCAACAAGCCTTTGTGTGAAGCAAATAAACAAATCAAAGTGAAAGAAAAAGCCACTATGGTTCTCAAAAGAGGTGGCGGGGAAGGTCAGGGGGAAAAAGATAGCATTCAGGAAGTAAAAGGAAACACAGAAGGAGCAGGACAGAGAGCTGTACCAGTTAAGGCAGAAGGAAGCAGAGAAGGAAGTCAGAATAGCAAAGGCCCAAACTGAGGAAACGATAGCCAACTAGGTTAAGAATGGGGATAAAACCTTTTATAAGTACATCAGGGAGCGTAGAAAGACAAAGGGAAGGATAGTGAGGCTGAATAGAATGGACGGTGGGTGGGCAGAGGGACAGTGAAAAAGCAGGGATACTGAATGAATATTTCTGCTCAGTATTCACAAAAGAGGAGGAGGGGGAGGTGCCTAATCCAATTAACAGAAGCACTCTGGACGGGGGGGGGGGGGGTCGATCCCAGTCTTTTCACAGAAGAAACGATTCTGAAAGAACTCCTAAAACTGAAAGTGGACAAAGCAATGGGGCCTGACGGAATTCACTCCAGAATTCTAAAAGAATCAAGGGGAGAACTAGTGAAACCACTGACTACCCTTTTTAACAAATCATGGGAGGATGGTGTGGTACCTGAGTACTGGAGGAAGGCGGATGTGATTTCCCCTTCACAAAAGTGGGACCAAGACAGAGGCAGGAAACTACAGACCTGTCAGTTTGACCTCTGTGGTAGGGAAAGTGATGGAATCACTTCCAGAGTAAAGAGTTGTTAGTACCTAGAGACCAGTAGGGCACAGGACCCAAGGCAGCATGGGTTCACAGTGGAAGGTCTTGTCAGACGAATCTAATTGATTTCTTTGACTGGGTGACCAAAGTAGTAGACCAGGGAGGTGCTGTGGACATGGCCTACCTAGACTTTAGCAAGGCATTTGACACAGTCCCACAAAAGATTAATAGTCAAATTAACCAGCCTGGGAGTGAGTCCCAGGGTGGTAACCTAGGTAAACATTGGCTGGACAACAGGACACAGAAGGTAGTTGTAAATGAGTCCACTCTGAAGAAAGAGTGGTTACTAGTGGGGTACTGTAGGGTTCATTTCTGGGTGCAGTCCTTTTTAATGTCTTTATAAGTGACATTGCAGAGGGACTGGAAGGAAAAGTATGCCTCTTTGCAGATGACACAAAGATCTGTAACAGGGTTGATACACACGGAGATGTGGAAAGGATGAGAAGGGACTTGGCAAGGTTGGAGAAATGGTCAGAAGTGTGGCAGCTTGGATTCAATGCAAAGAAGTGCAAAATAATGCACCTGGGAAACAAAAACCTAGGGGAAGATTACACAATGGGGGAGGGGAGGTAGTAACAACAACAAAAATGGAAAGGGACCTGGGGGTAATCATATCAAATGACCTTAAGGTTAGCAAGCAATGTGAGAAGGCAGTAGGGAGGGCTGGGGGTATACTGGGATATATAGGGAGAGGCATCACCAGCAGGAGGTTGTTATCCCTCTGTACAGACAGTTGGTAAGACCCCATCTGGAGTACTGCATCCAGTTCTGGAGACCCCATCTCCACAAGGATATAGACAGGATAGAGGCAGTCCAGAGGAGGGCAACTAAAATGGTGCAGGGTCTGCAAGAGAAGCCATACGAGGAGAGACTAAAGGAGCTTAATATGTATACCCTTGAGGAAAAGGAGGAAGAGGGAACATGATAGAAACTTTTAAATACCTCAGTGGAATCAAAACAGTCCAAGAGGTAGCATCTTTCAGAAAAGAGATATGCAAGAACAAGGGACACAATTTGAAGATGGGGCGGTCTAGGGGCAATGTGAGAAGTATTTTTCACAGAGAGGTGTGGACGCATGGAACAGCCTTCCTGAGGAGGTTGTGGGGTCTAAAACTGTGGGAGAATTCAAGAATGCATGGGACAGACATAAGGCAATTTTTGTGGGGGGTAGGAAGAAATAGGCTGTTGGTTAACTAGGATCTGCAGCTTATCCTGTAGGTAGGGAAATGGGCAGACTAGGTGGGCCAAGCGGTCCTTATCTGCTGTCAAAGTCTATGTTTCTATGCAAGTGACCATTATATTCCAGGACTGGTATGACAAACACTTATCTGATGTGTCTTTGCAATCCCTGAAAGGCCTACTACATGTGTGGGGCCTGAGCGACAAGTCTTATCCCTACCTAGGGTATGTCCGCCTCTGGTTGTCTTTTCCTGCAACTGTAATGGGTGTAGAGGAGTGAGTAGAGACATTGGCCCTAGTGTGTCCCCCCACTGGACTGTATCATGGGGTCCCCCTGTTAGTTGGGACAAACGCCCATATGTTTGGGAGACTGGTGCAACTCTGTCACGGGAAACAAGGGTGACGGACTGGGAGGGCCCTGAGAATTCTGGCTCTGATCAAGAGGGCCTATAATTTGCAACAGAAACTCAAGGAAGTAGACCAGGATGAACCAGTGGGGATCATGTGAAAGAAGGATCCCGATTCAATGGTAGTGACCCTAACGCCAGTGTACCATTCAAGCGGAGGTCCGCCTCCGGAAAGATGTCAAGAACAAAATACTGATGTTGTATGCACCAAGCGATGGAAAATTGCCAGAAGGATTGTTGGTCAAGCCCAGCATCTTGCCTGCTTGTGCCCTTGCCAATGCATGACTAGTGATGGTCCAGATTCACAATGTGTCAGATTGGGAGATCCGAGTGAACAGAGGGTGCACCCTAGCTACGGTACACTGCGCAGACACTGCAGTATTGCCCAGCAACAAGCACCCTGGTGAGAAGGAGAGAGTGACCCCAGACTAGTTTGACTTTGGTGACTCCCCGTTGCCAGCTGAATGGAAGGCTAGAATTAGCAAGAGACTTGCCCAGAGAGAGACCAAGTGTTTTCGTTGAAGGAATGGGATGTGGGATGTGTCCAGGATTCTGAGCATCACATACGCCTGCACGATGAACTGCCATTTCGAGAGAGGTCCCAACACCTAGCCCCAGCAGACATAGATGATGTGAGAAGACACCTGCAGGAAATGCTCACTGCTGGCATGATACAAGAATCCAGGAGCCCATACGCCTCTCCCATTGTGGTTGTGTATCAGAAGAATGGGTCTGTGAAGATGTGTGTTGATTATCGAACCCTGAACCAGCGGACCATCCCAGACCAATACACTATGCCTCGTATACAAGATGCCCTGGACTGCTTGAATGGGAGCAAATGGTTCTCAGTGTTGGATTTTCGCAGCGGATACTACCAGATCCCAATGGCCCCAGAAGACCATGAGAAAACAACCTTTATCTGTCCATTGGGGTTCTGTGAGTTTCTGAGGATGCCACAGGGGATATCGGGCACCCCGGCCACCTTTCAGCGACTGATGGAACGTGTGGTGGGAGATATGAAGTTGCTGGAATGCCTGGTGTACTTGGATGAGGTCATTGTGTTTGAGAGCACCTTAGAGGAGCATGAGAACCGACTGTTTAAAGTCCTAGACCAACTGGAAGATTTTGGCATCAAGCTGTCCATTGACAAGTGCCAGTTTTTCCAAACCTCCATGAAGTATGTGGGGTACATAGTATCTACAAAAGGGATAGAGACTGATCCCAGTAAGGTTGAAGCACTGACTACTTGGCCCCAGCCCCATAATCTGAAAGAACTACAACATTTCCTGGGGTTCTGTGGCTACTACCGCAGGTTCATAAACAACTATTCCAAGGTGATTCGCCCACTCTTGAACCTTACCCAGGGTTACCGTCCTACCAATCGTAAATACAAAAAAGGGTCCGTTAGAGAACCAGAAAAAGTATACTTCCGCCCAGGTGAACTCTTCGGGCCTCGCTGGATGCCCGACTGTGAAGCAGCTTTCCATGAGATCATATACCAGCTCACCCACGCCCCCATCCTCACCTATGCTGACCCCACCAAACCCTATGTGCTGCATATGGATGCTAGTCTGCAGGATCCAGGAGCGGTGCTGTATCAAGACCATGAGGATGGCCTGAGACCAGTAGCTTTCGCCAGCAGGAGCTTGACCCGTCCGAATGAAACTACCCTGTGCATAAGTTGGAGTTCCTTGCGCTAAAATGGGCCATCATTGACCAGTTTCATGAATACCTCTATGAGGCAAAGATATTGGTGAAGACTGACAATAACCCGTTGTCCTATGTACAGACCTAAGATAAGTTAGACACCACTGGGCACCGGTGGCTTTCTGCATTATCAGCCTATGATTATGCCATTGAATACAGACCAGGCCTGAACCATATTGATGCTGACACTCTATCATGAAGGCCCACTTCCAAGAGTGATTGGGTCAGGCTGTCTGAACCTGACATTCGAGCATTGTGCCAAAAGTTTGATAGAGATGAACAGATGTCTGTGTACACAGTGGACTGTTTAGTAGATTGCTTGGGCCCTTCTGACACCTGCATACCAGCTGCTTATTGCTACTTCTCTGCTCTAGATATTAGTGCACTACCTCAATTTGACAATGACAGCATTCAGTGGGCTCAATCCCAAGAGCCTATGATTCAGCCAGCACTTGATGCCCTGCGTGTCGGGAAAGATGTGTCTAAGTTACGTTCCACTGACTTGCAAACTGCTTTATTGTTTAAAGAAGGCCCCAGATTGAAGTTGTTCAATCAGCTGCTGTATAGAGAGACAGTAGATCATAGTGGCAAAGTAGACAAGCAACAATTGGTCCTGCCCACGGCCTTTAAAGATTTGGTACTGAGGTCCCTCCACAATCACATGGGGCACCTCGGTATTGACAGAATCCTTGACCTGGTATGATCTCGCTTCTACTGGCCCAAAATGGGGGCCGATGTTGAGCACCATGTAAAGACTTGTAGTTGCTGCTTGCAAAGAAAAGCCCTGCCTCAGAAGGCTGCCCCCCTTGTTAATATTATTACCAGCACCCCAATGGAACTAGTCTGCATAGACTTCTTGTATTTGGAACCTGATCAGTGGAACATTGGCAATGTGTTAGTGGTTATGAATCATTTCACACAGTATGCACAAGCTTTTCCCACCAAAGATCAAAAGGCATCTACCATGGCCAAGGTGCTAGTGGAAAATTTCTTCATCCACTATGGTGCCCCCCCAGCAGATTCATTCTGATCAAGGCAGAGACTTTGAGAGTCAGCTAATCAAAGAAATGCTCTGTCTCTGTGGGGGGTGCAAAAGTCAAGAACCACCTCCTATCACCCGCAGGGAGACCCTCAACCGGAACGTTTTAACTGCACCCTTCTAGACATGCTGGGCACCCTCCACCCAAAAGACAAGCATAAATGGAGCCAGCAGATTAGCACCTTGGTACACGCATGCAATTGCATGAAAAATGATGCTACTGGGTTCTCCCCCTACTGCCTTATGTTCGGGAGAGAGGCCGGGCTGTCAGTTGATGTTTGTTTTGGGGTCTCTCCAGATGGGGTCCAAGCAGAAAACTACTTGCAATATGTACAAAAACTGAAAGCTCAATTGAACCATGCCTATCAAGTGGCCCAGACAATGGCCACCAAGAGAAATCTAGCCAACAAAGAGAGGCATAATAAAAAAGTAAAGGCTCAAGAGCTTTGACCTGGAGACCGTGTATTGTTGCTGCATAGTAAACACAAAATTGCTGATCGGTGGCACCATCTTCCCCATGTAATAGTTGGAAAGTTGGATGATTTACCTGCGTACAAGGTGCTCCCAGAGAACATCTCCAAAGCTGTCAAGACCATGCGCCATAACCACTAGCTATCTATCGGCCAAGTCATAATTGAGGCTGAACCCCCAGAAATTGAGCCCCCGGGGCCGGTAACTCGTGCTGCTGTAAGAAAGAGACAGAGTCAACCTACCCCAGTGGTCAAAGATTTAAGGTTTCCTCTGCAGCAGGTTCAGAATGATAGTGACTGTCAGTCTACTTCTGACGAAGGTGAATACGACCATGCCTATTACCCCTCTTATGAATTGAGTCAGCTGTTTTGAGGTAACCCCCTGATAAATTGTGGGGATGAAGCTGGGCTTTCTGGACTGCCTTACCCCCCAGCTTCGTCCTTGGAGCCAGTGCTCCCAGAAAGTGAAGTGCAAAGTATCATGTCTGAAGATGTTGAGTCTCTGTGTATTGTGGAACTGTATGATTTGCCTGAAGAAGGGGCTAAGGGTTTGAGTCTTTTTTATAACATACCAGAACTTGAAGAACACTATTTCAATAGAGGGGAACACAGTCTAATGAATCCCCAAGTGCAAACGCCCCCAGCCCATTCAAGATTAGGACTCGTGTAACTGAAAAGCAAAAAAAAAAAAGTAACTTCAGTTGCTGTTTCTGAGGTAAAAAAGTGGATTTTTGTGCCAAAAAAAGGTATTTTATTAAAGGGGAACACAATCTAACAAAATCCTCAAGTACAAATGCCCAATTCAAGGTTTGGATTTCATGTAATAATTTTTTTTTTAATGAAGTAATAATGACCCAAGACAGAGAGCTGTAAAACTTTAAACTACGAGGTCATCTTGTTAGCGCTCCAACCGCACTACAATTTTTGCCCCCAATTTGACAATGCAGTCATTTCAGTGTGACAGTGCTCCACTGGGGGGGTGGAGTGGAATTTAATTCCACTTCGAGTTCGTTGGGGACTCCCTCAATGGATCCTCCTGAGTCCTCACTCTGCGATAAGTGCCTCTTCAAGTCGGGGTCCGGGGGAAAAAAACTAACAGGCAAGTCTGCTGCAGTGACTGGAAGAATCTGAGTCCTGCTGTGAGGAGTATTAAGATTTGGTACATCAGTTAAAATATAGTATAAGCTTTTTGGCTTAAATGCACCCAACTTTCCTTTATCACAGTTATCACATTTATCAATCTGAGGACATTTAAGGTGCAGCAAGGGCTTATTTGTTTATGATATGGTCCTATTATGGGGCCGAGAAGTATTTTCTAAATGAACTACTTTTTAATGAACCCTTAGCGTTATATTATTGCCTCAAAGGAATGCCTTGAAGTATTGTTTCTAAGAACGCTATGTGCTATGCGATTCTGTTTCCATTTTTATGAAAATGAGCGTCTGCCTAATTTTGGAAAAATAACTTTTCACCGTTTCTTCTGGATGTGAGGTGATCTGGGGCTATTAAGGAATTGGCCCTAAGAATCCTTGATTGTCAGTTTATAAGTAGGGAGATATGTTTGTTTTAAATGCAGGCGGTGGTGGTGGTTTCCCTTTGTCAGCCTATCCAGATACGTTGTTCAGTGATGGTGGAGGTCGTTTTTGGAGGTAATCCCCCTTAAAAGATTAATGTGTTTTATTTTTCTTTATATACAACTAAGTCTTACTCAAAATACATAGCCGAACAAATGAGAAAAAGACCCTCAGGCTTGGGTCATTGATTTGGCAGGGCTCAATTTTTATCATGGAATCAAAATTTGTAGTAATTGTACCAGTATCTCCAAATCTCTACAGCTGGCCTATCCACCTAGTGTGTATTAAATCTATAAAGAATATGGGTGAATTAACAGTGGAGACTCCCCGTGGGGTTTGCCCTAAGAGATTAAATTACCCTGGTTTCTCAGAATTTGCTATTCAAAGAACTCCTAATGTGGGAGAAATTGATGTTATGAATGGCATGTGATTATTGTTCATTTTGCTATGGAGCAGCTGGAAGTGATTATGCTATGAGATCCTTCTTTCCCTGAAGTATTCCTTCCATTCTACATTTTCTTTCTCACTTACCAAAAATCTAATAGAAAAAGTTCAGACTGCCATTTCCATGTATTTTATAGTGCATTCTCTGTCACAATCTTAGCAAATAGTGGACTCTGGTGTTTAAAGGGAGCCCCTCAGCTATGGTATAAGAACCATGCAGGATTTTGAGACTTTGTGGAACCTCAAATGCATATACGAATGTTTAAAAAGATCAGCTGATAACTAGGGCCTTGAAGATATATATGGGCTAAACAGCTTTTAGTCTTGCCCGATTCAACATTTTGGATAGTCATCATAGCCGAGATGTGCTAACTATTCTTCAGCCACATAGGCCCCAACCCCCCCCCACACGATATAAATTATATTCTTGCCGAGCCCAGTAACCGATCCAGAAGAAATGCGATGTTTCTGCACTCATGCTGTTTATTAGACAGTGTATATGTCAGGCTTTGGTGAAAAAGATCAATTTAAATTACCTTGGCACTAGTGAAAATAACTCATATGGATGGTCAGTGTAAAAGTATTGCCTCCTAAATCAGCCTCCTGAAAAGGTGCAATAAATTTCGTTTTAACTAATGGTTCAGTTCAGTTTTATTTAGCAGGAAAGATTCCATTGAGTGGGCTCATTTACAAGGAGTATGTTGTGGGGGTGCTAACTAAAGATATACCCCACAAATGGTATGCCCAAGTCAAAGGAGGGGATATTGCTGAGGTAGAATGGAACACCATAGAACCAGCAGGAATTAAATAACCAATCCCCGAATGTCAGTGAAGTTTAATATGCATAAAGCTTCAGGGCCATCAGTGCTGACTCCTTATGTTTATTTTAAAGCCTGTCTTCTGGCTTGGAAACCTCTGCAAAAGGCTATGTTGTTCTATAGAGGGGTTTCCTTCTGTTAGATGTGAATTGAAATTAATGGTGTCTGTCAGAATGACTGGCCTTGTTATTTAGACAAAAACTGTCCAAACTGAGAGGGGTGGCTGACAGCACAGTATTGTGCTTTCAAACCCAAACTATGCAAGTTTTTGTGCATCACCTACTGCCTTTATCTGTCATCCCACGTTGGTGTAATTGTTAGTTTTGGTTGCTGATCTGAATTTTTATCAGTTGAACTGGGAACATTCAGTACTACTGACTATACTGTGATTCAGATACCCTATTTGTCCATACAGTATTACATAAATCCAACCTCCCACTGTTGTCATTGCTTGAAGCTGGCAGTATGATTTTATCTATTCGTATGTATGCCTCTGTATCATTAGCAAGCCTGTGTGACTGGAGAAGCTTGTTATAGCCATAAGCTTGTTAGTGGGCTTCTAACCAGAGTATAGTTCCGCATCCTACGGCGCACCCTCCCAAGCACATAATTCTTGAACCACTCCAATATTGGTGTGCAGCTCTCAGGGAAGTCTGCTTTCAGTGCCTCGAATGTTGGTGGTATCTCTGGCGGTTCAAGGAACGCTAATGCCTGAAAATGCCTCAGCAATAGGCTAAAGTCAGGATCTGAACCGTATTTTACAGATAATCCTGCACTTTGTGTTTTCCTCCAAATAATCTGTCCCAAATGGAATAGACAACCTTTATTTGTCTGTTTTCATGCACGGCTTCTAGCCTTGAGTAGCTAAAAATATTGCATGGTGGTTTCAGTTAAAATAAGGCAGGTGGTGTAAATTGTCATTTGATTTGACATGTTGGCTTTGGAGGGACCTGTTGGGTAACAGGCTGTAACAAATGGGTGTCGGGTCCTCGCAGGAGGGTTTTGAGATTTATTTATTGAATGTTGTTGACCCGATAGGCCCACTGGAACTAGAAGTCCCTTTTTCAGGGGCAACCTGGGGGAGGGGGGAATACAGATGGTAAGCAACTGAAATTGAACCAGATTAAGCTGTCGGTGGTATAGGGTTTTGAGATGCATACCTTGATTTTCACAAGCTGACCTGGCCTCGTCTTTCGAACCAGGGACTCGAGGAGAAGAAGCTCTGAATCAATCCAAATAGGGGCTGCATTGTCTGGACTGGACCTGTACTGTTTGCTGCTGTACTAGTATTACAGATAAAACAAATAACATCAGTTTTTTACTTAACTGCATATTCTGCAAGGCAAAGGTTGCTCAGTTCTGTGGTGTTGTTTTTATAAATCTATTTTTTAGCTAAAAAATGCACTCTATTACAAGTTAACAGCCAGGAGATATATATATATATATTTTTCCAATCTTCATCATAAGTGTACATTTATTGTATTTTTGTATGGCAAAAACTAGCGTAGAAAAAGTGGCCTTTTTACTCTCATAAGTGCCCTTCCGAGCCTCCATCCCCTCAGCTTTTACTATCTTCCGGCACCTATGGTGTTCCCCTAGAACTCTTGGAAAGTACTTAAAACCCTCAGGTCTCATGCAAGTCCACTTCTTTCACGTGTACTCACAAATCTCTACAAATTGGGCAGTGCTGATAGCTCTTACAGTCAATTGGAGGTTGCTCCAAATCACTTACTGAACCTTCAGTCGCAATACTCTTTTCACTATGAAGAATCCTCACCCTCAGGGCTTCACAGGATCTGGTAGCAACCACGTCCCAGAAAACCACCTTTGGATTACTGTACTATGGCAGAAATACAAAACAGAGGGTCTTTCCCTCTTGACAAGAGTACCACAAGCAGCTCTTGCCCTCAGAACTCTCAGTGAGCTACTTCCCCCCCCCAAACCCCAAAGCAGGTTGTTCAGAGGTTTTTTTCCCTCCTCCTTACCCATTTACAGGGACAACTTGTTCTAGGAGGAGATTTCAACCTGACTCTCTCACCACAAAAGGATTGTTCAAGCCCCACTCAATATAGAACAAACAAGACCGCAAAATACTTTAGGACCACCTTGGACCACTTGGGAATATGCGACTTATGGCATAGGACCTTTCCAACCTCCCCTGGCTACATATATTACTCCACTAGATTTCACTCCTACTCCCAGTTGGACTACTTTTTCACAACTTGAGAACACTTTTCCAGGATGCAGGACATATCCATTGGGCCTAAATTGCTCTCAGACCACCACCCACTAATTCTTCGGTTAGACATAGGGAAAGCAAGGAAAACAACACTCTGGAGAATGAATCCACTATTGTTACAAGACAAAGAATTTCAAGACATTATAAAAAAAAGAATCCCCCAGTTTTGGGCAGAAAATGCTCATACCACCAGCACAGAGGCAATCCTATGGGATGCGCTAAAAGCCACTCTTAGGGAAAAATTATACCGTATATGGCTAGGAAGACTAGAGACAGGGAGACAAAATATCAGCAACTCTCTGAGGAGCTCCTGGCTTATCAGATGTTATATAGGGAGGGAGACCAGGAAGTGCGTAGCAAGATCAGGGATACAAAAGCGGCCCTGCAAAAAATTGTTGATAATAAAACCCAACAGGCATTGATGTACCTCCATCACACAGTGCATGAGGGGAGTCCCCAGGGTGTCAAGAGACTGGCATACAGATTACATTCAAGAAAGCAAACCTCCACAATTCTAAAAATTACAAACCCCACATCTGGCATACTAGGCCATACGGATTCCCACATAACCCGGGCCTTTTCTGAATTTTACACAAAACTATATGCAGAAGAAAAGGAGGTAACTAATTTGGACAGAGAGACTTTACTTTCCAGACTTAATCTTCCTAAATTAGAAGAGCCCCAGGAGAACCCTCTTGAGGCACAGATCACCCGATCGAAGATTACAGAGGCCATTCAAAAACTCAAACCTGGTTGTTGCCCTGGCCCTGATGGATATCAGAATGGTACCGTAGCTTTTCAAATGTTTTGCTTCTGAGTCTACAATCTCTTTATAATGAACTGTCTGGGGGTGACTCTCCTCCTCCCCCCTCCTGGAGTTATGCTATACTTACCCTATATGAAAAATATGAAAACCAAATAAAGATCCAACTACTCCCACAGCATAATGCCCAATCTCCATGTCAAATACTGACTATAAGATCTTTACTAGTATATGGGCCACTAGATTAGAAAGACTCATACCAAAAATTATAAAGCCAGATCAATCAGGATTCGTATCAAACAGGACCACTTCTGATAACATTCGCAGAGCCTTAATCCTTCAAGAGCACATTATAAAAAGATGTATACCAATGGTAATCATCAGTTTGGATGCCAAGAAGGCTTTCAACAGGGTGTTCTAGTCCTTTCTTTGGGATGCCCTGTGGGCTTTTGGCTTTCCGACTTCTTTTATTGAGTGCCTAAGGGGACTATATGCCTCACCTAAGGCCTACGTGAAGAGCAATGGAGGTGTTTCAACCCCAATACAAATAAGACGAGGCACCCATCAGGGATGCCCACTCTCTCCTAGCTTATTTGCCCTTTACATGGAACCTCTGGCTCAGGAACTAAAATAATGCAGAGGGTAGGAGAGTATACCTATAGCCCAGCAAGAGTACAAAATTAATTTATTTGCAGATGATGTCCTTTTAATCCTAACTTCCCGGAGAGATCAATACCTTCAGCATGGCGGATCTTAAAACAATATGAAGAACTAGCGGGATTCAAGCTAAATGACTCAAAAACAGAAATTCTCATATATAATTTTACTCCCTCCACCACCTTGAAGAGAGCTTACCCTTTTAGATGGCTCACAACAAAAATAAAATATATTGGCATCAACATCCCTCTCAATCCGGAGGTCCTGGAACTAATAAATTACAAGCCCCTAACCATAAATATACAACTAGACTTGACCATCTCAAATACTATTTTCTTTTCACCAAAGAATAGCTACAGTTAAAATGAATATACTTCCCAGACTTCTCTATCTTATTCAAAATATACACAATTTTCTCTCAACTTTCTACTTTAAATCTTGGGATAGGCTAATTTCCCACTTTTATATGGGGTCATGGACGCCCACAGATTAGATTATCAGCCTTAAAACTATTTCTAACTCAGGGAGGAGTTGCCCTTCCAGACTTTACATTATATGCCAAAGCATCATTCCTTCGTATAATCTTGATGTGGCTAGTGGAGGAATACCACAGCCTCCTTGGAAATCACTAGAATTTAACATAAATGAATTATTTGATATAAATAAGATTCTATTCTCATCAGAAGGAAGATCCCTACCTCCTAGAGCCTTTTCTAATATTACGGCTAATACATACCAAGTATGGAAGAGGCTGAGAAAGACAACAGCCAGCTGCCCCATTTATGAAAATTGTAAATTAATTTCGTAAGACGAATCTTTCCTCCCATAACTTCGAACCTCTCATTCAAATGCTGGCAGAGACTGGGCTTATCCCACTTTTATCAGTTTTTATCACCACAAGGGATAAGCCCCTTTGGAGTATTAGTATCAAAATTTAAATTACGAAACTGTGACCAGTTCTGTTATTTTCAAGTACGTAATCATATTTTAAGAAATAAACATCTTAATCCAATCTTATTAACCCCAGCACCTGGTCTCCTACACTTTTTCATGACAGCAATACAGGGGAGGTTGGATGGCCATCTGATAGGGAAATTGTATGGAGTTCTCCGGGAGAGTGCCCTGGATAATACCAGGTCAACCTTGAATGAGTGGAATAGGGATCTTGAGGTGGAGGCATCTTGGGATTCCTGGACGGAGGCAAATTTACCAGCTGTTAAGATTACCTCTTCTCCCCTTTGGAGGGAGTTTGCTTGGAAGTGTAGGATAAGATATTTCCACTCTCCAGAGGTTCTAAGTAAGTACCTTCCAGAGAGGTATGGACAGTGCTGGCGCAGTTGTGGCTGTCATAGAGCTTCACTGGGCCATATCTTTTGTTATGTCCATATTTGTTACCTTTTTGGCTAACACTCCAGACAGAGCTTACAAAATGTTTAGGGGAAACAATAGAGCTCACAGCAGAACAGGTTCTAATGGCAGTCTATCCCGATCGCTCTCCACCCTGGAAGTGTACCATTCTTCCAGTGTCCCTTTTAGCAGCGAAGAAGGCTCTAACCAGAAGATGGATGACGACAATAGTACCCTCGATTGAAGGCTGGAGATTAATTATGAAACAAATATATTGTACTGAGCAGCTTAACTCTAGAATCCAACAGAAAGGACCTAACTATATGAGGAAACAGCAGACTTGGGCTTTACATCAAGCTTCAGTGGACCCAGACTTCTCTCGTTAAAGAAGGGAGGTCACAAGGGGAGACGGGGATAGGGACAAAGAGAGAAGTGGTTGAATTGGTCCGAGGGAAGGGGGAGAAGGGGAACCATATAAATAAACAATCCTGGATGATTGGTCCTTTCGAACATGGATGTATGGGCTTAAGACTGCTCAAACATTAAAGAGAAGGGCTATAAATTTAATAGACATACTTGCTGCTAATTAATAATAACCCAGACAGAGGAGAAGGATTTAAAATAAAAATGGACCTGTGTACTGAACTTATATGAATAACTGAATAAGGTACTGATATAGATTAATGTGAATTGTGTGTGTAGAAAAGTTTTAACAAAAATCAATTTAAAAAAAAAAAGAACTCTCAGTGAGCTCCTCTCACTTCAGACTACAACTTTAGACTACACTCTGACAGATCCAGCAACAGCTGTTAGTCGAGTGTGGCTTATGCTGCTGCGAGAGTTCCAAACAGCATTACCTCATCCTCTACTCAGCAGAGCTGAGTAAATGGTGATGTAATGCTTTACAGAGCACATTTAATCACTCTTAACACTGCCAAAGCTCTCTGCTTGATCTAAAACTGATGGGATTCTAGTAAACCCAGGAACTGGCTGGCTACACTCACCACCACCAGACGAGTTTGTTGTTCACAGTAAAGCTTTGGACTGCAACACAGGCCATCCAATCCCTGGGCACCCTATGGGGAGGGGTTGCCAGGCCCTTCCCTACCTATGACTTAACGTAGGCAGGTTGCACCAGAGAATTCGGAGGCATGCTGAAGCAAACTTCAGCCATCACTGACAACAAGCTCAGGGACACCCCACTCCACAGTGGTCAAAAGGAAAATCCTGAAGAACTCCTGACAGGACAGAACTGATCACCCCTACCCAGGTCAGGGCCACCAGCCTATCCAAACCCTAGCCCACTAGGGGAAGCAATCTATCACTACACTACCCAAGGGGCAGCCTATACCTTTACACATTTCACATTACATGCTGCTTTAGGATCATACATATGACATTGCTATGAAATTTCCAAACCCAGTACTGCACACTTTACATCTGCAATTAAAGAAATGCTTTAACATTGCTAAATCACACTTTAAAACAATGTAAAAAGACTTGGAAACACCAGAGGCTCTGGCTGAGCCCCAAATCCCCTTCTTTTCTTCTTTTCCTCTTCCAGCCACACCTGTAAGAGAAAACCTGCAAGAAAACACAGTAACAAACCTCCCACCAGCAGATACAATACAATCCCAAAATAATTTTTAAAGGGTTATTCTAGAAAAGGCAGAATAAAAGTACAAAAATAATACATACAAAACATGTTGGGGTTTTTTTTTGGGGGGGGGGCCTTGAAGTCTTTCTAGAGATAAAATGTCCTGAGTACACAAGGCGATTCCACACAGAAATAGTCATTTTGGAGAATGGCCAAAGCAAGTCTTTAAACTGTTCCTATGAGCAGGCACGGGGTCTACCAGAAATGTGCAGAAAAGGTGTCCACTGGACTAAGGTGATAGGGCATTATACTTTACAAACATACAAAAAATGGCAGCAGATACAGGCCCTAAGGTCTATTGAGTCTGCTCAAGTGTGCAGCCATCAGATTTTACTCTGCAGCTGCCCCCCTCCCTTTCCAGTAGTAACCCTCCCCCTGATCCTGTCCCCCCCTCTTAAAACTGCCCACCTACTTCAATGATACCACCTCCTCTGGCAGTCGTCCCTACACAGCCACCACCCTCTCTGTGAAGTAGTGTCTCTCATTTCCCTCTTGAACCTTCCCCTCCAGCTTCAAACTGTGCCCCTAGTGTCCCTCCCCTTTTAATCTAAAAATCCCCTCTGTGCTGACCCTGTTTATGTCCTTCATATATTTGAAGGTTTCAATCATATCCCCTCTATCCCTCCTTTCCTCCAGGGAGTACATGTTGAGCTCCCTTAGTCTGTCCTCATAGGGTTTTTCCTCCATTCCCGTGATCATCCTGGTTGCTCTGTATTGGACTCCCTCCAGCAGCTTGACATCTTTCTTTAAGTAGGGATGCCAGAACTGCACGCAGTACTCCTGGTTCAGTCTGACTAGTGACCTGTACAGTGGCAAGATAACCTCCCTCTGCCTTGAGGCGATACCCCTTGTAATACACCCCAGTCTGTAGCAAAACCTGTGGTTCCTGGCACCCAAGTGCATAACTACACTATTTTGCATTGAAACCCAGCTGCCATGTATCTGAACAGTGTTTGAGTTTATCCAGGTCTTCTTGCAGTCCTAGCCAGCCCTCTGTGTTATCCACCACTGCACCTGTCTTTGTGTTGTCCATAAACAGACTGATCTTATTGCTTACCCCATTTGCTATGCCGGCAATAAATATGCCAAACAGCACTGGACCCAGCACTGAGCCCTGTGGAACCCTGCTTGTCACACCCCTTGGAGATGAGAGTTCTCCCCTTACAACAACCTGCTGCTGCCTGTCACCCAACCAGTTTTTGACCCATTCCACCATCCTCTCTCCCACCACCAGGTACCCCAGCTTGCTTACCAACCTCCCATGTGGCACCAAATCAAAGGCCTTCCTGAAGTCCAAGTACAGGACATCCACTGCCTGGCCTCTGTTGATTGCCCTTGTTACCCAGTTGTAGAAGTCCACCATGTTCATCTGGCAGGACCTACCAGAGACAAATCCACGCTGCATGTTATCCTGAAGACCACTCTCTTCCAGAAATGCTACCAGCCTCTCCTTGAGGATGGACTCCATGAGCTTCCCCATGATGGAGGTGAGGCTGGCTGGTCTATAGTTCCCTGGCTCATCCTTGGGCCCACTTTTATGGATGGGTACCACATGCACCATCCTTCAGTCCTGGGGCACACAAACAGTCTCCAGAAAGGTATTGAATAAGTCTGCCAGTGGTCCTGCAGGACCTCTGCCATCTCCCTCAGCACTCGTGGGTGTATGCCATCTGGACCCGATGCCCTGTCTATCCTTAGGGCCCTCAAACCTTGCAGCACCCTGCTTTTTTGGATTACCTCCTCCATAAGCTCTGCCACCACCACCACCCCCATACCCACTGCTCCCTTCCCCTGTGGGATTGGCTCCAGTTTCTCTCTGGTAAACACAGAACAGAAATACTCATTGAGTGCGTCCAACTGCTCCTCCCCCTTCTCCACCCATCTTCCATCCACCTTAATCCTAACAATCTGATCCTTACAACTTCTTCTCTCTCTCTCTTATATATCTGAAGAAATCTTTCTCCCCTTCTACTATCCCCTGTGTCAGCCTAAGCGCTTTTGCTGCCTTGGCTGCCCTGACTGATCTGCTCATCTCTCTCTCAATTTCTTCACATACTCCTCCCATTTGGATCTCATGTATTTTCTAAATGTGGCCCTTTTTCTTCCTTAATCCTTCCCAACACCTCCATGGTTAACCAGCTTGGCTTCCTGGACCTGGCCTTCATGCTTTGGAGCTTTGAACACGAGTTTATGGCCTCTACTAACCCAAGCTTTAGAAAGTCATACAACATAAAAAATAAGGAAAAACTGCCCTACCAGTTAGATGCGCAAGTTGACAGTTCTGCATCACCTCTCTCCCTCTCTCACCGGTTTGGGGTCTCTTCTCTCCTCCCAGCTGAAAAACAGGTCAAACTCTTCCATGACACCTCTGGATCTGGTTCTGCTGACCAAGGAAGAAACTGCAGCCATGACCTCCCTCGTTGCTCCCAGAGGGGATGATGCACTTCAACCTTCTGAATCTTCTTTGTTTGGCTGATTGCCTGCTAACGGTGTGGCCTGCTGATCACGGGTTTTGCTCATAGCTGGCTCTTCCAGGTACTTTTATGGGTAGTACCACTTGGGATGAGGACCATGGATGATTGTCCCATATGGACGAACAATCTTTATGGCGGGTACAGTCTCTTTGCCTCCACGATCAACCACTAGTAAGTCCAGGTGGAGGGTGAGACCCATCTTCCAAGACTTAACTTTATCTTGGCAAACTTTTCTCTGACACTTGGACCAATGCTTTTCATCTAGCAACAAAGATCACTGGTGGATGCTCTGGCTTCTTCCAGCATCCATTGCTCTCTACAGTCCTCAATTTTCTCCCACATCCATCTTGGCATAAATGGATATTTGACACCAAACTCTTTCTCCGCTCTCCTCCTAATTACTTGCTGTTCTTTGCTGCTCTTTGGAAGAGGTAGCCCCGCAGCCTGGCTTGGGAGTGGCAAGAGCTGTTGTAACCATGCCTCTCTATTCCACACAGGTACAAGGTAGTCCACACCTGTGTCTTTCTGTGCCTCTTGCACACTGGAGCCCCTCCCATCTTCTGAGGGCTCAAAAACTGTTCTGCTGTGGCAACTGATAACCCAGCCTGTTCACTAGATGCCTTCACCTTCTCCAAAGCCTCTATATGTTCTGCCCAGGAACCGGTTACTGGTTCGATCCCTGAGAACATGCATTCCTCATTACTGCCAGAGGCATGGGCCTCCCAGGTAATGAGGTCATCCAGTTCCTCATCTTCCCCGTGCACACTCAGACTTGGACCACTTGCCCATGGGCCCACAGGTTCAAGTCCTGCCACTGCCAAACCCCTCTCAGCCTCTTGATCGGCCAAGGGGGTACATGCTGCCTGCACCTCTTACAAATTGCATTCAGCCACATTTACAAAAAAGTCCCGTAGGAAATCTTCTGCTTCCTCCTGCTTACTCTGTGTATCAGCCTGTCTTTCACAGTTATGCTGTACTCTGATGGTCCACGCAGGGGCCATCCAGACACATGGTACAATCTCTTTTTAGGGCCACTAGCCATACACAAACCAAAGTTATTTCTGCAGTCCTGGCAGTGAGGGACAGCTATCACATCTCTTCCAACTTTTAAACGTACTGCACATACACTGACTGGAAATCCAGGGAGCGCTATGTCATGGGGAGCTCCTAGACAACCATACTCCTCTTCAAATTTTCCCAATGCCTGTTCTTTCTGGGCTACCCAGGTCCTAACATGCATAGGGTAGGGTTTGCCTCCACTTGTATGTTTAAAACTCTGCAAAACATCTAGAAAATTGTGATTACCAAATTGCACAAATTCTCACAGTCTGTTATTTGTTTTAAAAGTCTTTCTTTAGCCTTCGCACTTTATTGAGTGACCTGCGATTTGCTTTACTGCACAATTGTTTACTTTTCGTTTTGCCCCTGCCCCAACATGGCTACTGCATTTTCTCCACTGTGTCACACAGCACACTCACACTGTTTTGCTGTGTTTCTTTGCACAAACACGTTACTTTCTTGCTCAGAACTTGTTTACTTTGCACAAAATGTTGTTTTCTTTCACAAACTTGGTTACTTGTACAGCCTTAGTTACTTGCATAAACTTCTTTACTTAGCTCAGCACTGCCCAGAAACTTTTTTATGTTTGGATTTAAGAATTTTTTAAGGTTCTCACTGAAGTCGCTTGCTTCATTTTGCTGGATGCGTTCTTCAAGCCAGTTGATGACCTTGCATTCATTTCTTTGGGCGGTCCGGCCGATGATTTGCACAAAACACACAGCGGTAGCTACTGGAACAATTGCTTACTCAGTCCACATGGGAGAAGCCCAATTTAACTTCCTTCAGCACTTTTAACTGTTCTTTTAGCAAAAATCCAAAGTCCGCCAACGCCACAACTCTCACTCATCTGATGCCTCGCACGCTCTTCTCTCACTACCTCACGGACACTTGCACAGTTCAGGGGCTCCAGTCAAGGGGCGGGACTTTGCTGAGACAGCCAATCACTCAACACCATGCAAATTAGTTTGATGCAGACTCTCTCTCTCTCTCTCTCTCTCTCTCTTTCTCTCTTTCCTCCTCGACAATCCTCGAGCTGGTGGAGCCAAATTTAAACTGCAAAACTGACTTTTTTTTCTCAACTTGCGTTTCCAGTTCCAAACAGCGCTTCTCACTGAATTTTGACATTGCAACACATTTAAAATACAGTTATTTCTAGCGACTGAGATACTTTCCTCCTCTGGCTTGGGAAAAAACTATATCCACAGTTTTCAAATATTTTCTGGCACAAAATCACTTGCAGCTGGCACAGTTTGACCAATTTTTACAGTTTTACCCACATTTCAAGCACAGTTCCTCAGCACTATTTTACTCGCTAACAGTTGCCATCCTCCACACGCAGCCCACAACATACCTGTAGGACAGTTTTTAAGAAGATGAAGAAATTGCTCCACCGATCTTGGCTTTGGGAAGGGGGCCACTGAACTGATGAATAGGCACACATAGTGGAGATATAACAGAGAAAAAATTGAACTAGCCAAAGAATGAGCTACAAGTGAGGATAGGACAGAACTTTTGAAACCTGAGGGGAATGAGGTACAAAATAATGAGAGATTCAACTCTGTGACTAGTTTTTCAGCACAATCTAAGGAACTGGAGATCATATTGAAAAGGCACTGCCACGTACTAGTGGCAGAGCCATGTCTTAGAGTACTAAGTAATGCCCTGATAAGAATGTGTTACAAAAGGGCCCCAGTACTTGAAGATCTTTTGGTACATAGCCATTTTGTCAACAAGGGTCCAGGTACTTGGCTGAGTAAACCTAAGGGTTGTTTTAAATGTAAAAGATGTGTAGCATGTGAACATGTGATGCAAACCAAGGAATTTACTAGCTGCAATGCAGACAAGATTTATTCTGTTCATCAGTGCATCACCTGTGACACTGAGGGTATTATATATCTTTCTACCTGTACCTATAGTGCATACTATGTAGGCCAAACAAAGTGTAGCTTTAAGACCCGAGTGAACGAACATGTTCAAGCCATAGAGAGGCGAAACTGCACATGTGCTACAGCGGCATACGTTATGCTGTACGCTACTGATGTTCCCCATTATTTTCAGTTTATAGCCATTGACAGAGTTTGCCAACATCCCCGTGGTGGCGATTTTGAGAATCTCTTGATCCTATGAGAGAATTGACCCTTAGGGCTGTTAAGCAACCAGATCTAAATTCACAATTGGACTTATGCCCACATCTTAAAAAAACACTAGTTTTATTTATTTTTTGTTCACCGGGTAGGTACACTAGACAAATTCTGCCATTTTCAGGCACAACCTGGGGGAGAGGGATACAGATGAATGCCAACTGACCTTGAACCAGATTAAGCTGTTGATGGTATTTTTAGTGAATGGGGGGAAATTTGGACAGGACACCAGGGCAATTCCCCTACTCATCAGTAGGGGGAACCTCTGGCCAGCCTACCAAGATGGCCGCTGAGATGAATGCTGGAGAGAGGATGGAAGCTACAGAAACAGGAGGGCTTGCCTCCCCCCTTCTCTCAACACAAGAGCCAGTCGAGAACATAATAATTTCATTGGAATTACGGGAAGAAAATGTTGAAATGGAGGTCTTTGTGTCTTCAGAGGATTTATCCCTTAACCACAATGCTGCAGAACAAACAACCAAACAAGGTGCCGAATTTGATATTTCTACTAATGCTGAGCTAACTGAACAAGAACTGTTGCTGCTTGGGCAAGTGGCAGGTAAAGAAACTACTGTGGAGCAAAGTACTTTGGTTAAAAAGCAGAGACAGCAAAAGGAGCACTTGCAATTGAAACCTGATGCTTTACCTGTCTCTGATGTTAATTTCCCTCCCAATGCTCATGACATGGCCCCCTTGCAAAACGATGCGTATACTGTTCCTAGCTATTCTGGCACAATGCAAACCACTACTGAAGAAGTGACATACAAAATGGCTGGCAGCAATAGCAACCCTGAGGTTGTGTACCTAAAACAGAGTGTGTCAACTAATCCAGATCTTCCGACAAGTCAGCAAGGACATTTTCAAAAGAATCGCTGACGCCTCGGCCCACAGCGGCCTTCCCCCACACCTATACCCTCTCAAACAAGCCATCAAATAAAGTCTGCAACCGCACAGCAAGCACCGCAGAAACTCACAATTCAGCCTACCGGTCAGTCCATTATTGATGGGAAAACCACAGAATATCTTGCTTGGCACAGAAAAAAGAAATGGGATGCTACACAAGGGACTATGGATAAAAACCTGGAATTGCTCACAGAAAACTGGACCCCGCAGAATGCGCTGAGAGGTGCGGGCTGGGAACAGACCTCTGAAGGCATATGGAGTCCAGACCCTGCTGACAGAGCAATCCAGAGCTATAAAACATTGGCACAAGTAGAACCTAGTACTAGTGTAAATGTTGATACACCCCTTGGTACTAATCAGTGCACTGCAGTTACAAATCACAGTAATCCACACTCTTTAAACACAGATGTACTCTCTTCACGTCCAGTTCAAACTTCTGAGAGTGCGTCTAAACAAACTGAAGAAGCACCAATGTAACTTGACCAACAGAAACTAGCCTTAGAAACCCTGGACAGAGGGCCTGGCCAGACCAATTTTTTCAACTTGCTGACCTCTTTCAAAACCCTGGGGAGCCAGCTCCTAGGAAGAATGCAGTTTGGCTCATCTACAAAGATGGACTAGAACCCCCCCGATAGACTACATATTGCAAATAATTTGTTGACAGGATCTATTAAATTTTTTTCCACAGATATTTTTGCATTAATATTTATACAGTATAGGTAATGCTAATTTTGATGTAAGCTTCAAGAATGTATCAAGCTTAGACAGATTCTGGGCCCAATATCAGACCCTTGAGGACACCCCCATCTGGATTCTATTCCTAGCTGCACCCCTCACTAAAACCTCTGTTAAATTCGTTACTGTCATTTTTAAAAACGAGGGAGTCAATATCAAAGATATTCTTTTTTGGTTGAGGCATCGTTGAGAGGTACTTGATAGGCCCAACCCTATCCTGGACAGTGAGCAAATATGGAACGGGCGGTGGGGGGTGGAAGAGTAAAGTAAAACTCTTTTCCACTAACAATGGTCCTGTCCACCTCCCAAACTCATTTTTTCTAGGGAGAGATAGAGGGTCCCTATTCTACACTGGGCAACCTAGATCCTGCTTCAAATGTGGTCCTCAATCCCATCTAAGTTCTGCCTGTGATACTTCCAGGTGTAGTCACTGTTTTGAGTATGGTCATGTCTCAACTAACTGTCTTAACCTCTTCAAGTGTAATATCTGTGAGCAGACCGACCATGCATATGGCAAGTGTCACTGGGCCTCGCATAACAGGGATGACTGTCCTTCTCATGAAGGCTTAATTAATCATGCCCAGTTAGAACATGCAAAAATAGTGGTAGAACAAGGCCAGAGAGACAATAGAGGTTCCCTGCCTGATGATGCACATGATACACCTGCTTCCAGTGCCCTCTCTAAAGCCTCTACCACCAGTACTCTCATTTCTGAACCAATGACAATACCTCCCCCCAGAAGCCTTTTCCAATGAAATAGAGATGTAGGCTGATAGTCAGGAACAGGCACAAATAATTCTTATTGACTTAGAAAATACTGATGCCACTGACATCCTCCCCCCACCAAACCCAGAAACTACCTTTACAAAGGTAGTGCAAAAGAAAAGGACACGATGAGGGAAGACACTACCCCCAAGCATGGACCCCAACACTAAGAAAAGACAAGGGAAAGCTAGGTCATGGGCTTCAGGAACCAGGTATGCCCCACTAGGCGCTTCTGATGAAGAGTCTGACACCTCCTCAATTGCCTCCACCATTGCTGACACAGAGGAGGGTGCTGGGGATGACTCAATAGCAAAGCGTGCTAGACAGAGGAAGCAGTCTAGTACACCTTAGGTGAATTTACCCTATCCTTTTTATCGCACACATGCATTCTCTAACAATAACTACAATTAATGTGAACAGCATTAAGGGTGAAAGGACTTAGGTGGAGACATAATCTGCTTACAAGATACTTGGCTTAAAACATGTTTTGAACTGCAACAAGCCTCTCGTGCTTGGACAAAGGGGCCCTCCTTTTGGACCATGGGAGAGAATACCTGTGACGGCATTGGCATCCTAGTCTCTAATTCTGGGTTACAAGTCTCTAGATTATTGGCTATCCATCCTGGTAGGGCTCTAATGTTAGACATAAGTTACCAACAAGAAAGATTCCATCTAACTTCTATATATACCCCCCAAACTAAGGCACAAAGGGTAGCACTTTTTAAAGACGTACACCCCTTTCTGCACACCTCCCGCATGGTATTATGGGCAGGAGATTTTAATTGTGGACTAAAACAAACTGATAGAGGATTACAAATGGAAAAACTGTTTTGAGACTCCCATGCCTTACATAACATTGTTACTACGGCTAGTCTAATAGATTCTTATAGGAGCGTATTTTCATCAGGAGGCCATACATATTTTAGAGGTCCTTTTATCCTCCCAAATAGATTTTGTATTTATTTCACCCACCTTATCCATACAGAAAATATGGACACAAGCATGGGATTTTTCTGATCACAAATCTATAACATTACATATAACATGGGGAAATTCCCCAAGATGTAAAAAAAATTGTTGGAGGCTCAATGAAAGCATTTTGGAGGGGTCCCATGCTCAAAGGGCATGGGAGAAGGACTGGGCAGCCAGGCTGTCGGTGTTAGAATGTTATGATGAACTTGGAGATTGGTGGGAGGATACAAAAAAATCTTGGTGCAGTTTTTTCAAAATAGGTCCAGGGATAAAACAGGTAAAGAATACATCCACTACCTGCAACTTAGATGGCAATTACGCTGCCTTATTTCTCAAACTGAAGTTACCAAAGTAGATTACAGCAAACAAATTACATCAATCAAAAAGGAAATGTCTGCACTACAATACGATGGGGCAAAATCATTAAATCAAGAAGTCAGATTTGGCACTCATGTGAAAAAGGGGTCTCTGGACCCTTTTAGAGAATGTAAGTCTCGAGTAGACCACAGGGTTATTTCCAAACTCAGAACAGCTTCTGGCTAGGTAACATCCTCCCCTGTAAGCATTCTCAGAGAAGTAGAGCAATACACTAGCTCACGATCTGGGGCCCTGCCAAATACTGTAATGTCCCAGGATGATTTACAAAGATTACATCTTCCACAAGTTTCTGATCAAGAATCGAAGGAGTTAGCTAAGGACATAACATTAGATGAAGTCCGTGTTGCTATTTCAGCACTTAAAAGTGATACAGCCCCTGGATCAGATGGTATAGGCTTAAGGTTTTACAAAACATTTTCGGAGCTGCTTGCTCTGGTCTTAGTTATATTGTATAACTGTATCTTACAGTCCGCAAAAATTCCAGACTCTATGAACATAGCTATTTTAATATTTTTGTATAAAAAAAGAGCACGTGACGATATAAGTAATTGGAGACCCTTGAGTCTATTAAATACAGATTTTAAAATCTTAAGCAAGATATTACTTGCTCGACTGACTGAAGTGTAACGTACATTAATAAGTTCCCCTCAAACTTGTGCTATGCCTGGTAGATACCAACAAGATAATATCATAGTGCTTTGAGAACTTTTTCAGAGGAGCAGTTCTAGTGGGGTACCAGGCTTTCTATTAAGTTTGGATCAAGAGAAAGCCTTTGACAGGCTGTCTCATTGGTTTTATTTTCCACTTTAGAAGCTTTTGGGATCCCACCTGTCTTTGTAACATGGCTCAGACAGATGTATAGTAGCGCAGTCCTCATTCCCAACATAAATGGCTGGATGGGTAAAAGAATTAAGCAGTAATGCCTGACAGGGTATGTGTCGTGCTGGGATAATGTCACGCCTCAGGTGGTTGGGTGACGAGGCCAGAAAGAGGCCCAACAACTGAGGCACGACGCTATCCCAAACCACACACACCCCTGATGGCATTATTATTATAATAACTGGGTATCATTTTTTCCCATAGGAAACCCAGTTATAATGTGCTGCTATAACCTGTGGATTATAATGGTGAACATGCACTGGGTTTCCCTTGTTCTGTGCATGCGCCAGCCACAGCCTTCCCTCCCTCACCTCCGGTCACTTCACTGCCACTAGCACTCCACGGTAAGTAAATTTTAAAACAAAAACAAACTTGCCTCTCATCAGTGGACTTTTTTAATCTTTGATTAAAACTGTAATCTTTGATTAAACCATTTTCTTAAAAAAAAAAAAAAAAGGAAAGGAAAGGAATCAGCAGCTGCTTGGCCACTACCATGCTTCCTCCTGACCAGACCGCGGCTGAATAGCAATGTATTTATATTATATATAATTGCTGTGGCAGAAAAATGCTCCTCAGCAATTATATAAAATAAAACATGGGTTGGTGTATAAAACTCACATTTTAAACACCCTTGGTGTTGGATACTTAAATATACCCCTTGAGCTTCACGTTCAGGGTTTATGTAGCATCCAACACCTCGTGTGTCTGTAAAATTTTCATTAAACACACCACCCCATGTATTATTCTATATATACAATGGCTCATTGTTATACAGAATAAAAAAATCATTTTAAAGATGTTTTTGTGTAGAAAAATATATATTTTTTTAAGAGAAGAGGAAACAATCAAGCAAATGCAAATCAAGCTCATCTCCAGGTTCACAGTGAGGCTGAGACTAGACCTATGATGTTGTGCTGGGATAACATCACGGGTCCAGCCCAAGACTAACCAATCAGAGTCCAGCATTTTTTCTTGCCATTGTACAATACAAGTTTAAAGAGGAGTTAGGAGGGATGCCCCCTCAGCCCACTCTTACACACTTTTGGAATACACATCTTTATTCACATCGTGGTAATTGAAAGAAGAATAAAAGGCATTTCCTTGGTACCAGATGTTCCCCCAATTAAGGTACTAGCATATGCTGATGATATCGCTGTTATAATTGCAGCTGACACCAGGGAAAACACACTAACAGAAACATTAACGAAATTTTCTCATATGTCCGACTTACAAATAAATTATACAAAAAGCAGGGAAATCCTTGTAGGTAATATTCCCCTGCCCCCAGGCAACTCATTTTCTGGATTTCATATCTCTCATGACCCAGTAAATATACTAGGATTTAATTTAGCTCAGGGGATATGGATCGAGCAAATTGGGAAGTAAGTTTAGCTAAAGCAAATAGGCTTGTTTCTTCCTTCAACAGATTTCTAAAAAGAAAAGAGTAGTTCTTATTAAAACATTATTGATTCCCATTTTTTTTGTATTTAAGTTACATATTTCTTCCCCCGGGACCTTGTGACCCCATTATTTAGTTTTTTTTTCCAGACATTTTAGGGGAGAAGACTGAATCCCATAAAGAGAGAATTGACCTATATAATAATAATAATAATGCTTTAATTATGTAGCGCAATTATAAAACTCAAAGCACTGTACATACTTAAAAACATCATAAAACAAAACAGCTCAGCTTAAAAATTATTTAAAATATAATTTAGATACTTCAAATAAAATTATCCATAAATCCCATATTAGATACTGAATTATAGACCCCTAAAAGAAGGAGGTATAGATATGCTGCATCCTGTGGCATTTTTTACCAGCATCTTTGCAACCTATAATATTGGACAAGCCTTGAAGCCTGGGGATAAATTATGGAAGCCACTAGTTTTGCTTTGGTTGGACCCCTTTATAGGCACAAAAGAAATCTCAGTTGTTAAGTAAGGTATCATACATACCTCAATATGGGATTGAAACATTAAAGAATCATATAAAATGGAACCTTACAGCCACTCAGCTGCAAATCATAGATAGAAATCTATATACAGATCTATGATATTGACAGAGAGGAAAGGAGAGGTTTCATTTCCATAGTGCCCTAATAGTAGGACTCAAGAATCGATTCAATATATAATTAATAACAGACTACCAGCATATGTATGGGATTTATTTTATTTTTTATTTTATTTTAATCTTTGTTAACCGGGTAAGGTCCACTAGGCACAAGTGCCTGTTTTCAGGGGCGACCTGGGAGCACGGAGGGGGTTGAGTGACTTGTTCAAAGTCACACAGTATGCAAGTGGAGGTTGTGAGACTCAAACCTAGGTCTGTCTGAGGATGTACCAAGGTCGTTCACAGCTCATTACTCTAACCTCTAGGCTATTCTGCCTAGAGGTTAGAGTAAGGTAGTATGGTTGGGTAATTTCAGCAGACTAAGTATCAGGAAAAACAACAAGCACAAACAGCTGTCTGATAGATACTACCCTAGAGACTCATGTCATGAGTCCAACTATTAGAGACACAGGAACACCTTTTTTTGAATTGCGACTTTGTTAAGCAGTTGTGGAATCAAATAGCTATTAATTGGGCAGAACCCTTATTTATGAGTCTGAGCTATTCTGGTTTATTGTATGGCCTCCCCTCTACTGGGTGGCAGAAATATCATAAGGAAACTTTATATATTGCATGCTCCATATTACGTTATTATATCTGTCAGGCTAGGTGTGTCTTAGTCATGTAGCAAAGAGTGGTAACCAATATAGAAACACAACAAGATGTAAGCCTTGCTCTATATACTGTAAAGTCCTGCAAAATTACCTTAAACTATTTCCGTTAGAAAAAGTAAAGTTGCTTTGGGTGCATTGTGAACATTGGACTACATAAGTATGTGGAGTTACAAAAAACTGCAATAAATGTACCGTATACCTTGAGAACTATATTTATGGACCGCTCAATCAGACAGAGAAACTAGCAGATGTATTAAGTTTAGCACATGCTGTATATTCTACAGAAAAAACCTTTTTTCTTTACCTTTCTTTTTGTATATTGTATAGTCTGCATACCTGTATTATTTTTGTTGTTATGTAGCCCACCTTTTTCAATAAAAATTTCCCTGCTCTGCTGTAGGGGGAACCCTTGTTGGTCATAGCCAAGATAGCCTACGTCCAAGATGTCCTTGGGCGGATCACAACAGGTTGGATCGTCCTCCCCAGGACCAGCTTGTCTTAATACCAGATTGTCAGGTCCAGGCCCTGCAGAGAAGAGAAGATGCCCCCACAACCTTAGACACAGCTCCTACATCTCCAGAGGTGGTAGTGTCTGAAGTTCCAGCCATTGCCACACTGTCTGCAACAGAGTCACCCTCCCTCCCTCACCCCAGTTGGACTCCATCCCCACAGCTCAGGTCACTCCTCCCCCCACCAACCCAAGGCACAGGGACAAAGAAGAATCTTAAGTGGGAACCCCAGGTCAAGGAACTATGCCACCCCCTCCTTGGGTAGATGATGCGTTCATACCAGTTCACAGTCCTAGACGGGGAAAGGGGAAAAGGAAGTCTGAGGTCCATACTCCTAAAAGATCAGTCCTCACTAGAAACAGATACCAGGCATTGGCAAAAAAGAGACAGTGGGGAGATACAGAGGAGGAAGATGCAGACTCCGACTCCTCTAGAGCATCATCCTTGAGGATGGATTATTCCTCAGACTCGCAACACAATTCCCCTCAAAATGCAGGAAAGCAAAAAGGGCTACTTCCTAAAAGGTGATTGGGGTATTCTTCTGGTTTCCTTTCTTTTTTTCTTCATGAATGTAGATGTTAGGTTGCGATGCCTCACACTAAGTGAGTGTAGCATGAAATCATTCAGGAAATAGCTTATTACATTCTAATATCTTACTGGCTTGCACCATGATATATATTTTTTACAGGATACTAGGTTATGTGTGGTTCATAGCTCAGTGCTTATGTTACATACTGTAGCTGGATGATGTACGTTGTGCTTGGATACAGAGGCTAGACCAGTAAGTAGGACAATGCTTGCAAGGTACTAGTAGTATGAAATGATTAGTGCTTAGGTACTTCGGCATAGACATGGGCAAATCAGTGATTATAGTACATGTGAGCTGGATAGTATATGCAATGGCTTAGATGCTTGAACTGATGAGTAACTTGTTATGACTTGATGTTTTGGCCTTTCACTGTATCCCACCATAGGAAGGATGCTTAGTGCAGTAGTATGAGACTCCCCCCAAAAAATAATTATATCATACAATTGTTCTGTATCCGACCATTGGAAGGAGTCGAGTAGGATGAGACCCCCAAAAGAAATGATTAGCAGGACGATTACCTCCTCCAACTCTGGAGAGTGTGACCTGTAGCACACAGGAGAGGAGAACCCTTGGGAAGGGACCTCTGAGGATCCATGGCTACTGATCTGCCCATCTTTCTGGGCATACTAAAGCAGAGTAATCCTAAGTAACAATTTTTAAGTTATCGGCTAATCCGAAATCTAAAGTTGCAGATCCTGATCCGGTGAAGCAGATGAACATAGTGGCATCCTTCTAGTGAAATCCATGTCCAGGGCAGAATGATAGCAGATTGGAATCCATTGTCAATAATAATTTGAAATGTCAAAGTTGCATAGGTGAAGCGCTTCAGCAGGCGAGGAAGTTTTCTGTGAGGAGAACCAGTAATAAAGGTTAAGTGTCCAAGTCAAGAGTAGGAGGACAGTTGGTTCGTATTTCACTTAGCAAGCTTTGCAAATGAAGGCTGTGGTGATGAAGCACAGGAGCTAGGTGCATGCTTCGTGATCTGGAGAGGGCGGAGCAGTAGAAACCTCTGGTCTGGAGTGTGTGAAGCAGGTAAGTGAATTAGGTATAGATCATAGTACGAATAGGTAAACAGTAGTGAGATGTACCTCGGATCCCGAGGAGTGAAGTAGGTTGTAGAAGAGGTGAGTCAGTCTTTTTTTTTTTTTCCCGACTTTCTTTCCCTCCGGTCGCGGCACCCTGGATCATCTCTCAGGCAGACTAGTCCTTTCCTGCCCAGCCTGAAGCCTCCCCAGTCTGCACCTCCTCTCTCTCCTCCCCCTCCCCGAGGCCAATAACCCCGGTTTAACCCACCCGGGTGGGTCACCTCCTCTTGGGCGTGCTTAAGAGTCAGACTCTGGCTTGGGTAGGGCTGGTGAACAGAGGACCTGGAAGGTCAGTCAGGGAAGGCCCGGTGAAGGACATGGTAGACCAGTGCCATCGCCTACCCAGAGCGCCATTGTTTTCTGTGTTCTTGCGATCTTCACCCACTCCCTCCCTGCGTGGAGCGCAATGATGCACTGGCGCACAGCAACTCTACCGGCGTCGACCACGTTGATTATGTGCATGTCTGGCTGCTACAGTGCCTCCGGTCTCCACCGGGGGTCACCAGCACACTGTGACAACCCTCCCATGCTACCCGGGGAGGAGAGCACCACGCCGGCACTCATCCTCAACCCTCCCCCAGCCTACCCCTGGAGACCCGAGTATGCTCCTGAACCCGGGTCACCGGCGTGGTGCGAGGTGTGGCGTCCAGTGCCTCAACCCTCAGCGCCAGTGGGCTGGCTTGGTGAGTCAGTCTTGATGAACCTCTAGGCCCTGTAAAGGTGAAGCAGGTAATATGAGCAAGTAGTGTCAAGAAGTGGACCTGTACGTAGGTCAGTAGTAGTAGTAGTAATTGCATCTGTATGATGCAGACATAGTAGCAGAGGCATAGATTATGTACGGTATACAACGAGGAGTATGAGGAACTGGAAATAGCACATGAATCGAGGACCTTTGATGATGATCCAAATTGTTGCATAGCGAGATAGATATCCATGTTTACGAATCAGTAGAATATAGTTGGGTAGACCTCCAGGCCCCTAGGGGCGAAGCAGTGTTCATGTGGTAAACAATAAGATTCTACTGAGCGATGTATATACTCACGGTCAGGGAAGCCAGGGTGTCATATCAGCTGGAATTAGACTTGTAAGAGTGATGACAAATCCTGTATTGACGTGCTTGCTTAGTCATAATTGATGATAAACGATGGAGAGGGCCAAGTCTGATGAAGCAGTGTCAGAACAGGTTCCAATGAGTCTTACAGCATCAGAGTAGTGTAGGTTGAGGTGTAAATCATGAGGTTGAATGTCTTCAGGATTGGCTCAACTAGTGTCTTAGTAGGAGTGTAGTAGTAGTAGTAAATCCATTTGAACTGAAGCGGCAAGGTAGAAGCATCCAAAGGAATAGATGATGAGTGGCTAAACAAATCCAGATGTGAGTCCAGTAGAAGGAGCTCCTAAGGCTAGCAAACACGGTGGGCAGACAGGTGTAGAGTAGAACATGTGAACCTCCAGGCCCGATGCTGTGCGAGGCAGGTATGGAGTAGAAGTAATCGAACCCCCAGGCCTGGATGGGTGAAGCAGGTCATGTAGGGTCATGTAGGCACGCAAGAATGCATTAATAATATAAGTTCAAGGACCTCCAGGCCTGTAAGGGCGCAGGTCATTCGAAGTGTGTTGTGGTGACACCTCCAGCCCTGTGGGTAAGATAGGTAGTAGAGCAGTGGTAGAGCGTAATAGTGATTGTCAAACCTGCATGCAATGGAGGATTAGTAGCAAAGGAGTAAGAATAGATTGTATATGGTACTGCGATTGGTAGTATATCCAGAGTCAATTCTGTGCGGAGTAGTACTACATGCCAGGCAGACTTATGAGAGTAGTAGAAGGTGCCGTAGGCAGTCGTGTCCTGATCAAGAGTGGTAGGACAGCAGTGAAGAGACCTGGGTGGACGAGTTGGCAGTTCAAGCAGGGGTAATAAGCATCCAGAAACTTTAGTAGATCTATACTTAGGATTCAGTTATGATAAGGAATTGAGGCAACGTATCCTGGGATGTAAACAGAAGTAAAACCAGTGCAAGGAAGAAACTTATCCTTAACAAGTAGAGTAGGTGTGAGCTAGCAAGGTGAAGGCTACAATGTCCAGAACTGGAGTATGGTGATCGAAGGTGAGACATCACTGGTTATGCGTCTAACCCTTAGGCAGATGAGGAATGTTTAGGAACGTGCAGATCTGACGGATGAATGACAGGAGACATAACTAAAGCAAGTCCACTGAAGGTGATCCAGAATGCAGCACAGAGCAGATTTTTCAATCAGGCAGTACAAGGTAGGCAATGGTAATAGGAAGAATCCGGAGCAAGGAAATGAACGTAATTGTAGCATATAGCTGGGTCCACAGGAAATCCTAAGGCCAAAGGCAATGAACAGCAAAGTCCGTACATGGGGTAGGAGGAGCGGCTGGACCAGACGTAGGTCAGCTGAGGGAAGGAGTAGAGAGCAGTAGCTAGGCCCCACGTAGGCTAGCATGACCACGAACCCACACGTAGGGTGACTTTAGGACAGCAATACAAGTGCCCAGTCCAGAGAAGCAAAGAAAAGCAGCATCAAGTCAATGATTCAAGTAAGTTACTCCTGAAAATTGAATCCAAGGAATATGCCAGGGCGCAATAACGTAGAACCTGATGTTGCTTGCAGTCCTACATGGAGATGAGCAGACAAAAGTTAGGAGATAGCGAAGGGAGGCAGAGCCTGCATGCTCTCCCCTGGTATTGCAGAAAGGTAAGACTAGGGTATGTTTTCAAAAGTTGATTTGCAAACTAGGGAATAAACAGGCCGAGTGTCCAAGTCTGCAACGTTATCCGTATCCTGGAATAGCCTGCAGCATGTAGCAGATAGAGCAGGAGGACCTGTCTTGGTCATTGAGTGATTAACAATTATTAGGAAATGCAGGGGGTAGGTACATGGAAATTAAGGACCGTCTTAGCGCTGTAACGCTAGTATTAGGTAGAAGGTTAAGGATAAGGTGTAGCAATGCAAATTAATGTAGCGCGGAAAGTGCAAGCCGACGGCTATACGCCCAGCCATCGGAATACAGGGGCAATAACTTGTAGAAGTCGCCAGGCATAGTCGGTAGTATAGACTACCACCAAAGGAGATATAGAGGTGACATAGAAATGTCATGAGCGTACCTTCTAAAAGGGGCTGCTCTCTGCAGAACATAGCGTAATCACTTGTTGCCAGCCTAGGAGCTATCTGTCATTTCCATGACAACTGCGGCCTTTAGTGTTAGCGTGGATGCGAAACCCGGTAGGCCCAACAAAGTTAAATGCGTGCGAATGAAAGCAGCTCACATTTGCAGATTTGTCTGGTGTAGAAGCATGGGAATCTGGCAGTTGAAAACCAGAATGCAGCCAGGAGAAGCGGCGGTTGGCCACAGTATTGGGGAAGCAGCAGCAGTGAGAATGGAGGTCTGTGCTCTGAGGTAAGCTGCCGCACAGACAGAAAGGCGTGGAATGACGGTGGCAACGGGCAATGGCTACTCAAGCATAGGCACGGAAAGGGGAAAGTAGTAGGCAGGAAGGCAGTCAGATATAGGCAGAGCATAGAAGTAGCAGCAAGGGAGGAGCCCCCCAACGCCCCCCCAAAAAGAAGAAGCAAACAGCAAGGGAGCATGGGGAGGAAGGGGAAAATGAGCAAAAAAACAGGAGAACAAACAAAAGAGGCACAAGGAGGGGAACAGGAGGGAAGGAAGGAGCAGCCAAGCACCAGTGGCACCACTAACGAGTGCGACTCACTCTAAGCAGAGCAGTGGTCTGCCTGCTGGCTCAAATACGATGTGGGAGAGAAGCTCTTCCCCCCACATAACCATGGACATGTGCCCTTCAATTGAAAACAAGGCAGGAAATTGCTCAAGTCAAAAGAAAATGGTCAAAAGGGCCCTTATTTTGGACCTATGGAGAGGACCAATGTGATGGTCTGGGAATACTCTTTTCAGGCTCACTGGGTCCAGCAGACGCCATATGGCATCAGAACCATCCATTGCTGAACCTGACCCAAAATGGCCACGGACTCAATGAGTTAATTTTCACATTTCATAGGTACTAGATATATCCTCAGGATGAGTTATGTTAATTGACTGCACTTACTGGCGTTTAAAACTTAGGTTGATTAATTTATATGCACCTCAGAGCATAGCATCCAGAATGGAAATTTTTCAGCTAGTTCAACCCTAGTTACATACTTCCCGACAAGTTTATTTGGGAGGCGACTTTAATTGCGTAATAACTCAGACTGATAGAAGGGGCAGTACACAAAAAAACTTTTGGAGACATGGCTATGTTGAACAAAGTAATCAAAACTGCAGGACTTGTTTTTTTTTTGAAATTGTAGTTTTTCTCTCCTCCCTACACCAGAACCCTGCTCAGTCGGGAGACGCCAAGGGAATTACCCCACTGCTGCCTTACCTGGATCCCCAGAAGACTCCCATGGAGCTGTGGCTATGCCCCCCAGGTGGGTACGAGGTGGGGTCCATACACCCCGATCAATCCTTGTTTCGTCGGGTCCCTCCATGGTCAGGTAGGCAGCAGCTAATAGGGTCCATTCCTGGTGCTCCTTCCCCTCGGCACTCCAGTATCATTTTCCCCCTGTTCTAAGGGAGTGGCTATGCCCTGACATCAAGGCATCTCCGCCGACGTCCTCACTCCTGACCCTCTTTTGTGTGCTGGTGCTCTTGCTGTGCCTCCAGCTTCCGCCAGAGGCCAGTCAAGTGCCGAGTCGGAACCCCCCTCCCTCCCGGGAGAGGAGAGCTGTCCTCCAGATGCTCGATCCTCTCCCTTCCCTGCTGACACCCCGGACTCGTTCCCGAACCCAGATCACCGGCCTGGCACGAGGTGTGGCAACCAGTGCCTCAACTCTCAGTGCCACTGGGCTGGCAAACTGCAGGACCTTTAGATGGTTATTGCACAGTCCATCAAACAGGCGAAAACATTTTATGGAGGGGCCTTACACTACTAGAATACTGTAGATTATATTTTCATTTCCAAAAATGTTAATGTAACTCACACTGTGGTCTACCCTTGTGAGACCTCTGACCATTTGGCCGTCTCTTTATCTTGTAGTCCAGCAGGAGGTTCTTTCTCACAAATTTCTAAATCTCACTGGAAATTAAACTGTTCTTTATTAACAGATCCTGATATTTCAGCCGCATGTTTAGACTTATTACAAGTAAGAAGTTCTGTCCTTGATGTCTATTATTCTTCCTCATCTTGGTGGGAAGACACAAAACTAGATTTGAAAAACTCTTTTTATTAGAAAAGCAAGAAATAAAACTTTGTTGGAGTATTTTAAGTATAAACGATTAAGACAAGAATTCTTGGTCACCATCTCCAAATCCTATGAAACCCGAACAAATTTTTCCCAGCAAATAAAACATCTCAAGGCCAAAATGGAGGCCTGTCAATATAACAGAGCCCTGTCCTTAAAACTGGAAGCATAATTCGGTACTCCAGGCTCTAGGCCTTCTCTAGATGTCTTTAAAAGTTGTTCAGACAGGGTGTCAGCCACCCACATAAACCATATAATAGAACCAGGAGCCACCTGGATATATAATTCATTGCCCCAGATTAAAAATCAAGTACAAATATATTTAGAACATACTGTATGCTCGGATCAGCTTCTTCAGCTGATGTCACATCTGATTTTCTTGCGGATATTCCCATCCCTGGCATATCTCAGGAACAGGCAGAACTACTTATTGCCCCCATATCTGTGGCAGAAATCAGACATACAATACAATGCCCCCAAAAAAGTACCTCCCTTGGGGAAGATGGACTCACTGCCGAACTATATCACACTATGTAGACCTTTTTTCACCCTTTTTAGCAGTGGAGTTTAATGATATTCTAGGGTCATGTTCCATACCCAAACACTTCTCAGATGCCCTTATGATATTATTACTTAAAAAGGGAGACAGGTCAGACATGTGGAATTGGAGACCCCTTAGTCTTTAATGTTGATTATAAAATTCTTAAGTCCATATTGCTCCACAGGCTGACGCCCATAGCCTCACAAGTTATTTCCAAAATGCAAACCTGTGCTATTCCACACAAGTCCATAATGCATAATCTCTCCTTCCTGAGAGATATATTTACCACCAGCTCATTAGGAAACCCATTCCTTTTGATCTCCTTAGATCAGAAGAAAGCATTTGATCAGGTAGACCCTCATTATTTATTTCAGGTTTTGCATCATTACCATATTCCACAGAAACTTATCTCATGGATTAAGTTATTGTATGGCACTGCTTGGATAACACCTCACTTTAATGGCTCTTCTAGACTACCTTTTTAGGGCAAAAAGGTGTAAGGCAAAGGTGTCCCCCCCCGTAGCCCTCTTCTTTATGTTTTTCAGTTAGACCCATTATTGAGAAAGGTGTTGCAGCATCCCACTATCGGTAGAAAATTTTTTCCCATAGAACCACATACTCCAACAACAGTGGCATATGCAGATGATTTATGTACATGCATTACCCCCTCTATCAGGTAGGCTGATCTTACATCCATCATCTCTAGTTTTGAGGCGCTCTCAGGCTCCAAGCTAAATTATAATAAAAGCTCTGCGATTTACATCCCTCTTGAGGTAACTCCTGCACATGCTATAGATATAACACGAATCCTAATTGTAGCAGAATCTGTTAAAATTTTGGGATTGTTTTTGGCAGTGCAGAAGATGTTTCTTACAACTGGACACTCACATTAGACAAAGCGATGAATTTGATAAATTCATGGAAAGGGCAGATATTGGCTGAAAGGAAACGGGTTATGTTATTGAAAACTTTGGTTCTACCACTCTTCTTGCATGTCGCCTCAATATACCGGATACCTTTTTTATTACAGACAAAGGTGACTAATGTATTTTTCCAGGGATTTGGGGGTAGCCGACTGAACCCCATAAAGAGGGTTTATACTTACCCTAATTATAGTTTTGGAGGTGTACGAATGGTTCACCCCATTGTCTTTTTCCAGTTTATTTTTTAAACAAAATATATCTCACATATTGCGCCCCTCCCCCTCTATTTGGTATTCCATACTAAAACATTTGACTATACCCTTATGTTTAGTTTGGCAGACAGTTCCTTTTGAAATCCCTAGGAATTTCAGGAAATACAATATTCCTACTTATTTAGTACCTACTTTCCTCAAAATAAGACAGTGGAGGTTCACACCCACTAAGATACAGTCCTTTGCTAGAAAACAGGTATACCATGACATTCTGGAAACTAACTTTTCGGACACACCGACAATTCTAGACTCCCAGGGAGTATGTTTGGAGTCTAATGTGGTCTTTTTACAACTTACTGATCCTAGGATCCCATTGAAATTATGGTATGTCACATGGCTGTCTTGCCATGGGAGACTTGGAGTCCGTGGTTTCCTGAAACACAAAGCAGTAGAGGAGAGAATGTGTCCCTGAGAAACTTGTCCAAACACACTTGAAACTATGTAGCATTTCTTTATTGGCCACCCTTATAGAGCATCCCTCTGGACTTTGTTACTACATAAATGGAAAGAAAAGCATCTCTCAGTTATTACTTATGACATTTTAGCTTATGGAATATTTCCTCCATTATTGTCTGGTTATCACCCCAGTACATTACGATACTATTTGCATTCTGTAGATATTATTTATGGCAGGCCAGGTGTGCTTACTTATTACAGCAAAAGACATATGCAACTGTACAGGTCTTGAATTAAATGATACACAACTTACAGTCTGCCTTTGTAAATGAAAAGAAGGTAGTTTCTAAAGTTACGCATGATAGCTCCTGGAAGCATTGTAACTGGATTATGGATGTCTTATTCTAGGCACCAGTGTCTATCCTATTATTTAACTTATGAATGTATTCTGAATGGAATTTCATTTTTATTTTTTTTCCCTTTGAACATGTCAGCTGTTGTATAATGTGAGTCTATGTTATCATTACTTTTTATTTCAATAAAACATTCCCCTACTCTTTTCCAGAAGTGCCATGGGATCTTTAACACCCACCTGAACTACCACCAGAATAGGCAAATGGGACCTTCGTTTAACGTCTCTTCTGAAAGACGAATTTTAGCACTGGGTTTTGAAACTGTATTTCTCCCTTTAATGTTATCTGAAGATTGTCCCTGCTCTAAGTGTCCTGTACACGGAATGTAATATTTTCTAGAAGAGATCCTATTTGAGTTTATTTGTTATAATAAAAGTGAACACATTTTGAGTTGATTATTTATGCAACTGATGATGTGATTTTATTAATTTTTTGCACATTAATGCTATGATACTGGTTCTTTATTACAGTCCATTGTACTTGTACGTTCTCCCTACATGTTATTTCTTTACCTGATTGTTGTCTCTCTTGTATCCATGTTACCTTTTTCTATCCCCCATCGTTAGTGGTGTTGGTCTTTGTTTGTCAAAAGGTTTTCAGTGGCTGTTTTTGATGTTTAGGCAGTTGTGTGTTTAGTATTATTTTTGCATTTCAAGGCACTTTATGGTTGGAGGTATTCTGCACAAATGTTTTTTAAAAAGGAATTTTAACTAAAATATTTTTTAATGTGATAGTTTTAACCAATGAGATTGTTGTGAGTCACAGAGTGTCAGCACATCACATTTGGGGCCTTTACATATATATATATATATATATATATATATATGATTGTATTAATTTAGTTCCTTAGCCTTTGGTAAAGGACTACCGTCCAAAACATGTCAGGTAGGACTTTACCATGAGTCGTCTGTAATAAACTTTGTTTTGAATTGAATCTGCTTTAGCATCCCTCTATATGAGGTGTGTGTATGCTTGAAACCTTTGGTTGGTTCTACTGTGGGTTAAGTTGGAAAGGAACATGGGGTCAGCCATCCGCATACGGGTGGTCTACAGACCACCAGCCCAGGAGAAAGAGGCAGATAGGGAGTTAATGCTAGCCATCCAAAGGATGGCGGACAAAGGGGAGGTGGTGCTGGTTGGAGACTTCAGTATTCCAGACGTGGACTGGAGCCTCCCAGCAGCAGCATCAACCAGGAGCAGATTTATCCTGTACTGCCTTCAAGGTGCCTTCCTTAAGCAACTGGTCATGGAACCAACTCAGCAGAAGGCAATACTGGACCTCGTGCTCACAAACGGGGACAGTGTGATGGGGCAACAGTGGGGGAGCACCTGGGGAACAGTGACTACCAGTCACTGTGGTTTGAAGTCACAGAAGGAGCAGAACCAAACTGCACTAAAACATGTATCCTGGATTTTAGGAGGGCAGACTTTGGGAAAGTGGGAATTTGCTTGAAAGAGGCACTAATGGGAATGGGGAGGGAATTAGGGGTGGAGGAACAGTGGGCAATATTTAAAACGGATTACAAGAGCAACATAATTATGCATTAAGCTGGTTAGCAAGGGAAAAAGGAAGAGGAGGCCATTATGGTTTTCCAAGGAGGTTGCGGAGAAAGTGAAAGCCAAAAAGATCACATTCAAGCAGTACAAAAAGACATAGGCAGAAGGGGATAGGGAGAATTACCAGGAGAAGCAGTTGTGAGGCAGTATAGCACAGTGGTTTAAGGCTCTGAGCTGCAAATCTGGAGAGAGCTGGGTTTGAATCCCACAGCCCCCACTTGCATACTGTGTGACCTTGAGCAAGTCACTTACCTTCCCTGTGCTCCCAGGTCGCACCTGTAAACAAGCTTTCAACTTAGTGTGTTACTCCTGGTAAAACAACGAGGAAAAAAAAAAGGCAAAGGGAAGCAGGAAGGTCAGTAAGGGAAGCCAAAACTCAGACAGAAGAGCGCATAGCAAAATCAGTTGGTAGAGTGCACAAAACCTTTTACGGGTACATAAGTGAAAAAAGAAGGGCAAAGGGAGGGATAGTGAAACTGAAGGGGGAGGATGGGGGCCGCGTGGAGGATGACAACAGTAAAGCTGACATACCGAACAGATATTTCTGCTCAGTCTTTACTGAGGGAGAGGAGGGTAATGGGCCTGAATGGAGTACAAGGAATGGGAATGGCACAGAAATGGACATAAGTCCCTTTACATGGGAAAGGGTCCTAAAGGAACTGGAAGGAATAAGAGTCGATAACTCAATGGGGCCAGATGGGGTGCACCTCAGGGTCCTAAAGGAACTAAGAGAGATGGTGGCTGAACCTCTGGCAATCCTGTTTAGCCGATCACTGGAAACAATGGCTAGTCCCTCGTGGCAGCTGGTTGGGGCCCTGACACAAATGAACATTTACTGCCCCGAGCAGATCAGAATGAGCAGAAGGCTCAGTTAATGCAGGCAGCAGTATAACGAAAGGATCTTGGCCACTGCTTGTAAGCTTAACAGGGAGCTACCCTGATCCAATACTCACAACTCTAGCAGATGCCCTTCCTTTACCACTGGCAGGGCTGAACCATGAGCTTCACCAGCCTCCTCACACATTTATATGGCAAACACAGAGGGGTACCATACCAGCAGTGGCTTTCAGGACCCGAACGAACTCACAACCACTTCGGGCTGTAGCAGCCACTCCAAACGTCCTAATGGACCGAGCGCGATTCAGCAGATTCTCCAGTCCCTTTCAGGTAAAGCCTGGTAGGTAGCTGTGTCCCTACACAGCTCCTCTGACCGCACGCCGGTGGATTTAACCAAGCACTGACAAGGCAAAAAACGCCTCAGGCCTTTCTACCACAAGCTTCCACACACTAACATCAAATGGCGCAGAAGCTCAGAGCTCCCTTCTCTGTCACAGCCACAACGAATCTGCCCCTAGCAGCATGGGGCACTCCTTACAGTCCGGGCGCTACCCATCCCATTGGCTGGCGTCACCTGCCAGTCAATTACTCTGGCCCTCAGTGGCCCGAAAAAGCACCATAGCCCATAATGCCTTTTCCAAAGTTACAAGCAGTCCCTCTATTGGTCAGACGGCTCCACGAGAGTCCCGAGGTACTGATTGGTCCAAGTCGGCAGTTCGGGACCAAAATGGAGGAGATAATCAAAACAGTCTTAGCTGCAAGGAAGCAGGTTAGAACAACTAGATTATCATTATCACTCTAAGCTATCCCCAGCAAATAGTTACATCCTTTCAGAGAACTCCCTTGACACATCTAGCGATAGCAGAATGGAGTGCTTACTCAGCAGCCCAGGCGGGACTCGGGCATAGAACCACACAACCCCCCTCCCATTTCAATTAATTATGACTGCAGACAGGCAGCCCTTAAAGAGACAGTATATGGAGGCTTTAAAAGCGCTCACTAGTTACAACATTTAAACGGCTTAAACGCCAAACACCAGCCAGGGATGGAGCACTTAAACAAGCTCCGGGAAAGCTTTTAGGAACCCCCATTTGTAGGGGGGTTACACCCTTCCTGGCCTGGAAGAACTTGGTGTCTGCGTCAAGTAGTTACCCTTAAATCACTTTAAGGCAAACAGCTCAATTAACAGTATATCACACTTTACAGTACATATATGAATACTGTATTCACAGGTTACTACGATTCATGGAACTGCATACACACACAGCTCCTGTTTCCCTTTTAAATCAAATCATTAGTTACTGCCCATGACACCTGGGCAGAGGAGACCCCTCCCTATCAGCTACTGGTGGGTTACCTAAAGCAGGGGCACCACACTCGAAGGGCAATACTAACAGACTAGAGTTATCCCCAAAGGCTAGCTTAGGCAAGGAGCTCGGGGACACATACACCCCTTTGTAGACCACATGTAGAGGCAAGTCCACAGGCTGACCCAGAGACTCATAGCTCAACTTTACCACCGGCCGTACTTCTCGGCTGGAGCATCTAGGGGTCTCGGAAAACCTGGCTACAGGTCCAAACTCCATTTCAGCCTCATTGAGATTAGTAGGGGGAACCTCCACGGGGGAAAGGGACCCAGTGCTCATAGTACTCCCAGGGGCATGACCCTCTATATCAGGACCGACACTACTTGGCTCAGCTGAGGATTGTTCGGGCACTAGTAAGGAACCATCCGGGCATTCAAAATATTCTTCAGGTTCCGGCATATCACTGGCTGGTTCCCCCATATCACTTTCTTCTTCTGAAAAGTCAGATAGTTCAGCCAGGCCAGACAGTTCAACCAGGCTCAAGGACCCCACCCCTTGGGCTTTACGGCTACCCAGCTCATCTTCTAGAAGCATTGGTTCTGGGGACAAAGTAGGGGGCTCAAACAGTCCAGAAGGCCCAACCTCATCTCCAGAGTTAACAAGGGGATTGCCCCGAAACAGTTGGCTCAGTTCGTAAGAGGGACAGTATTCAATATAATTTTCATTGTCTTCAGACACAGATTGGCGATCATCTTCATCAGGGGGATTTGGACAAGGCCCTCTTAGTTGGCTGGCTGAAGAGTCAATTGGTCTGGTTCTTTTCCTGGCAACAGATCTAGTCATAGGCCTGGGAGGGGGGAGGCATTTAGAGGTTCAGCCTCAATCAGAATTTGCCCGATTGGCAGCAGATGATTTCTGTGTATAGTTTTCACATCTTTGGAATTGTTTTCAGGCCGCACTTTATATACAAGCAAATCTGCCAGTTTTCCCACAATAATGTGAGGGAGGTGATGCCATCTGTGAGCGATTTTATGTTTGCCATGCAGGCCCAGATTTCTCAGTAACACTCTATCCCCTTCTCTCAGTTCCATTGTCTTCACTTTCTTATCATACCACTCCTTGTTGGCCAGGTTTCGTTTAGCAGCCATGGTCTGGGCCAGCTGATAGGCATGGTTTAACTGGGCCTTCAGCTTCTGTACATATTGTAGATGATTTTCTGCTTGCACCCCATCAAGGGAAACTCCAAAACACACATCCACAGGCAATCTAGCTTCTCTCCCAAACATCAGTCTGTACGGGGAAAATCCAGTGGCATCACTTTTGGTGCAGTTATAAGCGTGAACCAGGGTGCTAATCTGCTGGCTCCATCTTGGCTTGTCCTTGGGTTGCAGTGTGCCCAACATATCAAGCAATGTGCGGTTAAATCTTTCAGGCAGGGGATCTCCCTGAGGGTGGTATGGGGTGGTTCTTGATTTTCGTACTCCCCACAAAGACAACATCTCTTTAATCAGCCGGCTCTCAAAGTCGCTCCCCTGGTCGGAATGGATCCGCTGGGGGGGCCCCATAGTGGACAAAAAAGTTTTCAACAAGTATTTTAGCCACCGTGGTTGCTTTCTGATCTTTAGTAGGGAAAGCCTGTGCATACCGGGTAAAATGATCAGTGACCACCAATATGTTACTGATATTTTTCAGATCTGGTTCTAGACTCAAGAAATCAATGCAGACCAGTTCCATAGGGGCACTAGTGGTAATATTGACCTTGGGGGCAGCTCTCTGGGGTAGGGCTTTTCTTTGCAAACAACGGCTACAGGTCTTGACATAATGCTCTATATCCGTACTCATTTTTGACCAGTAAAATTGGGTCCATACCAGATCAAGAGTTCAGTCTATGCCAAGATGCCCCATGTGATTATGCAAGGACCTCAAGACCAGTTCCCTAAATTCTGAGGGCAGCACCAGTTGTTGTTTGACTACCCGGTTCTCCTTATCCACAGTCGCTCTGTATAGTAGTTGGTTAATCAGCCTTAATTTGGGCCCTTCTTTGTATAACAAGGCAGTTCTCAAGTCGGTGGAGTGCAACTTGGACACGTCCCGCCCAGCCTGCAAAGCTTCCACAACCATTTTTATCATAGAGTCTCGGGATTGAGCCCGTTGAAGTCTAGTATTGTTAAACTGGAGCAGTGAACTGGTGTCCAGTGCAGAAAAATGACAGTAGGCAGCAGGTATGCAGTTCTCAGAGGGCTCCAAGCAATCCACTATACAGTCCACAGCATCAGGAGACACCTGTTCCTCCTTGTCAAATTTCTGGCAAAGGGCTCTTATGTCAGGCTCCGACAGCCTGACCCAATCGGATGGTCACATAGGTCTCTGAGAGAGGGCATCTGCATCTATATGGTTTAGGCCTGCTCTGTACTCAACCGCATAGTCGTAGGTGGCCAAGGCAGAAAGCCAACTATGGCCAGTGGCATCCAACTTGGCTGAGGTCTGTACATAAGTCAGAGGACTGTTATCAGTCTTTACCAATATCTTGGCACCATACAAATAGTCATGAAACTGATCAACAATGGCCCACTTCAGGGCCAGGAACTCTAGTCTGTGCACTGGATAATTTTTTTCTGAAGAGGCCAGACTTCAGCTTGCAAAGGCTACAGGTCTCAGACCATTCGAGTGCTCCTGATATAACACAGCCCCCAATCCTTGTAGACTGGCATTCGTATGGAGAATGTATGGCTTGGCCAGGGCAGCATAGGCCAACACTGAGGCATGGGTAAGTTGATATATGATGTCATAGAAAGCTTTCTCACACTCAGCAGTCCAACGATCCCCAAACACATAATTCGGCCGGAAATACTTCTTCTCCATCTCAGAGCGCACAACCTTCTTATACCTTTTGTGCGAGGAGTTACCCTGAGTGAGGTTGAGGAGGGGGCGAATCACTCTAGAATAATCCTTAACAAACCGCCTATAATATCCACAAAACCCCAGAAACCATTGCAGCTCTTTCAAATTCCTGGGCTGAGGCCAAGTAGTCAAAGCCTCCACTTTGCTAGGGTCAGTCTCTATGCCCTCAGTGGACACTATGTGGCCCACATATTTCACAGAAGTCCGGAAGAATTGACACTTGTCTATAGACAGCTTGAGGCCGAAATCCTCCAACCGATTCAAGACCTTGAATAATCGTTGTCGTGTTCTTCCAACGAGCGCCAAACACTATGACATCATCTAGGTAGACTCAAACACTGAGGAAATTCATGTCCCCACAGCCCGCCTCCATCAGGCGCTGAAAGGTGGCTGGGGCACCTGAAATCCTTGAGGCATCCGAATAAACTCATAGAAACCTAGGGGCAAATGAATGCAGTCTTCTCTCGGTCTTCTGGGGCCATCGGGATCTGGTAGTACCCGCTCCGAAGGTCCAACACAGAGAACCACTTACTACCATTTAAACAATCCAAGGCATCCTGTATGCGCGGCATGGTATACTGGTCTGGGATGGTCTGCCGATTCAAGGTGCGATAGTCGACGCACATCTGAACCACCCCATTCTTTTTCCTCACTACTACAATGGGGGAGGCATAGGGGCTCCTGGACTCTTGTATCACACCAGCAGCCAACATCTCTTGCAGATGCCGCCTTACATCATCTATATCAGCCGGGGCCAGGCGCCAGGATCTCTCTCGGAAAGGCCTTTCATCATGCAGCCGAATGTGATGCTCAGCCCCTTGCACACATCCCACATCCCATTCTTTCAGGGAGAAAACCTGGTCCCTCTTGGCAAGCCTCTCACTGATCCTCTGTTTCCATTCAGCCGGCAGCGGGGAGTCACCGAAATCAAACAAGTCAGGAGTAACTCTGTCAGCTGCCCTGGAACCCTTACTATTTGGCAGCACTGCAGTATCGGCACAATGTACACTTGCCAACGTGCACCCTCTTCTTATTCGAATCTCCTTGTCGGACACATTGTGCACTTGAACCATCACCCTCTTGACATAAGCATGAGCTCTAGCCAGCAAGATACTAGGTTTGACCAACAGTCCCTCAGGTAATCTTCCATCTCCAGGCACATCCAACATCAACAACTTATTCTTAACATCTGTTTTTAGTCGTACTTCCCCATGTAGGACACATTGGGCATTCAGGGCAAGTATCACTGGAGCCGGGTCCTTTTTCCACACTACACCCACCAGACCCTCAGGTTCCTCCCGACTACCCTTCTTCTGAGTTGCAACTGCCTTTTGGATCACAGCGGGTATGCTTAAAGCTCGCCCGGTCTGGAATGCTTGCTTTTCTGAACACAATTGGGCCAAGCATCCAAACATATGAGCATTCGTCCCAATCAACAAGGGCACTCCATCATACAGTCCAGTGGGTGGGCAAGCTAAAGCTAAGGTTTCCACCTGCTCGTCCATTCCAGCCACAGATGCAGAGAATGACAACCAGATCCAGATATATCCCAAATACGGATAAGCCTTGTCGCTCAATCCCCACACATGTAGGCCATCCAAGGGTTGTAGGGGCACCTCAGGTAAATGTGTCTGATACCAGTCCTGAAACATGATGGTTACCTGAGAGCCACTGTCCAATACAGCTCAAGTAGGAATCCCATTTACTCGCACTGGGGTCTCCATTGAGGGCCCGACCACATCAGACCATTCGGGGGGCACAGCATTGACAGTTGGTTGAGCATGGGCCCAGGTCACAAAGCTTTTCCTGGGGGGTCGAGTGTGGGCCCTGTGATGCCAAGTCATCAGTCTGCTATTGACTTTCCTTAAATTCTCTAGGCATCTGGCATTCAGGCTGAAAATGCCCATCCTCCCCACAATGATAACAGAACTTGGGGTCCCGGGAATCTCTATTGGGCGGGGGACACCTTATCTGTTGGGGACCCTGAGGGGGAAGAGGGGGCTCCCCTGGGCCAGTGTTCTGGTTTCTGGATAGCTCAGGTTCTCCTGATCTAACAGGGTACATAGTAGATTGCTTCAAGTCCCTCACCAGTTCCCGCAAATTTCTGACCTCGGCCCTCAATTCACTCTCTACGTGGGGGTCGGAGGAATAGCTCAGACCCCACATCGCCTGGAAAAATCCGGAGACCCATTAGCCCTTCCTGACAGGCGGTCTCTTCGAGGTGCTAGGCTCAGGGTCCCACCAGGGTTCACCGCCTCACATTGGGTTCCTCATCCTCTTCATCGGTCTCCACCTCTCTAATTTCACTCATCAATTGACAATATTCAAGGGTAGCCCGTCGATCATGTAACTTAAGTTTTAACAGTATTACACTAGAGAATCTAGCAGATTTTAAAACATGTTCCAACCTGACATGATTCAGGGCCGTGGCTGTGATTCCCCTTTCTATAGGCCTTTGCAAAGCCCGCTCCACCCTAGTGACAAAGGCGGAGAGCTTCTCATTTCTCCACTGCTTGGCAGACCTGAATTTCCATAATAAATCTTCCCCAGTCTCTGTGCTCCCAAACACCCCCTCTAAAGCAGAAAGGTACTCTGCGGCAGTGGCTTCCGGGTTGGTGGCCCGCAAAAACCTAATGGCTTCTAAAGCAGGGCCCCGCAGGCTCTCCATCAATCTCTTCCTCTTCTCCCCCTCAGAGCATTGCCACTCCTGAACTAAGGGGGTGGCATAGTCCATCCAAGGTCATCCTCCCCGGTAGGCACTGGCACCGTGCCAGAAAAAAGTTTCAGCCTACGGTAGGAATCGAGCTGTATAGGAGGGACTACTAGGGGCAGTGGAGCCGAAATAGAACTCTTGGGGGGACAGGGGGAGGTACCTGGGGAAACCTGAGGGGTAGCATCACTAGACAAATCCAGTGCTTGCAGCAGTTCCTGGGTAGTCCTCCCCTCCACAGCCAGCAATTTAAGCAGTTTATCTTTAAAATTATTTGTCTGGGGGGACCCCCACCCCAGGAGTGACTGACCCACTTCGTATATGAACTAGCCTCCATCCCTGTGAGGCACCCTCCGGGTAAATCACTGGAGGTACCTTCTCGGGGTCGATGGCCACACTGCACAAGAGTAGCACCTGCAACGCCTGGATCGAAAGTAGGTCATTACGCCTTTACCTCCACTTTGCCTAAACATTTAACACGCCTGCTGAAACGATGTCAGCAGTTGGGGTTCCCAGAGGCACATCTAACAGTAACACAATTTTCTGGGAGTCCAGCTCTTTGGCTTCACCCCACCCCATCAGTTTGTGTACCATTGTCTTAATAAGACCCAACTTAATTTTTGCCAACATATCCCCCTCCAGTTTTTCCATCTCTTATGCACTTCACTCACTTGGCCACTAGGGGACGCTAATCCCAGTGGTGCCTCCAATTTGTAACCCCCAAGGGGCGCTACCCTTAGGGCTACTACCCCTGCCTGCCTCGACTGTGACAGGGTGAGGGGCCCAGATCCATTGACGGGTGCCACCACCCAGAGGTCGGGGGGCAAGACAGTCAAGAATGACTCGGTCACAACCCTCTGGGTTACTGCAACCCCCCTTTTGTCCCACTAGTGGCTCACAAGAGGTAATGACAATACTTTTCCCTGGTACACTTACCCACCGGCTCGGGTCTCGCGGCTCACTCCGGGGACCCCCTGAAAAGTAAGGTACCGTTATTACACTTTCACTGTACAGTATATCTTCAGTAAAACACAATTCAGTCAGAGTGTAGTTGCAAAACAAACAATCTGATTTATTTAAGGGGGGGATAACAAGGCTAGGGGGGAAATCAAGATAATTGGCTTATCACTATACTTATCTACCTAGGGATCTGTGCACAGGCCTAAACCTAATAGTTACTGTCCCTGGGTACCCAAGCCCTAATGGCTAGTCCCTCATGGCAGCTGGTTGGGGCCCTGACACAAATGAACATTTACTGTCCCGAGCAGATCAGAATGAGCAGAAGGCTCAGTTAATGCAGGCAGCAGTATAACGAAAGGATCTTGGCCACTGTTTGTAAGCTTAACAGGGAGCTACCCTGATCCAATACTCACGTCTCCAGCAGATACCCTTCCTTTACCACTGGCAGGGCTGAACCATGAGCTTCACCAGCCTCCTCACACATTTATATGGCAAACACAGAGGGGTACCATACCAGCAGCGGCTTTCAGGACCCGAACGAACTCACAACCACTTCGGGCGGTAGCAGCCACTCCAAACGTCCTAATGGACCGAGCGCAATTCAGCAGATTCTCCAGTCCCTTTCAGGTAAAGCCTGGTAGGTAGCTGTGTCCCTACACAGCCTCCTCCGACTGCACGCCGGTGGATTTAATCCGAAGCACTGACAAGGCAAAAACGGCCACCTCAGGCCTTTCACGCGCTTCCCGCGCGAACACTCAAAATGGCGCAGAAGCTCAGAGCTCCCTTCTCCTTCACAGCCACAACAAATCTGCCCCTAGCAGCATGGGGCACTCCTTACAGTTCAGGCGCTCCCTGATCCCATTGGCTGGCATCACCTGCCAGTCAATTACTCTGGCCCTCAGTGGCCCAAAAAGCACCATAGCCCATAATGCCTTTTCCAAAGTTACAAGCAGTTCCTCTATTGGTCAGACGGCTCCACGAGAGTCCCGAGGTACTGGTTGGTCCAAGTCAGCAGTTCAGGACCAAAATGGAGGAGATAATCAAAACAGTCTTAGCTGCAAAGGAAGCAGGTTAGAACAACTACATTATCATTACCACTCTAAGCTATCTCCAGCAAATAGTTACATCCTTTCAGAGAACTCCCTTGGCACATCTAGCGATGGCAGAATGGAGCGCTTACTCAGCAGCCCAGGCGGGACTCGCGCATAGAACCACACAGCCCCCCTCCCATTTCAATTAATTATGACTGCAGACAGGCAGCCCTGAAAGAGACAGTATACAGAGGCTTTAAAAGCGCTCACTAGCTACAACATTTAAACGGCTTAAACGCCGAACCTCAGCCAGGCATGGAGCACTTAAACAAGCTCCAGGAAAGCTTTTAGGAACCCCCATTTGTAGGGGGTTACATAATCCCCTTATACAAAAGCGGGAACAAAGAGGAAGCGGGGAACTACAGACCAGTCAGACTGACCTCGGTAGTGGGGAAGATCATGGAAGCACTACTGAAGGAAGAACTGGTGGAACATTTGTTTGCCAATGGACTGCAGGATCCAAGGCAGCATGGTTTCACTGGGGGGTCATGCCAGACCAACCTCATTTAATTTTTTGACTGGGTGACAAGGGAGGTGGATCAGGGGAGGGCAGTGGACGTGGCCTATCTGGACTTCAGCAAGGCCTTTGACACTGTACCACATAAAAGGCTATTAAACAAACTGGGGAATATGGGAGTGGGCAGGGCAGTAGTGCAGTGGGTGGGTAACTGGCTGGGCGGCAGGACACAGAGGGTAGTAGTGAGTCTCCTGAAGAAGGGGGAGGAAACTCTGGAGGGTTAACATCCGGAATGTTTTGTACTCAATGAACAGATTAAGTCTGCTGAGGTCAAGAATGGGTTGCAGGTCACCTGTCTTTTTTGGAACCAGGAAAAATTGGGAATAAAAACTCCTTCCCCTGTGCCAGAGGGGAACTGGCTCTATGGCTTCTTTGAGCAATAGGGTTTGTATTTCCTCTGTCACGAGTCGAGCCTGGTCTCGGGAGTGAATAGACTTTCTTGGAGGAGACTCTGGAGGAAGCTTCAGGAACTCGAGAGTGTGTCCTTGGGACACTAGCTGCAGGACCCACACATCGGAGGTGATGCTCTGCCACTCCTGCGCATGGCGAGCAAACCTCCCCCCCCACTGGCTCCTCGCACTGGGGCTGAGGAGGGGGTGGGGTGGGGGAGTCAGGAGGTGGCAGAACGGGCAGGGGAGGTCCCCCGAATGTCTCTGGTTCTTGGAGACAGGAGGGGTGAAGGTACCCGTGGTCATATGCTTGCCCTGACACCAAGACTGGTCTTGCTTTCTCTGCCTCCAGGTCCTTTTCCAAAAGGGCTGCTGCTGTTGGGTGCCTAATCAGTACATGGACCTTACGGACCTCAGGGCTTGGCTGCAGTCCTGAAGGTCCCAAGGCCAGAGATGCGAAGACATGCATGCTGCCAAAGGGAGACAGTGGTCACCGAGGTGCGGGCCACTGAGTCGATGGAGTCATAAGTGGCTCACAATGCATGCCTGCAAGAAATTTTGGACAGGTGGATGTCCTTGGCGAGCTCCTCCTTGAGGTCTGAAGGGTCCATGGATTGGATTCAGGCCTCGAGCCTGGCCACGGTGGCTTTTTGGTGTGACACCATGTGGGCTACATAATTAAGGGACCATAATGCGCATGTAGCCAAGGAATAAACTTTCTTTCCATACTGGTCCATCTGCCTTGACTCCTTATCCAAAGGAGAAGTATTCATGTTCTTGGGAACTGAAGAGCAGTCATGAGCAGCAGAGATTACTATGGAGTCAGCCTTCAGGTGCGCACTGAGAAAGGGGGCATCCTTGTGCACCCAGTAGGTCCTGTCTGCCCGCTTGGGGGCAGCCGGGGTTGAATGAGGCAGTTGCCAGACCATCGTGGTGAGGTCTTCGTGAGGCCCAATCCATGGAGGAACAGGAATCGGGCACAGAGACTCCAAAGCAAGGCGCTTGGTGAGTTTCTGCCGCATGGGATCCTGCTCCTCAGACTCCCAATTATAGTGCTGTTGAATTGACCTCAGTAGATCCGAAAAGGAAGGACCCTCTGGGGGAGACTTGGGAGAATACTTACCCTTAAGGACCTGGGGCTCTATATCCAATGGCTCCTCCGATAAGTCATCCCCTGAGTCTGGATTGTCTCCAGAACCAAGATTTGGAAGGGTAATTGCCTGAGGGGTTGTCCCTGTGATGTGAACTGTGATGGTGGTGAGCTCACCAGGGATAAGGACCTGGGAGGAGAGCGAGGGATTGGAAGTCTGCTCTCCAGATCCATGAACAACTCTGATCGCGCCTCCTTCCACCAAGACTGGATAAGGGTCTTGAACTCTGGTTGGGTCACCGGAGGGGGTGTGGGGGGGGAGGAGGAGGAGGTAGGGGAGGGGAAGGAGGAGGAGGAGGCAGGGTAGCATGGGGAGAAGGGTAGTGGTACCCATGATATCCCGAATATGAATATCCTGGGTATGGAGAGTAGCCCGTGAAGTAGTGTCCCACGCCACTCCAATAAGGAGGAGGACCTGCCATGGGATGGTCCATAGGATACCCCGAAGGGTAATGCGGAACAGAACGGGGTCTAGAGTAAAGACCCAACGTCAGGGGACCTGATGATGGGGGAACCCTCGTAGGGCCTGCCATGGTGTATATAGGTGGCAGATCTGGCATAGAGATAGCTGGCATCAGAGCCACAGTCATCAGAACTGGCGCTGCCGGGTCTGGCATCGGAAGGGGATCCAGCATTGGATAGGCTGGCATTGGAACCCAGCAAAGCGGAACCGGCCAAGGAACCTGGTCTGCCGAGGGAGCTGGCGGCAGAGGCAGACGAGAAGGTTCTGGCATTGAGACAGACGTTGGAGGGTCTGGCATGAGGGAGGGTTTCACCAGCTCCGATGGAGGAAGAGTGTCCGATGTAGGGATCAAAGCTGGATCAGGAGCTATCCTCCCAGATAGGACCGGAGGCGCCTCCGGTGTAGAGCCAGATGGCTGAGTAGGGACCTCCATCCCTGAGACCCCGGAGGGTGAGTGGGAGTTTGACCCTGAGGTGTGTTCCACATCCAGGGGACCCGCGCTGTCTTCACCCGGGGTAGCCACCATTGAGGGGAGGGCTACTGGTGGGGGAGATGGGGGGAGAGGGGCAGTCTCCCCCAGGCTTGTCTGGATGTCGGGGGGGCTGACAAAGCGCCCCGACAGGAGAGCCATGGTCGCCAGAGGCGTCCATCTTACCAGATGGTGGAGCCAGGTGGGAGGGTGAAGATCCCCCTGCTGACTTATCGACTGTGGCCGGGCTGGTCCCCACTGAATGGGGAACTGACTTATCGGCGGCCGAGCAGTCCCCGGAGGAGCCAGGGGCCGACAACGGCAGAAACGGTGTGGATGTCGGAGGAGCCAGTGGCCGACTTACCCATTAAGGGAGAGGGTTGAACCTTCGTGGTTCTACCAGAATCCCCAGGCGCAGCCTGGGCCCTAGCTGGAGGTGGCAGAGAGAGGCCTTACTGGTGGAGGGCCTGCTGGACTCGGCCCGAGAACTGTCCAAAGAATGCTTCCGCTCCTTGTACTTCTCTTTTTTGTGCTTTGATGGAGGAGAAGAAGAAAAAGATTCCCTGATGCGCTCCATTTGCTTTTCGGGACGACACCAACCGGGACTTAAGTAGTTCGGCCTCCAGAGCCTGCTGTCTCCCCTTGCGGGTGGCCTGGTTGAAGGGCTGGCAGTCTTGGCAAGTCACAGTTGGATGGTCCAGGCCTAGACAGATGACACACTTGAGGTGGCCATCCTTGTGGGGAATCTGAGTGCCACAGGTTTGACACTTCTTCTGAGGAGAAGACATAGAATCGAAAGATACTGAAAACAGTTTGAAAAAAGGTACAGTAGTACTAACTTCCGACGAATACTCTTTAATGGCGATCGTTGTGTAAGTCTACTGCGAGGTAACACACGAGGAGACAGCAGGAAAGAACTGGAGGGTGGGCTTGGGGACCGTCCACTATATAGGGTCACGCTGACGTCAGTCATGTGACGTCAGGTGGGCGGTCCCCCGTCAGGCATTGTTGGAAAAGTCTGCCGTGTGGTCCAGATGCCAGGTGGCGCTAGTCCCACATATTATGACCTACTGAAGGAACCCTCTCGAAGTAAGATCTTGGGGTTATCATCTCTGATGACCTTAAGGTAGGGAAGCAGTGTGACAAGGCAGCAGGTAAAGCAAATAGGATGCTGGGATGCATAAGCAGGGGCATCACCAGCAGCAAAAGGGAGGTCATAATTCCACTATACAAGACACTAATGAGGCTCCACCTGGAGTACAGTGTACAGTTGTGGAGACCTTACCTACGTAAGGACATATACAGGGTGGAGAAGGTTCAGAGGAGAGCAACAAAGATGGTACAGGGATTGCATCACAAGTCCAATGAAGACAGGCTGAAGGACTTGAATATGTACTCCCTGGAGGAGAGGAGAGAGAGAGAGAGGATAAGATAGAGACATACAAGTACCTTACAGGGAGGAACAGGGTGCAGGACTACACTGTCTTCCAGTGAAAAAGATGTTCTAGGACTAGAGGACATGGGCTGAAGTAGGAGGGAGGGTAATTCAGAGGAAACGTGAGGAAGGAGTTCTTCACAGAAAGGGTGGTAGACAAGTGGAACACCCTGCCAGAGGAAGTGGTGGGGGCTGAAACAATCATGGTATTTAAGAATGCATGGGATGGACATAAGGGAATCCTGGAGGTAAAGGGAACTTACAAGCTCAAATGAGTAGACTGGGTGGGCCATTGGCCCTTATCTACCAACAGTGTCTATGTTTCTATGTATCTGGGGGGCCGGTGGTGTGGCCTGGTTGGTGTTCACCAGGAAGTGAATGTTTTCAGTGGGGAGAAAGTGTAAGGACCCTTTGGGTACTTACTAGTTACATTTCTAATGCTTGGGAGGAATTAGAAGTTGTGGTGCCTGCAAGTCTGGGAGGTAAGACCTGCTTGCTGCCAGCAGGGGACCCCTCCTATGGGATATAAAAGGGAAGTGTTTTTGGTGCCAGGGGGGAGACCAGGGGGTGAGACTCAAGGAGAGTGAGGTGGGGGGGTTAGCCTGCAAGTCCAGCCGGGGTGGGCCTCTTGCCACCCCGGCCCTCCACCCTCAAAGACCCATGATGTGGAAAGGGACAGTTCAGATTTGCAATAAAGGGGAGTACTAGAGCATAGAAAGGGGCCTGTCTGTGCATGTGGGAGCTGGAGCCTGGGGAGAAGAAAGAGAAATGGAGGCCCACCAAGGGAACTTCGGCACCTTGGTAGGGTAATCACTGATGGGACCTACAGCCCAAAGAAATTTTGCCCATGGGTGAGTTCAGCAATAAGTCAGAATGTATCCTGAGAGCAGGCCTGCTATGGCAAAAGGGCCTGGGGCACGGCTCGGAAGTGGCAGCCCGAGCAGTTGAGGCTGTAGTGGAGGCAGCACTGCCCCTATTCCCCAGGCTGGCGGCTGCTACAGAGTTGGGACTCCCTAGTTGAGCAGCCTGTGGAGACAGGGAAAGGCCATTTGGGGAATGATGTTTGGGACCCCGGCCGGATGGCAGCTTGTCGGGTGCTCCGGTGCGGCACTAGCAGAAGTCCCCCTGATGAGTCAGTTCAGAGGTTGGAATTGCTGCATGAGCGGAATATGCCAGGAGTTACTGGGACAAGGTCGGGGGTACCCACAACCACCTGGAATACGACCCAGCTGCCATGCATTGGCATCAGTGATTGGATGTTTGAAAGGGTCTCTGGTGGGTCAGTTCTTGCTAAGAGAACATCAAAGGAAATGAATGAAGTAAGACCTTATAGAGAAAAGGGTATGCTCCATGTTAAGTTACCCCGGAGTGGGAGAAGTTGTATGCCCAAGCAAAGTGAAAACAGAAAAAGAGGGTTTGGGACAGTAGAAACATCTTGTGCTGTCATGAGCCCTAGGTCCAGAAAAGGAATAGAATTAAAAGAGTTAAACTTAAGTGACCATAACTGCTGGAGAATAAAGTTGAGGAACAGGACATGAGATGATGGTGTGGATTATTACAAAACTACCTCCAGTGTGACCTAGTTCGGCCACTGAAGTGCTGCCAGGAATTTAGCCCTCACGGCCTAAGGAAGGTCTGCATGAAATGAATCAGTCTGTTAGCTCAAGAGACAGTTGCAGTAGATTTTTCAGCTATGCTGTGAAAGGAAACCCACCGTATAAAATGCCCCCACGCTCCATGGAGTGGTTGTTACTATTCAAAGTTAACTAAATCATTTTGCGCTTTTGATTCCGGAGTGGACAATTAACTCAGTCAATGGAATGTGCATGGTTGCCTGATAACAAATATTGCCCCCACAGGCTGGTAAGATCTGAACTAAGATGGTACCTGCTCTCCTATTCCTGTGACTTCCAGTCACTACCAGCAACAAACCAGGTAATGAGCTATTTCTAATGTCATGGACTACATACATAGAAACATAAACTTTGATGGAAGATAAGGACCGTTTGGCCCACCCAGTCTGCCCATTTCCCTACCTATTTGATAAGCTGCAGATCCTAGTTAACCAACAGCCTCTGTCTTCCTACCCCCCCCACCAGAATTGTCTTATGTTTGTCACATGCATTCTTGAATTCCCCCACTGTTTCTGACCCCATGACCTCCTCAGGAAGGTCGTTCCATGTGTCCACCACCCTCTCCATGAAAAAATACTTTCTCACATTGCCCCTGAGCCATCCCCCTCTATCTTCGAATTGTGTCCCCTTGTTCTTGCACATCTCTTTTTCTGAAAGATGCTACCCTCTTGGACTTTGTTGATTCCCTTGAGGTACTTCAAAACTTTCTATCATGTCCCCCTCTTCCTCCTTTCCTCGAGGGTATACATATTAAGCTCCTTTAGTCTCTCTTCATATGGCTTCTGGTTCAAACCCTGCACCATTTTAGTTGCACTCTTCTGGACTGCTTCCATCCTGTCTACGTCCTTGCAGAGATGGGGTCTCCAGAACTGCACGCAGTACCACAGATGGGTCTCGCCAACTGCCTGTACAGAGGGATAACCACTTCCTGTTTTCTACTGGTGTTGCCTCTCCTTATGCATCCCAGTATCCCCCAGCCCTCCTTACTGCCTTCTCACATTGCTTGCCTACCTTTAAGTCATCTGATATGACTACTCCCAGGTCCCTTTCCATTTTTAAACGTAGAGGCCCTACTGGGTCTGCTTTGATTGTAAAGTGTTCCCCTCCCACCTTTTACCATCCGGATACCCCTAGATGGGGAGGGGGGGCTTACACACAATAATGACAGTGAAGAGAGTGTTGCCATGCTGGGGACAAGAGAGAAGTTTAACCACTATGTGGCTTGAGAGTTGGTGATTGAGATATCAGGGACAATCACCAAAGAAGAGATCACAAGGGACGTATTCTCATTAAAACCCTCAGATGATGAAAATGAACCATTAGGCACAGACACACAATCAGAGCCACCATCACTAAGGAAAGACTACATGCTGAAACTGAGGTATTATATTCTCGGTAAGGAATCTGGAGGTCTCAGCTACTTTTATGCATTCTACTCCTACGCTGATAAACTGGCAATTAAGCACAGCAAATTACTGATTACTTCTCACAAAAATATATGTATTTTACTGATTTTAATGCTTTTTTAAAATTCTTTTTAGTGTAAATTAGAAAGCATTATGCGGACATAACAATTAGCATATGTATTTGTTCAGCTTACTGATCTACAAGGCCCTGTACAGACTGGGCCCTTGATACTTGGTAGAACTACTACTTATCGATACTCGCTCCCACTTCGCGCCTCCAGGGTGGACCTCCTTGCAGTTTCCAGGGCAAGCCTAAAATCTTCGGGGAACCAGCATTTGAAGTAGCCAGTCCCGCCCCGTGGAAGTCATTATCAAAATCTTTGAGGGAGCCCCCTCAGTGGACGCCTTAAAGAGGGTTGTAAAGATTACTATTTAATGAGGCCTTTGGTGCCTCTTAGGGCCTCTACATTTACATCTGCTGATGGAACCTGTTGCTGAATTAATTTATTTACCTATGGAGACCATGGCTGTTTTATGAATTGGAACTGAATTTTATTATATATTGTTTTATTTATGTTCATTTTTTTTACCTTACTCTACTTTCCCCCAGGGCTCAATTCAATTCAATTTTATTATTTTATACTGAAAGTATGTGAGCAAAAATGCCCGTTTTCACAAACGTCCAGTGGTACATAAATTCGATGTTACAGAGAAAAAGGTAAAAACAACATTTGCAAGGTTTCACCTGAGTTCTTTCCTTCTAGATTGCTTGAAAGGACAGAGCAGAAAACCTTACCAGAGCAAGAGAAAGGATTGAGACTTCTTTTGGCTAAGCAGATTTACTGTGTGTTGTTATTTTTATTTTGTACTCACAGGGATTGCTGCTGTTTGTTGCTAGCATTTCAGTGCTTTATTTTTCTCTGATTCAAATTTTTGTTGCTGGTATACCTTCTTCTGCATTATTACAAGGTGTGCCTACAGGTGTGTGCTAGCAGATTACTGCTGTATTCTTCTGATTCAAATTGTCTTTTGCAAGGTATATCTTCTGTTACTGCTTTATTTTTCTCTGTAGCAAAGTGTTTCTTACACGGTATATCTTTTCTGAAATTATTACAGGTGGTGCTTTACAGGTTTTGCAGTTTTGTCTAACATTAGGATAAGCTTTCAGGGTTACTGCATTTGTTGTTGACTGATTGTTTCTGCTCTTACCTCTGTGTTCTTTCGTCCGTGGTTCTTCTTTTTCGGCAGGGGAAGGAATCCTAGGGGCACAGGATCCAAGACAGCATGGGTTTACAAAAGGAAGGTCCTGTCAAACTAATCTCATAGATTTCTTTGACTGGGTAGCCAGAGTGGTGGACCAAGAGGGAGCAGTTGATGTCGCCTACCTTGACTTCAGCAAAGCTTTCGACACTGGTCCACATAGAAGATTGATAAATAAGCTGGGTGGACTCTGGGTGGGTCAGAAGTTGGTCAACTGGGTGGCAAACTGGTTGACAGGTAGAAAACAGAGAGTGGTGGTGAATGGTATACAGTCAGAAGAGATGCAAGTCACAAGTGGGGTACCTCAGGGATCAGTCCTGGGGCTAGTCCTCTTCAATATCTTCATTAGTTACATTGCAGATGGACTAGAGGGTAAGGCTTGTCTGTTTGCAGATGACACCAAGATATGCAACAGAGTAGATGATCCAGATGGGGTGGGCAAAATGAGAAGAGATCTGGATAAACTAGCAAAATGGTCTGAAGAGTGGAAACTGGGATTTAATGCAAAGAAGTGCTAGATCATGCACATAGGGAAGAGAAACCCTGAAGCCACCTATAGGCTGAGAGGGGTGTTGCTGGCAATCACAAGGGAAGAAAGAAACTTGGGCATCATCATCACCGATGACCTGAAATCATCCAAGCAGAGCTCTAAAGCAGTAGGTAAGGCTAGGGGGATGTTAGGGTGTATTAGTAAGGGTATCACAAGTCGGAAGAGGGAGGTAATAATCCCTCTTTACAAGACGCTGAAGAAATGTGGAGTACTGCTGCATGGTACCGGGAGACCACACCTTCACAAGGGCATTAATAAAATTGAGGCAGTCCAGAGAAGGGCAACCAAAATGGTGCAGGGACTGCATCAGAAAACATAAGGACAGATTAACGGAGCTCAATATGTATACCCTTGAGCAAAGGAGGGAGAGAGGTGATATGATCGAAACATTCAAACACCTTAAGGGCATTAACAAGGTGAAAGAGTCTAACATGTTTAAATATAAGAAAAATAGCAGAACAAGAGGACACAGCATGAGATTAGAGGGAGGCTGATTAAGCGGTAATGTGAGGAAGTTCTTTTTCACAGAAAGGGTGGTGGATGCATGGAATGGCCTACCTCAGGAAGTGGTAGATATGAATACAGTGCAGGGCTTCAAACAGGCATGGGATAGGCATAAGGGAGCAATACAGATGAGTACGAACAGATAGGCCACTGACAGAGCAAAAGCCGATGGCACATTTATAAGGTAGAAAAAGAAATGGGCAGACTGAATGGGCCTTGCGGTCCTTATCTGCCATCAACTTCTATGTTTCTATGTTTCTATAATATTTACAGTAGGGAACAGTGTATATCACATGATCATCTAGATTAAAGAAAACAAATACAGAGCACACAACAATAGAGCCTATATACAGATACATATAAACTCTAAGGTAACTCAAGGGGTTGGCGGACATTCAAGGGGGCAGGCACAAGTGGTGGATTGGAGGAAGTGAAAGAGCCAATTGAACTACAGGCCTGAAGTTCAGGGGCAGTTTATTGTAAAACATAGGGCCCCTGTATGTGATGGAGTTCCACGCATGCTTGATGGGGAAAAAAGGGGTGTTGAAGATATGACAGGCAGCCCCTCTTGTACTGTGCTTGGGAACCAATAAGAGGAAAAGGGAGTCAACGCAGATTGGCAGCAGGTACAGTGAACTTTGTGTAGGAAAGAAAGCATTTTAAGTTGGAATCTGCCTTCAAGGGTGAGCCATCAGCCCAGCCTCGGGTCCAGCCTCGTCACTCGCATGCCCCAGGACTTACCTCTCCACGCAGATTCAGTCCTTGCTTCCCTTCCAGGTGGGGCCAATGGAGGCACCCCCTAATACAGCCATGGAACTCAAGTTTCAGTGAGCTGGGTGAGTGTCGCAGTAAGCGGTGCATGGCCTGCAACACACAAGGTGGGCATCATTTTGCGTCCCAGTTGGGTGTCTTTTTTTTGTGTATGTCCCAATGCACCCGCTGCCATGCCAGTGTCCACCCTACTTGACTGGGCTTCCCAGTGGCAGTACCTCCTGTGGTCACTCAGGGGTACAGCATCGGAGACACTACCCACCCTCCCCCCACACGTGGCAAGTGCCCATGAAACGCTTAATTCACCTCCCCCAACTGGCCCTCCAGCAACCCTGGTCCATTCCTGAATCTGGGTTGTCAGTGTTGCGAGCAGTAGCACTACTGCTGCACCGGCGGGCTGGCCATAAAGTAAATTTTTATGTAAGGCACTCAGAGCCTCTGGGAAAGGGCAAGATACAAAATAAATTACTACTAGTACTACAATAGTGTCAATAACTCAGCAGGTTTCGCATTTGCATCTAAGGCCGGAAGATCAGCAGGTTGTGAGTTCTAGCCCCACAACAGGAACTTGGGTTAAATCCCAATACTGACACTGTAGTGCATCATGAGAGGGATGCTGCACTCCAGAGGTGCCTTCTTTCAGATGAAATGTTAAACTGAGGCCCCTTCTGCCCGTTCTGGTAATTTTTCAGGTGGACATTAAAGATCCCATGGCATTTCTCTAAATCAGTAGAAGAATGTTCCCCAGTGTTCTGGCCAAATCCCCCCCCCCCCCGGTCACTATAAATACTACCAACAGTTCAACCTGATTCAATATTTCAGTTTACATCTGTACCCCCTCCCCCCACCATGAAGCTGAAAATAGAATTGCCTAATCCTCCTTTCCTGGCCAGCAACAACAACAACAATAAAACTACAGAAAAATTATTTCTACTGTACTTTCTTCACATCTGGCCATACCACTTATGCAGATAATGGCACCACCTCATGGCCATAGTGTGGTACTACAATAAGTTTTATTTATTTATGGAAAACTTGAGATTACCTTTGCGCAAAAGTGCTCATTTACAAAGGTTCCATTGTCAAATACATAGTTGCAAAAAACATTACAAGTACAATAAGCAGTTCAAGAGAAATGCAGTCAAGTCGGGCTCAAAGCACTTAAGACAGAACAATTACATACAGTTTTGAAAAAATCCATACAGATTGTTGCATAAAAAGTCATAGCCAAGTTATATACAGAGAAAATAAATATAACAGTTTAATGGTCACAACTGCATTAGACTGCAGAGGAAGACCGCAGAGATCTCTTAAACTAATTAAACTTGGGGAGATTCAGCAGTGGGTCAGGTAGTCAGTCTCAGGATCCTGACACTCGGTCTTGTAAATTTCGGTCTTTCATAATAAATCCAGTATATCCCTCATGTATCTGCCCAAATTCACCTTGAATTTATACAGCATTTTAGATTATGGCACAATTATTTTTGATAACCTGTTTTTGCACAGTTTCCCTTTAAAATGTTTCCCTCTCATTTAGATGCTGCATCCTCTGATGATCTTTTTGCCTTTTTTAGGTTTGATATTTACCGTTTTCCTAAGATTTCCATTTAGAAACACATATCATGTCAGCAGAAAAAAACCCAGAGGTCCTTTCACTCTGCCCATTTTCCTGCCTAAATCCATGCTCAGCTTGATGCTGGAATAGATTTAGAGATCTAATACCCCCAGCCCAGGGACGTCATGCCAAGAAAATTTCTGGGAGGGCACACAGTTATAGTTTACAAAATGGCGGGCATGAAGTCAGACTTTCATAGCCCTTCCTCCATTGAAAAATAATATTTGCATGGGAACTTGGGAGTCACATGCTCCCCCCGACTCTATGTGCATAATGGCCCTGCTAGTGACTGATCGTTACTTCCTCAAGTATCCCTTCACCTCTTCTGCCTGGTTATCCCTCTATTCTGTTATACTTGTCTTATCAAAGGTTAAACTCAGTCACAGTTTTTGCTTCAACCACCTCTCTGGGCAGTCTATTGAGCTTGTCTACCACCCATGGCACTGAGGGTTGAGGCGCTGGACACCACACCTCATGCTACACTAGTGACCTGGGTTCAGGAAAGAGCCTGGGTTGTCAGTGGGTCAGCCGGGGGGGGGGGGCGGCTGGATCGAGCCGCAGCATGGCCCAGCAGCTGTCCTCTCATGGGCAGGGTTCAGGCACCACTCCACCGGGATGTGTGGGGAGGGGAGGACATCGTTAGGCGCTTGGCTGCAGCTGTGTCCTCTGCACAGTTGCATGCCTGGACCTCGGTCCTTTATGCTGGCATCCTCACTGGTGGGGATATGGGATCATGTAGCTTCTTCCACAACTATGAAAAAAAACACCTCTCACTGCTGTGCTGTATGATCCCTGTGAGGGGGAACGGAATCTGGATGGCTAGTACACCACCACGGAGCCCTTGCCGGCAGATGGGGACAAAGATATGCCATAAAAAAAAGAGTTTGTCTGTCACCTGTGACTATCCCTTTTGAATTCCACACCACCACCAGTTTTCACCCATGTCCTCTAGTTACTGTGCCCTTGTTCCTCATCACCAGTTCTTTACATTCGACCTTGTTGATTCTTTTTAAGAATCTGTATCTGTATGCCTCAATAATAACCATCTGGGCTGCCAGTGTATACATGTTAAGGTCTGACCATAGTTTCTCATACAACTTCCCCTGCTGCCCTTGGGATTCCGTTGTCTATATGCTTCAATTAAGTTTCACTCTTACCTTACATTTTTTCTAATTGCTTTGTCTCTGCAGCACTCCAGACTGTCAATGGATAATTAATACGCATGGGTAATTTGTACCCCTACTCTAGGGGACAAGGCACAGCCCAAAACTGCAAACCAGCATGGATTCCTGGGCACATGAACTTTCTAAATAGCAAGGATTCTCCAGTCTTTGCTGTGCTATTGAAGGGAAAGCAGCACGGAAGTTCCCCTCTAAAGATCTGTCATTTGTTTCTTATCTTTTTAACAGGATTGCGCTTCTGCAGGGCAGGTTGGGTCTACCTGGTAACAGGGAGCACTCCTAAATTTAGAAACCATGCCTGTTAAGTTGCAGCTTTCAGATTGACTAACCTGCATATCTTTTTCCCATTTCTACTGTTTGTGCATAGATTAAGGGCCATGTTCTGCCAAAATATTTCTGGGTGTCCAGGTCTTTGCTTCTTTTCTTTGTCTCCCTTTACATGGTGCCCTAGGTAAGTGATTTTTATTTATTGAGTTGTAAGAAAGGACTCAGTTAAATTTCAATCTATTGTTGTGTGCTTTGTGCCTCTCTCCTGCCATCTGTACTGTCATCAGTCACCCCCCCCCCACCACCACCACCACCCTGCATTGTTTTTGTTGGGAATTAGAGTGTGTTTGTTTAATCTGTGCTTTTCTGATGAGACTGGTGTCTGGAGCTGTATGCTGCATGATAAAGAGTATCTGTCCCTTTTAGTTTTGGGTCCTGCATATTCTTGAACTGTGCCCTTTTCTCTCAGCCTTCCTCTGAACCATTCAGGCTCATAACTTGTTTCCTTGTGGGGGGGGCTACTATTTTCAATTGTTACTGCAGTGCGTCCCTATTGGCTCTGTTGAGCCGCGTGGAAGCCAGCCATTTTTGGCTATTGGGCAGTAAGGGTTTGCACTCCTCTATCTTCCTGGAGCACTTCCCATTCCAAACTCTCAGTGGAATTTGCATCCTTGGTCTGGGAACGCACTTGCCGATGTAGTGATGTCATCCACAATGGTGTGACATCACCAGCTGCCACATTCACTCATTCATGCTCAAACTCCCTGTGTGTTAGTTCCTACTACCAGGAAAATAGCTCTCTTTATTGAAAGGAGTCTGTTTTTTTCTCTCAGAAAAAAGTTGTTTAAAGTTAAAAAAAGGAACACCAGTCCCCTCAAAGGCACTTATTCTCGTTGTGCCTAGTATTCTACTTTCCCAGCTGTTCTCAGTAATAACAGCCGGGGGTTGGTGTAGGAGGCTTGTTCAGTGTACTCACTGTGCCCAAACATAAGCAGCCTCACATATTTTATATTTATGTTACAGTTCTGGGGACATTGCTTTTAAAAAGCCACTAGCATCATGGCTTATCGGAGACCTGTAGTATTTAAAAGGTATAAGACCTGCAGGTGGGTAATGAGACCCTTACCATTATCCTCCTATTGCCCTCATTGTGTAATACAAGCTAATATGTCTATTTTGGTACCCCAACAAGCTGGAACCCTGAGCTGGAGGGGGTGCACCTGGTGTGCTGACTGGCAGTGGCAAGGCAGAATTGCACAAATCTTTATTGTTGCTCCTGAATGAGCTACTGAAGCCTGATGTCCCACAGGACAGCCCCACCAGAACACCCAAACCAAGGTGGGCCCCTCAGATCAGGGAGGGCCCACACAGGCATGTCCAGGAAAAGCCAGAGCAGGAAAAGACTGCCAACCCAGATTTGCAAGCCGACCCCGACCTTGACCGTACAGTGGGTCAGGATAATGATACTGGGGTCTCTGAGGAAAATCCTGACCTGAAAGTACTTCTTGATGAGGAGGAGGACCCCTCTGATGAAGAGGAGGAGGAAGAGGAGTGGATGAAGCCTAAGAGAAAGATCCTGATCCCTCCCCTGTTTGATACAAAATCCCTGTCCTACCTCATACAAGAGGCTTGCAGGACATTACAGTTGAAGGAGGTGCAATCCATGGAGGCATTGGACGTGAACCCAGTCCTGTCCATGCCCTCCTCCACACTAAAGTGTTTTCCAGACTTTGTACACTGTAACCAGATTACTGAACAGGAATGGGCAGGCAGGGACCAGAGAAAACATTTACCCAAACCAAGGGTAAGATGCTATCCGTTTATGAAGGAGCGTTCATAGAAGTGGGTAACTCTGCCCCTGGCAGATAAGACTGTGCATAACTATGTAAAGCATACAACTATACCAACTGAAGGATCTCTGGCCTTAACTGATACGCACGATAAATGAGGAAATACTTCATGCAGAAGAGCCTTCATCTCAAACAGAGGCAATGTATGCACATTCCATGCATCTTTTATTTTACTTCAGTGCCAGAAATTAATGGATTACAGCTTTGGGTAGTTTTGTTTCCTCAGATTCTGCCTTTCTAGGGGGATGCCACAGTGGACAACTTATGAATGTCAGCGTGCTCCGCTTATCACATTGTGTCTGCCATGCGGGGTGTATGGCTCCGGCATTGGGTAGCAGACCAGGTGTCAAAGCCAAGCTGTTTACCCTGTTCTTTGAGGGAGGACTGTTAATAGGATCTGGCCTGGATGACATTTTGAAAGATGTCCAAGATAAGAAGGGACACCTTCCAGTGTTGAAACAGCAACAGAAAGCAAGCTTGACCCCAATGGGTTGAGGTAGCAGCCAATAGAGGCAGTCTTGAGGTGGTTATCATCCCTTTCAGAATTTCGGGAACAAAAGTAATAAAGGATCCTATTCTGGGTTCAAGGGCAATAGTAACAGATAAAGTTTTGCCCGCAGACATAATGGAGGGGCAAGACGAAGAGGTGGCAACTCACAATAAAGGTAGGTGGGCCCATTTCTGCCCCCCATTCCTTGGTGGAAGACTGCAGAACTTTTATATGAGATGGGCCCAAATAATGTCAGATGCGTGGGTTCTAGAGATTCTGGCATTAGGTTATACAATTGAGTTTGTGACAGTACCCACAAAGGGGTGCTTTCTGCAATCCCTTATACCAAAGAGCCAGTGAAAAGACAGGTAGTGTCTCAAACCCTGGATCACTTCAAACAGATTGGGGTTGTTGTTCTAGTGTCTCCCAGGGAAGAAGGTCAGGGATTCTAATCAATGTACTTTATAGATCCTAAGAAGTCAGGCAGCAGGGTTCAGACCAATTCTGGATCTGAAGCATGTAAACAAGTTTGTTTGACACATGATCTTCAAGATGGAGTCCCTGCAATCAATCATATGGGCTGTTCAGCCTGGGGATTATCTAGCATCCATACATCTGAGGGATGCATACCTCCACATCCCCTTTTGACAGTCTCGCCAAAAGTTCCTCAGGTTTGCGATTCAGGGGCAGCACTTCCAGTACAGGGAACTCCCTTTTGGGCTGGCAACAGCACCCAGGGTGTTCTAGAAGGTCCTCATAGTACTTGTGACTCAACTGAGACAGGAGGGGCATCACATGTATCTCTACCTGCACGACTTCCTCATCTGAGTATCATCTACTCAGCTGGCAAGAAAATCAGTGACCAGGACCCAGGAATTACTGGAGACACATGGTTGGGTAGTCAGTTGGGAGAACAGCTCCCTCAGCCCATTCCAGAACCTGGAACACTTGGGCATGGTGTTCAGGATGGATGAAAGGAAGGTCTTTCTCTCAACATCCAGGCAGGGGACCTTGAGACGAGAAGTCCAGTGGTTGAGAAGCCAATCATTGGCTTCTGCTCACAGACTACTACAGATTTTTGGGCTGATGACTGCAGCAATAGAACTAGTACAGTGGGCCCGCTTACACATGTGGCCCCTTCAGAATGAAATGCTAGCAGCATGGACCCAATCTCGGAAGACTACCAAGCCACGAAAGCCAAGAACACTTGGGCAGACTCGGTGGGCCTGGAGGTCCTTATCTGCCAACAATTTCTGTTTCTTTTTTTTATATATAGATTTTTATCTAATTTTTTAACCCCATTTTCGCCCATCCCCATGCCCCAGGCATGTGTGTGCATGTGGAGGCATGCACGCGCCACACCTTGAGGCACCCTCCCACTACTTGCCGCCCCCTTCCACCTATGCTACCCATCAGACCTCCACCCAATGGGAGTGAAACTATGGGTGGGGGGGTGACAACCTCCTCAGGAGAGGAGAGCTGCCCTTCAGCTGGTTAGTCCTGCTCCCCCCACGCCATCTCTCCGATGACCAAAGGTTCTTCCTGAACCCAGGTTGCTGGCTTGACATGAGGTAAGGCGTCCAGTGCCTCAGCCCTATGTGCCATCGGGCCGACTCAGTTTCTATGTTTCTATGATCCCGCTTACTCCACCCCTTCTACAATTGTTGAATTGGTGGCAGAGCTCTGGGATTCCCCTTAGAAGGTCCTCCAGCGTTGATCCTGATGACCGATGCCAGTCTGTCAGACTGAGGCACAGTCTTGGACCAAGTTCTGGTCCAAAGCATCTGGACTGCACAAGAGCAGCACCTACAGATCAACGTATTGGAAATAAGGGCAGTACGACATGCTCTTCTCTACTTTCGCAAGCTGGCACTGTCAAAAGCTGTGAAAGTAAGGTCAGACAATGCCACCACAGTGGCGTAGATAAACAATCAAGGAGGCACAAGAAGCAGGGAGATGCTAGCAGAAGCAACCAAACTGCTATTGTGGGCAGAGGAGAATCTTCTCGCTCTCTCACCAGTTCACCTGGCAGGAAAGCTGAACTTCCAAGCCGACTGGCTGAGTCAAGAGACTGTCCATCCAGAGGAATGGATGTTGAATCCAGAGGTATTCGACCTTCTGTGCAGAAGATTCGGTCATCCTCAGATTTATCTATTTGACTTGAGCAAAAATGCTCTGTTAACAAGGTTCTTCAGTTGGCACTAGTGTCCACAAGCGAAAGCAGTGAACACTGTGTCACAGATGTAGGATTTCTGCAGAGCATATGCCTTCCTTCCTCTGCTGCTTCTTCCCAAGGTTATGCACAAAATAAGACAGGAAGCTTTCTTCTGATAGCACTAAATTGGCCAAGAAGGCCATGGTTCTCAGATCTAGCGAATCCAACTCAGCATGCTCTGTTCCAGTGGAACCTTCTCTCCCAACGACCCATTCTATTTTCAAACCCAGAGGTGATGCAGCTGGTGGCCTGGCTCCTAAGAGGAGGAGACTGCTAAAACATGGATTTTCAAAAAGGTAGTGGATACCCTTATGGCCACCTGAAAAGTCTCAACATCTGCAGCTGTGGCTGCATAAGCACATGTGAATACAAATCCACAAAGGCAGCACAGTAGTGCTTCTGCATTTTTATCATCTGTAAACAGTTGTATGTTGTTTGTTTTACATGATGATTGCTGTCTGTGGTTGCTTAGAAACAGAAATTACTGGCAGATAAGGACCTCTTGGCCCACCTAGTCTACCCTATTTTTCCTATGTCTTGTGCCACCGCCGACCCTATTCAGACTCGTAGTCTCCCCCCTTGCCTTATTTCTAAGGTCCCCTTGTAACTATCCCACGCATGTCTGAATCCTGTTACCATTTTAGCACCCAACACCTCCACTGGGAGGCGGTTCTAGGCGTCCACCACCCTTTCCATGAAGAAGTATTTCCTCACATCTCCTCTGAGTCCCCACCCCCAGCTCCATAGCATGACTCCTTGTCCTTGAGCATCTTTTTCTATGTAAAATGCTACCTTCATGTACCTTATTAATACCTGTGAGATATTTGAACATTTCTATAGTGTTCCTTTCCTTTCCTCTGAAGAGTACATATTTAATTCCTTGAGCCTTTCCTCATAGGGCTTTTGATGCAGGCTCTGTATCATTTTGGTTGCCTCTTCTGTACTGCCTCCACCTTATCTATGTCCTTCTGCAGATGGGGCCTCCAGAACTTGACACACTACTCAAGGTGGGGCCTCACCATCGATCTATACAGAGGTAACACTACCTCCCTCTGCACCCGAGCATCCTGCTAGCTTCCCCACTGGCTTATCACATTGCTTTGCTACCTTCAGGTCATCAGAAATGACTACCCCAGGTCCCTTTCTTGTTTTGTGGTTGCCAGTACCTCCCTGCCCAATTGGCACTTTGCCCCCAGGTTTCTGTGCCCCAACTCCATGATTTTGCACTTTTTTGCACTGAAACCTAGTTGCCAAACCCTTGAACAGTCTTCTAGCTTTTTCAGATTGTCCCTCATTCCCCCCCCCCCCGGTGTGTCCACTCTGTTGCAGATTTTGGGCCATCCATGAACAGGCATACTTTCCCCTCCAGCTCGCCTGCAAAATCACTAATAAAGACATTAAAGGGGAGCAGGCCTAGTACTGCCCCCGTGGCACCCCACTGGTCACCTTGCCTTCTTCAGAGTGAACACCATTTACCACTGCCCTCTGACTCCTGTTGCTTGGCCAACTTCTTACACATTTTGCTACTTTTGTACCTACTCCTAGGCTGCCCAGCTTGCTCACCAGTCTTCTGATTGGAACAGTGTTGAAGGACTTACTGAAATCCAGGTAGGCCACATCTACAATCCACCCTGATCCACTTCCTTGGTCACCCAGTCATAGAACTGAGTCAGGTTTGTCTGCCAAGATCTTCCCCCTGTGAAACCATGCTGCCTTGGGTCCTGCAATTCACTGGTCACAAGGTACTCCCCAATCCTTTCCTTCAGTAGTGATTCCATTACTTTACCCACCACTGAAGTCAGGCTGACAGCTCTGTAATTTCCTGCCTCCCCCCATTACCACTTTTGTGAAGTGGGACCACATCTGCCCTTCTCCATTCCTCTGGAACTTCCCCAGTATCTAGTGATAGGTTGAACAGAGCAGTCAGAGGTGCAGCCAGCACCTCATTGAGTTCTCTCAGTATCCTAGGGTGTACCTTCTCAGGCCCCATTGCCTTGTCTACTTTTAGTTGTGCTAGTTCCTTGGGGACTCTCTCCTCTGTAAAAGGATTAGTGTCCATTTCCCTTCCTTTAATGTTCTTGTGCCTTGCTTTTGTGGTCTTGTCTTTTTGCTTCTTTGGAAGGTGGGTAGTTAGAGTGCAAAACCCTAATACCACATTTCCCTACTTTTGTGGTGGTAAGTTGACCCCTAACTGGTGCATTAATGCAATTTTTTGTAGCAAATTTCCTTCCTTTCTTTTTGAGATAGTGGAATCATATCAGGACCTGCATGAACAGATACAGACATGCAGGGCCCACTGGGCCCTGTGCCAATGGAAGGCTCTGTAAGCCTATGTGGGCCCTGCACTTCTGTGCAGCAATGGATCTCAAGAATTTATGGGGCTGTCTGATGGCCCCCTTGACTCTGCACTTCAATGTGGCTGCAGATACAGATGGACAAGACAAAAAGTCTATTTCTCTGCCAAAAACACAGGGCCTTCTGGCACCCATGGGTACAGAGCCCTATGCCAAGAGAAGAGTTCTCTTCCCTACATGGTACCTGGGCCTGTGCAAGCAACCCTGCAACTTCCCTTCCAAGGGTGGCGGGTGGTGTTGCATGACAGTGCCATCCCCCCAGCCTTGTCCCATCCAGCTGGCTCATGGAGCTCACCCCCCAAACTCAGTTCACCGGCATGGGATCACAAATCAGTACTTGCTGGAGTAAAGGTTGGCACTACACATAATATATCTTAATATTTTGTTTTTAATTTTGTCATTTTATGACTCCCCTTTATAAATATTTATTTCAAGCTGGTAGCCAGGAAAGGCACACTGAGCCAAGGCTTATTTCAAGGTGTGACCCAGGGAAAGGTTGCAAAGAAGAATCATCAATATTGGTATATTGCATAAATTAGAAGGAGAGATGTGTACAATAGATACAATAAAATACAATGAAATACATACATACAGTTGTTGAAAATATATAACACCTTAACACCATATCGTATAGCAATTAGAAGTATTCAGACATAAAAGATATATACAGTCATAGAGGCAGTACATTAAGTAAGTACTGTTTGAGAGAAAGCAATAGGTATGTCAAAACTGAGCAATACATGATTGGGAGGGTAGGACAGGAGGGGGGAGACACTGCAGGGAGAGCACAAAGAAAGTGAGAGAGAGAGAAGAGGAGGAAGGGGAGGAGGGAGAGAGGAGGAAGGAAAGGTGGGGAGGGGATTATGGATAAGGGAAAAGAAAAAGAGTGGGAGTGGCAGGAGAGGGCAGAAAGGGATAGTAAGACGATTCAAGGAATCAGGAGATCTGAGTGCAGGTGCAACAGGTGGGGAGGGATTGGGAGGGAGCATGTTTTAGAGAGGGCAGAGAGTGGGATAGACAGAGGGAGATGGGGAGTGAGTTCCAGATGTGTGGGAGCTGGAAGAAGAAGGCAGCCAGCCTGGAATTTGATTGGGGCGTGGGAGGGAGAAAGTTCAAGTTCAAGTTCAAGTTTATTGCAGGAAAACTCCATTGAGCAAGCTCATTCACAAGGAGGTCCTGTGACATAAACACTTAAAGTACAAACACAGATAGGTAATAACAGTATATACATGAAATACACGTTACATGATACAGGCCGGATATACATACAAGGGTACCACATAGGGTGACCGCAGGTGGTAAACATTGATATGAGACAGGGAAGCGACTTATAGGTCGATACTGATAAATGAAACATGATGACTGGTGTGATTTGATTTAATCAAATCAAATCAAATCAAATATACAGTATTTTGGCAGCTAGAACAAACAACAGTCTACAACTGATATGGGAGGGAGGAGAGATTTGATAGAGTAGCAGTGGAGCGTAAGCAAAAGATAAAGCCAGGAGTAGAAGGGGAAGGAAAGCAGTTAATATGACAAATCAATTATACCTTACCAGTGGATAAATATGGCACACATGGGAAGGAAGAGACTTAATGGCAGTTACAGGTGTCTTTTATTTTGGCTGAACTTAGCGATTTGTAGGACGTATTGAAACTGTGCTAGTTAGTTTCAGTACGGTTTGTAATTGGTTACAAATGGAGGGATGAGCATATGCAATATACGCTTACCAAAAGAAGTCCGCGTCCTTGGTATGTCAAGCATAATAAAGTCAGATTTTCTTAACGAGTATGCACTATGTGAGATACTAATAAGGGAGAGAGATAGCTTGGCAATTTCTGCAGGAGCAGTTTAGAGTCCATAGCCCAGCATGGGCAGAAAGTCTAGTAATGAGAGATGTCAACCAACAGCTGCATATAAGTCACAGTGGTGCGAGCGGTAAGGGGAGTTGGTAATGAACCAGCAGCATGGTGATAAAGGATGTCCAGTTTACTTAGATTTGCAAGAGTGGTGGAGGAATGATTACATCGCCATAGTCGGTAGGGAGAAAGAGTGGCCTGTACAAACTTGTTTGAGTTTTCAAAGGGGAAAAGGGGCCTATTTCTGTAGAAGAAACCTAACCTTGCTTTTAACCTTCTAGAGACATCTCGATGTGGTCACTGAAAGATAATTTATTGTCGATCAGATACCTAGATATTTAAATTTGATTTACAACTTCCAGAGGCTCGTTTAGCGTGGTGACAATGAAGTCTTGGGCAAGAGTATTGGGGGCCTGAGACAGCACTGTGGGAACATATCATCGCTTTAGTCTTCTTGGCATTGAGCAGAAGCTTTGCCTTTATTAAATTATGCTCAAGTTATTAAAGTCCGCTTGAAGCACTCCTTGACTTCAGATAATGATGAGCCAGAAGTATACAACACAGTATCATCTGCAAAAGTGCAGATTGGACGTAGATATGTTAGCATCTAAGTCTCCAAGAATCTAAGAAAAGTGAGGTCTCTGGTTTGAGAGCTGGTATGAGGATAGCAGAGAGGAGAGGAGAGGAGGAGGGGGAGAGGAGGAGAGGTAGGCGTAGGGGTGAGGGTTCCAAACCAGTATTTAGAGACGAGTGTGGAGGCATGAAGCTGATGGCATGAGAAGAGGGAAGGAAGAGAGACGGAAGAGTAAAGAGTGCAGTGATGGGTACAGGGGAAGCATTAGGAGCAAGGTGGCAGAAAGCATTTTTTTTATCATGAACTTCTTTATTGAATTTTTAAACAAACATACAAACAGAACAAAGCAACCCAAGGACAACCAATGCCAGAGGCTGAACAAAGGAGTAACTATATACTGTACATGGAAGAATAATACACTAAGAAAAACATGACAAAGGTCTAAGCATACACTTCAAGGCAAAATGTATAACAATTACAAAAAAGACATAGCATAAATACCATTCACGACAAAGGGAACATGGTCGGGTAAGTGTAAGGAAGCCAGTACACACCATACAGAGTAAAAGCTAGTAGTACTTGGAGACTGACATGCATATAGGATCAGAAACTGCAACGGGGATAAAAACAGTTTAGGGAGGAATGGGGGGTTATGAAATTTAAAAGGGGGCACTGTACAGAAATGAGAGTTAAAATAAGACACCCATTTGTTATCAAAGATAGCTTGCTGATTGGAGTGTGCGAAGGACAATCACTCATAGATGGCCAGTTGGGAGAGCGCAGAATGCCATGATAGTAACAAAGGAGGGGAAGGGAGTTTCCACTTCTGGTTAAGAAGACACTTAGCTTCCAGTAAAGCCATGATAAGCCAGTGCTGCTGGGGAGGAGGCAAAGGAGGCAAATGAGAAGGAAGGCCTAGGATGGCCAGTTCAGTGTGGGGAATGATAGGGGCATGAAAGACTTTGGAGAACTCGAAGCTCCCACCATACAGACAGACGTGGACAGTGCCACAACAGATATAATAAATTATACAGTGGCAAGAAAAAATCCTGGACTCTGATTGGTCAGTCTTGGGCTGGACCCGTGATGTTATCCCAGTACAACATCACGGGTCTAGTCTCAGCCTCACTGTGAACCTGGAGATGATTTTCTGGACCTAGAGCTCTTTTTACATTTCCTCTTAAGAAACAAAAATATTTTTTCACACTAATAAAAACATTCTTTAAAATTATTTTTTTATTTTATATATAACAACAAGCCATTGTATAATAGCAATAATGCCCTCCAGGGTGTGTGTCATTTGGGATAACGTCACGCCTCAGTTGTTGGACACACTTGGCCTGTGGCCTCATGCCCAACCACCTGAGGTGTGACGTTATCCCAGCACGTCACACATCCTGTCGGGCATTATTGCTTAATCAGCCTCTGGATGTAAACAGCACCAGCAAGAGATGTCTGTTGTGAGGGCCATGGGATGAAGAGATTGTGGGGTTCTATACCAATGATGTAGTATTCTAAATTGAAGTAGATGACCCCGAACATCACATCTTGATTTATGCACCAAAAGAATTGTCGCTTGTCAGTCATCCTCAGCATTGGTGGAATTAAGATCACGTTCTTATTTGGTTTTACATCATGTGGTGGCCGAAAGGAAAAGAAAACACTGAATAGAGTGTCAAGCCTAGTGAGGATTGAGCAAGGGGCAGAACTGTAGACTATGTCAGCATAGTCGAATACAGGGAGAATCATTTTTGTGAGAAGCTTATGGCAGCCTGGGAGGTAGAGAGCATCCTTGTTCCTGAACACTGCTCCTGGCTTCAGGCGGAGTTTGGAATGAATGTGGCTTATGTGGGTGGAGAAGTTCAGGTGGCTGTCAAGCCAGACACCCAGATACTTATAAGAGGGGACCAAGTCGGGGTAGAGCCATCACGGGTAGAGAAGGAGGGGAGAGGGTGGAATTTTGAGAGTTTTTGAGCAGTACCAAAGGTCACTGATACTGTTTTATTCATATTGACTCTCAGTTGGTTCTCTTGGAACCAGAGTAGAACCTGTGAGAAGTCGCTCTGGAGTTGGGATTGAACCATGGAAGTAGAGGGATCTGAGGTGTAGAGGATGGTATCATCAGTGCAGAGGTATATATGTGAGGAGGTGCAGGCACAGTGAAGGTCGTTCAAGAAGATGGGGAGAGGACAGGGCCAAGGATAGAGTCTTGGTGTATGCCAGCTAGGATTGGGGGGGGTCATCACCAGCAAGGACACGCTGGGTGCACCCAGTGAGGAAGAAGTTAAATCAGCCCACTGCAGAGGAAGAGGGACCAGCAGAGTTAAGTTTAGAGAGGAGGAGGGGATGAGAGACAGAGTCGAAAGTTTTAGCAAGGTCGATAAAAATGGCAGCAATGATAAGCCCATGGTCCATACCTGTCAGGATGGTGTAGGTGACTCGTAGCAGAGAAGCCACAGTGGAATGTTTTTTTCTGAATCCGGATTGAAAGGGAGAGAAGAAGTCAGAGGAGGAAAGAAAGTTGGAGAACCTAGTGAGCAAGAAGGATTCCTGTAGCTTGGCCAGAGAGGGAAGGAGAGAAATGGGACGATAGTTGCCAGGCATGGTGTGATTGTGCCCTTTATGAAGGGAATCACTTTGGCAGCTTTCTAGGCCTAGGGAACAGTGCCTAAGGAAAAGGAGAGATTTAACACATGGGAAAGGGGGAGGGCTATGGCAGGGGCAGAGATTTGAAGTAGACGAGGGTCAAGGCTGTCAAGGTTGGATTTGTGTGGGTTCAGTGCCTTGAGAGCACAGAGAACTTCTTGGGATATGACCTGAGAAAACCAAAAACCCTCAAAGGTGAAGGTGGTGGTGGTGGGGGGGAATTTGTGGGAGTTTGGGGCTTGGCTGGGAGGGCACAGTTGATGAAGAAGGAGATGAGGATTGTGGTGACAGTGGAGGGGTCAGAGATGAGCCTATCATTGATGAGTAGGGAAGAGGGGAGGGCTTGGTCAGGGGACTGAAGAGGGAGTTAACGTTCTTCCAGAAATTAGTAGGAGAAGCATGGTTTTGCTGCAGGGAAGATCTGAAAAAAAAAGAAGCTTTGGCAGATCTTATGGCTTTGGTACATGCGTTTCTCAGCAAGTGGTAGAGACAGTAGTCAATGGGGGAGAGGGAGGATTTGTAGTGAGTCCAAGCATGGTCCTGGGATTTGCAGCATTTGATGACCCCAGTGGTGATCCAGGGGTGATGGCAGCATTTGACTCTGCAGCATCAAAGAGGAGCATGGGTGTTCCAGGCAGTGGTCGGAAAGTGGCAGACGATGAAGAGTGCAAAGTCTATGTCTGGAGCAGAATAGACGAGGGACCTGTCCAAGAAGGATAGGTTGCCGAGGAGGGCCGTTGTGTCTAGCGACTGTAGTGACCTTGTCCAACATTAGGTGGAGGGAGGGGGAGTGGAGCCAATGTAATTTGTGAATGCAGTAGATCATGTATTGATTGCTGAAGACATCCAGAAGAGTGCCATCAGCAGAGATATGGTAGGGATGGAAGGTGACAACCCGGTCGATGAGTGAGCAGTTGAGAGAGACGGTGTTGGAACTGGTGAGTTTGTTGATAAGCTGGTGGAGGTTGAGGGACATGATCATCTCAATAGTTGACTTCTGGGATGGGGATGACCAATTCAGACTGAAGTCACTGAGCATGATTCGCTCGCCTGGGGAGGACAGTGCAACAAGGGAGGAGATGGTGTTAGCAAGGGAGGGTGGGGGAAACATAGAGGCAGCTACAAAGATAGAGAGGGAGGAAGGGAGAAATATGGCATTTATAGAATACTGGCTGAAATGTAATTTCATACCACAAGTGTTCAGAATTTGAAAAACAACACCTATCACATTTATGAGGTGGTGTGAAAACAAATGGCTATGTTGAAAGTCTGGAGATAAAATAACTAAAATTATCAAAAGTTATGAGTGGAGACTGAATTATTTCAACTTTCATTCATAAAACTGGGGGTCTTTTTTTTTTTTCTGCCACCGCTTGACTCGCGAACCTCCACCCACACTCCAGCCACTGCCATCCCTCCGTGCCCAACCCCTGATCTGCCCTGACTCCTCCCCCAAGGTGGGGCTGCTGAGATAACCCTCCCCCCAATGGAAACACATCCAGGTTACTCGCCGTATCACCACGACCATCAGGGCCTCCGGGGCTTAGCCCCCTGGGTGGAGCTACGGGGGTGGCAGTTCAATGGTATTCTGTCCCAGTGGTGGTCGAGCATTTCAGGGCTGGTGGCACAGGAAGTGGGAATCATGGAGAGATGGCAGCAGATTTTTTTTTTGGAGTGCTTCCCCAGGGGGCCGGACATGCAATGATGGCCATCGTCTGCCTGCCCCCCCTCAGATGATGGCGCCAGCCGCAATGGTACCCCCAACCTCTGTCAGAGGTCTGTAAACACAGGACACTTAGCCTGCCTCCCCCAGAGAAGTAGAGCGGTCCTCCGGATGCTCAATCCTCTTCCGCCCCCAGCTGGCCCTCCAACTCCCGAGTCCATCACCAAACCCAGGATGTCGGCACTGCAAGCAGACACCTTGCTGCTGTGCTGGTGGGCCAGCAAAAACTGGGTAATTTTACCATATGTTTACACCAAATTTTCAGTATATTGTCTTCTTATGACCCTACCTCATGAACAAAGCAGGTGAAAATGTTCGTATTCCACCCAAAATGTGATTTCGGAAAGTGACTGCAAAATCACCATTTTGGCATGGACTTGAAAAATTCCACCTGCATTATTCCCAAAAAAGCCATGTTGAACATTTGGTGGAACAATATTGAAAATTAGTGAACTTATGAGTGAACACCGAAATATTTCAATGTTCACTCATAAGTTCATAACTTGGTCATTTTACCATATTTTTCCACCAAATGTTCAACATGGTCTTCTTATGACACTACCTCATGAACCTGATAAGTGAACATTTTCAAATCCTGCCCCAAAGGTGATTTCACGGAGCAACTGCAAAAATCACCTTTTGGGACAGATTTGAAAAAAGTTTAATTGGCGCTAAGCTCTGGGCACTGTTGTGCTTAACAAAGCAGATACTGATAGTTTAAATATACTTTGTGTGCGGTGTGTAGGGATTTTTAAAAGAAAACAATATTGTACTCGCTATCGCGAGTCCTTTTGAGTCCTGCTGTGCTGTTTTGGCTTTCCAGGAAGAGGAGCTGTAGTTCATTAAGGACTCGATAGAACTACAGCTCATTCTGAAGTAGTACTTTTCTTGGGGAATTGGCAGGAGGGGACAAGTAGCGATAACTAGAAGCTATTTGGGCTTCTAAAATATTATTCACTGTATCTGAATTATACCTAAGTAAAAACTTGCCTGTGAACCCTCGGATCACTTCTGGCAACTCTAGAGTGCTATAAAAGTTGCCCTGCGGTGAGCAGGGTGAGCGTGCATCACCGTGCGCGAATATGCGTGAAAAGACACATGCATCTGTGCATGTTATGCGTGTTAGAGAGTGTTGGAGAAGGGACTAGGCCACACTAAATAGTAAAAGAACTGAACAACGTATAGAGAAAAGGTATTACCAGTTACATTAAGTGTGTTACAGACACTGATCTTAGTATTAAACACCATAACAGGCAGGTGTTCTGTATTATCTACTGACATACCATTCTACAATATGATTGCAGTGGATTTGGTTACCAGTGCTAAGCAATAACAGTTTTGAAACAAACCCTACATATCGACTGTGTCTTTATTATAAACAAAACCAAAATGTCCTTGCTTTCCTTATTGAGACTTTAACCTCCATCATAGGCTTTAGTTCATAAACTAAGTTGAAACCAATACTCTTTGTCCCCTGGAGAAGTGGCTATAAGGTGCTCTGTTTGTTCCATGTACTTAATCACCAAAGAAATCCAAGTAAATCCCTTGCAATGTACTGAATGCAAACACAATGAAGAACTGTTGCAGGAACTTAATGCATTCAGTGAATGCTTATTACACCTAGGGGCCAGTCAAAAAGATATGGCCATTAGACTTGGCACTAATTTAACGCCAGGAATTGGTCCTTCTACTTCTTTTTTTAATTGTCAGCACCTTCCTGATACATCTTTAGTCAACTCAGTTTCCCTAAAAAACAACGATCAAAAAAATTCAAAACAAAAGGAGCAGTATAAAGAGCACAATAGAAAAAAGGAATAGAGAAGAAGATCCTACATATGAAACTGATGATTTATGGTATAACGTGCAATATAATAAACCACCAACAAAAGGGAGACATGCAGCCAATTTTAGTATTCCCTTCAGTAACAGATTCATAAGTTTAACTTCTCCAGATAATGATAACAATTCTATTTCCCCCTTAGAATATCCTTTGAAACACCTTTAGTAATGACTGTTACAGAAGTTCACGAAGACAACAATTTAACAACTTTAACATCTAAATCAGACAGTATTACAGTAGAGATTAATCCTAAACCAGATATTTCACCCCCTCATAGAAACCTATTGGTCCTGGGTGATTCAATGATAAAAAAACTTGGATAGGGAAGTGTGCAACCCTGATAAAGCCTATAGGACTGTGTCATCTTTCAGAGGTACACAAATTGCAGATCTAACATATATGTGTAACTCTACTGTTAAAAATCTAGAAAGTAATCCACTTGTACTTATCCATGTGGGGACCAACAAAATGTTTAGAGATCCAGTGGAAGAATCTAAACAAGATGTGGTAGCTGTCTCAAATAAATTGATACATCTGGGATGCAAAGGTATAATATCTGAAATACTGCCCATACCAAGGGCTTCAGAACATCTAAATCACAAAATCAGGACATTTAATAACTGGCTAAGAAAATGGACAATAAGACAAGAAATCCATTGTATAACACACTGGGAAGAATTTTATCTTCAGGATGATCACTACTGTCCAGATGGTTTACATTTAAGTAAAAAATGGAACACTCTTTTGCGAAAACACTTCACTAAGTGTATAAATGAACATTTAAACTGTTAAAGGAAAAAGTGTTATGCACAAGCAAATCTTCTAATACTGACCAAATAAATTCAATAATATCAGAAAAATCTACTAGCCATGGGGACAAAGACACGATCAAAATATTATTACTGAATGCACGTAGTTTAACAAACAAAATGGAATAACTGAGATTTGTTATGCAAAAGGCAAGTATTACAATTTGTGGAGTTACTGAAACTTGGTTCCAGGATGAGAGCTGGAATACCAATATTCAAGGATACTCCAAAATCAGTAAAAATAGAAAGGATAAAACTGGGGCAGGAATAGCCCTATATATTTCTGAGAAATTCACATCTCATTCTATATCTACCAAACATACTTCATAGTATGACAATGAAATTATATGGGCAGAAATAAACTTAATCAGTACTAAAATATGTGTTGGTCTGGCTTATAGGGCCCCCAATCTCAATTCAGATCAAAATATGGATTTCATAAAGCTATTGATCAATCTGAACCTACACCTAATTATATTCTTATGGGAGACTTCAACTTCCCAAAAATAAATTGGGATAAGTCTCTATCCTCTGGAAGACTTGAGAGAGAGTTCTTGGACATCACAGTGAACCAAAATTTGAAACAAATTATGAAAACTAGTACCAGAAATACTAATATCTTAGATATTGTCTTTACTAATATAGGTGATAGAATACTACAACCAACTATATTAGCACCTTTGGGCAATAGTGACCATAATATGATCACTTTCCAAATGCACATCAAAATTCCTGTCACCAAAGGAAGTACACAGATTAGGGATTTTTCTACAGCTAATTTCTCAGAAATAAAAAGCTACCTCGATTCTTGGGACTGGAAGTTAGAACTTCAAGAACTTAATAGCCACCAGGTGTGGTCTCTTATATTGGACAAAATAAATCTCTGTCTTGGCTACTGGGTCCCAAAGAAAATTAAATACACCAAAGGCTATAGAACCCCTGTATAGTGGAATAAGATCAAGAAATTAATAAAAAAAAAATATAAAAGCTATAGGAAATATAAGCTAAAACCATCACCTAATAATTGGAATAATTATAAAAAGCTTTCAAATAAAGTTAAACAAGGTATCAGGAAAGCCAAGATAAAAACTGAAGAAAGGTTAGCTGTTGATACAGTTGATAATAAAAAAAAGTTTAATAACTACATCGGCTCTGTTAGAGGTACCAAATCCACACTAGGTCCTATCCAATCTAAGTCAGGCCTTATTAACAATGAAATTGAGATGGCTACTGAACTTAACAATTACTTTCTTTCAGTGTTTGCCCAAAAGGAAAAAAAAGGACTCCTCGGCTGAAATAATTACTGAGAATACCTCTGAAATGACCTGTTTTACTGTAGAAGAAACTAAGATGGCCTTATTAAAATTAAATATCAACTCTTCACCAGGACATGATGGAATACATCCTAGATTTCTTAAGGAAACAGACAAACAAATAGCTGGACCTCTGAGTATATTATTTAACCTATCCCTTGAAGAAGGAGAGTGTATCCCATCTTGGATAGATGCAATAGTAATCTCTATATACAAATCTGGATATAAAACCAATTATACTGTACACCTATAAGCCTAACATCAGTAATAGGGAAAACTCTAGAAAGACTTATCCTGCAAAAATTAGAAGATCATATAAAATTTTAAAACCTTTATGATATCACATAGCACGGTTTTACCAGAGACAGATCTTGCCTAACTAATCAGTTACAGTTCTTAGAAAATGTTAGCTTAATACTTGATGCTGGCCTCCCTGTGGATTTGATTTTTCTAGATTTTGCAAAGGCTTTTGACAGAGTCTCACATGATATCTTAATTCAACTCCTGTACAAGATGGATTTTCCTATATACTTAATAAACTGGATTGAATTATGGTTATTTAACTGTAGACAACGTACATCAGTTAAGGGATACACTTCACCCTGGGCAGAGGTCACTAGTGGAGTGCCTCAGGGTTCAGTACTGGGCCCTGTATTATTTAGCATCCTTATATCATCAATGCAGTCATCCAATAATATCTGGATGTCAAAGTACGCAGATGACTGCAAAATAGGCTGCACTGTAAATTCTCCAGAGGCAGCTGCAAATTTACTGAAGGACTTATCTGCACTTGAGCAATGGGCAAATAAGAACAAAATGAAATTTAATGTCCCAAAGTGCAAAATAATGCATTTGGGACATAATAACGAGAGAAATAATTATTTTCTAAATCAAGAATTACTGAAAGAAACTGATTATGAAAAAGATCTGGGAGTAATTATAGACAATAAATGTAACTTCGAATATAATACAATTTCTAAGGTAAGAAAATCTCAACAAATAATGGCATGTATACTTAAAAATATAAAGAGTAGACAACTGGGAGTCATTTTACCGTTGTATAAGATCCTGGTTAGAACACACTTGGACTATTCTGCACCATTCTGTGTCCCAAATACAAACAGAGGAAAAAAATTAATAGAGGGGGTACAAAGGACAATGACAAAAAGAATCACTGATATGAAAAACAAAACTTATAAAGAAAGTCTACAAAAATTAAATCTATATTCTATGAATTACCACCAGGTCCGTGGAGACCTTTGCTTAGCAAACAATGCAATTAAGGATCCTCTCCTAATCAAAACCCTAGGTCTAGAAACAAACTTTACTGTTACACAAACTAGGTCACATAATCTTAGATTAAGTGGGGCTCACTGTAAAACCAAAAAGAGAAACAACTGGTACACACAGCGAGTAGTTAACAAATGGAATATCCTACCAGGAGAAGTTATTGCCAGTAATAACATAGAAACATTTAAACATTGGTTGGCTCAGTATATGGGTTCAGTATATGGGTAATATAAAATTTGAATATTTGTAGAAAATAATCCACTTTCAGGTGGCAGGCTCATATAAAGGCACTGCCTCCTGAGCTTGTAAAACTACTATGATATCTTGTTCATGAAGTGTGGTCCTAAAAAGACCACATTCATGTTTGGTGTAAAAATACTGAAAAATGCCAAAGTTATGAGTAAAAGTTCAAAACCCATTGAAAAACATTAGAACAGACTTACTTTATTTTCTCATATCGCAGTCGCCAGTTCCAGCAGCATGACGTGTTTTTGATCGAAGAGTGGCTCTACGTCATAGGACATGTTCAAGTGAGTGAGGGTGTGTGGAGTGGTTTGGTGGGTGAGGGTCTGGAGGGTCAGATCAGCGATGGACCATTTTCTTTGTTATGGGTTTAAAAAATAAATTAAAAAAAACTCAATAAAGGATAGCTTTCTTTTTCTCAGAGGACTTAGCCAACACAGGGAACAGGGCACCTCAGTATTGGGTTACTATTCTATGCCACTGGGGGTGGGCACCCCAGTGCCACCACATATATTATGGGAAGGGGGTGGGTGACCTGGAGGGGACGGGGTCAAGAGATGTGGTATTGGGGGTGGGAACCCAGGTCCACTTATTATAAATATTAAATTAAATTGAGAAGGGGGGAGAATGACCTGGAGTGGAGGGGGAGAAAGAAATAGTACCAATGGTGGGCACCACCATCCACTCACTAAATATTAAACAGACAGCTAGATAGCTAGCTAGCTAATTAGCAAGATAGACAGACAAATAGATAGATATATTGATTGATTAGAGGAGAAAGAGAGAGAGAGAGAGAGAGATAAGGTGACTGCTGGCACAATGTTCCCACTCAGACTGGCATCACAACTCCAGCTGCAGCTACACAAAATGCTTTTTGAAAATCTTCACTTTTTATGTTTTTCATGTTATTTTTTTTTTTTTGTGGGATGCCGACAGCAGCTTCAGTCACTCCAATCCCTCCATCGGACCATACAATGGGTGGAGTGGCTGGCTCTGCCTCCGCAGAGACAGCCTAATGCCCTGGACGTGGGCTCTCCCCATTCTTGGCAGCATGCCTGTGCTGACACCCAGCCACAGCTGGGGGTCACTACAGTGCGCTGTGCAATTCCCCCTCCCCCGAGGAAGGAGAGCTGCCTACAGACGCTCAATCCTTCCTCACCCCTGCTGACCCCTGAGCGACCCGAGTCCATTCCCAAACTTGGGTTGCTGGCATAGTGCGAGGTGTGGCGTCCAGTGCCTCAACCCGTTTTTCAAGTTTTTTAGTTTAAAAAAACAAACAAGATTGTATCTGTCATGATCAATATTTTTTTCTCACAATCGGTAATTTGCAATAGATAAATCCTCACGATCGTTGTTTTTGCGTCATTCATATCAGAGGGTTATCAAAAAACCCTACTGAGCATTAATGTATTTATTTATTGATAGTATTGGAATTACAGTCCTTTGAGGCAGAGACTCATTTACAAAGGCTCCACATCAACAGGTACATAAATAAAATACAATCTGGGTGCAACCAGGATACAATTAAATGAAGCAGCAAATTTACATACTACACAAAAGCACAGTGTTAATAACAGGTATTTTATTTATTTATTTGTTTGGAAAATGTTTCACCAGGAAAGACAACATGAACTGTCAACAGCTTGTTTCCAGAAGCGTCCTGGTTGGGGGTGGGGGGTACAAGAATTGGGAAAACAAGCAAACACACAGCAACAACAGAGCAATGCAAGTACAATTTCTAAAGCAAAATAGTGTAGTACACAGAAGTTGCAAGCAAAAGGAGTAGAGACAAGATGAGCAGACAAATGGTACTGGAATGGAGAGGAGATAAGTGGGGGAGGTAGAGGGGCAGAATAAAGAACAACAGGAGGAGGAGGAAGGGGTGGGCAATAGTGGGGAGGAAAGAGAGCAAAGGGAGGAAATAGAGGGAGCTGCAGTCTGAGAAGACATTGTCTAACCAAGTGGAAGTTCAGGGTTTGGTGAGTTACATAATGAGATATATGGAGATGCTAGAAAGTCACAGTGACTGGAGGCAAGGAGATGCTATCTGAGCAAATTTTTGAATAGGCCTAGTTTACAGACAGAAGTGATCTCTCAGGGCAAACCACTGAGCCAGAGCGGAGCCCTATACATGAAAGCCCTTTGCCCCATGGAGGTCCTACCAAATGGGACTAGGAAAGGGGCTTTAGGGGAGTTTCTGGTTGTGCGGGTGGCTGGGTCCAAAGTAAGTAGATGTTGGACAGTAGAAGGAAGGAGGCCAGAGGCTATTTTCCTGGCTAACAGGCAAGTATGGTAAGAAAGTCTTCCCTCAAAGTTCAACCAGTCCGCTTGTTTATATAGCTCACAAGTGTGAGTGAGCCGATTACAACCGGTGACCAGGTAACATGCTTTATTCTGGGAGACCTTGATCCTTCTAAGAGCAGAGTCAGCTGCTGATCCATATTATAACAATGCCATAGTCAACTACGGACAGTACTGAACTGGTTACAGCCAGATGCAGGGCAACATGTGGCATGCTAAACCCAAGCCTATAGAGAAGGCCAATCCTGGTATTTACTGCCTTATATACCTAGTCAGTATGCTCCTGGAAGGAGAGGGTGGAGTCCAGAGTGACGCCAAGATATTTTAAGTGAGGCACCTGTTCCAGGGGTGTGAGCTGGCAGTTTAGAATATTTAGGGGAGTGCCTTTGTATTTGTTTTGTGGATTGGCAAATACCATATGTAACCCCCAGGGGGCGCTATCCCATGGGCTACTACCCCTGCCTGATTTGCCACTAACATGTTGAGGGGCCTGGATCTGATGGCGGGTGCCTCCACCCAGAGGTTAGGGTTAAGACAGTCTGATATAACTTGGTCACAGCCCTCTGGGTCACTGCAACCTCCCTTTCTTCCTACTAGTGGCCCACACAAATCAATCACAGTACCCTTGCAATATACACTTACCCTCAGGATTGGTTCAATCAGCTTGACTCTGGGGACCCTCTGTAAAGTAAGATGCAGTTATACAATAACCACTGTACAGTAATTCAACATAGACACACAGTTCAAGCAGTGTAACTTTGCTAAGCAACCAAATCTGATTTATTTAGGGGATAGTAACAAGGACAGGGGGAAATCAGGTTAATTGATTCAGTCACATTAATAATCACAGTGCTGTGCACATATTTCAGAGTCCCAAATGTCCCAAATGTCACTCTTACTGGGTACCCAGGCAATAAGAGGCTAGCCTATTTGGTGCAGCTGGTTGGGGCCCTGAGGATGAAAAATGCATGCACAATACCCACTTTGTAATCCGGAGCCGGGTAGGCTCAGTTCGTGAAGAAAGAAAGGAAAAGTAATCAGATGGAACACTTGCAATTAGATGATGGCAGGGAGCTACCTTGATTTGTACTCACAAATTCAATGCTGAAACTGAATGGAAGGCAGATTGTCCTGGATTGCCAGGAGGAGCATACCATGTGGACAAGGTCCTTGTGACTGGACCCCACAGCAGTTCAGAGCAAATGGATGTAGTCTGGATTAAACTGGGGTTTACTTCCAGCTTTATGCACTCTATTCACTGTACAGGGGGATTTGAAACATGATTCTCCACAAGCACTACACACATTTATATGTAAAAGGAAAGTACTATACCAGGCAGGCTGCTTCTCTATCCTGATTGCAGTTACTGCACAATACCTGGGAGAACACACAGCAGATTCAGTTCCTGACAGACCGAGCGTGATTCAACAATTTCTCCAGTCTTCTACAGGGTGAGCCTGGTTTCCTCACTTCTGGTGCTTCTTTCTCCTTACAACTCTGATTCAGTCCACACTGGCACTCACAAACAGTTGTAGGCCGAACTTCAGGGCCCCACACAAGCTTCCCGAGCGAAAACTCAACAGCGCAGGAGCCCGGAGCTCCTTCCCTCTTCACAGTCACAACTCATCTGATCTTTCCAGTAGACAGAGCCGGACATTTCCTTTGAGTTCCTCCCAGTTCAGTTGGCTGGTTTGGCTGTCACTCACAGTAAACTCCCCCTTTTGGTGGAAAAAAGGCGCTGAAGTCCAAACTACAATTCCCAAAAGCATTGGCCATACAGTACATAGGTGGCTGGCTCCACAATGAAAGTCCAGGTTCTGATTTGCCAGCAGCAGGCTCCATTTCAAAGGTCCCCCCACACTGGTCCAGTTCAGCAGTTCAAAACTAGAATGGGGGACTAGGCAAACACAGTTCTGACTGCAAAGAAAAGCAGGTTAGACAAACTGTATTTTCGTTATTACTCTAAATGATGTCTGGCAAACAGTTATATCTTTGAAAAGTGCTCACTCTACCCACCTAGTGACGGCAGAAATGGAGCGATTTGGCAGCAGCTCGAGTGGGACTCAAGCAGGGAAACACACAGACCCCCATCCAAATTAATTATGTCTGCAGGCAGACAGCTCTTAAAGAGACAGTACCAGAGGCTCTAATAGCACTCACAGATAAATGGCTTAGACGCCGAACACCATCCAGGCTTGGAGCATTCAAGCAAGCTACTGGAAGAGTTTTGGGAACCCCCATTTGCAGGGGGGTTACACATAACTTTAGATTTTTTTGTAATTTAATATACGTTTTTGGTGGGAGAACCATGATTCAGGTTCTGAAGAAAACAACTGGAGGTCTTTATGCAATGGGGCGGGGTCAGGATGGCTACAATAGATTACGGTGTCATCCGCGTAAAGTAACATCTGCCCTGAGCAGGCTTGGGGGGGGAAGGGGTGTTGAGGAACAGGCTGAACACTAGTGGACCGAGAATTGAGACTTGGGCAACTCCTGATCAAACTGGTAAACAGGTGGAGAGTGTATCATTGATTTTTACCCTCTGTGAGTGGCCGCTCAGGTAGTTGGCGAACCAGGAGGCGGCATCCAAAGAGAGGCCTAGAGATGAGAGAGAATCAATTAGGAGCATGTGATTGACCGTATCAAAGGCTTTAGTTAACTCTATGTACACAGACTCAACTAAGTGGCTATGGTCTAGGGCCTTACGTATGAAGTCTGTACACTCTAAAAGTGCAGTGGTAGTACTGTGGCCCTGCTTGAACCCATGCTGATGTAGACATTGAAGGCTGTAATTCAGGAGATATTCAGAAAGTTGATCACAAATGAGCCTTTCAAGGGCTTTGAAAATGGGGGGAAGGGGGAGGATAGAGACTGGGTGATAGTTACTGTGGGAGGTTCTGTCACCTCTTTTAAAGATAGGTGTAACAACAGCAGATTTCCATTGAGAGAGGAATTGTCCCAAGCAAAGGGGGAGATTAAGAATTTTGGTAAAGGGAATAGAACAACATCCAGTGTCAGTAGCAGGAGCTTCAGATTCAGAAAATCACCACTAAATCTAGATTTCCCCAAAACCCTAGTAGAGTATGATTTAGCTTCATGGGTAGAAATGGTTCTGAAGCGGAACGGAGGGATACTAGAGGGTGGGGGCATTACGAGGATTGTTGAAAAATCAGGGGAGAACTTCACTAAGGTCACAGAAAGCAGTGTTAAAGGTGTTTACAGTAAGCTGTGGATCCTGGGAAATAACACCACTGATATTCAGCGGGGGGGGGTTGGGTTTTCCACTCAGGTCCTTAATATTTTCCCAGAATTTCCTCCCTACACCCCAGGAGGATGAGAGGCAAGGTTGGAAGTGGGCAGCTTTTGCATGACGAATTTCTCTGATGCAGACATTTCTCACAGCCCTATAGCTCTGCCGGTCTGTAGTGTGGCCAGACACAAGGGTCTTGTACCAGAGCTTGTCACAGGAGCGCATGAGGTGAAGGAGTGCAGGAATAATCCATGGGGTTCCTGGGCCTTTCAACAGACGCTTGGCATATGGGGCAAAAATGTTGCAGGCAGAGTTAAAAGCGGAAGTGATGAAAGCTAAAGCACTATCAACGCTAGTAGCTGTATCTAGTGGGGACCAATCACAGTGTAGGAGATAATCCTTGAACTGCATCAAGGAGCCTTTCCTGAGGGAACGCAGATATGAGAACTTTGGGGGGGGGGCTTTCAAGGAACGGTTAGACCAAATGCAAAGAACAGGAGAATGGTCACTTAAAGAGTCAGATAGTACGCTGACATTATTGAGTCTCTCTGGATGGTTTGTAAAAAATGAGATCAATCAGGGTACTGGTCCCTGTTTTATAATTGATGCTTGTAGGCATAGACATGACTTGAGTAAGGTTAATGACCACTGCAGCATCTCTGTGCTGTGCAGCTAAGGGGGCTGACCAGTTAATATTAAAGTCACCCAGAATGATGACCTCGGTCCTTGTGGGCAACTGGGAGACATAGTCAAGAAAGGAATCAAATGCAGGTTTAGGACTGTGGGGAGGAATGTAGATGGCCATGACTATAAGAGACTTGCCCGAGTTACCAATAGCAGTTTTGACAGATAGGGCCTGGGCTCCATGGCTGGGTAAGGCGATGTGTAGAACCTGCCCTTGGAGGGGATCACGGAGGTAGATGGCATGACCCCCAACCCTTTTCCCTCATCTATATTCTCTGAAAAGCATGTAGCCAGACAGGGCAACAGCAGAGTCAGGGATTTTAGGAGACAGCCATGTTTCCAAAACAGCCAGGAAGTCAGGATCGTGCTGAGTAATCCAGCCTTGGAGGAGGTCAAATTTCTGCAGTATACTACAGATGTTTATTGAGGCTAATATTAAGCCACTGGCCCGATGACTAGTGGGTTAGGCAGGGTAAGGGGCCTCAGATTGGGGTGCATGTTGCTGGAGAGAAGTAGAAGAAGAAGTGTAAGCCTAAAGAGAACACAATTCAGTACCATACATTTGACTAACTGTTTACGATAGGGAAAATTGGCACCAGTGGATAGAACTGGAAGGGAGAGGATGTGGGGTAGCAGGAGTAACAACTGGATATTGAGGTGGTTAGAGGAGCAAAGAACCATGCCAAGGGGATGAGTAACATAGTGTGAAAAGTCATAGTTGGTACCGCCTAACGGAGCGTGTATGTATTTATTATGTAGGGGGCTAGTGGGAATTGGGCTTGTGGGGGAGGAGGCGAGGGGGAGGAGAGGACCAAGAGTAATAATGGGCGGAAAAGCAGAAGTGAGAGTAGAATTGCTGTAAGTAGGAAGAGGAAACAGGGCAGTCAATGCGATGCATCGACGGACTAACACCTCACCAGAAACAACAGCAGGCCTCTGTTGGTTGTTCAGCCTCCAGGAGAATGGATTACCTTGCTGGCTGCTCCCCGTTGTGTCCTCTCCTCAGTTGGTGGAGCGAGTGAGTGGAGTGGGGGGGGGGGGTTGCTGAAGGGAGCCTGTTAACGGAGACAGAACAAAAGTTAGGTAACCGGCCGAAAACCTGAACAAAAGAGATTGGGTGGGCACGACTATGCATGCACAGCCCAGGTGAAGCAACAGCGAGAGGAACAGCAGAGGGGAAAACAAGTATAATAAACAGTCCAAGCAGCTACACAGATACATTCCAGCATGCCATGTAAAAGAGTGGTAAATGCTCACACACCACAGTTACAAGAAATCAAAATGTACAGCTCTTAAAGTACTCTAGGAGACCGTGCAAATTACTACCGTTCAGGCAAACTCAGTTACATTTTAAATTATCAGTAATGCTCTGCCAAGAAGAAACTGTACTTGCTAGGCTGTATGTTCTGTTTTAAAAAATTCCTTTAGCATCCCACCAGAAACAGCAGCAGGCCTCTGTTGGTTGTTCAGCCTCTAGGAGAATGGATTACCTTGCTGACTGCTCCCCGTTGTGTCCACTCCTCGGTCGGCGGAGCGACTGAGTGAGGAAGGGGTTGTTGAAGGGAGCCTCACTGGCTGCTCCCCATTGTGACCACTGCTCGGTCAGTGGAGTGAGCGAGTGAGTGGGGGGGGTTGCTGAAGGGAACCTTGCTGGCTGCTCCCCATTGTGTCCACTCCTCGGTTGGTGGAGCAAGTGGGGGGGGAGGGTTGCTGAAGGGAACCTTGCTGATTTCTCCCCATTGTGTCTGCTTCTTGGTCGGTGGAGCGAGTGAGTGGGGGGGTTGTTAAAGGGAGCCTCGCTGGCTGCTTCCCGTTGTCTTCTCTTCGGTTGGTGGAGCGAGTGGGGAGGAGGGTTGCTGAAGGGAGCCTTGTTGGCTTCTCCCAGTTGTGTCTGCTCCTTGGTCGGTGGAGCAAGTGAGTTGGGGGGGGTGTTGCTGAAGGGAGCCTTGCTGGCTGCTCCCCATTGTGTCTGCTCCTCGGTTGGTGGAGCGAGTGAGTGGGAGGGGGTTGTTGAAGGGAGCCTCGCTGGCTGCTCCCCATTCTGACCACTCCTCGGTTGGTGGAGCAAGCGAGTGAGTGTGTGGGGGGGTGTTGCTGAAGAAAGTCTTGCTGGCTGCTTCCCATTCTGTCCACTCCTTGGTTGGCGAAGCGAGTGGGGGGGGTTGCTGAAGGGAGCCTTGCTGGCTGCTCCCCGTTTTGTCTGCTCATCGGTCGGTGGAGCGAGTAAGGGGGGGGGGTTGCTGCAGGGAGCCCTGCTGGCTGCTCCCCATTGTATGCTCTCCTCAGTCAGTGGAGCGAGTGAGTGAGCATGCTCAGAGAAAGACCCTAAAATCCTTATAACTCTAGAACTGTTGTTTTTGTGAAAAGATTCCGTACCATCTAGGATGTCCTTTCAAAAAAATTGACATTCCAGATCTAGAAATCTGCACAGAATGCCATCATGAAACTTTTCAAGTCTTGAGACTCTGCCAGCCAGACTTCGCATGCCAAATTTGAGGGTATTCTGTCAAACACCACCAGCATTATTACGGTACAAAATTGGGTTTAACACCGACCACCTTACTCAACCCTAACTATAGTGGCGCCTCAGAATTCTAGTGGCTTAGGGGTTCTGTCGCTCCCTCAGAAAATTGCACTTACAGGGAAAAAAGAACATAGGCAGAATGCGTGTGCAGCACCGATGGTGTCTGCAGCCTAAAACGGACCTGTTGTCGGGCCCCCAAAAATGAACACTTAATTCATGCAAATTTATTATTTTTCACTGAAAAAGTGCTCCATTCATTATTTATTTATTTATTTATTTATTTATTGACATAATCAGTTTTACAACCTTTGAGTCAGGGACTCGTTTACAAAAGTACCTCGTCATGGGGGGGGGACAACAATTAAGGAGGTTTAGGACAGTGGTTATGCTACAGGTGAGATACATAAATACACACGCAGAGTTACAGGCATCATTATATAAATACATACATTTGTTGAGTTACATGCATCATTATGTTAACACCGTTGTTACAGTTGTTCATTGTACCAGTACCCAGTCGTCTATGGGAGCCAGAGGGCATAGGGCTATATGAGGCAGCGTTAGGGTCCGCTACAGACATTTACAGCATCGGCTAGCAATAATGTGTTGACGGAGGGCTATTTTAAACCGGCCAATCCCGGGGATCTTTGTGATTGCCTCAGGAAGGGAGTTAAACCAGGCTGGAGCTTTATGATGGAAGGATCTTTGGCAGAGAGAGGTCCTTGCCCTGGGTACTAGGAAGGTGGCTTTGGTGGAGTTACGGGTCAGCGTAGGCCCGACAGCTAGTTGCAGGGATGCAGAAACCCTTGGTGGGCATAACCCAGACAGGGATTTTTTGGCCAGTAGGCAGGTGTGATATTTCAGTCGTTCTTCAAAGTGAGTATGTGCGGTGGGTATAGCAGACAGGTGTGGGTTCTGCTGTAGGCACGGGTCAGGAGCCTACAGGCTTTGGTAATAGAGGTCTGGACCTTTGACAGGGAGGAGGGTCAGCAGCCCTGTATATTGGAAGTCCATAGTCGGCCAGGGACAACACAGATGAGGTGATGGCTAATTTTAAGACAGAATCTGGGAGGCAGTCTTTATGGCGGTAGAGAAGCCCAGTCCTGGAGTTCATGGCTGATGACAGGGCTTTTAGGTGGGCGTGGAATGTAAGGCCTGCGTCAAAGGTGATGCCTAGATACTTATATGTTGTTACCTGTTCTAGTGGGAGGAGCATGCTGGTGGTGATGAGAAGGGGAGTATCCTTGGCGCTGTTTTGCCGATGTGAGAACAGCATTGACTTAGTTTTTTTCAGGTTCAAGACTAGTCGATGGTTACTGAACCATTTTTCAGCTTGTAGGAAGGTGCTTTGCAGTGTGCATTGAGTAGAGTGGGTCTGAGTGATGTTAGGATCACTGCATCATCAGCATAGAGCAGTATTTTGTTGGAACAGGAGCTTGGGAGGTGTTTAGGAAGAGACTGAAAAGGGTGGGTCCAAGGATGGAACCTTGCGGGACCCTGAGAGAACTGGTAGGTTGGTGGAGAGGGTTCTATTTAGCTTAACTCTTTGGGACCTGTTGTGCAGGTAGCTTGAGAACCAATTCAGGAGGCCAAATGAGAATCCCAGCTGGCTTAGGGAGTTTAACAGCAGGGGGTGGCACACAGTGTCAAAGGCCTTGGATAGGTCGATGAAGACTGCCCCTGCAGAGTTGACCATTGTCAAGCATGAGAGTGTATGTAGTGGAGAATTCCAGAAGGGCAGTGGACGTGCTGTGGCCTGGACGAAACCCATGCTGCTCAGGACATAGGATGTCATATTTAGATAGGTATTCTATGAGTTGAGTGGATACTATTTTTCCCAAGGCTTTGGAGAGGGAGGGAGGATGGAGATGGGCCTGTAGTTATTTGGTAGTGTTTGGTCCCCAGACTTGTGGATGGGGTTACTTCAGCTTGCTTCCATGCTTCCGGGGAATTGACCTAGGCATAGGATTTATTTATAGCAAGCGTGGGGATTAACATGACATCCAGCGTGGTAGTGTCCTGGAGTCAAGAGGGTCATTACTTGGGGTTATGAGGCGAGAGATTTTAGGAGAAAGGTCCAGCATCATGGGGTGAGAATATCCGGAAGTGGAATTATGGCCTGGAGATGTGAGTGTGGGTGGGCGTGAACCGGGTCAAAGAATTGGGCAGGGAGAACTGTGCTTAAGTCCGTGAAAGTTTTATTAAGGCAGTCTGCAATACATGTTTGGTCCGTCGAGACTGCTCCATTTATGACAATCTGAGACGGGGGGGGGGAGCGGGTTTTGCCATTCAGATCTTTAATATTGTCCCAGAAGGCTCTAGCTGAGCCCCAGGAGGATGTCAAAGCAGCCTGATAGTATTTAGATTTCACCTGTTTGATGGCCCAGGTACATTGGTTGCGAGCTGCACTATAGGCTTGCCTGTCTGCCACCCTACCAGAGTCATTTGCTATGTGCCAAAGATTGTCTCTCTTTTTTAGTTGTCGGATCAGTACAGGGATATCCATGCAGCAGCCCGTTTTTGGTCTAGATGTGGTGAAGGGCAAAAGGTCACAGGCATAGCTGAAGGCCTTAGTGAGGTAAGTTAGAGCAGTGTTTATGTCAGATGCATAGGCCACTGGAGTCCAGTCAACTTGTGCGAGGTGACGTTTGAGGTTGTCAAGACCCCTGGGGAGAAATCTACGTCGAGGGGTGCTGCTGTACTCAGGGCTGAGTGTGGGGGAGGACCAGAAGCAGATGACAGGGGAGTGGTCGCTAAGTGAGTCCGCAAGGACTTTTACAGATTCCAATTTATGTGGCCGGTTAGAGAGGACTATATCCAGGAGGGAACTAGTTCCCTTCGTTTTGTTTAGTCTGGTGGGCTGAGTGACCATTTGAGACAGGTCAAGGGCTGCAAGCTCGTCCTTTATATTATCAGACGAGGGGCTGAGCCAGTTGGTGTTTAGGTCTCCCAAGATTAGTTGTTCAGCCTTCCGAGGTAAGGTGGATAGATAGTCAAGGAGGGAGTTGATTGCTAAATGTTTTGTACTGGGGGTATGTAGGCCATGGTTGGGTATAAGGGGCCACGACCAGGAGTAGGGTGATTTTGGAAGTAATGGCTTGCGCCCCATGGTTGAGAGCTCAGGGGTTGGGAGTGCAAGACCCAGGACCGAGTCACGCAGTAGATTGCGCACCCTCCGCTTGCCCATCCGATCAGCCCTGAACAGGAGAAGCCTGGTAGAGAGACAGCTGAGTCAGGCGTAAGCTGGGAGAGCCAGGTTTCTGCTAGCATAAGAATGTCAGGGAATATTGTGCAATCCAACATTGGAGAGCTGCAGTTTTCTTGGGGAGACTACATATGTTCATAAAAGCAATTGGAGACCTTTGCCAATGGTGGGCTGAGGCATGCTAGAGTTGCCAGGCCCAGGTTTGGGTGCACATTGCCTGAGCAGGAGCAGCAGAAGAATTAGGCGCCTCATAGGGTGGTGGTTCTATAGGTAGAATGCGTTTGAAGCCGTCGTGACATCACATAGAGTGGTGCATGGGATGGAGAGAGAGAAGTGCGGAGGCGCTAGAGAGGAGGGACCATTTGTGATAGAATTCATGGTACAGGGGTTGTGTGTTGGCGGTGGGTGGGTGGGGTGGTGTGGTAGTCAGAGTTCGGATGGATTTAGGGGATGGACTGAGAGGTGGATGGGCAACAGGTTGTGAGAAAAACAGGGTATTGAGAGTGGAGGGATTGTGGTTTGGGCAGGGGCAGGTCAGTGGGTGATAGAAAGGGGGTTCAACGTATCTAATCAAGGGCTAATGAAAGATATCAAAAAGTCCATTCCAGAAACATTTTTGTAATATTTTCTACCCGACAGAAAACTGCCGACTCACCTTAATGGCACAGCAGAAGTCCATGATCAAAGAGGGCAAGAGGGGACTTTCAAATGGAACCATGGCTATGGCTTCACCACAACACAGTAAGTCAGACATCACTTCGATTAAAGAAATGTTTGCATAGATTAAAATAGATATTGGGGGAGCTGAGGACTACAATGAAAAAATTACATAATGACTTTAAAGACATTTCAGGGAGAGTAGATGCAGCTGAAAGCAGAATAGTTTCACTAGAAGACACTGTTTATTATCTAGAGGAGAGATCGGATCTCCAGGAAAAACACATTCAATTTCTGTTACAAAAAGACAGATGATCTTGAAAATCGGACCAGGCAGAATAACATCTGCATAATGGGTATCCATGAGGGCATGAAAGGTAACAATATGGCACACATTTTATAACAGGCTCTGCCAGAAAGTTTTAACTACAAATGGTCAAGGCCTCTGGAAATGAAATGGGCACACAGGTTCCTTGCCCCAGACCTCCCAAAGGTAACAGACAGACACATTATTGTGAATCTACTAACATATTCAGTTAAGGAGGAAATTATCTGGATTGCCAGGGAAAGGAAGCAGCTGATATAGAGGGGGGAGGAAAATCTGATTTTTTAAGATTTATCTGATGAAATAAAGGAAAGCAGAAAGGCATATGGGGAAGTGAAAATGGTATTACAGGACTGTGGACTTTGCTGCTATATTAAATATTCAGCCACAATGGTAGTACGTATTGAAGGGAAACCTCCACTTAGTTTTACATCTCCTGCTCTCATTTGGGAATTTTTGGATGAATACTGTGGCAGGAATTCTAACTCTAAATATTCAAAAGACAGTGGACACAAGCCCTTCACCAGAACAGAGCTTGCACGCTGATGACAGTCAGAATTCTGAAGCTCAGAAAACTCTGTCACATGATGTTTCACCTGTCCCAGGCAGCACTAAAGTTACACAGTCTCCCCAGTCCTATGTTAGCACAACAAAACCCAAAGCTAGCAATGTTCATACCCCCACCAAGATCTAGAATATCAAGGAACTCCAGACCCCCTTTCAGAGCTTACAAAAAATTACTGTAAAGCATACAAGAATCCCAAGAAAAGGGGTAGAAGCGGCAGCAGTGAAAATTGCAGTACCTCAGGGACAACATCTAGATCTTCACCCGAACCCTTTAATCAAGCTGCTGGCACCGAAGTGCTGAACACATTGAAAGTGTTCTACACTACTTCTTACCGTTTTAAGCCTTAGAAAATCTGGAAACTCTTTAACAAATCTACAGCATACTTCTGCCAGGTTAAAGGACACAGCTTCTGGTTCACCGGGTTTCCCCAACAACACAATAACAATTCCTCCCTTTTGCTTTTTCATTATGTATTATTTTATTTTACTCATTATGTTAATTCCTCTAAAATTATTGTAGCTGCACTACTCCAGACCATGTGATTTTTCAAGCTCTACCCGAACACGCCATTGATATGGCTCCTTCCACAATGGAATCAGTTAAGACTGTCCTTATTTACTAGAGCTATTGAACATTTGTCCAAGTGCCACCTTATCTTTTAAATCCTGCAACTAAAGGTGGTCATCTTTATAATGATTCTAGAACAGTTCTGTATATTGTATAGAATCCCCTGATGACTGTATTTGATTTTTCAGTATCTCAGACTGACTTTGTCTTTTTTAGCATCTCATTTTGTAGGGGGTCTCAAGCAAAACATCACAGACTCAGGCATAACCACTTGCATTATCTGGCAGACAGTTTACATGGCTGTACTGAAGTGTCTTAACCCCTCTAAATGCCAAGGATCTATTCAAAATCAAAATTATTCACTTAAGTACAGTTATATACAGTTAATACAGTACCTTGCTAGCTACAAGTTTTGTTTTTCATTACAATACATTAACGCAGAAGCTTTCTGTAGATTATTGAAAACATTAGCTCTAAACCAACAGTTCTCAAACTTTGTCATAGTGAGCCTCCCCCTAAGCCATGGAAAAGATCTTGAGCCTCCCCAAAATACATAAATATTTCTGGGCCTCCCCATAGAAAAATAGCCTACTTTCCACAGTACAGCAGGAATAAATTGAAACCTCTTTGCATAGCTGGCTCTCGTGTTATTAAGCTTATTGTAACCCCCCTCCCCCAACAAGACAACCTACTTGCTCCAATATTTTGACTCTCGAACCATTGTTACCCCTTAGTGCCATACCCTCATGGGACAGACTGCTTTTTCTGTTTCCCCTGTAAATGGAATAACCTTCCTGCCACCCTCTGCCTCGCCCCCTCTCACCCTGCTCTTAGGCAACGTCTCAGGGATCATTTGCTCCCTCCTGCTCTTATTCCTAGTGCCTGTATGGTTAACTCTTGTGTTTGGACAGTTCTGCTGCCAGCCTAATTAATCAATTGCTCCTCGCATTGTTAGTTTATTGTTCTTAATTTGTTTGCACTTTTATTCCTTTTGTATTGCTTGAGTGTTTTGCAGTTACACATTTTGAACTGTATTCTCTCACTACCCTTCCCTGGGTACACCTGAAATAAGTCATGGCTCTGTGTACAGTACATTCCCTTGTCACCGACTTGTGAATAAATACATAAATTCACCTACTATTATCCTCTTTCAGTTTGCTCTATCCTTTCATACAACATCTATAAAGTTCAAAAATTAAATACAGTACTTTTTCAAGACTTGCTTGAGCCTCCCCTTGAACAGGTTGGGGCCTCCCCAAGGAGGCTGGCCTCACCATTTGAGAACCCCTGCGGGTCTAAACAAAAGGTGTTTTTTTTTTTTTTTTTATTAGCTTCCAGTTTCCTGATGCCTTTGTCTCATTATTTATTTTTCTCTCCCCCCTCTTTATTGTCACAGATTCATTATATACACTGACAAAGTTACATTATATTGGTTTCATTTTTATTAAATTTTCTCAAGGCATGCAACACCGAGATACCTATTGGCCAGGAATTTGCTTTTTTCTCTTAGTACATTAGTGTTTCTGTCCAGCACCAGATATATTTTCTGCTCACTATCTTAACAGAATTTTGGTGTTGTCATTATAGATTCAGTAATTACTTTTTATAAACTAACAACATATTTATTCATGATACGGAATAATGCTCTCATTGCCAGTGCCTAATATGGGTACAATGTTCCACTTACTAATGGTGATAGAACAATCAACTTAACTCAAGTGGAAGATTGTAGAGGCAATCAACTACAGGATATATTCCATGCCTTCCCAGCAAACGACTTAATTTAAACAGGTATATGTTGTTAATAGAATTTCAGAAAAGCCGAGCACGTACCACCTCACATTACACGGACACCATTAGTGTATAAAAAGTTACATATTTTGTTAATGAAAAGCACAAAAGCGCCTGACGTGTTTCTGATCAAGTACAATTCTTTTTCTTTGCCTTTGAAAAAGAATTGTACTTGATGTACTTTTTAGTAATAAAATATGTAACTTTTTAGACACTAATGGTGTTCGTGCAATGCAAGGTGGTGTGTGCTCTGCTTTTCCTGAAATTCTGTCTTACTAGTTTGCCAGGAGTACCACCGGCCCAGTACGAGACTTCCTACAGTAAGAAAACATATGTTGTTAATAATATGTGGGAGGCCTCTTGACGGAATCCTTTAAAGCATGGCCCTCTTGAACCCACACACTTAGCTAGGCAGGCGCATTTCCTGATACAATCTAACACCAATGCTATACGTACGGCAAGCTGATAACTGAGTGGAGAGACAGATATTCTGTTCTCTTGGCATTGACATTTCCAAAGCCAAAGACTCATGATTTTACATATTTAAAAGGACCTTAACACTGATTCTATTTTTAAACACCAATTTTGCATAAAAAAGGATTTAACAATTCTTTATGTCTGTCATGTTTGGAAATATAGACTTTGTCTATGCTGAGATACTTAATTAGTTTGATTGTAACTACCTGGCATCAATGCCATGGGGCCTGGGAGTACAACCTATCAGGTGTGGTAACAGGTATTCTTTTTATACTTTTCTTTATTCTAAAAGTTGTAGCCTTGGACTATTAAGTTCCTGCTTGTTTTTAGCTATAGAACTAGAACTGTTACTCATTCCTGTTTTCCTTTTATTTTTTATCATACTTTATATCATTTATCACGTTTTGAACAGTACAGATGTGATACTCTATTGCAATATTATTGCATTTTAACCCACTCCCCTACCCCTAGTAGCTTCACTAGGTCCCTTTTCTTGTAATATAGATTCAACATCACTAAGGTAAACACCTATTGAGAAATGTTGTTTTATCTATTACTACCTGTTTCATTGTACATTACAAAAACTAATGTAAGGCACAGTGATTTAGCTATGGAATTGGGATAAGTCTCCTTCTTGTTTGTATTTAACAAATCCATTCTATTAAAGGAAAACTACATTTCTTTGTCAAGAGATTACTCTTTTCCAGTAGCTGATGGGGACATATAAGTTTGCTTTAGTTTGTTTTAATTGTTCATACTAGTCCCCTGTAACTGTCCGGGGGTTTCGTTTTATGGTTGTTGAAATCTCATCGTTAACGACAGCTCCATTAGCATATGAGAACGTGATGTCAAAGCAACCATTTATACCACGCATCTCTATGCTTAAAGTACACACATCCTTAAAAAAACAAACCCCTGGAAACACACAAACTGAAAACAGTTTAATGGAGAAACCCCTGTATTAAAATTCAGATGCTTTGCAAAGCAAACTGAAGGTGAATGTAGTATTTCACACCTTGCTGTGACTAATTTTGTTGAAATCTAATTATGCAGACAGGCATACTGTACAGAAACAGAGAAACATAGAAGGTGATGGCAAATAAGAACCGTGTGACCCACCTAGTCTGACCCTTTTCCCAACCTAATGCAATACCACAGAGCCTAGTGGATCTGAGGCTCATCCTCACTTCCCTATTCCGAAAGTACTCATGTCTATCCCATGCATTCTGGAATTCCCCTACCATTTTTGCCCCTACCTCCTCCTCCACAGAGAGGCTGTTCCAAGCATCCACTACTCTTTCTGTGGAAAAGTACTTCCTCATGTTGCCCCTGAGCCTATACCCCTCTAGCCTCATATCATGCCCCCTTGTTCTTGTACATCTTCTTTTCTGAAAGATGCTACCCTCCTTACCTTGTTTATATCCCTGAGGTATCTGAATGTCTCTATCATACCCCCCCCAGGGAATGCATATTGAGGTCCTCTGGTCTTTCCTCATATGACTTTTGCTGCAGTCCTTGCACTATTTTTGTTGCCCTTCTCTGGACTACCTCTATTTTATTTATGTCCTTCCAGAGATATGGCCTCCAAAACTGGACACAGTACTCCAGATGAGGTCTCACTAGTCATCCATACAGTGGCATAACCATCTCCTTTTTTCTGCTGGTGATACCGCTCCCTATGCACCCTAGCATCCCACTGGCTCGCCCCACAACCTTCTCATATTGGTTACTTTTAGGTCATCAAGTTATGATTATTTCCAGGTCCCTTTCTTGATTGGTGGCCATCAGTACCTCTCCCCCCATTTTGTACTCCTCCCTTGAATGTATGTGCCCCAAATGCATGCTTTTGCACTTCTTTATATTGAATCTTAGCTGCCACACTCTCGACCACTCCTCAAGCAAGTTTAGGTCCTTCCTCATTTTTTCCACCCTCCCCTGGAGTGTCAGCTCTGTTGCAGATCTTAGTACCATCTGCAAAGAAGCATACTTCCCCCCAGCCCCTCTGCAATGTCGCTTATGAAAACAGTAAAGATGACTGGCCCCAGCACAGATCCCTGTGGCACCCCACTGGTCACCCCCTGTCCACGGATAGAGTCTAGAGAACTGCAGATGGCCACGCCAACAACAACAACAATCCATGCCAGGTTCAGACAATTGATATTAAAGCTGCTAAAGAAAACCAGCACCGGACTTCAGGATCATGCAAAAATCTTTATTCCAAAGGTAAACAAATGGTGTACAGCTTCCCCATCCAGTTTTGCTCCTGATTTTTTCAAAGGGACACAGGAAAGCTGATGGACAGGGTCTTAAAAAAAGTTGTGGACCAATCAGGTTACAATAGCTTGTATCTTACAGTATGATGTACATCTATTGGTTTGTCCACAGGTTGCTATGCCAACTCCTATCCAGGAAGTAAATGCTATACTGAATTACACTGGTACTACTGTGTAATACTTTAAATAGACCTAATGACACTGGTAGTCTGGGGATCCAGGCCTAAAATTTTTGACGACATAGCATCCTGGTACAGAAGGCAACAACTATGTTATTTGGATAGAAGTGTCCCTTAGTTACTTATCTAGGGTGGATGTGGTCTTGTAAAGTGGTAGCAAGGTATGTCAATGTAACCCCTCCCCCGCTGCTTTACACAGTTAGCTACTCCTGGCATGCAGTACTGAGCACAGACTTCAATACATGTCGATAATTGATACCACCCCTAGCTTTGGGAATGTATATCAGGCTCATTCCTCTAGAGATCAAAGGGGTGGGGGTATATAAAAGCAATTTTAACCTATTTGGTATTTACAAAAACCAGGTCCTGAGAACAGAACTTTTTGCTAGGGCTATGCTAGACCTAACTTCTGGAGGGTATCCTGTAACTTCATGCAGGAAGCAATAACATAACTGTCCAGACCAAAGTTGGGGTTCTACAGTGTGACTTTATTCCAAAAGATGTTCTCTAAAGCAAGGGTGGACCCCCAATGTTTACACATCGTGGCACTAGGAATTTGCAGAACAACAAATCGACAGAAACTCTCTGTATTCCCACACTGTAGGACATAGAACATCTTGCACTTGTATTCCCATATAGCACAGGACATAGGACATTTCTTCCAGTGGCACTGGCCACAACTGTAAACACATTTACTGACAGAACACTTGCACTTTGTTTCCCACATGTTGTAGGACACTGAACATTGCTTCTAGTGGCACTGGCCACAACTGAACACACATTTTGCTAAGAACTAGCACAACCCACTTGAGGGGGTAAAATTCTCCTCAGACATTGGCCCTTTGTCTAAAGTAACCAAGCGCTCTTACTGAACCGGTTAGTCCTGAACTGGTTACTCCAGATGGGGGTCTGCCCACCCTTTGCTCCCAAATCCATACTCAGCCATTCTTTCAGAGTTACACCTTAAACATTCAGAAATACACTTTGGAAAATGCTTGCTGAATGAAACTTTGACATCCAGCATTTAAATCACTACATTGGTAGTGGAAAACTAAAGTCCTGAACAATGTGATGTAGTCATACCTCTGGACATCACACACTTCGACCAACTTTAAATTAGAGCAGTTTCACACTTCTGAATTTCACAGAAAAGTTGTGCACTTCCCTTTTAGCCAGAAAACACAACAGCACAGGTACTTGCTTTCTGCAACAAAAGTGAGATCCTACTCACTGTTAGACATTTCAGGCAGCTTCAAAACATCCTGGATCAAAAAGGGGATTGCCCCTTGGATCCGTCCACTAGCAGTCCTTTTCACCCCTCCAGGGATGAAAATCAGGAGATGCTGCTGTAGACAATGGTTTCGACCACTTCTCTTGGCAAACTGGAGAATACCAGGACTAGGGTGAGATTGCAGGGTCCTCAACTCAGAGCCCTCAGCTGAGCAGTTCTCACTCCTCCTTCTTCCAACTACAGACTCACACTGACCCTTGTCTCAACATTCTAAACTCCCTTCTCGCAGCTCGCTAAGGCTTATGCTGCTGCAAGAGTTCCAAATGAGCTCATCACTTTCATCTCAGCTGAAGCCAAATAAACAGAAGAGTGAGCAGGTAGAAAACCCTTTTAACTAGGGGCGGGAGCATAGGGAAAGGAGTGCAGGAGTGGACTCTGGGGTTGCATGGAGACCCTGACAGAGGGGGCCTGTTCTGCCAACTCAAACCAAGCAGCTATTTGCCATTCACACTCACATACACACAATAACAGCACAATAAGTATAGCAAGCCAAAGCTTTATTATAGCAAAATATAATACAAAAGGTTATACATCACCGATTCCAAAAGCTACATCCAAGCCTGTTCCAATGGCTGGGAAGCCCCCTTGTCAGCCTGGCTAGGAGTCTCACGAACTGGGAATTGGCCCCACAGCGATGTGTCCACCCTGCAGGTGAGGCTTCTAACCAGGCATTGAGAAAGCTACATTTATATCTTATTCTATGCTAAAAATAACTGTGCAGCCTTCATAGTGTTGTTTTACCACATTCTAGAAGCTGGCCGGGCTCCCAGGATGCTGCAAATCACACCATAAGGACTGCTCAGAATTCCCTACACCTGCTAGGTCACTGTGCTCCAAACACTGACCGGGTGCCTAGAACACTATGAGCTAAGCAGAAGTTTAAACAAAACTACAAAAACAGGTTGCCTGATAATATGCGACCTTCAAGTCAGCAAAATACACTGTCTGAAGCAAAACATAATAATGAGGCTATCTAAAGAGCAAAACACCAATTAAATGAAGCAGCATGTAAAATGGAGTCACACAATACAAAATGGAGTATAAAATGACATACATTACATGAAATAGCATACAAAATGGAGTAACAATAATCAACATATTATACTATCACTACAGGGCCCAAAAGGAGGACACTACCAAGGAAGCAGACAGGTAACTGGGGACCCTAACAGAGGTGGGCCAAAAAGAGGACATTCTCAAGGAAGTAGGAAGATGGCTGGGGCTAGACAGAAGGAAGCAAGGTTTGGAGGTGGATTGGACCTTAAGCTCAGTAAACGCTTCAATTCCTTACTTATCCTTGAGGAAGGGAGGATGTAGCCATGACAGGGGCGGATGGATATGGAAAGGAAGTGGAGGCAGGAGAGGGGGCCAGAAAGCAGAAAAAACAGGGGGAACTTGGAATGTGGGAAGATGGGGGAGCGGGGGATCAGAGCAGGTGGAGGAGGGGGTAGAGGAAGGAAAGTGCAAGGAGAAGGACCAGTATGGAGGAAAGGCCAAGGAGAAGGACCAGAAGTAAAAAGGATACAGTAAAGGGTGCTGAAGGTTTGATTCAGGGGGGCACGACAGGCAAGGAGGGGCTGAATGGAGATGGGAAGAAAGGGAGGATGAGCCAGGCTAGTTTAGCAGAGGGGGGGAAGGACCAGTCACGAGCAGTGACGTGGGGGTAGCAGGGCACAGAAGGATAATCAGGAGGAGGAGTGTCATAGGATTGGAAGGGAGGAGGTAGCCAGGGCAAATAAGGAGGGGGTGGCAGGTGACACCCAGAAAGGGGGAGGAGCAAGGAGCCAGCTGGGGAGAGGGGCCAGTAGAAAGGACGAGGGATATGGAAAGGGGGGGAATGGAGGAAAAGGGATGGTCAGAGTGCTCCTGTTAGGGGATTCCATGCCTAGTTAGAACAAAATGCATCCCTGGACTAATGGTTCACAGGGCCAAACATGAGGTATATCAGCTGGCAAAGGATTGTGGAGGTTCCCTGGACATACTGGTTCACTTGGGTACAAAGGACACTGAGAGAAATAGTGAGCTAGAGATATAGGCCAGGTTCAGGGGGCTAGCCAGGGTTTGTCATGATACAGGATGCGCACTTTCCTTCTCAGAAATCCTGCAGGTGCCGAGGGCTAGTGTGGAACACAAGAGGAAGATTAGGGAGATAAACAAGTAGCTCAGGAAGTGGTGTGGGGCCAGAGGGTATGGGTTGATGGGGGATTGGGGGGAGACCTGGGAGGATAAGGGTCTGTATGCTAGGGATAGGCTCCATCTCAACTTGGACGGGAGGGAAATCCTTAAGTTGAAAATAGAGGGGTTCATTGGTGAAAGGTGGGGTTTAAACTTGTGAAGGGGGGATGGGAGAAGAGGCTGTAGAGGGGAATCCGATAAAGGATGGACTCTTCCTCCACCCCCCTTGGGAGCTGGTGGAATGTAGGAAAAGGCCATCTGGTAAGGTGCAGAAAGGGGGAAGACAGAATCCCCATGGGAATGTGTGCAGGGGAAATGGGAGTATAGGGAAGGGATGGAAGGTAGTCCTGCTAAATGCCAGGAGCTTCAGCAATAAAATGCCTGAGCTGAAGGAGATGCTAGCTAAGGGAGAGGTGGATGTGGCAGCTGTCACTGAGACCTGGGCCACCACAAGGCATGACTGGGACCTGAATCTGGAGGGTTACACCATGTTCAGGAAGGACAGGGGGGAGGGAAGGGGAGGAGGGGTGGCAATAATAGTCAAAAACTTCATTGGCATAGGAGGAGTGGAGGAGGTGGAGAGAACTAGAGAACTGTGGAGGTGATTTGGGTCACCTTGATAACAAGGGGGGCATGAGAGTAAAAATAGGAGTGATGTACAGACCCCCTGTGCTGGTGGAGAAACTGGAGGAGAGTCTGGTGGCAGATGTTGGGAGACACTGCAGATTGGGTAGGGGAAGGGTGGTGGTGGGGGACTTAAACATTCCAGGAATGGACAGGGGTACTTTTACATCCTTGGTGGCCAGGGAACAGAGGTTGTTGGATATCTTTCAGGACGTGTTCCTAACCCAGCAGCTGGGGAACCGACCAGGGAGGAGCGGATACTGGATGTGGTCCTGGCCGACAGTGACCAGATTGGAGACCTGGAGGTAAGGGACCCATTGGCGGGGAGCAGCCATGCCATGGTCTGGTTCTGCCTGGACCTAGGAGGGGTAGAAGGCTGCACAAAGATGAAGTTAATTGACTTTAGGGGGTGGATTTCAAAGAAATGGGAAGGATCCTTAAGGAGCATTTGGATGGGATTGGGCAAGACATGCACGCTGACAGTAGGTGGGAAGTCATCAGGAGGGGGGTGCAGGATGCTACCAGCACCTGTGCAAGAGTGAGACACAAATGCGGTAGGGCCCAAAAACCCTGCTGGTGGACCAGGGAGGTTCAGGAGGCAGTGAGGGGAAAGAAGGCGGCCTATAGGCATTTCAAGTGCTCAAGGAGTGAAAGGGATCGAGGGGAGTATGAGCTGATGGCCAGAAGGGCCACTAGGGTTGTGTGGGCACTAAGGCAAGGAAGGAGCAGAACCTGGCCAGGGAAATTAGGAGAGAGAACAAGGGGTTCTTTAGAATTTTAGATACATTGGCGAAAAATGAACGGTGAAGGGGCAGATTAGCAGGATTAAAACAGGGGAAGGATGGGCACAAGAACCAGGGAACAGGCCGAGGTACTAAATGAGTACTTCACCTCAGTTTTCACCAAGGAAAATGGGGCTGCTTCATTCATGGGAGGACACAATGAAACTGAAGAGGGGGAGACCCTTACCGATCGGAGGGTCTGGAGAAAGGGAGGCCATCACTGGCAGAAGGGGGAGGCAATGCAGGGGATGAGGTAGCAGAGATGGAAATCACAGCAGAGAGAGAGAGAGAGAGAGAGAGAGAGAGAGAAGCCCTCAGGTCTCTTAAGATGGAGAAAGCACTGGGCCAGATAAAAAACATCCCAGAGTGCTGAAGGAACTGGTGGATGTCCTGGCAAAATCCCTCGTGGAGCTTTTTAGCATCTCCCTGAGGACAGGGTGGGTGCCCCAGGACTGGAAGGTGGTGCATATAGTGCCTATCCACATGGGTGGATCAAGGGAGGTGGCATGGAACTATAGGCCCGTCAGCCTGACCTCGGTGGTGGGCAAGGTGATGGAGGGCATCATAAAGGAGAGGCTAGAGGGGGACCTGGAAAAGTCGGGGTGCCAGGATGATAGACAGCATGGATTCATCCCAGAGAAATCGTGTGGAGTTCTATGATTGGGTGACGTGTGCCTTGGACCTGGGTAGGCCAGTGGATGTTCTCTTTCTTGACTTCAGCAAGGCATTTGACTCTGTTCCCCATGAGGCCTGTTGGATAAGCTGGAGGAAATGGGGGTGGGAAACAAGATGGATAGGAAATTTTTTCCAGGACCAGACCCAGAGGGTCATGGTTGGCGGGATGGTCTCATCCCCAAGGAGGGTCATTAGTGGGGTCCCTCAGGGATCGGTCCTTGGGCCTCTCCTGTTCAACGCCTACAACTCTGACATTAGGAAGGGTATCAGGAGTGAGATGAGTCTGTTTGCGGATGACTCAAAGCTGGGGGCAGTTGTGGATGGGGAGGAGGGGAAGGGAGGGTGGCCCTTCAGGGGGACCTGAAGACTCTGGAAAGGTGGTCTAGAAAGTGGAAACTGAGGTTCAATGCAGGGAAATGCAAGGTATTGCACCTGGGAGCAAGAAACCTGGGCCAAGTGTACACCCTGGGGGGGAATGCTACAAGTCTTGATGGCTGAGAGAGACCTGGGGATGGTGGTGGATGTCAAGATGAACAACTCAGAGACTTGTAGGAGGGCAGCGGTGAAGACCAATAGGATCCTGGGATGCATGGCTAGGGGGATCACCTCCAGAAGGAGGAAAGTGATACTACCTCTGTACAACTGCTTGGTGAGGCCACACCTCGAGTACTGCATGCAGTTCTGGAGATCACACTTAATGAGGGACATTGAACTCCTGGAGAGGTCCAGAGGAGGGCAACCAAAATGATCTAGGGCTTGGGGGACAGGACCTATGGGGAGAAGCCGAGGAGCTAAATATGTACACATTGGAAGAGAGAAGAGACCGGGGGACATGATAGAGGTCTTCAGGTACATGGGGGGGTAAATAGGGTAAGCAAAGTCAGGGTGCTCGAAGGAAGGAGGGGGCAACTAGAGGGCATGGGTGGAAGCTGGAGGGAGATTCAGGGAGAAAGGAGATGGGTCTACTTTACTGAGAGGGTGGTGAGGCCATGGAATACGCTGCCCGAAGAGCTGGTGGAGGCAGAGATGTGAAGGGGTTTAAGCGGGGGTGGGACAGGTACAGGGGAAAGGTTCTGGAAGCAAAGTTCAGTGCAGCAAGAATATCCAGGACTGTGAAGGGAAAAGCCCAAAAGGGCGAGGGTGGCAGTAAGGTCATTTCCCAGGGTGGGGGCCGACCAAACAAGCAGACGCAAAAGACTGATAGGCCTAGTCTGCTGGCATTTTAGTATGTTAGTATATAACTAGTTAATCACCAGCTACCTCTCCCTGCCTGGCACTGTAACTGAGGGGATTCTAGTAACCCCAGGGGACTGGGTGGTTACACCAATGCAAGATTTTTGCATCCATGTCAAAACAATATTTTGCACAAGTGAAAAGGCCACAAAATGTACTAAAGTCGTCAAGACAAGTATGAAAGTAAAAATGACCAATAAAATGGGATTTAAGCAATTTATTTTTAAAGACAAAACAAGTTTTAGTAATGCGAAAGGTTTCTTTGGCACAAATTATTACTAATTTATTTTAAAAGATGCAAACAAATTTTAGTCATACAAATGGTTTCTCTGACATAAATTATTCATAAGGCTCATTACTTAAAGAATGTTGGCCTTGTTGTTTGTATTGATAAATGCACAGATTATTCATTGACACACAAGTTTTAAATACTGTATTTATTATAATAGAAGCCAGGTATACTATTGCACACCATGGTGCTAGCAAAACATTAATATCCAATGGACTCCCTCTCAGCGATGGGCAATATGATAGCATCTATCGTCTAGCCTTTTTCAATTTATTTGTCATACGTTACATGTCTACGTCTGAATCATCTGTAGTATCAGACTCATCTGGGTCCACACTGGCAACTTTATGAGGATTAAAACGGTCCTCGCCACCAGAACATGAGCAAGCCTGTGTGGACGCCATGCTCTGCCTGGAACAACTGCAGTTGAACCCACACTTGGCTTTTTTTACACCCACATGTAATGAGTTCCAGGAGTGCTTCAGGAGCAGGTGTCTGTGTCATTAGTGTTGGAGAAATGTGTCCATCCTTATTGTGATGCCAGCCATTTCCAACTGGGGATGGGATGTCAGGCTGAGCCTCCAGGGCATGGTTCCAGATAAGGGTCTGGTAATTTGCAGGCTTGCTATGTTGCAGAATACTATCAGAAGCTGGGGGGAAGGCGTCATTCCGGGCCTGTCTGTGACAGAAAAGCTTATATCACACACCATTTACATCCGCTGAGTTACCTGTTGTGTCATACAGAAGGGTTATCAGAAGTTCTACTGATTGCAACTGTGCAGGAGGTATATCCTCTGTAGTTCCAAACTTGATAAGGCTTCTAAATTTGTGTGAATTCTTCCTGACAAGCTTCCAAGGCTTTAGTTTGCCAACCCTTGCAAGACTGCTGGTTGAATCACACTCAGTGAGTGTGCGTACTGCTGGCAACATTCTGCACAGTTGTTGGCCAAGTTCAGCTGCTATGGTGTGGGTTGGTATAAACCTGGCTTTATCCTTCACACCAGTACGAAACCAAAGCTCTTGAGTTGCTTCCAGCTTGTGAATAAATTGTACACAGAGAACTGCAATGCCAGTGTCTGGAGACCACACAACTCTGCATGAGGGTATTCTTGTGGAGCATGTGCAACATGAAATAGAAACAGAGTATCCGAATAGATCTTCTTGGTCTACAACTCCATCTGAATTGACTATGCAAGCAATGAGGCCATCCCTGAATCCACCTGTAATAAGCATTTTCTGATCTGGGCCAAGTAAAGTTTCTGCCATATCACACCACGATTCTGACAGGAATTTTAACAGATATTCTTTATTCTTGGGATTTCCAAATAACTTACTCCACTGCATTGGGATGTTTTTTTTTTTTTGGACCATGGATTTTGACATCATTGTTTTGTGAGGATTGCCTTTGTGCATACTCAAAAGCTTTAATTGAATCTTTGACATCATATTGATTAAAGACGATATCTACTCTTTCATAGCTCTCATAACTCTATAAAGGCTGGCATACTGTTCTGAAGACCAATTCAGCAAGTTCTCCAAAGCTAGTTGCACTTCCTTGCTCGACCATTTGTATAACAACCATGCCATCCACTATCCAAGCTGCGGGCATGTTGGATGCTGGTAGTTGATACATTGACTGTGCTTCTTTTTCTAATTCAGGCAATAGCTTACACTTTGCAGTTTTGTTCAGGGTACCATCAGAGTGTGCTAGAGCATATGGAACTGTGGAAAGCTCATGTGTGAAAGCTTCCTTCAGATCAATCGCTCTTGTTTGTGCAGCTACTACAAGATGGCTAAACAACGGCCTGTCTGCAATGATAGTCACTGTCTTATCACTACTATCTTTTGATTTGATCTTCTTGCTTAGAAATGCAAACATCTTGGTGTTGAGCTTGTGTAGTGGTTCAAAGAATCCAGTGGTATTTTAATTTAGTCTTTCTTCCACAAACTGTTTCATTGCTTTTATTCCTGTATCATTCACAGTAACAAGCTTGGTGGCAATCTTTGCGAGTGTAACAATGCCACTTGCAATGTTGGTGAGTGCTATCAAGTCAGCATTCAAATCAAATGGGTTTGTCATGGAGTCAGTGATTACATTAACAATTTTAATTACATCTCCTTCATCTCATTGCATGCAACGTGGTGCAGCCTCCCTGTGTTTTGCTTGTGAAACGTCCGAGTCTACCATATCACACATTACCTTCATGGAAGTTGTGATAGCTGAGTGGTCATGAGCAGTGATGAACCATCTAGCCAAGGCTCCTGGTTTCAAAGTGAAACCCACTATACCCCCTTTTACTTTACTATCACAGTTTACTGTTTGTTCAAGTGCCATGTCTGTCCAGACTTTGCTGAATTTATTTCTGGACTGAGATACAGTATGGTTTCCTTGCACAAACTGCTCATGAACTTTGGAGGCACAATCTGGCAGAAGCTTCATATCACTGATGTGCACAGATACCCAACGGGCATAGTTGGTGCGGTCAAAGGCGTAAAAGTAGTGGTAGCACCTCTACAACCACTGCAAGATGCAGGTCCCAGTTGCTTTCACATTCTGCTCTAATGAACCGCATTAGGATGTTAACCAATTCGATGTAATCATCCCAGAATGCAAATGTTTGGGAAGTTGCTTTTCCAAAACTGCGGAATCTGTGCAATGCATCCTGTACATTCTTGAGGGCATTTTCAAGCTGGGAAAGTGTTGCTGTTAGGCTTGTTGCATCATTGTTTGATACTGCACTTTGACATTCCTGGAGCTTGCTGTTGATGAGGTCTACACCACAATCAATCTCAGTCTGGACAGAGCCTCCATTGCAAGCTTGTGGGCCCTCACTACATGGTTGTATGATTTGCTTTTAAGTAGATTGCTTGCTGTGTTGCTACCATACATCTGTGATTATATGAGGATGCCTTCCAGACCACTCTCTTCATACTTCTTTCACAGCCAGAATTACAGCCAGAAATGTCCGTGCTATGTGGAAACTACACATTCTCAAGCCTGTTTTCTGAAATTCCTCAGGGCACCTCCACTGAATCTCTTTGGCCTTACAATATATAGCCTCATCAAATGTCAAGACACTGTAATCTTGACCAAGTATCCTAGACATCTTGCAGACATTCTTCATTACAGTGAAAACTGTACTCCATTCAGTAGGTGATGCTGGCAGCATTGGACAGTTAAGCAATATATCCCTCCAGGGTGTGGGTATACTGGAGGATTTACCACGGCTGGTGTGGTTCGGTCACGAGGCGCAGGTTATTTCTTCCACACCAGTCGTGGTAAGCCTCCAGTATACCCACACCTGGAAGGATAAATTGCTATTATACAATGTCCCATATTCTGTTTCTGAAAAAAAAAAAGGAAAATAGTTTTTTTTTTCTTTTTAAATCCCTTTTTGTAATATTTTTATTTTTGCACAGGGGGAGGAAATAGTCCTCTGATGTGGGCAATCATGAGAGAGAGAGCGGGAAGACACTCGGAGAGTCAGGTAGTAAGTGGCACTGGAGCCGGAGCAGAAAAAAAACAGAAAGTGTACAGATAGGTGGTGAGCAGTATCAGACGAGAGATGGAGCGAGGCTTCAGTTACGGACGGTTTAGTACAGAGCTGCGGTTTTTCAGCTGTAGGGAACGTGGTGTCTCGTGTCTGGGGTAACTGGAAGGGACTGAGGCTATGGGGAGAAATGTGTGTGGGGAGTCGGCAATACAGGCGGCGAGGATGACTGTCTCAGCCAGGAACTGATTTTAGCATAAGTAAAAGGTGCTGTTCTTTTTTTCCTTTTTCAATCGAGTAGTTTTTTTTTTTTGTCAGTTATTTTGAGAGAACAGTGTACTTTATGTACTTGAGGGTCGGAGTTGTGGAGCACTTTAGCGGGGAATCAAGATGGCGGGTATATGTTTTGATTTTGGGGGGTCACACCGATCTTGGTAAAAAGGTAGGCTGGCACCTTTTCCAGTGGGTACACTGGAGGATTTACAACGCTGAAAAGGTGCCAGCCAGCCAATCAAAATGCAGGATTCTGTCTATTTTTTTCTGCCCATTGTATAATACCCAATAGATGTTACTGTTGGTATGGTAGATGAAATCATCACAATAAAAGCTTTCCATCCTGGTACTTGCTGAGCATTGAATGATTCACCTTTTCAAACTCAACCTCAAATAGCTTGGTTGGGCAGCATCTTAGAATTAGCCATTGCAGATAAAGGTTGGCAGCTTGTCGACAAGCCTCAACATCAGTATACCAGTTACTTTTTACTTTTCCCACATGATTTGGTGTAGGGCATCTGCCATGAGGATTGTACTCCAGAATGGCTTGGCACATCGCAGGCATTTCAAGTGATTGTGTTTGCGGTGCTATTTTCTTTGTTTGAGCCTGAGCTACCACTGTGCCAAAGCTGCCTTCCGGAATTGTGGGAGTCTGATGCTGATATACTACCATAGTTGTGGCATGGGTTGTATGCTTTCCACCTAATGTTTCCTCATTTATATCGTTATTGTTAGCAGCAAACTGAACAAACTCCCCATGCTGTATGTTTGATGGAATTATGACATTGTCCCTGGCAGCTTTTGCATGCTGATCCTTCGCAATAGCTGTATCAATTTTCTCTAGGGCTTCATAACTGACACAGTATGCTAGCTTGTGCACCATTGTTACTAGCTGTTCAGAACCTGTCATATGGTGTATGGACATTGCAAGCCCAACATGTTTAGGTGTATGCTTTGCACCTCTGGATACTATATGAATGAAGTCCTGACCGACTGAAATGATCTGTCTGTGGAGGGTCTTGTTAATGGCTGTTACTAAAGGACTGCCATCTTCAATAGGTTCATCACCAGCATCCCCTTGGAATACCCATTTCAGGAACCTATACACATTGTCAGGAATCATGTCTAGTGCTTGTTCTGAACTGATGGTGGAATTATCTATTGGATTGATATACAGTCCCTCACATATTTTGAGTTCACTACGGAGGACCTGTGTTGCACGAAACAGCGTAGATGTGGTTGAATATTTATCTTTATTTTCAGAAGTAGGGAGAGGGTTTTCCTCTTCATACTGCTGCTTAGAATGCAACCATGAAGCTATGTTGATGACATCTTCCAAAGACACAGCGCTGCTATACACAAGGTCTGGTTTACTTGGGTCATGCTGCGTTTGAAAAATGATTTGGTCACCAAAAAAGTTTGTTAGTCTCTTCCTTAGCTTCTCACTTTGGTAACTGCTAGGAACTTTGCCTTTCAGAATATCCCGGTATCTCTGTAACAGGTAAGACATGGGCATGGCTTTTCTGCTGGCATTTTGTGTCACAGGTTCACAGGTATGGATTTCAAGTCAATGGGCCGGGAGACCATATTAGACTTGCCACTTGTCAGTGGAAATACTCCCATCTCTTTTCACCCATGTGTTCATCTAGGAGATGCTTAAAGGTAATCATACTTGATGCTTCCATAACTGATATTGGAAGGCTATTCCATGTATCACCACTCTCTGACTGAAACAGCTACCCCCTTTTGTAGTCTTATAAAGTTCCCCTTGTATCTGATAATCATGGGTTCTAGTTGCCCTACTCAAAGTTGACTTTTTTATTAGGTCAATCAATTGCCATAGTGCTTCATTTCCAAATGCCCTGTATACAAAACAGAGATCCCCTCTGAGTTTTCTGTAGGCCATAGCGTATAATCCCAAACCCTGCATCCTATTAGAGTAATTTTTATTATTTACTGCTCTTACTCTCTTGGTGAACTTTCTTTGCACACTTTCTATCCTTCTAGTACCACCAGTAGTCTGAGGGCTATAGAATGGGGTTCCGTATTCCAGTATGGGTCTGACAAGGGATCTATACAATGGCACCATCACATCCTCTTCCCTACTTTTGATATTCCCACATAATATTGCCCATTACCCTATAAACCCTTTTAATAATTTCTCTATTATTATTTTCAAAACTTATTGTATCCGTTATCAATACACCGAGATCCTTCTCAGCAGCAGTACTAGTTATAACCCTATTGTTTATGGTATATTGTGCACATGAATTACCAGACCCCAGATGCATAGCCTTGCACTTATTCTCATTGAATTCCATCGTATGTGCTACTGCCCAGTCTGCCAGTATATTTAATTGGTTTTGGAGGGTACTTATTGCTACTGGGTTGTTCACAATCGCCCCAACTTTAATATCATCGGCATATTTTCTTATCCATGCCCTCTCGGTCACTTGCATATTGGAAACAAAAACATTAAACAACAGGGGTCCCAAAACTGATCCCTGGGGGACCCCACTAGTCACTTCCCCCAGTCTGACATATTTCCTCTAATCTGGACCCTCTGCTTTCTGTTATCCAGCCATGAAGTTATCCATGTTAACAACCTATATCAACTCCCAGTTCTTTAAGCACCCTCAAAAGGGTGTCATGTGCTACCGAATCGAAAGCCTTTCTGTAATCCAAACAGATCACATCCACGAGCATACCTTGGTCTATGGCTTTACTAGCTGGCTTAAAAAAATCCAGTAGGTTAGTTACACAAGATCTACCGTGTTCAAATCCATGTTGAGATACATCCACCACCAGCTGCTTTAAATTGTCTTTCAAAAATTGTTTGACAAAACTTTCCATGATCTTGCCAATAATAACTGAAGTGATACTGATGGGACAAAAATTTTCAACATTAGTTTTATCACCATTCTTGTGAATGGGGGTTGTATGAGCAGTCTTCAATTCCAGTAAGGCTTTTCCTTCTATCAATGACATGTTAAAGAGTAATGCAAGTGGCCCTGTTAATTCTTCTGCCAGGGTATTAAGGAAATAGGGGTGGAATCCATCTGGTCCTCCAGGTTTATATTTATCTAATTTTATAAGTTTCTTGTACACCTATTTTTCAGTAACTGGGGTATTCAGGACTCTATTTATGTTACAGTCTCATGTGGTTTTAACTTATCTTTGTCTTGAAAAACACTAAAAAAATAGAGATTAAATCTATTTGGAATTGCTAGTTCATTGTTAATAATCTTCCCATCATCTATTAGGTTGGGTATCTGCTTTTGCCCCTTTTTTAAACTTCCTACATAGCTGTAGAATCTTATTTATATTTATTTATTGAAATGTTTCACCAGGAGGGCACACTGAACAACAAGTTGCTCATCTCATGGTGCGACCTGGGGGAATCTCTTGCCATTATCTCTATTAGTACTGGACAGATTCAGTTCTGCTTTAGCCTTTGCTTTTCATATAGATTTTTTACAGTTTTTTCTCTGTTTATATTTTAGCCACTTACCTTCAGTCAGATTTATTTTATATTTTTTGTATGTTCTAGCCCTGTGTTTAATCATTTTCTCTATCCTTTTGTTAAACCACTTCAGTATACGTTCTTTACCATTATACTTTTCCACAAGAGGGACATGTTGTTTTATACAAGCTTGTAATTTATTGTGTATAATTACCCACAGGTTCTCAAGTGGTAAGTTATCCAATTCCTCCTTCCAATTCCAGTTTCGTAATAAATGTTTAATTTGATAGTAGTCTGCCTTGGTAAAATTTCGTATCCTGGTTTTACCCTTTATTTTAGGGACACTGTCTAATAGCGAGCATGTAACCATATTGTGGTCACTGGATCCAAGAGGCTCCCTAACCTTGACATTAATAATTCCTTCCTCTATATTACAAAGTATTATATCCAGAATATTTTGCTCCCTTGTACCTCCCATTACTAACTGTTCGAAACCATTATTTAGACATATATCTGTAAATCTTTTCTCCAGGTGTCCTCTACCAGACATCAAATTCCAGTTAATTCCGGGGAAGTTGAAGTCACCCATCAGTATACTGTGGCCATCCACGTCCACATTCTCAATACGGTCCATAAAAAGCACATTTTCTTCATCCATTAGATCTGGGGAACAGTAACACAGGCCAAGAGTGACTGTCCTTATACTAGTGGTTATTTTTACCCATAACTGTTCAATCATAACATTGGTGTCATTTAGGTTATTCATTTCATATGGTTTCAAGTGAGAGGCCATAAAGAAACATACTCTGCCACCTTTCCTCACATCTCTTGATTTCTGAAATAAGTTATATCCTTCAACTTGCTCTATCCAGTCATCAGTTGTAAGCAAGGTTTCTTTTACCCCACAGATGCCAATGTCCTCAGTCGCTAACAGGGATCTTAATTCATCTAATTTGTTTTTACTATTTCTAGCATTTATAAATAGTAGTTTTAGTTCTTTTTCATTATTATTTCCTGTATGTTTATTTTTTTGCCTCTTTTTCTTTGTCACTGTTCTCATACATTGTTCTGGTACCACTCTCCCCAATGCATTCTGTTTAAATTCTTATCTATGTGGGTCTTAAAAGTCATTCCCAGTTCCATACTCCTCTTTCTGTTCAAGTGTAGCACGTCTTGGCCATATAGTTTTTTTTAATTATTATCAAAAACTTCCCATGATTTGATGCACTGGAACTCATGCATAGTGCACCATCTCCTCAGCCAATTATTTACCCTCATTATTTTTTGTTTAATCCTTTCACTTGCCCTAGGTATAGGCAACATTTCAGAAAAGATAACTGTACCAGCAACTGTTTGTATGATCTTTTCTAGTTTCATGTACTCAAGGAAGATTTGGTCCTCTCTTGTGTGTTTCATGTCGTTCGTTCCAGCATGTGTTAGTATTATCGGTTTGTCCTCCCCCTTTTTGACTATTTTTGGTAGCAACATAGCCACATTATTCAGTTTGGCCCCTGGTAAAAAAGTGCTTGCAATGAGTTCTTTATTGTCTTTTGTAGTATAAGCGTCTGTATATTTAATTATGGACTCGCCTATTATAAACACCCTGTTTTGTCTACCTTGATCTGTTCCCATATTCATATCTCCCTGTTCACTTATATATCTTTGCTCCATGTGTCATGGCATGTATTGCATAAAACCAGGTCTAATCATTCTCTTCACTGCAGTTTCTTTTTACTTTTAAGTACTGGGATTTAGGGATGTTGTTTATTATGTGCCTGGGGTTGCAGCTGGTGGAACACAATGTTGCATGTGAAAAGAAACTGCAGTGAAGAGAACGATTACCAAGAAAAAAGAAATACTATATGTACCAGATTCGAGCAGAGGGGGTACAAGCAAGCAGGAGGTACTAAACCAGGCAGAGAATGAGGTTGAATCCACAAAATGAGAAGGGGTATTGGTCCAAAAAAATAAAACAGCCACAAAGAGAGCAGCCACTTAATTTTGTGAGTGCATACAGCTGGCAATCTACTGCTATTAAAAACATCATAACCAGCCGGTCCGGTGGCGCAGAGAGCTAAGGTACTAGACGCCTTACCTCTGGCCATGCTGGCGACCCGTGTTCGGGAATGAGCATGGGTCTTCGGAGGTCGGGACGGGGTGAGGTGTGGTCCAGGATTGAGCTGCTGGCTGGCAGCTCTCCTCTCTGTGCTTCCATCGACTTTTGGCTGCCTCGCGGTGGAGGCTGGGAGGTAGTGCAAGCTGAGGGAGCCTGGGCACTAGGCCAATGGGGTGGGGGAAGAGGCTGTCACTGGAGCAAGAGGGTGCATGTGCACCTCCATGCACATGTGCCTCTCTGTCTGGGGCCTTGGGGTAATGGGAGAAAACCAGGAGGAAAAAGCCAGAAGCTGCAAGCAGGATGAAGCCTCGGGGCCAGCTCCAGGGGGTCCACCAAGGCACGCATAGTGTTAGAAGTCCCCCCAAAAAAACAGAGACCAGTAGGTTGGTGGATGAGCAGCTGTGGCTTGCTGCAGAAGGATAAATACCTGATGGAGCTGGCCTGTCGGCGAGCGGTTGGATTTCCGCTCACGATGTCGGCGACCCGCATTCGGGAGCGGACTCGTGTCGCTGGAGGGCTGGCCGCGGTAGAAGGCTTGAGCATCCCATGACTGCTCACCTTCTCCAGGGGGAGGTAGGGGGCCAAGGCCCGCAGCTTGCCTGACCCCAAGCAGAGGCTCGGGGTACAGCAAGTCCTGCTTGCAGGAGGGGCTGGCCAAGACGCGTGGTGGACATCGGCGCACAGTGCCTTGACAGCAAGGGCGCACACCATGCGAGGGAGAAATACCAGAGGAAAAAGCCTTCCATCTCTGGGAAGGCGGGGTACCAGGAGCATGCCCTCGATGTGCCACCATCCACCTAGGCCGCCTTGCCCGATGCAACCAGATGTGTATGGGCCCCACCTCGTTCCCCGCCCGGGGTGATAGCCATGGCTCCATGGGGCGCAAGGTAGGTCATAGGTAAGGTGGCTGGCAGAGGGATGACTCCCAGGTGCCCCTGAAGGGTCAGAGATGGTGGGAGGTAGGAGGGAAAAATAGAAAGTTAAAAAAAAAAATACCTGACAGAAAGAAACATCATAACCAAGAACTGGAGTATTCGAAAATCAGACCTGGTTTTACGCAATACATGCTATGACACACCAAGATTCAAATACAAAAGGGCTAATAACTTGGCAGATAAACTAACACACAGCTTGCAACCAGGTCCAATTAGGTCTGGCACGTGGCTACCAGAGTTGCCTAAGGCAGGGTTTCTCAAATGGTGAGGCCAGCCTCCCAGGGGTGACCCCAACCTGTTCCAGGGGAGGCTCAAGCAAGCCTTAAAATGTACTATATTTAAATGTCAAGTTTTGGATGCTTTGTGTGAAAGGATGCAGAAAACTGATAGCGAATAATGGCATGCACATTTGTGTACAAAATAGTTACCAGGAAAACACACTCAACAAACACTTGTTTCCTGGTATGACATGGGGGGAAAGCTGAACGGAGGAAATACAATTCTTGGAAACTGTGCAAAACAAAATGCAATATAATACAAATGAATAGGAATAAGATAACAACTGACCCATTATACTGGCTGCAAAAGCACAAATACAAAGGCTAAGCAGAGAGATACTAGGAACTAGGCCAGGAGGGAGCAAGATGGTCCCCGAGAAGGTGTTTAAGAGCAGGGTAAAACTGACAAAGAAAACAGTCTGACTCATGGAGGTATTGCAATGAGGGGTAAATAGAGCCAAAACTCAGAAGTGTGGAGCGAGTAGGCTGACCTGGAGAGGGGGGGGTTATAGAGAGGGAGAATAATCGTGTCAATGAAATGAGAATAAACTCAGTTACTCACATGCACTTCATTGTATTCTTCCTGTAATGTGCAAAGTATGATAGTTGCTCTAACTATGGGGAGCCCCCAAATTATTTCTGTATTAGGGGGAGGCTCAAGATCTTTTCCAAGGCATGGGGAGGCTCACTATGACAAAGTGTGAGAACTCCTGGCCTAAGGGTAACTATAAATGTGGCCATTGTAGGTATTGCCCAGTTATGGACAGGGCAAATCACTTCACAAGCTGCAATGCCATAAAAAGTTATGAAATCAGGCATTTCATTAACTGTGACACCACAGGTGTAGTATATCTAGGCACATGCTACTGCAGAGCATTCTATGCTGGTAAAACTAGCTGAATGTAGAAACTCCAAATAGGAGAACATATGAGGGCAATACTAAAGAGTGAGAAGAAGAATGCTTTAGCAGTACATGTTAAGGAACAAAGAGACCGAGAAAAACATAACATTGGGTTCTGTGGCATAGATACAATACATGTGGGCAAACGGGGGGGGGGGATCCAGAAGCATTATTACTAGAAAGGGAGGCTCCCTGGACAGTGCAGTGGGGGGGGGGCAATAAAATGAAAGAATGGAGGTAACACATTTGATTAAAAGAAAAAGGAAAAGATAAATATAATATTTGTAAGAAATGATTACATAGCCCACTAAAGGTCATTCCCCGATTAGTGTATATTTTTTTACTTTTGAGGTTCCGAACAAGGGCTTGCACTTATTAGAAATGGAAAAAGGAATTCGGCCAGCCAAAGGGAGGGCAGCAAGTAAATTCACTATCTTTGTGCAGTCGAGAATAGCATAAGAAATAATATAGCGTATGGTAGAATGCTGTTCCGCATGGAAATCCATGCCTGGAACAGTGTTGTTGTGTTGCACTCAGTGCATCATGATCTTGTTGTGCTGCACTGAGTACATCACCGGTGCAGCACAACAAGATTGAATGCATTTGCGCATGCGTAATGTTGGGCCACAGCAGTGAAAATGGATGACAAACAGAGGAGAGATGTGGTGCTTGAATAAACCGTGCCAAGAAAGTACTTCACATACTTTTAAAAACTTGCCTGGACTCACCATACACTATAAAACATAGAAACATAGAGGTTGACGGCAGATAAGGACCACAAGGCCCATCCAGTCTGCCCATTTCTTTTTCTACCTTATAAATATGCCATCGGCCTTTGCTCTGTCAGTGGCCTATCTATTCATAGTCATCTGTATTGCTCCCTTGTGCCTATCCCATGCCTGTTGGAAGCCCTGCACTGTATTCATAGCCACAACTTCCTGAGGTAGGCCGTTCCATGCATCCACCACTCTTTCTGTGAAAAATAATTTCCTCACATTCCCCCTTAATCAGCCTCCCTCTAATCTCATGCTGTGTCCTCTTGTCCTGCTATTTTTCTTATATTTAAACATGTTAGACTCTTTCACCCTGTTAATGCCCTTAAGGTGTTTGAATGTTTCGATCATATCACCTGTCTCCCTCCTTTGCTCAAGGGTATACATATTGAGCTCCATTAATCTGTCCTCATATGTCTTCTGATGCAGTCCCTGCACCATTTTGGTTGCCCTTCTCTGGACTGCCTCATTTGTTAATGTCGTTATGAAGGTGTGGCCTCCAGTACTGCACACAGTACTCCAGATGGGGCCTAACCAGTGTCTTGTAAAGAGGGATTATTACCTCCCTCTTATGACTTGTGATACCCCTACTAATACACCCTAACATCCCCTTAGTCTTACCTACTGCTTTAGAGGTCTGCTTGGATGATTTCAGGTCATCGGTGATGATGATGATGCCCAAGTCTCTTTCTTCCTTTGTGACTGCCAGCAACTCCCATCCCAGCCTATAGGTGTCTTAAGGGTTTCTCTTCCCTATGTGCATGATTCTGCACTTCTTTGCATTAAATCCCAGTTGCCACTCTTCCGACCATTTTGCTAGTTTATCCAGATCTCTTCTCATTCTGCCCACCCCATCTGGATCATCTACTCTGTTGCAGATCTTGGTGTCATAAGCAAACAGACAAGCCTTACCATCTAGTCCATCTGCAATATCACTAATGAAGATATTGAAGAGGACTGGCCCCAGGACTGATCCCTGAGGTACCCCACTTGTGACTTGCATCTCTTCTGACTGTATACCATTTACCACCACTCTCTGTTTTCTGCACGTCAACCAGTTTGCCACCCAGTTGACCAACTTCTGACCCACCCAGGCCTACCCAGCTTATTTATCAATCTTCTATGTGGAACAGTGTTGAAGCTTTGCTGAAGTCAAGGTAGGTGACATCAACTCCCCCTTGGTCCACCACTCTGGTTACCCAGTCAAAGAAATCTATGAGATTAGTTTGACAGGACCTTCCTTTGTAAACCCATGCTGTCTTGGATCCTGTGCCCTATGGATTCCAGGTGTTGCACTATCCTTTCCTTAAGGGTGCCTCAATAATCTTGCCCACTACTGAGGTAAGACTGACTGGTCTGTAGTTCCCTGCCTCCTCCCTGTTACCACTCTTGTGGAGCGGGATCACATGAGCCCTTCTCCAGTCTTCTGGGACCTCTTCTGTGCTCAGAGACTCACTAAACATTTCTGCTAATGGCTCTGCTAGTTCCACCCTTAGGTCCTTAAGTACCCTGGGATGTATGCCATCAGGTCCCATTGCCTTGTCCACCCTAAGCTAAGTGAGCTCTTGTAAGACCCTTTCTTTTGTGAAGGGAGTAGTGCTCACCTCCCTTCCCCTGTGTCCACGGTGCTGAGCTGTGGGCTCTGCCCTACCTTCTCTTCAGTAAATACTGAGTAAAAGTATCTGTTTAGGATAGGTGCTTTTACAGGGTCCTCCTCCTCCTCACATGCCCTCTTTTCTCCTTTGAGCTTAGCAATACCCCCTCTGGACTTTCTCCTTTCACTAATGTATCTATAGAAAGTCTTGTCACCTTCTTTTACTGTTCGTTACAGTGTTTCCTCAGTTTGGGACTTTGTCTGCCTTACTGCCTTCCTTGCTTCCCTTAGGGCAGTTTGGTATGCCTCCCTATCTTCATCCCACTGTGTTCCCTTATATTTCCAGGAGGCCAGCCTTTTGGCTCTGACCTTTTCTGCTACTGTATTTGAGAACCAAAGTGGTTTCCTTCTTCTTTGCACTTCCTTTTCTGTCTAACACAATGGGATGTTGCTTCAAGTATTGCATCCTTAATGCTTGCCCACTTTGCCTGTACCCCCTCACCTGTGTTTCTTTTTGCCAGGGCTAGCTTAACTGTGTTGGCCATCTTATCAAAGTCAGCTCCTCTGAAGTCCCATATTTTTGCCTAGGAATGGAATGATTTAGATGTAGTGGCCAAATTGAACCATACCATGTGATGGTCGCTGGCCCCCAGGTGACCTTCTACCTGGAGATCTGTGATCCCTTCCCTGTTAGTACTAGATCTAGGATAGCCCTGTCTCTTGTGGGTTGTTGTACCAGTTGTTTGATGCCCTCCCCCTGCAAAGGAGGTCTAGCGTTGCCATGAAGACCTCTCAATCGAGAATATCCTTGTTGTGAATGACTCCCCATAGACAATCCTCTATGTTGTTGCTGTTTTTAAACAATTTATTAAATTAATGTTTGACCACTATGGTGCAATGCATTGGATTACTTAACCCAGTGGCATTAGATCTATTTAAAGTATTACACACTAGTACCAGTGTAATTCAGCACAGTATTTATTTCCTGGATGGGAGCTGCCATAGCAACCCGTGGATAGACCAATAGATGTACATCATACTGTAAGATACAAGCTGTAATCTGATTGTTCCAAAACTATTTTTAAGACCCTATCCGGCTGCTCTCCTGTGTCCTGCTGAAAAAGCCAGGAGCAAAACCGGATGGGGAAGTTGTACACTGTTTGTTTTCCTTTGGAATAATGATTTTTGCATGACCCTGAAATGCGGTGCAGGTTTTCCTTAGCAGCTTTCATACTGGAGAGTCTAAAGGCTGATTTCACATCATCTTTTCATGTGCTAATGAAGTTCTCAGGGACAGTAAGACTTCTGCAGCCATCAAATGGAGATGCCCAGGATAGTTACAGGGACTAGTATGAACAGTGAAAATAAAGCAATCACATCAATCACACTAACAGCTACAGAAAAGAGTTGTCTGTTGATATGGAAACACAGCATTTACAAGATATGAGGGTGTAGTTATCCTTTAACAGAATCAAAGAGCTAGTGTACTGCCTAGAACTAAGATTTTAAAAGCAGCCAACCATTACCTTTTATATCTAAGGTGCTTTTTCCTTTCCCTTTGTTTAATTAGAAAACTGTTTACCTGATGTTAGTAGGTGTGATGCATGGAACAGCTCTTGCCTGGCAGCTGGCATATCTTGCTGTACTGCCCCACGCTACATCATCAGCATCATGACCTCACTGACTGTGACATCACTGCTACTTAGGAACAGCAAGTGAGTGACTGCCAGGTCATTCACCTGTGATGTCACTGTCAGTGAGATCATAATGCTGATGATGTAGTGTGGGGCAGTAGAGTTAGCTATGTCAGCTGCCAGGCTAAGAGCTGCTCCACACATCCAGCACAATATTATCACATAGAATACTTTCTGATGAGCAACAGGAAAAAGACAAATACCTCAGAAATAAAAAGTTACAAATGACCACTACTTAAAAGTTGTATTATTTTCCTGCCTGCCTGTTTTGGCTTCACTAGCTCTTTAATAAAACAGGTCTCAAGTTTTCTGTGTCCTGACTGGCCGAGAGGTACCTCTAGCTGTGTCCTTATTAGGGCATATTGTGCCAACTGGCACCTCTTCAGCCAGTCAGGATGGAGAACAAGACAGATAACTGTGCCAGTCTCTGTCCTGTGGTGCTGACCTGGACCCCCTCTCCATGCTCTGAAACAGTGCTGAACTGCAAAGCATTACCATAGCCACTAGCCAGTGAAGTACAACACACCAATTTATAATGACATTTCTGACCTCTGATACCTCCAGGTCAGAAGAAGCTGACAACAAAATTAAAACAAGAATAGAGCCACCCATGATCCACCAAGCATCGTCACACGTTCTGCAGAGAAACGTCTTTCAAATGAAAGCTGAAAAGCCAACACCCTCACCTCCATCACCCCTTCCAAACACTGTAGTAAAAAAAAAAACGCCCAGCTGGATCTGTGGCACTGGGCAATTGGCTGGCATGCTGGTGACCCAGATTCATGCCCTGGCCCGGGACAACAATAGCGGAGGCAGGCATGGAGGGTTCAGGGTCTCCGACTGGACGCTTTCCCTCTGGGGGGGCTGCGGAACTGCCTGCTCTGGAGTGGCTCCTGGCAGCCCGATGGGGCAATGCATGTTGTGGCCTGGGTGTCCACATGCCACCGTGCACTCTACGAAGGACGCTACAGCATGCAACCGCTTTGTGGAAGGCAGGTGGGGGGAACAAACAAGGGGGAAAAAATGGGCCGCCTGGCCAGCCAGATGATGGCTGCCAGTCCCCTGTATGCCGTGAAGCCCGGAGGAAGTCTGCGCTGATCCCCAGCTGAACTCAGCATAGAAAGGAAGTGCCTAGCCAGGCCAGTCTCTTCTCCCTGTGGCACCATGGAGGGGGCTGATGAAGGTATACGTTGGGTCAACTGGGCCGCGGCGACCGACAGGGATGGCCAGATGGCAATGGGGGTGTCTGGTGGCAGGGGGCCTTGGCAAACCTAAAGGAGTGGCTGACCAGGAGAGCTGGGGAAAAATGCCCTAAATCAAGAGTAGTACCTTTCATGTAACCCCCAAGTGAACAGATGTATTCACTCATTCAGGAAAATGGTCGGAGAAAACCATTTACTATGGTGGCTGCTAAGGGATATGCTCGGTACCAGAAACTGCTAAAAAAAACAACAACATTGTGAAGCGTGCTTCTGTGTGTGGGCATAGGAGGCACAAAAAATATATTGTAGAGGGTTTTTGTGTTTGTATGAGGGAGGGGGGGATGGACAGACATTAATGCCCTCTACTGCCTATTTCATTAAACAAGGACAATTTTTTACTAAGCTATCTTTACGAAGCTGTTCTTTTAACAGTCTTTGCCACTATTTATATAGATTTGTACCTCGTGCCTCATTACGCACCTGAGTAGTGCTCTTATCGGCCTATTCTTTACATAAGTTTTATTCCTGTTTATATTTTAAAAAAAACATTCTATTAACAGAATATTTGTCTTGTTGGTATTTTATTATGAGCTCTTTAAATATTGCAGCTTGGAACATACAGGGACTTGGATCCCATATCAAAAGAAAAAAGTCCTTACATATCTAAACAAACATAAAATAGAGGTCGAGTTAGCAAGTATTAATCCTTAGGCTGCCGAAAGAATTAGAATGCATAGGAATTTTGGACTGATACATCAATCCGAGGCCATGCAATGGTTAAAAGAAAAAAAACAGAGGTTGACTTTCTGCAGGAGACACACCTTCCTCCTACTGAAGCAGAAATGCTTCATCGAAATTGGGTAGCCTTTGCAGAATACAGTTGCTTTAACACCAAAACAAGCATGTGTCAATGTTGAATGTTTGCCGCTTGCACTGTTGTTGTACTGGGTTCTTTCTTGTACCCAGCTTTACTATATATTTACCCAGGATAGACCAGATGAGATGAAATGTGTCATTTGTAACGGGGTCCAGATTTCACATAATTTTATAAGGAATTTACTCAGGACAGTAGAGGTGAGATGCAAGATCTTGTTCTTAGTGTAGCCCTGCTTCTATAATGTATTTTTCTAGGACAGATCATCTTAGATGCGACACTTCCTTTTCAGTGAGATTCTGTTGTAGGGTCCTGTTTTCACACAGTTTTGCAATATTTTAACCCAGGATAACCCAGGTGAGATGCAATATCTCACTTTCAATGGGGTCCTGCTTAAACACATCTTTGTACTGTATTTACCCAGTAGAGAGCACAGCTCAGATGCTGTCTTGTTTTCAGTGGTATCCTGCATTTCCCAATTTTTACTCTGTATTTACCCAGCACAGCACAGCCGAGATGCAATATCTCGTTTTTGATGGAACCTTTCTTTTACCCATTTTTATAATGCATTTACCCAGAACAGCCCGGTTGAAAGACAAGTTACATTTTCAGTGGGTTCCAGCTTTTACAATGTATTTTTCCCATGCAAGAGCAGCACAGAAGCACAGTACAGTGGGGGCTCAGCTGTGCTGGGGTCTTGGTTTTAGACATTTTTACTAAATATTTGCCCAGGACAGACCAGATTAGATGCAACAGCTCGCTTTCAGTGATGTCTTGCTTTTGCGCATTTTTAGACTGTATTTACCCAGGATAGGCCAACTGAGAGGGTGGGCCAGATTTTCAAAGCATGGCACAGGGTTTGCACTGAGCCCTGTGCCATGACACTTAGGTTTTGGCAGTGCGCCAAACCCCAATGCTGCAACTGCGCCCAATTTTACAATCTCAGGTGCAGTTATGACAGTTTTCACAACTTACAACAGCTTGCACCAAATATCTGGCATAAGCTCAGTAAAAAAGTCCCCCAGGATTGCCACAAGTTAGATCAGAAAAAGTTGGGGGCTGGCCTGTTGGCACAGCGGTTGGATTTCTGCTTGCAACGCCAGTGACCCAGGTTCGGGAATGGACCCGGGTCATCAGAGGGCCAGCCGGGGGAGAAGGATTGAGTTTCCCATGGACTGCTCTTCTTCTCTGGGGGAAGGGTGTGGTGCATGACCAGTGCTAGAAGGACCCTTTGCAGAGGCTGGGGGTGCCACAGCAGCCGGCATCAGCAAGATTCTGAGGGGCAGGATGGATACAGGCATCATTGCACACTCCTGCCCCTCCCTTACAGGGGAAGACTAAATGCTTCATCCAGCGCCTTGATGGTGCCCTCCTCGCCACTCCTAAATTGCTCCCAGGCTGACTCCCCTCGACCTATCCCAATGTCTGCTGCACTTAGGGCCGGTATCGCAGCCCCGGCCTGGGGGGAAGCCAGGGGGTATCGAGGGGGAGTAGCGGCTCATGTGGGTAGCGAGGGATGGCAAGGTCCGTGACCCGGGCTGAGGTACCGGCACTGGAAGTTGCCCAAAAAGTATAAATAAAAAAATTAAAAAAGACCAGAAAAAGTTGGTCTAACTTGTGCCAATTGCCGCACGAAATAGAAATTCCTGGTAGATTGCTGTAAGCCCCATGTGCCATATTGTCTGCACACCCGGGGCTTGCCGTGATCTAAGCCATTTGAAAATTCTGCCCCCATCTCTGTTTCCAACAGTCTTTTTTTGACCTGACTTTATGATCAAGACAGGTGGAATTTTTAAATCCCATCTGAAAGGTGATTTTGCAGTGCAACAGTGAAAACATTTTCTGAGGGGATTTGAAAAATGGCACCTGTCTTGTTCAGGAGGTGGGGTAACACAAAAGACATCTTGAACATTAGGAGCCAAACTCTGCAAAAATAAAGTTACGAGTAAACGCTGGAACAATTCAATGTTTCCTGACCTCAAATTTTCAACATAGTCTTTTTATGGCCCCTCTTTCTGAGCATGAGAAGAGTCCTTTATAAAACAGTGACAGAAATTAAATTTCATGCTTCAAGTGTGAAAACATATTTTGGCCAGGATTTGAAAAATGACAGCTGTCACTTTCATGAAGGGGTGTGAAAAAATGACTGCTGAAAATTTGGGGTGACAATATTGAAAATGACCAAAGTTACAAGTCTGCATTGAAAATTTTCAACATAGACCATAACTTTTTTTTTAATTTTTACCCCAAAATTTCAACATAGCCTTCTTATGACCCCACCTCATGAACAAGGGGAGAGCAACTGTTCAAATCCTGCACTAAAGGAGATTTTGTGCAATGACTGTGAAATATGTGATTTTATACAGCTGTCATAACAATAGGCTAAAACAGCACTTTTTTATGATAGGCACTTGGCTCTACCTCAGGCATTACCACGCAAATGTTCAAAATTCCCATAAATAATTATAACATTTAAATCTGATATTATCTCTGTTTTCCAGGTTTCAGATAATTGTGAAAAATGTTTCTGCCACACTTATAGAAATATGGAAAATAAACTTTATTCATACCTGTACACAAATTCTAAATATCCCTAATTAGTGTAAATATCAAGCATAATAAAAATTGTAATATCAAACAACAAAAGTTTCAGAAAATCTAATAACACATAGAATAAAACATAAACAAATATTTCAGGGAAATAAACACAGCAAATGAATAAACAAGATTCAACACAATAAATAATATTGGCTATATTGCCTATATGCTATGCTTTCAGTATGCTTTGTATTTAGCATGACCTTGTATAAGAACTTACAAACTCATTACATTAGTGTATTGGATTATGTCTCTATATAAAAAGTTGCTTTAATTCTTTATAGCATGCAAAATGTATTTATTTTTGTTTTAACTCAAGCTGAACTTATATACCCCAAGATTTTGTAACTAAAGATTAGTTACACTATGTTACATCCCCAGATAAGCCAAAATTAAAATAATGCTTACATTTCTGGTTAATTGTAGAGGTTGGACTTCTTTTCTTTTTTAACTATAAAAATCTTGGTGAGAATTGCTTTCTGGATGATAAGAGTTATGTAGTAGGTGTCTTGGCTGTAGTCCTTGTCTTTTCCCTTGTTCACCCTCGAACCTGTGACTCTGGACTCCTCTGGCATCAACTATGCAGTGCAAACTGGATCCTCCTTGCTTGAGAAGTCATGAATCATCAAAAAGTCTCTTATTAGAATTTGGCAGGAACATCTGGTGATAAGCTACTAGCAGTTCCGCGGCACACTGGTAGACTCCTTCACCACCCAATTGTTTGCAGAAAAGGAATTTCCTTGTGGAGGGCAAAGTCCTTTTTGGTGACTGGATTTTGTGACTGTTTCTGTTTTTCAATTAATTTCCACTTGAACCTCAGGACACTGGACTGATCTGTTGTCAAACAGCACAGTAGACTTCTCTGGCTGATGAAATTAACAGTTAATCTCTATGTCCATGCTTGGCTTTAGTAGAAGTTATAAAACATTACTTCAGTCAGGATACTCAGTATTTAAACCATACACTTTGCTCCATCCAATACTGGAAAACATCCTTTTTGTAACAAGATGTTTTTGTAGCTGGACCTTGTTGCAATTTTGTCAGCTTCCCAGGCTTGAACCCTTCGCATCTCTGGTGTGAACCCATCAATGGCTTAACCAAATACTGGTCCCAAATAGGCGTAGCTTCAGGCTTTCGGCCTATCAGCAGTCTAAAACAACAAGATTACTCAGTCCAACCAATGTAGGTCCTCACATCTTCAAAAGTTTAACAATTCTGGGTTGGACTTGGCAGAATTTGTATATATGTTTGAGGTTCAGAGTGACATCATCACTTGTTCTGATTAATCTGTGTAGATGATGGAGGTATGGCTCTTTGCTCCACTCATAAGACTGCCTCCTTGCTCAAAGTCCACGTTTATACATGAAATTATTTTTCTTTAACTTTTTTATGCAAAATAATATAATTTTAAAAAAAATGTTTTTGAACTTTTCTCATTGAAACCAGTCTTTTAAAGTGTCTCTTATGTTTCTAGGACCAGTATTTCCTGAAATAACATAATAAGGACTATAACTTTATTTTCTTAGCAAAATCTCTTAAAACAAAGTGATACTTTTATTGCACATTTCCTAGGCTTTAGAATAACGTAGATTTTGTCCATATGATTTTTCAGGAAGATCCTTAAAACATTATTTATTTATTTATTTATTTATTTATTTAAACAGCGGTTTGGAAAACCTTTGAGCCATAGGCTCATTTACAAAGGTACCCTGTCACAGTAAGACAAACGAAAATACACAGTACAACAGTAACTTAAGACATAGATACAAACAAGCTGGTACAGGTAGGATTGATGCAAACAATACCTGAGTTATGTTGTCCTTAGAAGCTTAGTAGTAAGCTTTGTCATAAGTATTAGCACGTCTTTGACTAGTGGCAATTACAGCCGCATGTTACAAGGTGGTTATGATACAGTTTTGAAGAGAATAGTTGGAGCTGAGATGGAGGGGGCAGTGTGTTGAACCAGGAGGGGGCCTAAAGCTGAAGGCTCTTTGGCCGTGAGAGGTCCTAGCTCTAGGGATAACAAGAGAGGTTTTCCCAGAGGTCCGAGTATGAACTAGTGGGACAGAGCGGCGTATGGTGGTGGTCAATCCTGGTGGGGATAGCCCAAGGAGGGTCTTTTTTGCAAGGGTACAGGTCAGATATTTGAGGTGCTTGTCAAGATCAAGTACCAGCGCTTTAGCATATAGTAGACAGGTGTGTGTTAGCCTAGGTGCCCCAGTAATTAACCTGCAGGCCTTATTCAGAGTAGTGAAAATTTTATGGAGTGCGGTCTGATCAGCAGCACCATACACCAGCAGTCCATAGTCCACTAGGGACAGGATAGAGGAGGTGACTGCGAGTCAAAGAGCCTCCGGGGGGAGGCAGTGTTTATACCAATGTAAGATGCCCAATTGGATATTAGTGGCAGTGGCTAGGGCAGCGATATGTCCATGGAAGGAGGGGGGGGGTCAAAATGGATCCCTAGGTATTTATAGGAGCAAACTTGTTCGAGTGGGAAAGAGGACCCAGAGTGAATGAGGAGTTTGAAGTTGCAGGACTTGTTTTGAGGATGAGTGAAGAACATAGTTTTTGGTTTTTTTTAAGATGTATCACCAATCTATGTTCCTTGAACCAGTCCTTGGCTTCAGCGAAGGAGGACTGCTGCAGCGAGTCCTGGAGGGCAATAGGGTTACGACTTCAGGCAAAGATGACTGCATCATCAGCGTACAATAGAATGTTCCCCGAGCATGACTGTGGAAGGGTGTTAAGGTAAAGGGAGAATAGTAAGGGGCCCAAAATGGAGCCCTGGGGAACCCCAGAAAAGATGGGACAGATGTCTGAGTAGGTCCCATTAATTTTTACACACTGTGAGCGGTCAGACAGATAACTGGTGCACCAGGAGATAGGCCCAGTAGCAAAACCAGAGAGACTAAGGGCATCAAAAAGGAGGGGGTGGGAGACAGTATCGAAAGCTTTGGAGAGGTCAATGAAGACCGCACCAGCCAGAGAACCAGTGTCTAAGGAGGAGTTGAGAAAGTTGGAGAACTCTAGGAGGGCTGTGTTGGTACTGTGGCCCGCTCGGAAGCCATGCTGCTCAGAACATAGGACATTGTAGGTGGAGAGGTAGTCAGAGATTTGAGAGGCCACCACTTTTTCCAAGGCCTTGGAGAAAGGAGAGAGAATGGAGATTGGCCGATAGTTTCTAGCCACAGTCCTATCACCACCTTTAAAGATAGGGGTGACAGTGGTGACTTTCCAGGCAGTTGGAACCTTCCTCAGGCAAAGAGAGTGGTTGATGAGGCACGTGATCAGGGTAAGAACTGTGTCTAAGACCAGCCGTAGGATACATGGATCCAGGGTGTCACTGCCTGTTCTATTACTCTTGAGGGAAGTGACAAGGTGCGGCCTAAGTTCTTGGGCAGAAACACGGTGGAGGAGAAAATAAGGGTGAGAAAGATTTACGGCAGGTGCTGGGGGAGGAGGGTCAAAAAAATTTATAGGGAGGATAGGGCTAAGGTCAGTGAATGAGGTGTTGAGGTGGTTGGCTATGAGGGCTGGGTCTGAGGAGATCACGTCATTAATGTTGATCTGGTGGGTGGGGGAGTGTGCACTCCATTTAGCTGTTTAATGTTATCCCAGAAGGTTCTGGGGTTCCCCCATGAGGCAGTGAGTGAGGACCGATAGTGCTCAGACTTGGCCTTTCTGATGGCCCGAGTGCACTTGTTTCGGGCGGCAGCATATAACTGCCTGTGACTGGGCCGGCCAGTCTCAATGGCACAGTGCCATAGGTTGTCCCTGTGTTTGAGTTGGTGGATCAAAGCTGGGGTTACCCAGGGGGCATTCTGCCTTTTAGAACGGCGGGTCAACATTGGGGCAAAGATATCACAGGCATTATTAAAAGTTCGGGTAAAGAAGGAGAGAGCTGTGTCGATATCAGGAGTTGCCTGTATAGAAGACCAGTCAATTTGGGACAGAAGTTCCTTACGTTTTATCAGTCCACCAGGTATTAGACGCCGCCGGCATGTGGACTGTGCTATGCGTTTGGGGACTGATGATGACCAGTGGAATAGAATGGGGGAGTGATCACTGAGAGAGTCTAGGAGGACTTGTACATTGGGGATCCGATTAGGGTGGTTGGTGAGTACCACATCAAGCATTGTACTGGAGCCTCTCTTGGGGTTAGTCCTGATAGGGTGGGTAACTAGTTGCGTTAGGTCTATTGCAGAAAAGGAGTCTTGGGTAGAGGAGGAGGAGGGGCTGAGCCAGTTGACATTTAAGTCACCCACCAGAATTTGATCAGCGGAAGGAGGTAGTGAGGAAAGGTCTTCTGTAAGAGAGGCAATGGCCTGTGTTTGGTCCCCGTGGGGCACGTATGCAGTAGTCAGATAAAGGGGTCCCTTTAAAGGGTCAGGGGTTAGTTTCAGCGTAAGCGCCTGGGCCCTGGAGTCAAGGATGGGAGCAGGCAGGGCTAGTACTGGGAGAGATTCCTTGACATAAATAGCGCAGCCACCGCCCTGTCTCCCAACACGGTCGGACTGGAAGAAGGTGAAACCAGGAAGGGAGACTAGGGAGTCTGGGGAGGATTTTGACAGCCAAGTCTCAACCAGAGCGATGACATCAGGGTTAACTGATGTGACCAGGCATTGTAGTGAGTCAAACTTTTTTAGGAGGCTACAGATATTCATGGAGACCATGCATAGGCCTGTGGTGCTAGTCGGGGAGCTCCTGAGAACCGGGCTAGGGTTTGGATGAATGTTCCCTGACAGGAGTAGTAGCATGACTAACACCCTGGCTGGGAGATGGTGAGAGTTTTTTCTATGATTGACGTGGGGGAGGCTAAGGGAGCAGGGGTGGGCAGGGTGGTACAGGAAGGGAAGGCAAGAATAAGAAGACACCCAGATATGCCTGAGGTGAGAAGGAAGCTAGGGGGAAGGCAGGGAGGACTGAGAGACACACACATAGGTCCCAAGGGGCAGGAGAGCAGGTTAAGGAGCAAGGGGAGGGAGGGGTGCCAGGGCACAGTGCGGAGTAGCAGATGGGTCAGTGGGCAAGTGCACTGCTAGTGGGGATAGGCACAGGCAGAGTGTAAGGCAGGGCCAATACATTGTGGTGAGCAAGATCCAAGGGAAGTAGTACTGTACAGGTAGGAGTAGGAAGTAGCGAGGGAGCATAGGTCCCTCTAGTGGCCAGCAGGTATAACCTGCAAATGGGAAAGTGGGGAGATGGGTTCTGGGCAACAGGACGTGATGTCACCAGATGTGATGTCACGGGGTGGATCCTTAAATTGACAGCCGCCCCTGGGTGGGTGAGTGGTTGGGGTGGACGGGGCAGATGGCACGAAGCGCCGTCAGGCTAGCATCCTCCTGCTGGCATCCAGACGAAGAGAAGAGGCTCTCTTTACCTCGAAAGTTATCAGGCTGGAGATTCGGCTTCCTCAGCTACTCAGGTGAGCTGCTTGTGTTGCTTGTGTTGCTTGTTTGTCCCGAGTGCCTAGCTTTGAGGGGGGGGGCTGCCAATGTAGTGGAGAAAACAAAGCCTCTCATTACTATGCAGTGGGAGAATATGTTGTGACTTTCACAAAGGAGCTCCACTCTAAGCAAACAGGGCTATTCCAAAATGAGGTCACACTAGGACCCAGCTATCCTAATACCTTCAGTTACAAGCACAATTAGATACAATACCACAGTATTCAACAAGTCTGCTGTATATTAGCTGCTTGGTATATCTGGCTTTAAGATATGATCAGCAATTAGATCTAATACCACTGTATTCAACAAGTCTGCTCTATATTAGTTGTTTAGTATATCTGGCTTTAAGGTATAATCAGCAATTAGATCCAATACCACAATATTAAACAAGTCAGCTCTATATTAGCTGCTTGGTATATCTGGCTTTAAGGTATAATCAGCAAGGCAACTCTAGGGCACCCAGTGAGTCCCTAGCTTTACACTTCAGCATTAGTAGCATAAAGAGAAGCAAATAACAAGCCCAGCCAGTGGTGAATAGGGAACAAAGTTCATAAAATATAAGTGTTCATCAGGTAGCACCCTCCTGCAGGCGTCCAGACAAAGAGAAGAGGCTCTCTTTACCTCGAAAGTTATCAGGCTGGAGATTCAGCTTCCTCAGCTCCTCAGGTGAGCTGCTTGTGTTGCTTGTTTGTCCTGAGTGCCTAGCTTGGGAGGGGGCTGCCCAGTGGTGAACAGGGAACAAAGTTCATAAAATATAAGTGTTCATCAGGTAGCACCCTCCTGCAGGCATCCAGACAAAGAGAAGAGGCTCTCTATACCTTGAAAGTTATCAGGCTGGAGATTCAGCTTCCTCAGCTCCTCAGGTGAGCTGCTTGTGTTGCTTGTTTGTCCCGAGTGCCTAGCTTGGGGGGGCTGCCTCGAAAGTTATCAGGCTGGAGATTCAGCTTCCTCAGCTCCTCAGGTGAGCTGCTTGTGTTGCTTATTTGTCCCGAATTTAAGCAGAATGAAGCAGAAAAACATTTTTTTTCTTGCAGACAATCTTACTTCTTGCTTCAGAAAACTTATGTAGACAGCAAATTTGATCAGAGGTTTATAGTATGCCTCCCATTACAAATATTTTTTTCAGCTTTTAGAAGCAGCAGCTAGCAGCTGAAAGGGAGCTAGTATTTACTTATGGTTCAACTTTTAGAAACAACAGCTAGCAACTGAAAAGGAGCTAGCATTTACTTTTAAAGGCACCTCATTTTGGTGAGGGAAGCTAGCAACTAAAAGGGAACTACCATTTGCTTTTATGAGTACCTCATTTTGGAGAGGAAGGGGGAATCAGCTAAATCCCCCCATCCCATCACTTAACTGCTAACAGCTACTGCTAAGGAGCAGTAATAGTACTACTCACCCTCTTCCAACCACCTAGGGTCTTTCAAAATTTATAGAAGCCCAAGGGAACGTCCTGCAGGGATCCCAAGGGAAGACACCAATGAGAACAGGAAGAGAGAACAGAGAAGACGTGGTAAGGTGAGAAAGAAACAGTGTCACCTACAGGTCAGGAGGAAAACAGACATGGACATCCAGATCTGCAAGAGCTGCGGAGGGCTGGTAGCAAGGCAGACACTCTGGAGACTGGGGTGCCCCTTCTGCAGGACAGTTGTGGAGCTACAGAGGGAGCTATGGAATGTAAGAGAAGAGATCACGAGGCTAGAGAGGAGACTGGATTGGGGATGCCTACCACCATCCCTTACCCACCCACTCCCCCAAAGGCCCACAGGTCTTGGGGAATGGAGGGTGGTGGGAGGAGGCAGTGGTGCACCTAGAGCTAAGATGGGGCACCACCAGCCACACACTATCCACATTCAGAATCATTTTGCCCCCCTAGCCAGGGGACAGAAACCAGGTGGGGAAGAAGAAAGAATCAAGCAGGACAAATCTTATCCAAGAAAACAGGAAGGAGGTACAAGGAAGGACAAGATGAATACATACAGCAACAGGAAGATTCTGGTCATGGGAGACTTTATGTTGCGTGGAGTGGAGGCACAGTCCATCAGTGCAAAGGGAGCTGAAACCACTGTGAAATACATGCCAGGAACATCTGCAGGGTAAGCCACGGACAGGGTAGGAAGGCAGGTGAAAAAAGATCAGGATTAGGTGGGGATCATTGTCCACCTTAGAACAAATGACAGCAAACAGGACTGTGGAAGAAGCCAAGGCAGACATGAAGACCCTAGGGGACAGCCTAAAGGAGTATACAACACACCTGGCCTTCTCGGAGGTGTTGCCAGTTTGGAGGGAGGGCAGAAGTGAGGACAAGATCAGGAATGAAGAGATCAGGAAATTTAACCAGTGGCTCAGGGGTTGGTATGCAGACAATGGGCTGTAATACACATTGGAGACTGGGGGACTTTCTGGGACAGGAAGCTCTTCAAGCATGATGGTCTGCATCTCACTGGAGAAGGAGCGAGAGCACTAAGGCAGAAGTTGGAGCTCCTCATGGAGGGTTTAAATTGGGAGGCCTCCAACACAGAGAAGAAGACCTAAATGAGGATGAGCAGAAAGATGAGAAGGTAAGGGGATCAGTGAATGGAAGGGAACCCTCTAACACTGGACTAAAGGAAACAGGCATGGCCATGAGCAAGGAGTGGCCATAGGTAAAAAGGAGGGACCTCATGTAATGTACAGGAGGGGCAGACACAGAATAGGGGGGATGGTACTGGAGTTATAGCAGAGGGGGGAGGCTGTGATTGGAAGGCTGTATGCACCAGTGCCCACAGTCTGGATAACAAAATCCTGGAACTTGTGTCATTAATGGCCTCCGAGGACCTGGATATCATGGCAGTCACAGAGACATGGTGCAATAGCAACCATGCCTGGGAGCTAGCCATTCCAGGGTACACGCTGCACAGATGGGACAGGGAAGGCAAGAAGGGGGGAGAGGTGGCACTGTATGTCAAGGAAGAGATAAAAGCGACAGTCCCAAAAGACAAGGGGGGAAAAACAAAGGTGCTGTGGGTAACCCTGGAGGTGGGGAGGGGAACAGTACTTAGAACAGGAGTGATATATAGGCCCCCATGGCAGGCAGAGGATCTAGATAGAGAACTGCTGGAGACTATAGAGAACATGGCAACAATGGGTGAACTGCTGCTGATGGGTGACTTCAACTTGCCAGATGTGGACTGCAGCATCCCGGCAGCAGCCTCAGCCAGGAGTAAGGGATTCCTGCAATCCCTGCAAGGGGCGGGTCTCACACAGCTAGTGAGGGAGCCGACAAGGGAGAATGCAATTCTGGATCTTGTCCTAAGCAATGGGGACAGGATAAAGGAAGTCACAGTGGGAGAGAGCCTAGGGACTAGTGACCATCGAGTTGTGGGGTTCACCATAAGGACATCACATGAGGCTAGCTACACAAGGACTAAAATCCTGGATTTTAGGAGAACAGACTTTAGTAAGATGAAGGACAAATTCAGGAAGGCTATGCAAGGATACAATGACATAATGGGAGTAGTGGAACAGTGAGATAAGATAAGGGAAGCCCTGCACCTGGCAGCAAACTATTGTGCCAGGCCCTGCAGCAAGAGCAAGAGAAAGAGGAAACCACTGTGGTTCTCAAGGGGAGTAGTAGAGCTAGTAACAGGAAAAAAGATGGCATTTCTGTGGTACAAGACAACAGGAATCGAACAAGGCAGTAAAGGCAGCGAAGGCCAAAACCGAGGAAAAGCTAACTAAATCAGTGAAGGAAGGAGGGAAGGCATTCTTTAGGTATATTAGTGACAGAAGGAAGATGGGAGGGATTGTGAGACTTAGGGAAGATGGAGGTAGGGTAGTGGAGAAAGACATTGACAAAGTGATCATCCTCAACAAACACTTCTGCTCCGTATTCTGGGAAGAAGATGATGGGGATAGTCCCTCATTAATGGAGAAGGGCAAACATGGAGAAGGGGTGGACATTAGACCTTTTTCAGAGGACAGAGTAAAAAGAGCACTAGAACAGTTAGGGTGGATAAAGCTATGGGGCCCAATGGGATATACCTGAGGATCCTAAAGGAGCTCTGGGAGGAAATGGCTAAACCTCTGGCTAAGCTGTTCAGTGGACCTCTAGAAACAGGCGTGATTTCGGAGGAGTGGAGGAGAGCACAAATGGTACCCCTGCACAAAAGTGGTAGCAAGGAGGAGGAGGCAGGAAACTACCGTCCAGTCAGTTTGACCTCGATAATAGGTAAAATATCAGAAACCCTACTTAAGGAAGGCTGGTGGACTACCTAGAGACAAGGGGGCTGATGGACCCAAGTCAACATGGATTCACGGCAGGGAGATCATGCCAGGCCAACTTGATTGATTTCTTCGAATGGGTGACAAAGGAAATAGACCAGGGCAGAGAAGTAGATGTGGCCTATCTGGACTTTAGGAAGGCCTTTGACACAGTCCCAACCACACAGGAGACTAATCCACAAGCTGACAAATCTAGGTGCGGGGACAGAGGTGGTCATCTGGGTTAGAAACTGGTTGAGTAACAAAACACAAAGAGTGGTGGTAAATGGGGTTAGCTCACAGGAGGGATGGGTAGCAAGTGGTGTACCCCAGGGATCAGTGCTGGGTCCAGTGTTCTTCAATGTCTTCATAAGCGATATTGCAGAGGATCTCAAAGGGAGGGTTAGCCTGTTCACGGATTATACAAAGCTATGTAACAGGATAGATACACAGGAAGGTATAGAAAAAATTAGGAGGGATCTGAAGAGGCTAGAAAACTGGTCCAAGTAGTGGCAGTTGGGTTTTAATGCAAAAAAGTGCAAGATTATGCACTTAGGGAGAGGAAATCCTAGGGCTGAGTATGAACTAAATGGGGTAACACTGGAGACCACCACAGAGGAAAGGGATCTATGGGTAGTCATAGAAGACAAACTCAGAGTGGCTAAACAGTGCGACAAAGCAGTTGGAAAGGGTAACAGAGTGCTAGGGTGCATAGGGAGGGGTGGGGTATAACAAGTAGAAGGAGGGAAGTGGTGGTACCGTTCTACAACTCACTAGTAAGGCCTCATCTGGAGTACTCTGTTCAGTTCTGGAGGCCCCATCTCCAAAAAGACAAAGACAGGATGGAGTCGGTACAGAGGAGGGTGACAAAAATGGTGTTGGGGATGCCGCATAAGTCATATGAGGAGAGACACAGAGCTCTAAATATGTACTCCCTGGAGGAAAAGAGAGATTGGGGCACATGATACAGACCTTCAAATATCTAAAGGCAATCCACAGGGTACCAGAGGGGAGCATCTTTCCCATGAAGGGAAATAGCAGAACAAGGGGGTAGAGCAAGAGACAAAAAGGTGGAAAACTTAGCGAGAACTTGAGGAAATTCTACTTCACTGAAAGGGTGGTGGAAAGATGGAACAGTCTCCCCCAGGAATTGGTTGGGGTGGCCACGGTTCAGGGATTCAAGAATGTGTGGGACAGGCACATGGGAATTATCAAGCTGGGGGGGGCTTGTAGCATCTAGGGTAGGGTACCTTAAGCATTAGAAAGATCGATAGGGCAGACTGGATGGGCCACAAGGCCCTTATCTGCTGACAACGTCTATGTATCTATGTATAAAATTGCAATTAAAATAATGTAAATAATAACATGATAAAAAATATAATAAACTATTTTAATAACTAAGTTTTGTTTCTACACAGTGATTGTGAAATCACCTTTTAAGAGGGATTTTAATAATTTTACCACCATTGTTCATGAGGTGGGATCTCAGAAAGGCCAAGCTGAAGATTTTGGGAACAAATATTTAAAAAAAATTACCAGGTTATGCGGTCAAGTTCAAAATGCATTGAAATACACTGTACCGCATACCTGATTTCTTCAGTTCCCAGTCTGGTGTTGAAGAGTTAAGGCATGTCTCCAGTCAGACAAGACTATGGCATTGGACCCCTGATAGGTGTGGGATGGCGTGTGCTGAGTGGAGGGAGGGTAAAAGTGGCAGTGGACTTTCAGCAACAACAGACATTGATGGACAGTCTTCTTTTTTACAGGGTGTATAAGAATAAAAAATCCTATGAGGAATGGCTTTCTTTATTTCAGGTACCAACACTGGGGTTTGGGCACTCCAGTGATGGTTTAATCTCCATGCGTACAGGAAGCAATGGTGAGGTGAGAGGGATACTTGGCAGAGGAAGCCATACTTAAGAAACTTGAGGGGTATATGGTGCAGTGGAAAGCTTTGCCTATCTTGTGGTTAGGATGTATAAATTTATTGAAAATGAATATGCTTCCATGCATATTGTACGCTGTTCAGATGCTCCCCGTGGGACTCAGTAAAACATATCTTCAGCACTTTGGCACTAAGTGTACTATCTTTTTGTGGCAACAGAAGAGACCCCATGCTGAGTTGGTATGATTTAAGGGACCGGTAGCCAAGAAGGGGTCTGTGGTTTTCGGACCTTAACCAATACCACATGGCAGCTCACCTCCAGCTTGATGAAGGAATGGCTACTAAGGGAAAAGAGGTCCAGTTGGGTGACACTGGAAGTAAAGAAGGAGAATTTCTCACCACTTAGTTACTTGGATAAGGGTGGCATTGCTTGGTACTGTTCCCATCCAGGGATGACTCCACTTTTGATTCATACCTTGGAGGTGTGGCAGTTGGCTGCTAGGATGTAGGGTGTTGGGCAAGATAAAACCTATAAGCACCAATCAGTGGCAGCCCAGATTTCCTTCCTGGGTCAGAGGATCTAAGCTTTGTGCAGTAGAGACATGCTAGGGTGAGGTGTTTTGGGGATCTTTTCGGGGCTGGAAGTATGAGAAGTCAGGAGGAGCTGGTGTGAACCTTTTCTTTGGAGGGTCACCATCATTTCCCTTATGTGCAGGTGAGGGCTCATTTGCGAACCATGCAGAGGTTGACCCCTGAAGCATCTAAAACGTTATGGGCTGGAGAGAAAAATTATGCTGGCCAGACTTACCCAAAGGGGTCTATGGTGAGCCTATATTCACATTTGCGGGATGCTATGCCAAGTCACTCCATGAGGGTATGCTGCCTCTGGGAACAGGATCTGGGAGTTGAGATCTTGGATGACAACTGAGCCACTATACACAAATCCAATATGGCACTTTTCCGGTGCAATAAGCATAAAGAGGCACAGTAAAAATGTATTCACCGTTTGTACCTCCCCCCAGCAGTGGTACATAAGTTTTCCCCTGGGATCTCATCAATATGTGGGAGATGTGGCAGGGCAAGAGAAACGTACATTCATTATTACTGGGGATGCCCCAACTTGCAGTCATTCTAGGCGTCAGTCAGAGCACAAATTGAGCAGAGGGTGGGCGTGCTAGCTCGTGAGAAACCTCTGTCTATACTGCTGGGAATGGACCACTCAGAGGATGGGGACTGGACCCATATCCACGGGTAAGTAAAATCTTACTGGTGCTGGCTGGTGTGTCCAGAATACCTGGGTTTCTTGCCAGATGCAAACGGTAGACCTATGGCTACAGCTGGTGACTAAAATGTTGCCAAAAAAGAGTGACATACGAACTTAAGAAGGGAGACTTATTTGAAAGGGTGTGGGACATGTTCATGGACTCATTCTCGCCAGCAGAGACACCTTTACTTTGGATGAGCACTTTTATTTAAGTAATGTCAAAAGGTTTTAGCTTTATAATGAGTTATGTAATACTGCTGCAGTACTGACTCAATGTATCATCCCAATCTTTTTTACTTTGAATATGAAATACATGGCATAGACACTGTTTTGTATATCCAGCACTGTATTTATTTATTTAAATATTTTTACTGGTTTCTAGTTTACTAACTGTATACAGTATTGATATAAACTGTATGTCATACTTCTCAGTTTATTGTAATCTAGCATGAATATGTTAGTGGAAAAGGAACTTAAATGTATCATAGTATGACTGAGATATGGATTCATGTTGTACTGTACTTATTTCTGAATTTAAAATTTAGTAAAAGGATTATGAGGAATGTTTTTCTTTATTTCAGGTACTACCCCTGGGGATTGAGCAGCCCAGTGTCGGTGTTATGTTTGGCAGCACCAGGGTTGGGCTCCCCAGTGTCACACAGTGAAACACCAGCACTGGGGATTGGGCACCCTGATGTCAGAAAATTAAGAAGGAAAGGAAAAGCAATGGGGGGTAGGATAAATACTCCGTAAGGGATGGGAGGGATAGTTTTTGCATTGGCGGAGAGAACCACAGCATACTGATCATGTCGCTGATCAGCTCTGCTTGCTTAGCCGTGTTATGTAGATCAAAGGAAAGAGCTGCCCTATGATTTGGGTGGCTCTTTTCTTTGAACTACGTGAAGTTTCCACCCAGCAAGAACAGAAGAGTGTCATAATCAGCCTGGCTGATGACTGGTTTGACACTGTCGAGCCCCTTGCAGACTGCCCTGCATTGGACAGATAGTGACACACCTCTCTAAATCCAGTATCATAGCAACATGTTCACCCTTGCACAAGCACAAGGGCAAACATAAAAGGAGAAGTTGGACCCTAATTAGAAAAGATGTTAGTTTCACAAAAATTTCTCAAAGTTACAGACCTTGAGGGTCACTTTCATATTCTAACATGTATCCTCAATGGGAAAAAGGTTACCTTGTGTAATGTGTATGCACCCACTACTGGACAGGCTGAATGTTTTACCAAATTATTATCTGAAATAAGTAAATTTGCAGATAAGGAGTTGATTCTTTGTGGTGACTTTAATGAAGTCAGTGGCCCAATACTGGACATATACATTTCATGAAATTTTGCCCGTGGTACTAAATGGAGGTAGTATTCCAAACACTACAGTAGTCCAGGATCTGAGCCTACCAGATGCCTGGAGGATGCTGCATCCTCAAGATAGAGACAGAGCGGGCCAGTTGTCACAGGAACAGGGTGCCGATCTGTGACGCTGGCGACCCAGGTTCGGGAACGGACCTGGGACGTTGGAGAGCCGGCCGGGGGGGAGAAAGATCGAACGTACGTGGACTGCTCTCCTTCTCTGGGGGGGGAGGGGGGAGAGTGTGTCAACGTTACATGGACACCTAGCAGAGGCTGGCTGTACCGCTTATGCTGATGCCAACACGTTCGCTCCGATTTTAGTGTCATCAGTGAATTTACAGAGCCATGTCCCCTCAGAAACCTGCACGGTGTTTACATATAGTTTAAAGAGCAGGGGTCCCAAGACTGAGCCCTGCAGGACACCACTGGCCACCCTGCCCAATCAGACAAGAAACCTCTTAACTGCACCCTCACTAAGCCATGCGTTTATCCACACCTTAGTCTGATTATGTATCCCAAGTTCTTCTAATACATTTATAAGGAGGCCATGGGGCACTGTATCAAAGGCCTTGGTGTAGTCCAAATAGACCACATCTACTGGGAGGGCTAGGTCCAAAGCCTGACTGACATTTTCAAAGAAGTAGAGAAAGTTGCTGACACACGATCGACCCACCTCAAATCCATGCTGTGATCTATTTACAATCCCCAATGTGTTTAGATCCAGTTCTAACAGGTCTTTTATATAGCCTTCCATCAGTTTTACAATCACCGATGTCAGGCTTATCGGTCTATAATTCTGGACCAAAGTCTTTTCCCCTGCCTTATGTATTGGTGTAATATTGGCCACCCTCCATACTTCAGGCACCTTCCCCTTCCTCAAAGAACTGTTGAAGAAGACTGTCGATGGTCCAACAAGTACATCGGCAATATTCCTCGGCAACAATCGATGGTATCCATCAGGCTCACAAGATTTGGAAACCTTAAGTTTTTTAGGTTTCTCCATTATTTGTGTTTCCATGATTCTAAGTTCAGGCTGTCCAATAAGACTTGGTTTTGGCAGCACAGGTGTACTAGCTGAATCATCAGTTAACTCATCAGCTACCCTGAACACACTCAGAAAATATTTGTTGAAAGCTGTTACCATTTCCTCTTCCTTGGTTAGTATGTTACCGTCATTGTTTATACTAGTTATTTGTTTGTTCTCCTTTTTCAAACTCCCTATAGCAAAATAATCTTTTATAGTAATCTTTGCTACACTGTGCCAGTCTTAACTCCGCTATTGATCTAGCTCTCTTTATTGCTTTTTTTACATTTCTTGGCTACCTGTACATATTTCTGTTTTCTTACTCCTGTGGGGTTTGCTCTATATTTTTTGTATAATATTTCCTTCTTCTTAACCAACTTTCGTATGCCCTTATTTAACCATGCCTGGACTCTTCCTTTACCATCATATTTAATGATTTCAGGCACAAATTTCTTTATACACGCTTGCAATTTATCATCTGTCTTTCCCCAGATCCTTTCAATGTCAAGTTCTGCTAGTTCTTCCTTCCAATCCCAGGCATGTAACAATTCCTTCATGCCATAACAGTCTGCTTTAGCATAGTTCAATATTTTTGTCTTCCCTAATATTCTTTCTGTTTTCACCTTTAACACACATCTGACCATATTATGGCTGCTGTTTCCCAAAGGTTGGTCAAATATGACATTCTGTACTAACCCATCTGTGTTGCTCAATATCAAGTCTAAAATATGACTTCTCGTTGTTGGTTGATGTACATATTGCTGCAATCTATTCATTTGGCTGATCTCTATAAACCTTTTCTCTAGACTATTTGTACCCTGGTTACTAGCCCAATTGATATAAGGTAGATTAAAATCCCCCATCACTATACAATTATTTTTAAAGATCATTCCCTCACTGAGGTTGAAAAATGTTATATATTCCTTCTCTGTCAAACTCGGTGACTGGTAACACACTCCAAGGGTGTATGTTTTATTATTAGTTTGTATTCTAACCCATAGTTGTTCCGAACTCAGTGTATCAAGACTACTATTTTCTTTAAGCTGTGCTTTCAAATGGCTGGATATATATAAACCCTCATCACCACCTAATCTATTAATTCTTACTTTCTGAAAGTAGTCATACCCAGTTATCCCACTCCCCCAGTCATCATCCCTACTCCACGTTTCCATTATACCGCATATGTCTATACTGTCTCTAATCAGGATATATTTTAGTGCGTCAAGTTTACTTCTGATGCTTCTTGTATTAATAAGCAGGAGTTTTAATTCATGTGCTTTTACTAATTTACTATCTCCTTTACTAGTTCTAATTTTTCCAAGGTCAACACAACCCTCACCCTTATCCTGATTACCTCTCCCGTCCATCGTTAGTTTAAACTATCGTCCACAACTTCTTCAAACAGATGCCCAAGCTCTTTACTTCCTTTCTGTCTTAGATGTAGGCCGTCTTTACTAAAAAGCTCTAACCTACCATCAAATAACTCCCATGTTTTATACACTCACTTCCCTCCATAGTAGTCTATCTTCTCAACCAGTTGTTTATTCTTTGTGCTTTCTATTTACACTATTCCTTGCTCTCGGTATCGATAAGATTTCTAATATCACCAACATTCCCTTTATTTCTTTTACTAGTCTAAGGTCACGAAGTCTAAAAACAGCTGTTCTTCCCTAGTGTATTTCAAATCATTGGTTCCTACATGGACCAAAACCAATGGTGCGTCCCCAAATTTTCACCATCTTAGGTATCATTGATTCTTCATCAGCTAGTGTTGCCCCTGGAAGATATGAACTAGTGACTATTTCCTTTAGATTTTTCATTGTATAAACATCAGTATACTTCATCATAGAGTCTCCAATTATGTTGACTCTGCTAATTCCCTGCACCTCATTTTTATCAACTTCCATGTTCCCTTGATTGTCCTTCTTGCTTGGTATGTATCCTGAAATGGGGCATTCCTTTCTATAACCCCTCCACCATCTGTGGTCTGTTCAGGCTCTGTACTCTCTCTTTAATCTACTTCTTCTCCTTCTAGATGTACTAATGGCAAAAATGAATTGACTAGGGGAGTATCGAAACCCATTGCCCTTCTCCCTTTTTTTTTTGCTTTTGTATTTGCCTGCACTTCCCAATCACCATCTTGCTCAATTTGGTTTCTGTCCCTTTTATTAGTATGTTTATTTATCCCTGTAAACTATCATTACCTGTACCAGGTATGTCCGTTTGCTTTAAGCATTTTATTTCTAACTCAAGGCCCAACATTTTAACCTTTAGTTCCTTAATCAGCACACATTGCTAGTACACATATTCTGTTTCACTCAAGCTCCCTACCAAACTAAACATCTGACATTTGTTACATTTAATGCCTATTTCCCCCATCCTCAGAACTACAAATGGACTGTGTCTTATACTGTAGATGGTAAAGTTTGTGGGGAAGGGAGGGGCACTATACAGCCAGAAAATACAGCCCAGAAAACAAGACAGGAAAACTACCTGGACTCCCACGGGTGGTGCAGGTGATGAAATGGCTCCATTGGGGGTGCCCTCAGATCTTCAGGGTGCAGAGATGGTACACAGGAGGGATGAAGACAGCTGACAAGGACCAGGTTACCTGCAAGACCTCCTTCGGTCCTACTGCTCCCTCCGCTCCCTCTGTTCCGCCGACAAGGGATCGTTAGAGGTTCCAAGGGTCCGTTTGCAGACATCTGAAGCTAGGGCTTTTTCCTTTGTAGCCCCAACCCTTTGGAATACACTACCTCATCAGATTACAGAGTACCTGTCTGTCGAGGCTTTTAAATCACTCCTGAAGACCTACTTATTTGAAAAGGCCTTTGGGGAATATGGCTAGCCCCGGAATTGCTGCTGTTTATTTTATGGTTATTTTAATTTGTATGTATATTTTAAGGATATTGTTTAAATCTGATGTTTTTATATTGTACCAGCGCTTTGGTTATAGAAAAGCACTCTATAGATAAATTTGACTTTGACTCTTTATCTGCCTGGCCTTGCCAGCTTTGCCCGTAGGCCTTTGTAGACTGTCTTCACTAGACAGGCCTCTTGTCTTCCTTGGTGGTTCTCTGGTTCTCGCTGTTATGGATGCCACCCTGGAACACACTGGGTGACATAGCTGTGGAGGAAACTTCTTTTAGCAGCAATACAGTTCTTCCAAATGAAAAAGACAAACACCAGAATTTCAGAAAACATGGGATCCCATTTAATGAACAGTTAATTTAAACAAGAATAGTCAGTCCACGGAGCAGTAAAGCACAAACAGGTGGCTCAGGACTGTATGATCACATCAGAAGCTCAAATGTTGCTTAGGAATGGGCAGACTGGATAGACCTTGTGGTCCTTATCTGCTGTCAACTTCTATGTTTCTGTGTAGGACCCTGGAGTCACATTCAAAGCTAAAACAGTACTCTGGACTGAGGGGTCACATTTGAACAATGAATCTAGGCGGCCACCCTAAGATCTAGGCAGCCAGCAGTCCACACACAGGCAGTAAACTTGAGGCTGAATATGGCCCTCAACAGCAGGCAACAACAATTGTATCCTTCTCTTCTATCTCCCTCAAGAAGCATGGTCCTCCAGGGGATGGCAATCCAGCTATGGCCCCCCCTCACTATTCGCTCCTCCTGCACAAACTAATAATGGTTCTGCTTCCTGGAGCTAACGAGTTTCCCTTCTTCAAATGGAGCAGTAAACCACACATAACAAGGGCAGGACGTGACCCCTCAAAACTGTCCCGCACCTGATCACTGATGCATACCCACTCCGAGCATCCAAGGGAGAATTTCACCCTGGCCATCCTGGAGACACGAGGTAAGTTCCTCATGCAGTGATCCCAGTCCAGCACAGCTTTAAATGTGGGGCTACAGCTGAAGTGCCATGAGGAATCAAGAGGCAGCCTGACATTCTGCCTCCTGCTCCAACGACCAACCCACATGTTTCCTCTTGTCTCCTCTGGACGCACACCTCATGGAGCTCCTCTGCATGCAGTGGCTACCTCGGTCGGGTGACCCTGAGACCAGCTGCCACCTTGGTCCCACCACAGTCTGGGCTGCCACCACCAGACTGTGCACAGGATCCCCTCTGCCATAACAGGCCCAGCCACAAGTCTTCAAAACCCGACTCCATACTGCAATCATCTGAGGATGAGACGTTACCACCTGGACCCCCTTCAGTGCCACCCCATCACGTTGCCGGAGAACACATGGCGGGCTCCCAAAACTTACTCCCCTGGCTCCAACTCCCATAACCTGGCACCAAAGGGATCCCTTCAATTCAGCAGCTCCCACACCTCCAAACTAGTGACCTTGACCTGCTCCACATCACCGGTCTTTCAGGGCAGTGGGCTGGGGTGGCAATCAGCCCACCCTGGCCCCAAGCCTTGGCCCTCACGAGCGGAACACATGCCAATCCCATCTCTCTCTCTCTCCCCTCTCCCCTACTGCATGGCACTCGCTTTTATATTCTCTCTCTCTCCTTGGTGCTTAAAATCTATGGTCCAGTCTGGATCCTACAATCAGTGCCAACTCCCACTATCCCCCGAGTGCCTCACGGAACCTATAGTCCCAATACAACTATTACAACCTATGCCCCATGGTGCTAGCCAGCACCGAAACTACTGGCTTTAAAAGGAGCAACTGCTCCTTTAAATTTTGCCCAGTTGGTAGTCGTGCATGCACACGGTCCACTACTTTAGTCACTATTTATTTTTTCATTTCAAATATGCGGTCTCAAGCCCAGCCAACCCAAAATCTGGACCCAGGACCACCATCCTTGATCCTGGAGGCACGGACACAACCCTGCCACTCGGCCCGAGTCTGAAAAGGCCGAGACAGCAGGGAAACCAGTTGCAGCCGCAAGCCGCACCAATGGGGGTCACCAGGAGGGACTCCCACTGAAGCCACAAGACGCAGCGTGGAGGGGAACTCCGGAGCCACAGGGCTCCACAGGTAAGCCCACTTTGGGGGGCTTACACATGTCTCATGACAACCGGCCTTGTAAGACAGTCAGGCCAAAATCTACTCATCTACGAAACACAAGGTCCAGACTGTAATGTTTAGTGAAGTTGTGGACAGTACTCCAAGTAGCAGCAGCAAAAATGTCAGCAGCAGAGACATTTCTAAAACAAGCAACAGAACTGGCCATGCCTCTAGTAGAATGACCACATCAGGAAGTTCCTTACCGTACTTTCTATAACAGAAAGTGATACAGTTTGCCAACCATTTGGACAGGCACTGTTTAGACACAGAAGCGTCATCTTTCTCAAGGGCACATGATACAAAAAGCTGAGAGGGCTTTCTACAGTCTTTGGTGCAGTCTACATAATACCTGAGGATTCTACGCACATCCAAAATACGGAGTAATGCTTCCCCTGAATTAGGATACTCCAGAAAAAAAACTGGAAGGTGGATAGTTTGACTGAAGTAAACTCAAGACACCACCTTTGGCAAAACCTAGGATTTGTATGTCTTTATGAAAGATCAATTATGTGGGCTCACACATTAGAGCCTGTAGTTCTGCAATTCTTCAAGCAAAAGTAAATGCAACCAAATATAACGCTTTCCATGAAAGGCAGCATAGGCCGCAACTCGCAAAAGGCTCAAAAGAAGCCAAAGTAAGCTTTTCCAACACAAAATTTAAGTCCCAAAATGGGAATGGATTCCTAATTGGAGGTTTCAAGTGTAGTATACCATTCAAGAAGGTATAGGATACCTCTAGTTGGGCAACTGTACGGCCATCTACATGGGCATGAAAAGCTAAAATAGTGGCCAAATGTATCTTGAGGGAGGAATACTGTAGATCTGTGTCTGCTAGGGACAGCAAGTATTCCAACACAGCATTAACTGGGCAAGTAAAAGGATCTAGGTGCTTGGAAGTGTTACCCCTCACCCCTGCCTTTTTGCCAAAATGACAGGTGGCATGCTCTTGAAGCTGACAGCAGTACCTGGTGGGGACCTGGGTTCGGGGAGGATGAGGTTACTCGGCACAGGGGGACCTAGGTTTGGCTACTCTGCACAGGGGCACCCAAGTAAATCCGAACACAGGAAGCAATAACTGTAATGTCCAGAACCATAGATACATAGACAGTGTCAGCAGATAAGGGCCTATGGCCCACCCAGTCTGCCCATTTGAGCTTGTAAGTTCAGTTTGTTTTCCTAGAAGTCTGTTGCCCCATACCCCTGACCTCCAGAATTCCTTTATGTCTATCCCATGCATTCTTAAATCCCATGATTGTTTCAGCCCCCATCACTTCCTCTGGTAGGGTGTTCCACTTGTCCACCACCCGTTCTGTGAAGAAATTCTTTCTCATGTTTCCTCTGAATCGTCCTCCTCCAACTTCATCCCATGCCTCTAGTCCTGGAACATCTTTTCGCTTAAAAATAGTGTTTACCTGCACCCTGTTCCTCCCTGTAAGATACTTGTATGTCTCTATCATATCCCTCTCCTCCTCTCCTCCAGGGAGTACATGTTCAGTTCCTTCAACCTGTCTTCATAGGGACTTGTGATGCAATCCATGCACCATCTTTGTTGCCCTCCCTCTGAACCTTCTCTACCCTGTCTATGTCCTTTGTAGGTATGGTCTCCAGAACTGTACACTGTACTCCAGGTGGGGCCTCACTAGTGTCTTGTATAGTGGAATTATGACCTCCCTTTTCCTGCTGGTGATGCCCCTGCCTATACATCCCAACATCCTATTTGCTTTACCTGCTGCCTTGTCACACTGTTTCCCTACCTTGAGGTCATCAGAGATGATAACCCCAAGATCATTTTCCTGATTGGTGCATGCTATATCCTTACCCCCCCCCAACTGATATACTGTGCCAGGGTTTTTGTGCCCCATATGCATTATCTTGCACTTCTTTGCATTGAATTTCAACTGCCAAACCCCTGACCATTCTTCAAGTTTCTGCAGGTCGCTTCTCATTCTGTCTACACCCTCTGGTGTGTCTACTCTGTTACAGAGCTTTGTGTCATCAGCTGAACAGTGAAATTCTGCCTTCTAGGTCCTGCGAATGTCACTGATGAAGATGTTGAATAGGACCGGTCCCAGCACTGATCCCTGTGTTACCCACTGGTCACTCTTCCTCTGTGGAGTGACAGCCATTTACCACCACCCTCTGTGTCCTGCCACCCAGCCAGTTACCTACCCACCACACTACTGTCCTGCCGACACCCATATTCCCAGTTTGTGTAATAGTCTTCTATGTGGCACAGTGTCAAAGGCCTTGCTGAAGTCCAGATAGGCCATGTCCACCGCCCTCCCTGATCCACCTCCCTAGTCACCCAGTCAAAATTCAACGAGGTTGGTCTGACATGACCTCCCCTGGTGAAACTATGCTGCCTTTGGGTCCTGTAGTCCATTGACAACCAGATGTTCTACCAATCTCTCCTTCAGTAGTGCTTCCATGATTTTCCCCACTACCGAGGTGAGGCTGACTGGTCTGTAGTCTCCTGCTTCCTCTTTGTTCCCACTTTTGTATAAGGGGACTACATCTGCTGCCCTCCAGTCTTTGGGTACTCTCCTGTTTCCAGTGATCGCTAAACAGGATAGCCAGAGGTTCAGCCACCACCTCTCTTAGTTCTTAAGGACCCGTGGTGCACCCCATCTGGCCCCATTGCTTTATCAACTCTTATCACTTCCAGTTCCTTCAGGACCCTTTCGTGTAAAGGGACTTGTGTCCATTTCTGCACCATTCTCACCCTTGTACTCCCTTCAGACCCATTACCCTCCTCTTCCTCAGTAAAGACTGAGCAGAAATACCTGTTCAATATGTCAGCTTTACTGTTGTCATCCTCCACGTGGCCCCCATCCTCCCCTTCAGTCTCACTATCCCTCCTTTGTCTTTCTTTTCACTTATGTACCTGTAAAGGTTTTGTCCCTACTCCACTGATTTTGCAATGTGCTCTTCTGTCTGAGCTTTGGCTTCCTTACTGACCTCCCTGCCTCCCTTTGCTTCTCCTGGTACTTCTCCCTATCCCCTTCTGCCTGTGTCTTTTGTATTGCCTGAATGCAATCTTTTGGCTTTCACTTTCTTTTGCTACCTCTTTGAAAACCATAATGGTCTCTCTTCCTTTTCCTCTTGCTAACCTGCTTAATGCATAATTCTGTTGTTCTTGTAATCCCCATTTTAAATACTGCCCACTGTTCCACAACCCTGATTCCTGTCCCATTCTCTTAATGCCTCTTTCAAGTATCTCCCATTTTCCCAAAGTCTGCCCCTAAAATCCAGGATACGTGTTTTGTGTGGTTTGGTTCTGCTCTTTCTGTAATTTCAAACCACAATGACTGGTGGTCACTGTTTCCCAGGTGCTCCCCACTGTTACCCCCATCACACTGTCCCCGCTTAGAGCGCAAGGTCCAGTATTGCCTTCTGCCGAGTTGGTTCCATGACCAGTTGCTTGAGGAAGGCACCCTGAAGGGAGTCCAGGATAAATCTGCTCCTAGTTGATGCTGCTGCTGGGATGCTCCAGTCCACGTCTGGAATATTGAAGTCTCCAACCAGTACTACCTCACCCTTGTCTTCCATCCTTTGGATGGCTAGCATCAGCTCCTTATCTGTTTCTTCCCCCTGCGCTGGTGGTCTATAGACCAGACCTGTGCGGATGGCTGTCCCCATTTTCCTTTCCAGCTTAACCCACAGTATCTCTCCCCCATTTTGTTCCTCCTGGATCTCTGTGGCCCTTATGTCATTTTTCACATACAGTGCCACTGCTCCTCCCTTCCTGCCTGCTCTGTCTCTTCTGAATATGTTGTAGCTAGGTATGGCCATCTCCCAGTCGTGGTTATCATTACACCAGGTTTCAGTGATGGCCACAATGTCCAGTTCTGACTGCACCATGACAGCCTCCAGATCTTCCATCTTGTTGCTAAGGCTCCTGGCATTTGCACACATGGCTTTCCATGATTTGACCTCCCTAGACTGTTTCACAGTTCTACTCCAGCCCCTTCCTTGGTTGTCATTTATCCCTGGTTCTCCTTGCTGTCTGCCCTTCTGCTGAATTTTGCCCCTTTTTTGCTTATCCACCTCTTGGGCACTAATCTCCATCTTTTGCACACTGCAACCAGGAATGGGTTTCTTCAGTGTGGCTTTTATTCGCATACTAGCTGAACAGACAAAGCATAGACGGACCCCCATGGGGCTACATTTCCTGGTAATGCAGATTAGAGACTACAGAACACTTTATCACCATTTCCAGCCCTCAGGCTCTGAACCCACCAGGCACACAGCCCGGACTTTCATGCAGCTTTGGGTACATAGCCCGACTTGTACACACTTGGGTTTTCCTCACTGGCCTGGCTCCCCTGCCAGCCACTTGATCCGCGGTCCATTTGAGGAATGAACCAATTATCCTGTCGTGGCTCCCCACACCACACTAGAGTCTGTGACTCTTAGAGAGAATTTTCCTTACAACCCCGTGTCTGGGTACTTCCCCCATCACTGACCAAGTGCCTGAGGCAAAGTAGAAACCACAGAAGAAATCCATAGAGGTGGACCTGGTCACTAAAGATGGGAGGCCACCCACCTCCAGCTCCCACAGCCCATACCCGGCCATTTCTCTGGAAAACTGAACAATTCCTTTGCTGAACTCCTAAATGTAGATTAAGGGTAGACGTCTGTCACATCTCCTTTACATATTATTTGCATCTCACAAAACTCTGGGATTTGACACTACTTTTACTAGCTTGGCCCATTTCTCTAGGCTTCCTAATATGTAGTTCAATCTCTAGATTTTCACACAAGTCCCAGGGTGAAGAAAATATATGCCATTTTAGCCAGAGCAGACACTCACCCTTAAGTTGCAGGTGCCCCACAGGCGACTCACAAATCTTCCATCTTCCAAAATAAATCCTGGACTAAACAGGCAGCTTTTCCACCACTAGCAGAATTAAGGGGATTGCCCCAGGAATCTGCTGGGAATCTTTACACCCCCCCCCGGAGGAAGGGGGCACTGAGACTCGAAAACAGCAGTCTCCACCACTTGAGTACAAACTTACTCTCTCCCCCCCAAGCCAAACTGCAGATTCTCACTTTTAAAATTCCCAACATTCTATCTAACTCCCTTAGCTGCAGATTCCAATGTGGCTTATGCAGCTGCGAAACTTCTATTGGTGATGTCATCCCTCGGTCTCAGCTGAAACCGAGAACAGAGTGAGACAGTGTGAAACTCATTTAACTGGAGTTTCACAAGCTGCCTTCCCTGCCTACCACTAGGTCTTACTGGGATTCTAGTAACCCCGGGTAACAAGGGGGTTACACTTGCCCTTGACCAGGAAAATGACTGTCGGCAGTCATTATTTACCTGGCCTTAGGCCATCCCACCCTATGTGCTACCTGCGGAGGGGGGTGATCAGCAAGCACAGGCAGGCAACACTAAGGGCCTAGAGGCCTTTAGCTGACATATCAGCCTCTACACTATCCACTTACTATGGACACCTAGTGGCTCTGGTAGAACCATCCAGCGCATAGCCCTGATAGATCAGCACTACGGTCCCTACTGCAGGTCAGGGCCACAGCCTGTCTATCCCCCCAACCCTCTAGGGAAAACCTATCTGCCTTTAACCTAATACCCCCAAAACAAAACAACCTGGGGACCTCCCCGACCTTGGGCAACCTGCAGCCACACACCATTAAAATACCACTTTACTGCCTCCTCCCTACCCCCACAACCACACCTGTGGAAGGAAAGGTTTAATACAGCAAAACCATAACAATAACACCACAGTACTTTAAATTTCTAACACACTAAAGCACTGATGAAGAACCCCTTCCCCTCTTCTTGTCTTCTCTTCTGTCTTCTCCAGGAACACCTGTAAGAAAAAGAAAGACAACACACACTCCTCATCTGCATACACAGTCTACCTAAACCCCTACCATCAAAGCACTGAAAAATCCCAAAAAGATTTTTTTAGAAAAAGGTAGAAAAAACAGTATTTACATTAGAAAACAACAACATTATTTACAATACACATTTGAGGGGGATGGAGTGCCCTAAAAGTCCTAACTAGTGACCACAAGGCCCGAAGGCTAGTCCAATAAAGAGTCTCTCCTGGGCCGAAGCCAGGTGAAGCACAGTTCTAACAGGCCAAAGCCCCAAAGAGGAGAGTCTTTGCTGACAGTTCACAAATTTTTGAAGTCTGCTAGTGTAGGGTGTGTACTGCAATGTCATAAAGATAGAAAAGTTTGGACTTACCAGCCACTTGCAGTATAAAAAATTCTTAACCGACCTGCACCTCTGACGAAGACTCTCCCTGGCAGCATTTCTTCTGATACAGCTGGGCGGACATCTTCCGGGAACCACAGGAGGGCATATCTGGGAACAGCTGGGCTGATGTCATCTCTGGAGACGGAACCTTAGAACAGGAACCAAAAGAAAACAGCTGGTCCGACGTCATCCGATTACAAGGCAATGAACAGGATACAACCGGGATGGTGTCCTCTCTGGATCTGAAGTCATCTGGTGGGCCAGTTGATGGTTTCTGGGAAGGACAGTACACTGTAGACTGATGAATGTGGGGCACCTGAGTCCTGGATATTCATACTGGCGGATCAATAAAGGCACTTCACAGTCTGGTGTGGAAGTATTGACTACCACTGCTCGGCTCTCCATTTTGTAGGCACGGGCACATTTGCTGAGAGGTCCTTGCACTGAGGCCAATAGTACCAGGGGTCAGAAGCTTGAATTATTACCCCATCTGGGCGCACTTAATTCACACAGTGGGAGATTTCACGTCCCTCTCCGTCCACTATTCTCACTCTGTCTATAAACAGTGTCCTGCTTTTCTTCCACTGGGTATACTTTTCGTGGAACAGTCTATTCTTTACATGCTTGTTGGTTCCAGGATGCACATTTTTCATGGCTTCGTCCCAGATCCAGGATTTCCTGAAGTTCTCAATCTCCTCCTAGACTTTTCGAGGAAAGGTAGGAAAGGTCATATCATAGCTCTCATTTGCCTTCCTACGAACCAGTCTCTCCTCTTTACTTCCTTTGGTCAATCTGAGACCACTGGCCTGGCTTGGGGATGGCCAGTCCTGATTCTGCCAGCTTTGCATCCTTAAGGAAATTAGAAACGGATCCCTGAATTCTTCCTCTTGTGAAGCCAGGGCAGTGGCATCACCACTTTCTTCCATACATTCCTCCGAGGCAAGATCTTGAGGCTGTGTACCCGTTCCTTTTTCACAAGGCTACATAGGTTCCGACTCATCTTCCTCTTCACTGAGGATCTGAGCCCAGGAGTGAGCAGTCGTTCTCACTCCTGAGACTATCCACTCATCACTAGGCGTGGAGGTTGACACCTCCCACTCAAAGGCCTCCCATATCTCATCTTCACCTAAGAGACTTGGGCTAGGCCCCCCCCCATGGGTCTATTGATGCTTTATCCAAACTTTCCTTCTGGGATCCAGCATCCGAAACTTCAACTTCTGGTTCTGTCTACAACTCTGTACCCTCTAGCTTTGTGCCACATCCCCCGAGGGGCCTTCCTCCAAAGGCTCCACCTGGTGCTGTGTGCTGCCAACTGCAGATTCCTGAATTTTTGTCCATGTGGGAGCCAAATGAATTTGAGGCACTTTATACAAGCCATATTTTTCTAGGCATCCACCACAGTGAGGAATCATAAAGACGTCCCTTCCAGCTCTCAAGCATATTTGACATACATGCACTGGAAAATTAGGAATCGCCACATGAGGAGGCAGTTGCCCTCCATAGCACCACTTTTCAATATCCCTCAGTCTATTTACTGCTGCTGTTACTGCAACCTGGGCACGATCCGGGTAACGAGCTGGTCCTGAGGCCGTAACTGCAGAAAAACAAACAAAAGTTCACTGTAACTAAAAGTCCCACTTTATTGAACACACTCTTTAGCTGTAAAATGGCTCCTTTGCTGCTGTGTTTACTTTACTACCCCATCCTGTGATGGCGGCGGCAGCACTCCTGTGCATCAACATTTAGAATCTGGGTCAAGCCACTGTGCACCCGATTTACACATAGTACTGATAACTTTTGCTCAAACTGCACAACTTGCTCTGTTCTGGCTTTAAACACATTTACAGGATTTTCCATGGACTTTTTACATACTGGTAACATTTATTTGATTCACAGTCCCTTAAAGCTTCAGGTTTTTAGCACAGGATTGCCTATATTTCTAGTGCTGCACTTTGCTACAACCCACAGTCTCTCTCAGGCTTCAGACTTTAAACTTGAGGCTAAATTCATTACTATGCACACAGTCAATGGCTTAACAGACTTGCACTTGCTGGCAGGACTTCACATAGTCGTTACTTGCCAAGCGACTACACTGCTGCACACACATTTATATGGCATAGGGCTGAAAATCACTGAGCAGATTCTTGGTTGTTACTGTTATCAGTAGCAATTTGCTGCGATGGGGAAAAATGGCCTGCAGCCAGTTCTTGGAGGCCTCAGAACAGAAATGGGCGGGCAGTCCTACCGATCGTCTTTTCAACCACCACTCTTGCAATTTCAATGATCGATTAGCGGGCTGAGCCCGATTTTAAACTAAACAGTCTATTTTTATAAGGTTTACAGCGATTTTAACACTCTGCGACGCTCCTCCACTAGCCAATACACGCACTCCACTCACACTCCCTCTTGAATGCTGGGGCAGTCTCTATAGAGCTGGCTGAGGGGCGGGACTGATTGCAGCCTGACCAACCACACGACGCCATGCAAATGAGCCTCTTCTTCCTCGCGAGGGCTCTTCTCCTTACGGCGATCATCGAACAGGCAAATTTAAACTGCAGAATGCAACTTTTTTTTTTTCAACTGACTCCATGGTGGGAGCCCATTTCAGCCATTTAACATAGCCATTTACACTGCAGTCTCTCTTTCTTTTTTTTTTTCAATATTATTTTCTGAGGAGCCTCCCCCCCGAACTCCGCCGTTCCTCCGGCGCCATCCCCGGACATGAGACCCCCTCCCTTCAGCACCCTGCGACTTACCCTTCGTGGGCAGGGTGGTGGGAGCAACTCAACCCACCAGAACGGGTCCATGCCAGGGAGGCGTCCTCCGGGGATGGCGACGGGGAACGACGTGCTGCGGCTCCATTTTTCCCCGAATTTTCTCCTGGCGGGCGTGGCGTGCAATGACGCCGGCGACTGAGTATGCGCACGCTCCCGTGCGCGCACTAGTCAAGCGTCTGCCACGTCCCGCCTCCCCCCTGTCTCTGCGGCTGCGTGTTGTCAATCCCCAGCCTCCATTAGGGGTCAGGCAAGCACCGGCTGCCTGAATCCCCCCCACCCGAGATGGAAAGCAGTCCTCGGACGCCGATCCATCTCCTCCCGCCGACCTCGACAACCCGTGCTCGTTCCCGAACATGCGTCACCGGCGTGGCGCGCGGTGTAGTGACCAGCGCCTCAACCCTCAGTGCCACCGGGCTGGCGCAGTCTCTCTTTTCATTCAAAAAGCATTTCCAACGTCCAGGGCACAATTTTCCTGTTGCTACCCCTAGTCTTCCACACTTTTCTTCACAACAGTTCATTTTAAAAGCATTTCAGACATCCAGGGCGCAATGTTCCTGTTGCTACCCCTAGTCTTCCACACTTTTCTTTACTACAGTTAATTTTTAAAGCAGGCAAAAATGCTGTAAACAATTTTTTTGATGCAGGACAAGGGCACACCCTTTGGCTTTACTGCTCCTTGGTAAACAGTTGGCAATTTTAAACAGCAGCACAAGATCCACAGCACACAGCAACACACTAAGGAAATTGCTTCAGCTTTTTTGGGCTACCCACTGCCAGATAGCCAAAACGCTAGCCCCCCTGCCCAAGCACCTTCCTCCCTGAAAAATATCCAAAGTGGTGCCTCCATTTTTGTAACCCCTCACCCCTGCCTTTTTGCCAAAATGACAGGTGGCATGCTGTTGAAGCTGACAGCAGTACCTGGGTTCGGGGAGGATGAGGTTACTTGGCACAGGGGGACCTAGGTTTGGCTACTCTGTACAGGGGCACCCAAGTAAATCCGAACACAGGAAGCAATAACTGTAATGTCCAGAACCAGGAATGGGATTCTTCAGTGTGGTTTTTATTCACATACTAGCTGAACAAACAAAGCATAGACGGACCCCCATGGGGCTACATTTCCTGGTAATGCAGATTAGAGACTACAGAACACTTTATCACCATTTCCAGCCCTCAGGCTCTGAACCCACCAGGCACACAGCCCGGACTTGCATGCAGCTTTGGGTACACAGCCCGACTTGTACACACTTGGGTTTTCCCCACTGGCCCGGCTCCCCTGCCGGCCACTTGATCCACGGTCCATTTGAGGAATAAACCAATTATCCTGTCGTGGCTTCCCACACCACACTAGAGTCTGTGACTCTTAAAGAGAATTTTCCTTACAACCCCATGTCTGGGTACTTCCCCCATCACTGGCCAAGTGCCTGAGGCAAAGTAGAAACCACAGAAGAAATCCATAGAGGTGAACCTGGTCACTAAAGACGGGGAGGCCACCCACCTCCAGCTCCCACAGCCCATACCCGGCCATTTCTCTGGAAAACTGAACAATTCCTTTGCTGAACTCCTAAATGTAGATTAAGGGTAGACGTCTGTCACATCTCCTCTACATATTATTTGCATCTCACAAAACTCTGGGATTTGACACTACTTTTACTTGCTTTGCCCATTTCTCTAGGCTTTCCAATATGTAGTTCAATCCCTAGATTTTCACACAAGTCCCAGGGTGAAGAAAACATATGCCATTTTAGCCAGAGCAGACACTCACCCTTAAGTTGCAGGTGCCCCACAGGCGACTCACAAATCTTCCATCTTCCAAAATAAATCCTGGACTAAACAGGCAGCTTTTCCACCATTAGCAGAATTAAGGGGATTGCCCCAGGAACCTGCTGGGAATCTTTACATCCCCCCCCCCGAGGGAGGGGGCACTGAGACCCGAAAACAGCGGTCTCCACCACTTGAGTACAAACTTACTCTCTCCCCACCAAGCCAAACATCAAACTCTCACTTTTTAAATTCCCAACGTTCTATCTAACTCCCTTTGCTGCAGATTCCAATGTGGCTTATGCAGCTGTGAAAGTTCTATTGGTGATGTCATCCCTCAGTCTCAGCTGAGACTGAGGACAGAGTGAGACAGTGTGGAACCCATTTAACTGGAGTTTCACAAGCTGCCTTCCCTGCCTAGCACTAGGTCTTGCTGGGATTCTAGTAATCCCGGGTAACAAGGGGGGTTACAGAAAAAGCCCACAGTGTAATCTGCTTCCACTTCAAAGAGCTAGTAGGTGTGGTGGAAGGTCTGCTAACAGCCACGAGAACATCAACCACTTTAGATGACACCCCAAACCTTGCTATGGCTATGTCGTCAGAAGCCATGCATGTAGATGAGGGATTTCAGGTCCAGGTAGCAAAGAGACCCCCCTGTCCTGGGACAACAGACCCTTGCACTGTGGCAGAGGCACTGGGAGTTCCACTGATAACTGTTGGAGCAGTGGGTACTCTGCAGAGGCCACAAAAGAGCAATTAGGATGACAGTTGCTCCCTCCATCTGTAGTTTGAGTAACACTCTCTGTATTATAGGACAGAGAGGGAATGCATATGTAACCCCTAGGTGGCGCTATCCCAAGTGCTACTACCCCTGCCTACTTGGCTAGTAGCAGGTTAAGGGGCCTGTGTAATGAAATGGGTGCCTCCACCTGGAGGTCAGGGTTGTTAGTGGTCAAGCTAACCCAGGCACAGCCCTCCGGGACACTGTAACCCCCTCTTTCCCTTCTCATGGCCTGAACAATATACAATAATTACTTTCACAATGACCCTTATTCACCAGGCAATTACCCACACTGTTTGAACTTACCACCAGGGCTGGTTCCTCTAACTTGACCCTGGAGACCCCCTGTAAAACAAGGTTAAGCACAGCAAATAGCAACAGTACAATACTTTTGGCACAAACTAGAACCACAGTCAGGTTAAATGCAAACAAAGTTATATGTGATTTATTCAGGGGACTTGAACAAGGGAGGGGCATAATCAGTTTGATTTGCTTAAAAGTTATATGTAACCCCTAGGTGGTGCTATCCCAAGGGCTAGTACCCCTGCCTGTAAGGCTAGTGACAGGTTAAGGGGCCTAGGTCCAGTGATGGGTGCCTCCGCGCAGAGGTCAGGGTCGGTAGTGGTTAAGCTAGCTTGGTCACAGCCCTCTGGGACACTGTGACCCCCCTTTGTTCCCACTAGTGACCCACACAGTACACGGGAGTTATGTCCCAATACCCCACATATGCACACTGTTTACACATACGGATACCACTTACCCTCAAGACTGATTCTGCAGCACGTCTCTGAGGACCCCCTGTAAAATACGATTAATCAACATACACAACACAATACAATGCTGGTTCTATATGTACTGACACCTCAGACAGTATAAAGTTCAATAACAACAAATCTGGTTTATTCAGAGAACTGGAACACGGGAAGGGGAAATCAGGTTGATTGGAAATATTCAAATCACAGTACTGTGCATACATAGAAACACAGAGGTTGACGGCAGATAAGGACCGTAAGACCCATCCAGTCTACCCATTTCTTTTTCTACCTTATAAATGTGCCATAGGCCTTTGCTCTGTCAGTGGCCTATGTATTCATACACATCTGTATTGCTCCCTTATGCCTATCCCATGCCTGTTTGAAGCCCTGCACTGTATTCATAGCCATCACTTCCTGAGGTAGGCCATTCCATGCATCCACCACTCTTTCTGTGACAAAGAATTTCCTCACATTCCCCCTTAATCGGCCTCCCTCTAATCTCATGCTGTGTCCTCTTGTCCTACTATTTTTCTTATATTTAAGCATGTTAGATTCTTTCACCTTGTTAATGCCCTTAAGGTGTTTGAATGTTTCGATCATATCACCTCTCTCCCTCCTTTGCTCAATGGCATGCATATTGAGTTCCGTTAATCTGTCCTCATATGTCTTCTGATGCAGTCCCTGACCATTTTAGTTGCCCTTCTCTGGACTGCCTCAATTTGGTTAATGTCCTTGTGAAGGTGTGACCTCCAGTACTGCAAGCAGTACTCCAGATGGGGCCTAACCAGTGTCTTGTAAACAGGGATTATTACCTCCCTCTTACGACTTGTGATACCCCTACTAATACACCCTAACATCCCCCTAGCCTTACCTACTGCTTTAGAGGTCTGCTTGGATGATTTCAGGTCATCGGTGATGATGATGTCCAAGTCTCTTTCTTCCTTTGTGACTGCCAGCAACTCCCCTCCCAGCCTATAAGCGGCTTCAGGGTTTCTCTTCCCTATGTGCATGATCTTGCACTTCTTTGCATTAAATCCCAGTTGCCAGTCTTCTGACCATTTTGCTAGTTTATCCAGATCTCTTCTCATTCTGCCCACCCATCTGAATCATCTCCTCTGTTGCAGATCTTGGTGTCTGCTGCAAACAGACAAGCCTTACCCTCTAGTCCATTTGCAATGTCACTAATGAAGATATTGAAGAGGACTGGCCCCAGGACTGATCCCTGAGGTACCCCACTTGTGACTTGCATCTCTTCTGACTGTATACCATTTACCATCACACTCTGTTTTCTGCCCGACAACCAGTTTGCCACCCAGTTGACCAACTTCTGACCCACGCCGAGCCTACCCAGCTTATTTATCAATCTTCTATGTGGAACAGTGTCAAAAGCTTTGCTGAAGTCAAGGTAGGTGACCTCAACTGCTCCCCCTTGGTCCACAACTCTGATTACCCAAAGAAATCTATGAGATTAGTTTGACAGGACCTTCCTTTTGTAAACCCATTCTGTCTTGGATCCTGTGCCCCTATGGATTCCAGGTGTTGCACTATCCTTTCCTTAAGGAGTGCCTCCATAATCTTGCCCACTGCTGAGGTAAGACTGACTGGTCTATAGTTCCCTGCCTCCTCCCTGCTACCACTCTTGTGGAGCGGGATCACATGAGCCCTTCACCAGTCTTCTGGGACCTCTCCTGTGCTCAGAGACTCCCTAAACAGTTCTGCTAATGGCTCTGCTAGTTCCACACTTAGCTCCTTACGTACCCTGGGATGTATGCCATCAGGTCCCACTGCCTTGTCCGCCCTGAGGTCAGCGAGCTCTTGTAGGACCCTTTCTTTTGTGAAGGGAGTAGTGCTCACCTCCCTCCCCCCCTGTGTCCATGGTGCTGAGCTGTGGGCCCTGCCCTACCTTCTCTTCAGTAAATACTGAGCAAAAGTATCTATTTAGGATAGATGCTTTTACAGGGTCCTCCTCCTTACATGCCCTCTTTTCTCTTTTGAGCTTAGCAATACCCCCTCTGGACTTTCTCCTTTCACTAATGTAGCTATAGAAAGTCTTGACACCTTCTTTTACTGTTCGTGCTAGTGCTTCCTCAGTTTGGGACTTTGCCTGCCTTACTGCCTTCCCTGCTTCCCTTAGGACATGTAGAGTCCAAAAAGTCACACTCTGGGTACCCAGGATGGGAGGGGGGGCTAGCCAGGTCTGTTGCCCGGGGTTGGCTGGCTGGTGCAGCTGGACGGGGCCCTGTAGAAAGGAAATATATGCACACCACACAATTGTAATCTGGAGCCGAATGGCTCAGTCCACAGAAAGAAGAACACAAAGCAATCAGTTGACAGACTTTGATTAAATGAAAGGTGCAAGGAGTTCCCCCAATGTGTACTCACAAACCCCAAGCAGAGAACTGAATGGAAGAGGCTGCTCTGGATTGCCAGGATGAGCAGGACATGGAGATGAGGCCCTCGTGACAGGGGCCAACTGCTTTGAATAGCAGATGGATTCAGTCTGGTTAAACTGAGTTCAGCTTCCAGCTTCAGCTCACAACTAACTGTAATTGGGGGATTAAAGTCGTGATCCCCATAAGCACTAGACACATTCATGTGTAAAGGAAATTACTATACCAGGCAGCTGCTTCTCAGTCCCGATCGCAAACACTGCAGAACCCAGGAGCACACACACAGCATCAGAGTCCCCGACAGGCCGATCGCACTTCTGCAAATCTTTGGTCTTCTATTGGCAAGCCTGGTTCTGCACACTTCCTCCTTCTCTCCACCAACTCAGATTCAGTCCGATGAGCACTCGCTAACAGCTACAGGCCGACTTCAGGGCCTTCCATGCGCTTCCCACACAAACTACACGCCGCAGCAGAACAGAGCTCCTTCTCCTTTCACAGTCAACTCGCATCTGGCCCTCCAACAACAGTTCAAAGCATTTCCCTTAGGCTGCACACAAGTTCGGTTGGTGGATTCGGCTGTCAATCACTCCAGGGCTCCCTCTGGTGGTGCAAAAAAGGCGCCAAGGTCCAAACTGCAATTCCCAGAAGCACCTGCCATACATTACCCTTTAAGCAGACTCCAGGTGAGAGTCCAAGTTCTGGTTGTCCCAAACAGTCTCCATTTTAGGGATCCCCTAACCCAATTGGCCCAGATCAACAATTCAGGTGCAAAATGGAGGGGCAACACACACAGAGTCCAAGGTGCAATAAAGGCAGGTTAGACAAACTGCAATTTTACTAATGCTCTAAATGATTTCAGGCAAACAGTTCATCTTTCAGGTGGGCTCCCTCTGTGCTCTTAGTAACTGCAGAAACAGAGCAATCAGACAGCAGCTCGGGTGGGATTTGAGCATTAAACACACAGTCTCCCCCATATAACTAATTACGTCAGTAAGCAGACAGCTCTTAAAGAGAAAGTACGTGGAGGCTCTAAAAGCACTCACAGTGCCCACATTTAAGTGGCATGTGCAGAACACCAGCAGGCAGGGGAGCACTTAGGCCAGCTCCTAGGAGGCTTTTAGAAACCCCCATTTATAGAGGGGGTTACATATATTAATCAGACAGTTATGCATGCAGTTCAGAGTCCCTACACAGTCACACACTTTGGGTACACAGGTAGGAAAACGGTGGACTAGCCAGGAATGTTGCAGTTGGTTGGGGCCCTGTGATGGAAGAAAGCAACATGTACAACACACACTATTTGTAATCCGGAGCCGGAGGGCTCAGTTCGTGAAAGAAAAGGCAACAAGACAATCAGATGACAACACTTTTAGATTTAGCTGTTGTTGCAGGGAGCTACCCTGATGTTTACTCACGATACCCAATACTGGACATAGGCAGGATGAAATCGAGACTGCAGGCTGTTGAGCTGGAGTGCCCGGGGAAGCAGAGCCCACACGAATCACTGAGGTGTTGTTCCTGTTCTAGACGTTGAGCAGGGGGCTGATCCCCAGGCCGGTCTCTTGTTGATGACTTTCTCTGCTTATCAGGTATTCTGGCTGGACCAGTGTAGCAGGACCCAGGCAAATGGAAATGGATACAGCATCCAGCAAGCAAAACACAGTTCAGACACACAGTGGGGAACCAAATCATGACCCACTACAAGCACACAGCACATTCACATGTGCAACCCCCTTGTTCCCAGGGGTTACTAGAATCCCATTTAGAACCAGTGGCAGGCAGGGAAAGGCAGCTTGTGAGATGCCAGTTAAATGGGTTTCACTCTGTCTCACTCTTCTCAGTTTCAGCTGAGCTGGAGTGATGATGTCACCATAGAATTCTCACAGCAGCATAAGCCACAATGGAATGCTGGCTGCAGGGGGTTAGCAGTAGAACATTGGGGAATTCAAATCAGTCTTCAGAGAGCAGTCAGTATGGAGAGTCGAGAGAGTGAGGAGTGCTGCAGTTGGCAGCCCCTCGGAGCCCAGCTCTGATATAGAGCTACCTCAGACATCTGGGATGTGTGTTTTCACCCTAGAGAGGAACACAGAAGAGACCAGAAGAAAGTGGTAGAGACTGTTCCTAGAGTTGTTCCAGTGCCCCATCCCCAGAGGGTTGGGGGGGGGGAATTCCAGAAATTCAAGGGCAATCCCCTGGTCCAGCAGGGAGAGGGAGAAGCTGCCTGAAAGCGGTCTTGTTTGTGAGTACTTGAGACATTTGTGGGAAGAAGCCCTGGGGAACCTGCATACCTTAGGTGAGTTCTGCTCTGAAATAGAGACAATGTTCACCGAGACAGAGTTTAAATTAAAAGTGTCTGCTTACTGTGGGGTCAAAGGAAGACTTGCCAAGTACAGAACTTTTAGTTTGTGTATGGCTTAGAAGCATCTGCAACAGTGGGGGTCTAGGGTAAAGACATAGCCACTTACAGAACTTTAAAAGTCAGGACACCTCCAGAGTGAAGTGTAGAATGTTAAATGTGCTAAACATTTCTAGAGAGCATCTACAGAGTTTTGAAGAAAGGTGTTGTAACCAAATGAATGGCAGAGTATAGATTTGGGAGCAAGAGGTGGGAGACCCCCCCCCTCTGGAGTAACCAGGTTTACCTCTCCAGGTTCAGTTTGGGCACCTATGGTTTTCTCTCAAGAAGAAAGCACCCAGACATGGGATTGTGGAGTTTCCCTGAGAGCTAGAAAGTGCTCATGAGTGGTTTAGGGAGCCACCAACAACCTCCATGCAATATGGAAAAGTGTCCTGGTACTAGTCGGGGTGCCACGTCAAGGAATAGAAAAGAAGTGTACCAGTTTGGCTGTGTGTGCCCAGATCTGTTCAGAACCTGAGAGTTCGTAGTGAAGAAGTGTGCTCTGTACCTCTGTAATCTGCATTACCAGTGAGAGTAGCCCTGTGGGGGGTCCATCTTTGCTTTGTGATTATTCTCCGTGTATGTGAATAAAAGCCACACTCTAGAATCCCATCCTGGTTTGGACATTTCAGTTATTGCTTCCAGTGTCTGGATTTACTTGGATGCCCCTGACCAGAAGTACAAACCTAGCACAGTGCTGAGCAAACGTTTTCTCCCAGGGACCCAGGTTGAAGGCCATGCTAAATGATCCCCCCAGGTGTGAGCCAGGTAGTTGCCACACTTGGTTTACCTGTCTGAAGGATGGCAGGCTCCAAAGTAGAAGTAATGGTTCCACAGAGTTTCTGCAAAAGATAACTTGTAGTGACTACCCGCACCCCTCTCGGTGGCACTGAGATGTGAGAGGAGCAGCCCTGCTGATAGAGAAAAAGGGGGGCCAGTGGGGGGGAGGTTACACATGTAAGGAAATTCCACTGTACCAGGCAAATGGCTCTCTGGTCGCAATTACAGATCTCTGCACAATCTGGGCATTCAGAGGTAGCTGGAAGTCCTGACAGGCCAATCACATTCAGCAAATCTTCGGTCTTCCTCAGGTTAAAGCCTGGTCACAAATTAGTGGCTTAATTCACTCTCCAAATTCGGATTCAGTCCAAAAATTAAAACCACAAGTTCCCTCTCAGGAACAGCAGGCAGGCCAAACTCAGGCCTTTCCACAGTTCTCCCGCGCAAATCCATTATGGATTGCTGCTCGAACTATCTCGAGCTGCTATTTCTTCACCTCCCAACTTAGATCTAACAGAAAATGCAAGCAGTGTGGGACTTTCCCCAAGGTCCAAAAGGTTTGGTTGGCTGATCTGTCTGTCAGTCACAACAAGGGCTCCCCTGCAGGTTATTTTAGGCGCCAAAAGCCCAGAACTACAATTCCTACAAGTTTTGGCCCCACCAAGCCCCTGTAGGCAGGCTGCATTTTAGAGTCCCAAATGTACTGATTTGCCCATTCTGACAGTTTAGGACCAACATGATGGAAACAAACAGAACTGTCCATGCTGCAAAGAAGGCAGGTTAGAACAAACTGCAATATTATTACTACTCTTAACAAATGATCAGCAGACAAGTACATCTTCTAACAGAGCTCCCTCTCAGATTAATTATGACTGCAATCCAGGAAGCTCTTAAAGAGATAGTACACAGAGGCTATACAGGCACTCTCTGACAATACATTTAAACTGCTAAAACGCAGGACACCAGCCTGGCAGTTAGCATTTAAGCAAGCTCAAGGAAGACTTTTCAGGAACCCCCATTTGTAGGGGGTTACACATATAGAAACAAAGAAAGGGACAATGTGTCAGGCCTGAAAACTCCAAAGTCATGCAGCGAGCGAGCAAAAACGCAGCCACTTTGTGTTGTGTGGGGATGCAAAAAGGTCCAACTTTGGGTGACCCCCTCATGCGAAAAGATCTTCCACCACTGAGGTAAGCAGTTCCAATTCATACAGGAAGGGCTGTGACCGGCCTACCCTGTTGGCAAGTCATTTTGGGCACTGGAGAATGTATGGCCGAGAGTTCTAGGTTGCATACCTCTCAACCTCCTGCCTCATAAATGAGGGAGGAGGCTTAAAAAAATCAGGGGCAAAGGACCAAAATCGGGGACACATATTCAAAATTGGCGATATCTACTCAGGAACCTGGTAGAATAAGGGGCTTAGTGTAAAATTCATTTTCTAATGAAGAACAAATCTGTAACTTTAATGTTTGACACTATTTTGTGCTTACAACCCCTACTGTTTGGTCCTGGAAACAAATTTTTTAGGAGGAACAGAGTGAAATTTTGAGGTAAAATCGGGGACAGTTGGGAGGACATGAATGAGTCCCGTTTGTTGATGTTATGTTATATAACGCCGTTGCAAAAAGCAAGATACTACATTTAGGAAGTACTGTATGGGAAATGCTAGACGAAAAAGCACAGGGGAACACGATCATTTTCTGGGTAGGACATTGCTTGTAATCACTTTCATTACTGTGTACTGTAACAGGTTTAAGTTCAGGAGCCGTGCACATGACGTCACCAGCCAGCACAACAGTCTCACTTTGGGGGCGGGGCGAGCAGGAGCCGAGCGCGGAGCTGTGGCCGTGTCTAGAGGGCCGCCGGGTGGTCTAGCAATGTCAGGATGTCTATGGTTGCGTCGCAAGCGAGAAAGGTGAGCAGTCGCCGGGCGGCGTGTGACGGGTTGAGTGACGCTGGGAAGACGCGCCCGCGGACCTAAACTGTCTCTGTTGCTGCGGGCGGTGAGTATCTGGTTGGAGCTGTTGGGTGACCCCCCTTCCCGTGCTACGGAGAGGGGTGAGACCTCTAGGGGTATTAGGGAGTGAGTCGCCCTCCCCATCATGATGGGTAATAAGTTAACCCCCACCGCCCGTGTCCTTATCGTAGTGGTAACATTGCTCCTTCCCTGCCTGTGTCCGCATAATGCTGTGTAAATGTTCCCCGCTTCTGTCCTCGTCATGGCGGGTAACAGCCCGGGTACCCCACTGGAGTCACTATTATAATGGGTAATAACCCCAGTCTGTGTCACTATAATGATGGATAACAGTTCCTTGCCTGTGTCCCCCAGCATGCGTTCCCATCATGGAGGGTTACACTTCTTGCCTGCTGTTTCCCTGTTATGGTGGGCAACTACCCCCTCCCAGGCTCCCTTTCCAGTATGCCCACTATCGTAAGTTCACATCTGACCTGTGTTTCTGTCATGATGGGTTACACTTTGTCTGCTGTTTCCCTATATTGGTGGGTAACAACTCCTGCAAGTCACCACATGGGTAACAGCCCCTTTGTTGTCATCTTGGTGGTTAACAGCCCCCACCTTTGCTGGTGTCTCCACCATGTTGCATAAGCCTCCCTCCTGTGTCCCCATCAATATAAGAAGCATAGAATTCGATGGCAGATAATGACTGCCTAGTCCATCCTGTCTGCCCATTTGTTCCTGCTTGCATCACCCCTGCAGACCCTAATTGCTCTCCAGTTTCCCATCTTGCTTCCCAAATAAAATTCTCCTGTGCCAGTCCCATGCATGCTTGAAGTCCATCACTGTTTTTGTCCCAGACATCTCTTGGAAGACTGTTCCAGGCATCCATTACTCTTTCAGTGAAGATGTTCTTCCTGACATCTCGCCTAAATTTCCCAGTTTTAGCCTCATTGCATGCCCCTTGTCTTTGTGCATCTTTTCCTTGGAAACATACTCCCCTCCTGTACCTTATTTAACCCCATTAGGTGTTTACTGGTCTCTTATGTCTTCCCCCTCCCTCCTGTTTTCCAGGGTGTACATAGTGAGGTCCTTCAGTCTCTCCTCTTAGGGCCCCTGATGCCACCCGTGCACTGTTTTTGTTGCCGACCCCTGGCTTGCCTTCACCTTGTCTAGGTCCTTTCTGAGATGTGGTCTTCAGAACTGGACACAGTACTCCAGGTGTGGACTCACCAGTGATTTGTACAGTGGTGACACTGGCTTCCTTCTGCTGGCATGGGCATTTGAACATACTTCTACCTGCTTTGCATTTCACATAATGCTCTGTGCAGTATTTTACATTGAACTTTACTTTTGCACCACAAAGATTTACTGATGTTACTCACTTTTTAGTTCAGAAAAGTAGGGCTGGACAGACTCGATGGTGTGCAGGGGCCATAAGTTTTGATAATGTTATTTTTTTTAAATACTTTTATTAGTTTTGTATTTTGGCCGGCTACAGCGCTTTGAACACTTTAACATTTACAGCTTGTTGTTACAATAAGAAAAGCTACATTTCACCGCAGTTCGTATAACTATAGATTTGGTGTTGGTAATGACCAGAACATGTAACAACCACTAACCGTAAGAAACAGCACAACTGAGAGAGATACTGCATGCCTTTCCATGTTTCAGTGCATCTCAAGTCTGGGTACCTAGGCCATGGGTTCAGAGGGTTCAACTTTCTGTCTTGCTCGTAATTTAAAGGGACAGTAAACACTGCAGGGGTCACTCAAATTGTGAAAACCTATAAAAAGATCTTTCAAATGAGGTATGGGGCTTACCTGTAGTTGTCAGGCGTCCTGAGTTGTGAATACCCAAGTCTTCTGTAAATCGAAACAAGGCAGCAGCCATTTCATTGAATCATGAGACCAACAGTGATGTCACTGAGGGGCAAATTGTAATTAACAACATGCAGCTTGCCCCTCAGTGATATCACTTTCTATTGTAAAATGGCTGCTGCCATGTTTTGATTTACAGATTAATTAGAAAGTCATATCTCAGGACTCCTGACACCTACAAGGAAGTCCAGTGCCTTGTTTGAAATATCTTTTCATGGGCTTTCACAATTTTAATGGCCCCCGCAATGTTTAATGTCCCTTTAAGCAAATTTGGACCTTCCCCTATTCTAGGTCTGGATTCAGGGTCTCTCCTCTGTGGTAAATCCACCATCAAACACCTAGCATCTTCCCAGTATTGTTTGAGCCCTCCTCTTCCTTCCCTTATCTTATTCAACCTCCTTATCCATCCTCCATCTGTTCCACTTCTGCGTGTACGCTTCCATTCTTTCCTGCAGCTGAAATGTTAGCCTTTCCATTTCTGCTTTTTCTTCAACAATAGAACACCATTCCGCTATTATTGGGGTGGGGGTGTTCTGCCTGGATCCACCTCCTGGTAATTGCCATCCTTGCTGCTGCTATACAGATATACCACATATATAGAGATTAGGCTTGTCTTTCAAATGTGCCCTGGCCAACCCCAAAATGAGATGCTGGAACTGTATCGGGGATTGAATGATAAGTAATTGCTTCAGTTTCATTTTTAGTGCACTCCAAAAATCCTCTTAAGTAACCCCACGTGTTGCGAATATATGTGTGTGGTCAGCATACAACTTCCCACATCTCTGTCAACATTCAGGGGTAGCGGCCAGACCCAACTTCGCTTTTATGCAAGGTGTAAAGAATCGGACCTTGACTTTCCAGGAATATTCATGCTGTTTGGGTGAAGATGATGTGCAGAATGAACCACCCTATATCCTCTCCCTATCTCTCTGGTTGTCAGGTGAAGGCCTGTCTTTCCCTGGCACCTGTTTATAAGGTATTGGGGTTGCACTCTTTTTTATTAATTTTTTTAATGAGAGGAGAAATTGATAGAGCCTAGTGATTGCTGCTTGCTGGTCTAGAACATTCATGAGCCGTGGTAAGCAGGGGTCTTGATGTTTCTTCTTCAGGGATTGCCATGGGTTAGGGAGTTATGTCTGGACATAATTTTGGATCCGGATATATTTAAATCTATCACTACTCTGCCACCCAGATTGTGAGTTTCTATAATTCGAGTTATTTCTGGGCTTACAAACTTAACAAAATTAAACTAAGTTATTGCAGATTTTTAACACTGAACGTATGAGACCTTTTATTCTTCTTTTTTTCAGCAGTTTATATTTTTGTGCCCTTGCTTCTCTGTCCTAGCCCCTGTGCAGAACCCCTCAGTACTCCCCCCCGCCCCCTCCTGCCTTGCTGTTATCATTCCCCACAGAGCTGCAGATTACCCTCCCCCACACCAGTTGGGGAACAGGGGGGGCGGGGATATACCCCTGAACAAGCAGTATGTCGGATGACTGAGCAGGCAGTGGGGACTCTACCGGATAAGTCCAACTGAAATGAGGTATGTGCGCTCTGTGTATACACTGGGAAATGTGCTCACGCAGGATCTGCCTGTGACCCCAGTCAGTCTTACAAGTATCCCAACAACCACTGAATTAGTGGTTTGAGTTGGCAAGGCAAGGCACATTTTATTTAAAAGACGCCTATCCCGGAGGCTCTCGGCGCCGCACATATTAAAAAGTTCCATACACGTACAAAATACTATTAACACACTAATAAACATTAGTACACATCATTACAAAGATTAAAAATAATACCCTCAACAGCAGCAATAGGCTCAAGGGAAGCCAGAAAATAACTTAGACATACAATTCTGAAGTTAGGTTAGGGGTATAAGCACTGGGGAAAGAGGTGTGGTTATATAAGCATCAAAAGTGAACGAAATGAATGTCAAGTTTCACTCAGAAAAGGCACAAAGCATGGCCGGCCCACCGGCGCACCAGTTCGGCACCAGCATGTTGGCGGGGCGGGGTGGACGTTGGTCGTCATTACCGTCTCCGCCTGGGCAGCAGCAAAAAGAAAAAAAATCGCTGCCCCCTGGCATGATGACCCTGCCTAACTTCCGTCCTCAACTGCCTTACATGTCCACGAGGGAGGGCCCTCTCCTGTGGCCCCAACCCGGGGGCAAACAGGGGATAGCCTACAGTTACTGTTGGGAGGCCCCTGGTGGCCCTGCCCTGCGGGGGGTAAGCCTGGGCGAGGGGAGGATGCAGACGGGGCACGAGCAGACCTCTGAAGGGAGGATAAGGGGCCATGGCAAAAAAAAAGGCACAAAGCATAAAGAAGAAATTCCATATAAAACATTTATTACCAGTAGTTTGACATATCCGTAGAAGCAGTTCCATTTTGTGAAAACAGGCTGTGCAGAGAGAGAACGTTCAGTGAGCTGTTGCAACCAACTGACTCATAAAGTGCAACATAAAGGTCTAAAATCCCACTACTTTTAATCTCATGACTGCAGACCAGCCACAAGAATCTTCGTCGGGGACCGTACCTGTTATACTACCCCCCACCGAGGAGCCAGCACCAGGGATGATTTTTTTTCCCCCCTCCTTGTTTGTGCCATCCCTTGAGGATGTTGGCATGCAGTGAGGCACCAGCATGCATATGCTCGCACAGCGTGCACAGGGTGTATCCCGTGGCTGCCGGCATTCTCTCCCACATGACCTCCTCAGCTGCACTGCCGCAAGTGGTCACCCAGGTGGCAGAGCAATGAGGAAAGCAACTCTTCCTCCCCAGACCATGAGAGTGTCTTCTGGGATGCTCAAGCCTTCTGCCCCTGGCCAGCACCCTGATGACCCAGGTTTGTTCCTGAATCCGTGTCGCTGGCGTTGTGAGTGGTAGCTCTACTGCTATGCTGATGGTCCGGTCCTGGATTCTTGAACGTATCATTCTTTAAAATAAGAAAGTGGTGTAAGTTTTGGCCAGTTGCTCCCATTTTGAAGAGCAGTGCTGTGAATTTTAATTTGGGGAGGTTGCTCGGTATGGTTATTGATAAAAGCTCCCCACCACCAGTGTTACCATCATGGTGGGTACAGCTCCCCCTGCTGTTTCTCATTCATGGTGGGTAACAGCACCCCACTTGTCATCAATATGGTGGATAACCGCCTCCATCCTCATCTGTGTCACGACCATGGTAAGTATGCCCTCTCCCTTCCGCATGTGTGTCCATATGGTGGGTGATAGCCCGCTTGTCTGTGTCACCACTGTGATGGGTTACAGTCTCCTACCTGTGTCTCCACCATTGTGAGTACAGTCCCCCCTCTTGCCTGTGCCTCTGTCATTGTAACAGTCCTTCGTCTGTATCACTATCATAGCAAATAAGCCCTCTGCCTGTGCTATCATCATGGTGAGATAACAGTCCTAACTGCTTGTGTTACTGTTGTGGGGGGGGGGGGTATCTGGTGACAATCGTGAAACCCACATAGCGCTACCATTTAACGCATGGTTTAAATAGCGCAGCATATATTAGTGGCCGCGGCATTAGACCGGATTACATACTTGCCACGAGTGCATGCTGCGAGTACTGTGAAGCCTCAAGCTTGATAAACTATCTGGTATGGCTTTTTTCACATTAAACCCCCAGAGTGTACCTGCAGAGTGTGAAGCGTGGGGACCCCTGAGTTCTTTGGCCATAGACAACTCCCATCGCAGCTGTGTGAGGGAGAGCCAAGTGTCGAAGTGTGGAGGGGGGACAGTTGCCCACTGTGATTGGAACACAGGGTAAGAGGCTGCTAAAGACAGCTAAACTCTGCATCAGAAATAGAGACTGGGCTCCTAGCCCTCTCCAACAGTTCTAGTTCAGCCTTTAAGCAAGTAGTTGGATCCCCACTTCATTTTCTGTAGTTATTACCATCACCCCTAAGTTGTGCGGCTGTTGTAAGACAATGTTACTGCCCTTATCAGTCGGTTTCCCTATAATGTCATTGCTTTATAAAGTTCTTTACCAGACCTGGTTCTTTATAATGTTCTTTACATTTAAAACTAATGTTGCAAAACTTGGACTTTCCTTTGAATAATACCTTTATAGTTGCATCATATATTATACAGCTGTCTTGACTAACACTCATTCCTGAATTGTGCAATCTTTTCACGTCATTCAAATTTTCAATATCTTGTAAAGTACAGGTTTCGCTTTGCTCATGTTCCCCATTAGCAGACAGTGTTAAGAGTTTCAAGAGAGGTAGATGTATTGCAAGCATGCTCTGATATTTCTGGGCTATCAACAAGGTACAGCAGAAGTGATGTAAAATCTTCTGTTCTTGCTGTCTGTTTACTTTAGTCTTCGACAAGTAGTTTCAGGCACTGGTCTCAGTATTTTACTGTAATATGATTCTTTATTTTCTGCTGTTTGTTCGTATGCCCGTATGTACTGTATGCATTTTGTGTAATCCTGCGAAGCGCTTCGAGCCTCCGTTGGATGGTGCACTGTATATAAATGTCTTTAAACTGTTGTAGGGTTACTGCGCTGTTCAGCATGTCAGCTAATATTTCAAAGTGATGTATTGAACTGTGATATTATACAAGCGCAAATACATCAGGCACTATTTTCACATTAACACCCCCATCTGTGTCACCATCATCATGGGATACAGGCTCCCCCCTGCTTGTTACTGTCCTAATGGGCAAGAGGTCCCCCGCATTTGTAACCATCATGGTGGATAACAACCCACCTTCTGTGTCTCTGTTATGGTGGGAAATAGCCCCCCATTGCCTGTGTCACCATGATGATGGGAAACAGCCACCCGCTCCATCTGTATGACCATTATGTTGGGTGACCGCCTGCCCCTTCCTCAGAGTGGCCAGCAGAGTCTTGTCTATTTCATTGTCCAAGTGGGTAACATCTCCCCTGCCTGTGTCTCCATCGTGGTGAGTAATGGCCACTTGCCTGCCGCCTTCATGTTGATTAACAGACCCTGCCTATGTCCCATCTTGGCAGGTAACAGCCACCCAAGTTCTGTGACCGTTTATGGTGGGGTAACTGCCCCCACCTGTGTGTCTATCATGGTGGGTAACTGCCTCTAACCCTGTGTTCCAGTCATAGTGGGTAACTGTCACCCCTCCACTCTTCGATACTTGGCTCTGCACCCCCACATAGCTGAGGTGGGAGTTGTAGTTTTGATTTCTCAAGCATGCTTGCCAGCATCTGATGTCCACTGCTACCCTTCCTTTGTTACTGGCTGCCTCGGACCCATGTCCAGTGCTTCTCAGAATGTATCCTGTTAGCTGGTTCTCCCAACAGCAAGAAAATGCTGACAGCACAATTTCCGATACTGTTCTGTGGGGGCCTCTACCTCCCAGCACCCCTGTAAAATATATGTAAACACCTCGGGGTTGCCATACCGTGGGGATTGTGACTTTCGGGAGATTTGCCATACTGTTGGGATTGTGGCCATCGGGATTTCGATTGTCAGGATCTTGTCTGGATACTGTGACCAGCTGGGTTTTTCCACCTCCTTGGGCTCCTTGGTGTGGTTCAATGTCTGGGCTGATAAATTCACACTGACTTATGAGATGGGATGAACTGGAATACTGTATATTAGGACTGTGGTTACTGAGTAATGTCCAGCTTATCATATTCCTTGTAAGAAGTGGGCTCAGAGCATACCCGATGGCACTGAGGGTTGAGGCGCTGGACAACACACCTTGTGCCATGCTGGCAACCCAGATTTGGGAACGACCTTGGGGTGCCGGTCGGAGGGAGGGTTGGAGCGGGATTTCCCCTCTAGGGGTGGACGCGCGCTCCACTGTAGTCCCGCACCCATTGGGTGGAGGTCCGTTGGAGTGCGCAGAGCAGCAGGAGGCGGCGGCGAAGTCTAGGGTGGGGTGGAAGGGGTCACGGATCTTGGTATGTGTCTGCACCCTCCATGCGCTATGCGCGTGTCTTGCCGTGACCCCAGGCAGGGGAGGCGAAAGGGGAAAAAATTGTAAATGGGAAAATATATTAAAAAAAAAAAAGTGGTCTCAGATCGTCTGGTGCGTATATTCATATCAACCCAAGTCTCTCTTTACATTCTCCTGCTCTGAATTAAAATTTATCTGAAGGATAGGACCCATGTTGTCAAAGTGAACAGCATAACTTCAGTGTCGGATTCATTCAGCCTAGGTGTCAGGTAGAAATTAACTTTTTTTAGTACTTGCACCATGGTGCATGTAGCAAAAAGTTGCATGCATCAGAGTCGGGTTACCTGCATTGCATAGCTAACTAGCGGCAAACAATCTGTCTTTCCACAGTCTCCACTAAATAGTTTTAAGGTTTAAATTTTAAGCTAAGAAAAGTGACGATTCACACAGTATTAAGTATTTTTAATAGTTAAGCAGGAGAAGCAAGTCTCTTCCTGCCTAAAGAATTTGGCAACGCAAAGGAGAGGGTCTTTCTCTCCGTTGAGTTACCAAGTTGCAGGGCTGGCCCAGTGGCTTGGTGGTAGCACTGCCTGGCATGCCAGTGGCCAGGGTTAAGAAGCAGACTTGGGTTGCCAGGGTGTTGTCTGGGGGAAGGGGGGCGAAGAAGAGGATTGAGCATCCAAGGGCTGCTCTCCGGGGAGGGAGGGAGGTATTCCACTCTGCTTTAAGCCTGCCACTTAGGGGAGGTTTGGTGGCAGGGCAGTGAGAGCAATGTTGGGGAAGGACCACCAACTTTATAGAATAACTTTGTGTAAAGTGGGTGCGTGTCTCCCATGCACATACACCCACATCCCTGTATGCTTGGCTGTCTGGTAGACACAAAGTAGAAAAATGGGTGGCAGTTGTCCAGGATGATGGCCCACATGTTGAAGACCCCACTCTCATGGACTAGGCACCCTCTGACGAAGCTGTTTCTGTATTGTGCTTCAGAGGGGCTTGGAGTGCCTTTACTGCCCCGCCATGAGTGGCAACTTGTGGGGGATTGCCAGAGAAGGAGACGGTAAGGCTAGGGATGGTGGAGTGATGGTGCTAGGCAGTATGAGACCCGATGGGGGGAAAATCACTGTGCTATTGGAAAAAATAGTTATCAAGTTGCAGCCGGCCTCTTTCCTTATCTCAGTCGCTGATCAGTTTTGACACATTATGAGGACTGATGAGGGTGAGTGGTCTTCTGACTGATTACCTGAATTTGTTTTTGTCGAAACAAACGCATGCACGATCCTCTGAACTCTGTCACTTGTACATGCATATGGCCAGATCAGTGAATCACATGCGTTACAGAAAAACACACCACGATGCTCACCTACTACAAACTGCAAGTTTTAGGCAGGTTTTCTGGGTTGGCTAATATGGGTCTTCAGGCTGCATAGCTGAGATGCAATCTTCAACTCTCCCCCCCACCTACCCCTTAGTCCAGCATTTTGCACCAGAGCGACACAGCCTCACTCGCCGTCTCTGACCTAACTTCTTTTCCTGAAATGTCTGTCAGTCACTGGCTGGACTCCTGTGAGTGCTTTAGATTTTGGGGCAGGCTTTCTGTGCTGTTAGTAGTTGGATGAGGATGCATTGACCCGTCCCAGCCTAGCCTAGCCCAGCCCAGTTATTATATCGCGTGAACCTGCCCACCCTCCTGCTGTCACCGCATTTTCCAGTTCTGAACTAAGGTACGTTAGTAATATGTCTTACCCGCATGGTTACACTGAAGTTTTGCATCTTGCAAACAGCATCTGCCTCAAATGGGAGGAATACTTGTACATGCATCACACTGCATGTATAGAAAAATGCTATATGCAGTTAGCCTGTTTTCACTTGCACTGGGAACAGGCTGTATATATTTATTTCAACCCCTGCTTGGTGTTCCTCAACAGTCCATTCTAGGCCCTTTACTTTTCTGTCTTTTCATTCATGGCATGCCCTCTGTTGTCTTATGCTTGGACACCTGTATATTCATTTACAGTATTTTAAAAAAAGTTTTACCTGGAAAGACATACTGAGCTGATAAGTTTGTTTCCATCTGCGTCCTGGGTGGAGGGCACGAGGAAGATAATACAGTAAAGTGAAAGAATTAATAATACATTTAACAGCTATGTATCAACAATGATCAGTGCCAAGTATTACAGTGCATGAGATAGGAGCAAAGTACATTACAGATATGCGAACCAATAATCAGTGCAGGGTAAAAAAATACAAGGTAATTATGGTGGATAAAGTTGTGCTTGGACAGGCTCAGTGAACAACCATTTTGTGATGGGGTGGGGGGGACTCTAGCATATCAGGGCTGGAGCAATCTGTGGGAGGGGGTTGGTGGTGGCCGCTAGTGTCTTGGGTCAGGTATAGTTGCAGGAGGGAGTTGTAAAGTAGTGAAGAACAGACTTAAGGGAGAAGGACGAATGGTCAGAGGAAGAAATAACCAGAATCTGGGGAAATTATAGGAGAAAGCATATGTCTCTGCAGACTTGGATCACATCTAAATCCATCTGTGAACCCAACAGTAAACTTTAGTCTAACACCAAGTAAAGTCGGATGTCCAGTAGTTGTTTAAAGTCATGCTCGTTAGTAGGAAGGCAAGCTCATCTTATCTAATTTAAATGTTCTCACTAAATGACCCTTTGCGTGAATGTGTACAGTACTTCACATACCTAGAAATATGGTTGGACTCTAAATTTAACTTTACTGAACACATCTTTAGAGCCATTTAAACGTTGGTTTTCTTTATTGTAATAACTGCCTAAACCTAAACACCAGTAAACTTTTCTTAATCCTTATACTACCTACCTTAGAATGTGGGTGTGAAATTAATAAAACAGCCAACAGGCTGGTCTGTCAGTGCAGTGGTAGAGCTGCCTCTCATGAGGCTAGCAACCCAGTTCTGGGAATGAGGTGGCAGAAGAGGTACGAGTGTCCTAGTGTACACTTTCCTTCTCTGGGGAGGGAGGGAGGCATGCTATCTTTGTTACAGTACTGCCACCAAGGTGTCATGGGGGAGGAAGATGTGGCCAGAGGTCTGTGCTGTGAACACATGCACACTGGACCCACTTGTGCGCTGGCATCCTCGGGGGGTGGGGTGGGGATTAGCAGAAAATGGCCCCAGTGCCAGATTCAGAACAAACCCCGGTATTTTCAGGGCTGGCCTCTTCTCCTCGAAGTTCCTCCTGATGACTTGCATGATTCGGGGTATATCCCATCCACCCTTTCCTCATTTGGGGGTACACCGAGGCTCTGCGGAGGATAGTGCATGAGGTAGGTGGGAGCTGGCTGAATCATGCCTGAGGGTTCCAGAGGAGTCTGGCACTGGAGACAGGAAGGGAGCATAAACAAATGGAAAAAAATGGAATAGCCAGAGCTACTGTATTATTGAAAATTACCATGCCTTTTAATAGTATGTGTAGGGTCGCGCTTGGCTCTGGCAAGAGAACCCTCTATTGCTGCCTTTACAGCATCATAAATCTCCTCCCTCCAATGCTGTGGATGTTGGGTGGCTTTTGCTTCCTCCAGAGACATGGATGGATGGCATTTTCCTCCTCCACTGATGTTGACAGGAGGGGTTCCACCTCCAGAGACATGATTGGAAGGGGTTTGCTTTTTCCAGGGACATTGACAGATGGGTTTTTCCCCTCTTTATCAATGTGGACAGAAGGGGTTTATTACTCCAGGGATGTGGTTGGAAGGGTTTATCCCATTCAGGTACATGCATAGAAGGGGTTGCCCCATTCAGGGATGTGAATAAAGGGGTTTGCTCCCACTATGGATTGGAGACAGGTGGGATTTGTGCTCTTCTGGGACATGGACAGAAGGGCTTTGGCCTCTTCATTGACATATTTGGAAAGGATTTGCACGGAGAAGAAAGATTTTGACCTCTTTGACATATATGGGTTTTACTCTCTTCAGTGAGATGGACAGTAGTTGAGTTTTGCACTCTTCATGGATGTGGATAGAAGGGTTTTGTCCAGTTCATGGATGTGTACAGAAGAGATTTGCGAGTGGTTGGAAGGGTTTATGCCATTCCCAGAAAGAACATGATGGAGACCTACAAAGACCTACAAGTACCTCGCAGTGGTGAAGTGGCTGCAGGAGGGAGTTTCCTTCAAGTGAGAAAGAGCACCAAGAAAGTGATGAAGTTGTTGGGGAGGGGGGGTTGTGAGGTATTTGAGTAAATACTACTTCACTGAAAGGGTAGTAGGTAGACACCTGGAACAGACTGCCAGCAGAAGTGATAGAGACAAAACCAGTAGGGGTCGCTTCAAGTATACATGGGTTAGGTCTAGGGGAATATTAGTAAATAAGCAGGGAGGAAAGAGGGGGTTGCTGGAGACCAGTTTGGGTCTGCAGAGACAGATTAGGCTGAGAACATCTATACAGACTGGGTGAGCCAAGCTGTATTTTTCCATTAACAAATTCTAGCCATGTGAAGAGATGGATTGTAAATAGTTCATTGACATGGCTGTATGCCTTTTACCCAGTGATGGATGTGGACAGAAAGGTTTTTACCCCATCTAGGGATAATAACGTAGTATAGTTTAGATGGAAAGTAGGCTAATTTAGCTCTTCTATTCTGTCTCCCATTTCTCAATTGTCAATAGGCCTCTTCATCCCTCTCTGTCATAAATCTGTCTAGTTCACTTTTGAATAGGTCGGTTGAGCTTGAAGATACAGTGTTCTCTGGATGTCTGTTACATGCACCCATCACCCTCTGAGTAAAGAATCTGCTGTTTAGTTCTGTCCTGAACATAACGTCCCCTAAACTATAATATCGCATGTCTCCACGGATGTTAGTTGGTAAATTATTATTCAGGTTGTGAATGTTTTAAGAGATCAATATTCCTGATGGCCTTATAAACCATGATCAAATCCACTGTTACCATCTTTCTTTACAGAATAAGCAGTTCTCTTTAAAGGGACACTGTCAACCTTTTGTGCATCATATTATGTTTAGGTAAAGACCCACATATTATGATTGCTTACTTTCTCTAAAATTGATTGATGTTGCTGGTTGCTTTATCTGCCTCCTTGCTTATTAGAACTGAAATGCATGGTGATGTATAGCTATTCCCTGCTTTTTTTTTTTTTTTTTTTTTAGCTTCAATTCACAGAACTACTCTTAGTTCACACTTTCTGAACATTAGAAACACCCTCAAACAGTGCAGCCACTCGTGATACAATAGTCTCCTCTACTCCCACTGCATAATGAGTGGCTTGACTGTGTTAGGGGTGTTCCTGACTCCAGGAAAGATGCAGTGGGAGCTGGTCAACAAATGTAAACAAACCTGTTTTGGTGTGGTAACACCAGTATTGTGGGCAGTCAGTTTTTCACTTTTTAGAAAAACAAAGGGATCTGAATCAAACTACCAGCTGTGTCAATAGTCTCTATAGAATGTGAGCAATCAAAAAATCTGTTTCTTAAACTAGGGACACTTTGAGGCGTAAAGGGGTTGACAGTGTCCCTTTAAGTTCTTGCAATCTCTCCTTATAACTCCGACCACTCAAGCCCACCACCTGTTTGGTCACTCTTGTGTGCACCCTCTCCGGTGTGCTAACATTGCCTTTCTTTGATGGTCTCCAGAACTACGCACACTAGTCTACATACGGTTTCACCTTTGCCCAATACAGTGGCATAAGGACGTCTCATCATCTTAAACATATATTCCTTCTTGTACAGCCCCATATTCTACTGTACTTCCTAATTACTTTGTGCATTGTCCCTTTGCATGAATGAGTTGTCTGTTGCATACAATCAGGAAGGCCCTGTTCCTAGTATTTCGGTAATTGTCAGGTTATTGCTGAGGGAGGGATATTCCCTGCCATTATAAAAAGGTGGCAATGATGCCCCTCTGAAAGAAGCCATCCTTGGACCCTGACCTTTTTCTGAATTACAGGCCTGTCTTGAACCTTCCCTTTTTGGGAAAGATGGTCGAGAAGGTGGTGGCGACCCAGTGGAAGGCTGAGCTGGAAAGATATGACGACATTGAGCCTCTGCAGTAGGGATTTCAGCCTTGCCACAATATCGAAACTGTACTCATCAAGGCGTTCAGTGATCTCCTCATGGCAAGAAATAGAGGGCATCGTTCCATTCTTGTCTTTTTTGACCTGTCATCAGCATGGAGTGCTGTCGGAAACTCTTGAGGTGCTGTGTTGGTCTCACCGATACTGTGTTTGTGCTGGTTTGAGACCTACTTGTCCAGAAGAACGCAGCAGGTAGCCTTGGCTAATATTATCTCCTAGATGGCTGCACTTTGACTATGGTGTGCCTCAAGGCTCAGTCCTGGCTTCCATGTTGTTTACCAAGCACATGTTGCCATTGAGTTACATTATTAGACATTATGGTATGGAGTTTCACTGTTTTGCAGATGGTACCCAGCTATATCTGTCATGTTTGCCTAACTGGACTGATGAAGGCTTGTTGTTGGATTCAATGTAGGATTGAAATCAACGACCGGATGGCCTCCAACTGGCTAAGCCTCAACCTGAGCAAGACTGAACCAAGCCCCGTGGGCCCAGCTATGTCAAGGAGCAACATCAGGTTACAGTCTGTAAGTGGTACCACCTTTGGTGCTGTGGACACGTTGGTAATCTGGGAGTCACTATAGGCTAACCCTGGAGTACCAGGAGTCGGCGGTTGTCTGTATATTATATGTTTTGATAGCAGTATTGACACTTGTCTTATTGTGATTGCTATTTCCCATTGGTGCTATAACTGCAGCATTTTGGAACAAGACTGATGCCATGTTACTGACAACGACTAGGATGTCATCCTCCCATGTAGGCTCCTTCTCATACTGAGTGAAGTTATTTTCTAGAAATGTGTTTACAAATAGCTTGCCCTTCTGCTGCTGTTTTGGCTGTACTGGTTTCCCAGGCTACATCCCTGAGGTTAAGGTCCCCAGTGGTTATTGTGTTGCCTTTTTCTTCAACCATTCCAAGTTTCTCTGCCCACTTTTTTTTTTTTCTCTCATGCAGGCTTGGTGGTCTGTAATACATTGCAAAAATAGGGGCTTGCTTCTCCCCTTTTTTTTTTCTAGTTTTATCTATAGTGATTCTGGAGCATTTGGTTCATCATTATCTTTATATACCTGGCATGCATTTATAGTTTTGTTGACAAGGATTTCCACATCACCCCTCTATTTTTGTCTCTGTCCTTTTTTAAATGGGGTAAAACGTTCAAATTTCTTTCTGCAGTTGTCTGATACCTACTGAATTTCTGCCACACCGATAATATCCAATTTTTTTCAAATGTGTTTGATGCTTTTAATCTCTTCCATTTTGTTGTTCAGTTAAGCCTGTCATTTAGTTTCTTTTAATATTTTGGCTGTTTTACATGTTTGCATTATGCCTTTTATCTTCTGCTTTTCTACCCTCCCAGAGCACCCCATGTCTACTGGTTTAAAAAGCTTCAAACTGCCGGCCTGGTGGCGCAGAGGGTTGAGGCGCTGGATGCCTTACCACGCGCATGCTGGTGACCTGGGTTCGAAACCACCTTGGGTCATCGGGTGCCAGCGGGGAAGCGGTGCAGGATTGAGCATGCCGGCAGGCAGCTCTCTCTCCAGAGAGTGGCGAGGTAGGTTGGCGCCTCCCATAGCTCTGCCTACCAGGTGGAGGTCTGGTGGGTAGTGGAGAGGGGGCAGCAAAAGTTTCGGGAGGTGGAAGGGACTAAGCTGGCGCCATGGGGTGCGATTTGTGCCTCTACACGCTCGCATGGCCTTGTGCCGGGGCCTGGGGGGGGGCAAGGGAGAAAATCTGTAAAATACATATGTGTCCCTGTCACCAGTTGGCAGGAGGAGGTGACTGGGACCAAAAAAGCTAAATTAAAAAAAAAAAAAAACAGCTTCGAACTTTGTAAACAAATCGGCCCTGTCTGCAAGTGTGTCTTTGTTTCTTATTAGCCCAGTTTCTCAAACATGTACTTGATAAGCATATAGTCCTTTGTCGCCCTGGACCTGCTATAGGCACTGGTAATATTTCCAAAATAATGACATTAACTTTTTTTCAGTTTTTTGCCCAGTTATCTAAAGTACTGCCTAATATCGTCAACCAGCTTCACATACCGGACTGTTGGTTCAGCCCGTGTGTTTAGAGTCTTTGTAGTCTCGTTTTCCTGAGACTCTAGCTCCTGGTAGACTGTAGACTGTTTTATTTTCCTGATCTCCGTTACAGACCATGTACTTAGAAAAACATATAGTATTAGAGTCTTCTGCACGTAATGTCTGATTTGATTTGCCACTACCATGGTTTTGTTTATTTCAGAAGTTTTTGTTTCTCTTTTTTCATCTATGGCTACATTGTACTCCTTAAAGGGAGGATCGCTTGATTTAGTATCTTTAAGATATTGAATCTATTTCTTAATATGATTAACAGATAATCAGCAAGTCTCCCTTTTCTTGTCTTTTTCTACCTGATGCAGGATACCATTACACTTCCTATCTACCTTCGCGTTTCCCTTTCTTTTCCCTCTACCATTCACTTGCTCTGCTGTTGCATTCTCTCCTTCCGTTTGATCTCCCTCTGCCTGTATTAATGCATTATGTAGGGATGCATGTGTTGTATCCAGGAATAGCCCTTAACTAACATTTTTATGTGTTCTTATCTCTGTTTGTGGTTTGTGATTTGTTCTACCAGTACACACCTTGCATATATGAAGAGTTTCCTTTCAGCGTTACTATCTATCATTTTAATAATTTCGTGGGGTGGGGAGCCAGATGATCAAGTGGATAGGAAATTTGCTTTCGGAGCGTGTACAGAGGGTGGTGGTTGGGGGGGGGGGATAGTCTCATCCTCAAGGAAGGTCATTAGTTGGGTCCCCCAAGAATTGGTCCTGGAGCCATTCCTGTTTAATGCCTGTGTCTCTGACATAAGGAAGGGTGTCAGGAGTGAAATAAGTCTCTTTGCGGATGACTCGAAGCTGGGAGCATTGCTGGATGGAGAGGAGGGGAGAGTGGCCCTGCAGGGGGACCTGGAGGCTCTGGACAGGTGGTCAAGAAAGTGGGGACTGAAGTTTAATGCTGGGAAATACAGGGTTCTGCACCTGGGGGCCAGTAACCCAGGTCAAGTGTACACCCTGGGGGGAGATGTACTACAAGTCTCGAAGGGCGAGAGGGATCGGGGGGGTGGTGGTGGACGTTAAAATGAACAACTTTGAGACTTGTAGAAGGGCAGCGGCCAAGGCCAGTAGGATGCTGGGATGCATTGCTGGGGGGATTACCTCCAGAAGGAAGGATGTGATCCTTCCTCTGTATAACTGCTTAGTTAGGCCGCACCTAGAGTACTGTGTGCAGTTCTGGAGGCCGCACCTAAAAATGGACATTGCACTCCTGGAGAGGGTTCAGAGGAGGGCAGCCAAAATGATCTGGGCCATGGGTGGAAGGACCTATGGGGAGAGGCTGGAGGAGCTCAACATGTACACTCTGGAGGAGAGGAGGGACGGTGGGACATGAAAGAGATCTTTAGGTACGTAAAGAGGATCAATAAGGGAGGCTCAGAAGGGGTGTTCCAAATAAAAAAAGGGGAGGCTACCAGAGGACACAGGTGGAAGCTGGGGGGCCTCGGGGAGTTACTTCACTGAGAGGGTGGTGGAACCATGGAATGTGCCCAGTGGACTGGTGGAGGCTGATACCGTGGAGGGGTTCAAGAGGGTCTGGGGCAGGTATAGGGGGAGGGTGAAGCTGTGGAAGTCCCATACTGGGAAAATACCCTGGAATGGGGATGAGGGAGCCCGGGGGTGGGGGGGTCAGCAAAATGGGCGCCCAGTATGAGTGCTGACTGTCGGGCAGATACGAAAGACCATAAGGCCTATTCTGCTGGCATTTTACTATGTTAGTATTTAACCCCCACAGTACCTTCTATAGTCATAATTACTGTACTTTGTATTTATTTAAAGTTTCAAATTAACACGCTTGAGCTGGAAGCTCTTTTACAAAGTGTCCATGTCAAAGTGAAAATACAAACTATGAAAAATGAATACAAAAACATAATGAAAAGGAGCAAGAACAACAGTTTGTCACAAAGGGAAAATCCAGCAGTAGATAGGCATTGTACAATGTATGCCATGAAAATGAGCAATTACAAATGGGTTGCAGTATAGACCAGCAAAGTATGAGTGCACATATTTCAGAGTAAACAACGGTGCAAGCCGCTCGAAGGCATTGTTCAAGAGGCAAGGAAAGATGGTAGGGAGTGGGAGGAGGGTGGTGGACGGGATAGGGGAAGGTGGGGGGTATGAGTGAATAGCGGGAGCAGCATGATGTGAGAGGCAGGGAGAAAGCCTGTTGGAATTAAGGAAATGGGACAAAGGGCAGGATGGGAGGGGAGGGGTATGGAGGGAAAGAAGGATGGGGAGGCCTGGTAAGAGAGTGCAGGGGCATGAAGGGGGGAAGAGGTAGGAGAGGGATGAGGGATGGAAGTAAGGGGGTGGTGCACATATAATAAAGCGGGTTAGGTGAAAGATTCACAAGTGCCACTTGCCAGTAGGTGTTGCCGTAGCTTCCATTTAAAAGGGCCAAGTGTGGTGGTGTTAGTGATGTCACTAGGAAGCAGGTTAAACCATTTTGGAGCTCTGACAGTGAATATCCTCTGTCCTTGGGATGTGTGACAGCACGGAACTTGGAAGGTTGGGTAGATGGAGAAAGCAAAGTCAATGAGGACAGGGATGGTGCTACAAGAGGTAAAGCCATCAAAAAATGGAGAGCAATTAGTACCAGTGCCCATAGTCTGGGTAACAAGCTTCCTGAATTAGTAGCCTTGATGGAGGAACAACATCTGGATATTGTGGCAGTCACAGAAACATGGTACACACAGAATCATGACTGGGACATAAACATACCAGGATACACCATCTACAGGAGGGACAGGGAGGGTAAAAGAGGGGGTGGAGTAGCTCTCTACATAAGGGATGGCATCAAAGCAACAGAACAAAAGGGAAAACAGGGAAGAGAGGAAGCACTGTGGGTCAATTTGGAGACAGGCAATGGCACCACAATCCGCACAGGGGTTGTATACAGACCCCCATCTCATGGGGAGGAAATAGACAAGAAAATGATAGAAAGCATTCTTAGAATGGCAGAAAAAGGAGAGATATTGCTAATGGGTGATCTGAATATGCCAGATGTTAACTGGTGTGCATTTGCAGTGGGGGTCATTTTAGATGCCCTACAGGGGGCATGTCTTAGACAACTAGTATCAGAACCCACTCGAGAGGGAGCAGTCTTAGACCTGGTACTTTCAAATGGAGATGGTGAGAGGATCACTGATTTAGAAGTGGGTAGCCATCTGGGAACTAGTGACCATCAAACAGTATGGTTCACGATAAACACAGCAGTAGAGTCAAGCCATACAAAGGCAAAGGTACTGGACTTCAGGAGGGTGGACTTTGCCAAAATGGGTGAGTGCCTAAGGAATGGACTAGCAAATGGTCAGGAAGGAGGGGTGGAAGAACAATGGGGAATAATCAGAACTGCCATCACAGAGGCAACAAGCCTTTGTGTGAAGCAAATAAAACAATGTAAGAAACCACTATGGTTCTCAAACGAGGTGGCAGGGAAGGTTATGGAGCAAAAGGGAGCATTCAGGAAGTACAAGGAATCGCAGATGGAACAGGACAGAGAATTGTATCAGTTAAAGCAAAAGGAAGCAGGAAAGGCAGTCAGAATAGCAAAGGCCCAAACCGAGGAAAAGATGGCAAACTCAGTTAAGAAGGGGAATAAAACCTTTTATAGGTATATCAGGGAGCGAAGGAAGACCAAGGGAGGTATAGTGAGGCTTAATAAAGGGGAAGGTGGTGGGCAGAGGGTGACTGTGAAAAGGCAGAGATACTAAACAAATACTTTTGCTCAGTATTCATAAATGAAGATGGGGCGGTACCTAAACTAAACAATAGAAACACGCTGGATACAGGGGTTGATACCAGCCCTTTCACAGAAGAAAGGGTTCTGAAGGAACTCTTAAAACTGAAGGTGGACAAAGCAATGGGGCCTGATGGGATTCATCACAGAATTCTAAAAGAACTAAGGGTAGAACTAGTGACACCACTGACTATCCTCTTTAATAAATCATGGGAGGATGGGGTGGTACCTGAAGACTGGAGGAGGGCAGATGTTATTCCACTTCACAAAAGTGGGAGCAGGGCAGAAGCAGAAAACTACAGACCTGTTAGTTTAACTTCAGTGATTGGGAAAATGATGGAATCACTTTTGAAGGAAAGAATTGTTGAGTACCTAGAGGCCAGAGGAGCACAGGACCCAAGTCAGCATGGATTCACAGTGGGAAGGTCATGTCAGACAAATCTAATAGATTTCTTTGACTGGATGACCAAAGTAGTAGATCAGGGAGTGACTGTAGACATGGCCTACCTAGACTTTAGGAAGGCATTTGACACAGTCCCACACAAAAGATTAATATACAAGTTGGACAACCTGGGAGAGGGTCCCAAGATGGTAGCCTGGGTAAAGAATTGGCTGGAGAACAGGACACAGAGGGTAATAGTAAACAGAGTCCACTCTGAAGAAAGAGGGGTTACTAGTGGGGTACTGCAGGGTTCAGTACTAGAACCGGTCCTCTTTAATGTCTTTATAAGCGACATTGCAGAGGGACTGGAAGGAAAAATATGTCTCTTTGCAGACAAAACAAAGATCTGCAACAGAGTTGATACACAAGGTGTGGTGGAAAGGATGAGAAGGGACTTGGCAAGGTTGGAGGAATGGTCAAATGTATGGCAGCTTAGATTCAATGCTAAGAAGTGCAAAATAATGCACCTGGGAAACAAAAACCCAGGGGGAGAGTACACAATGGGGGTGAGATACTAACAACAAAAATGGAAAAGGACCTGGGGGTAGTCATATCAGATGACGTAAAGGTGAGCAAGCAATGTGAGAGGGCAGTAAGTAGGGCTGGGGGGATACTGGGATGCGTAAGGAGAGGCATCACCAGTAGAAGACAGGAAGTTGTTATCCCTCTGTACAGACAGCTGGTGAGACTCCATCTGGAGTACTGCATGCAGTTCTGGAGACCCAGTCTCCGCAAAAACATAGACAGAATGGAGGCAGTCCAGAGAAGGGCAACTAAAATGGTGCAGGGTCTGCACCAGAAGAAATATCAAGAGATACTTAAGGATCTTAATATGTATAGCCTGGAGGAGAGGGGAGACATGATAGAAACTTTCAAATACCTCAAGGGAATCAACAAAGTCCAAGAGGGTAGCATCTTTCTGAAAAAGAGGGGTGCAAGAACAAGGGGGCACAATTTGAAGATAGAGGGGGGACGGCTCAGAGGTAATGTGAGGAAGTAGTTTTTCACGGAGAGGGTTGTGGTTGCATGGAACAGCCTTCCTGAGGAGGTTGTGGAGTCAAAAACTGGTGGAATTCAAGAATGCATGGGACAGACATAAGGCAGTTCTAGGGGGTGGGGGTTGGAAGAAGTAGGCTGTTGGTTAGCTAGGATCTGCAGCTTATCCATTAGGTAGGGAAATGGGCAGACTGGGTGGGCTAAGCGGTCCTTATCTGCCATCAAATTCTATGTTTCTGAGCTTCTGGTACAACGGGAGCTGTTGTAGGGGCGGAGGATCCTCTGTATCTCTGGAGGCATAAGTCCAAGAAAGATTTTCTTTGCAAGGAGACTGGTTTGATAGGACTTGGCAAATCCATAAAAAATAAACTGTTGTCTTACTTGATTAGAGCAGCGTCCAATTCCTGGCTGTCTTGTTTTGCTGACCCCGAGGCAGTCTCTGCCTTATCCTTGTTGCCTCAGCCATGCTCACTGAAGCTGTACATGGGGGGGGTGGCGGGTGGGTCTGTCTGTTCCGTGGGATTCCTACACTGGCATGTTGACAGAATGGTTTTGTCCCCTCTAGGATTGGGATTAGGAGAGTTTTGCTTCTCTAGAGACATAAATGGAAGGGTTTTTGTCCTCTCAGGCATGTGACTGGATGGGTTTCTCCTCATCTATCGACATGGGCATTGGGGTTAGCCTCCTCTGTGGACATGGTTTGAAGAATTTGCCTCCTTGAGGGATTGCTACCCTCATGAAGGTGGTTGATTTCTGTATGGATGTTAAGTATGCTTCCCAAACTCATAAAAGGAAACGAATCCCACTATTCTCTTTACCACCATCGGGATTTTCAGACGACTTTGTCAGACCACGTACCAGGTATTCCTCATGTAGGACTAGCTCTCCCACTCTGTCCCATAGCACTGCATCGGAGTGGCCCACTTTAGCAGAAACTCAGCAAAGAAAAAGCCAAGATTGAACACTTAGTGAGCTAATTATTTAAAGTGTGGACGTTTTTTGTTCTTGTACTCCGTTCCCGATTTTGAGTTTCTTTGCATGCATTGCGGCACCAGCAGTGCTTCAGGCCGTTGCCATAGTCATGCCTGGGAGCTTGTGCGGGCTAGCATTGTGTTGGAGTGCAGTCTGGATGCCACCCCCCGCACTGTGGTTTAATACTATTTCAGTACCATTTTTTCAAAATGCTGTGTGTACAGGGCCTGAAATAGGCCTTGTGTGCCTTCACATGCTGCTGGGGAACATGCAGGGAAGACAGGCATCAGGGTTAGTGCGAGTGCTGCAGATGATATGCTAATCTAAGGTAATCATTCTAAGAAGCCAATTTGAATTGAATTTATGTTTTTACTTAATTTTTGATTACTGGGTAAGTGCTCCAGACAAAGAAATTGCCAATTTTCTGTCATGACTCAGGAGAATTGCAGACATAACTAAAAGCACATCACAGTGGTTACTATTACATAATACAGACTTGGGTCAACCACATTACAGTATAGACATGTTTGTTTCCTTGACGCCCACATCTTTTGGCTGTGGGAGCACTAATTGCCTAATTGTTGCCCACGCGTTCTGACAGTGATGGCACTAATTGCAGAATTGTTGTCTCTTGCCTTACCTGTAACCTTACAATAATACTGTGTTGTGAAGTGTTGCACGGCTATGTATTGCCCTGAGTTATACTGTATATATGCAGTCCCCTGTACGTGCTGTTTTTCTGTTGCTGACTCTAAATCATTTGTAACTAGGCTCTGCCTAAAGGGTTTTATGTGGAATAAATAATCAGTATGTGCTAAGCATGGTCACTGTTGATTAGCACTATCACGCATAAAACTGTAAAGCTTTTTTTTCAGCTTATATAGAACCCTGGTTCTCTTACAGAAATTTGCAGAGATTTTATTTATGTATTGGAAACTGGCAACCAGGAAAGGCACACTGGGCCAAGGCTTGTTTCCAGATACACATGGAGGGGTGTTACAGGAATAAAATATATACAACAAGAATTATACTAGCAATATGCAGATCAAGTGAGGCACAGGCAGGAACATGTGCTAGAAAATACAGCTGTGAATAAATGACCAAGTGCAGGCTAACAGGCCATGACCATGAGAACTGACAAAAGGTATGCACTGGGGCAACAAACCGTGCAAGGGGAGAAGGCGATAGCAAAAGGAGGAGGAGCACAACACAATTGTAGCCAGGTCCAGTCTTTCAGAACATTTATACTGAATTAAAGGTGCTTTTTTGTTTCCCAAATAATTTACTGAATAAACAATATTGACACACATAGATGTCTTTAGAAAATGAAACCTTCTGGTTTTTGTTTTAATAGCCTGTTCCTTGAAATATGTTTTGGGTGTTGCATTGGTTACTTGTGAAGGACTGGGTACGGTGTGTTTATTTGTACAGTTTATAGTACAAATTAGAGAAAGTGTTTACTTCTTTTATGGTACTGTTAGTTTTATTTTTTATTTTTTTGGTAACTGGGTAAGGCCTACTAGGCAGAAGTGCCTGTTTTCAGGGACGACCCGGGAGCACTTGGACAGTTAAGTGACTTTCTCAGTCGCACAGTATGCATGTAGAGGGTGTGACAATCAAACCCTGGTCTGCTGGATATACCAAGCTCATTCATGGCTTGTTACTCTAATCCCTAGGCTATACTACCAGCTCAGACGAAATGTTGAAGCTGTTGGTAAACAAAGTTTTATAAGGCTGTGGGAGAACTATGATTTGAAAGCTGTTACAGGTGTTGGGTAAGTTTAACTTTTGCATAGAATTAGTAGGGCTTCTGCATGATAAAGATAAAGAATTATTAGCTTGTTTTTACTATATATGTGAAGTTTTTCAGCACAAAGTTACAATCATATTGGTGGTTAAATCAAATGCATGTATCACGTAGAGTATTATTATTTACAGCAGCTTTCTGATTCAGTTTAAACAAAGACAGAAGAAATCTAAATAATACAGTCAGGGACAGATATTCAAATGTTTGAACCTATCGCAAATCCGTAGCACTGGAATAGCGCTGGATTTTGCGAGGCTAAATATTGAAAAACCGACACTAATAGGTAGTGGTATGCAGGGGCATGGACAGGAGAGGCGCCTATGAATGCCAGCAGTGCGGCATATTCAAATGTATTAGCACCCGCTCTGGGCGATACTAGCGCGACCTGTAGCCTTGGCTAGATACTGCGGGAAAAAACTGGCAGTAATGCCGCGGTGCCCCACCCCAATGATTCCCTACCCCCTCAAGTCATGTAAAATATAAGACCTATCCCTGGTAGTCTAGTGGTCCCCAACCCCCATACGACTCCTGACTCGTTTCCTTTTTAAAATAAGTAGTATTTCCATGGTAGTCTAGTGGTCCCCTGCATGAATCCTGACCCCGTCCCTGGTCCAAGAATACATTTCCCCGGTAGTCTAGTGGTTCCCCCACCCAGCTGTGCACCTCCTGGTACCCCGAATCACGGCATCCCCCTGGAGCCGGTGACTGTCTCAGCCCTCCTCTCAGGCGCGCCTATTCAATACAGTGGCACTCCTGAATATCGCAGTCGGCGGCGGTCATGGTGGAGAGGCTGTGCTGCGCGGTCGCTGGCTCCAGGGGGATTGCTGTGTTCAAGGGTACCGGAGGTGCACAGCTGAGTGGGGGACCACTGGCTAGTGGGGAAATGTATTCTTTGACCACGGATGGGGTCAGGATTCGTAAGTAGGTGAGGGAACCACTAGACTACCGTGGAAATGTACCTTAATTTAAATGGTAACGGGTTGGGAGTTGTGCAAGGGGGTGGAGGGACCATTAGACTACCGTGGAAATGCACCTTAATTTAAATGGTAACGGTTTGGGAGTCGTGCAGGGGGGTTGGGGGACCACTAGACTACCAGGGACGTTATGTTTAATTCGATTGTGAGTGGGTCAGGAGCATACCTCTCAACTGTCCCTGATTATCAGGGACGTCCTTAAATTTTCCTCACAATATTACTCTGTCCCTCCTCACAATTGTGTTTCCATGGCTATACAGTGGAAATTATAAGCACAAACTAATGTCAGGCATTAAAGTTGCAGACTTGTTCTTCGTTAGAAACTACATTTTGCACTAAGCCCCATATTCTACCGGCTGTCTGGGTGGATATCTCTACTTTTGAAGTTGTGTCCCTAATTGTGGTCCTTTGTCCCTGATTTGTTTAAGCCTTGTCCCTAATTCAGGAGGCAAGGTGTTGTGGGGTATGTATGCACCTGTTGTGCCTGGCAGCACACAGTTCCTGCTGCTTCCGGGCTGTACTTCTATTCCGACCAACAGGCGATGCTGTGGGTATGCCTTGGCCTGCAGCATCCAGCCTGTACTTCCATTCCAACCAGAAGGGGGAGCTTTGCGCTCCATGCAGTAGCACCGGGCAAACTGCATGGTACTGTATACTAAGCAGCACTTAATGAGCTGCAAATGTACCTGTTTGCCCACGGATTACCTAAGTAGGCTTATTTGCATGGAAGCTTTGAAAATAGCTCCTGTTTGCCCCGGGCTAACCAATTTGCACCCGGCTAATGTGTTAGCACTGTGCAATCAGGTTAGCCCCGGCAAACCTCACTTCAGCATCGCACACTAAGCACAGTTCTGCAGTGTGTGGCTTGCATTGTTGTTTGCAGTCATACCTCTCAACTGTCACTGATTTTACCTCAAACCTTTACTCTGTCCTTCCTGCAAATTGTGCTTCCATGACCAAACAGTGGGGGTTGTCAGCATAACATACTGTCAGACATTGTCACAGTTGCGTTCTTCCTTAGAAAATGCATTTTACACTTCACCACTTATTCTACCAGCTTCCTGAGTGGATATCACCAATTTGTAAAGTGTGTCCCTGATTTTAAACCTTTGTCCCTGATGTTTTTTAAGCCTTGCCTCTGATTTATGAGGCAGGAGGTTGAGAGGTGTGTTTGCAGTAGCTGTGAGACATCTCTGTGCAATCACACACAATGTTCTCCACCTGCAACACTGGCTTGCTACAGAGTCTAATGAGCTGCAGTTGCAGTTTGCACTTCCCTGTTGCTATATTCAGTGCCATCTTGTTCCCAGTCTGTTTTTGCCCTGGACTCCCAGACCAGTTTGCCTGGCTTCCTTAGTCTGCTGTATTCAGCAGGATTAGCACTGGGCTATTTCCTTTTGAATGTAGCTTGCTTTGTGCTCCGGGCTAAGTTTGCCTGCCGAGCAGTGCTAATTTAGCCCCGGGGCAAAGTTTTGAATATCTGGCCATCAAAGTCCAAAAGATAGGGGGTGGGCAAGTAAATTCTTTAGTCAGCCGAACACCCAGTTGTTACTTAAGATTTTTATTGCAGGCTAGCTAAACATAAATATATTTTCTGTGAAGATGCAACAGTTCATTTAGATCACCTATGTAGTATAAGGATATGTGCTATTTCTAAAATATTTCAGTAATTTATTTAAGTTTTTATTTATGTATTTGGTAACTGGGTAAGTACACTGATCATAAACACTGCTTGCAGGCACAACCTGGGCCACGTAGATGGCACATACAATGGTGCATCCTCGTACAGAAGCATTTACAGTGGTGTTTAGTTTATTGTTCTAGGAATTATTACCTTTGAGCCAATGACTTTTTTACAAAGGTTGCACGTCATCAATGTACAAACAAAGAAGACATGTTACATAGAATGGTCAGCAAATTATAAAGGCTTCATTCAATAAGCCAGTATAATACAGTACATCACAGGAAAAAAAATAAAACATTGGAGGAATGGTCAAGGTGGGACGGGTAGGAGGAGATATGGGGAGGGGAGCAGACTTAGAGTAGTTAGAGGTACTCAGATGCCGTTGTCAAGAAAGGAGCAGAGGAGGAGGAGGATGAAAAACGGTAAAAACAGCCATGAGGGAAGAATCATTGTAAATGACGGTTGGTTACATTAGCTAGTGTGCATGGTGGAAAAACAAACAGGCAGGGTCAATTTAGATAGAAAAGGAGCCAAAACTAATACACAAAAATACAAGTATATTCTGCATTCATCTCTTAGAATGACCTAGCTGAGACAATAAGATATGAATTGAGAATCATCTGCATGGTATTAGATTATCTGAAATAGAAACCATAATATTGAAACTGTTGAAAAATGCTTACACTCCTTCACTAACAGAAGCCATATAAAAATAGAAAGCAGCAATATGTAGCCTGTATATAGGTACAGGGTAAAGACGCAGCTGTCAGGAAATAGAAAGCAATCCAAGACTACTACATAGAGTCCGTATATACTTGAACAGTGAAAATAGTCTTTAGATTTTGTAGTCCAGCTTCAAAAAGTTTATATATTTTCCACCAAATAAGTACCAAGGGACTAAAAAGAAGATTACTCATAGAAGACAAACTCTTGGACAGCTGCTCTAGAAACTTGATATTTATACAGTGTGCATGTTGCATACAAACAGTGTCCTAGTCCTCCGTCAATGTTAAGTCGAAACTTCATCAAGTTTCAGCTTAATCTGTTTCAATTTCAGTTGCTTACCATCTGTATACCCCCCGCACCCCTGAAAAAGGGACTGCTAGTCTCAGTGGGCCTACCGGGTCAACAAAAATTCAATAAATGGATAAAAATAAATGTGTAATTTTCCAAAGTTAATGATAGTACTCATGGAATGTTGTCTGCAGGTGCAGCTCCTTTAGCTGGTGATGTAGACTCTAGCATGGTTGAAAGACAGTGAAGGGTTTGATGAATACTCAAGTTGGTAACAGAAGGGAGTGGTGCAGGGGGTGGACTAGGAGGGATAAAACCCTGTATGGACAATGTTTCATGGGAGATGGGGAACTAGTGGCAGACTAGATGAACTTTGAGCTTTTTCTGCCATCATGGTCAATGTGGGGTGGGGCAGCTGCAAATTAGGGGTGCTAGCGGCATATTCGAGCAGACTTCGACTGGGTAGTCAGTTTCTGCGGGCACATTCTTATGTTTGTAATGTTTCTGTGTTGATGAAAGACAGTGGTGCCACTCATCATGCTGGGGACCCACTTTTGGTATTGAGCATGGCACATTGGGGACCTGCTGGGGTGTGGGGTGGTGGACAGAATCAGGATTAAGTTCTCAAAAGAAGCTATCCACTGGGAGGGAGGGTAGTATGTTCATTAAATTGCTAACACCACTTGGTTGTTACTGGGTGGCAAAGCAGCTGGAATTGCATTGCATGGAGGGGGATGCCTGTTGCTGCTGGCACAGATGTGTGTCATTGCATGCACATCTGCTAGAGGTGTCCCTGGGGGTGGGAGAAAACACAAATGCAGCAGGAAGGTCCCTCACAGGCAGCGCACTGTCAGTCTCAACTGTTCCGACTCTGGAGGGGCTTGGGCAACCTTGATTTTTTTTTTCTGCTTCGGGTGGCAAGGGGGGTAAGCTGTGGGAACACAGGGAAGTGATAAACCTGGGAGAATTCAAGTGATGGGGCTGGGGGGGTGGACCCATCAGACAGGGTCAAGTCAGTGACGAAGGAGGAGAAAAACCTACATCTCTCTCTCTCTCTCTCTCTCTCTCTCCGGTATATGCAGTGGCCTGTTTTTTTCCTTTATACTCTGTACGGTGGGCTAGTTTCAATAATTAATTTATTCTGATATGTGTTGTGTTTGTACTCTGTGACCTCACGAGTGGCATAGTGAAGTGGAACCATGAGTGAAACTAGAGAAAACAAACCCAGTGAGTTACGGTAAATCAGTTATTTAAACCACTTTAATTGCTTGTTCTGTTTATACAGTGTGGGTGGCTGGTTAGCAGAGATAAATAGCTGGGAAAAGTCATGGAATTGTGAAGATGACTCCTTGAACTGTGAGGATAAATCATTTATTTTCATTTTAGAGTACACAGCATTGTGCATAACACATTTGTCTTACAAAGCTACACTCCCATTCAGATATACATATACAGTTTATATGTGTGTGTGTGTGTGTGTGTGCAGGGATTTATTAAACTCTAAAAATTGATTAGCGTTTCGTTCATAAAAGTGCTAAATCTTTGTGAAAATGCATAGCTCTTGCCTCACTGTGTTTAACAAACACAGCACTTCTAGAAAATCTACATAAATACTTTCTGTACAGTTAGTATAGTCCCAAGAAAAAAACTGCTAATCAATTATTTAAAACCAGTATGTGTGTATTATATATAAAATATATTCTATTCGTTGCAAACATCTTTGTTAACCCTTAGGCTGCTAACAGAATTAGAATTTATAGTAATTATGGACTTGATGTATCAGTCCACGGCACTGCAAGAGTGCACCAGTTAGGGTTAAAACAACAAAAGTAGGGAAATGTGGTGTTAGAGTTCCAAACCCTAACACCCCATCCCCACACTGCAGTGAACAACAAGAAAACCCATTACAGGGATTTATTTAACTCTAAAAATTGATTAGCGTTTTGCTCATAAAAATGCTAAATCTTTGTGAAAATGCATAGCTCTTGCCTCACTGTGTTTAACAAACATAGTACTTCTGGAAAATCTATATAAATACTTTCTGTACAGTTGGTATAGTCCAAAAAAAAAAAACTGCTAATCAATTATTTAAAACCCTGCATTATGGTTTCACCTCTCCTGAGTCTTCACAAATCTGGCATGGGGTGTACCTTGGAGTTGTCAACTCTAACGCTCACCCCATTCTCATATACCCTAAACATCTTTGCTTATTTAGTGATGGAATCTCAGCTTATTTACTGATGGAGTCAGGTGACGTTAGAGTTGACAACCCCAAGGCATATCCCACATCTGATTTGCAAAGACTCAGGACAGGTGAACCTGTAATGGTTTTTCCTGTTGCTGCCTACAAAGGGGGTGTTAGGTTGGGAACCCTAACACCACTTTTCCCTACTTTTGTCACTTTAACCTTTTTAGTATGGAACCTAATTTCTATCAAAGTAAGAAACCCCAAATTATTAAAAAAAAAAAAAAAAAAAAAAAAGTATATCAAAACATGGTTTAATGAACAAAGCCACATTCCCGCATTATGCTGTTCCTCTGCAATCACTTCAATTTCGGGACAATATTTATTGTTTCACTTCCCACAGACTTTGTAAAAAATGTTATCTATATAATTTTTTGTTGTTGCCTACAAATGCTATTTATAACAGTAGTAAAAATGGAAGCTGTATGGATGTATGTATGAATGTTGGATCTCCTTGAAAATGAGTTTGCTCAATGGAGTTTTTATCCAATTCATGGTTGTTTTGAATAAAATATATTCCTACTACTACAACTATGTAACCCTAACTGGTGCATTAACAATGTTTTTTTGCAGTGAATTTCTGTATTTTTTTATGTAGTTATAACCATATCCTCATTCACAACCTGCATGGACGTATCATTTATCTGTGTCAGTCCCTCATATATGCATACATCCATGTTGGTTGGGAGCACAGGGCCCTCTGGAGCCTGCGCTTCCATTTCTGCCAAAAAACAGTTTATTTGCTTAGCTGTAGGGCTTGTTCAACTTCTAGTGTTTATCCTATGGGAATTTTCATGTTTTCAATTTTTTGTACATGCTCCCTAAATTATTGGGTGGGGGAGGTATTAAGTATAGTTCTTGTAGTACTTATTAAGATCTTTGTTTTGATATATAGATTGTCCCTTAATTCCAAATATTGAGGAAGTTATGGCTTGTCAAAGTTGAAATGTGGTTAAAAAAAGTCCAGAATCTTTTCTCATATGTAGGGGACCTTTTTTCTATGAAACGAAAGAGCCATACAGAAAAATAATCAGCAGAAAAACTAAATACAAAACCTTTTTTTCATATGGAAGCATCCTTTTTTTAATGAATGAAAAACCCATACAATAAAGAATTCTGTCATACGAAAAAAGAATTGGGGGGGGGGCAAGTTCTAAATCTTTTTTTTTTTTTTTTTATACAAGGGCATTTTATTTTTTATAAGGATGAAAAACCCATACAAAAAAGGATTTCTTCACGCAATAAAAGAATTGGAAAAAGAACCAAGTCCAAAATCTTTTTTTCGTATGAGGGTATCCTTTTTCATGTGAATGAAGGAAAAAAAACATATAAGGATCCCTTTATATAAAAAAAAAAAAAAAAAAAAATTGGGTTGAATTCTTCTTTTATGAGAAGGATCCTTTTACATGTTTTTTCTTTGTATGAAAGGATGCCTTCATACTAAAAAAAAAAACAACGCTCAAATTTTCTTTCATATGAAGGATCCTTTTGTATGGCCATATGAAAAAGAATATTGAGTCACCAAAAAGGATTTTAAAATGAAGGGAAAAAAATTACTAAGAACCAAGTGCAGAATCCACCTGATGGGATCCTGATTAGCAATATACTGTACATGTGTTGGTGTTTAACTTTTTATTTATTGAATTCTCGGAATTACAAACTTTTGAGTCAGAGACTCCTTTACAGAGGCTCCATGTCAGACAGTAAATGATTACAGACAAGTTGAGATACAACAAATTAGATTGATTTCAATCCATTATGACTTAACATAACATAAATTGAGTAAAAAACAGTTTGTAAATTACAGGGATGTTCACCAGGTACTATAGTAGGCAGATGGTAATCATTCAATAGCGAAGGAGTTTAGAGAGCAGTCAGAGATGGACTTTGTCATATCAGCTTGAAGGTTTGGTGGTGGACATGAGACCAGGAGGTGAAAGTGGGTCAGAGACAGTCACACAAATGGCATCCCTTTTTTATGCATCTGTGTGTAGGATGCCATTTTTGTGGGTTTTGGAAACTTTTTTTTGGGGGGGGGGAGTAAACAAGATGGCGTCCATTCAACAAAATATTTTTGCTTGATGAAAAAGGATTACCCTATATGAAAAAGGATCCTTTTTCGTATAGACCAAATTTTTCATTCCAAGCAGCTATCCACAAGACTGTCCTGAGCATGCTGAGATTCAAAAAAGTAAAATTTTAATAATTTTGGTACAGATTAATATTTTTTTCACCAAGGCATCACTGTGGCCCAAACCCTTTCCACCCTCAAAATTTCAGACCGAGTTTCCAAACCGTCCGGGTGCTAGGCAGTGACCCCCGTTTTTCACTTTTTAGCGTGTGCATCTTTGAATTCACACATCTGACCAGAACGAAACTTGGTACATCAAGAGACCCCCCCGACCATGCATGCAAAACATGCAAATCTGTCGAATTGTTGCGAAGCTATTAAAGTGCAAAGTTTGAGGTTTAACATAAAACCCCCAGCTCAACCTTAGGGATATGCAATATTTTTTATAAAATTTGCCATTTATTTTCACGTGTGAGGTGGCAGGACCGTAACTTATGAGTAGCAGAGCTGCGAGTGAGTTATAAAAGTCATATTCGCGTACGAGTTATGATAAACTGTGTATTTTGAGTCGCACAGTAGTATATTTGAGTTAGGCCTTGTTCGCACTGGGACTCTTGAAATGGTTCAAGTGCTTTAATTCGTTTCAAGAGCCCTGTAGCATGGCTCGCACTCGCGCTGTACACGGATCCAGACACGGTTTAAAGAACCGTGCTTAAGCCCTGGTGGGACATAGGCTTGAGCACGATTGGAAAACCGTTTTTCGCATTGATGCATGTTTTCCTGTGGTGTGAACAGCTCCTGAATCATTTAGGTCTGTCTTGTGAGTTGTCTGCCACAGTGCCGCAATGCATGATGGTAAGCAGGTCCTCTTAAAGCAGTGCTGGACAAAAGCAGAGCTGACACGTTTACCCAGAAGGTGCGAATGCACTAAAAATGGATAATAAACCGTTTCTAAGCATGCTTTTAGTAGTGCAGACGCTTAAGCACGGTAAGTGCTGAAACGATTTTAAAAATGGATCCAAAAACGTTTTAAAATTGTCTGTAGTGTGAACGGGGCCTTATACAGTATCAGTTTACTAGTTGGATTTTTGAAATCTTCTTCTTGTATGAAGATTTAATTGTTTCTGTTTGAATTTAACTGCTGGCTTCTGTGTTGCACGTGGCTGTTGTGATGTCATCAGCATTGTGAAAGCTGCTGTCTGATTGGTGTAATATGCAGTGTGACATACCATACTGTGCATAATTATTTTTGTCTTGCTATTTATCGGTACACATGTGTTGTATAAATACATATACCGTATAATTTATTACATAGTTGTAAGTCAAGCACATTTGTAACCCAGCATAAATCTGAGCTAGTTCACAGTAAAATAAGACTGTATCATGATTTGAAAGCAGAGTTAGGATTACAAGATGGTGTCAGAGAAAACAAGTAAAATGGATGAAAATTAAACATTTTTAAAAAATGCCACATTACATTAAGCAGACAACAGAATGGTCAGTAAATACTGCCAGACCACACACGTTACGTAACAAGACTCAAAACATTTTAAAACAGTTAAAACAATGTTATCAAAAACTCTGACAATGTCCTTTTAATTTTTTTTTTATTTATTATGTCATTATTTCACTGGAGATTAGTGATTTATGGCAGTGTGGAGTTTGAGTAGTAAAGCTACACCCAAAGAATTTGCCGAATTGAAATTGATGTAATTTTCTGTGTTACCATCACAGCTTGGGGAGCTTATCAAGGGTACGTTCAAAGCACTGAGGTTCCCCTGTTGGTTAAATTCCAGAACAGCACTGTGCCAGAAATGTAAGCAGTACCTGCCACTCTTGCGCCACCTAGCAGTCAGCATGTTTACATGAAATCTTCTGCAGGCCAAGCTGCCTTCTCCTTCCGGTGCACTAACGTCTGGTCTTCCCCTTCTTTCCCCCTCTGCTATCTGCTCTGCCCTGTGGCTATTCTCCCTCAAGCTTCAAATCTAGCCTTCATGACTTCTCACTCCTGTAACTGCCCTTGATTGCATTCTTGACCTGGCATCCTCCCCATTTCCCACTTTTTTTTGACACCAGCTTAACTGCATTTTTTGTGCATTTTTGTTGTTGAATCTGTTTTCAATGCACTTGTCCATTGGTCATAGCTAATGTATATATTTCTTGTTATATTTATGTTTTCCTTTCTACAAAAACTGTAGCTTATTTTATATTCTCTGTTTTATTGATTATACGTTTTGAATTGTTTTATGCCCCAGTTTCCCTTCCTGGATACATCTGGAAATGAGCCGTTACCATATCTCTATCTTGGTAAAACTTTTTGAAATAAATAAATGTAAAAGGCACATGTACTGCTAAGGATAGAGAGCCATCAAACCAAACTGTTACGTGGCAGAGATTAAAATTGTTGTATCGTTAAAAATGTAAACATTTAGTGGCTGTGCGGCAAGTTTTTATCTGTTTGGAACCGGTTTAACAAGCATTTGTCAATGCTGAATGTTTGCTTGCTGGCATTGGCAGTGGTAGTGTAGAAGTTACAGAGCTGCGTAATAGGAATGGCAGTGAAGTATTGAACTGAAGCCAACCCCACCACCACCCTGCAGAGAGTGACAGGCATTGGGGTGTGCCTTTGAGTCGTCGGGCATAACGGCCACGCCATTTCACCACTCCCCACCCTGCAGACACTGACAAGTGTCATGGTGTGCCTAGGGGTCTTTGACCCTTATGCGCACCCCATTCCATCAGGAAATACGGTGACATGGGTGCGGTATAGGGAGAATGGGGTGAACTTTGGGGCCAAAGAGTCCAAGGCATACCTCGATGCTTCTCACTGGCTGCAGGGTGTGGAATGGTATGAGCATTGCAGGCAAGAATCCCAAGTCACATCCCTGATGCCTGTCATTCTCTACGGGGTTGGGCGCTATGGTTGGAACCGTAATACCTCAGGCATTCGTTGGTATTTTCACTCCAAATTTTCAACATGTTTTTTTTGTGACCCCATCTCAAGAACAGTGGCAATATCAGTTTGTTAGCCGAAAGCTGCTTATGCACAGCGACTACGGCATTTAGCACCACAGGTGCAAACACATTCCGAACAGGATGTAAAAAATGACAGCTGTACTGTTGATGGGAAGGTGTAAACAATGGCAATATTGCAAATCTGTAGTAAAAATATTAAAAAAACTGGTGAAGTCACGAGCGTGCATAGAAACTGTGCAACGCACACCCATAATGTAATTAGTTTGGGGATTTTTTACAGCAGATTGTCAACAGAGGCATTTTGGGACCTCCGATCATGAACAGTGTCGCTGTGATTTACTTTATCTGTCCCGAACAATGATTTCCCACAGTGACCACGCATCTCTGCGCTGAAAGCGTGAAAACACATTTCAGCCATGTTGCGAAAAATGACAGCTGTATTGTTCATAAGGAAGTGTGGAAAAATGCCACTGGTGAAAATCTGGACTGAGAATATTACAAAGTCATGAACTTATGAGGGTGCGTGGAATCTGCGCATGTTCACTCGTAACACAGTCATTTTATGGACTTTTGTCACCAAATTTTCAACATAGCCATTTTAAGACCTCTGCTCATGAAAAGTGTAACATTGATTTTCTTAATCTGTCCCAAACATTGCTTTCGCACACTGACTGCACCATTGTCGCTACATGTGCGAAAACACATTTTGGGCAACATGTGAAAAATGGCAGCTGTACTGTTCATAAGGAAGTGTTATAAAATGGCAATGTTGAAAATTTTCAACATAGCCATTTTAAGACCTCTGCTCATGAACAGTGTCGCTGTGATTTTCTTAATGTGTCCCACACATTGATTTCGCACACCGACTGTGCCATTGTGCGCTACATGGGCGGAAACACATTTTGGGCAAGATGTGAAGAATGACAGCTGTACTGCTCATAAGGGGTGTGGTAAAATGGCAATGTTGAAAATCTGGAGTGAAAATATTGAAAGATTAGCGAACTTACGGTGTGCATAGGAACTGCGCAATGCTGCGGCTAAATAAAACAGTAATTTTTGAATTTTTCGCAGATTTTCAAAATAGGCTTCTTGAGACCCACCTTATGAACTCTGGCAGTGTCATTTCATTAATAGTCCTGAAAGGTGATTTCATGCAGTGACTGAGAAATCACCCTTCGGGCCTGAATAACACCATGACAGTGACATCATTCATGAGAAGGGGTCCCAAAAACCCCATGTTGAAAATTCGGTGCAAAAATTCCAAAAATGCCTGAGATATGCAACAAAGTTGAAAAACCCTATCTATCCCATTATACAGCTTACCGGCATTTCCTCAGTTCGCGGTCAGCTTTGAAGAGTGCAGGCGTGTTCCCAGTCCACGAAGATCGTCGCACGGACTCCGAGGTAAGTATGGGGTGAGAGGGTGTGGGGGAGGCAGGGTGCGCCAGTGGGTGAGTGGGTGCGGGTTGTGTGGGGCAGGGAGACTGCGTGGGACGTTTTTTATTTTATAGGTTTTTAACCAAAATGATGACGCTGGACGCTTTGTCACGCTGGGTGACTCCCAGTGTGGCACAAGGATGGCTGGTTGGGGGTATGGAGCCGACAGAAGTTGGGCACCCGTGGGTCCATAGCATCAGTTGCCACGCTGGGATGGGCTCCAGCGTGGCACCAGTACTCTGGGGGAGACAGTGGAGCCGGCGAGTTGGGCACCCCGTCATTCTGTTGTGCGTGGGGGCGCATGCGGTATGCGTGCATATGTGTGTGTGTATGTATGTAGGGGAGCTGCGCGAGCAGGCGATATCTTATCGCTGCTCACTGAAGCGTAGCTCCCCCTTTCAACTGTATGCCACTGCATTTTGGAGCTGTCATAGACAGCTCCAGCATGCATTGGCGGACTGGGGTCGCGCCTGCCAACACACTGACTGAATCGGAAGAGGGGGTGACACACCTCCGAGAACTCTGATGATGGCACTATGTTTCTTGTACATGCGTGCAAGCAAACATAAAAATCACTTTTGAGTTCTGTGATGCTTGATCAAGTGGCCTCACATGCTGGGTTTTTCCCCTTTAACGTACAACATTTTTGCTCTTGATTATCTACAGAGAATAAAAATGCCACTGTCATGAATGTGGAAGACTTTTTATAAGTTACTGATAGTACTGTTGTTACCCAGTTCCAGGGTATTGAGTAAGCCGAAAAAAAAAAATGATTGGCAGTTTGACATGTGAAAGTGCTAACTAATCAGCTGTAAAACTGCAGAACACTCTGCACAGAATGGTTAGCAAAATGTAAAAAATATAATTAATTTTCTCTACTGTGCCATAGACTCACTGAAAAAAATGATTAGCAGTCTACTGCTACGCATTTTTGGAAATGGTTAGCATTACCCCTTGTTTTGCGTAGCGTTTTTGCTGTGCTATGCTAGCTATTTAAAACCCTGCAGTCCTGTGTATTGTCCCTAACAAATGCCTTTTGTGATTTTTTTAGTAAAGCAAGTGAAAGAAAAGAAGCAGGCAAAATGTCTGGAATCAAAAGAGAGATAGAAGATAAGGATCCTGATTATGAGGAGATATCCATGGTGCATCAGAGTAAACGTCGCAAGATTACTGAACAGTCAGGTGAGCATTTTATACACTCATCGTTTTAAAAAATACAAAATTGCATATATCACTGTGCAGCTTAGGCAGTGCTCTGTGGTCAGAAGAGTTTTGTTTCAGGAAGCCACTTTGCCCACCAATCAAAAATGTGATTGATCAAAATATTTCCAGGTAGCCACAGTACAGTTCTTTTTTTTGTTTAAAATGTCATTGCTTTTTTCTTTGGGTCACAAGACTGACCTCTGTCTGAGCTTTAAGCTGGCTACACAGACATTCAGCAGTGTTTGGCTACCATATTGGTGGCCACATACTAGATCTTGACAAAGCAGTATACGTTCCATGAGCGAGACAGTCTCATTGGACAGAGCATCCAAGGAAAAACCTACAGACAATTTTTAAATAGTAAATAAGTAAGTAAGCAATAAGACACGTCACGGTGTGTGAATGGAGGAATAACTGCATGTCTCGAGTGGGTTAGGCAGGAGGCACTTGTGCCGAGTAAGAGCCTTTAAAGAACAACTCTGCCCTTCTGCATATACTTTCATAAAAAAGATGTTTCAGCTGTTAGTTTGCTAGAGAATACATTTTTTCTTTTTAAAATTTCCTTTCCAAGGTTTCAGCATATCTTGGTATTCTAAAAAGTCTGTATTAAAAAAAAAAAAAAAAATTGGCTCTCCCCTGTTGTCCTCACAGTGTTTTTGTTTATGACATCATAGTGCTCACCATGGCAAAAGACTATGATGTCGCAAACAGCAATTGAATAGTTAGGAGGGGAGACTCTGATGCATTTTGAAAGACTATGAAATGAAATAATTGCTGCATTATTTACAGTATTTAGTAGATCAACAGCAGGGGAAGTTAAAAAAACAAACAAAAAAACGAACACAACAAATGAAAAAAAAAAACGTAATTGGTGTAAATCTAGTGTTTCTATGTGTTTTACGGTAGTAGAGAGCTGCTCTTTGAGTGAAACAGTTAGGGTTGCACACGGGCAAGTGTCAGTCTGTAATGCATCAGTTGGCATAAGCAGGCTTTTTAAAAATGCAGCAAGTGTTTTACATACGTTTAAATTAAACTTTTTTTTTTGTAATTGTTTATTCTTATGCTCTGTTCACCCACCATTTTGGGTCTGTGTTGACCCAACAGCCTCTTCAGTGACCCGGAGGTGACATGACCAGCAGGCTGTAGTGCAAGTGCAGCTTTTCCGCTCCGTTGAATGTGCTTGGGGAAAAAAAAAGTTTTAAATTGTTTCATTTTGTAACCCCAGAAATCGGTCACTTAATGTTTACACTTTATGCAGTCATCCTGGCTGAGACTGGCACGCTGGAGATGGAACCTGTGCAAATGGGTGCAGCCAGGACTTTCAAACTTGCACTTTAGAGTTGATGGAACTGTTGCACCCAAGTAAGCATAAACTAAAAGATATGCTGCCCTGCCACACAAACATTGCCCACCATCATTTCCGTCAACAACATGCAGTAAGTCACGTAGCCTAATAGGCTGGTGGGTAGGGAGCCTCTCATAGGGCTCGAGGCTCATTCCACCCGCCATACTGCTGCCTCGGTGGCTGCTTCCATGGATGTCCCTGTCCAGGAAATCTGCAGGGCTGCTGCCTGGAGGTCAACACACACCTTCATTTCCCACTACCACATCAACCTTGAGTCACGCCGGGATGCTGATTTTGGGGCCTCAGTTCTCCATTCTCAGTTCCCCAAGTAGGGGGTGTGCGTCCTGACTCCCTCCTCCCGGAGAACTGCTAGGAGTCTGCCAGAAGTGCAGATAGAACACCATATCCACGTCCCTAGAAAAACAGATTACTCACCTGTAACAGTAGTTCTAGGAGTGGTGTACGGTGTTCATTTATAGTGACCCATCCAACCTCTCCTGGCAATGGCGCACTTGTCTGGCTTCTGTCGGCAAGATCTGACGTCATGGGGCTGTGCCAAGGGAATTACCACCTGGGTGGGTGGGAGGAGCCCGCTTGAAGACATTCCGGCATGCCTTAAAGGGAAAGGATACTGCCAGAAGTGTGAACACCATATATGACTCCTACAACAACTGTTACTGGTGAGTAACCTGTTTTTATGTGCCCTTTTCCTTTAAATGAAAGCTTGGATTTGGATAAGTTGATAAAATGTAAAAAGGTTTCAACATTTTTTAAATTCTGTTGTTTTTATCAACATAGTATAGCATTTTGTACTTGAAAGATATTAGTGATTGCTCTATTAAAGAACAAACATACTTTTTTTTTTAGTTTTATTTCTGTTTTTGCAGTGGACACTCACTTATACCGAATACAAATCTTGCCATGTATTCATTCATTCTCTCTCCTCCTCAAAAAAAAAAAAAAAAAGCTCGAGATGCAGCTGTGCAGAAGATTGAGGCTATCATGAAGGAACAGTTTGCTGTTGAAATGAAGAACAAAGAACACGAGATAGAAATCATAGATCAGGTATCTGCATCACAGCTCCTTTTGTGTAATGAATTTACCACCCCTTTATCTGTGGGGAGATAAGCCATTACAAAGCCAAAAAATATCCCTACGTGTATGTTGGATAGGTGCCAACAGAACTGAACTTGTCCCAAATAGAACAGAAAAGAATCACGTGATTCTTGTGGAGTTTACACACCTTTTGTTAGTTATGGCTTTGTTCTTTTTGGTAAATATAGTGTTTGTGTTCGCTGGGATTTTTCCAGCTGCTACCTCCATCTGTTCCTCCTGGCATGGTGTGTTTCTGCTTTTAACTGGAGGAGGTGAAAAAACAGACACAGATCATTAAATGCTAAAGCTGAATAGAAGGTAATCTGGGTGCATGAACTTTTATGTGTAACTGCTCATACCAGCAAAGACTGCAGGATAGATATACAGTTATATACAGTTACTGTGTCTTTTTTCAGTGTAACTACAGATCTTAAGGTGGAGAACTGTGAAGCAAAGCTGAGCAGCTGTGGCACATAAAGGTCTTACATAGAAGTTGATGGCAGATGAGGACCGCAAGGCCCATCCAGTCTGCCCATTTCGTTTTCTACCTTATAAATGTGCCATCAGCCTTTGCTCTGTCAGTGGCCTATCTATTCATACTCATCTGTATTGCTCCCTTATGCCTATCCCATGCCTGTTTGAAGCTCTACACTGTATTCATAGCCACCACTTCCTGAGGTAGACTGTTCCATGCATCCACCACCCTTTCTGTGAAAAAGAACTTCCTCACATTACCCCTTAATTGGCCTCCTTCTAATCTCATGTTGTGTCCTCTTGTCCTATTTTTCTTATATTTAGACATGTTAGACTCTTTCACCTTGTTAATGCCCTTAAGGTGTTTGAATGTCTTGATCATATCACCTCTCTTCCTCCTTTGCTCAAGGGTACATATTGAGCTCCATTAATCTGTCCTCATGTGTCTTCTGATGCAGTCCCTGCACCATTTTGGTTGCCCTTCTCTGGACTGCCTCAATTTGGCTAATGTCCTTGTGAAGGTGTGGCCTCCAGTACTGCATGCAGTACTCCAGATGGGGCCTAACCAGTGTCTTGTAAAGAGGGATTATTACCTCCCTCTTACGACTTGTGATACCCCTACTAATACACCCTCATATCCCCCTAGCCTTACCTACTGCTTTAGAGGTCTGCTTGGATGATTTCAGGTCATCGGTGATGATGATGCCCAAGTCTCTTTCTTCCTTTGTGACTGCCAGCAACTCCCCTCCCAGCCTATAGGTGGCTTCAGGGTTTCTCTTCCCTATGTGCATGATCTTGCAATTCTTTGCATTAAATCCCAGTTGCCACTCTTCTGACCATTTTGCTAGTTTATCCAGATCTCTTCTCATTCTGCCCACCCCATCTGGATCATCTACTGTGTTGTAGATCTTGGTGGCAGCTGCAAACAGACAAGCCTTACCCTCTAGTCCATCTACAATGTCACTAATGAAGATATTGAAGAAGGACTGGCCCCAGGATTGATCCCTGAGGTACCCCACTTGGGACTTGCATTTCTTCTGGCTGTATACCATTTACCACCACTCTCTGTTTTCTGCCCGTCAACCAGTTTTCCACCCAGTTGACCAACTTCTGACCCCCGAGCCTACCCAGCTTATTTATCAATCTTCTGTGTGGAACAGTGTCGAACGCTTTGCTGAAGTCAAGGTAGGCGACATCACTCTGGTTACCCAGTCAAAGAAATCTATGAGATTAGTTTGACAGGACCTTCCTTTTGTAAACCCATGCTGTCTTGGATCCTGTGCCCCTATGGATTCCAGGTGTTGCACTAACTATCCTTTCCTTAAGGAGTGCCTCCATAATCTTGCCCACTACTGAGGTAAGACTGACTGGTCTGTAGTTCCCTGCCTCTTCCTGCTACCACTCTTGTGGAGCGGGATCACATGAGCCCTTCTCCAGTCTTCTGGGACCTCTCCTGTGCTCAGAGACTTACTAAACAGTTCTGCTAATGGCTCTGCTAGTTCCACCCTTAGCTCCTTAAGTACCCTGGGATGTATGCCATCAGGTCCCATTGCCTTGTCCACCCTGAGCTTTAGCGAGCTCTTGTAGGACCCTTTCTTTTGTGCAGGGAGTAGTGCTCACCTCCCTCCCCCCTGTGTCCATGGTGCTGAGCTGTGGGCCCTGCCCTACCTTTTTTTCAGTAAATACTGAGCAAAAGTATCTATCTATTTAGGATAGATGCTTTTACAGGGTCCTCCTCCTCACATGCCCCCTTTTCTCCTTTGAGCTTAGCAATACCCCCTCTGGACTTTCTCCTTTCACTAATGTATCTATAGAAAGTCTTGTCACCTTTTTTAACTGTTCCTGCTAGTGTTTCCTCAGTTTGGGACTTTGCCTGCCTTACTGCCTTCCCTGCTTCCCTTAGGGCAGTTTGGTATGCCTCCCTATCTTCATCCCGCTGTTATCCCTTATATTTCCTGAAGGCTAGCCTTTTGGCTCTGTCCTTTTCTGCTACTGTATTTGAGAACCAAAGTGGTTTCCTTCTTCTTTGCACTTCTTTTTCTGTCTAACACAATGGGATGTTGCTTCAAATATTGCATCCTTAATTCTTGCCCACTTTGCCTCTACCCCCTCACCTGTGTTTCTTTTTGACAGGGCTAGCTTAACTCTGTTGGCCATCTTATTAAAGTCGGCTCCCCCTGAAGTTCCATATTTTTGCCTTGGAATGGGATGATTTAGATGTAGTGGCCAAATTGAACCATACCATGTGATGGTCACTGGCCCCCAGGTGACCTTCTACCTGGATATCTATGATCCCTTCCTTGTTAGTCTGTACTAGATCTAGGATAGCCTTGTCTCTTGTGGGTTGTTGTACCAGTTGTTTGAGGCCCTCCCCCTGCAGGGAATCCACCATGTGTCTAGTTCTGGCAGATGTTCCTGCTGGTATTGACCAATCTGTATCCGTATCTTGAGAAGACATAACCAGAAGACATATTTATTGGACATATAAACACACCATAGCATATATCGTGGTAAAGGCTTCTGTTATTGGAAAAAAAGAAACTTGAATTAAAAAAGAAACCTCTTGCTTTGCAGAAGATTAAAGCAATCCTTGTGTGGAAAATGGATTATACCAGCTGAACTTAGATCTTCAGAATTTTGGAACTTAAAGGAAAACTGTCTTTTGCAGGGGCTCCTGCCCCTGCAAAGGTTACCCTCTGATTTAGCTTTTGTAAGAAAAGTGGCTTTTTTCTCGCGCCACAAAGTAGTTTAATTATCAAGGTTTGCTACCTGGAAGTATGGTGGGCGTTAGCGCGCTCCATTAACTGTAAAGGTGCGGCGCTGCACCATGTGCTTCAGCGCATTTGTATTGAAGCGCACAGTGCAGTGCCACACCTTTACAGTTAATGGGGCTGTGCCAGCATCCGCCATACTTACAGGTAGCAGACTTTTGATAATTAAACTACTTTGCGGTGTGAGGAAAAAGCCGCTTTTCTTACAAAACCTGAACCGGAGGGTAACCTTTGCAGGGGTGAAGGACAGTTGTCCTTTAACATACGAACATACAAAGAAACCAGCAGAAGAAGGCCATTTGGTCTGTCAAGTCTGCTCGTATTGCAGGGTCCACAGCTTGAGCTAATGTCCCTGCCCTCCTTCCCCACTCCTCCCATCCTCCCTACCCATGACCCTTACCCTCCTCCTCTGGCTGTCCCAGCCTCTCTTAAAGCTGCCCACTGTCTTCAACGAGATTACCTTTTCTGGCAGCGTGTTCCAAGTGTCCACCACCCTCTCTATGAAGAAGTGCTTCCTGACCTCCCTCCTAAACCTCTCACCCTCCAGCTTAAGACTGTGTACCCTCGTGTTATGGTTGCCACTCAGCTTAAAGAGACTCTTCTTGTCAACCTTATTTATCCCTTTGAAGTACTTGAAGGTCCCAATCATGTTCTCTCTCTCTCTCTCTCCTGTCTTCCAGGGAGTGCATGTTCAGTGCCCTCAACCTCTCCTCATATGCCTTACCCTGCTGACTGGCTATCATCTTTGTAGCCCTCCTCTGGAACTTCTCCAGCAGGTTAATGTCCTTTTTGAGGTGTGGGCACCAGTACTGAACTGCATACTCTAGATGCGGCCTTACCAGTGACCTGTACAAGGCAGTATAACCCTCTCCTACTACTGATTCTCCCCAGATATGCATTTACAGCATCTTATTTGTCTTATGCTACTTTCTTGCACTCATGTGGAGTGCCTCATGAGATCCAGACAAAGTATATGTAAGAAGGACTAGAGGAGTGGTCATATTAATTTGATAAAATAGAATAAATTTTTGCAAGCAGTTAAGGACGAAAGTCTATATATGCTTTGTGACTACTGTGATACTATGATATGACCCTTCCAGTCATTGGCATGATGTTGCAGAATGCCAACGCTTTGGAGTCTTTGAGTGTGCTGAAAGTGGCCGGAGCTTGGAGTCTACGCATTTCTGCAGAATAGGCACTTTACTTTGTTCAGAGTAATAGTTAACGGGTATCAGTGGAGTTTCTGTTGTTAACCGAGAAAGATACAGTATATCAGCTGGCTAAATGAACCCTAGTTTAACTAATGATTTGAATTTCCTGAAGTAATTATAATATACTACAGTAAAGTTGGTAGTTTGGGCCCCTGTTTGACTATTTCGGGTGCGCTGTTGATAACAGAGAGGAAGGGAGAGAGAAAAGCAAAGGAAGAGAGCATGAAACTGACGGCTGTTGCTAAAACATTTTTTAACCATTCCCTGTAATATCCATTCACTTCCCTTTCATAATCAGTAATGTATATTACTAGCAGTAAATTATAAAAATAGTTGATGCACTCAACTGTAAGCATCACTAAGGGTGCAGGCCAGTCAGTAATCTGTGCAGAGTTCCTAGTGCCTCTCCTTACCCTCTCTCCTGCTGCAGATACTGTCCGTGCTGCTTCTCCCTTATCCTCCCCCATCTGCTGTACTTGATTTTCTGTTGAAATTCTGACCCTCCCTTTTACCTAATATTAGTGTCCCTTCTGTTCCCTTGTACAATACTCAAGGTACCTGTCAGTGTTCTAAGTTCAGCACGCCAACAACCTCAGCCTGCCCCAGACAAGCTATCATTTCAAACCTAGAATATGTTAGCAGCGCTTTCGACACTGTTTTATTTGAATATTTTCTTGGCTGTCAGTTACTAAGCTCTTGTAATAGTAGTGTCCTTTTCAAGCCCCAGAAATCCCTCACTAGGTTAACAAGTGCAATCATTCCCCTGGAATGAGCTGCCCCAGAGCCTAGAATTTTATGCTAATTATGGAATCTTAGAACGAAATTCAGAACTCTGCTGTGTAGTCATGCTGCAGGGGTAGATTTTAACAGTATTGTGCTAGTCTAGAACCTAGTGCAGATTGGCCAGGCCTAGTGGAGCTAGCCCTCTACTTGTCCCTCTTGACTATTGTGGGTTATCCATGGCTGTTAATGAAGTTAAAGGAGAACTGTCAGCAATAAGAGCCTCATATCCAAATGTGAGGCTGATCCCGATTTTTACTTTGTGTAGAAAAACATTTATGTTACTTACTGTTTACTGCAGTATAGTAGAATGTATTACACTAATTTTGCTGACTTCTAAGATGCCGTTTCCTGTAACCAGAAATCCCAGAATCCCCTGCAGATGACGTCAGAAGGGGACTGCAAAGCTGGGAGATTCAATAGCCTGCAGTATACATATTAAAGATTTTGTAAGCTAAAATCAGATGTTTGCTGGTCCTGCTGTGCTCCCGGGGCTTAATACAGTCCTCTGTGACTGTACCTAGCCCCAGGAGAACAGCAAACCAGTAAACAGAAGATTACATCTTATAAAAAACTCTGACATTCATTGCAGGCTATTGAATCTCCCACTGCTGCAGCCCCCCTCTGATGCCAGCTGCAGCAGTCTCTGACATTTTTTTTTGGAACTTTGTTTATTGATGTTTCAACAAACATACAGTTGGATTCCTGCTGTAGTACATACTTAAAAAACAGAATCCAGTGAGGACGCCACTCCTCTTAATACATAGGATAAACCATCGTGCCACATCTAAAGATACATCATTGAGGGGTACCCATTAGAATTAAATAACAATTGCACAATACAAAGGCTGTAATTGCTGCAAATACGAGCCCTTGAGCAGCATGGAACTAATAACGAAACCTCAAAAGACTTAAGATTGTCCAAGCTCTGTTTCCTACAATAGGAAACTAAATCAGTCCATGCATTTCCGTTAATTAATTAACCTGCAAAAGGTTATCATTCCAAAAATCAAAACTGTTGCTCCAGATGAGAAAAGAATTCTTATTTTAAACAGGTAAGTTAACTGAAACGCAGAGCTCCACCACAAAGAGACTCAGCGTGGCAACATTCGCTCTTTAAAACATTTTTTAAATACTATACATATTTACTGGGCCTCTTCCCTTCCCCTTCAGCCTCAACTTTTTCCGCAGATGAATCAAGTATCCCTTTTAATTATTAGGATAATTTTCAAGAAAAAATTATAGAAGGTTCACCAAAGGGAGGAAATCAGTCTAGAAATCCAGAATTTCAAGAGCAAACCTGAAGTCCCATTTAAGTTCAAGTGTCCAACTCGTCTTCTCCCTCCGAGTCCGACTGGTGGGAATCCGCTCTCCTACGAGGGGCTGGGGCATGTCATTGGGCCCACTTGGGAGCATCTGGGTAATTGAAAAAGTATACTCGACTCTGGTGCAGAGTTCTTAGTCTGGCCGGGAAGATCATTCCGTGGTAAATGTCCGCCTCCTTTAACAGTGCCCTGACTCCATCAAAATGTTTTCTTCGCTGATGCGTAGCGTAACTGAGGTCTGGAAACAAGCGGACCTGTTGACCCTCGTAGAATAGTGCATGTTTTTGTCTCGTAGGAGCGGGCACATAATCTCTGTTTCCCACTCCGCCCAGGACTGCAGCTATAGCCCTAGGGGCCTCGGTGTTGTCTCGTCTTCCCTGATATACCACCCTGTAAGCTTTTTGGAAGATGATTCCCCGATCTTGCAGTGGTTGGCCCAATTGCTTCTCCAGCCATTCCTTCAGGAAAAGCTGCAGATGACCGCCCTCGCTCCTCTCAGGCATTCCAATGATCCGTAAGTTGGAGGCCCAGGCTTGGTTTTCTAGAGTCTCCAAGTGGGATCTTAGATGGCTGTCCTCTTTCATCAGCTTAGTTGCTGTACCCATAGCTGCAGTCGCTTGCTTTGTAGATTCTGTAGTCACTGTTTGCAGGTGAGACATGTCCGTCTCAGGAGAAGAAACTATTTGTAAGGGTGTCGAATTTTTCAGATAAGTTAGGCACTGAAGTAAGAAGTCTACTAAGCTTGTGACAGATGCTCTGTAGGGTCTCCGTTCCCATTTCTGTGATAGATGAATCAAGTGGGCCTTACGCAGACCTCATGGCCAGGGGATCCAGAACAATTTTATTTTTCGCTCCCTTCTGGCGGGATTTATCTTTTTTCGGATTACCCATCCTTTTCCTTGGGTATCCCGACAAGTGATGTAGCCCTTTTGCTCCAGTTAAATAACCCAACAAATAGTATTTATTTTAAAATTGTGCTAAAGTGTAGATGGAGCTCCAGTCTCAGGTCGCCATCTTGCTCGGGCTCCACTGCGCCCCCTAGAGTCTGGCATTTCTGGCTACAGGAAATGTCAATTTATAAGTCAATGAAATTAGCCTGATACTGATTACTGCAGTGTAGTAAATTGTAAGTAAAGAGTTTTTGCACACAAAGGGCTAATTAGGATCAGCCTCACACTTGGGTGTGAGGCTCTTGTTGCTGACAGTTCCCCTTTAAAAAGTCTCTACTTTAGCAGGCTCTAGTCCTTGTGCTAATCTCTCTGTGTTCCAGATGGCCTGGTGTGATTAACACCTCATTAAAAGCTGCAGTTATCTGGCATTTCAAGAGGGGGATCCCACAAAAGGCTCCATGTGAGTCATAGTCACTCCACTGTTAGAACTTCCAGGTAGTGTTCCAGGGTGTGATCAGGGGTAGAAGCTGTTAAGACACTAGCTTCCAGTTTTCTGAATGTGTCTCTGTCTGACAATTTGTCCCACATTATTAAGACCAGTGCCCCTCATTTCTCTGCATTTTGAGTGTCTGTATCTAACAGTTTAGTGACAAAATGCTAGGAGTCATACAGGACTCCCCCAAATATGCGAGCAGATCGGAGAGATCTGAGGATATGTAGAATCCTTGAAGTTCTGTTACCAGTGTATCCCTATATTAAATGTAGGATAAATCCTTTCTTATTTTTATTAATCATGGTAGCTGGAATCTGTGCTCTTAAATGTTTGTTTTTAACTCAAGGCATTAGCTCTAATGATAATATTGTATTGAGCCTGCTTTTAAGATGTATTCTAAATATTATATTGGAAAATTATGTAAATGAAGTTTCTTACCCCAGGAGTCCTTTAGCATCAGTAACTTTTTTGCACTTAGCTGGCTAGGTGCAGTTGCCCCGGAGGTGGGCCTTTAAGAGATATTTAATGAGCATAGGGCCAAGCCAATCAAAAGACAGGAGGGGGTGTGAACTGAGTGAGAGCAGTTGACTGCTTCAGAATTTTTTCTCAGCTGGACTGAGCAATATTGCCTCTGAGGTGTCTCCCAACTTTCCTTGTTGACGACCTCCTAGTGCTTATCTGGGTAAAGTTTTCCTCATAAATTATTTTCTTTAGTGTACTGAGTGAAAAGTGTTACTTTTTCATTAGCGCTGCACAATTTATTTTTATTTTTAGCACTACTGCGCTATTTAGACTTTATTTTTACTGCGACTATTTACTTTAAAGCCTAATTTTATCACGGGTGTTTATTTTCGACAGTTTCCTTCATTTTTGGCTAAATTCTTGTGGGAACCGTAGAATTGGGGACAGTTGCCTTGTTTTTTTACCTCAGACCTTGAAGGGTTTATCGCGAGACACCTGTAGTAGATTTCAAACTTAAACAGTGCCTGGGGGTTTTCTCTCCAGATTGGCAATTATGAGGAAACCTTTTTTGTTTTATTACTGGACCTTGGTATCATCCGTGTCAGGACTGTCTGTAAGGGTCCAGCAGCTACCTGTGCGCAGTTGAGTATTGCTAGCTTCCTATTAAGATTGGCACTGGTATAGATCCCAGTTTTACAACCAAAAAAAGGCACTGGTAATAGACAGAGTTTATTAACTGGGGCAGGACTGGTAGGTGGCACTTCACAGAAACCTGCACTCAGTTTGTAGGTCCAGAACCGGTTTGCTTTGCTTAAATTGATGAATATAGCAGATAAACCTTTGATAATTATGGCTGAGGATAAATCGGAGGCTTCCGACAAGGGGCCATTCAAAAGTACTAATACTAAAAGCGGAGGTGCTGAGGAACCCTCCAGACCCCAGTCAAAAAAATAAAGCTTCCAAAGATGAAGTTCCTCACAAATTGAAAAATAATGAGTGACGAAAAAAGGAAGCTTGATCAAGCCTCTGATGAAGTGGCTAAAAAGAAACTCTGTCAAGACAGATATGCTCCCGTTGCTCCTGGGAAAGCCAATAGCGAGACAACAGGCAGCTTAAAGCATACAGAAAAAACAAAACTCTTACAAACTGCGCAGGTTCTTCAGTCAGTACAAGATATGGAAAAAGCATGGCAACTGTTTCATACCCTTCAAAAGATGGGTCCTCAATTTACTGGGGCTGGCAAGCACTCTTCCACAGTTCTCTGTTCTATAGACTGTGAGGGTGACACAGATGATGACCAGTTTTATGATGCCCCTGACATGGATTTTGAGGGCCTTGAGCCCCAGGAATCCCTGGACCCTTGCCTTGGGGATCCCCCGGGTGACCATGAGGATCCTTCCTCTACGTTTACATTTATACAAAATATGATGGATACCCTGGACCTCCCTACGCAGAAGCCCAACCAGGATGTCGATGAAGACGAAGATTATAGGGAGATGAAGGGTCTTTCATCCTCGAAGACCCTGGTCGTCCCTAGCTATAATGCATTTAGAAAAAATACCATGAAGGTGCTTCAACACCTCACTTCAGTACTAGGGGTTGATAAACGGCTTGAGAGAAAATATCAATTGTCTAAAAATGGTACCGAGTTCCTGTCAGCACACCCTAGCCACGAGAGTATAGTGCAGCAGGCAGCTTGTGAGAAAGCTGGAGTCTCCTTGTCGCCCTCTCCCCCTGACAAGGATTCCAAGAAAACTGACTTTATAGCAAAGAAAATGTATGCCACAGCTTCCCTGCTTCTCAGGCTTTCTTCTTACATGGCATTCACAGCCAGATATCAGAAAGCCCTTTGGAAATCTGTCTAGGCTATCGCCCGCAGCGGATCAGATTCTATGGTGCAGGAGCTGGTGGATATGTCAAAAACTGTCTTGGAAGCTACTGTGTACCAGTTCCACATGGCAGATGACAATAATGATGCAGCCTCTAGGGCGATGGCCCATGCCATATCTCTGAGACACTTCGCCTGGCTTAGAACAACCAGTCTGACCACAGACACTCAGAACAAGGCCATGGATTTTCCCTGTGATCAAAATATGTTGTTTGATTATAGAACCACTGACTACATGAAAAAGGTCGATGAGTACAAGGCCTCCTGGCAGAGCCATTCATCCAAGCCTAAACCCGCCACCCCTCAGAGATCCCGTCCCAGGGGCGGTAGGGACAGAAGTTTTGTTCCCAGGCCTTATAATCTCTATCCCCAATCTGACTTTAGCTAGTACAGGGGGTCTTTCAAAGGCAGGGGCAGAAGGGGCCAAAGAAGAGCCACCTCTACCCAGCCATCTGCCTCTCAGTCTAAGTCCTGATGTGAGTGTCTAGGTCACGTCCCCGTTTCCAGTTGGAGGCAGACTCTCTCACTATCTTCAGCACTGGTCCCTCATCACGTTGGACAAGTGGGTGCTGGAGATAGTGGAGAAGGAGTCATGTCGTTACAGTTCAAGCAGCTGCCAGACCTCAAGCATACCCAGGTGTCAAGACCTCTGTCACCATCACAGATACTGCTGTTGGAAATGGAGGTACAAAACCTTCTGGCTTTACGAGCAGTGGAGAGGGTCCCCACCCATGAGAAGGGCAAGGGCCTCTACTCCAGGTATTTTCTGACACAAAAGAAAACTGGGGAGTGGCGATCTATCTTAGATCTTAGATATTAAAACAGACCTCTGAAAAAATGCAAATTCAAAATGGACACTCTGTCACTGGTCATACAGTCCTTATAGCAGGGCGACTGGTTAGCCTCCCTCGACTTAAAGGACACCTACTTCCACATACCCATAAGGAGATCTCACAGGAAGTTTCTCGGGTTCAAACTTCCTTCGGGTCACTATCAGTTCACTGCAATGCCCTTTGGTCTGTCCTCAGCCCCAGGAGTCCCAAGTGTCTCGCAGTGGTAGCAGCACATCTCAGGAGACTGGATGTCGCTCTCTACCCCATCTGGATGACTGGCTCATAGTAGCAAAGTCCCCTTGCCAAGTCAAGGAATCTCTTTCCTCACAGAACACACTCTGGAGTCTCTGGTTTTCCTGGTAAATCTCAAGAAATCTCACCCAGAACGCACCCAGCTGCTCACCTTCATAGGGGCTCAGCTGGACACTCAGAAGGGATATGCTTTCCTCCCACAGGAAAGAATTCAGTTTCCTTTCAGTGGCAGATTCTTTCGCTCGGGGGCAGCCAAGACCAGCCAGACATTTTCTTAAACTTCTGGGACATATGGCCTCTATGACTGCAGTAGTCCCAGGGGTCAGGTATAGGATGAGACTCCTGCAAGCCTACCTCAGAGCTCGCTGGTCTTAGGGAAGCAACAAATTTTCAAAGTTAATACCGGTGTCGGAGCAGTTCCTCCAAAACTTGCTGTGGTGGAAGGACCCTGCAAATTTGCAGGCAGGTGTTCCCTTTCAAGCGCCTCTTCCCACAAAGGTGATCACCACAGATGCCTCCCTGTTGGGCTGGGGAGCTCATCTAGACAGTGCCTCAGTAAGAGGCAACTGGACTCCCGAAGAGTCACAGTTGCACATAGATCTTTTGGAACTCAGAGCAGTCTTATTAGCTCTCAAAGCTTTCGCTCCCAGCATAGAAGGGCAGGTGGTTCAAATTTGAATGGACAGCACCACTGCAGTGTTCTACATAAACATGCAGGGTGGTACCAGAGCAGAAATACTCTGTTTGGAAGCTCTGAAGCTCTGGTCTCTAGCTTTCTCCCTGGGAGTCAGCCTGTCAACTATTCACCTCCCAGGCAAACTCAGTACTCTGGCGGATGCTCTAAGCTGCATCAGTCAAAGCAAATGGACACTGAACAAGCAAGTGCTTGCCACAGTGTTCAGGCAGTGGAGCACACCAGATGTGGATCTGTTTGCCTCACCTCTCAATTTCAGCTTCCTCAGTACTGTTGCAGGCCTCCAGTTCCGGGAACACTTCCTCTGGATGTCCTGATCCTGGACTGGTCAGGGAGGTTCCTGTACGCATTTCCTCCCTTTCCCCTGATATTCAGGGTTTTGTGGACACTCAGAAAGCAGCATTCATGCATGATCCTAGTGGCTCCGGACTGGCCCAGGCAAGCCTGGTACCCTCTACTTCTCTTAGTGTCCTGCAGCAGGCCCATTTGCCTGCCTCCGACTCGCTCCCTGCTGACCCTTCCTCAGACGGGAGTGCAGTACCTAGACATACACTCTCTTCACCTCAAAGTCTGGTTCTTGAGGAGTTAGAGTTTCCATCCTCACAGTACTCTGAACAGGTCCTTAAGATACTGAGGATGGCTAAAAACCGAACACTAAGAAGACTTATGCAGCCAGATGGAAAAGGTTTTCCCTCTGGTGCAGAGCGAAAAAGTCGAACCCCTGTCAGCTTCAGACCCTCAGCTGCTAGACTGCCTGGTACACCTACAGGCGTCAGGCTTGAAACCATCTTCACTCAAGCTACACCTGGCGGCAATTTCCGCCTGCCTTTCCGTGGGAAAGAAGAAATCAGTTTCTAGGGACATGGATATGTTGTTCATCCACACTTATTGGCAGGTTCCTTGCCGCTTTAAATCTTGCCGGAAGGTCTTCAAGCTGGCTCCTCCCACCCACCCGGGTGGTAAAGCTCTCGGCTCGCCCCATGGCGCAGATCTTCCTTACGCTTGGAAGCTCAGGGTTCCCTCCTTAACGCGTTGCGATTAAGACTGGTTCCTAATTCTTGAAAAGTTCGAAATTAAAAAGTTTTTTGCTAAAGACTTCGGTCTTCTTCTCCTCGCGGCTGCGATGGACAAATCGACTCCCGGTTTTCGGAGGTGCCCTTGCGGGCAGAAGATGTCTAGGACGGATCCGCACTCCACGTGCGTCTACTGCCTGGGCCTTGAGCACGACCCGCAGGCCTGCGACTTGTGCTCTTCCTTTTCGGCCTACGTCCTTGAAGACCGTGCTGCCCGATTACAACTGGGGCGCCCCGAGAAAAGAATTCCACCGGTGAAATCTAAAGAGGCCCGATTGGCGGTGTCCGCGGCGGCGGGCTCGGCGGATCAGCTAGAGCAGATGATCGCCCTCGAAGAGGAGGCGGCGCGGGCCGCTTCTACCTCGGCTGCGGCATTTGTCCCGCTCTCTCTCGGTGCCTCGTACTCGGCTTCTTTTAAGGAGCTTTGTCTGACCCTCTCGACCAAAGGTGAGGGTCCAACTTCTTCGGGACCTTTTTCCAGGTCCAAAAAGAGCAAAAGTAAGTCTCTCCGTCGACGCTCTTGGGAGCGGGAAAGATCCTCCCTTGTCGACAGTCAGCTGGTCGACCCTCAGCTTCGGCCACTGGCTTCACGGTGTCCCCGTCAGGCCAGTTGACCGAGACTCCTGTCGGCAGTCGAGATTTTCTCGACCCGTTAGACGGGTTGTCGGCTGGAGAGCTGAGATCCCTCTCCCGGTTCCCCGGTGGGAGTTGAGGATCCCGTCGGCTCATCTGTGCCTCCGGTTCCGGAGCCTTCGGTGGGATCGTCCGAGCCGAGGGGAGTGCCGATTTCCGACACTTCTCCTCGCTCCCTCGGCCTTGTCGAGACTCTCAGTCTCTGTCTCTGACATCCTCGCGGTCCATCCGATCCCGCCGCCTTAGGCGGTCTCTGTCTCGGCACCGTGGCAAGCGGCGCCGCCACTCTTCCTCTTCCTCGGACGAGGGGAGGCTTCGGCGCAAGTTGCGTTGGAGGTACGAGGAACTTATGTGGCAACAGCTCCTTTTGACCGGGAATAAGCCGACCCAGTCGTCTTCCCCGGCCATTAAGTGGTTGTCACCGGAGCAGCCGAAACAACCCCTCGTTGTAGTCGAGGAGCCTGTTCTCAGGCCGGTTGTTCGGCCATTTCCAGCTGCCCCACCGATTCTGGTGGAACCTCCGCCTCCACAGCCATTAGTTGGGGCTCCGACCAAAAATTCTCGGTCGGCTTTGGGTTTGCCCATAGGCTGTCTGTCACCTTCACTCGATAAACCTCGGCAGGTGGAGGGTGGCTCAGGCCGAGGTAGCTCTTGAGGACTCTTCTGAGTCCGATGATGGTTCCTCCCTCTTCTCCAAGCGCATGGACTTGGAGTCCTCGGGAGGGCAGTCAATGGACGATAGCCCTTCGTCCTTCTTAGGGTTGCTTCGACTCATCTCGGAGTCCACCGGGATGAAGCTCGAACCCGTTTCTAAACGGGCCAGGTATCCCCTCACGGAGATTCTGGACCGAGGGGATTCTCCTACGGAGGCCTTTCCGGTGGCCGAGGCCATAGTGGGTCCGGCCTTGGAACTTTGGCAGCGCCCTGCTTCCTGCCCTGCGCCTTCGGCCAGGTTGGCCAGGAAGTATGCGGTCCCTACTGGTTCCCTGTCCGGTTTTTCGGAACACCCCTTGGCGAGGGGTTGGTTACCGACAGCGTTTTCCGGCGTGCCGGGAACGCCAGGGATGTGGACAAACCTCCCGACAAGGAATCCAAGAAATTGGATTATGCCGGGCGAAAAGTCTGTGCTGCGTCCTCTCTTGGCCTTCATCAGGCCAGTTCGGCCGTCCTCATGGCACATTTTTCTCATGCCCTGTTGGGCTCCCTGGATGAGGTTGTCCCTCATCTTCCCGCGGATCTGCAGACTACGGTCAGGCAGGTGCGGGACCAGGGCAGGGCAGTGGCTAAACAGCAGCTCCAGACTGCGTTAGACATCGGGGACTCATGTGCCAGGTCTGTGGCGGCCGCAGTGGCCATGCGTCGTCGGGCTTGGCTGAGGATATCCACCTTTACTCGGATACCCAGCACAAGTTGGCGGATGTTCTTTTGGGACTGACCTCCGGCCCTGGGGTGGAAGGTCACCTGCAGAGGATCGAGAAGTCAATGCTACCTTGGACTCGGTCTCTTCCCTCAGAAGGACAAAGGCGCAAGCCACAGCCTAAGCCCTTTCGTCCTTCTGCGCCTGTGGCCGCCCGGCCAGCAACGCTCAGGGCCAGCAGGCTCGACCTTGGTATCCCAAGCCGTTCGCTTCCAACAGGAAGCAGGGAGGTAAAGGCCCAGGAGGTCCCTCGGCCGGTCCCTCCTCCAAGCCTGCCCAGTGACGGGCTGAGGGGTGTCGCCCCCATCCCTGTCACCTCACCCCTGGTTCCCCCCGTGGGGGGACGGCTCAGACACTTCCTTTCCGCCTGGTCCGCTGTTACCACGGACAGGTGGGTACTGGAGGTGGTGGGAAAAGGCCTACCTCTGGAAGTCGAGCAGGCCCCGCCCTTCAGAGCCATCGCACCTCGGGGGGCCTCTGGGTCCGCAGCCTCACTGGCGGCTCGCCGAGCCGACATCGCTGTCCTCCTCCAAAAGGAGGTGATCACGGAGGTAGAGGACCCCCCTTCAGACCCGGGGTTCGTGTCCAGGTAGTTCCTGGTTCCGAAACCGACGGGGGGCTGGCGCCCCATTCTCGACCTACACGACCTGAACAAGTTCCTAAGGTCTCGAACCTTCAGGATGGTCACTCTGGCACAGATAATACTATCTCTGGAACACGGCGTGTGGTTCTGCTCTCTGGACCTACAGGACGCGTTCTTTCACGTCCCTATCCATCCGTCACATCGGAGATTCCTCCGCTTTCGAGCGGAAGGATCCCTCTTCGAGTTCCGAGCCATGCCCTTCGGCTTATCTCCAGCTCCCAGGGTCTTCACCAAATGCATGGCAGTGGTGACTGCATTCCTGCGGCGCCGAGGGGTCCGGGTGTACCCTTACCTGGACGATTGGCTGATAGCAGCCCCCTCCAGACGGGAGGTGGAGCGGTCCAGAGATCTGGCCCTCCAGGTTTGCTCTCAAGTCGGCCTTCTCATCAACGAGGCCAAGTCGGAACTCGAGCCGAAGCAGGTGATCCTGTTCATCGGGGCAGAGCTCGACTCTCTTCTAGCCAGAGCACGGCTCCCGGCGGACAGGGCCGAGGTTCTTACCTCCTTTGCCCAATCATTTCTGGTTGGGCAGTCGCGCCCTGCCCGGGACTTCCTGCGCCTTCTGGGTCTCATGGCGGCCTGTACCAGCTTGGTCCGTTGGGCACGCTGGCACATGCGCCCCCTTCAGTGGGGACTGGCCAGCCAGTGGTCACAACGCTGCGATCCTTTGGACCAGCTAGTGATAGTGACCCAGGAGATGTGGAACGCTCTCCAGTGGTGGACCGTTCCATTTCATCTGCAGGAGGGCATCCCGTTTGTCCGCCCCGAGCCGACGGTCTCTCTGTCGACCGACGCCTCTCTGATGGGTTGGGGTGCCCATCTGGGGGAACACCGAGTGCACGGCCTCTGGTCCCCGCGGGAGTCCCGATGCCACATCAACCTGCTGGAGCTCCGAGCGGTCCGCCTAGCTCTCACCGCCTTTGCTCCGTTTCTCCGGGGTCAAGTGGTCCGAGTCCAGACGGACAATACCACGACCATGTACTACCTGAACCGCCAGGGCGGGACGCGCTCCATGCTTCTATGCAAGGAAGCTCTCCGCATTTGGTCACTCGTGTGCAGCCTGGAGGCGGATCTCCTAGCCATTCATGTGGCAGGAGCCTCCAACACCCTGGCCGATGCCCTGAGCCGGATAGGGGCTGCATCTCACGAGTGGTCTCTCCTGCCGGAGGTAGTACAAGATCTGTTCTCCCACTGGGGCACACCTCAGGTGGACCTGTTTGCCTCCAAGGAGAACGCGAAGCTGAGGCTGTTTCATGCCCGCCCCCTCAGCAGGGCTTGCTGCAGGAGGATGCCTTCTCGAGGCTGTGGACCCCGGGCCTCTTCTACGCCTTTCCCCCATTTCCCTTGATTCACAAGGTGCTTCTCAAAGCAAGGAGGGACAAGGCGCAGGTGATCCTGATAGCCCCAGACTGGCCCCACCAGTTCTGGTACCCAGATCTCCTCAGCCTCAGCTCCAGGCTCCCGAGGCAGCTTCCAGCTCGCCCGGACCTGCTTTCAGTCAATCAGGGGAAGGTGTTCCATCCGGACCTTCAATCCCTGCACCTGACGGCCTGGTTCCTGAGCGGCTAGAGTTCCAGGCCTTGGGTCTTTCCGACGAGGTCCTCAAGTTTGTTGAGGCGTCCTGCAGGAGTCGACCAGAAAATGCTACGCCTTCAAATGGAAGAGATTCTCCATTTGGTGTCAGGACAAAGGCCTGGACCCTTCCTCCTGTTCTGTGGCAAGCATTTTGGACTATTTATGGTCCCTTTCTAGTGAAGGGCTTAGGTCGACGACCCTAAAGGTGCACCTGGCAGCCATCTCTGCTTAGCGGGCGTGGGCCGGGAAGCAGTCGGTGGCGCAGGAAAAGGTGGTCTGGTGCTTTTTCAAAGGCCTTGATCACATTTCCCCTCCGGTGCGAGAACCTCCACCTCCGTGGGATCTACTGCTGGTACTGGCAAAGCTCATGGGCAAGCCATTCGAACCAATGCACAGGTGTGATCTCTCTCACCTGTCGTGGAAGACCGCCTTCTTGGTGGCTATCACGTCAGCCAGAAGGATGGGAGAGCTCCAGGCGCTTTGCATCGAGTCTCCTTACCTGGTCTTCCACAGGGACAAGGTTGTCCTGCGCCCCCACCCGAAATTCCTTCCGAAGGTGGTGTCGGAGTTTCACCTTAACCAGGTGCTGACTCTGCCGGTTTTCTACCCCAATCACACCTCGGAGGCCGAATATAGGCTCCATACTCTGGACCCTAGAAGGGCGCTCGCTTATTATAAGGAGCGCACGGCTGAAATTCGGGGAGAGGTTCGCCAGCTGTTTGTCACCTACGCTGAAGCCGCATCTGGCAGACCTGCAGCCAAGCGGACGATAGGCAGGTGGGTCACCTCCTGCATAGATCGCTGCTATAAGTTGGCGGGCATGGTGCCTCCCAGAGGGATAAGAGCTCATTCTACCCGTCATACTGCTGCATCGGTGGCTGCTTCCAGGGATGTCCCTATCCAGGAAATCTGCAGGGCTGCTACCTGGAAGTCAGCACACACCTTTATTACCCATTACCACGTCGACCTTGAGTCACGCCGGGATGCTGGTTTTGGGGCCTCGGTTCTCCAGTCCTTATTTCCCAAGTAAGTATTGGGGGTGTGCGCCTTGCCTCCCTCCTCCCAGAGAACTGCTAGGAGTCTGCCAATAAGTGTGGATGAACAACACATCCATGTCCCTAGAATACAGGTTACTCACCTGTAACAGGAGTTCTAGGAATGGTATATGTTGTTCATCCACCACACCACCGACCTCCCGGCTGACGCACAACCTGAGCTTCCAGCGGCCAGATCTGGCGTCATGGGCGGAGCCGAGGTTTACCACCCGGTGGGTGGGAGGAGAGCTAGCTTGAAGACCTTCCGCAAGATTTAAGCGGCAAGGAACCTGCCAATAAGTGTGGATGAACAACATATACCATTCCTAGAACTCCTGTTACAGGTGAGTAACCTGTATTTTTTTCCCCATGACATTTCTAAACAGTTTTTCAAAGGCCTCTTGCACCTCCAGCCAGGGAGCCTGTTCCTCCTTGGAGCCTGAGCCTTTGCATAGATGGGCACATGAATCCACCTTTCGAGCCTATGTCCACGGCCCACATCAAGTTTGTAACTTGGAAGACCGTCTTCCTGGTAGCCATTATGTCTGCCAGGAGGATTTCATAGCTACAGGCCCTGTGCAGTGAGCCCAAGTACATCATCCCTCACAACGATAAAGTTGAGCTCAGGACAAATAGGATATTTCTGCCAAAGGTGGTTTCAGAGTTTCACTTGAACCAGTCCATTACTCTGCTTGTCTTCTTTACTGAGCCATCCACTCCTGGCGAGCAAAAGCTCCATAGCTTGGATGTCAAAAGAGCCATCTTTCACTACCTAGAGCATACTAGACAGTCCAGAGGCTCTTCCACTCAGTTGTTCCTCACCTACGGGGATGTAGGCAGAGGAAGACCAGCTACCAAGAGAACTATTTCTCGTTGGTTGGTCTCTTGTATTAGATTCTACTATGAGAAAGTTGGTCAATAACCTCCATTGGGGCTCAGGGCCCATTCCACCAGGGGCACTGCAGCCTCACTTGCAGCAGCAAGGGACATTCCCCTACTGGATGTCTGCAAAGCAGCTACCTGGAAATCTCTGCACACCTTTGTGAAACACTGCAGTTTGGATGTGCAGACCAGATCTGATGCCAAATTTGGCAGGGCAGTTCTGCAGAGCCTCTTTCCTAAGTAGGTTCTCTACCCGCCTCCCACTTGGTACTGCTTGGTAGTCTGCAAAAAAGTTACTGATGCTAAAGGACTCCTGGGGTAAGAAGAAAAAATTACTCACCGCAGTAATCTTCTTTCTTCCATGGGGTCCTTTAGCATCAGTAAGCTCCCACCCTTCCTCCCTGGTTCACCTGTCGGAGAAGGGCTCTTGCGTCGCCTTTTACCAAATTTGGCGTTTCTTATTGATGAGTTTTTACCTCGTGTTGCTGTTGTTCCTATTTCCACTTTGGACATTTGCATGTTTTTGAATTCTGTTAATTCTTTTTCGGGCCATTTGCCCTCGTTTTTCCTTGAAAAAATTCTGAAGCAGTCAACAGCTCTCACTCAGTTCACACCCCCTCCTGTCTTTTGATTGGCTTGGCCCCACACTCATTAAATATCTCTTAAAGGCACAGCTCCGGGGCAATTGCACCTAGCCAGCTAAGTGCAAAAAAGCTGCTGATGCTAAAGGACCCCATGGAAGAAAGAAGATTACTGTGGTAGTTTTTTCATGTCTCACGTTCATTGTATGTGTATTTCTTGTCTATAAAGAAAACCATAAAAATTACAGTTTAAAATAAAAATGCTAAGAGTCATACAGGGTCTGTTCTGCAGTTGGTTGGTTTTATCCCAGCCTCGCCATAGTGGCTCACTCTCCTCTTCAAATCTCTCAGCTCTGTACTTTCCCTGCATTTTGAGTGTCTGTATCCGACATTTCAGTGACCGAATGCACAGAGGCATACAGGGTCTGTTCTGCAGTTGGTGGGTTTTATCCCAGCCTCACTATAGCTGCTCCCTCTCCCCTTCAAATCTCTCAGCTCTGTACTTTCCCTGGACACCACTGCAGACCAGACTCCAAAATGATTATCCATAGACCCATAGATGCCATTACTTGCAAGTGTAGGGGTTCTCAGCTCTTCTAAATGGACCATGCCAGCCAACGCCATCCATACAGTCTAGTCCTACGCAGCATGTCCTTTCATCCTAAAACGACGCTTTGGAGCATGTATGGTGCAAAATACCTTAATAAAATACATAATTTGAAAGGTTAAAATAGGCATTCCTGGGGTGCATAGATCATCCTATATAGAAATAAGGGTAGTATAGGACCATACATGTGTACTGTTTACCCTGGCCTGGTGAAAGGAGGATGTTTACAAACAATCTGTTATTGTTGGGGCATAGCATGTTACAATCAATACTTCTAAAGATAAAACATTTTAAAGTTTTCTGTTTCCCAAGCCCCTTTGTTTTTGTGGCCCCCTCACCAAAGAAATCTTAGATGTGGTCCTTGCACACTTGTCACTGTACAAAAACTTCCAGGGCACGGGCAGCAGTTGATCACAGGGTGGGGGCTGAGATTGACTTTCTCTGCCCGACTCTGGTCATTGTCCTGTGGGTGGTGGTGAAAGTGTGGTGAGCCTCAGTGCATGATGATGCCAGCTACTGTGTGTGCAGAGCTAGGTTTGCTTGACTGAACATTTGCTTCTGTGTTATCCTGTGGTTCGGGGAGGGGGGGGGTGCAGAAGGAGGAAGAGAGGAGGCCATGTTATAAAACAATGGGGGGCACACAGTGTGTGATGGCACTGCAGTCTTTTTTTTTTTCTGCTAGGGCTGGAAGCAATGTGGGAGCAGGATAAATGTGCAATAATCAGAGTATTTTCTTCGCTTGCATTTGTTATTGCATAAGTGATCAAAATTTACCATTACAATTGTGGGCTAGTGCAATTTTGAATCAACTTGTCCTGCTGGCTTGTGCAAAGAAAAGTTAAGGTTGACCCCCCAAGGGCCAAATGAAACAGAACCCCTGACAAGTTTGTGTAGGTAGTCCAACTATTGCCGGTTGGGGGAAGGCTGATTTATCATTTCCAGGGATGGGAAAGAATTACCACAGATAGGTAGGTCCTGAAAAATAGGGAGTCTGGATCTGATTTGTTAGTTTTAAAAAAGTTCCCAAACCTGCAGTCTCATAAAAACTTCACACCTCCTACTCCAGCAAAAAACTCCTTTTGGAATTTGAGATCAAGAAGATGATATGAGCAGATGCAGTGGAGAAAGTCTTCCCCCTCACAGTAGGGGAAGGGGCTTTACTCAAGATGCTTCCTGACTCACAAAAAAAATTGGGAATGGTGACCCTTTTGACCCTTTTTAGACCCGAGATACATGCAGTGTTTCCCGTTCATTATTTTAGCACTGTGGGCTGCCACCCCTATATCCTTTTATCACTGCCCTATATTTTTTTTTATCACCATCCTATATTTTTTTTTTTTTACCACTGACCTATATTTGTAACCATCAGCCTGATTTGTTTTTTATAAAATACTCCAACATTGCCTTTCACCACTATCCTTTATTGCAGTACGACCTTTGTTTTGATAGTGCACTAAACCTTACTTAAAATCACTTATATACTTGCACAGTGTATATAGGAGGCCTGGGGAATAATTCAGCCTCAGCTCCACTCACCACAACCACTGCCCTCTATTTGCAGGCTGTGGGGAATCCTGTACCTGAAACAAACAGTTAAAAAAGAAACAATTCAAGATGGTAACACTGGGATCAGTAATTCCATCTCTGCAACAAGGAGTCTGGCTGGGGTCACTGGATCTGAAAGATGCCTACTTTCACATACCAGTCAGGCCCACTCGCAGAAAGTACCTCAGATTCAGAGTAGGGAACTACCACTAACCAGTTTGCAGCCCTAACCTTCTACCTGTCCTCAGCTTCCAGAGAGTTCACAACATGCCTAGCCGTAGTGGCAGCACATTTGAGGTGGCAAGGGGTGGTAGTCTCTCCCTACTTGGACGACTGGTTAGTCTCAGGAAGGTCACACTAGGAAGCCAAGTCCTCCCTTCTCCATACCCAGCACATCCTAGAGGACTTGGGCTTCCTAATAAATCCCCAAAAGTCCCAGACAGAATCTGTGCAGGTTCTGAACTTTATAGATGCAGAACTGGATGCCTACTAAGGGAAGGCATTCCTTCCTCGAGAAAGAGTGGCAAACCTGATAGTGCTTGCTAGGTCTTTCAAGGCAGGGCAATCCAGATATGCAAGGGACTTCCTCTAGCTGACGGGGCAAATGGCCTCATTTACAGCAGTAGTTCCAGGTGCCAGACTCCAAATGAGGGACATCCAGTACCACTTGGTGTCCCATTGGTCCCCAAGGTAGGACCCACTGTCAGAACTAGTGCCTGTGTCAAAATGTCTGTTAAGAGCACTGGGGTGGTGGAAGGAAGAAGGCAACCTGGGAGAGGGAGTTCCCGTCCTTCAGCAGTCACCCATAATTGTGCTCACTGCGGATGCCTCCCTCCTGGGCTGGGGTGCCCATCTGGAGGATTTAACCGTAAGCAGGGTGTGGAACCCACTGGAGTCTCGGGAGCACAGAAACCTTTTGGAGCTAAGGGCAGTGAATCTGGCAATGCAGGCTTTCTTCTCCTCCTCCCACATCAGGTCAGTCGGTCCAAGTCAGGACAGACAACATCACTACAGTTTATATAATGGAGGAACAAGATCTTGAAGTAAAGCAAATCATCGAAAATAATTGGCCCATTCTGGAACTTGAACCTGAATTAAAAGAGGAGAACAGTAATGGACTCAAAGTTATTTTTAGGAAATGTAATAGTGTAAAACATTACGACGTGGGCAGAGCACAACTGTGCTCATACTCCTCCTGTTCTCACAGCATATATAAAAATGGACCATTTAGGCCCACCGGCAAAACAGGGTGAGCACTATAACTGCGCACTCCTTTCTCTCGCACTGGGCCCACTCTATCCCAACTGTGACCCCTCCTTATTCTAACTGCTAGCCTTACAACTTGCTGCCTGGAGCAATGAATTCACACTTCGCTTCTTCCTACTGACTGCAATGTTTAATACTGTATTGTAATGCCTGTTTTTGGTATTGTTGTTTTACAATGTCCCTGTGTTCTGGTCACTTTATATTAACTCTTCACTACTATTTGCCTGATGAAATCTGATGCTTGTAAAGTCCCTGTTGTGCTAATTCTATGTAATGTAATCCTCCACTTGTATTTGCCTGATGTTCATATATGTACCTTGTAATGTACCTTGTAATCTCCCGGGTCGCACCTGAAAATAGGCACTTGGCTGTCTAGTGTGCTTACCCGGTTAACAAAAGCAAATAAATAAATAAAATAAAATAAAAGACTATGTAGTGTCCAACATAGTGACTGCTAGTGGAAGGGATAAACAAACGTTGTTAACATCTAGACCTAAAGGCACTCACAGGTGTGGTAATTGCACATATTGTAAATATGTTTATTGTTGTAAATACTTTAAACATCCTGTTACAGGGAGTGATATAGAACTAAAGGATTTAATCACATGTAACAGTTCTGGTGTAGTATATCTATTAATATGTGACTTCGGGGCATACTCTGTTGGATGCACTATACGCAAATTTAAGGTAGGGATAGGAGAACATGTGAGGGCAGTAGAAAGGGGAGATACTACCTATACTATTGCTAAACACATTTTGAAGCATAGTTCCCAAAAACATGCCTTTAAATTTCTGGGTCTGGAATTGGTCACTATGGGTCCCAGAGGTGGCGATTTGAACAAAAAAATTGTGACAGAGAGAGAGTTTATTATATATATTTTTTAGGAGCTTGTTCCCATAGGGGTCTCAATAAAAATACTGAACTTTCAGCTTTTCTGAAAAAGTATAAATGATGATAGATAACCAATATGTCATTTCCTTTCTCCCCGTTGCTGTGACTTATGACAGTGCCTGGTTACCTCATGTAATATGTCGTTTTATTCATAACAGTAAAATGAAATGTGTCCTATAAATGTAATATATACAAGTTGGGAATAATATTGGGACTAATTTGTAAAATAAACATAAACTGGAGCTTATTTGTCCCTAAATAGTAATAGCAAAGTAAAACATAAAAATGTAAAAACTAAGGACATATCTTTCGAGGTCACCAAGTCAGTTTACTTGTGCTAAAACATTGAAATATGGAATTAAATAGTTAATGCATTGAATTAGGGATTTAATTAAAGACCCTTTGAGTTTTAAACAGTCAATAATAACCCATTTAATGGGTGCATAGTGTGGATTGGTGAGTTTGGGTCACATGTCTAATTATGCTTTGTATTTATTGAAGCACTTGTGGGCTGCTTTTTTACCGGGATGATGCCTGGAAGTGTACCAGGTGAAACGTTAGTACTTTTCTAAGCCACTATTTGTATTTGTGCACATCTGCATTTTTTATAAACTTTGGATTTCTATTCCGCCTGTTGTCCGATTTATTGCTGTATGGGTGCTAAAATGTATATTTCCTTCACTCATGTTTCCATTATAGCACCATACTAGTCCTGGTGCTCCTCTATTCTCCCTTTTTTTTTTTTTTATTCCCTAGAGGTGCAACTATCAGCAGTTCATGTGCTAGGGAAAGAGAATGTCTTGGCAGATTCCCTGAGCAGAATCGAGGGACATCGTGAATGGACCCTGAACAAGCAGTTGTTGGCTGCAGTGTGCAGAAATGTGGAGTACATGAGAGACAGCCCTGTTCACATTCTGAGAAAACTACCAGCTCCCCCGTTCTGTTGCAGACCCCCCCCGGAGTTCTCTGGACTAAAACTTTCTGAAAAGGTTTTGGAATTGCTAAAGGTTTCCAGAAAACCAGCAACAAGAAAACCCTACACTTTACTCACCATAGTAATGTTTTTTCCAAGGGATCCCTTACTATGCTTAAGAATCCCATCCCTACCTCCCCTTCTGGAACCTGGAAAAGGTTCTCATAATAATCCATTCTTTTCAGTTTGCTTGAGCATTACGTGTTACAGTGGCTTACAGTTAATACTCTGTGATTTAATCTTTTAAAATTTATAGTGTATGGTGGAATGCTGTTCCAGCACGATTTCCATGTCTGCTGAAATGCTGTTGTACCACAGTTGAAAGGTCGTGGAACACGGTTCTGCCCTTTTGTGGTAGAGCAATGTTCCAGTCGATTTGGAAAGTGCACCAGCCACACACATTTAAAAAAATATGAGACGACAGATAACGTAGGATGAACCAGATAAAATAACGTAGCAGCGGCACGGATGCACATACTCATCCCGCAGGCACAGGATCAACCAGATAAACGAGAAAAACAAATTACAGGATCAACCAGATACGTTTAGTTATATAAAAATACAATGCTGGATCAACCAGATATTATTAATTACTTATGGGACGCCACACCTCACTCCACGCCGGCAACCTGGTTTTGGGAACGAGCCTGGGGGGTCGGCAGGGGAGGACTAGGATTGAGCGTCCGACGACAGCTCTCCTGGTCCTAGGGAGAAGGGGTGGATGCACACCGCACTCTGCTGGTCCCTGGGGACACCCTGAGGTACTACAGAGGTGCAGATGCTTAGTGGGGGGGGGGGCACGGCAGACATCTGCACATTAGAGCACTGACGTCCTTGCACGCCCGTGCTTCCATTGGGGAGATAAGTAGGGAAAAAGGGCAGCACAATTCCGTGGCAGCTTGATGGCCGCAGTTTCACCGGCCGACGATGCCTGGAGGCATGTGCTGGTAATGGTTTCTTCACTGGGCGCGGGGGCAACAGGGGGGCCTCTTTCGCAGGTGTAGCTGTGTCTGCCAGCTGGCCATGCAAGCTTCAGGGTTGGGGGGTGAAATGGAGGAGGGGTGACTGGATGTGGAGCAGGACTGTGGTTGCAAGGTGAAAAAGTGTTAAATGATAAAATAATTACTCACGGAGTAAATCTCGGTTCCTCGCATTGAATGTCATTTTGCTAAGTGAGAAATACAGTTGCCATTTTTTTCTTCTTGTAAATCCTTCCCAAATCCGATTGTCAACCAGTGGAAATGCACGATACAAACAACCACGCAACTCGCTCTAGCAACCAGCTGTAACTCTTGGAATAAGATGCGGCAACGATTACTTTTCCTATTTAAAAGTGCTCGAACTGTACATTAATTTGGGGGGCACCATACACCATAAAAAATAGTGGATTGGTGCCGGCCTGGTGGCACTGAGGGTTGAGGCGCTGGACACCACACCTCGCCCATGCCGGGCGACTCGGCTCGGAATGAACCTGGGCTGCTGGTGGTTGTCGGGGAGAGGATCGAGCGTCCAGAGCACTGCTCCCCCTCTCTTGTGGGGAGGGTCCCACAACATACGGCTCGTTGATTGCCCTCTAGTGGTAACTGGAGGGCAATATGGGTCAGGAGGTGCACTCCGATGTAATTACGTCAGCAGGGAGGGGGGACGGGAGAAATGAAGGAAAAGGAGCTTGGCAGGGCTCCATGACGGTCCGCTGCACCGAGGGCCAACCCTGGTTTCTGGATTGGGTCCCTGGGGAAGGAGTGCCACCTCCCCGGCCCTGCCACGGGGGGCAAGCCGTTGGGGAATCTCTGGGGTCAGCCAGTGCGGTGTGGCGGGACCCAAGAGAGTGTTCCTCCTCTGGAGGGCCGAAGCCCACGCCAGGGCTCAGGGAGCATAAACATCTGAATTAAAAAAATTAAAAAATAAATAAATATAGTGGATTGGCAACTCTGTGCCTAGCCAGTGTGTTTTGCCACCTTGGGGTTCTGATTCCCACGCACCTCTCGAGCTTCGTCCTCGTAACAGAATTAGAACCCCTCTGTGGCAGAACACACTGGTTGTGCATAGTTGCCCATCTACTGTTCTCTATGTTCTGCCATATTTAAGAGTCTCCTAAGGCTCTTCTTTTGAATATTTTTTTTTTGTAGTTATTTAGCTAGTTTAGAGGCCATGGCTCACCCTAATGTCAGAAATAAATCTGATGTTAGTAGGCAGAGGTGAGCATAACCACACACAGAGTTTTGAATTTCATTCTAAGATGCCATAATTAGTATAAAATTCTAGGCTCTGGGGCAGCTCATTTCAGGGGAATGATTGCAGTTGTTAAGCATAGTTAGGGATCCTTTGGAAGAAACAACATTACTACTGGGAGTAATTTTTTCCTTCCTTCCCCACCTTCTGAAAAAAAAAATTGAAAGGATAGGGGCATTTTGTCGAGCAGCGTAGGTTTAATGTGTGCTGTCTCCCTGTCCATTCTTTCATGTATTTTCTCTCTTTTTCACAAGTCCTTATACTTTTCTGTTTCTCTCTGCACTTTTTGATTTCTCTTTCTGTTTTCCTTCCTTTGTTTTTTTTTCCCTGGTTCCACTTGTACAATAACTGTAACAATATTAGCAACAACAGCTATGCTTTATGAAGATGGTGAAGCAGTTGTGTATTGCAGAAGTGTGTGGGATCAAAACAAAAGCCTGGCAGCATCTCATGCATAAATGCTTTGTGAGCAACACTCTGCATATGTATTAAAAAATTTTTTTTTTTTTTTTTTTTTTTTAGCGTCTGAATGAAGCCAGGAGGATGATGGATAAACTACGGGCTTACATAGTGGCTAATTACTATGCTTCTGTGGGCCAGTCTAAAGCAACTGAGGTAAGGAAATGGAGAGACAGGATACAAACATGCATATAGAAGCATAGAATTTGATGGCAGATTAGGACCACTTGGCCCATCCAGTCTGCCCATTTCTCCTTACCTACACTATTACCACAGACCATGGCCAATTTACAACTCTTATTCTTTTCCCCCTTCCTTTCCACTGTGATTCCCGTGTGCTTATCCCATGCATTCTTGAACCGTACCACTGTTTTCGCCCCCACTACCTCTGCTGGAAGGCTGTTCCAGCAGTCCACCACTCTTTCTGTGAAGAAGTAGTTTCTCATATATTTCCTGAATTAAAACATACACACACACACACACACACACACTTCATAGCATGCCCACTTGTTCTTGAGCATCTTTTCTTCTGAACAGTACTTCCCTCCTGTACCTTATTTATCTATGTCAGGTATTTAAAAGTCTCTGTCATATCCCCTGTTTCCTTCTCTGTTCCAGGCTGTGCATACTGAGGTCCTTCGGTCTCTGCTCATAGGGCTTTTGATGCAGACCCTGCACCTATTTAGTTGCTCACCTCTGGACTGCCTCCACGCTACCTATGTCCTTTTGGATATGTGGTCCCAGAACTGGACACAGTACTCTAGGTGGGGTCTTACCAGTGATCTATACAGAGGCAATACCTCCTTCCTCTTTCTGCTGATAATACCCTTCCCTATGCACCCCAGTATCCCACTAGCCCTCCCAGCTGCCTTGTTGCACTGCTTGGTCACCTTTAGGTCATCTGGTATGATTACCCCAGATCTCTTTCCTGCTTGGTGGTCATCAGTACCACTCCACTCATTTTGTACTCCGCTCCTAGGTTTCTGTGCTCCGAGTGATTATTTTGCACTTTTTCACATTGAAACCCAGTTGCCATACCCCTGTCTGTTCCTCTAGTTTTCTCAGGTGTATGCTAATCCTTTCCACCCCCAGGAATGCCCACCCTATTGCAGATTTTGGTGTCATCCACAAAGAGGCAGACCTTCCCGTCCAGCTCCTGTGCCATGTCACTTATAATGACATTGAAGAGCACTGATTCCTGAAGCACCCTGCTGGTCACCCTCCCTTCCCCGGAGTAAACTCCATGTACCACTAACCCCTGTCGCCTATCCCCGAACCAATTTCTTATCCAGTTTACCATCTTTGGACCCACTCCTAAGCTCACCCAGCTTGCTTACTAGACTCCTATGTGGAATGCTGTCAAAAACCTTGCTGAAATCTAGGTAGGCCATGTCCACCGTTCCACCTTTTTTTTTTTTATTTAGTTTTTGTTTACCGGGTAAGTACACTAGACAAGTTTTATGCCTATTTTCAGGAACGACCCGGGAGAGTACAAAAGGGTACAACAGGTACATTGATACAGTAATTGGTTGATCAAATCCTTTGTTATGCAGTAAAATAAATCTATCAGATTTGTTTGACATGACCTCCCCCTGTGAACCCATGCTGCCTCGGGTCATGTAACCCACTGGAGTCCAGATATTTCACAATCCTTTCCTCCAGCAGTTGTTCATTAACTTTCCCATGACCAATGTCAGGTTGACTGACTTATAATTCTCAGTCTCCTACTTGCTACCACTTTTGTGTAGTGGAACTACATCTGCGCCCCCCTCCCCCCCAAACCACTCCTTTTTCCAGTGAGCTATTAAATAGGACTGTCAGAGGTCCAGCCAGTATTTCCCTGAGCCCACTCAATTCCCTTGGATGCACCCTATCTGGCCCCACTGCTTTTTCCACCTTCAGATTAGCAAGTCCTTTCAGTACTTCCGCCTCCAAAAAAGGACTAGTGTCCGCCTCCCTTCCTCCAAAGCTTCTTGTTACTTTTTTGTGATTCCTTCCCTTCTCCTTCCTCTCTGAACAGTGAACAAAAATATTTGTGTTTATAATCTATTACTGTCTCACCTGTAGATGAACTATTTCTCTCTGTTCATACTCTCCACTGTGTTTTACACATGATGCTGCCCTGTAATGATGTACTGAAGTAATGATGAACTGTGCTGTGCGTAATGATGCACTGTGCCCTGTACCCCATTTGTTGTAACCTCCTGGGTCGTTCCTGAAAATAGGCATACTACTTGTCTAGTGTACTTACCCGGTTACCAAAAGCTAAATAAATTTGTTCAGGATGTCTGTCTTTTACTGGTCCCCTCTGCATAGCACCCCCTTTCCGTTTTTAACCTTAGTCACTCCTCTGGTCTTCCTCTTTTTACTTACATACCAAAAAAAGTCTTGTCTCTGTTCTTTACCTCCTGGGCTGTTCTCTCTTCAGTTTGTGCCTTTGCTCTCCTGGCTTCCCTCCATTTCCCCTGATAACACCTCCCTATCTTTCTCCCTCTGTGTCTCCTTACTGCTACCCTCTTAGCCTTTACCTTTTCAGCCACCTCTTTCTAGAACCATGGTGGTCTCTCTTTCCTCTTGGTTTTGCTCACTTGTTTGATATAGAGGTTTGTTGCCTTTACTGTGTTCCCTTTTATCTTTGCCACCTGTTCCTCCACCCCACCCAGGCCATCCCCCTGCCAGGTCATCTCTGAGACATTTACACATCTTTATAAAATCTGCCTTCCTGATGTCCAACACCTTCACCCTTGTGTGGTTCGATTCTACAGCCGTCCCTTATATTGAACCACGTGTCCCCAAGCGGCCTCCCACGTTGATGTCTGCAACACTGTCCTGTTATTAAGTACCAGGTCCCGTATTGCCCCATCACGAGTGGTTTCATTGACTAGGTGTCTGAGGAATGCCTCCCGAAGAGAGTCCAGGATGTCCCTGCTTCTAGCTGAAGCCGCTGCTGGGAGGCGCAAGTCTACATCTGGCAGGTTGAAATCCCCCACCAGCAGCACCTCCCCCTTTTCTTCCATCTTGCCAGTGGCTTCCACCAGCGTTTTATCTAATTCCTCCCATTATGCAGGAGGTCTGTAGATCACTCTAGTGTGAATAGTGGCTCCATTCCCCATCTCCATGGTGACCCACAGTACCTCTGCCTCCCCATGTATTCTCTTTATCTTCATCGCTTTTATCCTTTCCCTCACATAAAGCACTATATCCCTTCCTTCCCACCCAGTCCTTTCTGAACAGATTATGACCCAGTATGGCCATATCCCAGTTGTGGTTTTCAGTGTACCATGACTCGGTCATGGCCACAGTATCCAGGTCAGCCTCTGCCATGATGGTCTCTAGGTCCAGAATCTTATTTCTTAGACGTATGGCTTTTGCACACATGCCATTTCAGATTTTGTTTCCACTCTGCTTGTTGCCCCCCCTTTTCCCTTTTTGTCATTATTTTTTTATGATTTCTTTTTCTACATGCTTGAGCCGATTGCCTTGTTCAGCAATGCCAGTGATTGTGACCCTAACCCACAGTGCATCATGTTCACAGTAGACAGTGAAACTGCTTTAAGATTTGGCTGTCTGTTATTTCCTCTTTCTCACTGGCTCAGAGACCTGCAAAACTGCCGCAGCGTGTCTCATTCATTTTTCCTTCTGCTGGACTGGGGAAAGGGTCGCTGTAGTTAATTGAGAGTGCTACTGGGCCAGCCCAATGAAGGGTACCTGGGTTCACATTACGAGCCTGGCTGTGGGCCATTGCAGCTCTGGTAGTGCTGTGGAGGCAGAGCTTGTAGACCTCATGGAGGGGAAGAGACTCTCATGTAGTGTATACTGTGGTGGCTGCAGCCACAGCATTAGGGATGTGTTGTGTTCCTGTGCCACTGGTTGAGTGGAGTGTGTGTTTTATGGTGGACATAGCAAAGTGTCCTGCAACACTGCCAGTGGTGGGGCTTTAGGAAGGGGAGGAGGGAGTGGAAGAAAAGGGTGGAACCACACAAATAGGTTGCCTGTCACCATGCCTTCAAGGGCTGTCCAGTCTTTTGTCCTATTCCCAGGAGTGGAGGACCTAAACCCATAGATCCAGAGTCAGCAGGAGAGGAGGAGGAGGAGGTTCTTTCTTATCCTCTTGGAACTTGCTTGTCTCAGACCCTATGCCAAGTTATGACTGCGAGTATAGGCAGCGACTGGGACTGAACCAGTTGAAGGATGGGGGAGTACAGTCCACTCAGGACCTGTGTGGATGAGTCAGCAGAGAAATGGAGTGGTTACCTTGTGGGCTTGAAAACTTAAACACCACTGAAGGAGATCCTGATGCATGCTGTGTGTGTTTGGGGATGGTGGGCTGCAGTAAAAAGATACATATAGAAACAAGAGCATTTGACATCACATTGCCTGCATGATGGAGGGAAAGGCCCATTATTCAAACAACATGAAGTCTTGCTATATTATAGACATTAGCAGTTTGATCCAGCTCTAGAACTGCCCCGGAGTGAAATGGTTAAAACCATTCCAAAATAGAATTTTGGCACGAGAGCAGCTCTATCTGTGTCATTTCAAACTTGAACTGTCAGATTCTTTACTCCGCCTAAGTGAACAGTCGCTCCGGAGATTTCTCCTTCTGCTCGGTTCATTTCTTGGTTTAAAAGTGTTTTCTCGTTGGATTTACCGAGAATAGTTTTATTTTAACTGCAAAACCGTTCGGTTCAAGCTCTATCTGTGGTAACCATAAGTAAATGAAGGTTTTGTCTGTGTGGATCTTGTGTTATCGGTTCGGTTTTGAACCGATCAGTGGGTTTAAACTCATTTAAAATTTAAAGTTACTATTTTAGAGGCGGTTCCGGTTCTTATCGGTTCTAAAAAAGCGGTTTATGCGTTTTTCCCAATCCATGACACGGTTAGGAACCGATAAGGGTGTCTTGCCTACTTTTCACGTAAAAGGGAAGTTTTTGGTTGAGCTGGTATTATGTCTGAGAAACCCAAAAGAAAACCGGGCCCACTGGGTTTCAACACTGTGATGTTTGTGGGGAAGTCTTTGCCAAGGCTGACCCACACACCACATGTGTTTATTGTCTGGGGTTTGACCACCTCCAGTCAGACTGCCAGGTATGTAAGAATTTCCCTGCAGCCACCCTGGAAAAAAGATTGGGCAGGCTCAGAGAGCGAGAGGCCAAAAAGTCCGCTGACCCGGATGGCCAGCCCGGTTCGGTGCCAACCGAACCAGAGGGAGTGCCCTCTGACCAGGGCCAGACTTCCTCGGCAAAGAAAAGCTGGTTCTGAGGAACCAATTTCGTAAAGAAAACAAGAAAATCAGCAGGTCTGGAGTCCAAAATCTTCTCCAACTCTGCAGAGATAGCAAAAGCCATACAAATTGTCCAGTCACTGTCTCAGGGTCCGTCCGAACCACCACTATCTGGTAAAAGGTCGGTTCATCCGGTCCCAGTGGTTCAGGATTATGATATTGAGGAATTTTATGAACCAGAGGAGGGGGAGGATGATTATGAACAGTATGAATGTGGCTGGGAAGGTCTGGGTGTGCCCATTGAACCGGACATCTCCCCAGACAGACCTTTAGAATCTCCCCCTATGCTGTCTGAGTCCCCATCTCATTTTATGTTTTATAAAAAAGTTGCTGAAACCCTCCAGCTTCCTTTAGAAGAGGCTGTGGATGAGCAAGAGGAGCCTGATTTTGTAGAAATGATGGATATTCCAGAGTCTAGGAGATTGTCTATTCCTTTACATAAGTCTTTTAGGAAACAAACAATTAAAATTTTAAAAGCTCCTAATTCTGTGCCTCCTGTAGATAAAAAGATGGACAGAAGGTATACATTGTCAGGCCCTGATACAGAATTCCTTTTCAGCAATGCAGTCATGTTAGGTAGTTCAGGCTGCTGCCTGTGATAAAGCTAATATTCCCTTGGCTTCACATCCTCCTGACAAGGATTCCAGGAAGATTGATGCCATGGCAAAAAAAACAGTATATGGCAGCCTCTCTGGGACTCAGGCAAGCAAATTATATGGCTTATGTAGCTAGGTATCAGAAATCTAGATGGGATACTGTTATGCAGTTGGCCAAGCAGGCCCATGGCCAGCTGGCTAGTGAACTAGAACAGGTGGCTGCTGATGGCATTGAAGCCTCTAAGGTTCAGTTTCATGCTGCTGTGGATGTTAATGATGTTTCCTCTAGGGTCATGGCCACATCTGTAGCTTTTCGTAGGTTGTCCTGGCTCAGGTGTACTAGTTTGTCTGAGGATACCCAGACTAAGGCTATGGATTTCCCTGTGGTGGGAAATTCTCTGTTTGGAGAGCAGGACGGAGAATTACATGAAGAAGATGGATGAATATAGGACTACTTACAAAGTGCCCAGGCTAGGCGGCAAGCCACTCCTCAAAGGCATGCCCCAGGGGTAGGGGTAGGCCTTTTCTCAGAGCCTTTCTACCAGACTCAGGCCTCCTCTGCCTATGCTCAGAGGGCTTCTTCAGAGGCAGGGGCAGGACGAGGGTGGGCAGACCTGCTCCCACCCACCAGCCTAAAAGCTCCTGCGAAACAGGCACCCTGATGGGGTGCCCAGGGCGGTCTCCTGTACCAGTGGAGGGCAGGCTGGCTTACTTCAGTCAGGTGGGCTTCTTTAACCTCAGACAAGTGGGTTCTGGAAGTAGTAAGCCAGGGTCTGGTTCTCCAGCTTCAAAAAGTTTCCCAAGTTGAGAAGCAGACTTTTCTACCTGCAAGTGCTTCAGAGACCCTCGCTCTGGAAACAGAGGTCTCATCCTGTTAGCTCTCAGAGCAGTAGAAAGGGTTCCTCCCCTGCATCAGGGCAGGGGTCTGTATTCCAGATACTTCCTTACCCCAAAAAAGACAGGAGAATGGCTGCCCATTTTAGATCTCAGATATCTGAACAAGCATCTTTTGAAACCAAAGTTCAAAATGGTAACTCTGGCAATGATTTTACCTTCCCTAAGGCCAGGGGACTGGCTAGCCTCCCTGGACCTCAAGGATGCCTATTTCCATGTCCTAATCAGAAAATCCCATCGAAAGTACCTCAGATTGAACTACCCTCAGGTCATTACCAGTTCAGAGCAATGCCCTTGACCTTATCTCTGCTCCAAGGGTATTCACAAAGTGTCTAGCAGTGGCAGTGGCCCACTTAAGGAGGCAGAGGATTGCTGTTTTCCTATCTAGGCGACTGGCTCATTGTAGGCCAGTCCCCAGAACAGGTAAAATCTCACCTGCAGGTCACCCAGCAGCTTCTCACCTCCCTGGGTTTTCTGCTAAACCTACCAAAGTCGGTTCTGGAACCAGTCCAGGTACTCACCTTTATAGGGGCAGAATTGGACACAAAGCTAGCCAGAGCCTTTCTTCCCCCAGAAAGGGTAAGGAATTTAGTGGCTCTGGCCTCTTCCTTCACTCTGCAGGTCTTTCGACCAGCAAGACACTTTCTGCAGCTCCTGGGGCACATGGCTGCATCCACAGCTGTTGTGCAGGGAGCCAGATTTCAGATGAGAGACATTCAGTTTCACGTGAGAACCTTTTAGTCTCAGAGAAGAGACCCCCTTTCCAAGTTGGTCCCAGTGACTCGAACCTTGATCCTAGCTCTCCAGTGGTGGCAGGATCAGAGCAATTTAAGAGCGGGGTCCCTTCATTTCTCCTTTCTCACGACTTGACTCTCATTACAGATGCTTCCTTCTGGGTTGGGAGCCCACATGGGCACCTTTCCACTCAGGGAGTTTGGTCCCCAGGAATCTCTGCTCCACATCAATTTGCTGGAACTCAGAGCTGTCTTTTTAGCTCTTCAAGCTTTTCTGCATCTGTCCACGACAAGGTGATACAAGTCAGAACAGACAACACCACAACAATGTGGTACATCAACAAGCAGGGGCACTTCGGTCTTGGCCTTGTGCACCGAGGCAATGAAGTTGTGGTCTCTGGCCTATTCCTGAACACTTCCTCATAGCAGTTCATCTTCCAGGGAAGGACAATGTCTAGCGGATGCCCTCAGCAGGATTTCCCAGGGCCATCACAGATGGTCCCTGGATCCTCAAGTGCTGGGGATAGTTTTTGCCAGGTGGGGCACACCTCAGATAGATCTTTTTGCAGCCCCAGACAATCACAAACTTCCTCTGTTCTGTTGCAGGCCTCCAGTGCTGGGCTCAGTTCCCCTGGATGCCCTTCTTCTGGATTGGGAGGGGAAGTTCCTCTATGCTTCCCCCCCCTTTCCTCTCCTATTCAAAGTACTAGTCAAAATCAGATCTCAGCCTTGCAGGGTGATTCTGATTGCCCTGGATTGGACCAGGCAGCCCTGGTACCCACTCCTTCTGTCTCTGACAGTCCATCTTCCCCTGTGCCTCCCCAGGAATCACAATCTGTTGACTTGTGCCCAGGGAAGGGTTTGGTATCCGGACCTCAAATCCCTCAACCTCAAGGCCTGGCTCTTGAGGAGTTAGAGTTTGCTGATTTACACCTCTCTCAGGGTGTTCTTGAGATCCTAAAGGCTTCCAGAAAGCCTTCCACTAGGGCTACTTATAGTTCTAAATGGAAAAGGTTTTCCATTTGGTGTGCTGGGAAAAATATTTCCCCAGAATCTACTGAATTGCCCATTTTGTTAGATTACATGGTACATCTTAATTCCTTGGGTCTCAGACCAGCTACCCTGAGAGTTCATTTGGCAGCTGTGTCTGCTTTTGTGTCAGCAGGAAAGTCATCCCCTCTTTCCTCTCATCCTGTGTTTTCCAAGTTTTTTAAGGGATTACTCCATACTAATCCTCCCTTTCGGGAACCGGCCCCTGCTTGGGACCTTAATGTTTGCATTGCCCAGTTAATGCAACCCCCTTTTGAACCTCTGTCTTCTGCAGAGCTTAAGTACCTAACTTGGAAAACTGTTTTTCTAGTGGCTATCACTTCTGCCAGACGCATAAGTGAATTGCAAGCCTGTCAGTGGAGACTGACTTTATTTCTTTCCACAGGGATAAGGTGGTCCTTAGGACTAATAGGAAGTTTTTGCCTAAGGTGGTTTCAGATTTCCATCTTAATCAATCTATCTCCCTTCCAGTATTTTCACTGATCACTCCTGTGCAGGTGAGAGGAGGTTGCACAGCCTGGATGTTAAGAGAGCTCTAGTTATTATATAGAGCGTACCAAGGTCACAGGTTGAATCCCTCCAACTTTTCCTTACCTATGGTGAAGTTGGGAAAGGCAAACCTGCCACTAAGAGATCAATAGCCAGGTGGATTGTCTCTTGTATCCAATTTTGTTATCAGAAAGTGGGCAGGCTCCCCGGTTTGAGGCTCATTCTGGGGTACAGCTCGTCTCTAGCTGCTGCCAGAGATATCCCTTTATTAGAGATTTGCCAGGCTGCTACTTGGAAAACGGTACACACTTTACCAAGCATTACTCCTGGATGTCCAGGCCAGGAGAGATGCTCGATTTGGCACAGCTGTTCTTCAAGGCCTATTCCTAAGTAGGTTCTGCCCCTCCTCCATGGAGGTACTGTGTGTATTCTGCTAATGTCTATAATATAGCAAGACTTCTATGTTGTTTGAAGAAAAATTACTCACCTTAGTAATGTTGTTTCTTCTAATGGAGTCTTGCTATATTATAGACCTCCCAACCTGCCCCTCTCAGAACCTCTACTTTGTGGGGTGCGGGCAACTTAGTGGGGCACTACTTATGTCCTGTTAGCATTTTGTCCCCTTTGGGACTTTGGGGTGTGTGTGTAATGCGTTTGTGTGTTTTATTATACTTATGTTCCATTTTCATATTATTAGAATGGTGTTAGTAGTTCTGGTCCTCTGACTTGAGTCTTGGGTGTTGGGACCATCAATGGTTGTTATTATTTAGGTAGCCATTTGGCTAGTGTAGGTTACAGCTTCCACACAGACCTTAGTGAGTTTGGCTCGTAAAGATCTGACAGTTCAAGTTTGAAATGACACAGATAGAGCTGCTCTCGTGCCAAAATTCTATTTTGGAATGGTTTTAACCATTTCACTCCGGGGCAGTTCTAGAGCTGGATCAAACTGCTAATGTGTATAATATAGCAAGACTCCATTAGAAGAAACAACATTACTAAGGTGAGTCATTTTTTCTTATCTCCTCATCAAAAGGAAGCCATTGAGGCAGCAGTGTTTGGTGAGTAATTTAAAATAATAGCCAGTGGCAAGCAGTTAGTAAATAAACTGGATGATGCAGAGGCAGTGTTCCTGTCATCTGATAGGCACGGGTCCAACCTCGGGGCTGAAAAAGTGCTGGGCTTGTCCCAGAGGTGACGCTCTCATTTCATAGATACATAGAATTTGTTGGCAGAAAAGGGCCACTTGGCCCACACAGTCTGCTCAGATGGTCCCTGCCTAGTCTTATCTCCGCAGACCCTAACTGGCCTCTTTCAACCCTCCCTTCTCCATGCTTATTGACTAATATTTCCCTATGTCCATCAAGCCCACGCATACTTGAAACCCCCTGTTGTTTTTGCCTCCACCTTTTCTGCTGGCAGTCTGTTTCATGTGTCCACTAGTCTTTCAGTGAAGTAGTACTTTCTCATATCCCTCTTAATCCCCCCCCCCCCATTCCATCTTCATTGCTTGCCCTGTGGTCCTGGTACTCTTTCGCTTTTGAAAGAGGCTCCCCTTCTGCACCTTCTCCCCCTCCACAAGGTACTAGCAGGTCTCTATTATGTCCCTTTTCACTCTCCTGTCTTCCAGGGTGTACATGTTGAGATCCCCTCAGTCTCTCCTCATATGGCTTTTAATGCAACCCCTTCACCCTTTTAGTTGCCCTCCTCTGGACTGCCTTCACCCTGTCTATGTCCGTTCTCTGGTGTGGCCTCCAGAACTGGACACAGTATTCCAGGTGGGGTCTCAAAAGTGAGTTATACAGTGGCAACACCACGTCCATCCTCCTGCTGGAGGTACCTCTCCCTGTGCATTCCAGCATTCCACTAGCCCATCCCACTGATTTGTCCTATTGCCCTGCCACTTGGAGGTCATCAGATATAATAACCCCAAGGTCCTTTTTCTGCTTAGTGACTACCAGTACCTCTCCCCTATTCAGTACTCAGCTCCATGGTTCCTGTGCCCTAGGTGCATGATTCTGCACTGTTTGGCAGCAAACTCCAGCTGCCATGCTCTTGCCCACTCCTTAAGTTTCCCAAGGTCCCTACACATTCTCTCCACCTCTTCCTGAGTGTTCATCCTATTACAGATTTGGTGTCATTTGCAAAAAGGCATACATTCCTTCCAGTTCTAATGCAGTTTCACTTTTGTGACATTGAAGAGTACTGGTCCTGAGCCTTGTAGCACCCCAGTGAACATTCTTCCCTCAGAGCGAGTGCTGTTAACCACCACCATCTCTCCCCTATCCATTACCCAGTTCACCACTTTGGATCCTACCCCTAGACTGCTCAATTTCTTTATCAGTCTCCTGTGCGGCACAGTGTCAAAGGCTTTGACGAAGCCCAGATAGGTCATGTCCACTGCCCTGCCCGATCTGATTCCCTCATTGCCCAGTTGAAGATATTAATCAGATTCATTGGCATGACCGCCTCCCCTTGAACCCATGCTGCCTTTGGTCTTGAAACTCATTGAATTCCCCAGAGGAGGAGGGTGGTGTGGGCCGCTAATCCCCTGCCGGCTTGCGGTGGAATGTTATTGACATCAACACAATGGTATTTGCTTGTCTGCCCCCTCTGATTCAGGATAAGGTGTGGCTGGAAAGTAGGAAGGAAAATGGTGTTGTACACCTCAGAAATGACAGTAATATAGGGTTCCATAGTAGAGTGTAGCAAGAAAGGCTCCCTGGCTGGCAATACTTTCCAAGATCATTCTGGCCTGAATGTGGCAGTGGTAGATGTAGTGCATTGGGTTATCGTGTGGGAGACACAGGTTCACTTAACGATCCTGACTCGCTGACAGAGCTAGTGGAGACTTGAGAGCTCTGCTCCCGGGATGGGAGTGGGGAAGAACGGTGGTGCTGAGCAGCCTTCCTGCTGTCTTGTGTCCCCTGCAAAGGATTGGAGGTGGTAATGGGTTCTGTGGGTGGCACACAGCTTCTTGCCCTCCCACCCAGGCCACTGTGATGGGTCAGCTTAGTGAAACGAGGTGGGAAGGTACAACACAGTATAATTCTCTGGCCTTGTGTCACCAGACCCTTGTCCACCCTCCACCCTTGAGCTCCTCCTACCTCTGTTGATGAATGAGATGACCTGAGGGCAAGAACTGTTGGACTTCTTTGTTCTCCAGGTCCCATGGTAAAAAGGGGTGGGGTGTTGGCGGAGGAGGTGGAAGTCTGGCTGTAGTGTGAGGAGGAAACCAGCGAGTCTACAGGTACATGGAAGAAAAATGAAGGAATGCGTGAAGGTAGCCAACTAGAAAGGGGGTAAAACCCAAAATCAGTTTAAAAACAAAATAAAAAATCATCTATCACTGGCTTCAGGCTGAACTGCTGTCTTCCTAGCACCCTGGATTTGCTGCATTGGAAAATGTAGACGTTTGTGGATGAAGTTCTCTGAAGTTCACAGGACAGATAAAAGTCAGAACTGAAAGAAAATAGATATTTGCCATATTCTAGGGGAGCACCAGGCTGTTGTACTGTTTGATCTTGTCTCTTGACATCTGTTCAAGTTTATAACAGGTTATTTTTAAATGGTGTCATGGGTTTTGAAGTATATCTGGTTCATAGGAACTATTCCTGAAAACAACCACATCTTGTTGTCCTCTTAGGCATTCAAGCCCTATGATCAATCAGTATTCAACCACCCTGCCATCAAGAAATTTCTCGAGTCACCTTCCAGATCCTCGTCCCCAGCTAATCAGAGCTCTGAAACACCATCTGCCAACCAGTCTGAATCGGAGTCGATCTCTCAGACGAACGAGTACTTGCTGGACAGAGAAAGTGATGGTTGTGCTAAAGAAGAGAGCCATTTGGACAAACAGGAGAAGAGGCCGGGCAGAAATACTGGGCAGGTATAAAATGAAATAAGGTAACACAAATAACATCAATGTATTAAAGTGCACGGGGCAAGGGAAGCCAAAGGACAAGTGTACCTCCTACAGGCCCATCTCCCTACTTAATCAAGACCCGAAACTGTTTACCAAAATCATGGCAAACCAATTACAAAAGGTTATAAACCAAATTATCCACCCATAGCAAACTGGCTTAATTCTGAATAGACTGATAAATAACAATATTCGCAGGCTCCTAAGCATGGTATCAGCTTCCAAAAACTCAAAACACCCCATATCTCTTAACTGGTCGATGCCGAATAGGCATTCAGTCTCCTTATCTAGAACTTATTATAATAAGTAATGGAACATTTGGTCTTTGGTTGCCAGTTTGTGCACTGGATGGAATTGTTATACCACTCAACCACAGCTAAGGGCAAGGCTAATGGAACAATATTAGGGAAATTAGACATAGAAAGGGGGACACATCAGGGGTGTCTCCTTTCACCATTATTATTCGCTCTTAGTATGGAGTCCTTGGCGGCAGCCATCTGAGAACATATGGACATCCGAGGCATTAATGTGGCTGGAAGTGAGACGCGCATATTGCTCTACGCTGACGATACCCTGATTTACTTAAGTGACCCAATAAATACTTTCTCCCATTACAGCATCTTCTGGCAAGTAATGGGAAAATCTCAGGCTTTACTAACATACTGAGTTGTTTCCTTTCAGTTTATGGAGAACCCATTCTATTTTGGTTAAAAAAAAAAAAAAAAAAGGCAAAAATGTTTGTTGTCTTATCTCCAAGAAAGTTCTTTTTATTTAATAAAGAGCCCTGACGTTTCGCTTCCTCTTTAGAAGCTTTTTCAAAGGGTGTTGTATTTGTGATTTAATCGAAATAGTACATTTTTAGTTATATAATACATAATTTCATACATTTTATTATACATATATTTTTTTATGCTAAAATAACTTATAATTACGTTTAAAGGGAAATGCCCAGCTGTAATCGGGCCATGCCTCAGTGTGTATATATAGCGCTATTAACAGCTCCAGTTTCAAAAGTATGTGTCCTGGTGCTATATCAAGACCAGTTGTGTTCTGGCAGTGGCTGCCAGACCATACCTGGTCTCAGTGTAGCACCGGGACATGTACTTTTGAGGCATGCTGAGGCATGGCCCGATTACAGCTGGAAGTTTCCCTTTAATTGATTTTTGACATATTAAGTGTTTCCTAAAAAGAAAAAAGTAGGTCTTTTTGTACCAAAGTGTATATTTGTTTTATTCAACTAGTGTCATACCTTGTTAAAATCAGTTCAACAGCTTCTGTGTATTTATACATGAATTGTATTCACCTCTTGGGATGCTGTGAACTGGTCTGTGAGCAACAAGTAAGCTAAAGATTTCTTAGAAAGTGCTCTGAAACTTCTCTCTGAACATCAGTTGCTTATGTATATACTACCATTAAGTGTAAGGTTATTGCTTGCTCAAAAAGAGGGCTTTAAAATAAAGGTTTATACCTGTACATTTTCAACGCCTCATATGCGCTGCTTTGCTTCGCTTTAAGCCAGTTGCAGCAAGTGCTCTGAAAGTTATTAAACATAAAGACGTTTCTTTAATGTGAACTTTAAGTTTAATATGACGATTGTCGTTGATTACTTATTTCTGTATTGCGCTTCGTCAAATAAATCACTGGCTCTAAATGTTAGTTTTAAAATGAATTATGGTCAGTGTCAGTGGCTTAGTAGGTAGCACACTCGCCTCTGAGGCCGGGAGATCAGAGGGCTATGGGTTCAGTTCCCACATCTGGCACTTGGTTTAATATCCCAGTACTGACACTGTAATGCAGCATGAGAGGGGTGCTGCATTTCTGAGATGCCATCTTTCGGATGAGACGTTAAACCGAGGTCCCATCTGCCTGGACTGGTAGTATTTCAGGTGGATGTTAAAAATCCCATGGCACTTATCGAAAAGAGTAGGGGAATTTCCCTGGTGTCCTGGCCAAATTTCCCTCATTCACTAAAAATACCACCAACAGCTTAATCTGGTTCAAGGTCAGTTGGCATTCATCTGTATCCCCCCTCCCCCGGGTCGTGCCTGAAAATAGGCAGGATTTGTCTAGTGCACTTACCCGGTCAACAAAAACTAAATAAATAAATAAAAACCTGTGGGTTTTGTACCCTGCACGTGTGCTGTGTTGCTCCACTTTCAACTCAGTTGTGTTAAGTGCTCTGAAATGCTGATACATTATTTTATTCTGAGCTTTATTAAGCATATTGCACTGGTTGCTTCTGATTTACACTTGTGTTTTACTGTTTATTCATACCTGCTCCTTCTTGTCTGTGCTTTAAGCCCTGCTGACTTTGAGTATGTTTAAATTGTATCTGTAAGCAAAAGGTGCCGGGACTTTAAACTTCATAAAATTAGTTCTTTTTTTCTTTTTTTTTTTAACCAGGAGAGGGACACTAAGCTGAAACATGTTTACAGGTGTGACCTGGGAGCACAAGGAAGTTAAGTGACTTGCTGAGGGTCACACAGTATGCAAGTGGGGGGCTGTGGGATTCAAACCCAGATTTGCAGCTTGGAGCCTTAAACCACTGTGCTGTACTGCCTCTGAAGTTCTTATGCTGTTACAGTTGCTTTTTCTTGTTTAAGTACTGCTTTAACATTAGTCTGTTGTAAATGTTCTTACCTCCTGCGCGAGTAGCGTTCGCGTGGTATTAATCAAGAATGGAGTGTGTAGATTCACAAAGTGTGTACTGCACTTTTCTAGACCTCTGGTCCACTCGTCATGGTCACGGGTAAAGGGTGCCCCCGTGGTCTCGTGCATGTCTGCAGTTGCTAAGCAACTGAACACACTGCATAGATATGGAACTTGCAGTGCTTGGATGATCGAACTGTTTGCATTGCTGAAAACTTAATGTGGATCACAACACTGGAATTTAGAGTAGCCACTGCAGGGTTCGGTCTGCTATATTATCAGCATATTAGGTTTACTTACTCGTCTTGGTAATGTATAGTTGTTAACCGTGTTGAAAAAAAACAAAACAATAGATCGAATAGCACAGCATCAGTTACACATATAGACACTGTCACCCGCCACCCATGTGAAGAGTGACTCCTTGCTTTGAGTGTTGTGATCCACATTAAGTTTTCAGCAATGCAAATGGTTTGCTCGCCCAAGCACTGCGAGTTCCATATCTAAGCAGTGTGTTCAGTTGCTTAGCAACTACAGATGTGCATCAGCGTGCGCGAGACCACGGGGGCACCCATCACCCATGATCATGACGAGCGGACCGAAGAGGTCTAAAGAAGTGCAGTATACTCTTTGTAAAGCTACTTACTCCATTCTGGATTAATACCATATGAACGCTACTCGTGCAGGAGGTAAGAACATTTACGATGATGGACTAATGTTAAAGCAGTACTTGGACAAGAAAGAGCAACTGTAACAGCATAAGAACTCATTTTATGAGGTTTAAAGTCCTGACACCTTTTGCTTACAGATAAAATTTAAACAGACTCAGTCAGTGGGGCTTAAAGCACATAGACAAGAAGGAGCAGATATGAATAAACAGTAGAAAGTAAGTGTAAAATAGAAGCAACCAGTGCAATATACTTTTTAAAGATCAGAATAAAATAATGTATCGTATCGGCATTTCATGAATTTCAGAGCATTTATCACAACTGAGTTGAAAGTGGAGCAACACAGCACACGTGAAGGGGTACATAACCCACAGGTACCATAATTTATTTTAAAACTAATATTTAGAGCCAGTGATGTATTTGTCGATGACCAATATAAAAATAAGTAATCGAAGACAATCACCATATTCAGCTCAAAGTTCATATTAAAGAAATGTCTTTATGTTTAATAACTTTCAGAGCGCTTGCTGCAACTGGCTTAAAGTGAAGCAAAGCAGTGCATATGAGGTGTTGAAAATGTACAGGTATAAACCTCCCCCCCAGCCAGACAAGGAAACGCCGGCAAAGACACCCCAGACCCCCGAGGTGTGGAGGTCGCGAGGGCTCGTTCTGCCCTCCCCCACAGCCAGACAAGGAAACGCCGGCAAAGACACCCCAGGCAAATAGCCCTGTAATTTTGAACCGCAGGGGGCCGCACAAGTGAGTCTGCCCGTTGAACTATTGGCACCTTTTTCAATTTTAAACAAAGTAATTTGCTTACAATGAACTGCACTGACGAATTCCAGCTTGCCTTACCTGATAAAGCTGGCGCTCTGCGTTTCCCATCGGCGCAGCAGTTCTAGCCCCGTCGAACAGCTTTCAGTTATATAAGCTGGCTGCAGTCACATGGGCTGAAATTATCCCGTCAGCCTAGTTTTCCATCTGCAGGTTATATTATCCTGCCACTAGTGGCCGCCCTTACAGCCCTGCTCCTGCAGTTCCTTCTTGGCCTGAACCCCTGCTAGAATACTACCACTGCTTCTGGCTTGCAACTCTGCAGATCCTCAATCACTGCTTCTGCCACCACTCCTTACTGCCCCTTGTATTACAACTGAGGGGTGTTCATGCCACCCTAGTCGCTGTCTCTCCCCCAGGTATCCTCTCATTACCCTGGCCCTGTACTTTCCCCCTCTTGGCTCTGATAGTTTCTTCAAACCACCAGTTCATCATGGCTGTTCCCTTCACCCCCCCCCCCGCGAACGACATGGGAGCAGCAACCAGTCCTAGTCAAGTTGTCCCTTGCCTCCCTCAAGTCCCCCTCCCGCTTGGTTCTCCTCCAAAGGGTTAAAAATTGTCCACCTAAATGTACGGAGCCTCTTACACAACCTTGCAGAGCTTACTGCCTGGGTTGCCCACTACAAGCCGGATATCATGGATATCTCGGAAACATGGCTCAAACCTCACATTCCTGATGCGATATGCACCCTACTGGGGTACAGCCACGTCAGACGTGATTGGCAGGGGAACAAACGAGGGGGTGGTGTGCAACTCTACTATAAAGTTCACCTGAACGTGTCCACCACTGCTGACTCACCATCCGACACCCCCCCCCCCCGTGAGTTCCTACGTGCCCTTCTCCTCCTGGGTCTCACTAAGAAAATTCACCTAATTTGTTCCTACAACCCCCCCAAGGGTGGTCTGCCTGGACTCTCCTCGCTACTCCGCTGTCTCAGTGAGAAAGTGGGTCCCAGTGAAGTCCTCATCATAGGCGATTTCAACCTTAATTGGCTGGGCTCCAACTGTAAACTATATGAGCCACTGCTCTCAGGGCCTTGCCCTTAGCCAAATCATCTCTGAGCCCACAAGGCCCTCCCCCCGGGGGATAAAGGGTCACTAATTGACTGGATCCTTAACAACAGGCCTGACAGGATCACCTCCTCAGGCATTCTACCCGATGCCATCTCTGACCACTCGCCTACCTTTTGCACATGGGGCATCTCTCAGATTAAAGTTCCCAACAAAGTGATCCAGATGAGGGATTACTCGAAATTTTCCTTACCGGACTTCCTCGCTGACCTCACACTGATTGACTGGACAGGGGTCACTGCCACAACGGACCCGGTCCAAACCCTGGATATATTCCTATCTAAGTTAATCCCTGTGCGGAACAAGCATCCCCCCCCCACTAAAAGGAGGGTAAGGGGTGCCGTTACCAAATGGCTTCATGGGGGCCTATTCTCCTTGATGAAACTCAGGGAGAAATGATGGGCAATCTACAAGGCCTCCCTAAGTAACAATGACCTCCTAGCTTATAGACGCCTCAAACTCCTGCAAAAAAGCCATCCACGCAGCAAAAAGTGAGGCTTGCCGATCAGCCCTGCTCTCCTCGGCCAGGAATCCGAGGAGTTTCTGGCAGAACATAAGAAGTGCGGTTGTGGTCTCCGCCAGAGTGCAAGCCACAGACCTGCTCATTGACGGGGTCAGTTGCAACAACCCTCTTACAGTTTCAAATACCTTTAACGCTGTGTTCTCCGAACTATCTGCCCCTCCCTCTCTGTCCACTGCCCCCAAGCCCCCCAGCTCCCCTCCTCTGGGTCCCAAGTCCCGCCCCCCCTCTACCTACATCAGGTGCCGGTAGCTTGAGACCAGAGGCTCCCTTGCCTGCCTCTCCCCCATAGCGGGGCAGGGCATGATAGCCTAGAACCGAAACTACTTAGGCTGGGGCCTACCTCTAGCCAGGCCAATACGCATATCTTCAACTCCTCCTAACCACCAGAGTTATCCCTGACCTCTGGAAAGTGGCCAAGGTTACCCCAGTTCTTAGCAAGGTAACCTAAAGATCCACTGAATTATCGACCCATCGCCATTCTGTGGCCACCTCCAAGATTTTGGAAAGTTGCAGCCACTCGACTAACAAAGTACATACAGGAACACACCTTCTCTCCCCAAGGCCGGCTGTCGGCAGCGGTGGGATTTCGCTTGCGATGCGGCGACCGGGTTCGGGAGCGGATCGGTCAGCGGAGGTCAGGCAGGGGAGTAGGATCGAGTCCGATGGGCGCTCTCCTACTCCGGGAGGGCGTGGACAGCACTCGGTGCGATAAGGGACCCCTGGTGGAGCCGGGAGTTCCACGCAACCGGCCGGCTCAGCGTGGGGAGGGGGAGGCTGGGCGGACGCTGGCGTCATTTCACGTCCCGCCTGCTCTGGGAGAAAATCTGGTGGAAAAAGAAGGCGGGGCAGGGCCCCGATCTATGAACCCTCCTGGAGAGCCTCACATTGCCTCCGTCGCTGCGGGACCCCGACCAGTTACAGTTCCGGGGTCACAGTGTGTGACCCCACCCTCTGGGGGCAAGCGAGGAACTGTGGGTCCCCAGCAGCAATTGACGGAGGTAGAGGTCTCCGGGGGCCGTGACCAGGGTGGATGGCCCTGGTGGTCCTGCCAGGAAAAAGGGCAAATTTAAAAAAAAAAAAAAACCTTCTCTCCCCAGCTCAGCATGGGTTTAGGAAGGGGCACAGCACGGCTACCGCCCTCGCAGTTGTCTCCTTGCTGATCAGAACCGCAAATGACCAGGGCAGCCTCACCGGTGCTATCTTCGTGGATCTCTCCAAAGCCTTTGACAGGGTTGACCACTCTCTCCTCAGCTCCACTCTTCTTTCCCTTGGTGTCTCACCCCCCTGCCCACGCCTGGTGCCTCAACTACCTCTCTGGTAGGAAGCAGTACACCAGCTTTAACCGGACCCTCTCCCACCCTACAGATGTCCAGTGCGGGGTTCCCCCAGGGGTCAGTCCTCGGCCCCGCTCTCTTCTCCCTTTTTATTAACGAACTGACATCCATCACTACCCATGGGCATATCACCCTGTATGCGGATGACCTGGTCATCTTGGCTAGCGCCCAAGATATTGCCACCATTAACTCCCAACTTAACTCCGACTTTAAGCGGATCCAGTCCCGGCTGGTGGAACACAGGCTTACCACCAACCTCAAGAAAACCCAAGCCATGCTTTTCGGTTCCCTGAGCAAAACAAAATCATGCCCTGCTCCGCTAAAAATCTTCGGGGCTGATGGCGCTCCCCTGCAGACAGTGGCTGCTGTCAAATACCTGGGCGTTACTCATGACCCACAGCTGGATCTCACCTTACATGTCCAAAATGTCTGCAAGGCCACGAATGGCAAGCTTGGTCTCGCCTATAGAGCCAAAAACTGCTTAACCCCGGCCGCCCGTGTTGCCCTAGCCAGGGGGGTCCTCCTCCCTTCTCTCTGCTACGTTCTAGTAACCTTTGCCCCATGCCTAAATCCAGCCTTTCAAAAAGGGACACGGCCTACAATAACATCTGCCGCTTTGTGCTCGCGGCCCCCCCAACCCACCGCTGCGACCTCTACACACTCCTAGAGTGGCTCCCTCCTGAGAAGCACCGCACCTTTGTAGTTGAGAACTTCATTGACAACATCGTCAGATCTGCTATACCTGCTGCCCTCGCCCTTCTCCCCCAACCCTGACACCTCCTCCTACCTCCTCAGGTCGAGAGCAACACTTGACCGCTCGGTTCCCAGAACCCGCACCCTCTTGGGGACTGGGCCGCCACCTATGCTAAAATCTGGAATTCGTTCCCTGCCCTTACTCCGGTCCTCCTCCCATCCGGCTTCAAAACCTCCTTTGGAACTATTTGAAGGATCCTTCACTTGTCCATGTACTCGTAGTACACCAGCCCAGGTATGCTGGGGCGGTCTCTCTCGCCACAGGGACCACTGTACTTAACCTCCTGGCAACTGGTCCAGTAACTGTTAAATGTCACCCTTGCACGGTCCACCCCTCTCCTCCTCCCCTGACTAGTACACCAGCCCCGGTTGGCTCATCCTACCTGCTGGCACTTACTTCTGTTTGCACTGACTGAACCTGTCTTATAATTTTTGTGCACTATACTTATCTTATGCTAAATCGTTTCTATTGCTGTTAGCTACCTACTCTAGCCCTGTTAAGCTTGTCATATTTCTAGATGTCAACCTCTGATATTACCTGATTGTATGTAAACTCGACTTCCTCACTGTTCTTCTGTGATCTAGCTTGTAACCCTCCCGGGTCTCACCTGAAAATAGGCACTTGGCTGTCTAGTGTGACTTACCCGGTTAACAAAAGCAAATAAATACAATTTTAAAACCCTCTTTTTGAGCAAGCAATAACCTTACACTTAATGATGGTATATACATAAGCAATTAATGTTTAGAGGAGAGGAGTTTCAGAGCACTTTCTAAAAATCTTTAACTTATTGTTCACAGACCAGTTCACAGCATCACAAGAGGTGAATACAGTTCTTGTATAAATACACAGAAGCTGTTGAACTGATTTGAACAAGGTATGATACTGCACTTTCTGAGTTATGAGGAATAATAGGCTGTAATGAGCTGTATTGAATTTAAGTGTTCAAACAACATGAAGTCTTGCTGTATTCTGACAATAGCAGTGAGTCCCAACCTTCGAACTGCCCCGGAGATGAGAGTTAACTTTCCATGCCAGGCATGGAACGCTGAGCCTGAGCTCGGTTGAGACTCTGTCTGTTGCTGTTTGAACTCAAACCGTCAGATTCTTTACTCCGCCTCACTGAACAGTCGCTCCGGAGATTTCTCCTTTGCTCGGTTCAATTTGTTGGTTAAAGTACCGCTTTGCTCAGTTTTCGACCGAATTTAAACCGCAACCTGTCGGTTCAGTCTCTGTCTGTGGTATTCGTGAGTACTAGATAGGTTTATTTTGTTTTTCTATTCTGTGTGGAACTTGTAAACGGTTCATTGGTTCGGTTTGAACCTATCAGGTTGTAGTAAAAATCTTTATTTCTACTTTAGAGTGTGGTTACCGGTTCTTATCCGTTCTAAAAAAAAAACCGGATTTTATTATGTTTTTTTCCACGACCCGTAACACGGTCAGGAACCGATAAGAGGGTCTTGCCTGGCGGATTGCCATTAAAAGAGTAAGTTTTGTTAGGACTGGCACCATGTCTGAGAAACTCAAAAGAAAAACCGGGCCCACTGGGTTTCAACACTGTAGTGTGCGTGGGGAAGTCTTTGCTAAGGCTGAACCCCCACACCACTTGTGTTTATTGTCTGGGGTTTGACCACCTCAATTCAGACTGCCAGATTTGTAAAAATTTTCCTGCAGCTACCCTAGAGAAGAGAGTTGAGGCTCAGGGAAAGGGAGGCCAAAAAGTCTGCTGACCCGGATGGCCAGCCTGGTTCGGTTCAAACTGAACCAGAAGGAGTGCCCTCTGACTAGGGCGAAACTTCTTTGGGCAAAAGGAGAACCGATTCCGAGGAATCGGTTCTGGCTAAGAGAACAAGAAAGGAAAAATCAGCTGGTGTGGATCCAAAACTTTCTTCTCCAACCGCTGATGAAATAGCCAAAGCGATAAAAATTGTGCACCGACCAAACCAGCAGCACCAGGAAGGTGCTCGGTTCGGCCGGTTCCACCGGTTCCGGATTATGATTTGGAAGAATATTATGAACCGGAGGAGGAGGAAGAGGAGTATGAGGAAAGTGAATGTGGTTTTGAAAGTCTGTATGTGCCCATTGACCCGGACATCTCCCCAAACAGACCTTCAGGAGTGTCTCCTCCTAGGCTTTTTGAGTCCCCCTCCCATTTCATGTTTTACAAGAAAGTGGCCGAAACCCTTCAGCTTCCTATGGAAGAAGCTGTGGATGACCAGGAAGAGCCTGACTATGTAGAAATGATGGATATCCCAGAGTCCAGGAGGCTGTCTATTCCCTTACACAAGTCTTTTGGGAAACAGACATTTAAGATTTTAAAGACTCCTAATACTATACCTCCTGTGGATAAAAGAATGGACAAGAGGTATACTCTGTCAGGCTCAGATACGGAATTCCTTACACAACAATGCAACCATGTTGGGGTAGTGCAGGCTGCAGCCTGTGATAAGGCTAATATACCCTTGGCTACACACCCCCAGACAAGGACTCCAGGAGGATTGATGCCATGGCAAAGAAACAGTACATGGCAGCATCCTTGGGACTCAGGCAGGCCAATTATATGGCCTGTACAGCTAGGTATCAGAAATCTAGATGGGTCACTGTCATGGCTTTAGCTAAACAGGTCCCTGGCCAGCTTGCCAAGGAGCTGGAGCAGGTGGCTGCTGATGGTATTGAGGCATCCAAGGTGCAATTCCATGCTGCAGTGGACTCCAATGATGTTTCATCGAGAGTCATGGCTACATCTGTGGCACTTCGTAGAATGGCTTGGCTCAGATGTACTAGCCTGTCGCAGGATACCCAGACTAAGGCCATGGATTTTCCTGTTGTGTGTAATTCTCTGTTTGGGGAGCAAACGGAGAATTACATGAAGAAAATGGATGAATACAGGACCACCTATAGGAGTGCTCAGGCCAAGGAAAGGCAAGCCACTCCTCAGAGGCAGCATCCCAGGGGCAGGGGCAGGCCTTTTCATAGGCCTTTCTACCAAGCCCAGGCCTCCTCTTCTGCCTATGCTCAGAGGGGGTTCTTTAGAGGGAGAGGCAGAAGGGGTACAAGCAGACCTGCTTCCATCACTCAGCCTAAACTCCCTGCCAAACAGGCACCCTGATGGGTTTGCCAGGGCCGATTCTCCACCACCTGTAGGGGGCAGGCTGGCTTACTTTGTCCAGGACTGGAAGTCTTTAACATCAGACAAATGGGTCCTGGAAGTAGTAAGCCAGGGACTGGTTCTCAGCTTCAAAAAATTTCCAAAGCTGAGAACCAGATCCTTTCCACCTGCAAATCCCTCAGAGGCACTTGCCCTAGAGGTAGAGGTCTCTTCCCTCCTGGTTCTCAGAGCTGTGGAAAGGGTTCCACCCCTACACCAAGGCAAAGGACTGTACTCCAGGTACTTCCTTACTCCCAAAAAGACAGGAGAATGGCGGCCCATCCTGGATCTCAGATACTTAAACAAGCACCTTTTAAAGCCAAAGTTCAAAATGGTGACTCGGGGAATAATTCTACCCTCTCTAAGACCAGGGGACTGGCTAGTCTCCCTGGACCTCAAGGATGCCTATTTTCATATTCTCATCAGAAGCTCCCATTGAAAGTACCTCAGGTTCGAGCTGCCCTCAGGCCATTACCAATTCAGAGCAATGCCCTTCGGCCTAACCTCTGCTCCAAGGGTGTTCACGAAATGCCTGACAGTAGTAGTTGCTTCTCTAAGAAGGCAAAGGATTGCCATCTTCCCATACCTGGACAACTGGCTCATAGTAGGCCAGTCCCCAGACCAAGTCAAGTTACATCTAGAGATAACTCGGCAACTGCTCACCTCTCTAGGTTTCCTTCTGAATCTTTCAAAGTCAGTTCTGGAGCCTGTTCAGCTCCTCACCTTCATAGGCGCAGAGCTAGATACAGAAAAGGCCAGAGCCTTCCTTCCCCTGGACAGGGCAAGGACCCTTATCACACTGGCCTCTTCATTCACCCTACAGGTGTCTCGACCAGCAAGGCATTTTCTGCAGCTCCTGGGACACATGGCTGCTTCTACAGCAGTGGTGCAGGGAGCAAGATTTCAGATGAGGGACATTCAGTTCCACTTGAGAGCCTTTTGGTCTCAGAAAAAGGACCCTCTTACCAAACTGATACCAGTGACTCGAACCCTGATCCAGGCCCTGCAGTAGTGGCAGGATCAGAACAGTCTAAGACAGGGAGTCCCGTTTGTCACTCAGTCTCACTCTTTAATCCTTACTACAGATGCCTCCCTCTTGGGGCTCACTTAAGAGACCTGACCACCCAAGGGTTGTGGTCCCCTCAGGAATCTCTGCTTCACATCAATCTGTTGGAACTCAGAGCAGTGTTTCTAGCACTTCAAGCTTTTTCCAAGTCTGTTCAGAACAAAGTTGTTCAGATCAGAACAGACAATACCACCACAATGTGGTATATCAACAAGCAAGGGGGCACTCGGTCTACGGCCTTGTGCACAGAAGCAATGAAGTTGTGGTCTCTGGCCTATTCCCTGAACACCTCCCTCACAGCAGTAGACCTCCCAGGCAAGGACAATGTCCTGGCAGATGCTCTCAGCAGGATATCGCAGGGCCATCACGAATGGTCACTGGATCCCCTGGTTTTGGAGGTGATCTTCTCCAGATGGGGCACCCCACAGATCTTTTTGCAGCCCCAGACAATCACCAACTTCCCTTGTTTTGCTGCAGGCCCCCAGTGTTGGGCTTAGTCCCCCTGGATGCCTTAGTTCTCAGTTGAAAAGGGAAGTTCCTGTATGTTTTTCCCCCCTTCCCTCTCCTGTTCAAAGTGCTAGTAAAAATCAGGACTCAGTCCTGCAAGGTGATCCTGATTGCTCCAGACTGGGCCAGACAGCCCTGGTACCCTCTGCTATTGTCCTTAGCAGTCCACCTTCCCCTGTTTCTTCCCAGGAATCACAACCTGTTAACCAGTGCTCAGGGGAGGGTTTGGTACCTGAACCTCAAATCTCTCAATCTCAAGGCCTGGCTCTTGAAGAGTTAGAGTTTGCTGATTTACACATTTCCCAAGGTGTTATGGATATTCTAAAGGCTTCTAGAAAGCCTTCCACCAGAACTACTTATAATTCCAAATGGAAAAGATTTTCCATATGGTGTTCTGGGAGGCATACTTCCCCAGAGTCTGTGACCTGCCCACAGTCCTTGACTATATGGTTCACCTGACTAGCTTGGGACTCAGGCCAGCTACACTAAGGGTGCATCTGGCGGCTGTCTCTGCTTTTATTTCAGCAGGTAATCCCTCTTCTCTTTCAGCTCACCCTGTATTCTCTCAAGTTTTTCAAGGGATTGCTTCATACCAATCCTCCATTCAGGGACCCTGCCCCTGCTTGGGACCTTAACGTTTGCATTGCTCAGCTCACGCAACCCCCTTTTGAGCCTTTGTCCTCAGCAGAGCTTAAGTACTTGACTTGAAAAACTGTGTTTCTGGTGGCCATCACTTCTGCCAGGTGCATAAGTGAGTTACAAGCTCTGTCAGTGGAGCCTGATTTTATTTCTTTCCACAGAGATAAGGTGGTCCTCAAGACTAACAGGAAGTTTTTACCTAAGGTGGTTTCAGACTTCCACCTTAACCAATCTATGTCTCTTCCTGTTTACTTCACTGACCATTCCTCCTCCTCTGGTGAGAGGAGGCTGCACAGTTTAGATGTGAAAAGAGCCCTTAGCTACTACATAGAAGCGTGCGAGGGTCACAGGTTTGACTCCCTCCAACTGTTCCTCACTTATGGTGAGGTTGGTAAAGGAAAACCTGCCACTAAAAGATCCATTGCCAGGTGGATTGTCTCTTGCATCCAATTTGCTATGAAAAACTAGGTAAGGTTCCACCCTCAGGCCTGAGGACTCACTCTACCAGAGGTACAGTTGCTTCCTAGCTGCTGCCAGGGATATTCTATCTTAGAGATATGTCAAGCAGCTACCTGGAAAACAGTTCACACTTTTGCCAAGCATTACTCCTGGATATCCAGGCTAGGAGTGATGCTCGGTTTAACACAGCTGTGCTTCAGAGCCTATTTCCTAAGTGGTTCTGTCCCTCCTCCATGGAGGTGCTGTGTAGTCTGCTATTGTCAGAATACAGCAAGACTTCATGTTGTTTGAAGAAAAAATTACTCACCTTAGTAATGTTGTTTCTTGAATGGAGTCTTGCTGTATTCTGACCTCCACCCCTGCCTTCCCCTCTCAGAACCTTTGTTTTTGGGATGTGGGTGGGCAGTAGCAGTGTTGGCACTCAGGGGGTGCCCCACCTTGTTTATCACCCTCTTTCTCTGGGTGAGTGGGTGTTGTGTTTATTTCATTTTTTGGTTTCCTGACTTGAGTCTTTGTTTTGGGACCAAAAAATGTGTTTTTATGTTAGTAGCCAGTTGGCTAGTGTAGGTTTACAGCTTCCACACAGGACCTCAGTGAGTTTAGCTCGTAAAGATCTGACGGTTTGAGTTCAAACAGCAACAGACAGAGTCTCAACCGAGCTGGAGCTCAGTGTTCCATGCCTGGCATGGAAAGTTAACTCTTTCATCTCTGGGGCAGTTCGAAGGTTGGGACTCACTGCTATTGTCAGAATACAGCAAGACTCCATTAGAAGAAACAACATTACTAAGGTGAGTAATTTTTTCTTGCTGACTCTAGACATGTGAACACTAGTTGAATGAAACAAATATATACTTTGTTACAGAAAGACCTACTTTTTTTTTCTTTTTAGGAAACACTTAATATGTTAAAAATCAATTAAAGGATGTACCCTAAGAAAAGTGTTTATACTACATAATATTACAGGGTAATTATGTAAGCAATAATACCCAACAGGGTGGGTGTTATGTAGATATAACAGATCACCCAGGAGCGTAATGAGGCCTGACGCCACAGAAGGGGGAGGGCATTATAGCCCCTGGAAATTCCATTATATCCCATAATGCCCACCCTGGAGGGTATTATTGCACTTGGAAAATGGGCCAGTGTATTGTATGTTAGAAAAAACATTTCAATTTTAAAGCTATTAGTGTTTCATTTATTTTGTAATAAAATAGTTCCTCTGCCTGCATTAGAATGTGCCATTTTCTTTTTTGAGCAAAGGAATTTTGTCCAACAGGAGCCTCTGTAGTTCTCAGTTTCGAGGTGGTTGTCATGGTAACCCTCCACTATGTTTTTATTTACTACCCCCCCATAGTGGTAATCAACTTATAAAACTTAGTTTTTTTTTTTTTTTTTGGAATGGCCCTGCAGGTGCTCTCATGGCAGTAGAGAAAGACAGTAAATGAGTGTGAGCGTGCTTGGCAGACTGACCATAATCCTGTTGGTGACTAACTTAGAAGTGGAGCAGAGCTGCGAGGGAGTACGATCTGTGAGGCAGGAAAGATAATTTTATTTGGGAAAAAAAAACAGACACAGTATTCAGTTTCTGCTGCTGTTTCTGTTTTGGGCAAGCGTGGGTACAATGAATGTGACCTGGGCTATGTCGGAGTAGAGCTGAGCACGCGACTTGACAGCGCTACTACTTTTACTTACAAAACCTGGTTTTTCTATTTTTTTTTTTTTAATAGTGAAAAACTGTTCACAAAATACTTTAATTCTATAACGCACTCAATCGTTGAGTGGATAGTACTGAGCAGGTCGGGGTGGGGGGAGCCGTTTTCGTATTGAGGGGGGGGAAAGTGGAGCCTATTGTGGTTTCTTATGAAGCATGGGCACAGGGATACCAGGTGGTGATAGGTGCTGCCAGGAGGCACTTGTTATTTACAGGGCATTTAAATAACAGTATGGGTGCAAGGGTGTTTTGGCCAATCAGGATTCAGCTTTTAAAGAGCCCATTTTCTAAAAGTTGTTATTTCAGTGTAAGAAGATATGTGGATATTAATAAAATGCATGAAATTATATATTAAAAAACTAAAAATTTACTATTTCAATTAAATCACAGATACAATGCCCTTTGAAAAAGCTTCTAAAGAGGAAATGAAACGTCAGGGCTCTTTATTAAATAAAAATAATTTCTTGGAGATGACCAACTTTTTTTTGCCTTTTTTAATTTTATATATGTATATAATATATATATATCTATATATATCTATAGAACTGGTTCTCCATAAACTAAAGGGAAACAGGGTAATGCACCTCAAGGACCCATATCTATCAAACAGAAAAGACCATTTCCCTTGGACAAACACATTTCTAACATACTGAGTTGCCAGCAGATTAGGCCTAATGGTCTGTCATGTCTGCCCGATATGCAGCTCACAGTTATGTCTCAGCTGCTGCCCCCCCCCTTTCCATTGCTCCCAGGTTCCTCCCCTGCTGTTCCCTTCCCTACCTGTACCTTACCCATGTACCTGTCCCAGACCCTCTTGAATGCACCCACTGATTCCATTTTCGTCAGCTCTTCCGGTAGTACATTCCAAGGTGCCGCCAGACTCTCCGTGAAGTATTGTCTCCTCACCTCTCCTCTGTACTCCCCCCCCCCCCACCAGTTGTAGGCTATGACCACTCGTAGTCTCCTCCCCTTTGAATTTTAGCAAACCCTCCATGTTTACCTTGTTGATCCCTTCCAAATATTTAAAGGCATCTATCATGTTCCCCCGTCCCTTCTGTCTTCCAGGAAGTACATGTTCAGCTCCTTAGTCTCTCCTCGTAGGACTTTTCCCCCAGTCCTTGGATCATCTTTGGTGCTCTCCTCTGGATTCTCTCCAGTAGATTAATGTCTCTCCTTAAGTGAGAACACCAGAACTGCACACAGTACTCCAGGTGCGGCCTCACCAAGGAATTGTACAGGGGCAGTGGAACCTCCCCCCCCCTCAATGTTATCCCCCTAGCAATACATCCGTGCATACTATTTGCCTTTGCTGCTGCCCTCCTTGACTTCTCTGAGTGATTCATTTTGGCATCTATTACCACACCCAGATCTTTTTCATCCTTGGAGACCATAAGCTGTACCCCCCCCCAAAAAAAAATGGTAATCATACCCAGGATTCCTGGCCCCTAGATATAGAACACTACACTTCCAAGCGTGAAACCTCAGCTGCCAGGTGTTTGAACACTTTTCAAGCCTCTCCAAGTCATTCTGGTGTGCCCTCCTTGTTGTCTACCACCGCCGCTCCTAGCTCTGAGTCATTGATGACAAGCTCATTTTGCTCTTAACTTCCTCTCCAATGTCCACTATGAATACATTAAACAAGACTTGGGCCCAACACCGATCCCTGAGGTACTCCACTGATAACCTTTCTGTGTGTTGAGACCCCCCCCCCACTACTACCACCCTCTGCTGGCGGTTACTCAGCCAGTTCCCAGTCCACCCCACCATTTTCTCCCCCACCCCAGTTCCTCAGCTTCTCTATCAGTCTCCTATGTGTCCAATCGGGAAAGAATAAGGTAATAACATATAAGTGTGCCATTTATCACTCGGTTTAAAATGGTAATGCCATGTAAGTTGGTTAAATCTTTTTTTTCATTTTATCCTGTCGGGTCCGTTGTCACCATCAGCCCTGGGACTTCCACTGCCTTCTGCTGCCACTGTCCCCAGTCATCCCCGGCTTACCCCCCCCCCGGAGAGCGGGGCCGTGGCATCGGTCCCCTCATCCGTGCCACGGAATAAGTATCTGGTCGGGGATGCGGCGATGGCAGCTAATCGAAGACCCAGGGAGGGCCTCACTTAGACAACAGACCTACCCACCCCTTTTTTCCTGGTTTTCTCGGAGGTGGGGATGTACAATGACGCCAGCGTCTGCCCCGCCTCCCTATTACCAAGCGCCGGTAGCGTGAGTGACTCCCGGCCTCCGCCAGGGGTCCTCATTGCACCAGACACCACCCCACCCTCCCCCCGGAGAAGGAGAGCCGTCCATGGGACGCTCTGTCCTTCTTCCCCTGGCCAGCCCTCTGACGACCCGGGTCCGTTCCCGAACTCGGGTTGTCGGCGTCACAAGCGGAATGCAAACTGCTGCGCCGGCGGGCTGGCCGTGAGTTGGTTAAATTTTAAAGTACACTAGGTATTCAAATCCCAACAGATATGACGTAAGCAATAAGGCATGATGGGGTGTACGTGGAATGCATTTTACAGGGGTGTAATAAGGCACGCAAATCCTGGAGTGCCTTATTACGCTTATAAAATGGGCTTCTTTTTTAAAACTTTTTACAGTTGGGGAAAAGCATGTTTATATGTAGAAACAATAGATTTACTTGTGTGCATTTATGATAAAATAGTCCTTCCACCGACTGCAAATGATGTCACTGATGATATCATTGTATTGTTGCCTACTTTCTTCTTCCTGTTTTTTTTTTTCTGTTTTTCTCCACATTCAAAATATGGAATGTTTGTCATGGAATGTTTACCATGGAATACATGGATTCAAAATTCTGCTCGGTTCCACTGCTAGACTGTTACTGTCCTACCATACTATGTGCGCACACACAAAATAAAGGCCTCTGTTACAGCCAGAGACTCAGTTATCTCACTGTCAGGGCAAGGAGAAGAGAGTTCCCTGATGAGCAGGTAAAGACAGAAGGGGGATTTTTCATTGTCGGCAAAGAAACTGTTATAATAACTGGTCAGCAATTTTTCCTATGGGCTAAACCAGTTGATATTTCCTGTAACAACCGGCTGGTTGTTACGGCATTCATGAGCCATTGCAATCAAAGTACAGTGATCCCTCCCTTATCCGCCCAACTTGGGGCCACAGTTTTTGGGTGGATAATGGAGGGTACCTGAAAATAAAAACCAAAATGTAGTTATGTGAAATACAGAACATTGTATCTGGTAGCAGGGTGTTATGGAGGTGACAGTGACACAATGGACACATTTTTTGTGTTTCTGCATATAAATTATATACAGTTCTCTTTATTTTGTATTGAAAAATGTTAAAAACAGTGCAATAAAGTGCTTCTCAGTGCTAAAAAGCACAGCATAGCAGCTTATTATAGTAAAGCAATATGAGGTTCATAATTACAGTTGCATAGTATAGCAGAGCAGTACGAGGTTCAAAACCACAGCAGTATAGTTTCAGTTGCAAATTGGAGTTATGTAAGCTTGAAATAGTCTGTAATAGACATTTGCTTAGCTCTCACAAAAGCAAGTTGTCTTATCTTGCAATGTAGGGAAAGGCACTTCTGAATAGCTGTTTCATCTGCAAGCTCATAAGACTCAAAAAATCTAAGCACAGTGTTTATTGCTTCCTTTGCCTCCACTACAGAAGGAGGTTTTATCTCCTGTTCTTGGCTGGCTGTGCTGACTAGGGTGTCATCATTTTCATCTTGTGATTCTGGGGGCTGTGAGAAATCATCTGGGATGTGGCAAGCAATATTATTTTGGCTCTTAAATTTCTGTAGCCCGCCATTTGAGTATGAAAAATCAGACACATTTAATTGACCCCCAAAGTACTTAGCTTTGTGCTTTAGTATTTCGTCTGTGACTGGAATATTATGGGCTCTGGCGTTGCTGAACCAGAGGAATAACTCCTCCTCCGAATAAGCATGTTTCGGTGTTTTCTTCGACTTTCGGTCGGTGGCTACACATCGGACCACTCCTCTCTTCTCGAAAGGACATCGCCAGTGGTCCGTCGGGCCATGGGCCGGCACCACAGTGTGGAAAAATGGTGAGCAACCTCCTGACACTTGACTTCCCAACCAAATGCCCTTTGGGGTAACCCTTGCCTCAGTGTTTGCGCACAGAGGTTCTTTGTCTTTTAAATAGTTTTTTATTTTAATGGGTTCACCACAACATAACCCAGGCAGACCATCTTAGGGTAGCTGGTTCATTCCACTGGGGTGTCAAACAGACGAGGCATACTGATGAGTCCTGGTAGGATGAAACACGTGTCTATTTCATCTGTTAGCACCCCTTGCAAACTGTGTGAGAGGCCTTTCGGCACCATGCAATTCTGCTTAAAGTTGAACCAGCATAACATTCTGTGGTAATTTGCATATGCAGCCCATGATGCTTTGCATTGTGTGGGCATGTGTGATTTTGTAACCTCCTGATGGGTTGCTTTCGGGTTATCTGCTGAAAACTTAACAATCAGGCTCTTCTGAGCCGCAGTAAGAGCTAGATGCGATCGCTTTCCACTTGCCGACTCTGCCATAATTTTACACCGACTGACTTGTTCATTCACCCCAAGTGCACTAAAAATAAAACCCTGATTCCTGGATTTATACCAAACAGCTTGCCACAAAGTTAATAGATGCACTAATGAGTACCCAGAGTAATTAGGGAATGTGTAGTGGTATGTTCTAGGGACATGGATATGTTGTTCATCCACACTTATTGGCAGGTTCCTTGCCGCTTTAAATCTTGCCGGAAGGTCTTCAAGCTGGCTCCTCCCACCCACCCGGGTGGTAAAACTCTCGGCTCCGCCCCATGACGCCAGATCTTCCTTACCGCTTGGAAGCTCAGGTTCCCTCCTTAATGCTCTGCGTTTAAGACTGGTTCCTAATTCTTGATTCAAATCAAAAAGTTTTTGCTAAAGACTTGGTTTTCTTCTCCTCGCGGCTGCGATGGACACATCGACTCCCGGTTTCCGGAGGTGCCCTTGCGGGCAGAAGATGTCTAGGACGGATCCGCACTCCGTGCGTCTATTGCCTGGGCCTTGAGCACGACCTGCAGGCCTGCGACTTGTGCTCTTCTTTTTCGGCCTACGTCCTTGAAGACCGTGCTGCACGATTACAACTGGGGCGCCCCAAGAAAAGAATTCCACTGGTGAAATCTAAAGAGGCCCGGTGGCGGTGTCTGCGGCGGGCTTGGCGGATCAGCTTGAGCAGATGATCGCCCTCGAAGAGGAGGCGGCGTGGGCCGCTTCTACCTCGGCTGCGGCATTTGTCCCGCTCTCTCTCGGTGCCTCGTACTCGGCTTCTTTTAAGGAGCTTTGTCTGACCCTCTCGACGAAAGGTGAGGGTCCAACTTCTTCGGGACCTTTTTCCAGGTCCAAAAAGAGCAAAAGTAAGTCTCTCCGTCGACGCTCCTGGGAGCGGGAAAGATCACCCTGCCCCTCTTGTCGACATTCGACTTCAGTCGACCCTTCAGCTTCGGCCACTGGCTTCACGGTGTCCCCGTCAGGCGAGTTGACTGAGACTCCCGTCGACGCGGTCGAGATTTTTCTCGACCCCGTTAGATGGGTTGTCGGCTGGAGAAGCTGAGAATCCCCTCTCCCCGGTTCCCCCGGTGAGAGTTGAGGATCCCGTCGGCTCGTCTGTGCCTCCGGTTCCGGAGCCCGGTGGGATTGTCCGAGCGAGGGGTGCCGATTCTGACACTTCCCCTCGCCTTCTTCGGCCTAGTCGAGACTCTCGGTCTCGGACATCCTCGTGGTCCAACCGATCCCGCCATCATAGGCGGTCTCGGCACCGCGGCAAGTGGCGCCGCCGCTCTTCCTCTTCCTCCTCCTCGGACGAGGGGAGGCTTCGGCGCAAGTTGCGTCAGAAGTAAGAGGAACTCATGTGGCAACAGCTCCTTTTGACCGGGAATAGGCCGACCCCGTCGTCCTCCCCGGCCATTAAGTGGCTGTCACTGGGCTGACGAAACAACCTCGTTGTGCCGAGGAGCCTGTTTCAGGCGGTTGTTGAGGCAATCCAGCTGCCCCACCGATTCTGGTGGAACCTCCGCCTCCACAGCCGTTGGTTGGGGCTCGACCAAAATTCTCGGTCGCCTTTGGGTTTGCCCATAGGCTGTCTGTCACCCTCACTCCCGATAAACCTCGGCAGGTGGAGGGTGGCTCAGGCCGAGCAGCTCTTTGAGGACTCTTCTGAGTCCGAGGATGGTTCCTCCCTCTTCTCCAAGTGCATGGACTTGGGTCCTCAGGGGACAGTCAGTGGACGATAGCCTCCGTCCTTCTTGGGGTTGCCTGGCTCATCTCGGAGTCCACGGGATGAAGCTCGAACCCGTTCAAAGCAGACAGGTATCCCCTCACGGAGATTCTGGACCGAGGATTCTCTCGGAGGCCTTTCCGGTGGCCGAAGCCATAGTGGGTCCGGCCTTGGTACTTTGGCAGCGTCCTGCTTCCCGCCCTGCGCCTTCGGCCAGAATGGCCAGGAAGTATGTGGTTCCTATCGGTTCCCTGTCCGGTTTTTCGGAACACCCCTCAGCCGAGGGGTTGGTTACTGACAGCGTTTTCCGGCGTGCCGGGAATGCCAGGGATGTGGACAAACCTCCCGACAAGGAATCCAAGAAATTGGATTATGCCGGACGAAAAGTCTATGCTGCGTCCTCTCTCGGCCTTCGTCAGGCCAGTTCGGCCGATCCTCATGGCACATTTTCCCAGGCTCTGTTGGGCTCCCTGGATGAGTTGTCCCTCATCTTCCAGCGGATCTGCAGACTACGGTCAGGCAGGTGCGGGACCAGGGCAGAGGCAGTGGCCAAACAGCAGCTCAGACTGCTTTAGACACCGAGGACTCATGTGCCAGGTCTGTGGCGGCGCGATGGCCCGACGTCGTCGAGGCTTGGCTGAGGATATCCACCTTTACCTCGGATACCCAGCACAAGTTGGCGGATGTTCCCTTCTTGGGGACTGACCTCTCTGGCCCTGGGGTGGAAGGTCACCTGCAGAGGATTGAGAAGTCCAATGCTACTTTGGACTCTGTCTCTTCCGCTCAGAAGGACAAAGGCCACAAGCCACAGCCTAAGCCCTTTTGTCCTTCTGCGCCCGCGGCGCGCCCGGCCCAGCAACGTCAGGGCCAGCAGGCTCGAGCTTGGCATCCCAAACCCAATCCGTTGGCTTCCTCCAACAGGAAGCAGGGAGGAAAAGGCCCAGGTGGTCCCTCGGCGGTCCTTCCTCCAAGCCTGCCCAGTGACGGGCTGAGGGGTGTCGCCTCCATCCCTGTCACCTCACCCCTGGTTCCCCCCGTGGGGGGACGGCTCAGACACTTCCTTTCCACCTGGTCCGCTGTTACTACGGACAGGTGGGTACTGGAGGTGGTGGGAAAAGGCCTACCTCTAGAATTCGAGCAGGCCCCGCCCTTCAGAGCCATCGCTCCTCGGGGGGGCCTCGGGGTCCGCAGCCTCACTGGCAGCTCTTCGAGCCGACATCGCTCTCCTCCTCCAAAAGGAGGTGATCACGGAGGTAGAGGACCCCTCTTCAAACCCGGGGTTCGTGTCCAGTTATTTCCAGGTTCCGAAACGGACGAGTGGCTGGCGCCCCATTCTCGACCTACACGACCTGAACAAGTTCCTAAGGTCTCGAACCTTCAGGATGGTCACTCTGGCGCAGATAATACCATCTCTGGAACACGGCGTGTGGTTCTGCTCTCTGGACCTACAGGACGCGTTCTTTCACGTCCTATCCGTCCGTCACATCGGAGATTCCTTCGCTTTCGGCGGAGGATCCCTCTTCGGATTCAAGCCATGCCCTTGACTATCTCCAGCTCCCAGGGTCTTCACCAAATGCATGGCAGTGGTGACAGCATTCCCTGCGGCTGAGGGGTCCCGGGTGTACTCTTACCTGGACGATTGGCTGATAGCAGCCTCCAGACTGGAGGTGGAGCGGTCCAGGATCTGGCCCTCAGGTTTGCTCTCAAGTCGGCCTTCTCATCAACGAGGCCAAGTCGGAACTCGAGCCGAGGCAGGTGATCCTATTCATCGGGGCAGAGCTCGACTCTCTTCAAGCCAGAGCACGGCTCCCGGCAGACAGGACCGAGGTTCTTACCTCCTTTGCCCAATCATTTCTGGTTGGGCAATTGTGCCCTGCCCGGGACTTCCTGCGCCTCCTGGGTCTCATGGCGGCCTGTACCAGCGTGGTCCGTTGGGCCCGCTGGCACATGCGCCCCCTTCAGTGGGGACTGGCCAGCCAGTGGTCACAACGCTGCGATCCATTGGAACAGCTAGTGATAGTGACCCAGGAGATGTGGAACGCTCTCCAGTGGTGGACCGTTCCATCCCATCTGCAGGAGGGCACTCCGTTTGTCCGCCCCAAGCCGACGGTGTCTCTCTCGACCGATGCCTCTCTGATGGGTTGGGGTGCCCATCTGGGGGAACACCGAGTGCACGGCCTCTGGTCCCCGCGGGAGTCCCGATGCCACATCAACCTGCTGGTGCTCCGAGCGGTCCGCCTAGCTCTCACCGCCTTTGCTCCGTTTCTCCAGGGTCAAGTGGTCCGAGTCCAGACGGACAATACCACGACCATGTACTACCTGAACCGCCAGGGCGGGATGCGCTCCATGCTTCTATGCAAGGAAGCTCTCTGCATTTGGTCTCTCGTGCGCAGCCTGGAGGCGGATCTCCTAGCCATTTATGTGGCAGGAGCCTCCAACACCCTGGCCGATGCCCTGAGCCGGATAGCGGCTGCATCTCACGATTGGTCTCTCCTGTCGGAGGTAGTACAAGATCTGTTCTCCCACTGGGGCTCGCCTCAGGTGGACCTGTTTGCCTCCAGGGAGAACGCGAAGCTGAGGCTGTTTCATGCCCGGCCCCCTCAGCAGGGCTTGCTGCAGGGGGATGCCTTCTCGAGGCTGTGGACCCCGGGCCTCTTTTACGCCTTTCCCCCATTTCCCTCGATTCACAAGGTGCTTCTCGAGGCGAGGAGGGACAAGGCGCAGGTGATTCTGATAGCCCCAGACTGGCCCGCCAGTTACAGGTACCAAGATCTCCTCAGCCTCAGCTCCAGGCTCCCGAGGCAGCTTCCAGCTCGCCCGGACTTGCTCTCAGTCAATCAGGGGAAGGTGTTCCATCCGGACCTTCAATCCCTGCACCTGACGGCCTGGTTCCTGAGCGGCTAGAGTTCCAGGCCTTGGGTCTTTCCGACGAGGTCCTCAATGTTGTTGAGGCGTCCCGTAAGGAGTCGACCAGAAAATGCTACGCCTTCAAATGGAAGAGATTCTCCATTTGGTGTCAGGGCAAGGGCTTGGACCCTTCCTCCTGTTCTGTGGCAAGCATTTTGGACTATTTATGGTCCCTTTCTAGTCAAGGGCTTAGGTCGGACCTAAAGGTGCACCAGGCAGCCATCTCTGCTTGCAGGCGCGGGCGGGGAGCAGTCAGTGGCGCAGGAAAGGTGGTCGGGCGCTTTTCAAGGCCTTGATCACATTTCCCTTCGATGCGAGAACCTCCACCTCTGTGGGATTTACTGCTGGTACTGGCAAAGCTCATGGGCAAGCCATTCGAACCAGTGCACAGGTGTGATCTCTCTCACCTGTCGTGGAAGACCGCCTTCTTGGTGGCTATCACGTCAGCCAGAAGGATGGGAGAACTCCAGGCGCTCTGCATTGAGTCTCCTTACCTGGTCTTCCACAGGGACAAGGTTGTCCTGCGCCCCCAACCGAAATTCCTTCCGAAGGTGGTGTCGGAGTTTCACCTTAACCAGGTGCTGACTATGCCGGTGTTCTACCCCAATCACACCTCGGAGGCCGAATATAGGCTCCATACTCTGGACCGTAGAAGGGCGTTCGCTTATTATAAGGGCGCTCGGCTGAAATTCGGGGAGAGGTTCGCCAGCTGTTTGTCACCTACGCTGAAGCCGCACCTGGCAGACCTGCAGCCAAGCGGATGATAGGCAGGTGGGTCACCTCCTGCATAGATCTCTGCTATAAGCTGGCGGGCATGGAGCCACCCAGAGGGATAAGAGCTCATTCTACCTGTCATACTGCTGCATCGGTGGCTGCTTCCAGGGACTTCCCTATCCAGGAAATCTGCAGGGCTGCTACCTGGAAGTCAGCACACACCTTTATTACCCATTACCACGTCGACCTTGAGTCACGCCGGGATGCTGGTTTTGGGGCCTCGGTTCTCAGTCTCTATTCCCTAAGTAGGGGTGTGCGCCTTGCCTCCCTCCTCCCGAGGAGAACTGCTAGAGTCTGCCAATAAGTGTGGATGAACAACATATCCATGTCCTTAGAAATACAGGTTACTCACCTGTAACAGGAGTTCTAGGAATGGTGTATGTTGTTCATCCCATATTCAACCTCCCGGCTTGACGCACAACACAAGCCAAGCGGGCCAGATCTAGCGATCATGGGGCGGAGCCGAGAGTTTTTCCATCCGGGTGGGTGGGAGGAGCCAGCTTGAAGACCTTCCGGCAAGATTTAAAGTGGCAAGGAACCTGCCAATAAGTGTGGATGAACAACATATACCATTCCTAGAACTCCTGTTACAGGTGAGTAACCTGTATTTTTAAGCCATTACCAGCTGATTGTTTAAAAACCTATCATCAATCAGTTCTAGCGCTGTGCTATGAGGCTAATTTATTCTATCACTTGTTCATGATTGAGCAGTCTTTCATGCGATAGAGGAGCTGACGGTGGACCAACGTCAGCGGCCGTCACCAGCTAATCAGAAACAGGCTGTGAACTTTTTGCGCTGTGATGGTGGAAGAAAGAGGGCAATTACTATTAAAATATGGGCGAGTGGGATGATTAATGAATGGCGAATGGTGGACAGTAAGGGAGGCGGATAACGGAGTGTGATAACATGGGCATGCATTTGGGACGGGAGGTAAGAATGGCGATAACGGAGGGTGGCGGATAATCGAGGGGCGAATAAGTGAGGGAGCACTGTATGCCAATCCCTCATTGGCTCTTGTCTTCCTTGTTGGTGGGTGTAAGAGTTCAAAAAACATGGCTCCGTTTCTCACTTACCACGGAGCCGCCACAGCATGACCCGTCTGTTAAATATCTGGTTGATCCTACCTTTCGCAGCCTTTAAAATCTGTATCTGATTGTTCCTGCAATGTTTTAAGTGCACCACCGCATAATTTTTTTTTTTTTTTTAATGTTCTGTTGATCCTGCCATTTGTCTGATCGTGTGTGTGAGCGTTTAGCTGGAAGGAAGCCCTGCCTTCAAAGCGTGATCAGACCAGACTGTAAGTAGAAAAAAATTGCTGCCCCGTGTATTCTGAAAAATTAAAGATTAGGGAAGGGGGTACTATGAGAATTTTATGCACACCCTCGTTGTGGGATGCTTTGATAAACCCCCACAACTCGGGTGTGCATTAAATTCTCATAGCACTCCCTTCCCCATCCTTTATTCTCTAGGTAATGAAAACTATAAACAGTACTTAATGTTTCTAATTTGTTTATGTCTGTAAGCAGAATGTGATGATCAGGAAAACAACATTTAATTAATCCATTTTATTTTATATTTAAGGTAATTAGATTTTTAGGGCCCAGCGCAAGAAAATGTGATGCTTACAGTTACAGGGCAAACAACAATGGCTGCCAGTTGCATTCTTAACATTCTGTTAGCTTAGTGATTCCAGTGGTGATCAGTGCACATTTGGCAGCACTTTTTATTTTCCATGCGTGGAACATAATTGCTACATGAACAACAGCCAATCAGAGTTCAAGATTTTCCCTTACCATTTTATAATAGTTTTTATAAAATGGCAAGAAAAAATCTAGAAATCTCATTGGCCAAGACAGATCAGCTTACCGTACATTAATTCTCTGTATACGCACAGTCATCCTGGTCCTAAACCACATTACACAATGAGAAGATCAGTCCTCCTACAACCAGAACTATGTTCCATCAGTCTCCCTACAACCAGAACTGATCTTCCACCACAAACATGGCCGCTACCTTTATACTGTAGAAACCTTCAACTGGGCCCTAAAATTAAAATTATCTTAAATATAAAATAAAACAAATTAATTAAATGTTGTTTACCAGATTGTCATGCTCTCCTTACACACATAAACAAATTAGAAACATTAAGTATTGTTTATAGTTTTCATTGCAACTGTTTGTTTGCTAACGGTGAAAAATCCCCTTCTATCTTTACCTGCTCATCGGGGAAATCTCTTCTGCTTTCCCTGACAAGTGAGATAATTGAGTCACTGGCTCTAAAACAGGCCTTTGTTGTCTGTGTGTACAGTATGTTAGTAGAGGAACATTCTGCTAGTAGAACTGAGCAGAATTTTGAATTCCTGAATTCCATGGTAAACATTCCATGATAAACATTCCATTTCTTGAATGTGGGAAACACGGGGAATGGACAGAATGAAGAAAGTAAGCAATAATACTATATAAACAAAGAGAAAAGGTGGTAAATGACTCACACTGCTGCTTAACTTTTAGGACAGAGCGAACAGTTCTTGATGCTGTCAGTGAGTGTGGCAGTTTTGAACCATGCTTGCAGCACTGGGGAACTCAGAAGCCTCTGTTATGGTTTCCTTTTAGTTTTGTCTAAAGAGTGAGGAGAATGAAATAAAATAAGGGGGCTATGTGTCATACTTAGAATGAGAAGAACAGCATTTGCGAATTGTTGTGGCTGGCAGGGGAATATGAAGCTTAAGTGGGCATGGAGGGCACACACTGTATAACACTACTTTAATCTAGCACCAATAGGCGGACGGACTATTTTATGTTAAAAGCACAGGTTCACTTACATTTTTTATTTATTTAAAAATGTGTTTAAAATAAAAAAAAAACTGCTTCTAAAAATAAAGGCACATTTTATAAGCGCAATAAGACATGCTGGGGTTGTGCATTACGGTGTGATAACCGCTCTCCTAGGGATGACCGGCACTCTGCCTTCAGCCTTGTTCCTAACTATGCCCCTAGGAGTGCGATTATCACACCGTACTGCACACCCCATCATGTCTTATTGCTTACGTTATACATGATTACAGCCTCGTCCCTATTAAAAAATGCACTGGCTGAACACTCTTAATGATCGTGTGTTTGAGTTTCTAAACAGTAGTAGCATCGCTATGATGTCAGATCGATGCTATTATGACTTGGAGCCCTACAGACAGCGGTGCGTGCAGGTACCTGCTAGTGTCCTAGTTAACTGCTGGTGCGTGCACACGTCCTTGCAGTGGAGGGTGAATGAAACTACATACTGAAACTGATGAACTGAAGCCGTGGCAGAGTTTCTTACAAAAACTGTACCCACTTCTTTCGAGACTGCAAACATGTATTACTAAAAATAGTGTACGGCAGTCCGTCTGTTACAGTGCCTATAACACCATCTCGGGGTTCCACGCTCTAAAAATGTGTGACATCATGGAAACCTTTGATTGTGTTGCAGCGCTGTAACAAATGGCTTGCCATACATCTGTTTATATGAGGTGAACTATGGAACCCTAAAACATGAGATATTTCAGATTTCAAGAAATGGCATGCCCACCCATTGACTTTCTCAAACGAGACTGAGTCAGTGAAAATTAATGCATTGCCAAGAATGCTATTTCTGTACTCCACATTGCCAATCCCTATTCTTAAAACCAATTGGAGAACACTACGGCATGCATTAAATAAATTTATTTTTAACAGTTGTAGACCAGGAATCAAATGGGAATTATTGTGCAGGGGAAAATGGGGGTGTATTGGCCTCCCCAGTTTCTGTCATTATTACGAGGCAGCACAACTAATCCCTGTAATAGAAATACTGAGGCATTTGGAGGAAAGTAGGCTGAGTCTGATGGAAAGACCTGCGCATTTCCAACAACCGTCTAACATTCTCCCATGGGCCCTTTCAAATACAAGGGAGCTTAAAAATGTCCAGAACAGATGGACTAGAGTTATGCTGAGACAGTGGATCCTGTTAAAACACAGAACCCAGATAGAGGAGCAGCAGTGGGGATGGGTACCCATTGGACATTACCCAGAATTTCAACCAGCCAGAGTAGCTGTCACATTTACCAGGTGGTAAGGGGGAGAGTGATGTACTTAACATAGTTTTTTGAACAAGGGACCTTTATAAAGAGTTTGCACAGCTTCAGAGGGAATTTAACCTGCAAAACGGGTTATTTCAGATACCTGCGAATGAGGGGATTTATGTCCCTGTCTGGTAATAAACAAAGGGTCCCGGGGGAACAGCCTCCGTTGTTGAAAAAAGTACAGAATTTGTCCCGATTCCTGGGACAGAAACATCAGATTTCCCTGCTGTTTAATTTACTTATGGCAGGTCTGAGATGGGCAAAGATAGTCTGACTGCAGGAGCTGTGGGTTAGGGAAACCGGGGTAACGATAGCTGATAATTGAACATGATTTGGTGGATGTACACAAAACTTCGGCCTCAGGAAGTTGGAGGGAGTTCTGCTGGAAAGTGGCGGTAACATTTTTCGTAACCCAAGACAAATCCAAGCATTTCAAAAGAACCAGCACAAACCTCTGCTGGTGGGGTTGTGGCCGGGGGGGGGGGGCATTTCACATTTTTGGGGATTGCTTGGTGCTCTTCCAGTGTTGGAAGGACCTGGCCTAACTTTGGTCCATGGCACTCTGTGTTACCAGTACCTTTAAAATTTGAAAAAGTACTTCAAGGACTGCCCCCTCGAGGGACGTATAGAGGAGAAAAGAGCTACATTTGTATTATTTGGGTGGCAGCAGCTAGAAAAGCCATCATCCAGAAATGATTTTTTTTTCTTTGGTAGAGGTTTTTTTGCTCCTTGGCAGACTGGGTGGCTGTATCAGCTCATCCTGTGATCACCGGCTGTCCTGATCCCCTTTCCATCGCCTGGGACTGGGTGGGTCATTGGCGCTCTCTGGCAGGGCTCCATGAAGCCCAGCCTCTGGATTTTCCACCAGTGTTTTTTCCCCTGGGGCCCACAGATGTGCAGTGTATGCAGTGTTCGAGCTCCACCTCTGTGGACACCGCCCTGGCATCCTGAATGCGGGTTCCCCATCCCTTGTGTGGTGGTGCACATGTGCTGCCATCACTGGGTGGCTGTCAAGCAGCTTGGCACACTGACTCCCCTCCACAGGGAAGTAGAGCTGTCTTGGGACGCTCAATCCTTCCTCACCCTGCTGGCCCCCGAGCAGCCTGAGTCCATTACCGACGTCAGGCTGCTGGCATGGCAGGAGGTAAGGCGCCCAGTTCACCCCTTCACGCTACTGGGCCAGCTCAGAAAAGGCTTTTGATACCTCCCCCGGGGTGGATGATTGGATAAATGTATGTGAAAGGATCAGGAAGATGGAAGGAGTAATCGTTCTGAGACTTGCAAAAGAGAATTATAATGCCAGATGGTTGCCATGTTACCACTTAATTGAATAAAGACTAGGGCTTTCAGTCCTAGAACAGGAAGTGTGACAAGGCAGTTGGCAGGGCTAGTGGGGTGCTGGGGTGCATAGGGAAGGGTATCACCAGCAGAAAGAGGGAGGTGGTGTAGCTTCTATACAGATTGCTGGTAAGACCCCACCTAGAGTACTGTGCATCTCTGGAAGGACATAGAGTGGAGGTGGTCCAAAGGAGGGCAACTAAAATGGTGCAGGGTCTGCATCTAAAGTCCTATGAGGAGAGACTAAACAACCTCAGTATGTACACCGTGGGGGTTGGGAGATATGATAGAGACCTTTAAATATCTCATGGGGGTAAATAAGATACAGGAGGGAGGTATTTTTCAGGAAAAGAGATGCTTAATAACAAGGGGACATGCAGTGAAGCTGGAGGGGTGTAGATTCACGAGTGATGTGAGGAAGTGCTTCTTCACAGGAAGAGTGGTGGATTCCTGGAGTAGCCTTTCAGTGGAAGTGATGAGGGCAATAACAGTGGCAGGGTTCAAGAATGCATGGGATAAGCATAAGGGAATCATAGTGACAAGGAAGTTGAGGAGAAAGAGCTGGAGATCAGGTATGGTCAGAGGTGGTAAACTAGGTAGGGATAAATGGGCAGAGTAGGTGGGCCAAGTGGTCCTTATTTGCCATCAGATTCTGCATTTCTGTATTTAGTGAGTAGACTCCATTTTTTAACTGAACGAGAAATATGGGAAAGTGCTTTGAGTTACGATACTTTAAAAGGATTATTATATTGTGTGTCTTGAATTGGTTGTTGTTTGAAGACCTCATGTTGAAGCACCTCCAATAAGGTTATCTAAATGGAGTATAGAAGCATACCTTTCAACCTCTTGCCTCATGAATCAGGGACAAGGCTTAAAGAAATCAGGGATAAAGACCCCAAATGAGGGACACATCTTAAAAATTGGTACTATTCACTCAGAAAGCTGATAGAATGAAAGAATTTATGTTAAGATGCATTTTTGGAAGAAAAACAAGTCTGTAACTTTAATGATTGACATTATTTTGTGTATTTTTTGCTTATAATGCCTACTGTTCTGTTACAAAAACACAAATTTGATGAGGGACAGAAGAAAATTTTGAGGCAAAATCAGGGATGTCCCTGAAAATCGGGGATAGTTAAGAGGTATGTATAGAAGTTTAGCCAGAGAGCGCTCTTGCTAATATGCAACCCCTTTGCCTTTATCAGGATGAGAGACTATATGAAGGATGAATGTATAATACAAGTATGTTCAAAATGATGCATTGCAGTGTAACCTGGAGGATTTGTCGCTTGCCCTTGCTGGATTTTCTGAATAAAGTTTACAAGTTAAAAAAAAAAAAAAAAGTGCATAGGTCAGCAGAATATAAACTTCCTGTCCTTTAGCCTTACTATGACTAAAAATGCCTTTCTTAACCAGATTAACACATGGATAGAAAGCATTGCAGTCTAGTGCGTAGAAAGCTGGATTTGGGGGGGGGGGGTCACGATTCCCATGTTCCAATCCCACCGCAACTGTTTGCTTAGAACACTGGCATCGTATGCCAGAATCTGACCTAGCAGTCCATGTTATCCATCCCTTGACCTTGTGACAGTCGCAGTCCAGTGGTTTCCTGTGTGTACTCTCTATTATGGGTCCCGGCTTCGAGAGGAGGAAAATCTGAGGCCCAGCAAACCTACCTCTACCTCCATGGAATACAAATAAGCAAACGAGGAACACTGAGCCATTTGTATCGCATATCTTTTTTTTTGGTGGGGGGCTGGTTACAAGAACTTCGAGTGTGCTGCAGGAATAAATTGGGGTGACTGTGTTTCTTCTGGCGTTGCAGTACACTTTGCATAACATTAGCAGCTGCTTGTTTCCTTTCTTAGTTGAAGTGCAGTGGAGGAAGAACACATTAACATGCAACAGATACTGTACACAGAGCCGACCCAGTGGGATGGTGAGCTGTGGCACTGCTAGCCACACCACCTACCATACTGGTGATCGGGGGAACAACGCGAATCGCGTGGCGGCTGACGTGGGGGAGGAGATTGAGCCTCTCCAGACAGCTCTCTTGCCTCAAGGTAGGGGCACATACATCCTGCTACGTGGCTGCCACCTGCAGGAATCTGGGTGGCAGTGCAGTGGGATGGAAGAGAAAGGACTCCCACCCACAGGATGCCGGAGGGGGTTCCCCCCAGAGGTAGAGTAGGTACAATTCATCCATGTATGCACTGTGGGTCCTAGGGGAGAAAACGGTGGAAAATCCTGACTGTGGCCAGATCATGGCCTAGTCCCCTGCAGGTCCCATACTTACGACTGGGCTCTTCGGTTCCTGTGGTAGTGGACAATCTGAGCACAAGGAAAGTCCCAGAGAAGCTGGGTGATGGGACTTGGGAGACTTCTCCGGAAGGGGGCATGACAGGCGACAAAAACAAATACAGTACTGATTAAAAAACAAATATTGAATACTATACACATAATTAAACTGCCTGCCATCTTTTCCTGTAATGCCTTGACCTTCCCCATTAATTTCCAGAGCATATCTGTTCATTTTAATCTCTGTGACCCAAATGCCTCTCCCCCTTATTAACTTGTACCATGTTCCTCAGATCTCAAAACCCACTTGTGTTGTTATCCAGTGGATTTGCTCTCACAGCTTCTGCCCTGCTTGCCTTTTTGTATAAAATGGGTTGGTCATATGCAGCAATCTGAGTAACTGTAACTGTCCCAGAGTCGTACGTCTGTGTTCGCACAACTCAGTTTGGTATTGTTTAAGGAACCCCAACCAAGTATTAATTGTCACTGCCTGAAGGCCTTACATTTATCTGGGCACATCTCAGTTTGGTACTGTTTTAAGGAACCCAAAGTACAACAACAATAATAAAAAGGCAATTTCAGTTTCATGTTTTAAACTGTAATCTTGTTTTCTAGCGGTGTGGATATGATGTTCTATCCACACTGTCTGGCAGTTGCCTTTCCATTTAAGAAGTGCCAGAAACTTCTTCAAGCTGGCTCCTCCCGCCCACCTAGGTTGTAACTCCCATGGCTCTTCCTCATGACTCCAGATCTTCCTTACCGCTGGAAGAAGCAGATTTCCTCCTTACCGCTTCCGCATTGAGTAGGCACTGGCGCTTAAATCTTAGGGTTTACTTCCTAAACTTCTCATTCAAGTTTCGTCTTCACTCCGATCGCGACCACGATGGAGGATAAATCTTCCCCTTTTGCTGGTGTCCACATGGGCAGAAGATGTTGTGTACTGACCTTCACTCCTCATGTGTATACTGCCTGGGCCATGATCACAATCTGCAGGCCTGCGACTTGTGTTGGTTGTTTCATCCAGTGGTCCTGGAGGATCGCACTGCTTGCCTAAAGTTGGGCCGTCCAGAGAAACGTTATCCACCGGTCAAATCAAAGGATGCCTGTTGGGTGGTCTCCACATCTGCGGGGTCCACCAAGCAGTTAGAACAACTTAAGGCCTTCGAAGAGGAGGTGGCCCAGGCCGATGCTCAGTCCTGTTCTGCCTCGGCCTTTGTTCCGCTCCAGTTGGGCTCCACCTAGTCTGCCTCCTTCAAGAAGCTGTGCCCATCCCTCTTGACCAAGGGAGAGGGCCCTTCCAAGTTGCACAGTTCCTGCTCACGCAAGGAGAAGTCCAAGAAGGACAAAGAGAAGACTCATTGTAGATGCTCTTGGAACTGGGAACGTTCCCGCTCTCAAACTTCAGCAACCCCGTCGGACCAGTTGACTGAGACGCCGACCGATGATGCGGCCGAGATTTTTCTCGACCCAGTTAACTGGTTGTTGTCAGAAGAGGCCGACAACTCTCTTTTCAGGACTCCAGTCCTGCCAGTGACCATTGACTGGTTGGCTCAGCCTGCTGAGCCGGACCTGCCGGTCGTCAACCCAGACCTGGAGGAGTCACGGACCTTCCCAGCTCCCTCTGAGGCACCCTGTCGGCACCACCGACGGCAGAGGTCAGGGTCTCGGTTATCCTTAACTTAGGGGTCGAGCAGGTCCCTCTGACATTGGCGGTCTTGCTCTTGGCACCATGGTAAGCGGTGCCGCCGCTACTTGTCTTTGTCCTCCTTGGTTGAGGAGAGGCTTTGGTGCAGATTGCATCGATGCTATGAAGACCACATGTGGCAGCAGTTGGTTCTGTCCTGGCCCGAAGCCAACACGGGCTACAACCCTGTCCATTATCTGGCTTTTGCCAGAAAGGCCAACGTGGACTCCCCTGGTGGAGCCAGTCGACACTGTTCCTCCCCTAGCGGAGCCAGTTCAGACCACGTCGGCTTGGCCGAAGCAGGCTTCTCCACCGATTGTGGTGGAGCCACCACCAAAACAGCTGATGACTGGGGCTTTGACCAAGGAGTCTCGGCCGGCCAAGGGGCTTCCCCATTGGCTGTCGGTCACCCTTATGCCTGATTTGTCTGCAGCGGGTCGAGGGTGACACTGGTGGCCACCCGCTTTATGCAGACCCCTCAGAGTCCGAAGATTCCTCCTTGCACTCCTGTCCACTGGACACAGAATTGATTGGGGATCTCTTCATGTGCGAAGGCTGCACTTTGTTCATGGTCATTCTTTGCCTCATCTCTGAGTCTGCGGGGAGGAAGCTGGAGCCCGTCCAAAAGCGGGCTTGATATCCCCCTCACAGAAATCCTGGACAAAGGGGATTCTCCGACAGAGGCTTTCCCAGTGGCCGAGGCCATTGTTGGCCCTGCCCTGGAGCTTTGGCTGCACCTGGCTTCTTGCTTGGCATCCTTAGCTTGGATGGCTGCAAGTATGTGGTGCCCACCGACACCCTTTCTGGGTTCACGGAGCATCCCTCGGCTGAGGGGTTGGGGGCTGAATCCGTGTTTCAGCACTCTGGCAATACCAGGGATGTCGATAGACTGCCGGACAAAGAGTCCAAGAAATTGCACCATTTGGCCAAAAAGGTCTATGCTGCGTCCTCGCTAGGCCTCCACCAGGTGTGCTCAGCTGTCTTGATGGCACACTTGTCTTATGCCCTATTTCGGCTCCCTGGATGAGGTGATCCCTCATCTCCCTGCAGACCTTCAGACCACGGTCAAACAGGTCCAGAGACCAGGGTAGGACAGTGGCAAAACAGCAACTCCAGACTGCTCTGGATATTGGTGATTCTTGTGCCCGCTCGGTGTCAGCCGCGGTTGCCATGCACTGTAGGGCTTGCCTGCGAATCTCGACCTTCATGGCAGATACGCAGCACAAGCTGGCAGATGTCCCCTTTTTTGGGCACCAATCCATTTGGGCCTGGTGTGGAGGGTCACCTCCAGCACATTAAGAAGTCTAATGTCACCTTGGACTCTGTGACATCTGCCCAGAAGGATAACGAGGGCTCCAAACAGCAGAAAGTGCAAGCCCTTTTGGTCCTCCACTCCTGCTGCAAAACCAGCCCAGCATCAAGTCTGGCCAGCATGCTCAGTCCTGGCGAACTCGGGCCAAGTACATGGCCTCGGTGGTCTGCATGCCTGGAGGGAAGGGACCCGGTGGCTCCTCAGCCAGATCCTCCTCCAAGCCTGCTCAGTGACGGGATGGGGGTTGCCACCCTCATGCCCATCACGCCTCCTCTGGGTTGTCCTGTAAGGGGCCAGCTCTGCCACTTCCTTTCTGCTTGGTCCACTGTTACCACAGACAAGTGGGTTCTGGAAGTGGTCGATCAGGGTCTTCCTCTGGAATTCGAGCAGTACCCTCCAAGCCGAGCTCACGCTCCACAGGAGGACTTGGTATCCACAGACACTCAGTTGGCTCTTCGAGACGACATAGCCTAGCTCCTGTGCAAGGAGGTCATGGTCAGAGTTGTGGATCCACCAGAACACCCAGGATTTGTCTCCAGGTACTTCCTGGTGCCAAAGCGGATGGGGGCTGGCGCCCCATGTTAGATTTGCACAACCTGAACAAATTCCTCCGGTCCCGCACATTCAGGATGGTCACTCTGTCTCAGTTCATGCCCTGTCTGTAGCAAAACATGTGGTTTTGCTCTCTGGATCTTCAGGACATATTCTTTCATGTCCTGCTGTATCCATCTCACCGAAGGTTCCTTCGCTTTCGAGCAGAGGGGGCCCTTTACAAGTTCCAAGCCATACCTTTCGGCCTCTCCTCGGCCCCCAGAGTCTTTACCAAATGCATTGCAGTGGTGGCAGCTTACCTGAGGTGCCGAGCAGTCCAGGTGTACCCCTACCGGGACGACTGGCTGAGAGCAGGTTCCTCCAAGCAGGAAGTGAAGCAGTCTAGGAACCTGGCCCTCCAGACCTGCATCGACCTTGGCCTCCTGGCTGAAGCCAAGTCAGAACTCATGCCCTCGCAGGTGATCAGCTTCATTGGGCAGAGCTCGGCTCCTGGTGGAGAGGGCGGAGGTTCTCTCCTCCTTTGCCCAGTCATTTCTGGTTGGGCATGTGCACCCTGCCTGGGACTTCCTGCACCTTCTGGGTTACATGATGGCCTGCATCAGCCTAGTCCCATGGGCCTGGTGGCATATGCGTTTCCTGCAGTTGGAACTGGCCAGCCAGTGGTCTCAACACAAAGGTCACTTCAACCTGCTGGTCACTGTAACCCAGAGGATGTGGGATACCTTCCAGGGGTGGCTTGTCCCAGAGCATCTACAGGAAGGGATCCAGTTTGTCCGCCCGGAGCAGATGGTCATCCTGACGACTGACACCTCTCTCACGGGCTGGGGTGTCCACCTGGGGGAACATAGGGTCCATGGATTCTGGACCCCCCAAGAGTCCCGATGCCACATCAGCCTGCTGGAGCTCTGAGTGGTTTGGCTAGCACTGACCGCATTTGCTCCGTTTGTCTGAGGTCAAGTGGTCCAGGTCCAGATGGACAACACCACGACCATGTACTACCTCAACAAGCAGGGCGGGATGCACTCCTTGCCTCTGTGCAAGGAAGCTCTCTTCATCTGGACCCTTGTGCACAGCCTGGAGGCAGATCTTTTGGCCATCTATGTGGCTGGAGCCTCCAGTCAGCTGGCGGTTGCCCTCAGCCGGGTGGGTGAGGCATCTAAAGAATGGCCCCTCCACCCAGAGGTAGTTCAGTCTGTTCTCCCAGTGGGGCACCCCTCAGGTGGACTTGTTCACCGCCAGGGAGAATGCAAAGCTGTGGCTATTTTGTGCCTGTCCCCCTCAGCAGGGCTGGGTGCAGGGGATGCCTTCTCAAGGCCATGGACCCCAGGCTTCTTCTGTGCCTTCCCTCTACTTCCCTTGATCTACAAAGTGCTTCTCAAGGTCAGGAGGGTCAAGGCACTGATGAGCCTGGTAGCTCCGGACTAGCCCCATCAGTTATGGTACCCGGTCTCCTCTGCCTCAGCAACAGGCTTACGAGGCGTCCTCCAGCATGCCCAAACCTGCTTTACATCAGTCAGGCGAAGGTACTCCACCCGGACCTTCAGTCCCTGCACCTCACAGCCTGATTCCTGAGCAACTAGAGTTCCAGGCTTTGGGTCTCTCCAAAGATGTACTCACCTTGGTGAAGGCATCTAGAAAGGAATCGACCAGAAAATGCTATGCCTTCAGATGGAAGGGATTCGCCAGTTGGTGTTAGGGCAAGGGGTTGGACTCTTCGACCTGTACTGTGGCTAGCATGTTAGACTATCTGTGGTTTCTCTCTCCCAAGGGAGACTTTGGTTGACCACCCTTAAGGTGTACCTGGCAGCCATCTCTGCTTACCGGGTGCGGGCTGGTCAGCAGTCGGCACAGGAGAAGGAGATCTGGTGTTTTTTCAGGGGCCTTGACCACATTTCTCCTCCGATGTGTGAACCACCACCACCACCACAGTGGGACTTCTTGCTGGTTTTGGCAAAGCTCATGGGCAAGCTATTCGAACCGATGCACAGGTGTGACTTGTCTCACCTGCTATGGAAGATCGCTTTCTTGGTGGTTATCACGTCAGCCAGAAGGATCAGTGAGCTCCAGGCGCTCTCGGTGGAGTCTCCTTAATTGGTCTTCCACAGGGACAAGGTTGTCCTGCGCCTGAACTCGAAGTTCCTCCTGAAGGTTGTGATGGAGTTTCACCTGAATCAGGTGGTGACTCTGCCGGTGTTCTTCCCGAATCGCTCCTCGGAGGCCAATCACAGGCTCCATACTTGGGACCTGAGGTGAGCGCTCACTTTAATAAAGAGTACATGGCTGGAGTTCAGGGAGAGGTTCGCCAGCTGTTTGTCACCTACGCAGTAGCCGCACCTGGCAGACTTGTAGCCAAGCGGATGATTGGCAGGTAGATTACATCCTGCATTGCATTGCTCTCTACTATAAGTTGGTGGATAGGGAGCCTCCCATAGGGCTAAGGGCCCATTCCACCTGCCATATTGCTGAGTCAGTGGCTGCTTCTAGGGATGTCCGTGTCCAGGAAATTTGCAGGGCTGCTACCTGGAAGTCAACACACCTTCATTTCCCATTACCACATTGACCTCGAATCACGCTAGGATGCTTGTTTTGGGTCCTCAGTTCTCCAGTCTCTGTTCCCGAAGTAGGGGGTGTGTGCCTTGCCTCCCTCCTCCCGGAGAACTGCTAGGAGTCTGCCAGACACTGTGGATAGAACATCATATCCACATCTCTAGAAACACAGGTTACTCACCTGTAACAGTAGTTCTAGGAGCGGTATATGATGTTCATCCACATGGACCCTCCCGACCTTCCCAGCTTCATCATACAAACTCTGCTACCAGTGGGCAAAATCTGGCGTCATGGGGTGGAGCCATGGAAGTTACTTGGGTGGGTGGGATGAGCCAGCTTGAAGATGTTTCCGACGAATCTTAAAGAGAAAGGCAACTGCCAGACAGTGTGGATTAGCATCATATACCACTCCTAGAACTACTGTTACAGGTGAGTAGTAACCTGTGTTTTTTTCTCTTTTGTTACTTTTTCTTACATTTTAGTTGTAGACAGCAATACCAATTTTATAAGTGCAGTAACATTCCACTGTTCATGGCTTGTGCTTTAATAAACCATGAGATGGTAGGTTGGAGCCACAAGGTAAAGCTGAGTAGTAAGTTGTGTTATTGCTTACTTAGTGCTGCAACTAAGGGTTTCCTAATCTTGTATGTTAAGCTGTTGCTTGTCAACACGTTATTTTCCTTACATTCCTTAAGTCTTTTATGTATTAATTAAATGATGTTTTTGCCCCAGGATACCTTTGGGGTCCCCACCTCTCAGGCAGCTGAGCAAAGGTGTACTTACCTGTCATCCATTGAGGACCCCTCACGCCTCTACGTGAAGAAAACCATTGTTGTAGGCAACGTCTCAAAGTAAGTCTTTTGGAATGTTCTATAAGTAATAACGTAGAGCCACATGTAGTTAAAGTAAATGAGGTCTTAAAGCAGCAGTATTTGTTAGTTGGCAAAAATTTTCATCATATAGTTTTTTTTTTTTTCCAAACAAGTATTTCTGACATCCCAATATTCATAATCAGTATCTTTTTAATTTCCTCAGCCATTTAAGAAAGTGTTTTATAATTTTTTTAATAATTAATGGCTCAAGTCATTAAAGATGGCTGCTACTCTCAATATTTAAAACATCTATTTGGTTGATGGTACCTTTTGACTTTAAATAGAGTAACGAGCTATGTATAAGCTTGGTACATCCAGCAGACCGATCTGGGTTTGAGTCCCACAACCTCCACTTGTATACTGTGCGACTCTGAGCAAGTCACTTGTCCTCCCCAGTGCTCCCAGATCGCCTCTGAAAACAGACGCCTGTGCCTAGAGGGCCTTACCCAGTTACCAAAAAATAAAAAAAAAATACTGGATTAATATTGTTGATATATTATGATGTGCTAGTACATATTTCTGTTAGTAAATATCATAGCTCCGCATCACACCAAAGTGTTTTAATCTTTTCATGGTGGGCATTCCATGGGAGCAAGGACCTTTAAAAACTTAAAGTATGTATCTCCATTCTGGAATGAAAGATAATTAAATGAAAAATTGATGTAATTATCTTTTGGCCATATGGTTAAGGCAATAAGGGAGAAAAAATGGCTTTTGGGGAAGTACAAGGAGACCCAAATGGAGGCGGACGAGGAGGTATAGCTAGATAAACAAAGAGAGGCAGGAAGATAGGTAAAGACAGCAAAGGCTGAGACTGGGGAAAGGATCACCCAGGAGGTCAGAAATGGAGATAAGACTATCTTCAGGTATGTGAGTGAAAAGAGGAAGGCAAAGGGTGGTATAGTTAGGATCAGGAGATGGGGGAGGTACTGTGCAGAGGAAGACAGAGAAAAGCTGAAATTTTAAACAAATACTTCAGCTCGCTCTTCACAATGGAAGGGGAGGCGGACTGACGTGCATTAACAGGTACCGAGGGATTGGACACAAGTCCATTTACGGAAGAGAGAGTCCATTGGGAATTGGATGCCCTTAAAGGAAAACAAGGCAATGGGGCTAGGCGGGATCCACCCAAGGGTGCTAAAGGAACTGAGCACAGTGCTAGCTGTCTCTCTGGCAACTCTGTTCAGCACCTCACTGGAAATGGGGGTGATTCCAGAGAACTCGAGGAAGGACAGTGTGGTCCCTCTGCAAAAGAGTGGCAGCAAGGAGGAGGTTAGCAATTACAGACCTGTCCGTCTCACACCAGTGATGGGGAAAATGAATGGAATCCCTGCTGAAGGAAAGACTGTGGAGTACCTGGAGACAAATGGGCTAGAGGACAACCGGCAGCACGGCTTCACAGGGGAGAGGTCATGTCAAACAAATCTCATAGATTTCTTTGACTGGGTTATCTAGGGAGCTGGATCATCGGAGGGCAGTTGATGTGGCCTATCTGGACTTAAAGTAACGCCTTTAACACTGTACCACATAGGAAGCTGATAAACATAGCAGCCTCTGGGTGGGGGAGAAAGTGGTGAGCTGGGTATCTTAACTAGTCAAAAGTTAGTAGGCAGAGGGTGGTGGTAAATGGCAGTCACTTGGAGGATGAGAGAGTTACCAGTGGAGTACCGCAGGGATGCGTGCTTGGTCCTGTCCTCTTCAGTGTCTTCTTAAGTGACATTGCTGAGGAACTGGAGTGGGAAGGTGTGTCTCTTTACAGATGACACAGAAATTTGCAACAGGGTTGACGCCCAGGAGGGGGTGGGGAGTGCAGAGGGATCTCTAGAGAAACTAGAAGAGTGGTCTAGGGAGTGGCAGCTGGGTTTTAGTGCCAGAAAGTGCAAAGTCGTGCACCAGGGGCGGGGAAACCCGGGGACTGTGTATAGGATGGGTAAAAGTACTTACAGTTTCCAAGTAAGAGGAACCTTGGGGTGATCATATTTGATGATCTCAAGATGGCAGGGCAGCGTAACAAGACAGTAGGCAAGGCGAGACGGATGCTGGGTTGCATAAGGAGAGGAATTTGTAGCTGGAGAAGGGAGGTGGTGTTGCCTCTACATTGCTCATTTGAAAGACCCCACTGGAAGTGCTGTGTTCAGTTCTGGAGGCTGCACCCCAACAAAGACAGTTGGGTGGAAACCGTCGAGAGGAGGGCTACTGAAATGATGGTGGTGGTGGTGGGGGGGGGGTGTTACATGACAAACCATATAAGGAGAGAATATGGGAGCTCTACATGTACTTCCTGGAGGAGAGGTTAGCGAGAGGGGCATAATTGAGACCTCTTAAGTACCTCACAGGGGTGAATAAGGTGCAGGAGGGGAGTCTCTTTCACAGGAAGAGGAATACCAGAACACAGGCACATGCTATGAAGCTGGGGGGAAGGGGTTAAGAGGAGTGTGAGGAAATACTTCTTTGTAGAAAGGGTGGTGATCGCCTGGAACTGCTGCGAGAAATGGAAGGGGCGAAGAGAGTGGTGAGCTTCAAACATGCATGGGATAGGCACATGGGTATAATACGCAGAGGTGAGGGAGGGACACTGTGACCAAAAAAAAAAGTCCAATGTGTAGTGGTAGGCAGGAAAAATAGGTCAGACTAGAGGGGCCTTTTTTTGTGACATTCTGTATTCCTGTGTTTACAAGTAGCTTACTGCTAAAAAACATGAGATGGTTACTAACAAATAGAGCTGCTTTATGCGAACACTTGCATCTGTTTTATGAGGAAAAGCTTTATTGAGCAGTGCTCATTTGCAAGGAAGGTCCTGGTTAGGCCATGCAGCTGCACATAGAAGCAAGGTATTGAGTAACAGGTTACAGAATTCAGGAGCAATGATTACACATAAGCTGGACAGGTTGATCTCTAGCAGTGAACAGAGGATAATATACAGAACCTATAATAGCCTAATTAAATAGCGTAAATAAAATCGACGTACATTAAAATCAATCTGAGGATTCTACTGACAAGTACATTTGTCCATACAGTGACTTTTTATCATCAATTTAAATAAGTAGAAGTTAAGCAACATATTGGGCCTGATTCACAAAGTGTTTTGGATTGGCGCAAGGGACTTGCGGCAGAGGGTATGATGCAAGGGGTGACTTGTGTCAAACTTTGCAGCAAGTGTGATTCAGGAACTATGCCTGCCACAGACCCCTTGCATCAAATGCAGTAAGTTAGTCCAGTTCCCCCCGGTCTAATTTTACACCATTGGGGGACCTGTATTTGGGGACTTGCGCCAAGGGTTTGGCGCAAGCTGCTGTAAAATGGAGAAACTGTTGCAACTGCACCAGCCCTTCGTGAACCGGGCTGCATTGTGCCAAGGGCTTTGGCACAGCTGCACTAGACACTGCTGATGGTGCAGGGTTTGGTGCAAGCCTTGTCAACCTTCGTGAATTGGTCCCATTTAGTTTAAGGGGGGCTTGTAACTTGTTCCAGAACGTAGGGGCAAGTTGACTGAAGGCCATTTTTATATACATGTCTGGGAACCTCCAAGAAGATAGTGTCATTAATCCTCAGACTGTGTAGGCTAGAAGTCCTGTTCAAAAGGACAAGGTGCCATATATGATCATAGATATAGATTTTATAGCTTTCTAGTACTGTAGACAGAGGACCAACCAGCTAGTATAGAGGCTGCAGTGTTGGGTTCAGGACAAAGTACTACCTGGGTGGAGTCCCAGTATCTACATCAGAGAAGGAGGAGGAGAAGGACCTGGGAGTGATAATCATTAGTGACCTGAAACACCCCACGCAGTGCAAGAAAGCAGCAGCAAAGGCAAACAAGATGCTGGGATGCATAGCTAGGGGGATCAGTAATAGGAGAAAGGAGGTTATACTATACTGTACAGGTCAGTCTTAAGGCCACATCTAGAGTGTGGAGTACAGTACTGGTGCCCACACCTCAAAAAGGACTTTAGCCTGCTGGAGAAGGTCCAGAGGAGGGCTACAAAGATATAGCTGGTCCTGTCCTACACACTCCTTTTGGTGGGTCTCTCTGGCTCTCCTTTGGTTACCTTGGGAATGATTCCTCAGTGGATGGTTTCCGGTGGGGAACTGAGGAGGGCGTGGGGCTACCCACAGCTGTATAGGGGGACATCCACCTGATGACATCACTGTAGGCGGCCCCAGTTAGACTGTCAGCAAAAATGTGTGTCTGTGGTCCTGATGCCTGGTGGCTATAGTTCCTAAGGTGTGATCTGTTGCAAGAGATTCTCTCGAAGATCTCCTGTTATGTTAAGTTCTTAAGTAACTGTTCTGTCCTTTTTCATGTGATACGAAAAACCCATATGGAAAAGGATTCCTACAAATACAAATGAATAAAAAAATTGGGGAAAAAACGAAGTCCAAAATCTTTTTCCGTATGACCGAAACAAGCATACGAAAAAGGATCCCTTCAAACAAGAGACTGGGGGTTCGAGTCCAGACAAGATCACCTCCGTTTCCTTTTGTCAGAATTTCACTTGAGTGGTGATCCATGGTGGTGGAGTTGAGTTAGAAAGAGAAAATACATAAGAAAACTGAGTTAGATGTGAGAAAGAATAAGTACAACAGTAAAGTTTTGTACTGGAGGCAGACCTGCTCTGAGGCAACTTTCGTTTTAAAAAAGTGTGTAAAGTGTCTCTTGCAGTTTGTTTATTTATTGAAATGTTTCACCAGTAAGGCACACTGAGCAACAGGTTGCTCGCCACCTATGGGGAAGGGGTACAATAGGGATGAGACATTTTTTATTCAAGTTACAAAGATCAACATAGCATACAATTAATTAAGGCAGTTGTTACAAGCAGTGTTGTATACATATGTAATTTGTGAGAACAATTAATAAGTGCAATGGTAATAAGTGAACAAGTGCTACCTTGAAATAAGAGGTGAAGGAGAGAGAGGATGAGATGACAGATAGTGCAGAGTCGTGTCCCAGAGAGAGAGACCCCTTCAGGATGCGGGAACCCGCAAGAGGACAGGGACTGGAGCAGGGATTTGGGGGAGTTAATGTGATTAACACCTAGGAGGGGAAATAAGGCCTGACCCGGAAAGAGAACCCTTCAGGATGTGATGAACCCTACAGGGGGATGGGGAAGTTCAGGCGATTGTAAAATCTCCTGCGGTTAGGTGTTGTAGTTACAGAGAGATAGTAAAAGGGAAGAAATTAGAAATAACACCCGGGAGGGGATGAGGCCTGATTCAAGGAACCCTCCAGGATGCTGGGGACCCTGGAAGGAGAACTGGAAGGCCAAGGATAGGTAGACCGGGGAAGAAAACGTGGCCGGCCTAGGCACTATTCCCCTTTAGGATGCTGAGAACCCTGCAGTGGCACCCTCCAGCTTCTGATCGCCGTCCCCACAATTGTTTTTGTCTTTCCCTGGTGTCTAGTGGCACCATCCACACTCCGATTCCCGGCCCCATAACAGTTTTCTGTTTCCATGGTATCTAGTGGCCCCCCCCACCCCGATCATCGTTAGTGTAATGCTTTTTGTCTTTCCCTGGTGTCTAGTGGCACCCCCAGCCGCCAATCACTGTCTCCATTATTGTTTGTCTTTCCCTGGTATCTAGTGCCCTCCCCCCCGATCGTCGTCCCTGTAATGCGTTTTGGCTTTCCATGGTGTTGGGTTCTAGCAGCCAATCCAGAAAGGAATTGTAGTGCTCTGTGGTGCTGTATATCTAGTTTAGCTAGGTGAGACACAGTGCAGCACCTCTATATGCCAGATCACCAGGGTTCCCAACCCTAACAACCCGTCCCCACCCTGCAGGTAGTAACAGGAAAAACCATTGCACTTTCACCTCTCCTGAGTCTTCGCAAATCAGGCGTGGTGTGTGCCTTGGGGTTTTCAACCCTAACGCTCTGTCCTGAGATTCTTGGCTCCAATATGCATAACTTTGCATTTCTTGGCATTGAAGCCAAACTTCCACATCCTGGACCCCCCCCCCCCCCAAGCTTTTCCAGATCTTCCTGTAGGTTCTGTATCCCTTCATCTGTGTCCACTCTTCCACAGAGCTTGGTGTCATCTGCGAATAGGCACATTTTGCCCTAAATGCCATCTCCAGTGTCATTGATGAAGACATTGAACAATACCTTCCCCAGCACTGAGCCCTACGGGCCCCACTGGTTACCTCTCTGGTGCCAGGTAACTCTCCCCCCACAACCACTCTCTGGGTTCTGTCCCTTAGCCAGTTTTCCACCCATCTGGCCATCTTTTCCCCAACCCCAGGATCCCACCAACTTCCTGATAAACCTTTTGTGGGGCACAGAGTCAGAAGCCTTGCTGAAATCAAGATGGAGGATGTCTGCCGCTTGGCCCCTGTCTGTTATCTTTGTGACACAGTCAAAGAAGTCGGTCAGATTCACTTTAAACACTTTATCCCCTAAAATGGTCCCTTTTTTCTTTAGCATTTATGCCTGGTTCCGACAAGCCCTTTTGTCACCGCAGTTGCAGACAGAAGATCTTCGATAAGGATTTTCACGAGGCCTGCGTCTGTTGCCTTGGCACTAACCATGATGTCCAGGCCTGCGAGATCTGCCACAGCATCAAGCAGGCTACCCATCATCGTCGTCAAATGGAGCTTAAAACCTTCCTCATGGAACAGAAGGTTGCTGCCTTGGAGAAGGAGCTTCAGGCTTGGGGCTTCTCTGCTTCCCTGGCCTCGTCCTTGGGTTTCCACTTTGTCAAAGCCTGGGAGAAGTTGCCGGGGGGGGGCGCGTGATCCTCCTGGGAGCATTGTTTGCCGCACCCTGTGCCAACTGCTTCGGGGTCATTGACCAGATCGGTGGTGACCCCCACTGCCACCCAGATCCTCTCGCCTCCACAGTTGGCTTTGGCAGACCTTTCCACTGGCACTCCTTAGCCTGGTGGTGCCTCATCGGCAGGCCTTTGATTTCTCCCACCAACAATTCCTACTGCCTCCCTTACCCTGTCTGCTACAGGGGGGAGACTTTGACAGTGCGTGCCAACACTGGCCATTCGTCACGGGGGTTTCCTCCTCTACCCCTGCCAACACTCTCCCCCCTTCTGAATACCCCTCCACCTCCTCAGGGGCCACAGTCTGGGAACAATGCTGGCCTGCTGGTGGCCAGCGATGGCCATGCGTCATTAGGCTCAAGCCCTCTTTTGTCGGTGCCTGTGACTGTCCTTATGATGGGGCTGCAGGCCCCATCCAGTGATTGCTTCCTCCCTCTCGATTCCGGGGCCTCTATACCTCCCTGTCGATGCCCCAAGGAGTTGCGCTGACAGCAGTGACCATCTGTGTCTAGGCTCTCTTTTCTTCTGTCCTGGACCTGCTTCAAAAGGTTATCCCGATGCAGGGCCCCTCACCGACCGGGTCCACCTTATGCGCTGTCACATCAGACATCATTGAGACCTGCCCTCTCTTGTTCGTTGATGTCATTGATGGCTACCCTCTGAGCCAGGGGATGATGAGGACTATCACCCAGACTTCCTTGTCCCGGATGAGGAAGATGAGGATACTGGGACCTGGACCCCCTGTAGTACCTCCACAGTCTCTTCGGCAGTGGAGGATTTCTCCAGTTATGTCACAAGGTCCCCCCAGATGACCCCTCCATCATCGCTGTGATGCGGCAACTGTAGGCTGCCATGGGATTCTATACCATGGAACAGGACGTTACCAGGCAGAACCTGGCCCACTGTTTGGGCTTGCCTCAGTCCCCTCCTATTATTATCCCTCCTATGATTGATGCAGATAAGGATTCCACCAATGCAGCTTGGTATAGATCGATCCTTATCCCCTCTATGCCCAGGAAGGCGGACAAACCTATACCAGGCCCCCTCTGGGAAGCTCTCTTTTGCTGGGCCCCTTCCGGTGGATTCAGTTAGTTATAAATGTGGCTCATTACCGGTCCAAGAGACCCCAACACCTTCACTCCTTTCTCTAGAAAAGGAGTGCGGGAAGCTGGACCTCATGGGCAAGAGGGTTTTTGTTTCTTCCACTTTGGTCATAAGGGTCCTTAATTATGTGGGCCACATGCTCAAGTTCCAAAACGATCTCTGGGAGATGTCCAGATTGACTGCCCGGTCCCTCCCTGAAGATCCCCAGATGCAGGAGCTACTCTTGAGTCCTCCAGTCTGGTGCTGACGTGGGTAGGCATCTTTGAAGGTGTGCCTGTGATGCCTTGGATGCCTCAGCCAGTTCCTCTGCGATGGGGATTTGCTCGAGGAGGTACTCCTGGCTCAGGGTTTGTGGCTTCACGACTAATGTCCAACAGTGCATCCTGAATGCTCTCTTCAGGGGCTACAAGCTCTTTGGGGGAAGATGTACAGGACATTGTTAATGACCTGCAGGCCTCAGGAAGAATTCTGTGGTCCATCACTCCCTCTACCATACCCACCAGTGGAGCTGGCAGAAGGTGCCTTTTCGACGCGGCACCCATAGACCTAGGTCTGGCGCCAAGCAGCCCAGGAGACACACAGCTACTACAGTCCTGCCTACTCCCTCCTTCACCACAGGAAAGTCCTCAAGGATTGGAGGTGTGAGCCTGGCTGTGAGCTCAACATCAGCCTGACTCCTGACCCGACCCCCTCCATCAGGTTTTGCAGGATGCAGTAGTGGTGGTGGTGGTGGTGGGGGGTCATTTCTGCCTCCATCTAGACGGGTGGTGGGAGATCATTTCCGATGCCTGGGTGCTACAGCTTATAGAAGGATGAAATGCTCTAGAGTTTGTGGAGTTTGTTTATTTTAATTTACCAGGAAAGTGGACTGGATCAATGATTGTTTTCAGCCACACCTGGAGAGGGGGGAGAACAGTAGGTGCATGATACAACATTACAGTTACATATAATCAATCATATTAAGAACAAATCAAAACAAAATAATATATACAATATATACAAAATACAGTCTCAAAATAAAATATGCCTTTTAAATATACAGTCAAGTGTTGTCATAACAGCAGCATACTGACAGTGCATTTAAGTAATCCCCTACACTGTTTTTGAACATGCTTCTTTGTATAAACATCTATCCCCATTTTTATTAACTCATTCAACAATTTAGGACCATGAAACGTTATTGAGCGTTCAGCAATCGCAGTCTTAATTCTATTTTCTTGATTTTGTTTTGTTAAGGATATTTGCAATACTTTTGTTGTTTTAACCTGAGTAAACCTGTCATTTAATAGTTTGGGAGTTTTTAAGTATAAGACTCTGTACAAAAACATTAATACTGTATTTATTATTCTCTGCCTGGGTGACATAATTCCAAAATTTTGATCTAAATTGAAATGATGTTCCTGTTTCCTACAGTTGGTTGCAAACCTAATATTATTAAATTTAACTGTGTATCTTTGAAACAGCAAGTCTGGCAAGTTTACCAACAATGTGGAATTATATTCCAAGGCTGGTAAAAATACCTCCAGAGCCCCCCAAAGACCATCCTCTCACCCCCTCAGACCACATTCCCATGTTGCCAGAGATCTGGACGCTGCTGCGGAAATGTGCCATAGAACCTGTTTCAGTGAATCAGCGCAACACAAGGTTCTACTCCCACTTCTTTCTTGTTCCCATGTCCACAGGGGGTTTGTGACCCATCCTGGACCTCAGAAACCTGAACTACTACATCAAGCACAAGAAGTTCAGGATGGTCACCCTCCCTGGTCTGTTGCTCTTGCTCTGGGAGTGAGACTGGATCTGTTCTCTGGATATAGAGGACACTGTGACAGACATGTGCCTGCACATCAAGGTCTGCCTTCCCCACAGGAGGTATCTCAGGTTCCTGTTTCAAGTGGAACACTACCATTTCAGAGTCCTCCCTTTCTGCCTATCTTCAGCACCACGGGTCTTCATCAAATGCCTAGCTGTGGTGGCAGTGGCCCTCTCGAGGGAGGACCTTTACATCTTTCCCTATCTGGACGAATGGTTGCTGAAAGCCCGGTCCAAAGAGCAACTGTCCTTGACCCTGGCGCATACCCTGCAGTTGTTTTACTAGGTGGGGATCACAGTCAGTCTGTCCAAGTTAATACTGACTCTAGGCCGGTGGCTCCAGTACATAGGAGCCATATTGGACATAGCCTGGGGCTCTGCCTTTCTGTCCTTGGATAGGGTGGAGCACTTGATAGTGAAGTCTCAGGAAATTTATCACAGCAGATATGTCACAGCCACGACATACCTCTGACTCCTGGATCTGATGGCTGATGCCATTGTCACGGTTCTCTTGGTGCAGCCACACATGTACATTCCTTAGTGGCCTTTGACGGTACAGTGGGATCAGCAGACCGATGATATGGAGCAGATGGTCCTTGTCTCTTCCCCTGTCAAGAAGGTTCTACTGTGGTGGATCGAACCTAGCCATTTGCTTAAAGGTGTTCCTTTCCTCATACCCTCTCCTCAGCAGATCCTCACCTCAGATGTCTCGGGGATGGGCTGGGGTGCTCATCTGGGTCCCTGCCAGTCTCGGGGGATGTGGACTGTGCTCGAGACTCAACTCCACGTCAGTGTCCTCGAGATGAGAGCTGTCCTCTATGGCCTACAGGCCTTCTAGTCTCGTCTGACCCCGGGCCTTCTGCTAGTGCAGATGGACAGTGTCCGTGTAGTATACTACACCAGCAAGAAAGGGGGTAACCATTCTTACCCCCCCCGTGCTGAAAGGCGATGAGAGTTTGTTATTGGGCTCTGGAACATGGCCTAGAGCTGTCAGCTGTCCTTGTTCCAGGTGGCCAAAATGTCCTGGCAGACAAGTTAAGCCGGTTCCAGTCCAGAATGCATGAATGGGAGCTGCTTACCTCAGTATTAGAAGACCTGTTCGACAGATGGGGTCTGCCAGAGTTGGACCTTTTTGCGTCCCTGCTCAACGCAAAACTGACGCTTTTCTGCTCACTCGATCTAGGACGTGGAGTTTTCTGGTGAGACCCATTGTCCCGTTCATGGAAAGGGAGGTTCCTTTACACCTTTCCTCCCTTTCCTCTAATTCAGATAGTGCTAATCAAGCTCCAGATGGAGGGCGCCACCCTGATTCTGGTGGGCCCCCTTTTGGCCTTGGTAGATTTAGTTTCCACTGTTGCAACAGTTAGCAGTGGAGCCTCCAGTGCCCTTCCCCCTGTGCCCAGGCTTACTGTCACAGGAACGGGGGGATCCTTCTCCATCCAAACCTCTGGTCTCTTCACCTGCATGCCTGGCTCCTGAAGACATGGCCATTGCCAGGTTTGGTGTCTCACCAAAAGTGCCCAGTGTCCTGGTCACTGCCAGGAAACCCTCTGCCAGGGCCACTTACTCCATGAAATGGAAACACTTTGCTTTGTGGTCAACTTCCTATCATCTAGCCCCCTTCACTGTGAACAAGATCCTAGAGTACTTGCTGTCCTTGTCTGATTCTGTTCTGAAATACTCCGACATATCAGCCTTCCATGTGCCCATTGAGTGTCGTATGGTGGCAGAGTTGGTCATGGCCCATACCTTTCTGAGAGGTATCCTACACTTAAAGCCTCCCATCCATAACCCAGTCCCGGCTTGGGACTTAAATTTTGTTTTGGAGAAACTTACTTTGGCTCCTTTTTGAGCCTTCTGCGACTTGTGGGCTACGCTTTTTGTTGTGGAAAGTGTTATTCTTAGTGCTATTACCTCTGCTTGTAGGATTTCCGAGTTCCAGGCGCTCATGTGTGAGCAGCCTTATTTGATTTTCCACAAAGACAGAGAGTGTCTTTGTGTACTAAGCCTAAGTTTTTGCCAAAGGTGGTGTCTGAGTTTACTCTAAATTAAGCCATCCACCTTCCTGTTTATTATCCGGAGCATGCAAGTCCAGGGGAAGCATTGCTGCATACTTTGGATGTAAATAGAATACTCAGATGATATGTCCATCACATGAAGGACTGCAGGAAGTCCTCACAGTTGTTTGTTTCTTTTGCCCCTGGGAAAGACGGTGTACTGGTTTCAAAACAATTAATGTCCAAATGGTTGGCCAACTGTATTATTTTTTGTTATAGGAAGTACGGTAAGGAACTTCCTGAGACTGACAAGGGCCACTCTGCCAGAGGTGTGGCCACCTCTGTTGCCTGATTCAGAGGGGTCTCAGCAGCAGAGATCTCTGTGCTGCTGCCTCTTGGAGTACTGTCCACACTTTCACTAAACACTACAATCTGGACATTGCCTCTAGAAAGAGGGCAGGATTTGGCCTAGCAGTGCTACAGGGCCTGCTCTCATAGGCCATTGCCTTCCAGCCGTCCGGACTGTTTTCTTCTCTGCAGTACTGCTTGGGACTCATTTCTAAGGGGTGCCCTGCTGCAAGAGATATCCTTGAAGAAGATAGAATAGTTACATAAGAACTTACCACAACAGTAGATCTTCGAGAGAATCTCTTGTAGCAGGTCATGCTACCCCCCTTCCGCCTATTCTTTGAGTTCCTGTTCCTTCCTTTTCCAGGGTAGTGTACCTTCTGTCCTACACACACTCCTTTTGGTGGGTCTCTCTGGCTCTCCTACGGTTACCTCGGGGAACGATTCCTCAGTGGATGGTTTCTGGTGGAGAACTGAGGAGGGTGTGGGGTCACCCACAGCTGTATAGGGGGACATCCATGTGATGATATCACTGTAGGCGGCCTCAGTTAAACTGTCAGCAAAAATGTGTCTATGTGGTCCTGATGCCTGGTTGCTATAGTTCCTAAGGTGTGACCTGTTGCAAGAGATTCTCTTGAAGATCTCCTGTTATGGTAAGTTCTTAAGTAACTGTTCTGTCCTTTTTCATGTGATACGAAAAACCCATGTGGAAAATGATTCCTTCAAATGAATAAAAAAATTGGGGAAAAAAACAAAGTCCAAAATCTTTTTCCGTATGAAAGGATTGTTTTCCATATGACCGAAACAAGCATACGAAAAAGGATCCCTTCAAACAAAAAAAGAATCAGAAAAAAAAAAACCTAAGTCTAGAATCTTTTTTTGTTTGAAGGGATTCATTTTTGTATGGCTGAATTCCTTTTTTGTGTGGCCATATGAAAAAAAGTGGAAGCGAGTCACAAAAAAAGGATCTGAAAATGGGGAAAAAAAAATAATTTGGGGGGTGATTTATACAACATTTAAGTGCAGAATCCACCTAACGGGGCCCCAGTGAGTAAGATACATGTGTTGGTCTTTGTAGAGGATGTCATTTTTGGGGGTTTTGAATTTTTTTTAAAGAAAAAACGGAAACAAGATGATAGACAAAAAAGGATTGTTTGCAAATGAAAAAGGATTGGCCCCATATGAAACAGAATCCTTTTTCGTATGGTCACATTCTTTTTTCATTCCAAACATCTATCCTGACGTGCCTACTAAGCATGCTCAGAACCAAATTTTTAAAATTTAATAAGTTTGAAACGGATAATTTTTTTTACTAAACAAGTGAAGGGCATTACTGTGGACCAGGCCCTTTCTACCCTGAACATTTCAGACCAAATTTCGAAACCGTAGGGGCTGACAAATACACAGCACCCCCACCCCCGAAAAATCACTTTTTTCACTATCCAGATCTCAGAATTCACACATCCAGTTGGAACGAAACTTGGCATATCAAGAGACCCTGTCTTTCCGAAGGTGCATGCAAAATTTTGTGCAAATCCATTGAATGGTTTTGAAGTTATTTTAGTGCAAAACTTGGAGTTTAACATTAAACAGCCTACTCAACCCTAACTATAGTGGCGCAACTGCGTGTATACATCCTTGTATACCACCCTTACCCATTATTATTGTCTGTCTGTCTCTATCTATCTATCTATCTATCTATCAAGAGCTGGTGGAAGCCAAGATGGTGAGGGAATTCAAGAACACATGGGATAGGTACAAATGAATTGTGGCAACAGACAGGGACATTGTGAGGGGGTTGGGGTGCGGTAGTCCAAAACATGGGCAAACTAGATGGATTGACAGTCCCCATCTGCCGACACTTTCTGTGTATGTATCTATATTCTTTGCAAAAAACTGTTAATGCATCAGTTAGGGTTGCTATTAAAGCAAAAGGAGTGTGGAAATGCAGTGCTTGGGTTTTCAACCCTAACTCCGCACCCCCCCCACCCCAAGCAGCCAAAAGGGGGCAAGGCAACACAAGCAACCACAGACATCCATCATCGGGTGAAACAAACATACTGCTCTTTCCACATGATACAAGAGACCTCCATCATCATGGTCCAGCGCTTCTGTAGCCATGGATACACTTGCACACCACCTGGGAAGTGTGGTAAAAAAAAATTCCCATAGGATCACATTGTAAATTGTAAGTAAGGAATAACACAGGACAGGGTGCGTGGTAATACTAAATTACCACATGCCCCAGTTGGGTTGTGAGGCATGAAGTGCAGCAGAGTGCCTTCATCCACTTGGGAAATGTGGTATATGTAAGCAGTAACACACGGCAGGATATGCTGAAGTGCTAAAATGCTGCATGCCCCAGGTGGGTTGAGAGGCACGAGGCGCAGCCCAGGTGCCTTCAGTCTTGTGGGAAATGTGGTATATGATTCCCATAGGATCACATTATAAATTTTAAGTAAGCAGTACCACACCGCAGGGTGTGAGACAATGCTAAATTGCTGCATGCCCCAGGTGGGCTGTGCACCTCGTACCTTCAACCACCTGGGAATTGCGATATAAAATTCCCATAGTATCACACTGTAAATTGTAAGTAAGCAATAACACAAGGGTGTGCAGCAATACTAAATTGCTGCATGCCCCATGTGAGTTATGAAGCATGAGGTGTAGCAGGGTGTCTTCAGCCACCTGGGAAGTGCAGTATATAATTCGCATAAGATCACATTATAAATTTTAAGTGAGCAATATGACACGACAGGGTGTGCGGCACTGGTAATTTGCTGAATACCCTGGGTGGGTTGTGAGACACGAAGCGCAGCAGAGTGCCTTCAACCACCTGGGAAATGCGATACAACATTCCCATAGGAGCACATTGTAAATTGTAAGTAAGCAATAACATATGACAGGGTGTACGATAATGCTAAATTACTGCACGCCTCAGGTGGGTAGTGAGGCACGAGGCACAGCTGAGTGCCATCAACCACCAAGGAATTGCAAATGTATTCAGTCAGGTACTGAAGGCGGGCCATGCACTTCCATGCCCACATGGATGATTGCATGCAGGTGTTGAGTGCCTTCAACCACCTGTGGCATGTATCCATGGTTACAGAAGCGCTGGACCATGATGGTGAATATCTCTTGTGTGATTTGGAAAGAGCTGAATGCCATTTGTCTTACCAGATGATGGATGTCTGTGGTTGCTTGTGTTGCCTTGCCCCCTTTGGCTGCTTGGGGAAGGGGACCGTAACTTCGCATTTCTATACTTTTGTTGCTTTAATAGCAACCCTAACTGATGCATTAAAGGAGTTTGTTGCAAAGAATTTCTTTACTTTTTGAGATAGCATAATTTTATCCTCATTTGCTTGGGCCCTGCACTCCCGTCCCTCCATAGATGTGGTTCCTCATTTGCCTGTGGGAGCACAGGGCGCTGCACTCATATTCACTCCTTAGATGTGGACATGTATGTTGCTGTGGAAATGCAGGACCCATTGGGCCCTGTGCTTGCATTTGTAACAAAACAGCAACCAAACTGTCAGCATAGCCGCCTTCTTATTATCTCATACCCCTGTTCTCCCTACCACAGAGCTTCCTCTTATCACACTTGGCATGGTCACCAGTGTCAATGTAACTTACTGCACCCCTTTCTTCCCATGGATGCTGCATATGAAACATGGAAGTTGTCTGTCCTCTATTGACCCCACTGTTGTGCTACTTAAAAGTCTATCTGTTCTTACTGGCCCTGTTAAAGTATGTCTAAAGAGGAAATCTCGTCCCCTTACACTCTGTTTACTAAAACATCTGCTGAAATGCCTCATTATTATTCTTATCCTTATTTCTGGGAGTGTACACCCTAATCCAGGCTCTCCTTCATATGGAGTCAATGGCAACAAAAAACAGGGTACCCTTGTTCTGGCCAGTATGAACATCTGCAGGCTGTTAAAAAAATTTGATGTCCTCACTGCTTGGGTTGTAGTACACGATCCCGACATCCAGTCAGTCGTCGAAACATGGCTGTCACCATCTACCCCTGACTCTGCCATCATCCTACCAGGTTACTCACTTTTCAGACAGGACAGACGATCTAGAAGAGGAGGTGGCTGTGCCATATACCTAAAGGAGTCATTGTTCGCCTATCCTCTTTCCCTCCCTGAACCAGCTATGGATATTCAGATCCTTGCTGTTAAGGTTATGCTCGGTGCACACAACAAGGTCCTCAACATTGGCTCAGTCTATATCCCTCCAGATCTTGCCGAACAGGGCTTAAAACCCCTAATGAACTGCGTCATGAGTCTAAAACAAGACACAGAAACCATCCTGTTAGGTGACTTTAATGTCAACTGGTTCTCGTCAGATGCCAGAAGGCATAGGGATGAGTTAGCAGGCCTGAACTTTACCCAGTTAATAACAGCTCCAACCAGGATGAACTATAAGACTGGGACTAGCACACTTCTGGACTGGGTCCTAGCGAATCGTCCAACACATATCTCCCATTCTGAAGTATTGCCAAACACTATCAGTGATCACTCTCCTACCAAGTGTTATTGGTCTAACAAATTTATCAAGCCCCCTGCCAGAACAATCACAAGTAGAGTGCTCTTCCATGGCCACCTGCAGCCACTAAAGTCTCTCCTCCATCAACAAGACTGGTCTTACGTTGAAACCGCACCTGTTATTGACTGTGCTCTACAATGCATCATTGAACGTTTCAATGAAGCCTGTGACATCTACGCCCATTTTAGGACACGTAGGATCAGGGGACTTGATAATCCCTGGATCTCTTTTAGCGTTCTGGCTCAAATGAAAGATCGTGACCACCTCTGGCAGTCAATCTGACATACAAGCCTTTAAGATGGCCGGGAACGCATGTACTAAGGCTATCTGTGAGTACAAAGTACGTTAATATAAGGACATCCATGCCAAGACCTGGGCTGATGGGAAAACATTCTGGGAAAACCTCTTGGAAATCACTGGGAAAGCATCCAGACAGGCTCCAACTATGTTAAATGTTGATGGGTCTATCACCCATGACCCCGTGTTAATTGCCAACACATTTAATTTATCTATCACAGACCTTAGCCAAACTCTGCCCCCAAATTTCTTTGAACCACCCAGCACAGCAACTAAGTCCACGAAATCAGAAAAGGCCTGTACCCACCCATGTTTCTACTTCAAAGCTATCTCTGAAAGCGAGACCAGGATCTACCTATGTAAAGTTCTAGAATGAAGTAGGACAAACAGTGATTCCCCCAACCTAAAACTTCTTACCCTAGCTGTAGATGAAGTCCTGTCCCCCCTCACCAAGCGTCTCAATTGCTCCCTCAAACTTTCACAATTCCCCCAGATCTGGAAATCTGCTCTGGTTACACCAGTTTTTAAGAGTGGGGACAGATTACTACCTGGGAATTATAGGCCAATATCTATTCTTTCCCTGCTGTCCAAAGCACTTGAAAGGATTGTTGCTGACCAGTTTGTGGAGTACCTGGAAAAATACAACCATCAGTGTGTCCAACAACATGGTTTTCGGAAAGGGTACAGCACATTTGCAGCCCTACTGGAATTCACAGGTTTCATTCACCATACTCTTGATCAGGGTCAACTTGTTGGTGCAATCTTTATTGACCTGTCTAAAGCATTTGACATGGTCAATCACCATTTGCAGATACATCAGCTTGCTGGGCTTGGTATATCTTCAGAAGTCCTAAAGTGGTTCACCAGCTATCTAGCAAACCGTACACAACAGGTGAGAATAGGGTCTGCCATTTCTGCCAAACTGCCTGTCTGCTCTGGGGTTCCTCAAGGATCGATACTGGGACCCCTTCTATTTAGCACCTTCCTCAATAATCTTCTGGCATCGTGTTCCGAACCAGTACTCCTCTATGTGTATGATGCGGTCATTTTCTCAAAGACTGCTGACCCTACCCTCCTTCAGGCCCAACTTCAGAAAAGTTTTGCTGAAGATGAGTCCTGGTTCATTGCTCATAAGTTGGTGCTTAACTGCAAAAAAACTAAGGTCATGCTCTTCCATGGTACCCACAGCAAGCACAAAGCCAAACAATTGGTGATTAAAAACAGTGCAAGTGTTATCCTTGATCAGACTCAATCTTTTAAATACCTAGGAGTTGCTCTGGATAGTATGCTGTTGTACTCCAACCAAGTAGAGAATGTTGCCAAGGTAGCTAACATTCGCCTAGGCCTTCTACACAGGCATAAACACCCCCTTACTACTGAAGCCCTCAGATTGGCTATCCAAAGTTCAGTTGTGTCTATTATTGACTATGGTTTGGTCATTTATGATTCCGCCACAGACACAACCCTACGTCGGCTTACCACAGCTCTTAATAAGGCATGCCATCTACTAACTGGTGCAGCGTATCATACTCACACTTGTGACCTTTACGAACAAGCAAACTGGCTTCAACTCCAGGCTTGAATTGAATATCAAGCTTGCCTTCTTGCTAAGAAGGCAGATCTTGGTCTCCTACCACCAGGTTCCCTTCAGCTTTTCAGTCCCTTCCAAGGCACTCTGAGCACACGAAGTTCTGTGAGCCAAACTTTTACTGTCCCTCACTGTTGAACCTCGCTCCGACAGTGATCCATTGCAGTTAGAGCTGCTAATTTATTTAATTCTCCTCCTCCTCAGATTGCGACAACTGCAACCTTGGGACCATTTAAGCGGAAGCTGTATCAATTCCTAGTTTCCAGTGCATCTTGTGACAGCTATTCCTAATCTCTGCTGACAGCTAAATGCACTGGGACCTCCCTCTTTTACCATTTGCCCCTGTATAGCCCTATGCTGCTGCTGCGCTATTCCACTCACAGCACTGCCTCCCTTATCCCTTTCCTGCCCTCTTTTCATCCTACCTCATCCCCCCTTCCCTTGACCCCACCACTCCCACTTCACCACTCTCTCTTCTGTTTCCTCACCTTGTTCTCTCCCTCTGTCCCCTGCCCCATGGGTCTTTCCTGCTCGAACTTCATTGTGGAATCTCCCTCCTTGCTCTTTTTTTGCTCCTTACACCTCCCAATTCACCCCCTGTACTTTCTCTTCTTGTAAGCCCTTTCACCCCTTCTTCAGACAAGGCCACTGGCTGCACTTGACACAATATTTATCTTGCCATATTGTTCTTTTGTTTATGTAATTGCTTTCCTCATGTTGTACTACTTACTGAAACCATTGTAATTTGCTATTCTTGTGACTTGATGTGGAACGTCGGTAGAAAAAAAAAAAACTTCACTCAAAGGTCTTTCCGATTTGTCAAATAAATAAAATAAAATAAATTACCCCACCTCATAAATCCAGTAGGTTAAAATTGCACGCCTCGAGTGATTTGTGAGGCACGAGGCACAGCTGAGTGCCATCATCCACCAAGGAATTGCGGATATCTTCACTCAGGTACAGAATGCGGGCCCTGTGCTTTTGTGCCCACATGGATGATTGCATACAGGTGTAGAGTATAATTGTATCCTCATTTGCCTGTAGGAGCGTAGGGCCCTGCGTTCCCATCCCTCCATAGATGCGGACATGTATGTTGCTGTGGAAACGCAGGACCCTTTGGGCTCTGCACTTGCATTTGTAGCAAAACAGCAACCAAACTGTCAGCATAGCCTTCTTATTACCCCACCTCATAAACCCGGTAGGTTCAAAATTTAAAATCCCTGAGAAAACTTTATTCTGCACCACTGGAATGTCATTTAGTACTGCAGATGCAAAAACACAGTTTGGGCAAGATTTGAATAATGAAAGCTGTCTCGTTCATGAGGTGGTGTAAAAAACATTGCTATGTTGAAAATTTAGGGTCAAAATATTTTAAATTACGAAGTTATGAGCGAGCCTAGGAAAATTTCAATGGATGAGCATAAATTTGCCATTTTTACACATTTTGACCTGAAATTTTCAACATAGCATTCTTATGACCCCAGCTCGTGAACAAGGACAGTGAAATTTTTCAAATCCTGCCTGAAAGATGATTTGGCCAAGTGACCGCGAAGTCGCCTTTCGGGCCAAATCCATGTAATTCCACTGACATTGTTAATGAGATGGGAAATTTGGGCTCCGAGTATGCAGTACTGGCAAAAATATGCCACAAAGTTGAACCCCCCCCCCCACTGAAATACAATAAACTGCCTTTACCTTACTTTCTCATATAGCAGTCGGCATTTCCAGCAGCAAGACGTATCTTCAGTCTGAGACTGGATATTCACCTCGGGACCTGTTCAGGTGAGTGAGGGTGTGTGAGTGGGGTGTGAGGTGGTGGGTGCTGAGTGGGAGGGTGAGGTGGAGGGGTCGGATCAGCGAGGGACCATTTTCTTACAGGCAGTATGGCAACTGGAGAGTTTGGGGGGGGGTGCCATTAGACACCAGGGAAAGAAACAGTAAGCGGAGATAGCCATCAGAGGGTGGGGGTGCCACTAGACAGCAGGGAAATAAATAAACCGTACAGTGACGTTGATGGTGGGTGCCATTAGACACCAGGGAAATAAACCATATGGGGACAATGATCAATTTGGGGGGCCACTACTAGACACCAGGGGAAAACATAATTAATTACGGGGCAGGATCCGAGGGTGAAGGGTGCCATTAGACACCAGGGAAATAAATAAACCATACAGTCGGAGGGCCGGCCGGGAGGAGAAGGACTGGGCATCCGAAGGACGGCTCTCCTCTGGGAAGGGGGGGAGTGGGGTGTCTGTCCACTTAATGACCCCTGGTGGAGGCTGGGGGATCCATGAATGGCCGGCACCTAGCTTTTTGGAGGTGGGACAGATGGGCTTGACCTGTGGACGTCATTGCACGTCCCTCCTCCAGGGGTACACAGCATCTGAAGAAATGCTGGTCCCCAATGCATGATGCCCTGCCTGCTGCCGCCCCCACTGCCAGTGTCCGCTAGGGAGGCCCTCCCAGCCACCGTGGCCCCACCCTATGGGGGGAGCCAGGGCTTGCCGCTAGTGTCCGTTGAGGGGGGAGGTGACTGCCCGGTGGCCCTGTCCGGGGGTAAGCTTGGGCATGGGAGGGGACAGTGTGTGAGGCAAGGGCTTAGCTCCACCTTGGAATTGAGGACCGGACAAAAAAAAATTATGGGGACAGGATTGCAGGGTGGGGGTGCCACTAGACACCAAGGACAAAACATAGGATTCTTCTTTCACGAAAAAGGATTGGCCCGAAGTGAAAAAGGACTTCTTTGGACACTAGTCAGAAAGATTTCCTCATTGATTTATCGGAACTAGTATTGACAAAAAATACTTTCAATTTTCAAGGTAAACATTATCTCCAGATAAATGGAACTGCTATGGGGGCTACTTTTGGCCCTAACTATGCAAATCTTTATCTGGGTGAATGGGAAAGAGATTTTATCTATGATCAAGAAAAAAAATGGTTATTATGACCATATTGACCTATGGAGTCGTTTTATTGATGATGTGTTGATGGTGTGGCGGGGGACATTTCAACAGCTACAAGAATTTGTGGATTACCTGTACACTCAGACCGGCTGACTCCAACTATCAATCCGCATAAAGTTTCTCACCTGCTCCATGGTCAAAAAAATCTACCTTGGCCTTTTGTACCTTCTGGGGTCTCAACTCTGTTACAACACCGAATTAACAAATGGTGCCTTAGGAGATCCACGCTACAGCTACTGAAAGTCCCCCACTGTCACACTTCACAGGCACAACGCTCTTTTGCTTATCGAGCACCACTCTGGTTCAGTGGCCTCAGCCCAACCATCTCCTCTGCCCCAACTATTGGTATGTTTAAAACTAGGCTCCGGGACTATCTCACTACCAATAGCTCCTGTGACTGCCCAACTTAACCTTGTTTCTCCACTTCCCTTTCTGCTCTAGTTGTCCCCCCCTCCTCCCTCCTCACTGGATTCTACCCTCACATCTTGGTATACCCAATGCTGCACTTTTCACCCTCTCGCCACCCTTCCTACATTCCTTCTCCCCCACCCTCTTCCCTCTCCCTATCACTCTGGCACTTCTTATCTGTTGTCTATTTTCTCTGACAAATGCCGCTGGCTGCCTTGTTTCAATGCTACTCTTGAACTGTATTAATCTGTACTCTGTTTGCAATATTCACATTGTTGTAATGCCTGTCTTGATGTTCCCCATAATTTGTATTTCTCTGACATGGAACCTTTGTAAAAGAGCCATGGCTCAAAGGTACTTGTAATCCTAGACTTGATAAATAAATAAAGATTACGACTTGCATGATGAAAGCAATCCACATATACGGTTTAATGTTGAGGCACATATGGACAAAGTTACATTTTTGGACTTACAAATAAGTAAATTATGTGACCGGACTATTGAAACAGAGCTATATAGGAATCCAGCTGAGAAGAACACCATTCTGCATGCCTCAAGTTGTCATCCCCGCCACACCATCAACAACATTCCCAAGTTACAACTCATGCGTCTTAAAAGAAATTCTAGTTTAGGGTCTGATTTTCAGAGAGGGGCTGTTGAAATGTCTGATAGATTTATTTCTAGAGGGTATGCTACTAGCACAGTGGTTGCACGTGCACAGGAAGCAGTCCAAAATATGGAAAGGCATGATCTTCTTCAGTATAAAAGTAATAAACGAGAAGAGATTAGGATGAATTTTGTCACCACTTACAGTTCTGTTTCTAGTAAGGTTAGGGACATCTTAGAAAAAAATTGGCACGTATTACAGGCAGAACCAACATTAAAGGAGATTAGCCAGATTTATCCCTGACAGGTACATAAGAGGGGAAGAAACTTGGGTGATATGTTGGTGCATTCCTTTCAACCAACAGTGGTGAAGCAACATAGTGGCATTTGGCTACCCCACCAGCCTAAATGTTTTTTTTTTTTACCTGTGGTCACTGTAGGTTTTGTATACATGGTATGCAACAAACACATTTTTCTTCGGTGAATCAAAACAAAACTTGTGACATTAGACAGTTTCTTAACTGTACCTCTGAAAATGTCATTTATTTGGCAATTTGCATATGTAATGTGTTTTATGTAGGAAAAACATCTAGAAAATTTAAAGAAAGAATTTGTAACCATTTAAGTGACATTAGGTGCCAAGTTGAAAGGAATGCATTATATAGGCACATACACATCAAGCTGGGGAATCACACAGATCTAAATTCTGTGGAATTGAAGAAATTAATTTGGGACCTAGAGGTGGGGATATTAATGTCAAAATATTACAGAGAGAGTCTTTTTGGATATGTGAGTTGGGAGCATTGAAATATCCAGGATTAAATGATGCTTTTGATATATCCCCCTTCTTGAGTAAGAAGTGATCAATTTATGATACTGCATTTATGTGACTTTCTTAGAGTGTCAAGAAGACTATTTAGTACTTTACTTAAAGAAATAGTAATAGGTGGAACTGATCCATATTATAATATAACAGAATTCTTTGGTAGATTATTAATATAGTCTTTGTTCTTGCTTGTGCACTGCTTATTTATCTTGCTGTAATGTTTGTTGAGTGTGTGGAGAGTATGCACATTTATATAGTTTAACAATAAGTTTTCTATTTTTGATATAAGCAGTAGTATAGAGTAATGAGTTCTAGCTATATGCTTTATGCTTTTTGGTAAAAGAATTTTAAATAGTGCACATATTACAAAATTAGCATGTTGGTGTGTTTTAATGAACATGTAAGTTAAGTGTGGGGGTGTATACTTTTTAGCTATTCTCCTATATATTGTAAAGTATATATTGTATCTTAAGTATATGGTTGCAATTTTATGTTCATATTTGATACAATACACCTGACTGTGGTTAGTTCTTTTAGTTTTAAATGATGTTAAATACATATACCATAGCAACTATGTTGGTGCTATAGGTGTTTCAGGTGGGTGTATCACTTTAAATTAATTACTATTTAAGGGGCACTAATTGCAGCACTTCTAGATCCCTGAGGAGGCTCTTTGAGCAAAACCGGTTGGATCAGTGTGCCTGGCGGTGGTGGTGATGTGAGTTCAGCTTCCTTTTTATATATGCTCTTGTGTTTTAGTCTGCATTTTGAATAAAAAGTGGAAATGAAGATACAGTTTTTCAAAGATGAGTGGTGCCTTTCTTTTTTTTTTTTCGCTATAAGTTGGAAAAGAGCACACTTAATAGCTCTGGAGCTTTTTTTTCTGAAACTCATGAACAATATGACTGTCATTATGCAAATCCTGCCCAAAAGATGAATTTGCCAACTGACTGAAATCGCCTTTCGGGCAGGCTTTGCAAAATGGCATCCCTATTCAAACAGAAGTGAGAAAGAAGTAAGTGCCTCAGGTGGGACTTGAACCCAGGCCGCCCGGAATACTGTTCCGATTGAGCTCACCAGCTGCACCACTGAGAAAACTGGAAACCTGGACTGTCCCCGAGCACATTACTCTTTCTCAAATGCACAGCGCAATGGCAACACAAATATTTACTTGCAACAATCGCACAGGAGTGCATATTTATGGAACACATGCAAACAGAGGTGAGAAAGAAGTAGCGCCAGTATAGTTGGGGTTGAGTAGGCAGTTTAATGTTAAACCCCAAATTTTGCACTTTAATAACTTTGGAACCGTTCAATGGATATGCATGACATTTAGTATGTGCTGTCCTGTTGGATAGATCTCTTGATGTATCAAGTTTCGTTTCGATCGCATTTGTGGATTTTGTGCAGCGCATAGAGGACTAAGTGTAAAAGTTGCCTTTTTTTCCCTGCCATTTTTGCTGATTTGTTCTCCTCACACTGCAGCCACACCATTTGGAATTGTGGCCTGAAATTTTCAGGGTAGAAAGAGCATGCTCCAAAGAACAAGCAAGCGTTAGTTTGGTGAAAGAAAATGAACCCATTCCAAGGTTATTCAGTTTTGAAATTTCTGGTTCTGAACTTGCTCACTTCAGTCTTTTGGATAGCTGCACAGCTTTGAACAAGGATTTGAGCTCCTGAACAGGGATTTTTGACAGTTCACAAACAGGGATTCATTAAATCCCTGTTCATGAGCCACCATCTTGTTTTCAATTTTCTTCAAAAACAAAACCTTGTAACCTGCCCCAGGGATGTCTTCTGTAGAGATTGAAGTATGGGTTTTGTTTAGGGTGACGCCCTCTACAGACCCATGGCTTTGGTTCCATTTAGTCAAAAAAAGGCTGTTTTAAATTTTACAATCCCTGTTCATGACTTGCTTCCGATCCTTGTTTGTGAGGTGTCAAAATCCCTGTTCGTATGGTGACGACCAGATGGCCCTATCTCGCAAATGGGGATTTCTTACGAACAGGGATTTTGACAGCTCACAAACAGGAATTTGGCTCGCGAACAGGGATTATAAAAAAGAATTCCTGTTCGTGAGGTATCAAAATTCCTGTTCATAAGCTGTCAAAATCCCTGTTCGTGAGCTGTCAAAATCCCTGTACATATGGTGACAACCAGATGGCCCTATCTCGTGAACAGGGATTTCTCATGAACAGGGATTCTGACATCTCACAAACAGGGATTATAAAAAGGAATCCCTGTTCGTGAGGTGTCAAAATACCTGCTTATATGGTGACAACCAGATGGCCCTATCTCATGAACAGGGATTTTGACACATCATGAACAGGGATTCGGCTCTCGAACAGGGATTTTGACAGCTCACGAACAGGGATTTTTAAAGGTTGCTGTTTTTTTGCCAG